>CM055128.1:156130261-157539561 GCA_029206835.1 Rana muscosa
AAGAACTACGGTGAGAGAGAGAGAGTTCAGCTAGAAAGAAGGGGACAGATCTTAAAGACACAGAGCAAGAATAATCACATAGTGTAACACAACAGATGGTCTGGTCTTAGGGTGGAAAGTCCGTGAGTCTCTGGAAGAGGCAATCAGGTTCTCTGTAGCCAAGTATTTCTCTACTCGATCCACAAGATTATCGGCCGTTTCTGAGTCTCCATGGCTTACCCACTTTTGGATGGCAGTAGGAAGAGCTCTCAAGAAACGATCCATCACAACACATTCCACAATCTTTGGTGCGGACAAAGTCTCTGGCTGTAGCCACTTCCTGCTCAGGCGAATGAGATCATACATTTGAGACCTGGGGGCTTTTCCAAGCCGGAAAGTCCAGTTATGCACACGCTGAGCCCGGACAGCCAGGGTGACACCCAGCCGTGCCAATATTTCAGTTTTTAGCATCACATAGTCTTTTGCTTGGTCAGGCTCTAGGTCATAGTAAGCTTTCTGCGATTCACCAGTTAACAGAGGAGCCACCAGTCCAGCCCACTGCTCCTTTGGCCAGTTTTCTCTTTCAGCAGTCCTTTCAAATGTGGTCAAAAAACACCTCTGGATCATCCTCTCCAGTCATTTTTGTCAATAAATGACTCACCCCAAAGGACGCGGTATTAGTGGAACGACTGGCCTCACTGGTCTGCAGATGTTGCTGCATTAACGTTTCCATTTGTTGTAGTCTCTGCTCTCGCTTCTGTAACAGGTCTATGAAGCGGGCCTCAGATTGCTGCTGGGCTTGTTGCTGAGCTTGCTGCTGGGCTGCGAGGCTCTGTTGCAAAGTTGCATTTGTCTGCTGCTGGGCTGCAAGGCTCTGTTGATAAGCTTGCTGCTGGGATGCGAAGCTCTGTTGTTGAGCTGCAAGGCTCTTTTGCAAACCTGCATTTGTCTGCTGCTGATTGGCATTTGCTAGAGCCAGCTGTTTCAGTATCTCCTCCATGCTGGCCTTAAAAAAACTGCCCGCATTCTCCACCAACTGTGGTGCGGTTTATTCAAACTATTTACAAGGGAAAAACAGCAAAACAAAAAGAAACATGAAAAGAAATCCTGGTCAACCTGACCGCTCACTACACATGTTGGTGTCCCTAACTAACAACTGGGTACAGCCTTGTGCTGTCCCAGTCCCTAGCTCCCTGCTTTTTTTGAAGTTCTTACAATAACCACACAGGCTTTGGCTCCCCGCTAGGGATGAGCTTGGAGTTCGAGTCGAACTCATGTTCGACTCGAACATTGCCTGTTCGCCCGTTCGCCGAACAGCGAACAAATTGGGGTGTTCGCGGCAAATTCAAAAAATCTATGGGAGAAATCTAGAGTGTTAATTATAAAGGCTAATATGCAAGTTATTGTCCTAAAAAGTGTTTGGGGACCGGGGTCCTGCCCCAGGGGACATGTATCAATGCAAAAAGAAGTTTTAAAAACGGCCGTTTTTTCGGGAGCAGTGATTTTAATAATGCTTAAAATGAAAAAATAAAAGTGAAATATTCCTTTAAATTTCGTACCTGGGGGGTGTGTATGATATGCATGTGAAGTGGCGCATGTTTCCCGTGCTTAGAACTGTCCCTGCAAAAAATGTCATTTTTGAAAGAAAAAAAGTCTTTTAAAACTGACTCGCGGCTATTAATGAATTGTCGGCTCCCGGCAATACATACAAAAGTCATTGATAAAAAAAAAAAAAAAAGCGTAGGGGTTCCCCAGAATTCAATTACCAGGCCCTTCAGGTCTGGAATGGATATTAAGGGGAACCCCGCCGCAAATTAAAAAAACATTGACGTGGGGTTCCCCCAAATATCCATTCCAGGCCCTTCAGATCTGGCATGGATTTTAAGGGGAACTCCACCCCAAATGTAAAAAAAAAATGGCGTGGAGTCCCCCTAAAAATCCATACCAGACCCCTTATCCGAGCACGTAACCTGGCCGGCCGCAGGGGAAAAGGGGGGGACGAGAGAGCGGCCCCCCCTCCCTCCTGAACCGTACCAAGCCACATGCCCTCAACATGGGGAGGATGTCCCCATGTTGATGGGGACAAGGGCCTCATCCCCACAACCCTTGCCCGGTGGTTGTGGGGGTCTGCGGGCGGGGGGCTTATCGGAATCTGGAAGACCCCTTTAACAAAGGGGACCCCCAGATCCCGCCCCCCCCCTATGTGAATTGGTAAGGGGTACGTTGTACCCCTACCATTTCACGAAGAAAGCGTAAAAAAATGTTTAAAAAAACACACAAACACCTTGAAAAAGTCCTTTATTAAAAAAAAAAAAAAAAAAAAAACATTCCAGCGGTGAAATCCAGTGTCCCGCGGCGATCCCGATGTCCAGCGCTGTCCTTCATTGGTTGTGCCTGAGCGGACCTGATGGGGAACTCCCTCTCAGTATTTTAAATGTATAGACCCGCCCCTTCTAAAGTTCCCCATCAGGTCCGCTCCCTCGGTATGTCGGACCCGCCTACGTCATTGGCTTGAGCGGGGAACTTCCTTCACTGTGTAATTTAAATTTACATAGTGAAGGAAGTTCCCCGCTCAAGCCAATGACGTAGGCGGGTCTGACATACCGAGGGGGCGGACCTGATGGGGGACTGCTCTCACTTTGGTAATACATGTATAGACCCGCCCCTTCTCATGTTCCGCATCTGGTCCGCTGAGCGGACCTGATGGGGAACTTTAGAAGGGGCGGGTCTATACATTTAAAATACTGAGAGGGAGTTCCCCATCAGGTCCGCTCAGGCACAACCAATGAAGGACAGCGCTGGACATCGGGATCGCCGCGGGACACTGGATTTCACCGCTGGAATGTTTTTTTAATTTTTTAAATAAAGGACTTTTTCAAGGTGTTTGTGTTTTTTTAAACATTTTTTTACGCTTTCTTCGTGAAATGGTAGGGGTACAATGTACCCCTTACCAATTCACATAGGGGGGGCCGGGATCTGGGGGTCCCCTTTGTTAAAGGGGTCTTCCAGATTCCGATAAGCCCCCCGCCCGCAGACCCCCACAACCACCGGGCAAGGGTTGTGGGGATGAGGCCCTTGTCCCCATCAACATGGGGACATCCTCCCCATGTTGAGGGCATGTGGCCTGGTACAGTTCAGGAGGGAGGGGGGGCCGCTCTCTCGTCCCCCCCTTTTCCCCTGCGGCCGGCCAGGTTGCGTGCTCGGATAAGGGGTCTGGTATGGATTTTTAGGGGGACTCCACGCCATTTTTTTTTTAAATTTGGGGTGGAGTTCCCCTTAAAATCCATGCCAGATCTGAAGGGCCTGGAATGGATATTTGGGGGAACCCCACGTCAATTTTTTTTTTACATTTGCGGCAGGGTTCCCCTTAATATCCATTCCAGACCTGAAGGGCCTGGTAATTGAATTCTGGGGAACACCCACACTTTTTTTTTTTTTTTTTATCAATGACTTTTGTATGTATTGCCGGGAGCCGACAATTCATTAATAGCCGCGAGTCAGTTTTAAATGCATTTTTTTCTTTCAAAAATGACATTTTTTGCAGGGACAGTTCTAAGCACGGGAAACATGCGCCACTTCACATGCATATCATACACACCCCCCAGGTACGAAATTTAAAGGAATATTTCACTTTTATTTTTTCATTTTAAGCATTATTAAAATCACTGCTCCCGAAAAAACGGCCGTTTTTAAAACTTCTTTTTGCATTGATACATGTCCCCTGGGGCAGGACCCGGGTCCCCAAACACTTTTTAGGACAATAACTTGCATATTAGCCTTTATAATTAACACTTTAGATTTCGAACGTTCGAGTCCATTGTATTTAATAGGGTTCTAAAGTTTACACGAACATTTTGTCTGTTCGCAGGTTCTGGTGCGAACCGAACAGGGGGGTGTTCGGCTCATCCCTGCTCCCCGCACAGAGATTACACTCCTCAGACTATCCACACAGATCTGGTTCCAGGTTGGAGCATCTCCCTTAGCATGCTGGGAGTTCTTGTAGAGGCCTCAATGAGCCACTTGATTCAGCTGAGCTCATTAACTCTTCCCCTGCAAGACTCCCAGCACTCCCCCTAGTGGTATAAATTGGCATAAAGCCTGAATCTAGGACATATATACCTTCTATCCTGGATGCAACCTGGTGACTTTACCTGCCTGCTGTCACAATATATATATATATATATATATATATATATATATATATAAAACCATTTTCCGAAATTCGAATTTCGTATAGAATGAATTTGAACTTGAGTAGAAAAGATTAGAATAGAAAATAATAGAAAAGAATAGACTAGAAAAACAATAGAACAGAATAGAATAAAATATAACAGGGCTCAAAATTTCAAGTCCTGAGCTACTAGCCAGGCCTCAAGGGTTACTCGCCACCAGTTGCCCATCCCTGCCCGCCCCGCCCCTAATTCCTTCCCGAAACACGCTCTCATAAAATGACACTTAAATGTATTATGCAGAATTAAGTTATAAAAATAAATATTAACAACAACTGTATCTGTGCCCACCAAGGCAGACTGCATCCGTCCACCATGCAGCCTTGTGCCCACTAATGCAGCCTTGTGCCCAGTGCCCACCATGCAGCCTTGTGCCAGCCAATGCAGCTTTGTGTCCACCATGCAACCTTGTGCCCAGTGCCCACCAATGCAGCCTTGTGCCCACCAATACAGCCTTGTGCCCAGTGCCCATCCATGCAGCCTTGTGCCAGCCAATGCAGCTTTGTGTCCACCATGCAACCTTGTGCCCAGTGCCCACCAATGCAGCCTTGTGCCCACCAATGCAGCCGTGTGTCCAGTGCCCACCAATGCAGCCTTGTGCCCACCAATGCATCCTTGTTTCCACCATGCAGCCTTGTGCCCACCAATGCAGCCTTGTGCCCAGTGCCCACCAATGCATCCTTGTGCCCACCAATGCAGCCTTGTGCCCAGTGCCCACCAATGCAGCCTTGTGCCCACCAATGCAGCCTTGTGCCCAGTGCCCAACTATGCAGCCTTGTGCCCACCAATGCATCCTTGTTTCCACCATGCAGCCTTGTGCCCACCAATGCAGCCTTGTGCCCAGAGCCCAACATGCAGCCTTGTGCCCACCAATGCAGCCTTGTGTCCATCAATGCAGCCTTGTGCCCACCAATGCAGCCTTGTGCCCAGTGCCCACCATGCAGCCTTGTGCCCACCAATGCAGCTTTGTGTCCACCATGCAGCCTTGTGCCCAGTGCCGACCAATGCAGTCTTGTGTTCACCATGCAGCCTTGTTCCCAGGGCCCACCAATGCAGTCTTGTGTCCACCATGCAGCCTTGTGTCCACCATGCAGCCTTGTGCCCACCAACGCAGTCTTGTGCCCACTAATGCAGTCGTGTGCCCAGTGCCCACCATTGCAGTCTTGTGTCCACCATGCAGCCATGTGCCCAGTGCCCACCAATGCAGCCTTGTGCCCACCAATGCAGTCTTGTGTCCACCATGCAGCCTTGTGCCAGATTAGAATAGAAAATAATAGAAAAGAATAGACTAGAAAAACAATAGAACAGAATAGAATAAAATATAACAGGGCTCAAAATTTCAAGTCCTGAGCTACTAGCCAGGCCTCAAGGGTTACTCGCCACCAGTTGCCCATCCCTGCCCGCCCTGACCCTAATTCCGTCCCTAAACACGCTCTCATAAAATGACACTTAAATGTATTATGCAGAATTAAGTTATAAAAATAAATATTAACAACAACTGTATCTGTGCCCACCAAGGCAGACTGCATCTGTCCACCATGCAGCCTTGTGCCCACTAATGCAGCCTTGTGCCCAGTGCCCACCATGCAGCCTTGTGCCAGCCAATGCAGCTTTGTGTCCACCATGCAACCTTGTGCCCAGTGCCCACCAATGCAGCCTTGTGCCCACCAATGCAGCCTTGTGCCCAGTGCCCACCCATGCAGCCTTGTGCCAGCCAATGCAGCTTTGTGTCCACCATGCAACCTTGTGCCCAGTGCCCACCAATGCAGCCTTGTGCCCACCAATGCAGCCTTGTGCCCACCAATGCATCCTTGTTTCCACCATGCAGCCTTGTGCCCACCAATGCAGCCTTGTGCCCAGTGCCCACCAATGCATCCTTCTGCCCACCAATGCAGCCTTGTGCCCAGTGCCCACCAATGCAGCCTTGTGCCCACCAATGCAGCCTTGTGCCCAGTTCCCAACTATGCAGCCTTGTGCCCACCAATGCATCCTTGTTTCCACCATGCAGCCTTGTGCCCACCAATGCAGCCTTGTGCCCAGAGCCCAACATGCAGCCTTGTGCCCACCAATGCAGCCTTGTGTCCATCAATGCAGCCTTGTGCCCACCAATGCAGCCTTGTACCCAGTGCCCACCATGCAGCCTTGTGCCCACCAATGCAGCTTTCTGTCCACCATGCAGCCTTGTGCCCAGTGCTGACCAATGCAGTCTTGTGTTCACCATGCAGCCTTGTGCCCAGGGCCCACCAATGCAGTCTTGTGTCCACCATGCAGCCTTGTGTCCACCATGCAGCCTTGTGCCCACCAACGCAGTCTTGTGCCCACTAATGCAGTCGTGTGCCCAGTGCCCACCATTGCAGTCTTGTGTCCACCATGCAGCCATGTGCCCAGTGCCCACCAATGCAGCCTTGTGCCCACCAAGGCAGTCTTGTGTCCACCATGCAGCCTTGTGCCCACCAATGCCGCTTTGTGCCCATTTCCCACCAATGCAGCCTTGTGTCCACCATTCAGCCTTGTGCGCACCAATGCAGCTTTGTGCCCAGTGCCCACAAATGCAGTCTTGTGCCAACCATGCAGCCTTGTGTCCACCATGCAGCCGTGTGCCCAATGCCCACCATGGAGCCTTGTGTCCACCTTGCAGCCTACCTGTGCAGCTGAGAGGAACAGGAGAGCCGCCCAGGTGTTCAGAGTGCAGCGCGGGGAACACAACGATAACAGCTTTCATTTCAATAGCCGTGTTCCCGCCACACAACGTCATATACAGCCCCGCCCCCTGTCCGGGAACTTTGATTGACAGATCACCTGTCACTGGGATTGGACGGGTGATCTGTCTATCAAAGTCCCGTACCAGGAGGAGGGGCTGTATCTGACAAGAGCGGCGGGGAACACGGCTATTGAAATAAAAGCTGTTTTGACTGTGTTCCCCGCGTTGCGCTCTGAACACCTGGGCAGCCCTCTCTCTCTATTCCCCTCCGTGATCGCTGGGAGAAGGACTCCCATTTCACACAGGCTGGCGGCTCGCCCCCCCCACCCACTCCCAGGCAGCCCTTCCTCGCCAGCCCTCAAAATCCACTCGCAAAATGCGAGCAGGCGAGTGGATTTTTTGAGGGCTGAAATATAATATATATATATATATATATATATATATATGTATATATATATATATATATATAATATTTTATTCTATTCTGTTTTATTGTTTTTCTAGTTTATTCTTTTCTATTCTATTCTGATCTTTTCTATTCTAATTCAAAATCATTCTATGCGATATTCTAATTTCGGAAAATGGTTATATATGTAAATATTAGGGTTGGGGTTAACCCTAAACCTAACCCTATTTTATATATATATATATATATATATATATATATATATATATATATAACATTTCCAAATTTTGAATTTTGTATAGAATGAATTTGAATAGAAAAGATTAGAATAGAAAATAATAGAAAAGAATAGACTAGAAAAATAATAGAACAGAATAGAATAAATTATAATATAAATATATTATATTTTATTATATCCTGTTCTATTGTTTTTCTAGTCTATTCTTTTCTATTCTTTTCTATTCTATTCTAATCTTTTCTATTCAAATTTGAATTCATTGTATATGTCATTGTATATGAAATTCGAATTTCGGAAGATGTTTATATATATATATATATATATATATATATATATATATATATATATATTTATATTTCTTATATTTTTTACTGTTCATGACGCAACAGGAAGTGATCTATGCGCTCCACGGCAGCCGGACCCGGAAGTAATGAGAGTTCCTGTTTACATGCTCGGCCATCGAGCTGCTTCCTTCTCTGGTGGTGACGGTGAAGTGCAATTTATGCTCATTGTTTGATTTATTCTTGTACGTTCAATGTATGAAGGGGTTTTGATGTGTGGGGACTGTTATTAATAAACGGAGTTACGCTATATGCCCTCTTCTGTTTGTTTTTACCACTCGTGGGAGCCCCCACAGATCTGTCATCTCCTAGGCTGATGTTGAGTGCCGAGGTTCATTTGGGTTCTGGTTTATCCACCTTTATCAAGGCGTGTGTTTGAGCTCGCTTTGGTGAGTTTAAACCCCTGAGGGGGAGTGTGTTTTCACTGGGTGGTCCTGGAGTTTTCGGTGAAGGTGCATGCTGTTTACATCCAAGATCATATATGGACATTATCAGACACTCTGCACTTTAAATTATCTGCCTGAAACTGTTTTTCACTTTTTAGGTGGTGTTGGCCACCTGATTTATACCAACACTAGCGCTGTTTTAGTATATCACTGACACAGTTCATCACTGTTTTTATGTTTTTTATACTATGTTTTTTATACCATTTTATTTTTAAACAGCTGCTCATTCGGAGTTCTCAGTGTTTGTCATTAGGGAATTCCCTTATTGTGTTAGTACCTTGATTTTAACTGATCCTTGTGCCATCACATTCTATGTCAGTATGTCCACTGTCTCTATGGTTGCAGCTTTTTAGTCCTAGGCGCTGAGTGGTGTATTGAAGGCCGTATATATACACCCTTGCTTTGATATATATATATATATATATATATATATATATATATATATATTGTGACAGCAGGAAGGTAAAGTCACCTGGTTGCATCCAGGGGGGTAGATATATTTCTCCCAGATTCAGGCTTTATGCCGACTTATACAACTAGGGAGTTGATGAAGCCCAGCTGAGGCTAGTGGGCTCATGAATGACTCATACCTCTAGGGAGAGTGCTGGGCGTCGTGAGGCAGGGAGTTGATGAGACCAGCTGAAGCCTGTCAGTTCGTTTAAGGCCTCTATAAAAACTCCCAGATTCATTAGATGTTAGCTCATGCCTGGAACCAGACCTGTGTGGACTGTCTAGGGAGAGTGAACCCCTGTGCGGTGAGGCAAAGCCTGTGTGGCTATTTGTTTGGACTTTTACTAAACCAGGGACTTAGGGACTAGGACAGCACTAGGCTGATCCCAGTTGTTAGTTAGGAAACCTGCATGTTTAGTCAGAGGTCAAACTGACCAGGATTTATTTTGTTTGTTTCTTTTTGGCTTTGCTGTGTTTTTGTCACTGTACATAGAGAAATAAACCGCACCTTTTGATTTTGAAAACCACAACCTCCGTCTGCTGGCCCTGTTTTTGTGTGGGGAGCCCAACCAGGGGGTCACACACACCCGCTACCGAGTTAACCCCCTCACAGTTGGTGGAGAACCAGTGGCAGTTTTTTTTAAGCCAGCATGGAGGAGATACTGAAACAGCTGGCTCTAGCAAATGCCAATCAACAGCAGACAAATGCAGGTTTGCAAAGGAGCCTTGCAGCCCAGCAGCAAGCTCATCAACAAGCCCAGCAGCAATCTGAGGCCCGCTTCATAGACCTGTTACAGAAGCAAGAGCAGAGACTACAACAAATGGAAGCAGTAATGCAGCAACGTCCGCAGACCAGTGAGGAAAGCCGTCCCACTAATACCGCGTCCTTTGGGGTGAGTCGTTTATTGACAAAAATGACTGGAGAGGATGATCCAGAGGTATTTTTGACCACATTTGAAAGGACTGCTGAAAGAGAAAAGTGGCCTGAGGAGCAGTGGGCTGGACTGGTGGCTCCTCTGTTAACTGGTGAATCGCAGAAGGCTTACTATGACCTAGAGCCTGACCAAGCAAAAGACTATGTGATGCTAAAAGCTGAAATATTGGCAAGGCTGGGTGTCACCCTGGCTGTCCGGGCTCAGCGTGTGCATAACTGGACTTTCCAGCTTGGAAAACCCCCCAGGTCTCAAATGTATGATCTCATTCACCTGAGCAGGAAGTGGCTACAGCCAGAGACTTTGTCCGCACCGGAGATTGTGGAACGTGTTGTGATGGATCGTTTCTTGAGAGCTCTTCCTACCGCCATTCAAAAGTGGGTAAGCCACGGAGACCCAGAAACGGCCGGTAAACTTGTGGATCGTGTAGAGAGATACTTGGCTACAGAGAACCTGACGGCCTCTTCCAGAGACTCTCGGACTTTCCACCCTAAGACCAGACCATCCCCAGGGGCGGATAAGAGGATTCCAAGGGGTGAGGGTGGAGAGAGTGAGAGGGTGGGAGCTCTACCCCAAGTTTGGCGAGAACAGCCTGGGAAATCAGCGGCTCAAGAGGCCGCAAGAAGGATCGTTTGCTACCGCTGCCGGCAAGCGGGACATATTGCAGCCAATTGCCCGGTTGTGGAGGAACCCATGCAGTGTGACTTTCTGACGGGCAGACGTCAGTCGCTGTGTGCGACAGTCGCATGCACTGCCATTCGAGGAACTGAGAAACATTTATGCAAAATGTGTGTTAATGGTAGAAATGTTGTGGTATTGTTGGATTCAGGTAGCCTTGTGACCCTGATAAAGGCTGAGTTAGTTAAAACAGAGGTCTCTGGGAATAGCAAGGTAGCTGTTATTTGTGTGCATGGGGACACCCGAGAGTATCCAGTGACTACAGTGTGTTTCGAGACCCCCAAAGGTACCCTCTCTCATCCAGTGGGCTTAGTATCTCAGTTACCGCATGACGCCATTGTGGGAAGGGATTTTCCGAAGTTCTGGGAACTGTGGGATGATCCTGAGCCCCCCACTGGTGCCCCTATGTACCAGGAATGTGATAGCCAGAACTCCTCTGAGAGTGGTGAGGACTCTCCAGAATTTCCCTTGTCAGTATTGGCAGGGGAGACTCAAGAAACTGGAGAGGAGCCCACCTCCTCAGACGAAAACCTACCGTCTGTGGAGTTTTCTGATCTGGAGGTTCACAGGGAAAATTTTGCCACAGAACAGTTAAAAGACCCCGCCCTAATAAAGGCACGGGAAAACGTAGTGGAAATAGATGGCGAGTTAGTGAACCCAGATAATACCTGCACTTACCCATACTTCAGCGTAGAGAAGGACCTACTGTATCGGGTGGCAAAAAGGGCAGAAGAAACCGTTGAGCAGCTGGTGGTGCCCAAACCTTACAGGAAGTTGGTGTTGGAGTTGGCCCATGGGCACATTCTTGGAGGTCATCTGGGGACAGAGAAAACCCGAGAGAGGGTATTACAGAGATTCTATTGGCCTGGGGTGATGAAGGACATAGAAAATTATTGTTCCTCCTGCCCTGTGTGTCAGAGGTCGGCCCCGATGCCACATTTCCGTAGCCCGCTGGTCCCTCTACCCATCATTGAGGTCCCGTTTGAGAGAATCGCAATGGATTTGGTAGGTCCTATAATCAAGTCCGCTAGGGGGCACCAGTACATATTGGTTATAATGGACTATGCCACCCGTTATCCAGAAGCGATCCCTCTCAGAAATACCTCGGCCAAAACCATAGCCAAAGAGCTATCTCTTGTTTTTAGCCGGGTGGGTATTTGTAAAGAACTGCTTACGGACCAAGGTACACCCTTTATGTCCCGGGTTATGAAAGAGCTGTGTAAATTGTTCAAAGTGACGCAATTGCGTACATCTGTGTATCACCCCCAAACCGATGGGCTGGTTGAAAGATTCAACAAAACCCTAAAACAAATGTTGAAGAAAGTGGTGGATAGAGATGGAAAGGATTGGGACTGTCTACTTCCTTATTTGATGTTTGCTATTAGGGAGGTGCCCCAATCCTCTACGGGATTCTCCCCCTTTGAGTTACTGTATGGGAGACACCCAAGAGGGCTGTTGGATATTGCCAAGGAAACTTGGGAAAGTGAGAGTTCTCCCCACAGGAGTGTGATTGAGCATGTCGCCCTGATGCAAGATCGAATTGCACAGGTAATGCCCATCGTGAAGGAACATTTGGCCCAAGCGCAGTTGGCACAGCAGAGAGTGTACAACCGTGGAGCAAAGACCCGTACCTTTTCCCCGGGGGATAGGATATTGGTACTTGTCCCTACGGTTGAAAGTAAATTCCTTGCCAAATGGCAAGGCCCCTACGAGATAATGGAAAAAGTGAGCGAAGTGAATTACAAGGTCAGACAACCAGGAAGGCGAAAGCCCGAACAGATATATCACGTTAATCTGTTGAAAGCCTGGAGGGATAGAGAGTCCCTAGTCGCAGAAACTTGGTCACCAGCTCAAACTGGTTGCGTGATTCCGGAGGTTGGAATAGCAGCCACCTTGTCACAACCCCAACAACAGGAGGTTAAGGAGTTTGTGCTTCGCAACAAGGAGGTGTTCTCTGAGCTGCCGGGACAAACATCTGGGGTAGAGCATGATATTATTACCCCGCCCGGTGAAAGGGTGAAGTTAAAACCCTATCGGATCCCAGAGGCCCGACGGGAGGCAATACGGGAGGAAGTACAGAAAATGCTGAACTTAGGGGTGATAGAGGAGTCCCAAAGTGATTGGTCTAGTCCCATTGTGTTGGTGCCTAAACCGGATGGGAGCTGGCGATTTTGTAACGATTTTCGTCAGTTGAACAAAGTTACAAAATTTGACACCTACCCCATGCCACGTATAGATGAGTTGATCGACCGGCTGGGAACAGCCCGATACATGACGACTCTTGACCTCACAAAAGGGTATTGGCAAATTCCCCTGGCCAAGTCGGCCAAAGAGAAAACCGCATTTGTAACCCCAGACGGGGCGTTCCAATATAAGAGAATGCCGTTCGGGTTACAGAATGCGCCGGCCACATTCCAGCGGAAAATGGACCAGATGCTGAGGCCCCATCGGAAGTATGCTGCGGCTTACCTGGATGACGTAATTGTCCATAGCACAGATTGGGCCTCACATCTGCCAAAAGTGCAAGCAGTCCTGGACTCTGTTCGGGAAGCGGGGTTTACGGCTAACCCCAAGAAGTGTACCATTGGGCAGGAGGAGGCCAAATATCTTGGGTACACCATTGGCAGGGGAGTAATAAAACCCCAACTCAACAAAGTCGAGGCCATCCAGAGTTGGCCACGTCCCAACAGCAAGAAGCAGGTACGAGCCTTTCTGGGAATCGCGGGTTATTATCGGCGCTTCATTCCCCACTTTGCTTCTAAGGCTGTGCCCCTAACCAACCTGACGAAAGGGAAAGGGTCGGTCATGATTAAATGGACCCCCGAGGCTGAGGCAGCATTCCAATTCTTGAAACAAGCCTTATGTAGCCAGCCAGTGTTGTACTCACCCGACTTCTCTAAAGACTTTGTCGTACAAAGTGATGCGTCAGATGTGGGGTTAGGAGCAGTATTGTCCCAGGTCTGGAACGGGGAAGAGCACCCAGTCATTTACCTCAGCAGGAAGTTGAAGTCCCATGAGGTAAATTACGCCACGGTTGAAAAGGAGTGTTTAGCGGTGAAGTGGGCTCTAGATTCCCTTCGGTACTATCTGCTAGGTAGGCACTTTGACATGGTTACGGATCACGCTCCGTTAAAGTGGATGGCTCAAAACAAGGAGACAAATAGAAGAGTGAATAGGTGGTTCCTGGCCCTACAGGAATTCAACTTCACAGTAAAGCATCGCCCTGGCGTTCAAATGGGGAATGTGGATGCTTTGTCTCGAGTACATGAATGCCTGATTGCTGGTGTTCCAACCCCAAGGTTAAAACAAGAGGGGGGGGTATGTGACAGCAGGAAGGTAAAGTCACCTGGTTGCATCCAGGGGGGTAGATATATTTCTCCCAGATTCAGGCTTTATGCCGACTTATACAACTAGGGAGTTGATGAAGCCCAGCTGAGGCTAGTGGGCTCATGAATGACTCATACCTCTAGGGAGAGTGCTGGGCGTCGTGAGGCAGGGAGTTGATGAGACCAGCTGAAGCCTGTCAGTTCGTTTAAGGCCTCTATAAAAACTCCCAGATTCATTAGATGTTAGCTCATGCCTGGAACCAGACCTGTGTGGACTGTCTAGGGAGAGTGAACCCCTGTGCGGTGAGGCAAAGCCTGTGTGGCTATTTGTTTGGACTTTTACTAAACCAGGGACTTAGGGACTAGGACAGCACTAGGCTGATCCCAGTTGTTAGTTAGGAAACCTGCATGTTTAGTCAGAGGTCAAACTGACCAGGATTTATTTTGTTTGTTTCTTTTTGGCTTTGCTGTGTTTTTGTCACTGTACATAGAGAAATAAACCGCACCTTTTGATTTTGAAAACCACAACCTCCGTCTGCTGGCCCTGTTTTTGTGTGGGGAGCCCAACCAGGGGGTCACACACACCCGCTACCGAGTTAACCCCCTCACAGTATATATACACAGTGGCTACGGAAAGTATTCAGACCCCCTTCAATTTTTCACTCTTTGTTATATTGCAGCCATTTGCTAAAATCATTTAAGTTCTTTTTTTTCCTCATTAATGTACAAACAGCACCCCATATTGACTGAAAAACAATAAATCGTTTACATTTTTGCAGATTTATTAAAAAAGAAAAACTGAAATATCACATGGTCCTAAGTATTCAGACCCTTTGCTGTGACACTCATATATTTAACGCAGGTGCTGTTCATTTCTTCTGATCATCCTTGAGATGGTTCTACACCTTCATTTGAGTCCAGCTGTGTTTGATTATACTGATTGGACTTGATTAGGAAAGCCACACACCTGTCTATATAAGACCTTACAGCTCACAGTGCGTGTCAGAGCAAATGAGAATCATGAGGTCAAAGGAACTGCCTGAAGAGCTCAGAGAGAGAATTATGGCAAGGCACAGATCTGGCCAAGGTTACTGAAAAAAATTCTTACGGTTCCAAAGAGCACAGTGGCCTCCATAATCCTTAAATAGAAGACGTTTGGGACGACCAGAACCCTTCCTAGAGCTGGCCGTCCGGCCAAACTGGGCTATCGGGGGAGAAGAGCCTTGGTGAGAGAGGTAAAGAAGAACCCAAAGATCACTGTGGCTGAGCTCCAGAGATGCAGTCGGGAGATGGGAGAAAGTTGTAGAAAGTCAACCATCACTGCAGCCCTCCACCAGTTGGGGCTTTATGGCAGAGTGGCCAGACGGAAGCCTCTCCTCAGTGCAAGACACATGAAAGCCTGCATGGAGTTTGCTAAAAAACACCTGAAGGACTCCAAGATGGTGAGAAATAAGATTCTCTGGTCTGAGGAGACCAAGATAGAACTTTTTGGCCTTAATTCTAAGTGGTATGTGTGGAGAAAACCAGGCACTGCTCATCAACTGTCCAATACAGTCCCAACAGTCAAGCATGGTGGTGGCAGCATCATGCTCTGGGGGTGTTTTTCAGCTGCAGGGACAGGACGACTGGTTGCAATCGAGGGAAAGATGAATGCGGCCAAGTACAGGGATATCCTGGACGAAAACCTTCTCCAGACTGAACAGGACCTCAGACTGGGCCGAAGGTTTACCTTCCAACAAGACAATGGCCCTAAGCACACAGCTAAAATAACGAAGGAGTGGCTTCACAACAACTCCGTGACTGTTCTTTTTTTTTTTCTTTTAACAAATTTTTATTGGGAGATAAAGACAATCGTACAAAGAGAATGTCAGTCAGTTTCAAAACAGACTTCCGCGGCGTGCGAGTAGGCCGAAGCCAGGGCCTTGATTTGCGACCTGGCCGGCGGCGCTGCCGCGCCCGCTAACGAACGGGCGCCGGTTTTCTCAACAAAATGGTCCATCGAGTGCCAGAGAGTGAGGGGGGAACTTGGGGAAGGCAGATGGATATGGGGGGGCACTCAGGCAGAGTTTATATGCCGATGCATGGTCCTGGTGCGGGAGCTGTGAGGAGACGCAGCTACCTCATACGGCGCCGGAACCGGAAGTTGTGACTGTTCTTGAATGGCCCAGCCAGAGCCCTGACTTAAACCCAATTGAGCATCTCTGGAGAGACCTAAAAATGGCTGTCCACCAACATTTACCATCCAACCTGACAGAACTGGAGAGGATCTGCAAGGAGGAATGGCAGAGGATCCCCAAATCCAGGTGTGAAAAACTTGTTGCATCTTTCCCAAAAAGACTCATGGCTGTATTAGATCAAAAGTGTGCTTCTACTAAATACTGAGCAAAGGGTCTGAATACTTAGGACCATGTGATATTTCAGTTTTTCTTTTTTAATAAATCTGCAAAAATATCAACAATTCTGTGTTTTTCTGTCAATATGGGGTGCTGTGTGTACATTAATGAAGAAAAGAATGAACTTAAATGATTAAAGCAAATGGCTGCAATATAACAAAGAGTGAAAAATTTAAGGGGGTCTGAATACTTTCCGTACCCACTGTATATATATATATATATATATATATATATATATATATATATATATATGTATATATATATATATATATATATATATATATATATATTGTGACGGTATGCGAGGTGAGATATATGACAGTCGCTATGTTTCACCTCGCATTCGGTCCATTGTAAGGGACTGAACCAGAATCCGGCCCAGGTTTTTCCAGCCTCTGTAGTTGGCTGGGTTCCGGTCCGGATATTCAGGTTCACTGGAATCCATAGGCAGCTGGGCTTTAAAGATCCAGGAAGAAAGCACAGCAATGCTCTGGCCTGAGACTCAGAAGGGAATCTGAGTAAGAGGAGCGCTGGTTATTTTGGGCTGAAAGAAAAGGTTTGCTTTACTTCACCTTGTGTTTTGTGGGTGACGGGGACCAGCCCCTCACCGTATAGAGAGTGGTTACTGTATAGTTTAGCGCCGGACGGCAAGGATTTGTTTTACTGTTTTGTTTATTTTTGTATGACTATTGCAAACCACTTGTAAATAAAGCTGGCAATACGCCAGGTTTTAAAGAAACTGCCTGTACGCTGACCTTCATTCTGTGAAAAGGTGATCCCCACGAGCTAATCTCCCACAATATATATATATATATATATATATATATATAAACCACATTTCCCCGAAATTCTAATTTCATATAGAAGGATTTTGAAATTGGAATAGAAAAGATTAGAATAAAATTGAAAATAGAAAAGAATAGAATAGAATTGAAAAACAATAGAACAGAATAGAATAAAATATAATATATGTTTTTGTAGTTTATTCTTTTCTATTATTTTCTATTCTAATCTTTTGTATTCAAATTTGAATTCATTCTATATGAAATTCTAATTTTGGAAGATGTTAGAAAAATTATATATTATATTTTTTCTAACATCTTCCAAATGTCGAATTTTGTATAGAATGAATTCGAATTTGAATACAAAAGAATTCAAAATCATTGAATACGAAATTCGAATTTCAGAAAATGGTTAAATATATATATATATATATATATATATATATATATATATATAATGAGGAAAGAAAGGTGCGCCAATCTAAGTGCAGTGAAACAGGCTTTAATTAGCAAATTTGTATAAAAACAGCCAAATGGCTACTCACAGGATACAGGAATAATACAGGCATGTAAGGAGTTAAAGGTGGTCCGGAGTCATCTAAGGCGGTCCTCAGGGGAGATGTTGGTTCCAGATGGAGAGAGGTAGCTGAAGATGGCTGAAGGCAGGAAGGCAGGTTGCGGTGTCAGCAAGGGAAGTCAAGAAACCCCGGCATCCAAGCTGCAGGTGTTGTGATGCGCCCTGTGTCATCAGGGTAGACAGGGGATAACCAGGAAGCTGCAGTTCAGCAAGGACTTCAGCGTGCGCTTCAGCGTGGAGCGCAGCGTGCCGTCGGACCGGAAGTGACGTGGGGATAGAACGGACCAATGGGATGACGCGTTTCACAGCATCCGCTGTTTCATCAGATCCATAGAAGGCATTATCATAGGTGGGTGTGATATAGTAGAGAGACGTGGCGTGATTGGTTGAAATCATACTGGTGGAAGTAAATCAGCATGGTGATTGGCTGGAAGCAAGATGTAAGGGAGATGATGACACGGAATTTGTGGGGGGTGCAGGGGGGCGAGGAAAAAAGGAAAAATGGATGACAGGGGATATTCTGTATGGTATTATGATATGAAATAAAGATACAATGTTTATATGGTGGTGAACAGCGCTAATGTGGAATTTAAAATCATAAAGGATATAAATACATAAATGGTATTAGTACATAGGAGAGAGAGAAAGAGCAGCACTATAAAGGGGAACGTATGTGGAAATAATTATATTGAAATTATAGGGGAAAATTTTTTTTAATTAAATATTAAATCGGTTGGGGGGTATGAGAACAAGCTATGTATGGCAAGAGAACGAATGGGTGCAACATGTAGGAGATGGGAGCATATTAATGTGGACAAGGGAAGGAAAGGGAAAGGGGTGGTAAAAAAAGGGGGAAAAAATAAAAAAATAAAAAATAATAATAATTAAAAATTAAAAAATATATATATATAAAAATAATAATAATGAAAATAATAATAATAAAGAGAATGAATATAAAAAAATAAATAAAATAAATGAGAATAAAAAAAAAAAAAAAAAAAAAAAAAAAAAAAAAAGGAGAAAAGAGGACAAGATGGGGAAGCGGAAGAGATGGGTCAGTGAATGAATGATAAAGGCTGGCTATCATGTAGAAGTAGTACAGAAGTATGATTCATAGTATAGAAAATATACATGCATGTGTATATATACACACATATACACACACATATCTGGAAGGGAACATCCATATATATATATATAAAAATGAATTGATAATATAATAATATATAAAACATATGTAAATTGCACATGAAGAAGTATAATATAACAAGTCAAGGCTTATTACCAAAATAAGGTACATAATCATTGGTGTAAAGGATATACCAAAGATGCAAGGCAGCATGAATGGTAACAGATCTACGAGGGCAACACAAGGTGCATACATGCACATATGACCAAGCATATATGAGAGTTGTGAGTGAACGCACACACATACACATATATACATGTATATACATATACACGTGTGCATACACATGCATGCACATAAATCTCCGACAGATGAAAGCACTAGTACGTGGGATGGACGAGCAGCACAGAGAAACATTTAAAGTAATTTGGAAATGAAAGCTTATTATGAAAATTTATGTATCATGAAAAATAGGATGATAATAAAATCTGAATAAAATCGAATCAAATACAATAAAATTGAAAGAATAAATTAAAGAATCATCATAAAAGAATATATGAGAAGATCGAATAAAATGATATATGAGTACAAGAACGCACAAGAAATCGCAGAGATGGAGAAATGCGATTAATAGAATGGTGGTAATATAGGAATATTAGATTATGTTGTTGGTTTCGATTTCTTCGTTGAGGCCATTGGGTGACATGGTATTTAAAGAAAAAATCCAATAAGTTTCTTGTCTACAAAGGCGTTGGAATCTTTCTATGGCAGTTGGGGTTTCTGGTATTGCCTCGATGACCCAAACCTGAAGGGCGCTGGTATCTTGGTGGTGGTGTGTTGCAAAGTGACGTGCCACGCTGTATTTGGGATTGTTCTTTTGGACTGCACGGCGGTGTTCTCCAAATCTGGTCCGTAGAGCTCTGATAGTTCTGCCTACGTATAGTAGGCCACATGGACAGGAAATACAGTACACTACATACGTGGTAGAGCAGTTGTAGAAGGAGCTGAGATTGAAGGTCTTACTGTTGGCCTTGAAGGTTTTTTGGCCATGGGTGACATGGGAGCAGGTAAGGCATAGGGCTTTTTTGCATTGATACATCCCTACAATGGGAATTAAAGTGAGCTGTTTGAGCATGTAGTTTTGGTGATGGTTAGATGTTTTGGTTTTGCTGGGGGCGATCTTGCTTTTAATATTGGGGGCCCTTCGATAGGCAAACTTGGGAGTAACTGACACAGTTTTTGATAGTGTGACAGCAGGAAGGTAAAGTCACCTGGTTGCATCCAGGGGGGTAGATATATTTCGCCCAGATTCAGGCTTTACGCCGATTTATACAGCTAGGTGGAGAGTTGTATAAGCCCAGCTGAGACTAGTGGGCTCATTGATGACTCATACCTCTAGGGAGAGGGCTGGGCGTCGTGCAGACAGGGAGTTGATGAGGCCAGCTGAAGCCTGTCAGTTCGTTTAAGGCCTCTATAAAAACTCCCAAATTCATTAGATGTTAGCTCATGCCTGGAAGCAGACCTGTGTGGACTGTCTAGGGAGAGTGAACCCCTGTGCGGTGAGAGAAAGCCTGTGTGGCTATATTTTGCTTGGACATTTAAAACCAGGGACTAGGACAGCACTAGGCTGATCCCAGTTGTTAGTTAGGAAACCTGTATGTTTAGTCAGAGGTCAAGTTGACCAGGATTTATTTTGTTTGTTTTTTTTGCTTTGCTGTGTTTTTGTCACTGTAAATAGAAAATAAACGGCACCTTTTTGATTTTGAAAACCACAACCTCCGTCTGCTGGGCCTGTTTTTGTGTGGGGAGCCCATCCCGGGGGTCACACACACCCGCTGCCGAGCTAACCCCCTCACAGTTGGTGGAGAACCAGTGGCAGTTTTTTTTTAAGCCAGCATGGAGGAGATACTGAAGCAGCTGGCTCTAGCAAATGCCAATCAACAGCAGACAAATGCAGGTTTGCAAAAGAGCCTTGCAGCTCATCAACAGAGCCTTGCAGCTCAACAACAGAACTTCGCAGCCCAGCAGCAAGCTCATCAACAGAGCCTTGCAGCCCAGCAGCAAGCTCACCAACAGAGTCTGGAAGCTCAGCAACAAGCCCAGCAGCAATCTGAGGCCCGCTTCATAGACCTGTTACAGAAGCAAGAGCAGAGACTACAACAAATGGAAGCAGTAATGCAGCAACGTCCGCAGACCAGTGAGGAAAGCCGTCCCACTAATACCGCGTCCTTTGGGGTGAGTCGTTTATTGACAAAAATGACTGGAGAGGATGATCCAGAGGTATTTTTGACCACGTTTGAAAGGACTGCTGAAAGAGAAAAGTGGCCTGAGGAGCAGTGGGCTGGACTGGTGGCTCCTCTGTTAACGGGTGAATCGCAGAAAGCTTACTATGACCTAGAGCCTGACCAAGCAAAAGACTATGTGATGCTAAAAGCTGAAATATTGGCAAGGCTGGGTGTCACCCTGGCTGTCCGGGCTCAGCGTGTGCATAACTGGACTTTCCAGCTTGGAAAACCCCCCAGGTCTCAAATGTATGATCTCATTCACCTGAGCAGAAAGTGGCTACAGCCAGAGACTTTGTCCGCACCAAAGATTGTGGAACGTGTTGTAATGGATCGGTTTTTGAGAGCTCTTCCTACTGCCATCCAAAAGTGGGTAAGCCATGGAGACCCAGAGACGGCCGATGGTCTTGTGGATCGTGTGGAGAAATACTTGGCTACAGAGAACCTGACGGCCTCTTCCAGAGACACTCGGACTTTCCACCCTAAGACCAGACCATCCCCAGGGGCGGATAAGATGATTCCAAGGGGTAAGGGTGGAGAGAGTGAGAGGGTGGGAGCTCTACCCCAAGTTTGGCGAGAACAGCCTGGGAAATCAGCGGCTCAAGAGGCGGCAAGAAGGATCATTTGCTACCGCTGCCGGCAAGCGGGACATATTGCAGCAAATTGCCCGGTTTTGGAGGAACCCATGCAGTGTGACTTTCTGACGGGCAGACGTCAGTCGCTGTGTGCGACAGTCGCATGCACTGCCATTCGGGGAACTGAGAAACATTTATGCAAAATGTGTATTAATGGTAGAAATGTTGTGGTATTGCTGGATTCAGGTAGCCTTGTGACCCTGATAAAGGCTGAATTAGTTAAAACAGAGGTCTCTGGGAATAGCAAGGTAGCTGTTATTTGTGTGCATGGGGACACCCGAGAGTATCCAGTGACTACAGTGTGTTTCGAGACCCCCAAAGGTACCCTTTCTCATCCAGTGGGCTTAGTGTCTCAGTTACCGCATGACGCCATTGTGGGAAGGGATTTTCCGAAGTTCTGGGAACTGTGGGATGATCCTGAGCCCCCCACTGGTGCCCCTATGTACCAGGAATATGATAGCCAGAACTCCTCTGAGAGTGGTGAGGACTCTCCCGAATTTCCCTTGTCAGTATTGGCAGGGGAGACTCAAGAAACTGGAGAGGAGCCCACCTCCTCAGACGAAAACCTACCGTCTGTGGAGTTTTCTGATCTTGAGGTTCACAGGGAAAACTTTGCCACAGAACAGTTGAAAGACCCCGCCCTAATAAAGGCACGGGAAAACGTAGTGAAAATAGATGGCGAGTTAGTGAACCCAGATAATACCTGCACTTACCCATACTTCAGCGTAGAGAAGGACCTACTGTATCGGGTGGCAAAAAGGGCAGAAGAAACCGTTGAGCAGCTTGTGGTGCCCAAACCTTACAGGAAGTTGGTGTTGGAGTTGGCCCATGGGCACATTCTTGGAGGTCATCTGGGGACAGAGAAAACCCGAGAGAGGGTATTACAGAGATTCTATTGGCCTGGGGTGATGAAGGACATAGAAAATTATTGTTCCTCCTGCCCTGTGTGTCAGAGGTCGGCCCCGATGCCACACTTCCGTAGCCCGCTGGTCCCTCTACCCATCATTGAGGTCCCGTTTGAGAGAATCGCAATGGATTTGGTAGGTCCTATAATCAAGTCCGCTAGGGGGCACCAGTACATATTGGTTATAATGGACTATGCCACCCGTTATCCAGAAGCGATCCCTCTCAGAAATACCTCGGCCAAAACCATAGCCAAAGAGCTATCTCTTGTTTTTAGCCGGGTGGGTATTTGTAAAGAACTGCTTACGGACCAAGGTACACCCTTTATGTCCCGGGTTATGAAGGAGCTGTGTAAATTGTTCAAAGTGACGCAATTACGTACATCTGTGTATCACCCCCAAACCGATGGGCTGGTTGAAAGATTCAACAAAACCCTAAAACAAATGTTGAAGAAAGTGGTGGATAGGGATGGAAAGGATTGGGACTGTCTACTTCCTTATTTGATGTTTGCTATTAGGGAGGTGCCCCAATCCTCTACGGGATTCTCCCCCTTTGAGTTACTGTATGGGAGACACCCAAGAGGGCTGTTGGATATTGCCAAGGAAACTTGGGAAAGTGAGAGTTCTCCCCACAGGAGTGTGATTGAGCATGTCGCCCTGATGCAAGATCGAATTGCACAGGTAATGCCCATCGTGAAGGAACATTTGGCCCAAGCGCAGTTGGCACAGCAGAGAGTGTACAACCGTGGAGCCAAGACCCGTACCTTTTCCCCGGGGGATAGGATATTGGTACTTGTCCCTACGGTTGAAAGTAAATTCCTTGCCAAATGGCAAGGCCCCTACGAGATAATGGAAAAAGTGAGCGAAGTGAATTACAAGGTCAGACAACCAGGAAGGCGAAAGCCCGAACAGATCTATCACGTTAATCTGTTGAAAGCCTGGAGGGATAGAGAGTCCCTAGTCGCAGACACTTGGTCACCAGCTCAAACTGGTTGCGTGATTCCTGAGGTTGGAATCGCAGCCACCTTGTCACAACCCCAACAACAGGAGGTTAAGGAGTTTGTGCTTCGCAACAAGGAGGTATTCTCTGAGCTGCCGGGACAAACATCTGGGGTAGAGCATGACATTATTACCCCGCCCGGTGAAAGGGTGAAGTTAAAACCCTATCGGATCCCAGAGGCCCGACGGGAGGCAATACGGGAGGAAGTACAGAAAATGCTGAACTTAGGGGTGATAGAGGAGTCCCAAAGTGATTGGTCTAGTCCCATTGTGTTGGTGCCTAAACCGGATGGGAGCTGGCGATTTTGTAACGATTTTCGTCAGTTGAACAAAGTTACAAAATTTGACACCTACCCCATGCCACGTATAGATGAGTTGATCGACCGGCTGGGAACAGCCCGATACATGACGACTCTTGACCTCACAAAAGGGTATTGGCAAATCCCCCTGGCCAAGTCAGCCAAAGAGAAAACCGCATTTGTAACCCCAGACGGGGCGTTCCAATATAAAAGAATGCCGTTCGGGTTACAGAATGCGCCGGCCACATTCCAGCGGAAAATGGACCAGATGCTGAGGCCCCATCGGAAGTATGCTGCGGCTTACCTGGATGACGTAATTGTCCATAGCACAGATTGGGCCTCACATCTGCCAAAAGTGCAAGCAGTCCTGGACTCTGTTCGGGAAGCAGGGTTTACGGCTAACCCCAAGAAGTGTACCATTGGGCAGGAGGAGGCCAAATATCTTGGGTACACCATTGGGAGGGGAGTAATAAAACCCCAACTCAACAAAGTCGAGGCCATCCAGAGTTGGCCACGTCCCAACAGCAAGAAGCAGGTACGAGCCTTTCTGGGAATCGCTGGGTATTATCGGCGATTCATTCCCCACTTTGCTTCTAAGGCTGTGCCCCTAACCAACCTGACGAAGGGGAAAGGGTCGGTCATGATTAAATGGACCCCCGAGGCTGAGGCAGCATTCCAATTCTTGAAACAAGCCTTATGTAGCCAGCCAGTGTTGTACTCACCCGACTTCTCTAGAGACTTTGTCGTACAAAGTGATGCGTCAGATGTGGGGTTAGGAGCAGTATTGTCCCAGGTCTGGAACGGGGAAGAGCACCCAGTCATTTACCTCAGCAGGAAGTTGAAGTCCCATGAGGTAAATTACGCCACCGTTGAAAAGGAGTGTTTAGCGGTGAAGTGGGCTCTAGATTCCCTTCGGTACTACCTGCTAGGTAGGCACTTTGACATGGTTACGGATCACGCTCCGTTAAAGTGGATGGCTCAAAACAAGGAAACAAATAGAAGAGTGAATAGGTGGTTCCTGGCCCTCCAGGAATTCAACTTCACAGTAAAGCATCGCCCTGGCGTTCAAATGGGGAATGTGGATGCTTTGTCTCGAGTACATGAAAGCCTGATTGCTGGTGTTCCAACCCCGAGGTTAAAACAAGAGGGGGGGGTATGTGACAGCAGGAAGGTAAAGTCACCTGGTTGCATCCAGGGGGGTAGATATATTTCGCCCAGATTCAGGCTTTACGCCGATTTATACAGCTAGGTGGAGAGTTGTATAAGCCCAGCTGAGACTAGTGGGCTCATTGATGACTCATACCTCTAGGGAGAGGGCTGGGCGTCGTGCAGACAGGGAGTTGATGAGGCCAGCTGAAGCCTGTCAGTTCGTTTAAGGCCTCTATAAAAACTCCCAAATTCATTAGATGTTAGCTCATGCCTGGAAGCAGACCTGTGTGGACTGTCTAGGGAGAGTGAACCCCTGTGCGGTGAGAGAAAGCCTGTGTGGCTATATTTTGCTTGGACATTTAAAACCAGGGACTAGGACAGCACTAGGCTGATCCCAGTTGTTAGTTAGGAAACCTGTATGTTTAGTCAGAGGTCAAGTTGACCAGGATTTATTTTGTTTGTTTTTTTTGCTTTGCTGTGTTTTTGTCACTGTAAATAGAAAATAAACGGCACCTTTTTGATTTTGAAAACCACAACCTCCGTCTGCTGGGCCTGTTTTTGTGTGGGGAGCCCATCCCGGGGGTCACACACACCCGCTGCCGAGCTAACCCCCTCACAATAGGTAGGGGTCTTGGGTGAGGATGCTCCAGTGTTTTTTAAAGATATTCTCCATTTTTTTGTGTTTTGCGTGGTACTGGGTAATGAAACGAGTATTGGGTTCAGAGTTGGATATTTTGGGGAGGGGCAGGGATTCTTGTTGATAGGTGGTGCGAGCTTCTTTAATCAAGTTGGGGGGATATCCTTTCTCGATGAATTTGTTTTCGAGTGAAGTGCTTAAGGATGTATAATCTTCTAATCTGGTACAGTTACGTCGGAGTCGATTGAATTGACTCTTCGGGACGTTTTTGATCCACATGGGATGATGGCAACTAGAAAAATGTAAGTACGAATTTCCAGCTGTGGGTTTAGTGAAATTTTTGGCGAATATGGTATTGTCTTTATGGAAGAGCTCGAGATCTAAGAAGCATAGAGATACAGGGTCCATGACTATAGTGAAAGATAGTCCAAAATTGTTGCAGTTGCAATAAGTTAAGAATTCTTTGACTGAAGTGGTGGGCCCATCCCAAATGATGATAATGTCATCTATATAGCGACCGTAAAAAATAAGGTTGGCTGCAAAAGGATTGTTGGTGTCAATGAATCTGGACTCCCATAGTCCCATAGTGAGGTTAGCGTAGCTCGGGGCAAAATTGGCGCCCATGGCAGTACCTTGCTTTTGGAGGTAGAATTCTCCTCCTGATAGGAAATAGTTGTGCTCAAGGCAGAACCGAGTGGCTAGAAGGATGAAGTCTATTTGTGTGGTATTAAGATTGGGATCGTCTTTCAGAAAATGCGCAACTGCTTCGAGTCCAATGGAATGTGGTATAGAAGTATAAAGAGAACATACATCTAGGGATACCCAGGTGTATGATGGTTCCCAAGTGTATGGTTTCAACAAATCAATTAAATGGGTACCGTCACGAATGTAAGACGGAAGGGCTTGGGCTAAGGGTTGGAGAAAATGGTCGATATAGAGAGAAAAACTGGTAGTGATGCTGTCCATGGAGGCAACGATAGGACGGCCCGGCGGATTGGAGATGTCCTTATGAATTTTTGGTAGATGGTATAGGTAGGGAACTTGAAAAAATGGTTTCAGAAAGAAGGCAGCCTCTAGTTTGTTCAGTATTCCGTCCGTGCAGGCTTGTTTAATAATGATGGTGGCTTCTTCAGTGAATTTGGGCAAAGGGTCAGTATTTAATTTGACATATGTGTTTTTATCAGAGAGAAGTCGAGTGGTCTCTTTTATGTAGTTGTTTTTATCTTGTATTACTATCCCTCCTCCCTTATCAGCTGATCTGATGATGATATCAGGGTTGGCACTCAAAGATTTTAAAGCTTGGTATTCAGGTGGACTGAGGTTGTTATTGAACCGTTGAACTTTAGAGGATTCCAATGTACATAGGTCGCTGAGTTCTTTAAAAACTACTTGATAAAAGGTTGACAGATAGGGACCTTTCGATTGAGTGGGATTAAAAATGGATTTAGGTCTAAAAGAAGTGTGAACTATAGAAGGATTAGATTGGGTGTATTGAGACCAAACTATCAGGTCATCGTCTTCGTCCACATTCCATAGGTCACATAAATCTTGGATGGCCTGTGCGTCCGCAGGGGAATCTGCTGGATCAAGTGTAATATCAGGGGAAGTAATTAATGAAGGATTGGTGTTGGCAGCTTTCATGTTGAAATGGCGTTGGAGAGTGAGGTTACGGATAAATTTGTTTAGATCCTTAAACATGGTAAAAGAGTTGGGGAGAGTGGTAGGAGCAAAGTTTAGGCCTCTGGCTAATAGCGAAGATTCATGAACAGTAAGACTGAGAGAAGATAAATTGTAAATTTTTACAGTTTTCTCAGTTTGTCCGGGCGGGATAGGTTGAGGTTTATGTTTACCCCCTCCTCTTCCTCTTTTTCCTCTTCTATGTGCTTTCTTTTGGTTTTTAGAGGAAATGTACTGAGCAGGGGGGTCAGCACTAAAAAAGATGAAGAAACAGCAGGGGTGGGTGTTGGTGAACCATGGGGTGTAATAGTGATGACATCTGTAGGTGTAGATCTGGCTAAGTCCTGAGAATCCATAATAGGTGTTATATTAGATATATCCTGAGGGGTTGGGACCACAGATAACTGGATAGCAGGGGGAAGAGTATTTTTAGGGTCAATTATTAGAGTACTGTCTATGGATATGATGGTAGGGGAGAGGGAAGGAATGGGAATGGATGTCACTATAGAAAGTGGCTTGGATCCATGAGCAGTGGCCGTAGCAGTGGGACAGGGTAAGGGGGGGTCAGAGGGACCTCTCAGAGGGGGAGGAATGGATTTAGGCTTGGGTAAGGTTAAGGATAGGAGGGACGGGATAGAGCAAGGGGATGGATGGGAGACATTCCGTTTCCAATTGAAGACCCTTTTGTTGTTATAATCATCCAGATCTCGACAGAATTTCCCCAATTTGTTTTGTATGAGGGAATCTTCACTTTTTTTGGTGTTTATTTTAAAAGTTTTGTACCATTCAAGGGGCAAAGAGGGGTAAGAGCAGTGAAGTTTAGAAATATTATCTTTAATTTTATCTCTAAGAATATGGTAGCGTTGTTCTCTATGATTGATTAGAATGGTGATCCACTATTGGGTGCAAAATTCAGCTATGTTCTCCCATTCTATACGTGATTCAATCTCAAGGAAAGAGCACCCCTTAAGAACACGTAGTCCGCGAGGGGAGATTTTGGATGCAAAATATTGTTTGAGAAAGAAGCAATCCCACCATTGTTGATTGGCCGATATGGTGAGATCCTCTAGACGTCTCATTCTCATACATGTGTCCCTATACTTTACATCCGGCCATGTACGGGAGTGGACATGGGGACTAAAAAGTGTGGGAGGGAATAAAGTATACAAATCATCCAATAAATCATATTTGTGTTTTTCTATTTGTTCAATAATGTCCATTATGAAAGTGATATGTGGAGGGGGGAAAAGGGGGAGGGGGAAATAAAAAATAAAAAATAAAAAATATATAATATATAAAAAATATATAAAATATATATATATATATATATATATATATATATATATATATATATATATATATATATATATAAAAATAAAGATAAAAGATTAAAATATAATATAATATGTAAAAGTGCAAAATAAAAAATGATGATGATATGACCAATCAATAGATGATTTCAACCAGTGAGAACGTGGGGGAAGGATATACACATAAGTAAAATAAATGAGATAAATAAATACGATAAATACACTGTCAGGAACAAAAAATGCAGCACATTCAAAAGCTTCAAAAGTCAATAATAAAAAAAGGGGAGAAAAAATGGCGCAGAATGAGTTCTAGGCAGAGTAAAAATCAAAGGAATCAATGAATGTTAATGTTGATGTTGCAAGCACTAGCGGCAGCTACCATGAGCAGAAGCAGACTCTGTAAAATATAATGAGGAAAGAAAGGTGCGCCAATCTAAGTGCAGTGAAACAGGCTTTAATTAGCAAATTTGTATAAAAACAGCCAAATGGCTACTCACAGGATACAGGAATAATACAGGCATGTAAGGAGTTAAAGGTGGTCCGGAGTCATCTAAGGCGGTCCTCAGGGGAGATGTTGGTTCCAGATGGAGAGAGGTAGCTGAAGATGGCTGAAGGCAGGAAGGCAGGTTGCGGTGTCAGCAAGGGAAGTCAAGAAACCCCGGCATCCAAGCTGCAGGTGTTGTGATGCGCCCTGTGTCATCAGGGTAGACAGGGGATAACCAGGAAGCTGCAGTTCAGCGAGGACTTCAGCGTGCGCTTCAGCGTGGAGCGCAGCGTGCCGTCGGACCGGAAGTGACGTGGGGATAGAACGGACCAATGGGATGACGCGTTTCACAGCATCCGCTGTTTCATCAGATCCATAGAAGGCATTATCATAGGTGGGTGTGATATAGTAGAGAGACGTGTTGTGATTGGTTGAAATCATACTGGTGGAAGTAAATCAGCATGGTGATTGGTTGGAAGCAAGATGTAAGGGAGATGATTTTTTATTATATTTATTATTTTTCTGTATTTTATTTTTCATTATTATTTTTATTTTTATTTTTATTTTTATATTTTTTTATTTTTATTCTCATTTATTTTATTTATTTTTTTATATTCATTCTCTTTATTATTATTATTTTCATTATTATTATTTTTATATATATATATATTTTTTAATTTTTAATTATTATTATTTTTTATTTTTTAATTTTTTCCCCCTTTTTTTACCACCCCTTTCCCTTTCCTTCCCTTGTCCACATTAATATGCTCCCATCTCCTACATGTTGCACCCATTCGTTCTCTTGCCATACATAGCTTGTTCTCATACCCCCCAACCGATTTAATATTTAATTAAAAAAAAATTTCCCCTATAATTTCAATATAATTATTTCCACATACGTTCCCCTTTATAGTGCTGCTCTTTCTCTCTCTCCTATGTACTAATACCATTTATGTATTTATATCCTTTATGATTTTAAATTCCACATTAGCGCTGTTCACCACCATATAAACATTGTATCTTTATTTCATATCATAATACCATACAGAATATCCCCTGTCATCCATTTTTCCTTTTTTCCTCGCCCCCCTGCACCCCCCACAAATTCCGTGTCATCATCTCCCTTACATCTTGCTTCCAACCAATCACCATGCTGATTTACTTCCACCAGTATGATTTCAACCAATCACGCCACGTCTCTCTACTATATCACACCCACCTATGATAATGCCTTCTATGGATCTGATGAAACAGCGGATGCTGTGAAACGCGTCATCCCATTGGTCCGTTCTATCCCCACGTCACTTCCGGTCCGACGGCACGCTGCGCTCCACGCTGAAGCGCACGCTGAAGTCCTCGCTGAACTGCAGCTTCCTGGTTATCCCCTGTCTACCCTGATGACACAGGGCGCATCACAACACCTGCAGCTTGGATGCCGGGGTTTCTTGACTTCCCTTGCTGACACCGCAACCTGCCTTCCTGCCTTCAGCCATCTTCAGCTACCTCTCTCCATCTGGAACCAACATCTCCCCTGAGGACCGCCTTAGATGACTCCGGACCACCTTTAACTCCTTACATGCCTGTATTATTCCTGTATCCTGTGAGTAGCCATTTGGCTGTTTTTATACAAATTTGCTAATTAAAGCCTGTTTCACTGCACTTAGATTGGCGCACCTTTCTTTCCTCATTATATTTTACAGAGTCTGCTTCTGCTCATGGTAGCTGCCGCTAGTGCTTGCAACATCAACATTAACATTCATTGATTCCTTTGATTTTTACTCTGCCTAGAACTCATTCTGCGCCATTTTTTCTCCCCTTTTTTTATATATATATAAATACCCTAACCCTATTTTATATATAGTCATGGCCCAAATTGTTGGCACCCCAGAAATTTTTCCAGAAAATCAAGTATTTCTCACAGAAAAGTATTGCAGTAACACATGTTTTGCTATACACTAAGGATGAGCCGAAAACCCCCCCCGGTTCGGTTCGCACCAGAACCTGTGAACGGACCTAAAGTTTGCGCGAACTTTAGAACCCTGTTAAATACAATGGACACAAACGTTCTAAATCCAAAGTGCTAATTATAACAGCTAATATGCATGTTATTGTCCTATGAAGGGTTTGGGGACCCGGGTCCTGCCCCAGGGGACATGTATCAATGCAAAAAGAGGTTTTAAAAACGGCCGTTTTTTCGGAAGCAGTGATTTTAATGATGCATAAAGTGAAAAAAAAAAAAGTGAAATATTCCTTTAAATATCGTACCTGGGGGTGTCTAAAGTATGCCTGTGAAGTGGCACGTGTTTCCCGTGTTTAGAACTGTCCCTGCACAAAATGACATTTCTAAAAGGAAAAAAAGTCATTTAAAACTGCTTGCGGCTTTAATGTAATGTCTGGTCTCGGCAATATGGATGAAAATCATTGAGAAAAATGGCATGGGTACGGGTACCCCCCCACCCCCAGCCCACTACCAGCCCCTTTGGGTCTTGTATGGATATTAAGGGGAACCCTGCACCCAAATATAAAAAAGGCCCTATATACTCTGAACAGCAGTATACAGGTGGTGCAAACAAGACAGGGACTGTAGGTTTGTTCTTAAGTAGAATTTGTTTATAATTTGGAACAGGTAAATTTTTTAAATGTAGCTCCAGCCCAAAAAAATCTATTTTTAAGCTTTTTGGAAAACATAGGGAAGGGTTATCACCCCTGTGACATTTGTTTTGCTGTCTGTGCACCTGTTCAGAATATTTCACCTCACTTTCCGTCCCAATGACAAATGTTTTTTGAAAATGTTTTTTTTTTTTTTATTGAAACAATGATTGGTGATAAAGCATCAGTGAAGAGGAGACACCTTTTTTCCATATTAACTCTTACAGGAGAGAATTTCCCTTCCTAGGGGTAGATTTCCTCTCACTTCCTGTTGTCTCCTTCCATTTGCAAGTAGGAGTCGCTTGTAAGTTGGATGTTTGCAAGTAGGGGCCTGCCGTATATACTCTGCAGAAATGTGGCCCTTAGGTGTTGGTGTTGCCACAACACTGTAAGCCCTCAAAGTTACTCTTGGTGGGCGCTGGAACGCCCTGCTGTGAACTATTATATCAAGAATTGTAATTACATGACATTGTTGAACAGTGGTAGGAAAAATTGGGCCTTTGGTGGTGGTGGTGGTGCTGGTGCCACAACACTGTAAGCCCTCACAGTTACTCTTGGTGGGCGCTGGAACGCCCTGCTGTGAACTATTATATCAGGAATTGTAATTACATGCCATTATTGAACAGTGGTAGGAAAAATTGGACCTTTGGTGGTGGTGCTGGTGCCACAACACTGTAAGCCCTCACAGTTACTCTTGGTGGGCGCATGAATGGGCCCTGCTGTGAATTATTAGATCAAGAATTGTAATTGCATGCCCCTGTTGAACAGGGGCTGAAAAATTGGGCCTTTGGTGGTGGCGGTGGTGCTGGTGCCACAAGACTGTAAGTCCTCACAGTTACTCTTGGTGGGCACAGGAATGGGCCCAGCTGTGATATATTAGATCAAGAATCGTAATTACATGCCCTTGTTGAACAGGGGCAGAAAAATTGGGCCTTTGGTGGTGGCGGTGGTGCTGGTGCTACAAGAATGTAATTCCTCACAGTTACTCTTGGTGGGCACAGGAATGGGCCCAGCTGTGAAATATTAGATCAAGAATTGTAATTACATGCCCCTGTTGAACAAGGGCAGAAAAATTGGGCCTTTGGTGGTGGTGTGGTGCTGGTGCCACAAGACTGTAAGTCCTAACAGTTACTCTTGGTGGGCACAGGAATGGGCCCAGCTGTGAAATATTAGATCAAGAATTGTAATTACATACCCCTGTTGAACAGGGGCAGAAAAATTGGGCCTTTGGTGGTGGTGGTGGTGTTGCCACAACACTGTAAGCCCTCACTGTTACTCCTGGTGGGCGCAGGAATGGGCCCTGCTGTGAATTATTAGATCAAGAATTGTATTCAGATAAAGGAACACCTGGGTAGCAGTGATCATAACATGATTTCATTTGATGTTAGCTGTAAGCAAGAAATACATACAGGAAAGATAAAAACACTTAATTTCAATAAAGCAAATTTTCCAAGGATGAGGGCTGCTCTCCAGGACTTAGACTGGGAGGGAATATTGGCATCGATTAACACAGAACAGAAATGGGAATTCTTCAAAAAGACTGTTTGGGACCTCACTGCAAAGTATATTCCCATGGGCAATAAGTTTAAAAGGCTAAAAATAAAACCTATGTGGCTCACGGTTAAAGTTAAAAAAGCTATAAACAATAAGAAAAGAGCTTTTAAGAAATATAAAAATGAAGGAACACTAGTGTCGTTTAAATGTTACAAAGAATATAACAGGATATGTAAAAAGAAAATCAAGGATGCAAAAATTCAAAACGAACGACAGATTGCAAAATATAGTAGGACAAACCCCAAAAAATTCTTCAAATATATTAATAGTAAAAAGGTGTTGTGGAAAAATGTATTAATGTATGTTGTCTGATGTCCCCCAATGTCAGTTTTGCTGTAATGCGCTCATCTGAGCGTATTTGCACATACAGACATTGGTGGAAGATCGGTGGCGGGAAAATCTTCCTATGGAAGCAGCGATGTTTGCTCCATTTAGAGATGTTGTTTTATGCCTCGTCAGGGGACTGGCCACTTCTTGACGTTGGTATTAAATGACTCAGAGCGGACAGATCTGTGTCCACAGGAACAGTAGCATAGCTATACGACAATTGTGGTCCATTGAGGCATATAGTTCCCGTCATTGGAAGCAGTGCATGCCACTGATAGTCTATTTGAATGTATACATGTCTGTGATTGGTTCGTTTGTTTTATGCATGTATTGTATTATTATTGTATCCATGTATTTAAATAACCCAGTTGGAAGGGATGTCCTTGTATGGGCATTTGCTGTGTCCTCACCTCCTGTGTGGAGGGGACATCCTGTGATGTCCCCTCCCATGGAGGAGGTGATTGGCTGCTGCAGCCATCACCTCCTGTTTGTGAGATCTTTTGGAGTTTAATAAAAGCTTTTGATGGGGCGTTGGCTTGGCAGTCAGGCTGGGATGCTGAGATGAGAACATAGCTGTGTGGTGCTGCTTTCTTGGAATAAAAGGGACGAATGATGGTGAGTGAATTTTAGCGTAAAGATAGCATTATTGCAAAAGGATGAAATCTGAAGTGTGTGCTTATTTATCACAGGAAAAATAGTCTGTATGCTCTGCATAGAACCTATATTTCCGATGACAGTAAAATGGCGGCTCTGAAGGGACTAGATGGAGCCCCTTTGGGCATCGAGTCGAGATGGGGGAAGTATGGATGCACGATCCGATGCGTAGGGGCTCTGCTCTGTAAAAGAACAAATTTTTCGTCTTTTTGAAATAATGCTGTAAGTTTGCAGTATGTGTGTGTGTGTGTGTGTATGTATGAGAGATGAGTGTGAGTGTGAATGTGAATCCGCGCAATGGACCTAATATGCCAGTAGGAACACACAACAGGGGTGTATAAATACGTCCTGTGATGAATAAGTAAGGAGCTGCCTCTACATAATTAATCCACCTGGGTGGAGTAAATGAGTAGACTGAAGGGAGGTGTAGAATTGGCGCTAATTACAATTCATGGACTTCCTTGCTCTAGAGTGCAAGTGAATATTTTGTATATAAATAGATACATAAATACCCCTATATTATACTAGTGTCTTTGGTGCCATAGTGTAACTCCTAAATGCTTCACTAATATATATGAATATGTGATAAATATAGATTAATGCGGATATAAATAATGATGAGCATAAAATAATATATATAAAAAATACAACAATGAAATGAATAAAATATTGTGAACAATTAAAGGTGATAACAGTGTAAAAAATTAAACCAATGTATAAAACCGTGATAGTAATACATTAATGATGCATGCAAAAATGTCCTGCGACTATGCGATAAAGTGCAAAAAAAATAAAAAAAAATGCAGAATTGTGCAAATTGATGTGATTGTCCATTGATTTGATGCTAGATGCCCAGCAACTTTGCTAGGCAAAAAATCTTGCGACTATGCAGAAAAGTGCAAATGCAACCTCATGCGATTGATTTGGTTGAGCGACTATGCAATAAGGTGCAAATGCAACCTCATGCGATTTGATTGAGCAATATGATTGTCCAATGATTTTGTAGTTTTTTTCAGATGCTAGGTGCCCAGTGCCTGGTGATGTGACCTTTTTTTAATCTTCAAGTCTGGTGCCCACAGCAGAACGTGCTCCAATAAAGACCGCACTCACCAGATGTTCACCCCCTCTTGGGGTGAAAAACGTTCACAGTGTATGCCACTGTGCAGCACTCTGGCGGTGTCTTGTCTCCCTGGTCCTTTTGTGGTAATCCCAGTGTTATCTCAGAGTAAGAGGGAAAGGAAGGAATCCCAAATAGTGTAATTCCGTAATAAAAAACACTTTTATTGAACTTATAGCCATATTACTCACATTTAAGCTGTATCAAACAGGCATGTAAGAGACAAATGCTGACAAATCCTGGAAGTGTTTGTGACATTCAGCTTGTGCACTCTACCGGTTTCGTCTGGTCTGACTTCATCTGGAGTGTGCTGTATGTCTACTACACTTCCCTTAACCACTTAACGACCGCCCACCGCCGATTTACGTCGGCAGAATGGCACGGACAGGCAGAATCACGTAGATCTACGTGATCGCCTTTGTGCAGTTGGGGGTCCATCCGGACCCCCCTTCACTGCAGTGAGCGGCCGTTAAGTGTTCGGGAGCGATCAGGCATGAGGGGGGGGGGCGCTCGATTCCGCCCCCCCCCTCGCGATCGCTCCCGGCCAATGAAAATGCTTTCTCCGCCATGTGATGTAAACAAGGCTGGAGGAAGTGATGTCATCTCCCTCGCCGCGGTCTTTCCGTTCCCGGCGCCGAGCAGAGAAGAAGCAGGTTAGTGCACCAACAGTCCACTGACACGTAGGTACACATAGGCACACAAATCACCCCCCAGTCACCCCCAGATCACCCCCCAGGTCACCCCAAAGCCCCCAATCACAGTGTCACTGATTGCAGTGATCATTTATTTTACTGATCACTGCATTTAGTGTCATCTGTGATTGTAAAAAGTTGCAGGGCAGTTAGGATTAGGCCCCTTTAGGTCCAGGGTAGCCCCCTAACCCCCCCTAATAAAGGTTTAACCCCTTGATCACCCCCCAGGTAACCCTTTCACCCCCTAACTTCAGCGTCACTAAGCGATTGTTTTTCCGATCGCTGTATTCGTGTCGCTGGTGTTTTAGATAGGCAGTTATTTTTTTTTAGGTTCGCCGCAGGTTTTTATTAGTGTCAGGTACCCCCATATATTATTTTAACCCCCTGATTGCCCCTAGAGTTAACCCTTTCACCAGTGATCGCCGTATAAGCGTCACTGGTGTCACTGGTTAGCCAGTAAGTTATTTAGTTATTTAGGTTACCCGTCAGGTTTTTATATAGTGTCAGGTACCCCCATATTTAACCTAATAAAGGTTTTAACCCCCTGATTGCCCCTAGTTAACCCTTTCACCAGTGATCACCATATAAAGGTTACGGGTGACGCTGGTTGATTAGTTTGCTTTTTATAGCATCAGGGCACCCGCCGTATATAACCCAATAAAGGTTTAACCCCCCTGATCGCCCGGCGGGTGAGATCAATTAGGTTTTAGCGCCAGAGAGGGTCTGCGTCGCCCCAGGCAGTGTTAGGTTAGTGACAGTAACGCTAACACCCACGCGCAAAGCATACACCCCCCTTAGTGGTATAGTATCTGATCAGATCTGATCAGATCTATACTAGCATCCCCAGCGGTTTAGGGTTCCCAAAAACGCAGTGTTAGCGGGATCAGCCCAGATACCTGCTAGCGCCTGCGTTTAGCCCCTCCGCCCAGCCCAGCCCAGCCCAGCCCACCCAAGTGCAGTATCGATCGATCACTGTCACTTACCAAACACAACACACATAACTGCAGCGTTCGCAGTGCTTGGTTTTTGGGGCACTGTACGCGGCTAGGCTCCCAAAAAGTCCCACACATGTGGTATCCCCGTACTCAGGAAAAGCAGCAGAATGTATTTTGGGGTGCAATTCCACATATAACCATGGCATGTGTGAGCAATATATCATTTAGTGACAACTTTTTGTACATTTTTTTTTTCTTTTGGTCATTATTCAATCATTTGGGACAAAAAAAAAAAATATTCAATGGGGTCAACATGCCTCTCAGCAAATAGCTTGGGGTGTCTACTTTCCAAAATGGGGTCATTTGGGGGGGTTTTGTGCCATCTTGGCATTTTATGGCCTTCAAAACTGTGATAGGTAGTGAGGAGTGAAATCAAAAATTTATGCCCTTAGAAACCTTGAAGGCGGTGCTTGGTTTTTGGGGTCCCGTACGCGGCTAGGCTCCCAAAAAGTCCCACACATGTGGTATCCCCGTACTCAGGAGAAGCAGCAGAATGTATTTTGGGGTGTAATTTCACATATGCCCATGGCATGTGTGAGCAATATATCATTTAGTGACAACTTTGTGCAAAAAAAAAAAAGTTTGTCATATTCCCGCAACTTGTGGCAAAATATAAAATATTCCATGGACTGAACATGCCTCTCAGTAAATAGCTTGGGGTGTCTACTTTCCAAAATGGGGTCATTTGGGGGGGGTTTTGTGCTATTTTGTTATTTTATGGCCTTCGAAACTGTGATAGGTAGTGAGGAGTGAAATCAAAAATTTGCACCCTTAGAAATCCTGAAGGCGGTGCTTGGTTTCCGGGGTCCCGTACGTGGCTAGGCTCCTAAAAAGTCCCACACATGTGGTATCCCCGTACTCAGGAGAAGCAGCAGAATGTATTTTGGGGTGCAATTCCACATATAACCATGGCATGTGTGAGCAATATATCATTTAGTGACAACTTTTTGTAATTTTTTTTTTTTTTTTGTCATTATTCAATCACTTGGGACAAAAAAAAAAAAATATTCAATGGGCTCAACATGCCTCTCAGCAATTTCCTTGGGGTGTCTACTTTCCAAAATGGGGTCATTTGGGGGGTTTTGTACTGCCCTGCCATTTTAGCACCTCAAGAAATGAGATAGGCAGTCATAAATTTAAAGCTGTGTAAATTTCAGAAAATGTACCCTAGTTTGTAAACGCTATAACTTTTGCGCAAACCAATAAATATACGCTTATTGACATTTTTTTTACTAAAGACATGTGGCTGAATACATTTTGGCCTAAATGTATGACTAAAATTGAGTTTATTCGATTTTTCTTATAACAAAAAGTAGAAAATATCTTTTTTTTTCAAAATTTTCGTTCTTTTTCCATTTATATCGCAAAAAATAAAAATCGCAGAGGCAATCAAATACCATTAAAAGAAAGCTCTATTTGTGGGAAGAAAAGGACGCAAATTTCATTTGGGTACAACATTGCATGTCCGCACAATTTACAGTTAAAGCAGCGCAGTGCCGAATCCCAAAAACAGGCTTGGTCCTAATGGCCCGAAATGGTCCGGGGCTTAAGTGGTTAAATAGCAGATTGCGTCCTATGTTAATTAGCGGTGGCAATTTTGTGTTAGATTTTGAAGACCGAAGCCTAGTTTATGTGCTTATTACTGCGGCCATTTTGTGTGTGCTTTTGAGGACTGAAGTCCATAGCTAACACCAGATACCCGGTGGCCATCTTTGGTGTGTTTTTGAGGACAGAAATCCATAACCTGATATTAGTACACAGTAAACAGTGCTTTGATTCAGTCAGATTTTAATTGTGCTAGTTATATATACATACAAATGAGCAACTCTGTGTAATGTGTTTTGAAACGTGTTTTAAAATCTAATGAGTACTAAACCATTATTTAATTGTTTATTTGGTGTATTCCCCCATCATGATGTGTGCATAAAACTAAATGGACTTAGATTAAAAACCATACAAGGTTAAATATTAGTCATGATATCTAATATATATATATATATATATATATATATATATATATATATATATATTGTTGCTTTTAAAATTAGTATGAGCCAGAGGGTATATATAATATACTAAAAACAGAGGCGAAAATAAGGGGTTTTTAAAGATGATATAAATTCCCAATTAATTGCTACTAATAATAAATTATGTAAATTAATTGTGAAAAAATCGGATTAAATTTGTGTGCAGAGGCGGAGCATTTTATATGATTAAAATATGATAAAAATACAAAACTATATAAAAATTTAGATGTATTAAAAGAATATTAGAAAAATTATTAGAAAAATATTAAAGTGTTACAATATTAAAATATTAAATGGGGGCGGGTGATAGTAAAAGACTGGGGCCTTAATGGTTCATAAAAATAGGGCAAGAGTGGTCAGAAATTGGTCAAGAAGCAGTTCAAATCCAGGTCTATGTTCATGCCTGAGGGTTGGAGGGTGTCTAGCTGGAATATCCAGCGGGTTTCATTCTGTGATATTTTTATTCTCTTATTTTCTCCTTTCCAGTGTCCCTTGATCTTATCTATACCATAGAAAGTCATACACGTGGGGTCTCTGTTGTGGTAATCCCTAAAATGTCTTGAGACACTGTGTTTGTTTAATCCATTTTTTATATTAGTTATATGTTCACGGATTCTGACGTGTAATTCTCTGGTTGTTCTACCAACATATTGTTTTTGACATGGGCATTCTAGAACATATGTCACATGTGTACTGTTGCAGGTTATTAATTCCTTTATCTTGTATTCTGATCCGTTGGACATAGAGGTAAAATTCTCTTTTTTCTTATTCGTTTTTTTACTTACTCTACACGGTAGACAAGTGCCACATTTAAAAAAGCCTTTGATGTGTTGGAAGATTTTTATCTGTTTTGGGGGGTCCAGAGCATTGTGCACCAATCGGTTTCTGAGGTTCGGCGCCTTTCTGTATATAAAAGAAGGCCTTGCTGGTATTATGGAATTCAGTATTCTATCCGATTGTAAAATGGGCCAATGCTTTTTTATTATAGTTTCCAATGCTTTGTGCTGAATATTATACCCAGTTAGGAAGGCCATGTCCATGCGTTTTTTTAAACCACTGGGAGGAAGAGCAGATCTACAGCGTACAGAGGCCCAAACTAAAACTGTACAGAAGGTACATCGATGATATCATAATCATATGGAGTGGAACGGAAAATGAACTACAGGATTTCTTCAATGAGATAAACCAAAACGCTTACGGTATTACTTTCTCCGGTATTTGGAATAAACAATCAATCGATTACTTGGATCTGCAATTGTATAAAGAAAATGGACTTATCAACACCAGAACCTTTTTCAAAAAAACCGACAGGAATGGATATATCCCAACTAACAGCTGTCACCACAGACAATGGATAAATAACATTCCAAAAGGCCAACTGATGAGAGTGTATAGGAATTGCAGTAACATCACAGATTATGACATTCAAGCAGACTCCATCATAAATAAGTTTGTGGAAAAGGGCTACAAAAGGAAAGATCTGGTAATACTCAAAGAGAAAGTAAGAAAAATGGACAGAAACCTTATGATCATTGATGACCCAAATAAACGGAAAAAGAAAAAACGCATGGACATGGCCTTCCTAACTGGGTGTAATATTCAGCACAAAGCATTGGAAACTATAATAAAAAAGCATTGGCCCATTTTACAATCGGATAGAATACTGAATTCCATAATACCAGCAAGGCCTTCTTTTATATACAGAAAGGCGCCGAACCTCAGAAACCGATTTGGTGCACAATGTTCTGGACCCCCCAAAACAGATAAAAATCTTCAAACACCTCAAAGGCTTTTTTAAATGCGGCACTTGTCTACCGTGTAGAGTAAGTAAAAAAACGAATAAGAAAAAAGAGAATTTTACCTCTATGTCCAACGGATCAGAATACAAGATAAAGGAATTAATAACCTGCAACAGTACACATGTGACATATGTTCTAGAATGCCCATGTCAAAAACAATATTTTGATAGAACAACCAGAGAATTACACGTCAGAATCCGTGAACATATAACTAATATAAAAAATGGATTCAACAAACAGTGTCTCAAGACATTTTAGGGATTACCACAACAGAGACCCCACGTGTATGACTTCCACATTTATAATTTTAATATTGTAACACTTTAATATTTTTCTAATAATTTTTCTAATATTCTTTTAATACATCTCAATTTTTATATAGTTTTATATTTTTAATCATATTTTAATCATATAAAATGCTCCGCCTCTGCACACAAATTTTAATCAGATTTTTTCACAATTAATTTACATAATTTATTATTAGTAGCAATTAATTGGGAATTTATATCATCTTTAAAAACCCATTATTTTTGCCTCTGTTTTTAGTATATATACTGTATATACCCTCTGGCTCATTCTAATTTTAAAAGCAACTATATATATATATATATATATATATATATATATATATATATATATATATATTAGATATCATGACTAGTGTTGAGCGAACCCGAACTATAAAGTTCGGGTCCGTACCGAACTTTAGCTTTTTCCCGAACCCGAACCCGGACTTTGCGCAAAAGTTCGGGTTCGGCAATCTAATTACGCAGTTAGAAATGCTTCAGGGGCCAGCCAATCACCTTTTGATTAGCTGGTGTGCCCTTAGAAGCCATCATAGCCATGCCTACTAATGGCATGGCTGTGATTGGTCAGTGCAACATGTGACCCAGCTTCTATATAAGCTAGAGGCACACAGCACACACGTCACTCTGCTTCAGAATAGATAGGGAGAGGATCTTGTCTGCTGCTGCTGCTATTAGGGAGAGATAGAAAAATACATGAGTTAGTCCTGATTCTGGAATCTGAGGGAAAAGATAGAGAGACAGTGTAGTGTAGGGCCAGGTTCCTGTTGGTGCTTTCAGGGAGAGAGATATATTATATAGGAATAGGAGTCCAGATTCAGAGATATAACTCAGCGATCTGCATAGTTTTAGCTGTTTGTGTTGCAGTGCAGTCTTTTTACACTGCCATGAGCCCAGTGTCAGAGAAAATCTACCTTTTATCTGCAAGCTCAGTGCACCAGCACTGCATATATTACGTTGAGAGATACACCGTTTCCATACTGTGGGTGTATTCTGCTCTTTGAAAAAGATCCATTTAGGGGAAAAAAAAGGCACTTTATTGTGCTCTTTTCCAAAAGACCCATAGGGCAAAAAAAAAAAAAAATTGCATTTTATTTTGCTCGTGCAAAAAAAGACCCGTTTAGGGCAAAAAAAAAAAAAAATTTGCACTTTAATGTACGCTTGCAAAAAGAGCCATTTAGGGCCACAAAAAATATTTTGCAGTGTGTTATACATATGTGGAGGCGTGTGAAATAAACAATTTCTATATAGTTTTCTCCTACTGTGCTATACTAAAAAAACAAAAAATTTTTTGAATAGCATTTTCTGCAGTTCTGTAGCTGTGCGATTCAGCGGTTACGTACTGTGGGTGTGTTGTGGTCTTCCAAAAAACGCCATTTAGGGCCACAAAAAATATTTCGCAGTGTGTTATACATATGTGGAGGTGTGTGAAATAAACAATTTCTATATAGATTTCTCCTACTGTGCTATACTAAAAAAACAACATTTTTTTTTAATAGCATTTTCTGCAGTTCTGTAGCTGTGCGATTCAGCGGTTACGTACCATCGGATTGTGTCCGGCCCATACTGCGAAGGCGCAGCGCCTGCGCAGTACAGAGGACAAGGAGATTCACAAAATCTCCGAAGATGAACGGCGCCTGCGCTGTGAGTGCAGGTTTAAGCCCCACCATCCAAGTGGACATACGGTAGCACATAGTAACAGGGCCCCTCACGGGCTCGGTTCGATCGCCACGCTTCGGGCATGGCCTCACTTGGCTCGGCTTGAACCACGGATGGTGTGGCCTTCACCTGAACTCACCACGCAGGCGCCGTTCATCTTGGGAGATTTTCGAAATCCCCTTGTCCTACATACTGAGCAAGCGCAGTACCGGGTGGACACTATTTGACGGGGGACAGAATTCGACACATCACCGGCCTTACCCAGCCATTGTTGTATTTTTGAACCAGTGTTGGCTACCTCGTCCTCCTCCACCGCCGCTTCCACCTACACAGCCACATCCACCGCCACCTCAACCTCCTACTCCATATGGACCTCGTCCTCCTAGGTCAAGATTATAATTTTTATTTTATTTTTTTGTAGCGCACAGATCCTTTCCCCCTTACCTGCCTTTATGTTGTTGGCTCCTCGCAGGAGGGAGAAAGGCACACCGCACTACCAGCCCGTACCCTCCTATATAAAGAGGTTGAGCGGTGTACTTGATGGGCCGTGTCCACAGCCGGAGTCAAAACTCCTCCAGAGGATGATTCTCACCTCTACTGTAGGTAGAGGCAAGTCCTTTAATTCCCAGTAAAGTCAATGTCCACACCAGCTGAAATGACAACTCTTATTCTCTCATGGCAAAATAAACTCTACTCGGATAGAAAAGGTTAGAGCAAAGAAACAGGACAGCTTAAGGTGTGGAGGAGGTCCAGGCAAAAACGTAGCACATTCACTTCACTGCTTAGGTTTCTCAAACAGTTTTAGGTGCACGGTCTCTGCCACAGACCTTGAGGTTGGTCTCTGCCACAGACCGGGTGTACAAGGCCCCTGCCACGGACCTGGAGAACTTTGGTCTCTGCCACAGACATGGGTGTATAAGGCCCCTGCCACGGGCCAGGTGAATAAGGCCTCTGATACAGTCAAGATGACCTTGAGCTTCTCCTTCTACGAACCTAGCCCATATCAAGGGGAAGACATCTCTCCAGGGAGTCAACAGACCCTTCCTTCACCGTGACTCCCGCATCGGTCCATCAGAATGATCCTCCCTTCCCTGGAACATGGTCCCCTACACGAGGCGGCACCCTAAGACTCCTCGACCCTTAGCGGACTCCAGACGAAGGCTCTGGACTCCAGGCTTTACTCCCGCACCTAGGCCTCCATACCCAGGGCAGCAGGAACTCCAGGATAGTACCTCACCCTGGGCTAAAAGTACCCGAGATGGAACAGGAACACATGCACCCAGGCCGAAGGCACCTGGGCGTGGACCCCACTGGACATCAGCCCCCAGGCCAAAGGTCTGCCCCTTTTATATGCTCTCCCGGCATGCACAGCAGGTTCCCCGCCCCGCTGTACTACTGCCAAGAGGGGACACAAAAGGCACAGCACTGTATCGGCGGTTCAACCCTAGCCTACCATGGCAGCGCCACCTGTAGGCCACAGGGAACTGCACACCAATGCTGTCCCCCGAGGACAAAATGGTCCATGAATCCTACAGAATTAGGGTGTTTGAGCCTATTTACCACTCAAACACTTCCCTTAAATTTAGCACCCCGCTACATTTTTATTTCAAAGTATTTTATTTTCCCACTAGCTTATCCATTAAATTGAATAATTTATTCCAGAAAGGGCGTATTCTGGGGCATTCCCACCATATGTGTGGCATTGTGCCGTTGAGTTTCTGAGGTTCTTAATGACTTCCTGTACCTCTTCTGCTGAAAAGGGGGCCTCCAGCATATTTTTTTATTTTTTTACTTTTTTTATGTTATTTTAAGTTATTTCCCTATCCACATTTGTTTGCAGAGCACTTGCCATGCTCTTAACAACATTTTGCTGCCATTTGCAGCCCTCTAGCCCTTTCCATTACTTTTTTAGAGCCTTTTTAGTCCTTAGAAGTCCAGGTCCCCATTGACTTCAATGGGGTTCGGGTTCGGGTTAAAGTTCGGTCCCTGCTTTTTGCGCTAGCAATGGAGCCACTGGCCATAGCAATAAGAACGAACATAAAAATGAAAGGATTTGTGAGACCGACAGGAGAAGAGAGAATCGCATTATATGCGGATGATGTTCTTCTCTTCTTGGGGGACACAGATCATTCACTTAAGCAGGCTATGAGTATCTTTGGAGAATTTGGTAGACTCTCAGGATTGGTTATAAATTGGGAAAAATCAGCCTTGATGCCGGTGGATCCCATCAACATGTGCTATCTGCCGTCACAGGATATCTATGTCCCTGTTTTGGGGGTGCAACCTTTTCCTCGTTACTCAAGTAGGTGAGAGGAAGGGTTTGCACCCCCAAAACACGTCCATTGATCCCCCATGATGGCAGATCGCACATGTTGACTTTCGCCATGGGATCAGGAAGAAAAAAACCATTTTGCACATCAAAAACTGTGTGCATCTTCTAATTTTGGATGGTTCAGGGGTGACATCACCCCATCTCATGTTTATATTTTTAAGTGTATCGGGGTATCGTTTTCTTAAACCCAAGAGACTACAGTTCCCAGCAAGCTTTAAGGCACCCAGGGTGCATTGCCCGCGCAAGGACTGCTGGGGTGGACTTTATAAGGGAGAGGCGGGGCCTGGTTCTTTCTCTTTGGATACCGCCCTCCCAGCAAGAGGATCCCTGTGCTTTCCTGCTGTGTGCACAAGGCCTGAAGCCTGGGCCTTATGTCTTTCCAAAGAGCCTTCCGCTCCACCGAGGAGCCTGCGGAGCGTCTGATCCTGTTGCCGAGTGCTGTTATCAGGAGGACCGAAGACCCAGGTGTCGTGATCACTGTGAAGCGAGTCACAGTAACGGAAGTAGCGGACAAGGACTGGTCCGGTCGGGTAAGAGAGCACCTGCTCAGAGCACATTACAGTATCTTTGGGGCCATTAACTTTATCCAGGTCCATCACAGTGATTGCAGTTGCACTCTAGGGAGACTATCTGCTGAAATGAGTTATTAGTCTCCCGGGCATTACAAAGTTACCGATCATCATTTCTTTGTTGGATTACAATTGTTCTTGAAAGTGCACCACCATGTTTTGCTAGCGAAGATTTCTTCCACAGAACTATACCCAAATCATAGTCAGGCCTGATTGGGTAGTATAGGACATTGCTGGACGCCATATTGTCCACAAGGGAGGATAGCTGCAGCGGGGTCTGTTAAACTGTCTATCATATTGCTGAACGTTTGATGTGTTAATAAGTATACCCATATTGTAGGGCTCTGCATGTGACATTGCATACTGTTTATCATTTTCACCTTTACCAACAGTAAAATATTACAGTTAAGTATATTGGTTGTCAGTGTCATTTACTGGGCTATACCATACTGTGTGCCTTACTGTGGGATTGTGTCATAGAGAATATTAGAGTGATTGCAATTCTATCATCCCCTTTACTAACTGTGCCACGAGAGGTTAGAGCCGATTGCCAGGGGTTGACAGCGGTGCACTACAGGGCCCAAAATATTCAAGGCCGCCCTCTTAACTGGGAGTATCGCTACATAAGGTTGAACTTTGTAAGTTCCTTTTTTTTGTTTTCTTTTTTTTTGACCCATGCATGTTTCTGCAAACACAAAAAAAATAAAAAAATTCTCCAAAATTTGGAGGCCAAAATGTCAAGATTGTATTTTGAATAAAAAATTACCGCACATGTTGTGCAGAGTAAAAAATATTTTGGACACTCAACAATGTGTGGCTTGTTCTTTCTATGCTCAATAGCAGTTTTCTAAAATGGGAAAGTTCAGGTTTTTAAGTGTGACAATTGTGGCTATTTACTAAAGACAAATACACTTGGCACTACTACAAAGTGTACTATGATAACCTGGGAGACACATAATAATAAAAAATAAATTATGACAAAACAAGGTTATCCAAAAAATATAATTTTTTTTATTTTTTTTCAAAAGGTTTCAAATATGGTCTGGCATTGCGATGGCCCGTGAAGTACTCAACGTATTTATCACGTACTTCACGGGCGCTTTGGGGGGCCAAGCCAGTACGGCCAGTGTCCAGGCCGGTAAGATTGTGCATGTCTGATACACCGGCCTCTGGCCCAACAGTAGATAGATATGAAGGAGAGTGTTGTCTCATAAAATTATGCAATATGCAGCAGGTTAAGATGATGTGATTGAGTTTGTATTCCGCCATGTGTATGGCTGTCAGAAACAGGCGGAACCGGCTGGCCATTATGCCGAAGGCATTTTCCACAACCCTCCGGGCTCTGGCCAGCTGGTAATTAAAAACCCTCCTCTCCGGGGTGAGGGTCCTCTGTGGGAACGTCCGCATCAGGTGTGGTCCCAGTCCAAAGGCTTCATCCGCTATAAACACAAAGGGAAGTCCATCCACGTTGTCTGCATCTGGAGGCAAAGTCCATCCACGTTGTCTGCATCTGGAGGCAGTGCCAGGCCCCCAGACTGCAGACAGTGAGAGAACTCCGTCTGCGCGAACACTCCGCCATCGGACATCCGGCCGTTCTTCCCCACGTCCACATACAGGAACTCATAGCGTGCCGACACCACCGCCATTAACACTATACTATTAAAACCTTTATAGTTATAATAATAAGACCCCGAATGGGGTGGCGGCACTATGTAGACGTGCTTCCCATCAATTGCCCCTCCGCAGTTGGGGAAGTCCCACCGCTGGGCAAATTGGGAGGCCACATTCTGCCATTCCTGTGGCGATGAAGGGAACTGTGGAGTCAAACAAAAAGAAGAAATTAGTACTTTTGCACATTACATTGCAAGCAGATTACCCAAATACATTCTTGGCCAACGTCAGTCTAACATTTATTAGGAGTATTTAAACACAAAAATAGAAGGCCCACTTATCAGATGGCTCACCCCCGCTGATGGGCCATTGGAACAAATTATAAGGGGGGGATGTTGTTTAAGCAGATTTTGTGCCCCGCAACAAAAGGCTCTACCACTCTGCTGACCTTGAATGTGCAAAAATCTTTATGACACATTTTAGGGGGGGGGTGTTCAAAACTACAATGGCACAGACAAAAACAGCATTAAAGAACAGACTAGGCTAGGTGTATATGGGCCCAGGATAGCATGCAGGAGAGGTTAGTAAAGGGAAATAGGCATGTAGGCTAAAAAACTAAAAATATAAACGAAAAACATGCATGGGGAGAAAGGGGACATTCCCAGAATCTTACAATCATGGCAATTTAGGAAGGATGAAAGAAATACAATACTTTAGCAAACAATCAAAACATATAATGTGATGTTAAAGGATAAAAATTACCTTAATATAGTCCTTCTGCATGACTTGTATGATGGCAGAACACGTTTCAGGGATAATGATCCCAAGAGCCTGGGGGGAGATGCCTGTTGAGAACTTGAGGTCCTGCAAGCTTCTCCCAGTCGCCAGGTATCTCAACGTAGCAATAAGCCTCTGCTCGGCAGTGATTGCCTAGCGCATCACAGTGTCCTGCCTCGTGATATAGGGGGACAGCAAATCCATCAGACGGTGAAAAACAGGGTCCGTCATCCGGAGATAATTCCTGAAATCATCAGGATTATTCTCATGGATTTCCCGCAGCAGAGGCATATGAGAGAATTGGTCCCGCTGGAGAAACCAATTCTTGGTCCATGAACTCCTCCTCACCCTGTTCATGGACTAAACACGGGTTACAGTGTTAACCGCAACACCAAGTCCATAGCCAGCACGAGCTCTACGATGAGAACGTACTTCAAACATGGCTTTAAACCGGTCGGCTGGTCAGAACGAACTCAAACAGAGCGCAACGAGGAACAGCAAGGCCTGAGAAGAACGACCTGAAAAACAGTAACGAACGGCCAAGAAGGCACTGAAAAACAGTAACCGACCTGACTGCACGCACTGAATGACAAATACGAACCCACAAGCACAAACTGAACACCCGAAAACGATCTGAAAAGCACGGAGACTGAAAAGCGCGAATCGGCTCTCACCAAACTTTTACTAACACGCAGTAACATGAAATCAGCAAAAGCAGCCCAAAGGGTGGCGCCATTAGATTTGAACTTCCCCTTTATAGTGCCGTCGTACGTGGTGTATGTCACGTCGTTTTGGTGCGGGCGTTTTTTTGACTGATGGTGTGTGGGCAAGACTAATGGAAGACAGTTTCATCGGATTTCCGATGGAAAAATCCATCGGATTAGAATCCATAGGATATCCGATCGTGTGTACAGGGCTTTAGGCACTGGTGCTGGTGCCACAACACTGCAACCCCTCACAGATACTGTACTTAGAGCGCAGAAATGAGCCCTGCTGCAAAGCATTGCATAAAAAATTGTAAATACACGCCCCTGTTAAACAAGGGCTGAAAAATTGGGCCTTAGGCACTGGTGCTGGTGCCACAACACTGCAACCCTTCACAGATACTGTACTTGGAGCGCAGCAATGAGCCCTGCTGCAAAGCATTGCATAAAAAATTGTAAATACACGCCCCTGTTAAACAGGGGCTGAAAAATTGGGCCTTAGGCACTGGTGCTGGTGCCACAACACTGCAACCCTTCACAGATACTGTATTTGGAGCGCAGCAATGAGCCCTGTTGCAAAGTATTTCATCAAAAATTGTAAATACAGCCCCCTGTTAAACAGGGGCTGAAAAATTGGGCTTTAGCCACTGGTGGCGGTGCCCAGAACCAAAAATGTTCTTTCAAGCTATCAGCATGATTATTAAGGAGGAAGAGGATAGTCACTCAGCATAACAGGAAAGTCACTCTGCATCAGCATAGGCAGTCTTGAAGGGATCTGACATTTCAAAGAACATTATTCTGTTACATCAGCATCAGGTGCTTGGTAGCTGGTGGCGATCTAAGACTGATTCATTTTTATGAAAGTCAGTCGATCGACCGAGTCGGTTGACAGGCGCACCCTGTGATCGGTTACAAAGCCTCCAGCAGCACTGAATGTGCGTTCCGAAAGAACGCTGGATGCAGGACAGGCCAGTAGCTCAATTGCATATTGTGCAAGCTCTGGCCAGTGATCCATCCTCAAGACCCAGTAACCCAGAGGATTTTCGGTGGGAAAGGTGTCCAAGTCTGCTCTTGCCCCTAGGTATTCCTGCACCATGTAAACCAGACGATGGCGATGGTTGCTGGAACCGATCATACCTTGGGACTGCAGACTAAAAAATTGTCTGAACGCATCGGTCAGACGGCCACCTTCTCCACCGCTCCTTCTTTGACTGACCGAAGCCTCAGCAACACGTTGTCCAGGACCAGGAATTTGTAATCTCCCAGTCTCTGGGAACGTGTTGCACAGACCTTTCTGCAAGGCCTCCCGAAGATGCCTCATCCTCTGCTCCCTCTGCGACGGCAAGATAAGGTCCGCAACCTTACCCTTGTAACGTGGATCAAGGAGGGTTGCCAGCCAGTAATGATCCCTCTCCTTGATCGCACGAATACGAGGATCCTTCCGCGGGCTTTGCAGGATCAGTAAGGCCATGCAGCATAGGTTTGCTGAGGCATTTGGTGCGGAGTCCTCTGGGTCACTGAGGACGACATGATCCACAGCCACCTCCTCCCAGCCACGTACAAGTCCATGGGTGTCTTGGGACTGTAATTGATCCCTTGAAGACTGCTGCTGATGCTGAGCGCTAGTCTCCACCTCCATGCTGACTCAATCCTCCCCCTCCTCCTCCTCCTCTTCCTGTGTGATAGCCGGGCCAGCAGAAACACTGTCTGGATAAAGGGGGCCTTGAGAGGTAAGGAAGTCCTCCTCTTCCTGCCTCTGTTCTGCTTCAAGTGCCCTGTCCATTATTCCACGCAGCGCGTGCTCCAACAGGTGGACAAGAGGGACAGTGTCACTGATGCATGCACTGTCACTGCTCACCATCCTCGTGGTCTCCTCAAATGGTGCCAGGACAGTGCATGCATCCCTGATCATGGCCCACTGGCGTGGGGAAAAAAATCCAAGCTCCACTGACCCTGTCCTGGTGCCATATTGCAACAGATACTCATTGATGGCCCTCTGCTGCGTGTGCAGCCGCTGCAGCATGGCCAACGTAGAGTTCCACCTGGTGGGCATGTCACAGATTAGGCGGTTCTTGGGCAGGTTGTAATCCTTTTGCAGCTCAGCCAGCCGAGCACTGGCATTATATGACCGGTGAAAATGCCCACAGAGTTTCCTGGCCTGCTTCAGGACCTCCTGTAAGCCCGGGTACCTGCCCAAGAACCGCTGCACCACCAAGCTAAGGACAGGAGCCAAACAGGGCACATGGGTCAGTTGTCCCTGTCGGAGGGCGGAGGAGGTTGGTGCCATTGTCGGAAACCACCTTTCCTGGCTTAAGCTGGCCTGGCGTCAACCACCTCTGAGCCTGCCCCTGCAGAGCTGACAGAATCTCTGCCCCAGTGTGGCTCCTGTCCCCCAAGCACACCAGCTCAAGCACCGCATGGCATCTTTTTGCCTGCGTACTGGCGTAGCCCCTTGAAAGCCATACGGAGAACCGCTGGTTCCGAGGACAAATCAGCACAGGAAGAGGCCATGGAGGAAGAAGAAGAGGAGGGGGTGGAGGAGAGAGGTGTGTCAGATTCACCTGTAGTAACATTTTGGAGGCGTGGTGGCGGAACAACCTCCAACACTACTGCACCTTGTCCTGCATCCTTCCCAGCTGCCAGCAGAGTCACTCAATGCGCCGTGAAAGATAGGTAACGTCCCTGTCCATGCCTGCTGGACCATGAGTCAGCGGTATTTGCACCTTACCAATGACCTCTCTGTCCAGCGAGGCTAAGACATTGCCTTCCACATGCCGGTAGAGAGCCGGAATCGCCTTTCGTGAGAAAAAGTGCAGTTTGGGAACCTGCCACTTAGGAACCACACATTCCACAAACTCACGGAAGAGGCAGAGTCTACCAACTGAAAAGGCAGCAGTTGAAGTGCTAGCATTTAGCCAAGCTAGCATTCAACCGCTGGGCATGTGGATGGCTGGGAGCGAACTTCTTTCGGCGGTGCAGCAGCTGGGGCAGGGAAATTTGCCTGGTACAATCGGACATCGGTGTACCGATAGAAGATTGCCGCAAGTACTTGGCTGTGACACACCTAATTCTATACCTTCATTCCTCTCAGTGCAGGTTTCAGAGAGGACTGAAGGTATAGTGGGGTTGGAGATCCCAGCTGATGAGGAGCAAGGAGTGGTCCGCCTTGTTCTTTGGTGTGGGTCTTTTAGGTGTGCTTGCCAACGGACTGCATGGCAGGTCGACATATGTCTAGTCAAGCACGTGGTGCCCAAGCGACTGATGTTTTGGCCACACGAGATCCGCTTTAGACATATGTTGCAAATGGCAACGGTGCGATCTGCTGCACACGTCTGAAAAAAGGCCCACACCAAAGAACTTTTGGAATAATGCGCAAAGACAGCAGCACCCTGCACATGCAGAGCTCTGCGGTGTGATGCAGTCGGTGTGCTGCTCTTAAGCTGGCCCCTGGAGGGCATCCTGCCTTGTAGGAGATGTGCCTCCTCCTCCTCCTCTCTCCTATCAGGCACCCACGTGGAGTCAGTGACCTCATCATCCCCTCCCTCCTTATCACTGGAGCCAATCTGGCAGTATGCTGCAGCTGGGGGAACATGACTGCCAGATAGCTGACCTTGTTTGGCACCCCCTCTCTCTGGGCTCACGTTACTACCCCCTCTCTCTGAGCTCATGTTACTGCCTTCCTCCAGCTGGGTTCCATCATTGGAGCCTTCAAAATGCTGGGCATCCTCTTGGAGCATGTACCCAACACTGTGCTCAAACAGTTCGGGGGACTCCTCAGGAGGACATGGTGGGGCTAGGGAAGGAGCGACTGACGCTATTGAGCAGAGGGAAGAGGCCGCTTTGGCAGCTGCTTTGTCAGACAAAGTACCCTAAGCCTGGGTGAGAAAGGATGAGGAGGAGGAGGAGGACGGCTTGGTCATCCACTCTACCAAGTCTTGGGCATGTTGCGGCTCAACATGCACTGCACTGCATTGAAAAGAAGGACAAGCGTGTCCCACGCCCACGTGCTGATGAGGATGCACCGTGTCCACGACCAGCAGCACTGTTGCCTCTAGACACAGAGCCTGCTTGCCCTCTTTTATTGCCTCGTGACTGTCAGCCTCTCATTGTTTGCCTTCCAGACATACTAATGGCCTGCTGTGGTGTAAGTATGGGAAAAGCAGCAATTGTTTTCAGTTAGTTTTAGATGAAAACTGTGCAGAGGACACAGTACACTGAAAATACTTGCAACTCTCTGCTTGTGGTTTTATTATGAGAACACCACTATAATAGTCACTAACTGTATTCAGGTGAGCTTTAGGTGAATGCTATGCACTGACTGTCTGCAGCTTGCACAATCACCGGCCTGCCTGTCACAGTATAGACAATAACTGTATTCAGGTGAGCTTTAGGTGAATGCTATGCAAAGCACACAGTAGTACACTAAGTGAAACACTGACTGTCTGCAGTTAGCACAATCACCGGCCTGCCTGTCACAGTATAGAGAATAACTGTATCAGGTGAGCTTTAGGTGAACGCTATGCAAAGCACACAGTAGAACACTAAGTGAAACACTGACTGTCTGCAGCTTGCACAATCACCGGCCTGCCTGTCACAGTATAGAGAATAGGGATGAGCTCGGTGTTCGAGTCAAACATACGTTCGACTCGAACACCGGCTGTTCAATCGTTCAACGAAGATCAAACGATTTGGGCCGTTCGCGCCAAATTCGAGTGATGCAAACGGCCCACAATGCACTAAGCCATCGCAGTGCAATCCAGGCGCTGTGATTGGCCAAGGATGCACTGTGACCCCGCATGCTTGGCCAATCACAGCGCCGGCAGTGAGGAGAGCCATAATTGGCCACAGGCAGGATGCCTGTGGCCAATTATAGCTCAGGGGGATTTAGTACACACCCCACACTATAAAAGGCCGCCAGCGCGGCGGCCTTGCGTAGTGTGTTCCGGTTCAGGGAGAGAGAAGGATAGGCAGGGACAGTGTCAGTGCTATTTGTTCATTTAACTTGTGTGCAGGGAGAGAGAAGGATAGGCAGGGACAGTGTCAGTGATATTCTTTGCTAAACCTTGTGTGCAGGGATAGAGAAGGATAGGCAGGGGACAGTGTCAGTGTCATTTTTGCTAAGCCTCCTGCACAGTATACACCTGAAGCTAGCCCTTATTGCTGTGTTTTCCTGTCGTGTAACACAGGCAGGCATCTGCAGCACTTACAGTGGGCATAGTGTGCTTCCTGCAAAATATACACCTGAAGCTAGCCCTTATTGCTGTGTTTTCCTGTTGTGTAACACAGGCAGGCATCTGCAGCACCTACAGTGGGCGTAGTGTGCCTCCTGCACATTATACACCTGAAGCTAGCCCTTATTTCTCGTGGTTTTTTTCTTTTGTGTTACACTAACAGGCATCTGCAGCACTTATATCGGGCGTAGTGTGCTTCCTGCAAAATATACACCTGAAGCTAGCCCTTATTGCTGTGTTTTCCTGTTGTGTAACACAGGCAGGCATCTGCAGCACTTACAGCGGGCGTAGTGTGCCTCCTGCACAGTATACACCTGAAGCTAGCCCTTATTGCTCGTGTTTTTTTTATTTTGTGTTCCACTAACAGGCATCTGCAGCACTTACAGCGGGCGTAGTGTGCTTCCTGCAAAATATACAGCTGAAGCTAGCCCTTATTGCTGTGTTTTCCTGTTGTGTAACACAGGCAGGCATCTGCAGCACTTACAGCGGGCGTAGTGTGCCTCCTGCACAGTATACACCTGAAGCTACCCCTTATTGCTGGTTTTCCCATCTCCCTGCAGGCCATTAGAATGTCTGGAAGGCAAACAAGGAGAGGCAGACAGTCAGGAGCCAATAAAAGAGGGCAAACAGGCTCTGTGTCTAGAGACAACAGTGCTGGTCGTGGACGTGGTGCATCATCATCAGCACGTGGCCATGGGACACGCTTGTCCTTATTTTCGGCAGCTGGACGTGTTGAGCCGCATCATGCCGAAGACTTGGTAGAGTGGATGACCAAGCCCTCCTCATCCTCCTCATCCTCTCTCACCCAGGCTCAGGGTACTGGCAAAGCAGCTGCCAAAGCGTCCTCTTCCCTCGTATCAAGTAATAAAACAAAGAATTCGCCCTTTGGGACTTTAAATGAAGTGTGTGACGTTTCCGCCAGTAAATATAAACAGTAGTAAATACAGTATATAGTTTATTCAAGTAAAATTGTTTACATGCATGGATAACACCAACAGTTGCCAATAAAAATAAACAAGGAATATTGGTACATAAATGTAGTAACAGTCAGAGTACACGGGCATCATACTACCCGACTAGTTTCGCGAGATCCAGCTCGCTCTTCAGGGGTGGATGTGTGTAACAATGTACCTAAGATGAAAAAATATATATGTTTGACAATATGGCACAGTATTGGTTATAAAGGCACAGGGTGGGAGGGGGTGTGTAGATCCCCATACTCACCACTGAGCTTGACTATGGCTACAGATGTGAGGCCCCAAGACCGCGGCAGCAGGTGCCTCACCGGGGAGCTGAGGGGGCGGAGTACAGATGGGACCCCACCAGGAGCCAAACGGAGAGCAGGCATGGCATGGATGTAGTGATGTATCCATAAAGACCTCGTTAGTCCATAAAAAGTATAGGCTGTGAACATAAGTATGTTTGTCAGGCATCTAAAGTAGAGTAAATAAGTATTGGCATAAGAATATATATGCATGAATGAAAGGCCTGGGCCAAAGGTGGTAGGGACATGGAGGTAATTAGAAACTTAGTATGGCAGAGGGATACTGATAGTGGCGAAATAGAAAAAAGAGGAAAGAGAGGAAAGAGAAGTGAACTGCAATTATGTGAATGTGTGTGTAGTGATGTATCCCTAGAAACATCGTTAGTCCATAAAGAGTATAAACTATAAACATGAATATGTTTGTCAGGCGTCTGAAGTAGTAAAGTAAATGAGTATTGACATATGGGTGTATATATATATATATGTATATATATATCTCTCAATAAGAAGCCTGGGTCAAGGATGGTAGAGACCTGAAGATGATGGAAAAACATAGGATAGCAAAGGGGTGATAGCAATTGACAAGATGAAAAAGAAATGAACTTGGATTGTATGGAGGAATCTGTGATAGCCAAAAACAGACACAAACATAAGAATAAAAAATAAGAATAAAAAAGGGAGTTCTCAAGAAATAAACTGTGTGTAAAAAATGCAAGTGTGCCTAAATATAGTGAGTAACAAGGTGAATATAGTAAGTACCTGAGTATAGTGAATATCCCAAGTATAGAAGGTAATGAGACACAGCAAGCAATCTCCACAGCTGTGTGTGTCTTCAGTGAGGAATGAAATGAAATCCAAACCATGCCTGACCTCCAATTTAACCCCGGAAGAGCCCAGGAGGCTCCGCCCCGAACACCATGTGTGGATGGCTGACATGTGAGTGCAGGAGGCGCCCACTGTCATAGACAGGCACGCAATTGCGGACGCACCCCCATGCCATCAGATGGTGTAATGCGTCCAGCTGCGCCGACATCTGCGAGAACGCAGACGCCACGCCTCTGGCGCCTGAACATGGCGCCGATGTGTAGGTGTCCCCATCCGCCCAAAAGCAAATGGGGACAGCAGGAGACACAGAAAAGCCTCCTTTTATACACATCGCAGCTCCCAATGCGAGACAGAGACGCTAACGCCAACCAAGGAAATCGCACAAGGAGCCAGGGTATACAACAATACTGGGATAAAAATTGTGTTGGAGGATAAGTAGCTAGTATATCAGAATATGATTATTTATACTACAGCGGGCGTAGTGTGCTTCCTGCTAAATATACTCCTGAAGCTAGGCCTTATTGCTGTGTTTTCCCATCTCCCTGCAGGCCATTAGAATGTCTGGAAGGCAAACAAGGAGAGGCAGACAGTCAGGAGCCAATAAAAGAGGGCAAGCAGGCTCTGTGTCTAGAGACAACAGTGCTGGTCGTGAACGCGCTGCATCGTCATCAGCACGTGGCCATGGGACACGCTTGTCCTTCTTTTCGGCAGCTGGACGTGTTGAGCCGCATCATGCCGAAGACTTGGTAGAGTGGATGACCAAACCCTCCTCATCCTCTCTCACCCAGGCTCAGGGTACTGACAAAGCAGCTGCCAAAGCGTCCTCTTCCCTCGTATCAATGTCATCATCAGTCACTCCTTCCCTAGACCCACCGTGTCCTCCTGAGGAGTCCCCCGAACTGTTTGAGCACAGTGTTGGGTACATGCTCCAGGAGGATGCCCAGCGTTTCGAAGGGTCTGATGATGATACCCAGCTAGAGGAAGGCAGTAGCGTGAGAGCAGAGAGAGGGGATGCTCAAGAAGGACACCAATCTGGCAGTCATGTTCCAGCAGCTGCAGCATACTGCCAGATTGGCTCCAGTGATGAGGAGGGAGGGGATGATGAGGTCACTGACTCCACGTGGGTGCCTGATAGGAGAGAGGAGAGAGGAGGATGAGGAGGAGGCACATCTCCAACGAGGCAGGATGCCCTCGTGGGGCCAGCGTAAGGGCAGCACACCGACTGAATCACACCGCAGAGCTCCGCCTGTGCACGGCGCTGCCTCTGCCCGTTATTCCAAAAGTTCTTTGGTGTGGGCCTTTTTTGAGTCGAGTGCATCAGATCGCACAGCTGCTGTTTGCAACATATGTCTGAAGCGTATCTCGCGTGGCCAAAACATCAGCCGCTTGGGCACCACATGCTTGACCAGACATATGTTGACCTGCCATGCAGCTCGTTGTTAAGCGTATCTTAAAGACCCACACCAAAGAACAAAGCGGACCTCTCCTTGCTCCTCATCAGCTGGGATCTCCAACCCCACTGTACCTTCAGTTCTCTCTGAAACCTGCACTGAGAGGAATGAAGGTGTAGAATTGGGTGTGTCACAGCCAAGTACTTGCGGGCACTCTGCTAGCAGTACACAGACGTCCGATTGTAGCAGGCAAATTTCCCTGCCCCAGCTGCTGGACCGTCACCGTCGAAAGAAGTTCACTCCCATCCATCCACATGCCCAGCGGTTGAATGCTAGCTTGGCTAAATTGCTAGCAATTCAACTGCTGCCTTTTCAGTTGGTAGACTCGGCCCCCTTCCGTGAGTTTGTGCAATGTGCGGTTCCTCAGTGGCAGGTTCCCAAACGCCACTTTTTCTCACGGAAGGCGATTCCGGCTCTCTACCGGCATGTGGAAGGCAATGTCCATGCCTCGCTGGACAGGGTGGTCAGCGGTAAGGTGCATATTACCGCTGACTCATGGTCCAGCAGGCATGGACAGGGACGTTACCTTTCTTTCACGGCCCATTGGGTCACTCTTTTGGCAGCTGGAAGGATGCAGGACAAGGTGCAGTAGTGTTGGAGGTTGTTCCACCGCCACGCCTCCAAAATGCTACTACTGGTTGTTGTGACACACCTCTCTCCTCCACCCCCTCCTCTTCTTCTTCCTCCATGGCCTCTTCCTGTGCTTTGTCCTCTGAACCAGCGGTGCTCCGTAGGCTTTCAAGGGGCTACGCAAGTACGCAGGCAAAAAGATGCCATGCCGTGCTTGCGCTGGTGTGTTTGGGGGACAGGAGCCACACTGGGGCAGAGGTTCTGTCTGCTCTGCAGGGGCAGGCCGAGAGGTGGTTGACACCACGCCAGCTTAAGCCAGGAATGGTGGTTTGCCACCATGGCACCAACCTCCTCTCCGCCCTCCGACAGGGACAACTGACCCATGTGCCCTGTGTGGCTCACGTCCTTAACCTGGTGGTGCAGCGGTTCTTGGGCAGGTACCCGGGCTTACAGGATGTCCTGAGGCAGGCCAGGAAAGTCTGTGTGCATTTCCGCAGATTATATAATGCCAGTGCTCGACTGGCTGAGCTGCAAAAGGAGTTTAACCTGCCCAAGAACCGCCTTATATGTGACATGCCCACCACGTGGAACTCAACGTTGGCCATGCTGCAGCGGCTGCACACGCAGCAGAGGGCCATCAATGAGTACCTGTGCGACTACGGCACCAGGACAGGGTCAGGGGAGCTCAGGTTTTTTTCACCATGCCAGTGGGGCATGATCAGGGATGCATGCACTGTCCTGGCACCATTTGAGGAGACCACGAGGATGGTGAGTAGTGACAGTGCATGCATCAGTGACACTGTCCCTGTTGTCCACCTGTTGGAGCACACGCTGCATGGAATAATGGACAGGGCACTTGAGGCAGAACAGAGGCAGGAAGAGGAGGACTTCCTTGCCTCTCAATGCCCCCTTTACCCAGACAGTGTTCCTTCTGTCCCACCCATCACACAGGAAGAGGACGAGGAGGAGGAGGATTGTGTCAGCATGGAGGTGGAGCATGGCACTCAGCATCAACAGCAGCAGTCTTTTAGGGATGATTTACAGTCCCAACAAACCCGTGGACTTGTACGTGGCTGGGAGGAGGTGGCTGCGGATCATGTCGTCCTTAGTGACCCAGAGGACTCCGGACCGAATGCCTCAGCTAACGTATGCTGCATGGCCTCCCTGATCCTGCATAGTCTGCGGAAGGATCCTCGTATTCTTCGGATCAAGGAGAGGGACCATTACTGGCTGGCCACTCTCCTTGATCCACGGTACAAGGGTAAGGTTGCAGACCTTATCTTGCCGTCGCAGAGGGAGCAGAGGATGAGACATCTCCGGGAGGCCTTGCAGAAAGGTCTGTGCAACGCGTTCCCAGAGACTGGGAGGTTACAAACTCCTGGTCCTGGACAACGAGTTGCTGAGGCTTCGGTCAGTAGCAGAAGAAGCGGTGGAGAAGGTGGCTGTCTGACCGATGCGTTCAGACAATTTTTTAGTCCGCAGCCCCAAGGTATGATCGGTTCCAGCAACCATCGTCAGCGTCTGATATACATGGTGCAGGAATACCTAGGGGCAAGGTCAGACTTGGACACCTTTCCCACCGAAAATCCTCTGGCTTACTGGGTGTTGAGGATGGATCACTGGCCAGAGCTTGCACAGTATGCAATTGAGCTACTGGCCTGTCCTGCATCCAGCGTTCTTTCGGAACGCACATTCAGTGCTGCTGGAGGCTTTGTCACGGATCACAGGGTGTGCCTGTCCACCGACTCGGTTGATCGACTGACCTTCATAAATGTAGCGCTACCCCCAGTTAAGAGAGCCACTGGATTTGTTTTCGGGCCCTGTGTACAGCACCACCAATCCGATTCCCCAGCAATCTGCTCGACCCACTCTGGCACAGCTAGTCTAGGGGTTATACTTGTATCACATTCAAATATAATTGCAAGGAATAATCTCTTAGCAGTAAGGCAACACACTGAGGCAAGAGATTAAATATAACAGTTTACTCTCATATTAAAGGTAGCATAGGCAGAACACAACACATGCAATTGGCTAGCAGAGCCCTGCAGAAATCAATACAGCATACAATAATGGCGCTGCGCGGTACTTCACCACGTGTAGCTATTATGGTATGCGTGCCCTATGGCGCACTAAACAATATCTTAACTTCCCACCCCGGTCAGGCCTGACATGGAGTAAATCTCAGTCACCTCCTATAGGGATTTCTTCGCATGTCAGCTTTCGGTGGTGCACTTGATGAATAGTACTTTGTAATCCACAACCAGGCAATAACTTGGAACACTATACTGGGGGGGGACACTTCAACTCTTTCCTGCTATCGGTCCCCCCGGGGAACAGCAGATAAATGAAACTGTGGACCTATGCAGTCTATAGGCCTGAACACGGCACAGTCTATTGGTCTGGGCAGGTGCCCGCTCACCACTCCGGACGCGATCCCAATCCGGAACGTCCACCCTGCTGTGTATCCGCACACAGCGTCTGCAACGATCGGGTCCCCGATCCAACTGATGTCCTCACTCGACAAGTCAGATGCCACCCAGGCTCCGCAGTGGGGTGGAAGGCTCTTTGGAAGTTGCGCAAGGCCCAGGCTTCAGGCCTTGCACTGCAGCAGATCCGCACAAGAAGAAACTCTTGCTTGCAGCGCGGTGTCCAAAAGAGACCGAGCTCCGCCTCGCCTCCTCCTTAAATAACCCCTCCCATGAGTCTCTGCGATGGCTAACTGCACTCTGGGTGCCGAACAGGACTCTGGGTGCCGAACAGGGTTCTGGGTAGGGATGAGCTTCGAGTTCGAGTCGAACTCATGTTCGACTCGAACATTGCCTGTTCGCCCGTTCGCCGAACAACGAACAAATTGGGGTGTTCGCTGCAAATTCGAAAAATCTATGGGAGAAATCTAAAGTGCTAATTATAAAGGCTTATATGCAAGTTATTGTCCTAAAAAGTGTTTGGGGACCCGGGTCCTGCCCCAGGGGACATGTATCAATGCAAAAAGAAGTTTTAAAAACGGCCGTTTTTTCGAGAGCAGTGATTTTAATAATGCTTAAAATGAAAAAATAAAAGTGAAATATTCCTTTAAATTTCGTACCTGGGGGGTGTGTATGATATGCATGTAAAGTGGCGCATGTTTCCCGTGCTTAGAACTGTCCCTGCACAAAATGTCATTTTTGAAAGAAAAAAAGTCATTTAAAACTCACTCGCGGCTATTAATGAATTGTCGGCTCCCGGCAATACATACAAAAGTCATTGATAAAAAAAAAAAAAAAGCGTGGGGGTTCCCCAGAATTCAATTACCAGGCCCTTCAGGTCTGGAATGGATATTAAGGGGAACCCCGCCGCAAATTAAATTTTTTTTTTACGTGGGGTTCCCCCAAATATCCATTCCAGGCCCTTCAGATCTGGCATGGATTTTAAGGGGAACTCCACCCCAAATTAAAAAAAAATGGCGTGGAGTCCCCCTAAAAATCCATACCAGACCCCTTATCCGAGCACGCAACCTGGCCGGCCGCAGGGGAAAAGGGGGGACGAGAGAGCGCCCCCCCTCCCTCTTGAACCGTACCAGGCCACATGCCCTCAACATGGGGAGGATTTCCCCATGTTGATGGGGACAAGGGCCTCATCCCCACAACCCTTGCCCGGTGGTTGTGGGGGTCTGCGGGCGGGGGGCTTATCGGAATCTGGAAGACCCCTTTAACAAAGGGGACCCCCAGATCCCGGCCCCCCCTATGTGAATTGGTAAGGGGTACATTGTACCCCTACCATTTCACGAAGAAAGCGTATTTTTTTTTTTAAAAAAAACACACAAACACCTTGAAAAAGTCCTTTATTTAAAAAAAACAAAAAACATTCCAGCGGTGAAATCCAGTGTCCCGCGGCGATCCCGATGTCCAGCGCTGTCCTTCATTGGTTGTGCCTGAGCGAACCTGATGGGGAACTCCCTCTCAGTATTTTAAATGTATAGACCCGCCCCTTCTAAAGTTCCCCATCAGGTCCGCTCAGCGGACCAGATGCGGAACATGAGAAGGGGCGGGTCTATACATGTATTACCAAAGTGAGAGCAGTTCCCCATCAGGTCCGCCCCCTCGTTATGTCGGACCCGCCTACGTCATTGGCTTGAGCGGGGAACTTCCTTCACTGTGTAATTTAAATTTACATAGTGAAGGAAGTTCCCCGCTCAAGCCAATGACGTAGGCGGGTCCGACATACCGAGGGGGCGGACCTGATGGGGAACTGCTCTCACTTTGGTAATACATGTATAGACCCGCCCCTTCTCATGTTCCGCATCTGGTCTGCTGAGCGGACCTGATGGGGAACTTTAGAAGGGGCGGGTCTATACATTTAAAATACTGAGAGGGAGTTCCCCATCAGGTCCGCTCAGGCACAACCAATGAAGGACAGCGCTGGACATCGGGATCGCCCGCCGCGGGACACTGGATTTCACCGCTGGAATGTTTTTTTTTTTTTTTTAAATAAAGGACTTTTTCAAGGTGTTTGTGTGTTTTTTTTAAACATTTTTTTTACGCTTTCTTCGTGAAATGGTAGGGGTACAATGTACCCCTTACCAATTCACATAGGGGGGCCGGGATCTGGGGGTCCCCTTTGTTAAAGGGGTCTTCCAGATTCCGATAAGCCCCCCGCCCGCAGACCCCCAAACCACCGGGCAAGGGTTGTGAGGATGAGGCCCTTGTCCCCATCAACATGGGGACATCCTCCCCATGTTGAGGGCATGTGGCCTGGTACGGTTCAGGAGGGAGGGGGGCCGCTCTCTCGTCCCCCCCTTTTCCCCTGCGGCCGGCCAGGTTGCGTGCTCGGATAAGGGGTCTGGTATGGATTTTTAGGGGGACTCCACGCCATTTTTTTTTTAATTTGGGGTGGAGTTCCCCTTAAAATCTATGCCAGATCTGAAGGGCCTGGAATGGATATTTGGGGGAACCCCACATCAATTTTTTTTTAAATTTGCGGCGGGGTTCCCCTTAATATCCATTCCAGACCTGAAGGGCCTGGTAATTGAATTCTGGGGAACCCCCACGCTTTTTTTTTTTTTTATCAATGACTTTTGAATGTATTGCCGGGAGCCGACAATTCATTAATAGCTGCGAGTGAGTTTTAAATGACTTTTTTTCTTTCAGAAATGACATTTTTTGCAGGGACAGTTCTAAGCACGGGAAACAAGCGCCACTTTACATGCATATCATACACACCCCCCAGGTACGAAATTTAAAGGAATATTTCACTTTTATTTTTTCATTTTAAGCATTATTAAAATCACTGCTCCCGAAAAAACGGCAGTTTTTAAAACTTTTTTTTGCATTGATACATGTCCCCTGGGGCAGGACCCGGGTCCCCAAACACTTTTTAGGACAATAACTTGCATATAAGCCTTTATAATTAACACTTTAGATTTCGAACGTTTGAGTCCATTGTATTTAATAGGGTTCTAAAGTTCACACAAACATTTTGTCTGTTCGCAGGTTCTGGTGCGAACCGAACAGGGGGGTGTTCGGCTCATCCCTGGTTCTGGGTAACGTAGTCCCGGGGCCTTAAAGGAGACCCCGCTACATAAAGATGAACCCGTCTTGGATCACCACCAGCTACCAAGCACCTGAAGCTGATATAACAGAATAATTTATTTTCAAATGTCACATCACTTCAAGACTGATTCTGATGCTGAGTGACTGTCCTGTTATGTTGACTGACTATCCTCCTCCTCCTCAATGATCCGATTCTTGATGATAGCTTGGAAGAACTTTTTTGTTTATGGGTGCCGCCACCAGTGGCTAAGGCCCAATTTCTCTGCCCCTGTTTAACAGGGGCGTGTAATTACAATTTTTGATGCAATACTTTGCAACAGGGCTCATTGCTGTGCTCCAAGTTCAGTATCTGGGAGGGGTTGCAGTGTTGTGGCACCAGTGCCTAAGGCCCAATTTTTCTGCCCCTGTATAACAGGGGCGTGTAATTACAATTTTTGATGCAATACTTTGCAACAGGGCTCATTGCTGTGCTCCAAGTACAGTATCTGTGAGGGGTTGCAGTGTTGTGGCACCAGTGCCTAAGGCCCAATTTTTCTGCCCCTGTTTAACAGGGGCATGTAATTACAATTCTTGATCTAATAATTCACAGCAGGGCCCATTCATGCGCCCACCAAGAGTAACTGTGAGGGCTTACAGTGTTGTGGCAACACCACCACCACCACCACCACCAAAGGCCCAATTTTTCTGCCCCTCTTCAACAGGGGCATGCAATTACAATTCTTGATCTAATAATTTACAGTAGGGCCCATTCATGCACCCACCAAGAGTAACTGTGAGGGCTGACAGTGTTGTAGCACCAGCACCACCACCAAAGGCCCAATTTTTCCTACCACTGTTCAACAATGGCATGTAATTACAATTCCTGATATAAAAGTTCACAGCAGGGCGTTCCAGCGCCCACCAAGAGTAACTGTGAGGGCTCACAGTGTTGTGGCAACACCAACATGTAAGGGGCAAATTTCAGCAGAGTATATACGGCAGGCCCCTACTTTCAAACATCCAACTTACAAACGACTCCTACTTGCAAACAGAAGGAGACAACAGGAAGTGAGAGGAAATCTACCCCTAGGAAGGGAAATTCTCTCCTGTAAGAGTTAATATGGGAAAAAGGTGTCTCCTCTCTACTCATGCTTTATCACCAATCCTTGTTTCAATAAAAACCGAACTTTTCAAAAACATTTGTCATTGGGACGGAAAGTGAGGTGAAATGTTCTGAACAAGGGGCACAGACAGCAAAACAAATGTTACAGGGGTGATAACCCTTCCCTATGTTTTCCAAAAAGCTTAAAAATAGATTTTTTGGCTGGAGCTACACTTAAACAATGTACGTGTTCAAAATTACAAACAGATTGTACTTAAGAACAAACCTACAGTCCGTGTCTTTTTTGCACCGCCTGTATACTGCTGTTCAGAGTATATAGGGCCTTTTTTATTTTGTGTGCGGGGTTCCCCATAATATACATACAAGACCCAAAGGGGCTTGTAATGGGCTGGGGTAGGGGGGGGGCTGGTGGTGTAGCCATGCCATTTTTCTCAAAGATTTTCATCCATATTACCGGGACCAGACATGAGATTAAAGCCGCAAGCAGTTTTAAATGGCTTTTTTTCCTTTAGAAATGTCATTTTGTGCAAGGACAGTTCTAAACACGGGAAACACATGCCACTTCACAGGCATACTTTAGACACACCCCAGGTACGATATTTAAAGGAATATTTCACTTTTTTTTTTTTCACTTTATGCATCATTAAAATGACTGCTCCCGAAAAACTGACGTTTTTAAAACGTCGTTCTGCATTGATACATGTCCCCTGGGGCAGAACCCGGGTCCCCAAACCCTTTTTAGGACAATAACATGCATATTAGTCGTTATAATTAGCACTTTTCGAACGTTCGCGTCCATTGTATTTAATAGGGTTCTAACGTTCGCGCGAACTTTCGGTCCGTTCGAAGGTTCTGGTGTGAACCGAACCGGGGGGTGTTCGGCTCATCCCTAATAGAGAATAACTGTATTCAGGTGAGCTTCAGGTAAACGCTATGCAAAGCACACAGTAGTACACTAAGTGAAACACTGACTGTCTGCAGCTAGCACATACACCAGCCTGCCTGTCACAGTATAGAGAATAACTGTATTCAGGTGAGCTTTAGGTGAACGCTATGCAAAACACACAGTAGTACACTAAGTAAAAACACTGACTGTCTGCAGCTTTTACAATCACCGGCCTGCCTGTCACAGTATAGAGAATAACTGTATTCAGGTGAGCGTTAGGTGAACGCTATGCAAAGCACACAGTAGTACGCTAAGTGAAACACTGACTGTCTGCATCTAGCACAATCACCGGCCTGCCTGTCACAGTATAGAGAATAACTGTATTCAGGTGAGCGTTAGGTGAACGCTATGCAAAGCACACAGTAGTACGCTAAGTGAAACACTGACTGTCTGCAGCTAGCACAATCACCTGCCTGCCTGTCACATTATAGAGACTAACAGGAACGTATCTAGCTTAACTCAATACAGTGTATAAATATATATTCAACACTAGGAATGAGCTTCGAGTTCGAGTCTAACTCATGTTCGACTCGAACATTGCCTGTTCGCCCGTTCGCCGAACAGCGAACAAATTGGGGTGTTCGCGGCAAATTCGAAAAGTCTATGGGAGAAATCTAAAGTGCTAATTATAAAGGCTTATATGCAAGTTATTGTCATAAAAAGTGTTTGGGGACCCGGGTCCTGCCCCAGGGGACATGTATCAATGCAAAAAAAAGTTTTAAAACTGCATTTTTTTCAGGAGCAGTGATTTTAATAATACTTAAAGTGAAACAAAAAAAGTGAAATATTCCTTTAAATTTCGTACCTAGGGGGTGTGTATGATATGCATGTAAAGTGGCGCATGTTTCCCGTGCTTAGAACTGTCCCTGCATAAAATGTAATTTTTGAAGGAAAAAAAGTCATTTAAAACTCACTCGCGGCTATTAATGAATTGTCGGCTCCCGGCAATACATACAAAAGTCATTGATAAAAAAATAAAATAAAGCGTGGGGGTCCCCCAGAATTCAATTACCAGGCCCTTCAGGTCTGGTATAGATATTAAGGGGAACCCCGCCGCAAATAAAAAAATTTTTTTTTGAAATTTGGGGTGGAGTTCCCCTTAAAATCCATGCCAGATCTGAAGGGCCTGGTATGGATATTTGGGGGAACCGCACGCTTTTGTTTTTTAATTTGCGGCGAAGGGCCTGGTAATTGAATTCTGGGGGACCCCCACGCTTTATTTTTTATTTTTATCAATGACTTTTGTATGTATTGCCGGGAGCCGACAATTCATTAACCACTTAACGACCGCCCACTGTAAAAATACGTCGGCAGAATGGCACCGACAGGCACAATCACGTACATATATGTGATTGCCTTTGTATAGTTGGGGGGTCCGATCGGACCCCCCTACTTTACAGTGAGCAGCCGTTATTCGTTTGGGAGCGATCAGGGATGAGGGGACAGCCGTTCGATTCCGGCCACCCCCTCTCGATCGCTCCCAGCGAATCGAATCCTTCCCCTGCCTGTGTAATGTTTACACAGGCAGAGGAAGTGATGTCATCTCTCCTGCGGCGCTCACATATACCGAGCGCCGCACAGGAGAAGATGCAGGTTAGTGCACAAAACACTACACTGACACCAGGACACATAGGCACATAAATCGCCCCCCCAGGCCCCCCCAGACACCCAAGATCACCCCCCAGCCCCCAGTCACAGTGTCACTGATTGCAGTGACCATTTATTTACTGATCACTGCAATCAGTGACATTTGTGTAGTAAAAGTGTCACTAAAGTTAGTTTTAGGTCCAGTGTAGCCCCCTAACCCCCCCTAATAAAGGTTTAACCCCCTGATCGCCCCCCAGATAACCCTTTCACCCCCTAGCACCGCCGTCGCTAAGCGATCATTTTTCTGATCGCTGTCTTAGCGTTGGTGATGCCGATCGGTAGCCAGTTATTTTTTTTAGGTTCGCCGCAGGTTTTTATAGCGTCGGGTACCCCCATATATTACCTAATAAAGGTTTAACCTCCTTGATCGCCCCCCAGATAACCCTTTCACCCCCTATCACCACTGTCGCTAAGCGATCATTTTTCTGATCGCTGTCTTAGCGTCGGTGATGCAGATCGGTAGCCAGTTATTTTTTTTAGGTTCGCCGCAGGTTTTTATAGCGTCAGGTACCCCCATATATTACCTAATAAAGGTTTAACCCCCTTGATCGCCCCCAGGTAACCCTTTCACCCCCTATCACCACTGTCGCTAAGCGATCGGTTTTCTGATCGCTGTCTTAGTGTTGGTGATGCCGATCGGTAGCCAGTAATTTTTTTTAGGTTCGCCGCAGGTTTTTATAGCGTCAGGTACCCCCATATATTATCTAATAAAGGTTTAACCCCCTTGATCGCCCCCCAGGTAACCCTTTCACCCCCTATCACCACTGTCGCTAAGCGATCGTTTTTCTGATCGCTGTCTTAGTGTCGGTGATGCCGATAGGTAGCCAGTAATTTTTTTTTAGGTTCGCCGTCAGGTTTTTATATAGCGTCAGGTACCCCCATATATTACCTAATAAAGGTTTTAACCCCCTAATTGCCCCAAGTTAACCCTTTCACCAGTAATCACCATATAAGTGTTACGGGTGACGCTGGTTAGTTAGTTTGCTTTTTATAGTGTCAGGGCACCCGCCGTATATAACCCAAGAAAGGTTTAACCCCCTGATCGCCCGGCGGGTGATATCAATTAGGTTTTAGCGTCAGAGAGGGTCTGCGTCACACCCCAGGCAGCGTCAGGTTAGTGCCAGTAACGCTAACACCCACGCGTGAAGCATACACCCCCCTTAGTGGTATAGTATCTGAACAGATCAATATCTGATCAGATCTATACTAGCGTCCCCAGCAGTTTAGGGTTCCCAAAAACGCAGTGTTAGCGGGATCAGCCCAGATACCTGCTAGCACCTGCGTTTTGCCCCTCCGTCCAGCCCAGGCCACCCAAGTGCAGTATCGATCGATCACTGTCACTTGCAAAACACAACACACATAACTGCAGCGTTCGCAGAGACAGGCCTGATCCCTGCGACTCCAGTGCTGTAGGAGGTGATTTCACCACCACAGTTAAAAAAAAAAAGCATATATGCCGAAGCATTGGGGCAGCAGGGGCGGAGGAGCGATTTTGCTCTTAATGCCGCGTACATACGGTCGAAATTCCGACGGAGGCTTGCCCGTGGAAAAGTCTGACCATGTGTACGCGGCATAACTTTTGCGGGAAGATGCCCCCATGCTTCGGCATATATAAATGGTGCATGTATGCCCATCATTAGAAGTGGGTGGATGAAGGGCGGTATTCTAATGGTGGGCATACCCACCGATCAATCTTTTTTTTTCGTTCAGCCAACAGGCTGCATGAAAAAAAAGATTACAATACATGTCCAACAAGGACCAGCAACGTACAGGTATGTTGCTGGACTTTGAATGTTTATACCAGAATGATGCCTGCGGGTTTAGGTATCATCTTGGTATCATTCTTTTCAGCCAGCAGCCGGTTTTCATGTAAAAGCAATCCTAGTGGCTAATTAGCCTCTGGACTGCTTTTACAAGCAGTGGGAGGGAATGTCCCCCCCCCGGATATAAAAAGCGCCATTGGGAAATTGGGAAAGCATTTTATCACACCGATCTTGGTGTGATCAGATACTTTGAGGGCAGAGGAAAGATCTAGGGTCCAATAGACCCCAGTTTTTTCAAAAAAAGAGTACCCATGACTACCTATTGCTATCATAGGGGATATTTACATTCCCTGAGAGAACAATAAAAATGATAAAAAATAAATAAATATGGAAGCAACAGTTTAAAAAAAAAAAAAAAAGGCAAAATTAATAATAAAAAAAAAAAAAAAAAGCACCCCTGTCCTGCCCTGCTCTTGCCCAATGGCGAAAGCAAGTGTCGGTCTGGCGTCATATGTAAACAGTAATTGCACCATGCAGGTGAGGTATCACCGCGAAGGTCAGATCGAGGGCAGTAATTTTAGCAGTAGACCTCCTCTGTAAATCTAACGGCGTAACCTGTAAAGGCTTTTAAAGGCTTTTAAAAATGTATGTAGTTTGTCGCCAATGCGCGTTTGTGCGAAATTTTAAAGCTTGTCGTGTTTGGTATCTATGTACTCGGCCTAAGATCATCTTTTTTATTTCATCAAACATTTGGGCAATATAGTGTGTTTTAGTGCATTAAAATTAAAAAAAGTGTATTTTTTCCCCAAAAAATGCGTTTGAAAAATCGCTGCGCAAATACTGTGTAGAAAAAAAAAATGCAACACCCACCATTTTAATCTGTAGGGCCTTTGCTTTAAAAATATATATAATGTTTGGGGGTTCAACATAATTTTCTTGCAAAAAAAAAAAATGTTTTCATGTAAACAAAAAGTGTCAAAAAGGGCTTTGTCTTCAAGTGGTTAGAAGAGTGGATGTAAGCTTCCTAATGTTGTGTATAAAATGCCAGAACAGTTCAAAACCCCCCCAAATGACCCCATTTTGGAAAGTAGACACCCCAAGCTATATACTGAGAGGCATGTCGAGTCCATGGAATATTTTATATGTTGACACAAGTTGCGGAAAAAAGTTTTTTTTTATTTTTTTTTGCACAAAGTTGTCACTAAATGATATATTGCTCAAACATGTCATGGGCATATGTGGAATTACACCCCAAAATACATTCTGTTGCTTCTCCTGAGTACGGGGATACCACATGTGTGAGACTTTTTGGGAGCCTAGCCGCGTACGGGACCCCAAAAACAAGCACCGCCTACAGGCTTTCTAAGGGTGTAAATTTTTGATTTCACTTCTCACTGCCTATCACAGTTTCGGAGGCCATGGAATGCCCAGATGGCACAAACCCCCCCAAATTACCCCATTTTGGAAAGTAGACACCCCAAGCTATTTGCTGAGAGGTATGGTGAGTATTTTGCAGATCTCGTTTTTTGTCACAAAGTTTTGAAAATTGAAAAAAAAAAATATATATATATTTTCTTTCTTCATTTTCAAAAACAAATGAGAGCTGTAAAATACTCACCATGCCTCTCAGCAAATAGCTTGGGGTGTCTACTTTCCAAAATGGGGTCATTTGGGTTTTTTTTTGCTATTTTGGCATTTTATGGCCTTCGAAACTGTGATAGGTAGTGAGGAGTGAAATCAAAAATTTGCGCCCTTAGAAATCCTGAAGGCGGTGCTTGGTTTTCGGGGTCCCGTACATGGCTAGGCTCCCAAAAAGTCCCACACATGTGGTATCCCCATACTCAGGAGAAGCAGCAAAAATTTATTTTTGGGTGTAATTCCATATATAACCATGGCATGTGTGAGCAATATATCATTTAGTGACAACTTTTTGTAATTTTTTTTTTTTTTTAGTCATTATTCAATCACTTGAGACAAAAAAAAAATATTCAATGGGCTCAACATGCCTCTCAGCAATTTCCTTGGGGTGTCTTCTTTCCAAAATGGGGTCATTTGGGGGGGTTTTGTACTGCCCTGCCATTTTAGCACCTCAAGAAATGAGATAGGCAGTCATAAATTAAAAGCTGTGTAAATTCCAGAAAATGTACCCTAGTTTGTAGACGCTATAACTTTTGCGCAAACCAATAAATATACGCTTATTGATTTTTTTTTTACTAAAGACATGTGGCTGAATACATTTTGGCCTAAATGTATGACTAAAATTGAGTTTATTCGATTTTTCTTATAACAAAAAGTAGAAAATATCATTTTTTTTCAAAATTTTCGGTCTTTTTCCGTTTATATTGCAAAAAATAAAAATCGCAGAGGCAATCAAATACCATTAAAAGAAAGCTCTATTTGTGGGAAGAAAAGGACGCAAATTTTGTTTCGGTACAACATTGCATGTCTGCACAATTTACAGTTAAAGCAGCGCAGTGCAAAATTCTGAAAACAGCTCTGGTCCTTTAGCTACAAAATGGTCCGGGGCTTAAGTGGCTAATAGCCGCGAGTGAGTTTTAAATGACTTTTTTTCCTTCAAAAATGACATTTTATGCAGGGACAGTTCTAAGCACGGGAAACATGCGCCACTTTACATGCATATCATACACACCCCCTAGGTACGAAATTTAAAGGAATATTTCACTTTTATTTTTTCATTTTAAGCATTATTAAAATCACTGCTCCCAAAAAAACTGCAGTTTTTAAAACTTCTTTTTGCATTGATACATGTCCCCTGGGGCAGGACCCGGGTCCCCAAACACTTTTTAGGACAATAACTTGCATATAAGCCTTTATAATTAGCACTTTAGATTTCGAACGTTCGAGTCCATTGTATTTAATAGGGTTCTAAAGTTCATGCGAACATTCTGTCTGTTCGCAGGTTCTGGTGCGAACCGAACAGGGGGGTGTTCGGCTCATCCCTGTACAACACCTAGGATGCATATGTAGCGGCCCCCTCACTCCCCTCTTTCTTCTCTCAGCTCGTCTGTCTCTTGTCTAGGGGTACCTCCAGAGGGGAAGGGAGCGGGGACACCACACTTGGCCTTCACCACAGGTGTCAGAGTGGTGTAAGCAAAGTTCTTTTACTTTCGGGTCAGTGTTGTGCACCTGGAGCCTCCACCGAGAGTTACCTTGAACAATGTCTGACAGGAAATGAGCCCCACACCATTAAAGTTCAACACTCCTTTATTCTTCTCGAATGAACACAATCAGTTGAACTCCCTTGGTAGAAACAGAACAGAAAAGGAGGTGTGGATGCGAGTAGGCCCAGACACAATGTGTTCTCCACTTTCCTCCCTGAAAGTGAGTTGCGGTCCCCGAGCGAGGGGGGATTTCCCTCCAGGCGGTCTCCGATGAGAGACTCTCCCGTCACTGGCAATATGCTGCACCAGGTCTTCAAGTGAGGAGCTCCCCCCGGTCCATTACGCCTTCCGGATTCGGGTACCCAATCCCTGGGTACCCTAGGATCTCCTTCCCTCGCGGAACTCAGTGTTGGGCACTGAACTCCAGACCTCCATCCGAGTACCTCACCCCAGGCTAAAGGTGCCTGGGATGGAACACGTCCTCCGGCTGTCCTCTAGGCCTAGGCCACCTAGAAGACCGACACGAACCACCACCCACAGGCTGAAGGTGCCTGGGACTCGACCCCGTGACAAAGATGGCCGGCCCCTTTATACCCTCTCCCAGCAAGCACGGCGGGTTCCCCGCCCCACCATACCGCTGCCGAGGGAGGACAAAAAGGAAGCCCGGCACACAGCAATGATTCAACCCCAGCCCAGGACGACAGCGCCACCTGCTGGGCTGCAGGGAATTACACATCACTGATGTCTCTGCCAAGTTCAAATTACACCCGGGAAAGTACATACCCGCTACACATATATATCCTCTACACACTGTAACAGCAGCTAATTGACTCGCCTGCCTGCTCTATCTAACTCAATATAAATGACACTGTCTCTCTCTCTGTAACTCTCTCTTTCACAAACGCCAACACACTACACAAGGCCGACTTCCAGGGTCATAGTGCATGCTTGGCCCATCATCAGCCAGCAATGCACTGCGATGCCGCAGTGAATTATGGGCCGTGACGCGCCACTCGAATTTGGAGCGAACGGCCCATAATGTTTGATCTTCGTCATGGGTTCGACTCGAACACGAAGCTCATCCCTACTATACACATGTTTATTCCCTTTGTGTGTATTGGAACAAAACAAAAAAATGGAGGAAAAAAAGCAAATTGGACATAATGTCCGACAAAACTCCAAAAATGGGCTGGTCAAAATTCTTGGCACCGTTAACTTAATATTTGGTTTCACACCCTTTGGAAAAAATAACTGAAATCAGTCGCTTCCTATAACCATCAATAAGCTTCTTACACCTCTCACCCGGTATTTTAGACCACTCTTCCTTTGCAACCTGCTCCAGGTCTCTCTTATTGGAGGGGCGCCTTTTCCCAACAGCAATTTTAAGATCTCTCCACAGGTGTTCAATGGGATTTAGATTTGGACTCATTGCTGGCCACTTTAGAACTCTCCAGTGCTTTGTTGCCATCCATTTCTGGGTGCTTTTTGACGTAGGCTTGGGGTCATTGTCCTGCTGGAAGACCCAATATCTCGGATGCAAACCCAGCTTTCTGACACTGGGCTCTACAGTGCACCCAAAATTCTTTGGTAATCCTCAGATTTCATGATGCCTTGCACACATTCAAGGCACCCAGTGCCAGAGGCAGCAAAACAACCCCAAAACATCATTGAACCTTCACCATATTTCACTGTAGGTACTGTGTTCTTTTCTTTGTAGGCCTCATTCTGTTTTCGGTAAACAGTAGAATGATGTGCTTTACCAAAAAGCTCTATCTTGGTCTCATCTGTCCACAAGACGTTTTCCCAGAAGGATTTTGGCTTACTCAAGTACATTTTGGCAAACTGTAGTCTTGCTTTTTTATGTCTTTGTGTCAGCAGTGGGGTCCTCCTGGGTCTCCTGCCATAGCGTTTCATTTTATTTAAATGTTGATGGATAGTTTGCGCTGACACTAATGCTCCCTGAGCCTGCAGGACAGCTTGAATTTCTTTGGAACTTCTTTGGGGCTGCTTATCCACCATCCGGACTATCCCGCGTTGCAACCTTTCATCAATTTTTCTCTTCCGTCCACGCCCAGAGAGATTAGCTACAGTGCCATGGGTTGCAAACTTCTTGATAATGTTGCGCACTGTGGACAAAGGCAAATCTAGATTTCTGGAGATGGACTTTTAACCTTGAGATTGTTGATATTTTTCCACAATTTTGGTTCTCAAGTCCTCAGACAGTTCTCTTCTCCTCTTTCTGTTGTCCATGCTTAGTGTGGCACACACAGACACACAATGCAAAGACTAAAGCCTCGTACACACGGTCGGACTTCCATCAGACTTTTCAGTGGTTTTTTGTCCGAACGGAGTTGGGCGTGAACGCCCTTAGCATACACACACTCTGACTTTTTCGCCAACAAACATGAACGTAGTGACCCTTTCAACGTTCTGACGAGCCTTCAAAAGAGGAAAGTTCTATTTTCCTGCGTCACCCTTTGGTCTCGTTCTGCTAAGCGTGAGGTAGTGACGGTTTGGCGTGGGCAGATTTGCGCTTCTTCTTTACGGTCGGTTCTGAACGTCCGTTCTTGATTCAAGATGTTGCGCAATCCAGAGAGAGAGCGTGCTATATATAGCCTGGGAGTTCTTTTTTTTTTATCCAACAAAGTTTTATTATTATTTTGCAGAGGTACAGGGCATACAAACACCCCTCAACATAGCGGGGTAAGAAATCATTGCAAACATACATTTCAAAACAAATCTGAACTAGGAGCCAGCCGGTCCCCAAATTGACATACCCACTCTCCCAAATGTAAAAGCACTAGAAGCACATCTCATCCTATATTGATGCCTAGCAATCTATCAGCCACCAAATCCACCGGGGCCAAGCCCGGTACATCCAACCATTTTGCCCATAGCTTCTCGAATTTATGAGCACTACCCCTATGCTGATAAGTCACCTTCTCCATCCTCAACACCATCCCAATATAATTAATCCATTCCTTCAAGGTCGGTGGAGCCTCCGCTTTCCAGTGTACCATGATGAGCTTCCTTGCCTGAAATAGAGTCCTATGAACGGCTTCTCTGCAGTCCTCGTCCCACTCGTATTCCTCCAAAGCACCCAAGAGACAAGCTCTCGGGTCCTGTGGAAGAGACACGCCAAACACTGAATTAATGGTAGACACCACACCCGCCCAGTACATGTGGAGTTTGGGACATCTCCACAGCATATGGACTAGATCTCCGTGGTCCCTTTTGCATCGTGTACACATGGGGTCAAGCTGTGGATCCATCAAATGTAATCTGTGAGGTGTGAAATAAGTGCGCAGCAATATGTACAACTTGGTAAGCCTATGGGATACATTCAGTGAGCACCTACCCACAGCCTGGAAAATTTCCTCCCACTGCTCACCATCCAACTGGCCAACATCTGCCTCCCACTTCTCCCTTATCTTCAGAGGATGCTGCCTCATCACGGACTGTAACAGTATGGCATAGCATTGTGAGATAAAGCCCTTTGACGACTCAGCATCCCCCAAAAGACTAAACACCGGGGTTGGCGACAAGTGTCACTCCGAGGAGCGACCCTGTGCCGCCACCGCATGGAGCAATTGTAAATAACAAAAGTACATTGATTGCGGAAGACCATAAGATTCCCTTAGGTCACTAAAAGGGTGCAGTACTCCATTACAGAATATGTGCTTAAGATGCGTAATCCCATACTGCTTCCACCTGGCCGCAGACTGCAATTTGGCCAATTCAGTATACGTATCATTTTGCCATATAGTGCTATATTCTGTATAGCCATCTGCATTCTGAATGTATTCAACTTTGTTCCATACCTTCTGAATTAGGCTATAAGTTGGAAACTTTTTATGTGGTTTAGCGAAGGCCTGAGCCTCCAACGCCACAGGAACCGGATCTCTGCACACAGTAAGCAGCAGCAGTTTATGAGCCGAGGTTTGCAAGGTGGGCGCCCTCTCTGCCTCAGATGGAAACATGCCTATAAGGTGCTGTAACTGGGAAGCTAAGTAATACAGCCAAGGGTTTGGCAACGCCAAGCCCCCGCAGTCTTTGGGCCGCTGTAAATGTTCCAACTTGATCCTAGGGAGCCTATCCTTCCATATGAGGCTGCGAAAAATACTATTTACCGTACGGAATGTCTTGAGGGGGATAACCATAGGAGTGTTATGAAAGAAGTATAGTAGCTGTGGCATGAGTATCATCTTTATAAGGTTCACCCTGCCAGCAACAGATAGGAGAAGAGCCTTCCAGGTTTTGACTTTGTCCCTAAACCTTAGTAGCAGGGGGGAGATATTAAGATGGATAAAGTCCCGTGGCCTGGCTGTGATCTGAACCCCCAAGTACTTGAAAGCAGTGGTAATGGGAATGGGGCAGGAAGAGTTAATCACCTGTGTGTCGTCCCCATCCAACAGGAGCAGCGCCAATTTTGACCAGTTTATATGTAAACCGGAAAATCCTCCAATTTTGGATATGGTCGACATAGCTTCCCTAAGGGAGGAATCCGTGTCCCCCAGAAGAAGCAAAGTGTCATCGGCGTATAGCATGACTTTTTCCTGCGTGTCACCATAGCAGAAACCAGTAATGCCAGAATTTGCCCGAATGTCCATGGCCAGTGGCTCAATAGCCAAAGCAAAGAGAAGGGGCGACAGGGGTCACCCCTGCCGAGTCCCCCTCCTCAACGCAAAGCTCCTAGACAATGAACCAAAGGTCCTTATGACGGCCTGCGGCTGACTATATAGCAACTTCACCCAGGATATATGAATTGGACAAAACCCGAACCTCTGCAGCACCGACCAAAGATAATTCCAATCTATGCTATCAAACGCCTTTGTGGCGTCCAGGGACAGAAGTGCCCTGCCTCCCATGTTATCTGCCCTTGCTTGTATATTCAGGAACAACCTCCGCAAATTAACAGCTGTAGATTTATTTGGCATGAAACCAGCCTGGTCCCCATGCACAATTGAAGTAATCACCCCATTCAGCCGAATGGCCAGTACCTTGGCTAATATCTTAATGTCGCTTTGCAGCAAGGAGATGGGGCGGTACGCCCCTGGGTCTACAGGATCCTTACCCGGTTTGAGCAGTAATACTATGTTTGCCTTAGACATTGAGGGTGGAAGGGTCCCTCTCTCCCTGGCACTGTTAAAGACTCTCATTAGTTGGGGCAGTAGTTCCTCTGAGTATTGCTTATACACCTCCATGGGCAACCCATCCTCCCCCGAGGCCTTACAATTAGGGAATGCACCTACAGCCCCCCGGAGCTCCCCGACAGTAAGCGGCGCCTCCAACTGTGCACGCTGACCCTCGGACAGCGCAGGGAAGATCAATCGGGCCAGGTATAACTCCAGATCCTCCTGGGCGTATGGCGCTCCAGGACTGTACAGGGTCTCATAGAAACCCTCCAATTCCTCCATAATCAACTCTGGTTGGGAGACTACACTCCCTGCCTTGGACCTAATGGCTCCTATAGCAGGCGAGCGTTGATGGGAGTTCGCAATCCATGCCAAAAGTCGGCCGGTCTTCTCACCCTCCTCAAAGAACGCCTGTTTCGTAAAGAACCTTTTCTTCTCAGCCGAGGAGGAAAGTAGCTCTTGATAGGCCGATTGAGCGGCCACCCATGCTTCTCTGGTCAGATCAGAAGGATCCGTAACATACACCCTCTCTAATTCCTGAACCCTGGCCTTGACTTCTATCAGGAGCTCAGAGGAGGCTCTTTTAACCTTGTTAATTTCTCCTATCAGGAGGCCCCGGAGATGCGCCTTAAAGGCATCCCAGTGCAGCACATTAAACTCTGCTCCATCCCCGTCATCAAAGAACCTCCGTATGCCCCCCCACTATCTCCTCATGGGAACAAAACAATTTCAGCCAAAATGCATTAAACTTCCAGGGCGTCCTAGTTAATTTCGCTGGTGGAGCCACCAGTAACTGTACCACTAGAGCAGAGTGATCCGATACACTACGGGGTCTATGTGTAATGTCAGCTACAAACGGGAGTATGCTCAGGTTCCCCACCCCCAAATCAATCCTAGACAGGCAACCATGGGACTTCGAAAAATAGGTAAATTGTCTTTCGCCCGGATTGCGGTGTCACCAGATATCCACCCAGCCCACCTCTTGCAACAACCGCACCAAGGGAGTACTCCTGGCGAGGGCAGAGGGCCTAGGGCTCGGGTGTCTATCCGCCACTTGGTCCGAACAGCAGTTGAAGTCACCGACCACTAGCAACAGCACATCCGGCCTACCATCCAAAAACGCAAGGAGGAGCCGGAGCACCGCCGCCGTTAACAGTGGTGGGATATATATGCATGCCAACACACATATCAATGTACCAAACTTGCAGTGAAGAAATACATATCGCCCCTCCTGGTCTATGACACTGTCAAACTCTTGGAAATCCAAGGCTGCATGCACCAATACACTCACCCCCCCTAGAAAAGGAGGTGTGTGTAGAGTGATAAGCCCTCCCCACCCATGCATACCGTAAACAACATACTGTCTCTGCCGTTAAGTGAGTCTCTTGGAAACAGATTACCCCAGGAAGGAATTTCTTCAAACACATAGTAAGCATTGTACGTTTCAAGGGGGAGTGCATACCCCTCACATTCCAAGAAACAATAGGAACCTTAGCTATGAGCATCTGCGACTAAAGATAAATGGTCGGGTAATCGTGGGTAGAAACAACAATATAGTCCCCGGGGCAGGGGTGACATCACCCCTCTCATACCAGTCCTGAACCCCGCTACATGGCTCTCTAAGATTAATAATTCAAGTCTGCCGCAATGTACCTCTTTGAAAGTGTAACTGCTGAAAAAGGAAAAGTTAGTAAGAACAGTGGACCTAATGGGTCCTGGAGCTACGCAATCCACCAACAGGGCAGCAGCAACTCTTTTCACGACCGAACGTCGCCATAGTTCAGTCAAGTGTAACATCCGCTTATTGGACAACGTGGTATAAATCGCTCTCCTTGCGTTTTATAGTCATATAATGTCCCCCAGCCATAAAACAGTAGCCACAAACAATAATAGGGGATCCCCCCTGGGTAAGGTAAACGCAAGGTATCTTCGAACAGCATAAAATCCGTGCCATCAAGGCACAATCAGAATTTAGGCCTTATTCTCCAACCTCCTGCTCTCGTCGCTGAAGTGATTGTTTGTTCCGATCCAGCCAGGTTAGGGCCTCCTTGGCAGACTCAAAGAATTGGGCCTGGCCCCGCACCACTATGCGTAGCTTTGCAGGATAAAGCATAGCATATGGAAGTTTCAGGAGTCGCAAGCGGCATTTCACATCATTAAATTTGGCTCTGCGTCTCTGGACCTCTGCCGAAAAGTCCGGATAAAAGGACACTCTGGTGCCATTGTACTGTACATTTGCTCGCTCACTAGCTTGGCGTAGCACCACCTCCCTGTCCTGTTAGTGCAGTAGTTTCGCAAGGATGGATCTGGGAGGACCCCCCTGTTGAGGCGGGCGAGAGGGCACTCTGTGCGCACGCTCCACCGGAAAAAATGGTGAAAATGAATTTTTGACAAAAAGTTCAATCAGCCAGATCTCCACATATATAGTAGGATCCCTGCCCTCCACCCTCTCCGGGAGACCCACTATACGAACGTTGTTCCTTCTGAGGCGGTTCTCCATATCTTCAGCACGATCGCATGCATCTCTAGCCATCTGCAGGGCTGCTCTTGTGTCCTGGGCTATGGGCTGCATTTGGTCCTCCACCTCACTAACTCTACACTCCACCGCCGTGGTGCGTTCACGGATCTTCTGCACGTCTTGCCTCAGCAAGCCAAACTGCTCCTTTAAAGTGTCAACAGAGGCTGTGCATTTGTTCACAGCCCTAAGGATATCAGCCAGAGTAGGTTGCACTGCGACCTGTGAGTCTGGGGCTTGAATGTCCTGCATCACAGAGCTTGCCTGGCCCCCCTCCTCCTCTCCCCACTGGTCTGGGACAGCGTCTGCTTGCATATCAGGGAGCATATGTGTGGGGTCCCCTGACCGAGCGGGCATCTCTGTCCCCATAGCCCCAGACATCTTCTGGGCATAATACAGCATGTCTTTAGGGGGTTCTTTGGGGGTTTTTGGCGGCTTACTTGTCTTGGGGCCTAGCTTGTCCTGGCCGCGCGGTGTCCCCTTCACTGTAGATGCGGCGGCGCCATCTTGGAGCTCCGGCCCCGCGATTTCCGCCTGTCCTTTGCGGGTCATCCCCCTGGTGCAGAGAGCCGGTGGTGGTACCTCAGTGGTCCCCGGATCGCAGGCTGCAAGCATATGTCAACGTCGGACTGATTAGGCGGCTGGGGGAGGATCAGTACCGGATCATTGCTAGGAGCTGTGGGAGATGCGTCCTCTCACATGCCTGTCTTGGCCACGCCCCTAGCCTGGGAGTTCTGGCTATCTCTCATGCCCAGCCCAGGTCAAGGAGTAGGAGGAGGACTGTTTGGACCAAAAATTGGTTGCTTCAACGCGACCAATTTTCTCACATGACCTTGCTGAGGGAGCTAAGGGAGAATAATCCTCACGATTCTAGGAATTATCTCCGGATGTCAGACTCCTGCTTCCAGCACCTTTTGTCCTTGCTGTCCCTCTACATTAGGAAGCAGGACACCTGCATGAGGAGTGCTATTCCTGAAGAGCAAAGGCTCATAGCCACTTTGCGTTACTTGGCGACAAGGAGAAGTCTCCAAGATATCAACTTTACGACCGGTATCTCTCCCCAGGCTCTTGGCCATATCATACCGGAGACGTGTTGTGCGATTATTCAAGTCCTGCAGAAGGACTATATTCGGGTATGTATTTTTATGTCATCTCCAATTCTATCTACCGTATTAATCAGCGTATAACACGCACTTTTTTCCCCTTAAAATCAGGGGAAAATCGTAGGTGCGTGTTATACGCCGATACTCACCTATGCCCAGCGATCTCCGCTGACTGTGAGCGGAGCGGAGCGATCGCCGCCGAGATACACATAGCCGAGTGTATTCGGCTATACTCGGATTTTCTCGGCTCCGCTCACAGTCACGCCCAGTCCCGCCATTGGACCTGTGATATGTCCATCATAGGGCGGGACTCGGCGTGACTGTGAGCAAAGCCGAGAAGAGCCGAGTACACCCGAATACACTCGGCTATGTGTATCTCGGCTCCGCCCAGTCCCTGCGTTCGCCCCGCTCCGCCCTGTATCAGCGGTGATCTCGGCGGCGCCATATTTAAAATTCAAGGCTGCAATAAACACTGGGGGGGGGCAAGGCTGCAATGTGACAAGGCTGCACTGAACACTGGCAAGGCTGCACTGGACACTGGCAAGGCTGCACTGGACACTGGGCAATGCTGCAATGGACACTGGCAAGGCTGCACTGGACACTGGCAAGGCTGCACTGGACACTGGCAAGGCTGCACTGGACACTGGCAAGGCTGCACTGGACACTGGGCAAGGCTGCAATGGACACTGGGCAAGGCTGCAATGGACACTGGCAAGGCTGCACTGTGACAAGGCTGAAAATGACACTGGTAAGGCTGCATTTAAATGTAAATTTTTTTTTTCTTAAACTTCCCTCCTAAAAGTTTTTTTCCCTAAAATTCCCTGCTAAACTTGGGGTGCGTGTTATACGCCGGCGCGTGTTATACGCCGATAAATACGGTACTTCCTTTTTTCTAATCTTTGATTCTGTATGTTTTCTTACATGATTTCCAGTAATGTAATTTTCTGTGAATGTCCTATATTTAGATTTTAGTTTATTTTTCATGTCCTACATGCATATTTGTCTTCACTTACCTCCCCAGCATGTTTTCCTGGGCACATCCCCATTTAGAGCATATTATCATTTATTTTTTAATATTTTATTTTTTTTGGATTACCCTAAACACCCCCTAAACTGTGTCACATTTGTATTGTTGGTCTCAAATTCATTCTGAGTGCAAGATTATTTATTTTTGGCCAAACCAAATGTAGCGCTACCCCCAGTTAAGAGAGACACTGGATTTGTTTTCGGGCCCTGTGTACAGCACCACCAACCCCCGGCAATCTGCTTGACCCACTCTGGCACAGCTAGTCTAGGGGTTATATTTTTATCATAATCAATGGGTATGGTAAAGGCACCCTCCTTGCAGTAAGACAACACACAAATGTTAAGGATTAAGTATAACAGTTTACTTTGATTGTGAAAAAGCTTAAACAGAATATAATACACCCAACTGGCTTGCAGAGCCCTGCAGCAATCAATATAGCACACAATAATGGCACTGCGCGGTAATCCACCACGCGTAGCTATTATGGTATACACGCCCTGTGGCGCACTAAACAATATCCTATATCCCCACCCTAGCCAGGCCTGACCCAGAATAAATCTCAGTCCTTCCTATAGGGATTTCTTTGCATGCAAACTTTTGGTGGTGCACTTGATGAATGGTATTTGTAATCCACAAACTGGCAATCACTAAGAACACTATGCTGGGGGGGGACACTTAAACTCTGTCCTACTACCGGTCTCCCAGTGGAACAACAAGCAAACGATCGGTGAGCCACGGCAGTCTATAGGCCTAGAATCTGTAAAGTCTATTTGATTGAGCAAGTGCTTGCTCACCACTCCGGGCGCGATCCCAGCCCGGGACTTCCACCTGCTGTGTCTCCGCACACAGCGTCTGCAACGATCGGGTCCCCGATCCAACTGATGTCCTCACTCGACCAGTCTGGTGCCACCCAGGCTCCGCAGCGGGGTGGAAGGCTCTTTGGAAGTTGCGCAAGGCCCAGGCTTCAGGCCTTGCACTGCAGCAGATCCGCACAGGAAGAAACTCTTGCTTGCAGCGCGGTGTCCAAAGAGGCCGAGCTCCGCCTCGCCTCCTCCTTAAATAACCCCTCCCATGAGTCTTTGCGGTGGCCAAATGGGGTTCTGGGTAACGTAGTCCCGGGGCCTTAAAGGAGACCCCGCTACACACTCCCCCAACTTAAACTCTTTGGTCCCCAAAGATAACATAAACTTAAATCACAGAACGTACAACATCAATCAAAGTTTCGTATGATGTTGGCAGAGGAAATTCCCACCAAAACCGAGGCGGTGAACTCCCCTGCCCACAGGTCACACCATCACTAGTGTCCTGCCTAACTGTGCCAGAGAGTGAGCTGGGGTTGCCCCCCACTAAATGAACAGTGGGAGGATCAGGGTCTTCCGTACTCCTTCTGGCAGTAACCACAGTGTCTTCCGTACTTCTCCCCATCTGTGGGTAAGTTAATCTTCTGGGAGGCTTTATGGCTCTTCGCCTCCTCTGTCCTCTTGGGCTCTCTGTTAGAACAGGCCCCTCCTCTGGGACCAACTCAGGAATTTCCTCTGGTTCGGGAGCACTGGACTCCGGAGCAGGGAGGTACAGAGACTCCCTTGGATCTTCCTCAGGGAGCAAGTCACAGGCAATCTCCCAAGAATCTGACCAAGGACTGGACGGAATGAACTCAGTAGCTTCTGCATTCAGCGTCTGATCTATGGTGTCTTCTTCAGGTGGAAAATCAATAGCAGAGGTTCCTGGGGCCTGTGAAGGCCAAAGCCAGACAAGTTCTTCTTCCTCATCTTCACTCATCTCTGAGGTCTCTGTACCCCCAATCTGAGGGGTCTGGGACCGAGTGTTTGGTCTGGGAGTATCCAGGATGGAAGTTGGCTCAGGGGGATCCGTCACAGGGGGTATCTGAACTGCCTCCGCTAGTGGGAGTAGGTGGTTCTGATGCCAGGTCTTCAAAGGCCCCACCTTCCCTTCTGGTTTAAGTCTGTAAACGGGCAGGCCCGGTAGCCTCTTACAAACAACATAAGGTTCAGGTCTCCAACTATCTGCAAGCTTGTGTTTTCCAGGGACCCCCAAGTTCCGTAGCAACACTGTCTCCTGGTTGCAAATCCTGAATCCTAACTTTCAGGTCAAAATGTTTCTTGTTGCGGGCCCCCCTTTGCTCCGAGGTCGCCTGGGCCTGTTCATAGGCCGATTTCAAATTGCGTCTGAGCCTATCGACATATCCCTTGTGGGAAGCAGCAGAACAATGGTCTATGGAAGTGCCAAAGGCCAGATCTATGGGTAGTCTTGCTTCTCTCCCAAACATAAGTCGATAGGGTGAGTACCCTGTTGCGTCACTGGTGGTGCTGTTGTATGCATGCACAACTGCTGCTATGTAGTTGCTCCAATGCTGCTTCTTTTCACTGCTTAGGGTCCCCAGCATGTTGAGCAGGTTTCGGTTCAACCTCTCCAGCTGAGCATCACCTTGTGGATGATAGGGGCTAGTTCTTGTCTTCTTGATCCCCAAAGAATCCAGGAGTTTCGGGATCAATCGACTTTCAAAATCCCTTCCCTGATCTGAATGGAGCCGTTGTGGTAGCCCATAGTGTACGAAGTATTTCTCCATCAGCACTTTGGCCACGGTGGAGGCCTTCTGGTCCTTGGTTGGAAAGGCCTGGGCATACCGGGTGAAATGGTCGGTTACTACCAGAACATTTCCTAGTCCACTCAGGTCGGGTTCGAGGCAGAGAAAATCAATGCATACCAGATCAAGTGGGCTTTGACTTTGCAGATGGCCCATTGGGGCAGCTTGATGAGGTAAAGTCTTTCTCTGGATGCATCGTGCACATGAGTGGCAGTATTCTTCAACTTCAGCCCTCATGCAGGGCCAATAGAAACGGTCCCTAACGAGTTGGAAGGTCCTTTCCGCCCCTAGGTGGCCATGGTTGTCGGGCAGAGCAACCACGACTGTCTCTCGGTACTTCTCAGGCAAGAACAATTGCCATTTGTCTTCTAGGTCATCAGAGGGGCCCCTTCGGTAGACCACTCCCTGATGCACCTGCAACCTGTCCCACTCCTTCTTCAATAGGCGAGCCTCCTTGGAAGGGTGGCGTAAGAGTCTATTCGGATCCTGATTCTCTAGGACCTCCAAGACCAATCTCCCCATTGGGTCTTCCAATTGGTCAGATCTCAACTCTTTTTTTGACAATTTTGGCAAGTTATCTTCCCCCAGTTGGGTTACTCCACAGTATTGCTTGGGGACTCCTACTAGGGTAACCCCTATCTCTTCTGCTCTTGAGCCGCCACTGGCTTGGAGTTCAGCCCCTTGACAGAGGGCCCGCACCCCGTCGGGTGCCACTTGGGTCCAGTCTTCTGTACTGCAAGTGGGGACGTGAGATCTTCTAGACAAAGCGTCTGCATCTCGGTTTCCAGCCCCAGGTCTGTACTTCAGGCCGAAATTGAAGGCAGACAGCGCCGCCAGCCATCTATGTCCTGTGGCATCCAACTTTGCTGTGGTGAAAAGATAGGTGAGGGGGTTGTTGTCGGTTTTCACTGTGAATTCCGCCCCATACAAATAGTCTCTGAGTTTGTCAACTACCGCCCACTTAAGGGCCAGGAACTCCAACTTATGGGTGGGGTAGTTCTTCTCGGAGGGAGTCAGACTTCTGCTCACATACGCAACAGGCCTCAGTTGCTCTTCATGCTCCTGGTACAGCACTCCTCCCAAACCATCAGGACTGGCATCTACATGAAGTTCATAAGGCTTCTTAGGATCTGCGTAGGCCAGGACAGGGGCAGTGGTTAATGTCTTCTTCAACATCTGGAAGGCATTCTCACACTTCTCGTTCCACTGGTCCTTGACTGACTCCCCTGGCTTTCTGGGGCCTGTGTCGTCCTCTTCCCCCTCCGTCTTAAGCAGCTCTTTCAGAGGCCTGCCTATCCGAGCAAACCCCTCCACAAACATCCTGTAATAGGAACAGAACCCCAGAAAGGATCTGAGCTCTGTCACAGTGGTGGGTCTGGGCCAGGAGGTGACTGCCTCCAATTTTTCAGGGTCTGTGGCTACACCATCTTCAGACACTATATGCCCCAGATAGTTGACTGATGACTGATAGAATTGGCATTTTTCAGGTGAGAGCTTGAGTCCTTCCTCACTCAGTCTCTTCAAAACTTTCTCCAGCCTCTCTTCATGTTCCTCCAAGGTTCTTCCGAAGACAATGATGTCATCCAAGTATACTAAGACTTCGATGAGGTTCATGTCTCCTACAGTCTTCTCCATAAGACGTTGGAAGGTAGCTGGGGCTCCAGACAAACCCTGAGGCATCCGATCAAATTCAAAGAACCCTACTGGGGTTATGAAAGCCGTCTTCTCTTTGTCTTCTGGATGCATCAGGATCTGATAGTACCCGCTCTTTAGGTCCATAACACTGAACCACTTGGCTCCAGACAAGCTCTGTAGGGCATCCTCTATCCTCGGAGTGGTATACTGGTCCGGTATGGTTCTCCTGTTGAGGGTCCTATAGTCTATGCACAGCCTGAGTGACCCATTCTTCTTCCGGACCACCACTATAGGGGAGGCATAAGGACTTCTAGATTCTCGAATCACCCCTGTTCGCTTGAGCTTGGCGAGCTGCTCCCTCAAGTCTTCGAGGTCTGCTAACGGAACCCGCCTAACCTTCTCCCTGAAGGGCTTGTCTTCCTGGAGGCGGATTCGATGGGTGGCACTCCTAGCACACCCCACATCAAATTCATCTTGGGAAAAGATCCTTTCCCACCTGGTCAACTGGGCCTTGGCTCTCTCTTTCCAAGTCCTGGGCAGGTTTGGATTCTCCATGGAAAGTTTCTCCCACACAGTACTTTCTCCATCTGTCTTCTCCACATCTGATGAAGCAACTGGGGTAGCTGGGCTCACCCGGCCCAGTAACAGCCTGGCTGGGATTTCCATGGGGCCATCCGTGGTATTTCTGACGCTCACAGGCACTTTTCAAAGAGCCTTCTTCAGGGCCCTCACCGGGACCACTTCTGGGACTACTTCTAAGCCCGAATGATCTTCCCTTGGGTCGGGTTCCAACATGACAAAAGGGCCAGGCTGCTCCCAAGTGAGTTTCACTGTGGCTTTCAAGCAGGTCACTTCACCGGGCTGCAGCACTATTCCCCTTCTCCCCAGCCTCCAGACCTTCCCTACCCCCTCTTCCGGGGCCTTCTGTTCCAGGATCAGCCGTTGGTAGGCTCTCTTCAACATTGGGTGGATCTCAGTGACTGCAAGGTCTTTCCTTCTTGTCAGAGGGGCCAGAAGTCTTCGGACCAGATCCGTGTTGGTCCCTATTATTAAGGAACTCTTGTTAGCTCCAGGCGGTCGGGGGCATACCACAGCTAAGGTATCAAACACTTCAGCCTTCCCGGCTATGGACGGGTCAAAAGTCCGTTTTATAGGCAGATAGCCATCATAAGGGAAACTCTCTGTCCCAATCCCCCATATCTCCAACTCTTCAATCATCCGGATGGGTAGGTGACTTAAATGCTTGTCATAAAAGTCCCGGTACAACAGGGTCACTTGCGCCCTAGAATCCAATATGGCTCTTGTGTAGACTCCCTCCACTTGAACTGGTACTATCGGGGAGGGACCCACCAGCTTCTCAGGATATCTCTTCAAGGGGGTCTCTTTCTTTTGATCTTTGCATTTTCCTCTTTGACTTTCTTTCTTCCATTTCTCTTTGGACTCTCTTGGGCCTGGTATGCATTGATCTCCCTCCTTTTGATGGGTGTAACTACCCGCTGAGGGACACTACTCTCTTTCTTTGGGGTGCGTTCCTTCTGAGGAACCTTGCGTTTCTTCTGAGGGGTCTTCCCCACTCTTTTCATGTGCTTCTCATTCAGTTTGGAGCTCACTGGAGATGATGGGCACCCGGTTGACTCCTTCACCGGGGCCCGCTGAAGTTTTCCGGCGGCTTGCGGTTATTCCTCTTTGTTTTCTTTGGGCTGGCACACACTTTGGCGAAATGGCCAGCTCCTCCACAATTGAAAAAAATCACATAACCCCAATCTTCCAGGGATTTTGGCACTGAGGTGTTGGGAAACAGCTCCTTCCTCGGACTTTCCCTCTCTGGTTCCCTTGACTTCTTTTCCATCAGGGAGGTCAGCATCCCCAAAACTTGGGACATCTGTGACTTCAAGGTATCCACCTCTGAGTCTCTTTCCATGGTCATGGCCGTCCTGACCATCACTGGAGGAGGATTTACCGACTCAACTGGTAGGCTCCTCTTCTTCTCTTCCAGCATAGCTTCTTCCTCTCTGACCACTCGAATCAAGGTAGGGTACTCCAGGCTCTTCCCTTCCTGTCTTGTGCGTAGCGCCAATGCGATGGGGTCCAAGGGCTGAGATCCTCTCATCACCTGTTGAACACGGGCCTCATCCACCTTCCGTGGGTCAATCCCCTTCTTAAGAATCATCTTATGCAGGATCTTGTCCAGGCGCCTCATGAACTCTGACAGTTTCTCTCCTGTCTTCTGGTAGCAGTGCTCCAGCTGATAGGTGAGCTCAGTGATTTTCTCTGTTCCACCGAACACATTCTGCAGAATGCCCAGATAGTCCTGTGCATCACAGTCTGTCTTACTCATCTTGAGGTTGCGTATGGCCTCTAGAGCAGGCCCCTTCAAGCTCTCAGCAATTCTCTGCTTCTTTCTGTGGTCTGGGACTTCCCATTCTTCTAGGGCCTGAGTGGCACAGTCTAACCACTCCTCGAACCCCTCTTCACCCGAAGGTACAGGTTTCCTTCCTGAGAATATTCTAAGTTTTCTGTATCCTGACATCTGGTAATCTGTAGGATCTTTCTTACACTGGGCCACAAGTTCCCCACAGGACCACGCACAACTCTGCGCCGAGGGTGGCAGATGGCGACCCGGGACTTTCCCTTTTCACCTGTTTTTCTGCTTTTGGGGTGGGTGATGGAGATAGTTTCGGTCTGTGAAACCGTCCTCCTGGCCTGAGCGGCAGCGCGTGTATTAGGCTATAAGTCTGATCATCTATAGCTTCTACACTTGGGTTCTTGAAATGTTCTGGGACTCCATCCTTCCACTCTATTAATGCGTGGGTCAATGAGGAATTCGTCCTGACATCCACCACCCATACCTTCTCATACGGGGACAGTGACATCACTAGCTGCTTCACCGCTTCTTCTTGCCAGATCCCTGGGAGTTCTCTGACTACTACCCCGGCTGGATCTGTGCCGACCACTTTGCACCACTGTCCTACTTCTAGTGAGTCCATGCTGGTACTTTTGGCGCGTTACTTGCTGCAACAGGATCCCGGACTCGAGAGCCCCCACGTGTAGTGTTACCCCCAGTTAAGAGAGCCGCTGGATTTGTTTTCGGGCTATGTGTACAGCACCACCAACCCCCGGCAATCTGCTCGACCCACTCTGGCACAGCTAGTCTAGGGGTTATATTTTTATCATAATCAATGGGTATGGTAAAGGCACCCTCCTTGCAGTAAGACAACACACAAATGTTAAGGATTAAGTATAACAGTTTACTTTGATTGTGAAAAAGCTTAAACAGAATATAATACACCCAACTGGCTTGCAGAGCCCTGCAGCAATCAATATAGCACACAATAATGGCGCTGCACGGTAATCCTCCACGGGTAGCTATTATGGTATACACACCCTGTGGTGCACTAAACAATATCCTATATCCCCACCCTGGCCAAAGAGGCCGAGCTCCGCCTCGCCTCCTCCTTAAATAACCCCTCCCATGAGTCTCTGTGGTGGCCAACTGGGGTTCTGGGTAACGTAGTCCCGGGGCCTTAAAGGAGACCCCACTACACAAAAAATTTTGAACCCTCCCTCCCCTCCCCAAAATGCATAATCAACTGATCCAACTACTGTTTTTGATCATTTTTCAAAATCCATTAGCAGTATTCCTTTTTTTTTTTATTGGAATATTTCTGGATGAATTTTCCAAAGCATGTAGTCACTATCATGTAGTATACTATTAATTTATACTCATCACTTCTTTTAATTTTATTTAATGCATGTAAAATACTTAATTTTATAATTATATGTGATGGCACTTATTATCTTCCCACTGGGCTGCCAATATTTAAAAAACAGAGTGGCTTGTTAAATTTTCCTTCATTTGGTCCTCATTTAGCTCTAATGGAAGTGGAGAGGGTTCTTACCTGTCATAAAACTCTACCCATTCAAACTCCCCCCCCCAAAAAAAAATGGAATGTACCACCAGAGGGAGTGAGGAAGCATATAATTATAACTGTTATCTTTTTTTCTCTAAATACTGCTTTAAATTTTATATTTTAATGTTGGCACCAGAATGTATGTGTCATAAATTATTGCCATTTTAGGTGCTCAAGTATTAATTTATTGGTATTTTTATTTTATTCACAGTTTCCTTCCAACCGCCAGCAATGACAGGATGTGGCGGCACAGTTTCAGAATTACTGGAATTTCCCAAACTGTGGGGGTGCCATTGATGGGAAACATGTACAGATCATACCACCACCCAACTTACTATTTCAACTATAAGGGCTTTTGCAGTATAGTATTGCTAGCCCTAGTTTCTGCAAATTATGAATTTTTGTATTTGGATGTGGGTATCAATGGGCGCCATTCAGATGGAGGTGTGATGATGCACACAGAGTTTTATCACCGCCTCCAGAATGGGACATTAAATTTAGCACCTGCCCAGGACAATGTTGAGGGGCTTAATTTAGTTTTTTTAGCCGATGATGCGTTTGCTCTGGGGCCTCATCTTATGAAGCCCTTCCAATGAGGAACCTAACCCCAGAGCAGCGCATCTACAATTATCGGCTCTCACGTGCCAGGATGGTTGTCGAGAACGCTTTTGGAATACTCTCCAACCGTTTCCGTCTTTTTTTAACTGCCATCAATTTGGCAGAGTATAAGATAAATCATGTTGTGTTGTGCTGCTGCATCCTGCACAATTTTTTAAGGAGGAATGGCACAAACTACATTGGCTCAGTGGCTACAGAAGATCCATCAGGTGTTATGGCAGCTGAAGAGCCCGTGATGCCAGCTCTGCAAAATGGTGGTGGTGGGGTTTCATCACAAAATGGCCGTGTTGTGCGTTAACAATACAAGGCTTATTTTGTGGGTAGTGGGGCAGTGCCTTGGCAACAAAATGTTGTGGATACTATCTAATAAGCTGTATTTGCGTTATAAAACCCAAATTTCTTTGAAATACTGTTGTCTGTGTTTATTATCTTGGCAAATATCCTTCGAATATAATTTTCTATTTTAGATTTTAGTTGACAAACCATAATTGGAATGTATTAGCTCTAAATGTTGCCTTGAGCTATGTAGTGTATTATGTTGTGCTGTGGGTCTGCTACACACATTTTCAAGTACACTGTCAATGTAACTACACCAACTGAACAAAAATACTGTTCTTATTAATCATAGAAATAAGAAGCCACACATAGTAAATCCCAAAAATATTTACTTTCACCACATTGAGCTGTTATTTTTAGGGTTTTACAACAAAACAACATTGTTATTTGTGCAGTAAAGATTTTTGTTTTCTTTCTTATCAACTTTGAGGTGGCTAAACATGCGTATTTGAAATCACAGCAATACACATCACCAAATCAGTACCTACAAAATTACAAAATATAATGTAAAAAGGCCATACGAGACATTTTGCATTGTATTCTCGACGTGAGAATATATTGCCTTCCTCAGGTGGAAAGAGCTCATCCCTTTCCGAGCCAAATGTTAAAGAGGGCTAAATAGAAAATTGCACTTCTGATACCCTTCCTAAAATGTCATTACGTCCAGATTATTAACCAAAGCCCACTGTGTTCACATGTGCTAGCTGACATCACGGGATCTCACTGTTTTTGTGTTGATGGCAGCTAGCACATGTGGGCACAGTGGGGGTGTTTCAAACACAAAAAATGTTGTTGAAAATACAAGTGCACTTGCCACTGCACTTGTAGTGGCTATTTTTTTTTAGTATTTTGAAAAACACACACTGTGTTTCTTAACATTTTCAATCTTCATGTTGGCAAACCGTATTCACATTTTTAAAATCTAAAATACATAAGTATCAAAAACAGTATGCAAAAGGTAACTTTGTGGATAGTGTTTGCCAACTCTCCTTGTCCAGGTGCATTTTCAGGTATTATTTTCTCTCTTTGTAACTATAGTCACAGGTTTGTTTTTTTTCTTTTTTCTTACAATCCCCAACTATTTTGGGTATACTGACTACCCTAAATCTAAAAGGAGGTGGTCAAGCACCTAGAGAAGGGGGGTGGATACACACTGACCTACAAACCTAACCAAAAATATGTGACAAATTTTAAGGGGTTGTAAATGTACAATTTTTCAACCCTAAATAGCTTCCTTTACCTTAGTGCAGTCCTCCTTCACTTACTTCATCCTTCAATTTTTCATAGAAATGTACTTATTTCTTTAAATCCTCAGTTCCTGTTCTTCTGTCTGTAATCCACACAGTAATGCAAGGTTTTCTCCCTGGTGTGGAGTGTCGTGCTCGCCCCCTCCCTTGGACTAAAGGAGAGTCAGGATGACCACTGAAACCCAGGTCCTTTCTATATCTGCAACGTAGAGAGCGTCCTGACTCTCCTGTAGTCCAAGGGAGGGGGCGAGCACAACACTCCACACCAGGGATAAAGCCTTGCATTACTGTGTGGATTACAGACAGAAGAACAGTAACTGAGGATTTAAAGGAAGAAATAAGGACATTTCTAAGAAAAATTGAAGGATGAGGTCAGTGAAGGAGGAGTGCAGTAAGGTAAAGGAAGATCTATTGGCTAACAAAATTGTACCTTTACAACCCCTTTAAGTGAATTGTCATGCTATTTCACATGACAATTCATATGAAAAGACACTGCATATGGCATTGTTCCTTAATAATCCGAAATCCCAGGAATTCCAAGGAACTAGTGTTATTTCGACATATCAAGAATCAGAGTCTGTGCTTAAAAGTAGAGTAAAAACAATAAACCAAAAAAAGATTAAATAAATAAAACCTAGACAGTAAATTTGATTATGAAACCTGCTTGCTCTTCAGACACCTACACTACTAGGAATGTACACACTGTAGCTACTCTATAATCTTGTCCCTGGTGCCTGTGTCTCCCAAAATTGGTTACATAGCAACACTGCCAGCTCATTCCACCTCCTGTCTCCTTCTACATGCTAATGTTCAATGCACTACCTACTTTTCTTCTGTGTTTGGCTGTTAATTTAAATTACATTTAAACAATCCCTAGACATGTCTAGACCAGTGGTGGTGCGTCCATATAGGGCGCGTGGGAAACGCCCCCTCTCTGTCTTGTAACGCCACTGAAAGACAATACACAGATTCATTCATTGCATGAATCTGTGTATTGTTGCCGCTTCAAAACAATATTCCGAAGGGTGGCCTCCTGTTGAGCACCAGACATCTGAATTAGAGCGGTGGGTGTGTTTTGGAAGTGTCTATCAGAGCAAGCGGCTCTGATAGGCTTTCCTGTTAACAGACCTCACGCTGGAATTTACACCTAAATAGTTGACAAGGGGACGCAGAGGGGATTTGTTCCTTGTAAAAGCATGACATGCATTTCAGCCAATCATGATCATCGGATATGGTTACCGGTAAACTGATTGGCTGAAGCAACATCGAGGGCGGGAGAAGACATCTATGACTGAAGAAGGACGGCGATGAGCCAAGGCAGGCAAGTGCATGGCTGGGGGGAAACTGCCTTTATTTTGGGGGAAAATGTCTGCATTTGAGGGGACAAACTGGTGCCCTTTGAGCACAGTGGCTGCATTTAATGGGCACAGTGGAATAATTTTTTGAGAAGTTTTTACACTTTGTTTGCGCCCCACAAAATAAAAAAATGAACCAAACACAAATGCCACTGGCTACACATTTCAAGACATATGTTAAAAATACTTACTGGGGCAAACAACAGCCTCCACTAAATCATCTTCTATTTGATGCACTACTCCACCCTCTGCATGACTTGTGTCTGGGGATGTGATGTCATCTGGAGGCTCTTTGCTGGGTCCAGCTCTCTGATCACACTCCTCCAAATGTCGTAGCTGACCACACTCTCGTTCCCCTAAAAATTAAATAAACAACATTAATTTAAGCCACCACAAATTGAAAATCTTGGCCTAGAATCCCTTGAGCTGAATTAGGAGACCAACCTTGCACTAGTGACAATGTTTGCTCCAGACTAGTGGACTATCATGCACAATATGCATTTTAAAATTAACAAAAATACATTGTAAAGGGTAGATGATGTACTTTCAAATGATCACCAAAATGCCTATATGTCAACATAGAACAAAAATTGAATTTGACAAACACCACTCGTGTGTCCTATGGGATAGGGGATCTATGATGAACATTCTAGCAGGCGTGACTCTGTGTGACTGTGATCCCCAGGCAATCTCCTCTACCCATGTCTACCCTGGAAAGGCGTCATTAATGTGCAGTGATGCTACGCACAGCAAATCTTAATAATTCAATACCCCTTATTAAAGTAACGTTCTGAGACAATGGCTTTTGTACTACCTAGAAACTCCGCTGTCGGAGGATATAGATATTCTATTTGAGTGGTGACTTACAATTTGGGGATGATGCTGGCACTGTTGTCTCCCCTGTAGGGGCCTGGCCAAGGGAAGCCTCCCTTTGTCCCCTCTGGTGGCTTGTCTGCTGTCTTTCTCTGTGCCTTTTTCCTGTGAAAATCCTTACATACTGTATATTAATTATTGCTCTAAAAAAGGATAGTCAGAAATAATACGTTTATTCATTCATTTCTGCATTTAACTAATTAACTTCTTCTTTCCCCCCCCAGAAAAAAAAATTAAAAAAAATAATAATTATAATAATGTACAGACAGCTAATTCAAACATAAATATAATGAGTACAGTCAGGAATTGGGCTTACTTCGTTTTATAATGATGCAGTGAATGGAGTCCAACTGTTCTTTCTCTCTGTGTTTTAAATCTGACCATCGTTTGCGAATTTGATCTTTCGTTCGCTGTACGCCATATTCACGTTCCAATACCGCAAGGACCTTCTCCAGAATATAGTCTTTATGGCTATTGGGCCTGTCATAGTTCTCCAGCTTACAGTCATAGTCATATTTTTCTAAGATGCGCACCATCTCCACCATCTCCCCCTTGCTCATGGGGGTGGCCTTGTGTTTGCGATAATCACCACCGCGAGGCCTGTTCGTTTTCGGTGACGCCGCCATCATGTTCTCCCTCACGAATGTTCCGCCGTGTATGTCGCATGCAGAAAAAAGAATGTGGGCACGCCCCAGCGTCATGACGTACTGAGAGCGGAGTTTGGGTATATAAATCCCTAACGACTGTTCAACGTACCGGACGCTGGAACGTAGCCTTAAACGTGGGAAACGAAAACAAGCCAAAGGGATAGTCGAAAGAAAGGTACGTGACAACATTGTGACAGTGTGTGCATGGACACATAGGATAACATTGAATTAGTTCAGGGGCAGCTTGAAAAAGTGTACAAATGCCTCTGAATGCGCGTTGAGCAGCGTCTCACATGCATGGGGCCTAATACCAATATACTAATTACCTAAAGGCAGGGCTGCCATCAGGGGGTACAGGCAGTACACCTGTAAGGGTCACGGAGGTCCCCAGGGCCCCGGATGGCAACACACCAATTTATTTAACTTGTTCATCAGCACCCAAAGCCCCCTGACCTCAAATATTTTGAGCGTCTGCACCCCCCGCTTCACTAATTGTGGCGGATGCCCCCCCCCCGGTTCGCCTATGCTCCAGGGGGCACATGCATGAAGCTGTGTAAAGGGAACACAAATTAATGATGGCGGGCCTGCATAAAGGCCTAGATTCTAAGCAGGTTATAAGCTAGAAGCTAAACATTATTGGTTTGTCTTGTGTTCTTTCTTGGAGCCATCTGATCTAATTGCACTTACAATGAAGGGGACAGTTTTGAATAGCCCAGAATTCATGGCTGACTTCATTGAACAATGCAGGTCTCACGCCTGTCTGTGGCAGGTGAAACATAAAGACTACTCAAATAAAAATAAAAGGCAGGCAGCAATCGATCAATTGGTGGAATTGGCGAAGACTGTGTACCCCAGGGCAGATGAAACGATGGTCAAGACAAAGAATTGGGGGCCTCAGGAGTATGTACAACAGGGAGCTAAAGAAGTTCGAGGAATCCAAGAGATCGGGAGCAGCACAGAAGACGTTTATGTCCCCAAGCTGTGGTACTTCTCAAGCCTGGGATTTTTGAAGGACCAAACAGTGCCACGCAGGCATATTTCAACACTATCCTCCACACTACCCTCCACATCAGCTGAGGCCACAGATACTGAGGCGGATCCAACACAAGAAGAAGAGAAGGAAGAGGAGCTCAGCTTGCCCCAGGTATAGCATTGTCGAAAAGAGAGCAAAATAATATCAAATGACGTAAATGTGTTGTTATGATGCCTCCCAAATTATTACATAAACAAAGTTATTAGAAATTAGAAAATAGACAGAAGTTGAAAGTAAAAATGTTGACAAGAATGAGAAATGCTGGAGTCACAATGATAGCCTTTGCTTTTTGAAGACATTCAAGTTGGAAAAATAAGGAGATGCAAAAATGTGTTTTGGGATTGATGACTACTAATAAATAATATTCTAATTATGTTGCTTTTTCAGACCCAGGAAAGTTTGACCCAAGACGAGGCCAGGACCAGCAGCCAAACAACCGAGTCAAGAGTCCCTACCCTGCGCCCTCCTACCAAAAGAGCCAGGAAGAGGCACCACCTGGATGAGGCCACAGCCGAATTCCTAAGTAGGGCTACAGCAGTGTTCACCTCAGCACCCGATAGTGCTGAAGGCTTTGGGTGTTTTACAGCAAACAAGCTGAGGGAGGTTGACGTGGATCAAAGGGAGCTATGTGAGGGGCTCATCATCCAGCTCCTCAGCAAGGCGAGGAAACGGGAGCATACCCCTAAATCCCATGTGTGTGATTTGGACCACACAGCTTCTCAACATCAAGCTTACCCACCCCATCCAACCTACCCACCCCATACAACATACCCACCCCATCCAACCTACCCACCCCAGCAAGCCCACCCACCCCAGCAACATGGGGGTCGGTGGCCACATCAGACCCTGGATCCCCAACAAGGCCAGTGGTCTGGGGAGTTTAGGGGCTACTAATAAGCTCTGATTATTTAATAAAAAAAAATTGGTTTTACTTTAATTAAATTTTTTTGGGGGGGATCATGTTGATTTTTATAGCCAAACATTTTTGTGGTTGACCAAGAAAAAGTCAAATCCTTATTTTAGTTGGGTTGGAAATGCACACTATCCAAAATGGCCTCAGCTGATGTGGAGCGAAGTGTGGAAAGCCATGTACGTTTTCCAGTCTGGTATGCCAAAAATACCAGCCCCTTGGAGTACCACAGCCTGGGGACAGATATGTCTTCTGCTGCTGCTTCCCATCTTTTTTAGTTCAAGACCTTCTTTGGCCTCCCTGTTGTATGTACTCCTCAGGTTCCCAAGTTCAACATTAAATTAATATTTGTATGCCCTGGGGTACAGAGGCTTCGCCATTTCCACCATTTGATCTATTGCTGCCTTCATGTTTGGAATTAGGATATGCCATTATTATTATGTTTAATTTGATTTACAAAACAAAATAAAATGTTGAAAAAATTATTAATTTGGTGTTTTACATTAATATTTACAGTTTGGGAGTAGGCAGGTATATTTAAAAAAATAAGGGACACAAATATAGTAGCTGGTGGTTTCATCATCATGAACAAATAAATAATATATATAAATCTGATTTTTAAATATAACAAAAACACAAATCCATAAGCGGAAAGACGTTGTTTTTTAATTACTCCGTCTGTATCACAAGAAAAACAGCTTATAGTATTATTAGGGCATTATAAAGAATAAACAAAATGTGCGCTGCATTTCCTGAATTCAAAATTGCAGCATCACGAATGTGATATCTCCATAACGAACGCTAGTTTTGCAAGACAAACGGCTCCCGGCTGTTCCTTGCTTCTGATCATGCGCGTTCGTACCTAGGACAAAAGTCCGATGGTTTTCTGTACACACGGTCGGACTTTGCTCCATCGGACTTTTGTTGGCCAAAAGTTTGTCCGTTTGCAGACCCAACAAAATATTTTTTCTATGCTGTTCTATTGTTTTTCTATGCTATTCTTTTCTATTATTTTCTAATCTTTTCTATTCGATTGCGAATTCATTCTATATGAAATTCGAATTTCGGAAGATCATAGAAAAAATATAATATAATATATAACCTCTTCGGAAATTCGAATTTCATATAGAGTAAAATCAAATTTGAATAGAAAAGATTAGAAAAGAAAATAATAGAAAATAATAGCATAGAAAAACAATAGAACGGAATAGAATAAAATATAATATATATTATATTTTTTTCTATTCCGTTATATTGTTTTTCTATGCTATTATTTTCTATTCTATTCTAATCTTTTCTATTCAAACTTCTGGAAGTCTGACATTCGAATTTCGTGTAGAATGAATTCAAATTAGAGTAGAAAAGAATAGAAAAGAATAAAATAGAAAAACAATAGTCTATTCTTTTCTATTATTTTCTATTATTTTATTCTAATTCATTCTATACGAAATTCTAATTTTCGGAAAATGGTTTTATATATATATATATATATATATATATATAAACCATCTCCTGAAATTCGAATTTGGTACAGAATGAATTTGAATAGAAAAGATTAGAATAGAATATATTATATTTTTTTCTATTCTGTTCTATTGTCTTTCTATGCTTTTCTTTTCTATTATTTTCTATTCTATTCTAATCTTTTCTATTGGAATTCGATTTAATTCTATACGAAAGTCGAATTTCAGAAAATGTTATATATAAATAGATATAGATATATAAAATATATTTTTTTCTGTTCTGTGCTATTGTTTTTCTATGATATTATTTTCTAGTATTTTCGATTCTATTCTAATCTTTTCTATTCAAATTCGATTTCATTCTATACGAATTTTGGAAAATGTTTATATATAGTTTAGTTTAAATGCGGTAGCATTATTTCGAATTTGATAGTTTTTTTCGAATTCAGTAGATTTGTTTTCGAATGCGGTAGAATTATTTCGAATGTGGTAGAGTTTTTTCGAATGCGGTCAAATTTTTTCGAATTCGAAACAAAACGAATCCCGAAAACGAATGTAACGAATGCAATGAACTTAACTAAACAAATTTAGTTAAAAAATGAATCGAAACAAAACTAAACAAAACACATTTTTTCATCCTGCACATGTCTATCATCCATTGCTTTTGGTTGGCACATGTGGCGATAATCTTGGTGACTGTTACATCATCTATGCACTTTTTGATGTAAGCAGTCACTGTTTCAGTGTACTCTTGTAAGTCTGTATGAATTTTGTAAGTGGCTGCCTTTTTAACCACTTAACAACCACCTGCCGACAAATAACGTCGACAAGGTGGTTGCTTAACTCTGGGAGGACGTTATATAACGTCCTCCCAGAATCGCGCTCCCGCGCGCCCCCTGGGGCGCGCACACGGGAAACTCCGTGACCGCCGGGTCCAGAGGACCCGGCGGATCACGAATCGCGGTAAATCGCCGCTGATAGCGGCCGTTTACCACGTGATCGCTCCGTCAAATGACGGAGCAATCACTTGTAAACAGACCGGCGTCATTTGATGACGCCGGTTCCTCCCTCCCCTCTCTGTACCGATCGGTACAGTGTGAGAGGGGAGGGGGAGGGAGCGGATGGCAGCAGCAGCACTGTGGGCTGGATCTGTGACAATTGCAGTCACAGATCCAGCCATCCATCCATCCCTGCTCAGCCATCCCTGTGCTATACCCTGCCAATACTCTGCAATACACCCTGCCAATACTCTGCAAAATACCCTGCCAATACCCTGGTGCAATACTCTGCAATACCCTGGTGCAATACTCTGCAATACCCTGGTGCAATACTCTGCAATACCCTGGTGCAATACTCTGCAATACCCTGCGAAATACTCTGCAATACCCTGCGAAATACTCTGCAATACCCTGCAAAATACTCTGCAATACCCTGCGAAATACTCTGCAATACCCTGGTGCAATACTCTGCAATACCCTGGTGCAATACTCTGCAATACCCTGCACAATACTCTGCAATACCCTGCCAATACCCTGCACAATACTCTGCAATACCCTGCAAAATACTCTGCAATACCCTGCAAAATACCCTGCAAAATACTCTGCAATACCCTGCGCAATACTCTGCAAAATACTCTGCAATACCCTGCACAATACTCTGCAATACCCTGCACAATACTCTGCAATACCCTGCACAATACTCTGCAATACCCTGCACAATACTCTGCAATACCCGCCACAATACTCTGCAATACCCTCCACAATACTCTGCAATACCCTCCACAATACTCTGCAATACCCTCCACAATACCCTGTGCAATACCCTCCACAATACCCTGTGCAATACCCGTGCAATACCCTGCCATACACCGCAATACCCCTGCCATACACCGCAATACCCTGCCATAGTCCGCAATACTCCGCAATGCCCTGCAATACTCCGCAATGCCCGGCAATACTCCGCAATGCCCAGCAATACTCCGCAATGCCCGGCAATACTCTGCAATAACCACTTCCCGCCCTCCGGCCGTCATATGACGTCCTTGACTTTGTGCGGGGATATCTGAATGATGGGAGCAGCTACAGGCATCATTCAGATATTAGCTTTTTCAGCCGGCGATTCCCTACACCATAAGAACAATCATAGTGGCTGTTCCGCCGCTTGATCATTCTTACGGGAGGCGAGAGGGGATGTCCCCCCCCCCGCCGCCCTCCGGTGCTTCTACCGACTCACCGCTACGATCAAAGCCAGGATTGTTGTTTTTTTTTTGTATTTTTTTCAGGCTTCCCAGCCTAGAGGTGAGATGTGGGGTCTTATTGACACCCCCCCCCCCCCATATCTCACTGTAAAGAGGACCTGTCATGCCATATTCCTATTACAAGGGATGTTTACGTTCCTTGTAATAGGTATAAAAGTGATCAAAAAAATGTTTAGGGCGGAAAAACATGTCAAACTAAAATAAATAAAGTAAAATGAAGAATAATTTTTTTTTTTTTTTTTTAAAGCGCCCCTGTCCCCGTGAGCTCGCATACAGAAGCGAACGCATACGTAAGTCCCGCCCACATATGAAAACGGTTTTCAAACCACACATGTGAGGTATCTCTGCGAACGTTAGAGCGAGAGCAATCATTTTGGCCCTAGACCTCCTCTGTAACTCAAAACATGTAACCAGTAAAAATATTTAAAGCGTCGCCTATGGGGATTTTTGAAGTAGCGAAGTTTGGCACCATTCCACGAGTGTGTGCAATTTTTAAGGGCGACATGTTAGGTATCTATTTACTCGGCGTAACTTCATCTTTCACATTATGCAAAAACATTGGGCTAACTTTACTGTTTTTTTTTTTTTTTAAGCACAAAACATTTTTTTTCCGTAAAAACGCGTTAAAAAAATTGCTGCGCAAATATCGTGCGAGATAAAAAGTTGCAACAACCACCATTATATTCTCTAAGATCTTTGCTAAAAAAACATATATAATGTTTTGGGGTTCTATGTAATTTTCTAGCAAACAAATGATGATTTTTACATGTAGGAGAGAAATGTCAGAATTGGCCTGGGTGCTCCAGAACGCCTGAAGGTGCTTCCTGCATGTTGGGCCTCTGTATGTGGCCACGCTGTGTAAAAGTCTCACACATGTGGTATCGCCATACTCGGGAGTAATAGCAGAATGTGTTTTGGGGTGTAATTTGTGGAATGCATATGCTGTGTGTGAGAAATAACCTGCTAATATGACAATTTTGTGAAAAAAAAAAAGAGAAAAAAAAAATCTTGATTTTGCAAAGAATTGTGGGAAAAAATGACAACTTCAAAAAACTCACAATGCCTCTTTCTGAATACCTTGGAATGTCTTCTTTCCAAAAAGGGGTCATTTGGGGGGTATTTGTACTTTTCTGGCATGTTAGGGTCTCAAGAATTGAGATAGGCCGTCAGTACTTCAGGTGTGATCAATTTTCAGATATTGGCACCATAGCTTGTGGACTCTATAACTTTCACAAAGACCAAATAATATACACCAATTTGTACTTATTTTTACCAAAGATATGTAGCAGTATAAATTTTGGCCAAAATTTATGAAGAAAAAATAGTAATTTGCAAAATTTTATAACAGAAACGAAAAAAAAATCATTTTTTTACAAAATTTTCAGTCTTTTTTCTCTTATAGCGCAAAAAATAAAAAACCCAACAGTGATTAAATACCACCAAAAGAAAGCTCTATTTGTGTGAAAAAAAGGACAAAAATTTCATATTGGTACAGTGTTGTATGACTGAGTAATTGTCATTCAAAATGTGAGAGCACCGAAAGCTGAAAATTGGTCTGGTTATTAAGGGGGTTTAAGTGCCCAGTGGTCAAGTGGTTAAATATGTTCCAGTCTGTGTGCTGAAAGCAGTCCTGCAGTAGTGGGGTAGCATTATCTGGCCATAAAGTTTTTTTTTTTTAACCGGTTTCACAAGTCCAAGCAACCGTTTGTATGCTGGAATCAGCATAACAGAGATGTGATCTGAATACCCAAGGAGGGGGGCGGGGTTTAGCCTTGCATGCATTTTTCTCTGTTGTATAAACAAAGTCCAGTATGTTGTTGTTTGAAGTAGTCAGGATATGAAGTAGTGGGGGGGGGGGGGGGGGGGAAATGTGGGACTTTAAATGAAGCATGTCGTTGTGAAATAAAAAAGGAAAGAGAACATTAATTAAAATGTATATTTAATTATATGCCATATACCCCTAGGGGCTGTCCATATTATGAAAAAGCAAAAACATTCATTTATATATCATAATAAATTATAGGCAATCATACATGATTTACAGGATAATCATGGTATTAAATGTTCAGCTAATATTCAAAGGACATAGTTGAAACAATCAGTATACACATAAATACAGAAGTTACAAGATCAGGACACAAAAGCAAATAAATATAATAAAAATTCATGATTAGAAAGACAAAGGCTGAGCTGAACATCATAGACTAACAACCAAATAATACAGAAAAAAATGGACTGGACATCATGAGTTGAGAACCCGACGCGTTTCTTGGCTTCTACCAATCATCAGGGGTATGATGTATAATTATATAAACTCTAAAAATTGGGAAAATAAATAGGTAATTAGTTGGTAAATGGGGATTGAAAATTACAATGGGAGATTGACAGTGGGGGCCATATGATGGAATTACTCACAGAGCAGCCCATGAGTTAAGTCCAGATCCGGCGGCAGATTTAAAAGTGATTCAGACAAGCCATCTCACCCGGGGTTGAGGCAGGGTATAAACCGTTTCCACATGGACCAAAGGGCTAAGGGTAGGCACGGCAGCCAGGATAAGGGATGCAGCAAAAATTGGGTGTAGAATCAATTCTAAAATAAAAAGAGAATGGAAACGTCAAAGTGAGGGACTGCAAATGGAGTGAAAGGTGTTTATATGGATGAGGGAGATACCATATATCCAAAAGATATACGAGGTAAGTGAAGTGATGAGGTATGGGTGTGTGTGTGTGAGGATGGAGTGTGGATTGTAGGGCAATTAGTGGATAGGTGGAATGTGAAGGTTACCTGCTGATGGCACAGTATTGAATATAGTGATCTTTGAATCATCAAGGGGAGTGAGGGAATGAGCTGCCAGTCTGACCCCGCTAAATACCCGTGGTCCTGGGCGGATCCCTGCCAACGTCATGTAGGGACGTCTAGAGGAGGCGGTAAGGACCCCCATCTAGGGCAAATAGTGCCCCAGTGGGTGGTCCATCCAAATGGCGCCTTCAGACGCCGCAGGCGGGTACTTTGCTTGCTTATTCCACCGCACGCCTTGGTGGAAGTGGATGGACCACCCACTGGGGCACTATTTGCCCTAGATGGGGGTCCTTACCGCCTCCTCTAGACGTCCCTACATGACGTTGGCAGGGATCCGCCCAGGACCACGGGTATTTAGCGGGGTCAGACTGGCAGCTCATTCCCTCACTCCCCTTGTTGATTCAAAGATCACTATATTCAATACTGTGCCATCAGCAGGTAACCTTCACATTCCACCTATCCACTAATTGCCCTACAATCCACACTCCATCCTCACACACACACACCCATACCTCATCACTTCACTTACCTCGTATATCTTTTGGATATATGGTATCTCCCTCATCCATATAAACACCTTTCACTCCATTTGCCGTCCCTCACTTTGACGTTTCCATTCTCTTTTTATTTTAGAATTGATTCTACACCCAATTTTTGCTGCATCCCTTATCCTGGCTGCCGTGCCTACCCTTAGCCCTTTGCTCCATGTGGAAACAGTTTATACCCTGCCTCAACCCCGGGTGAGATGGCTTGTCTGAATCACTTTTAAATCTGCCGCCGGATCTGGACTTAACTCATGGGCTGCTCTGTGAGTAATTCCATCATATGGCCCCCACTGTCAATCTCCCATTGTAATTTTCAATCCCCATTTATCAACTAATTACCTATTTATTTTCCCAACTTTTTGAGTTTATATAATTATACATCATACCCCTGATGATTGGTAGAAGCCAAGAAACGCGTCGGGTTCTCAACTCATGATGTCCAGTCCATTTTTTTCTGTATTATTTGGTTGTTAGTCTATGATGTTCAGCTCAGCCTTTGTCTTTCTAATCATGAATTTTTATTATATTTATTTGCTTTTGTGTCCTGATCTTGTAACTTCTGTATTTATGTGTATACTGATTGTTTCAACTATGTCCTTTGAATATTAGCTGAACATTTAATACCATGATTATCCTGTAAATCATGTATGATTGCCTATAATTTATTATGGTATATAAATGAATGTTTTTGCTTTTTCATAATATGGACAGCCCCTAGGGGTATATGGCATATAATTAAATATACATTTTAATTAATGTTCTCTTTCCTTTTTTATTTCACAACGACATACTTCATTTAAAGTCCCACATTTCCCTCCCCCTACTTTATACGTTTATACAGGGATGGAAGCATGCCCTTGTTTCCCTTGAGTGCGTCGGGTCATTTTCTATTTTTGAGTTTCTCTACGAATTGGGTGGTAGACACCCGCAACCAATGACCCCACGCACCGATTTTACTGTCCATTATGTGTTTTTTGTATTCGTTCCCATATCCATATGTTTTTCATGATCCTGAGCCAATAATTTGTAGATATAACCATTTTTCCTTACAGTCACTCAACAGCCATACAAGTTATATTAAACTCTTTTATAAAAGTAATTTTATCACCATTGTTCATTTATTAGTAACTAATTAGATCCCATTTAAATAACCAATAAATCCCCCCTTCCCAATCCCTTTTCCCTATCCCCATACTTCAAGACAGCCAGTCCGGTTTGCAGATGTGAGACCGGAACACTGTTTTTCTCACTTCCGGGGTTGCGACGCACTCAGTCTCTTCCCCCCACTCGTCCTGTGACGGGGGCGGGGTTGAACCTCAGTGCGTCGGCGTCATGACGCCAGCGGGTCCCGCAAATGGCGCCTTCAGACGCCGCAGGCGGGTACTTTGCTTGCTTATTCCACCGCACGCCTTGGTGGAAGTGGATGGACCACCCACTGGGGCACTATTTGCCCTAGATGGGGGTCCTTACCGCCTCCTCTAGACGTCCCTACATGACGTTGGCAGGGATCCGCCCAGGACCACGGGTATTTAGCGGGGTCAGACTGGCAGCTCATTCCCTCACTCCCCTTGATGATTCAAAGATCACTATATTCAATACTGTGCCATCAGCAGGTAACCTTCACATTCCACCTATCCACTAATTGCCCTACAATCCACACTCCATCCTCACACACACACACCCATACCTCATCACTTCACTTACCTCGTATATCTTTTGGATATATGGTATCTCCCTCATCCATATAAACACCTTTCACTCCATTTGCAGTCCCTCACTTTGACGTTTCCATTCTCTTTTTATTTTAGAATTGATTCTACACCCAATTTTTGCTGCATCCCTTATCCTGGCTGCCGTGCCTACCCTTAGCCCTTTGGTCCATGTGGAAACGGTTTATACCCTGCCTCAACCCCGGGTGAGATGGCTTGTCTGAATCACTTTTAAATCTGCCGCCGGATTTTGGACTTAACTCATGGGCTGCTCTGTGAGTAATTCCATCATATGGCCCCCACTGTCAATCTCCCATTGTAATTTTCAATCCCCATTTACCAACTAATTACCTATTTATTTTCCCAATTTTTAGAGTTTATATAATTATACATCATACCCCTGATGATTGGTAGAAGCCAAGAAACGCGTCGGGTTCTCAACTCATGATGTCCAGTCCATTTTTTTCTGTATTATTTGGTTGTTAGTCTATGATGTTCAGCTCAGCCTTTGTCTTTCTAATCATGAATTTTTATTATATTTATTTGCTTTTGTGTCCGGATCTTGTAACTTCTGTATTTATGTGTATACTGATTGTTTCAACTATGTCCTTTGAATATTAGCTGAACATTTAATACCATGATTATCCTGTAAATCATGTATGATTGCCTATAATTTATTATGGTATATAAATGAATGTTTTTGCTTTTTCATAATATGGACAGTCCCTAGGGGTATATGGCATATAATTAAATATACATTTTAATTAATGTTCTCTTTCCTTTTTTATTTCACAACGACATGCTTCATTTAAAGTCCCACATTTCCCCCCCCCCCTACTTTATACGTTTATACAGGGATGGAAGCATGCCCTTGTTTCCCTTGAGTGCGTCGGGTCATTTTCTATTTTTGAGTTTCTCTACGAATTGGGTGGTAGACACCCGCAACCAATGACCCCACGCACCGATTTTACTGTCCATTATGTGTTTTTTGTATTCGTTCCCATATCCATATGTTTTTCATGATCCTGAGCCGATAATTTGTAGATATAACCATTTTTCCTTACAGTCACTCAACAGCCATACAAGTTATATTAAACTCTTTTATAAAAGTAATTTTATCACCATTGTTCATTTATTAGTAACTAATTAGATCCCATTTAAATAACCAATAAATCCCCCCTTCCCAATCCCTTTTCCCTATCCCCATACTTCAAGACAGCCAGTCCGGTTTGCAGATGTGAGACCGGAACACTGTTTTTCTCACTTCCGGGGTTGCGACGCACTCAGTCTCTTCCCCCCACTCGTCCTGTGACGGGGGCGGGGTTGAACCTCAGTGCGTCGGCGTCATGACGCCAGCGGGTCCCGCAAATGGCGCCTTCAGACGCCGCAGGCGGGTACTTTGCTTGCTTATTCCACCGCACGCCTTGGTGGAAGTGGATGGACCACCCACTGGGGCACTATTTGCCCTAGATGGGGGTCCTTACCGCCTCCTCTAGACGTCCCTACATGACGTTGGCAGGGATCCGCCCAGGACCACGGGTATTTAGCGGGGTCAGACTGGCAGCTCATTCCCTCACTCCCCTTGATGATTCAAAGATCACTATATTCAATACTGTGCCATCAGCAGGTAACCTTCACATTCCACCTATCCACTAATTGCCCTACAATCCACACTCCATCCTCACACACACACACCCATACCTCATCACTTCACTTACCTCGTATATCTTTTGGATATATGGTATCTCCCTCATCCATATAAACACCTTTCACTCCATTTGCAGTCCCTCACTTTGACGTTTCCATTCTCTTTTTATTTTAGAATTGATTCTACACCCAATTTTTGCTGCATCCCTTATCCTGGCTGCCGTGCCTACCCTTAGCCCTTTGGTCCATGTGGAAACGGTTTATACCCTGCCTCAACCCCGGGTGAGATGGCTTGTCTGAATCACTTTTAAATCTGCCGCCGGATCTGGACTTAACTCATGGGCTGCTCTGTGAGTAATTCCATCATATGGCCCCCACTGTCAATCTCCCATTGTAATTTTCAATCCCCATTTACCAACTAATTACCTATTTATTTTCCCAATTTTTAGAGTTTATATAATTATACATCATACCCCTGATGATTGGTAGAAGCCAAGAAACGCGTCGGGTTCTCAACTCATGATGTCCAGTCCATTTTTTCTGTATTATTTGGTTGTTAGTCTATGATGTTCAGCTCAGCCTTTGTCTTTCTAATCATGAATTTTTATTATATTTATTTGCTTTTGTGTCCTGATCTTGTAACTTCTGTATTTATGTGTATACTGATTGTTTCAACTATGTCCTTTGAATATTAGCTGAACATTTAATACCATGATTATCCTGTAAATCATGTATGATTGCCTATAATTTATTATGGTATATAAATGAATGTTTTTGCTTTTTCATAATATGGACAGCCCCTAGGGGTATATGGCATATAATTAAATATACATTTTAATTAATGTTCTCTTTCCTTTTTTATTTCACAACGACATGCTTCATTTAAAGTCCCACATTTCCCCCCCCCCCTACTTTATACGTTTATACAGGGATGGAAGCATGCCCTTGTTTCCCTTGAGTGCGTCGGGTCATTTTCTATTTTTTAGTCAGGATATGAGTTGAGGTCAGCAAGAAACCTGGATAGGACAGAGTCCGGCGGCAAGCTGAGTCAAACACAAAAAAATACATTGATAGGAGTTTTAACAATTCTCTACTCTATTAAGACGTTTAAAAAATGATTTGAAATACGCTTGAATATACGTGAGTAATAAACGTGTAAGTTTGCAATTTCCAGCTGAAATAAAAGCCATGCCTACACCATTGTGCTCCGCTAAGATGTTACATCAGAGTCATTTGTGAGGGGGTTAGCTCGGCAGCGGGTGTGTGTGACCCCCGGGATGGGCTCCCCACACAAAAACAGGCCCAGCAAACGGAGGTTGTGGTTTTCAAAATCAAAAAAGGTGCGGTTTATTTTCTATTTACAGTGACAAAACACAGCAAAGCCAAAAGAAACATAAACAAAATAAATCCTGGTCAACTTGACCTCTGACTAAACATACAGGTTTCCTAACTAACAACTGGGATCAGCCTAGTGCTGTCCTAGTCCCTAAGTCCCTGGTTTTAAATGTCCAAGCAAATAGCCACACAGGCTTTGTCTCACCGCACAGGGGTTCACTCTCCCTAGACAGTCCACACAGGTCTGGGTCCAGGCATGAGCTAACATCTAATGAAGCTGGGAGTTCTTATAGAGGCCTAAATGAGCTGACAAGCTTCAGCTGGTCTCATCAACTCCCTGTCTGCACGACGCCCCACACTCTCCCTAGAGGTATGAGTCATCCATGAGCCCACTAGCCTTAGCTGGGCTTATACAACTCTCCACCTAGTTGTATAAGTCGGCGTAAAGCCTGAATCTGGGCGAAATATATCTACCCCCCTGGATGCAACCAGGTGACTTTACCTTCCTGCTGTCACATACCCCCCCTCTTGTTTTAACCTCGGGGTTGGAACACCAGCAATCAGGCATTCATGTACTCGAGACAAAGCATCCACATTCCCCATTTGAACGCCAGGGCGATGCTTTACTGTGAAGTTGAATTCCTGGAGGGCCAGGAACCACCTATTCACTCTTCTATTTGTTTCCTTGTTTTGAGCCATCCACTTTAACGGAGCGTGATCCGTAACCATGTCAAAGTGCCTACCTAGCAGGTAGTACCAAAGGGAATCTAGAGCCCACTTCACCGCTAAACACTCCTTTTCAACGGTGGCGTAATTTACCTCATGGGACTTCAACTTCCTGCTGAGGTAAATGACTGGGTGCTCTTCCCCGTTCCAGACCTGGGACAATACTGCTCCTAACCCCACATCTGACGCATCACTTTGTACGACAAAGTCTTTAGAGAAGTCGGGTGAGTACAACACTGGCTGGCTACATAAGGCTTGTTTCAAGAATTGGAATGCTGCCTCAGCCTCGGGGGTCCATTTAATCATGACCGACCCTTTCCCCTTCGTTAGGTTGGTTAGGGGCACAGCCTTAGAAGCAAAGTGGGGAATGAATCGCCGATAATACCCAGCGATTCCCAGAAAGGCTCGTACCTGCTTCTTGCTGTTGGGACGTGGCCAACTCTGGATGGCCTCGACTTTGTTGAGTTGGGGTTTTATTACTCCCCTCCCAATGGTGTACCCAAGATATTTGGCCTCCTCCTGCCCAATGGTACACTTCTTGGGGTTAGCCGTAAACCCCGCGTCCCGAACAGAGTCCAGGACTGCTTGCACTTTTGGCAGATGTGAGGCCCAATCTGTGCTATGGACAATTACGTCATCCAGGTAAGCCGCAGCATACTTCCGATGGGGCCTCAGCATCTGGTCCATTTTCCGCTGGAATGTGGCCGGCGCATTCTGTAACCCGAACGGCATTCTTTTATATTGGAACGCCCCGTCTGGGGTTACAAATGCGGTTTTCTCTTTGGCCAATTTGGCCAGGGGGATTTGCCAATACCCTTTTGTGAGGTCAAGAGTCGTCATGTATCGGGCTGTTCCCAGCCGGTCGATCAACTCATCTATACGTGGCATGGGGTAGGTGTCAAATTTTGTAACTTTGTTCAACTGACGAAAATCGTTACAAAATCGCCAGCTCCCATCCGGTTTAGGCACCAACACAATGGGACTAGACCAATCACTTTGGGACTCCTCTATCACCCCTAAGTTCAGCATTTTCTGTACTTCCTCCCGTATTGCCTCCCGTCGGGCCTCTGGGATCCGATAGGGTTTTAACTTCACCCTTTCACCGGGCGGGGTAATGATGTCATGCTCTACCCCAAATGTTTGTCCCGGCAGCTCAGAGAATACCTCCTTGTTGCGAAGCACAAACTCCTTAACCTCCTGTTGTTGGGGTTGTGACAAGGTGGCTGCTATTCCAACCTCAGGAATCACGCAACCAGTTTGAGCTGGTGACCAAGTGTCTGCGACTAGGGACTCTCTATCCCTCCAGGCTTTCAACAGATTAACGTGATAGATCTGTTCGGGCTTTCGCCTTCCTGGTTGTCTGACCTTGTAATTCACTTCGCTCACTTTTTCCATTATCTCGTAGGGGCCTTGCCATTTGGCAAGGAATTTACTTTCAACCGTAGGGACAAGTACCAGTATCCTATCCCCCGGGGAAAAGGTACGGGTCTTGGCTCCACGGTTGTACACTCTCTGCTGTGCTAACTGCGCTTGGGCCAAATGTTCCTTCACGATGGGCATTACCTGTGCAATTCGGTCTTGCATCAGGGCGACATGCTCAATCACACTCCTGTGGGGAGAACTCTCACTTTCCCAAGTTTCCTTGGCAATATCCAACAGCCCTCTTGGGTGTCTCCCATACAGTAACTCAAAGGGGGAGAATCCCGTAGAGGATTGGGGCACCTCCCTAATAGCAAACATCAGATAAGGAAGTAGACAGTCCCAATCCTTTCCATCTCTATCCACCACTTTCTTCAACATTTGTTTAGGGTTTTGTTGAATCTTTCAACCAGCCCATCGGTTTGGGGGTGATACACAGATGTACGTAATTGCGTCACTTTGAACAATTTACACAGCTCCTTCATAACCCGGGACATAAAGGGTGTACCTTGGTCCGTAAGCAGTTCTTTACAAATACCCACCCGGCTAAACACAAGAGATAGCTCTTTGGCTATGGTTTTGGCCGAGGTATTTCGGAGAGGGATCGCTTCTGGATAACGGGTGGCATAGTCCATTATAACTAATATGTACTGGTGCCCCCTAGCAGACTTGATTATAGGACCTACCAAATCCATGGCGATCCTCTCAAACGGGACCTCAATGATGGGTAGAGGGACCAGCGGGCTACGGAAATGTGGCATCGGGGCCGACCTCTGACACACAGGGCAGGAGGAACAATAATTTTCTATGTCCTTCATCACCCCCGGCCAATAGAATCTCTGTAATACCCTCTCTCGGGTTTTCTCTGTCCCCAGATGACCTCCAAGAATGTGCCCATGGGCCAACTCCAACACCAACTTCCTGTAAGGTTTGGGCACCACAAGCTGCTCAACGGTTTCTTCTGCCCTTTTTGCCACCCGATACAGTAGGTCCTTCTCTACGCTGAAGTATGGGTAAGTGCAGGTATTATCTGGGTTCACTAACTCGCCATCTATTTTCACTACGTTTTCCCGTGCCTTTATTAGGGCGGGGTCTTTCAACTGTTCTGTGGCAAAGTTTTCCCTGTGAACCTCAAGATCAGAAAACTCCACAGACGGTAGGTTTTCGTCTGAGGAGGTGGGCTCCTCTCCAGTTTCTTGAGTCTCCCCTGCCAATACTGATAAGGGAAATTCCGGAGAGTCCTCACCACTCTCAGGGGAGTTCTGGCTATCACATTCCTGGTACATAGGGGCACCAGTGGGGGGCTCAGGATCATCCCACAGTTCCCAGAACTTCGGAAAATCCCTTCCCACAATGGCGTCATACGGTAACTGAGATACTAAGCCCACTGGATGAGAGAGGGTACCTTTGGGGGTCTCGAAACACACTGTAGTCACTGGATACTCTCGGGTGTCCCCATGCACACAAATAACAGCTACCTTGCTATTCCCAGAGACCTCTGTTTTAACTAACTCAGCCTTTATCAGGGTCACAAGGCTACCTGAATCCAGCAATACCACAACATTTCTACCATTAACACACATTTTTCATAAATGTTTCTCAGTTCCTCGAATGGCAGTGCATGCGACTGTCGCACACAGCGACTGACGTCTGCCCGTCAGAAAGTCACACTGCATGGGTTCCTCCACAACCGGGCAATTGGCTGCAATATGTCCCGCTTGCCGGCAGCGGTAGCAAACGATCCTTCTTGCCGCCTCTTGAGCCGCTGATTTCCCAGGCTGTTCTCGCCAAACTTGGGGTAGAGCTCCCACCCTCTCACTCTCTCCACCCTTACCCCTTGGAATCCTCTTATCCGCCCCTGGGGATGGTCTGGTCTTAGGGTGGAAAGTCCGAGTGTCTCTGGAAGAGGCCGTCAGGTTCTCTGTAGCCAAGTATTTCTCCACACGATCCACAAGACCATCGGCCGTCTCTGGGTCTCCATGGCTTACCCACTTTTGGATGGCAGTAGGAAGAGCTCTCAAAAACCGATCCATTACAACACGTTCCACAATCTTTGGTGCGGACAAAGTCTCTGGCTGTAGCCACTTTCTGCTCAGGTGAATGAGATCATACATTTGAGACCTGGGGGGTTTTCCAAGCTGGAAAGTCCAGTTATGCACACGCTGAGCCCGGACAGCCTGGGTGACACCCAGCCTTGCCAATATCTCAGCTTTTAGCATCACATAGTCTTTTGCTTGGTCAGGCTCTAGGTCATAGTAAGCCTTCTGCGATTCACCAGTTAACAGAGGAGCCACCAGTCCAGCCCACTGCTCCTCAGGCCACTTTTCTCTTTCAGCAGTCCTTTCAAATGTGGTCAAAAATACCTCTGGATCATCCTCTCCAGTCATTTTTGTCAATAAACGACTCACCCCAAAGGACGCGGTATTAGTGGGACAGCTTTCCTCACTGGTCTGCGGACGTTGCTGCATTACTGCTTCCATTTGTTGTAGTCTCTGCTCTTGCTTCTGTAACAGGTCTATGAAGCGGGCCTCAGATTGCTGCTGGGCTTGTTGCTGAGCTTCCAGACTCTGTTGGTGAGCTTGCTGCTGGGCTGCAAGGCTCTGTTGATGAGCTTGCTGCTGGGCTGCGAAGTTCTGTTGTTGAGCTGCAAGGCTCTGTTGATGAGCTGCAAGGCTCTTTTGCAAACCTGCATTTGTCTGCTGTTGATTGGCATTTGCTAGAGCCAGCTGCTTCAGTATCTCCTCCATGCTGGCTTAAAAAAAACTGCCACTGGTTCTCCACCAACTGTGAGGGGGTTAGCTCGGCAGCGGGTGTGTGTGACCCCCGGGATGGGCTCCCCACACAAAAACAGGCCCAGCAAACGGAGGTTGTGGTTTTCAAAATCAAAAAAGGTGCGGTTTATTTTCTATTTACAGTGACAAAACACAGCAAAGCCAAAAGAAACATAAACAAAATAAATCCTGGTCAACTTGACCTCTGACTAAACATACAGGTTTCCTAACTAACAACTGGGATCAGCCTAGTGCTGTCCTAGTCCCTAAGTCCCTGGTTTTAAATGTCCAAGCAAATAGCCACACAGGCTTTGTCTCACCGCACAGGGGTTCACTCTCCCTAGACAGTCCACACAGGTCTGGGTCCAGGCATGAGCTAACATCTAATGAAGCTGGGAGTTCTTATAGAGGCCTAAATGAGCTGACAAGCTTCAGCTGGTCTCATCAACTCCCTGTCTGCACGACGCCCCACACTCTCCCTAGAGGTATGAGTCATCCATGAGCGCACTAGCCTTAGCTGGGCTTATACAACTCTCCACCTAGTTGTATAAGTCGGCGTAAAGCCTGAATCTGGGCGAAATATATCTACCCCCCTGGATGCAACCAGGTGACTTTACCTTCCTGCTGTCACACATTATTGGTCACCCTATTCACTCTAATCAATGTGTGACATTGTGAATATGAAAAAAATATCTACACACTGTACAGAGTTAAACTACAAAAAGATTTTAATAATGGCAAAAAAGGGACATACAAAAAGATTTAAGGCACAATACCCACAATCCCCTATACAGGCCAAAAGGGGAAATCCCCTAAAATCAGGGGAATTCCCTAATGGTCTAGACTTCCGCAAGATTAAATCCTCTAACAAGCAAAACAGACTGTTTTAGGTAAAATCCCTCTCTCCATAAATCGAGGAGAGGGGAGGCAAACCACACAGTTTACAGACTCGCCCTCCCCAATATAAAGCACACCCTGAAAGTGCCTAATCAATACTCAAAACCACCTATAAATGGGACCATAGCAATTTATTCCTAAAGAGAGGGTAGTGTATTCCTGTACAGGAATACACTACCCTCTCTTTAGGAATAAATTTGGTCTGTATAGGGGATCGTGGGTATTGTGCCTTAAATCTTTTTGTATGTCACTTTTTTAGGCATTATTAAAATCTTTTTGTAGATAACTTTTTAATTAATTTTTTTTTAGTTTTTTGGTCTAATATATATTTGATTACACCTCAGGTACTCATTCGGTGAGTACTACATACTCATAACAGACGGGATTCCCATCTCTTCCATTTTTGCATACATTGTGAATATGAACAACACACTATAAGGAAAAAAGATAATAAAATGTACTGTATGCCAGTAACATCAAAGGGGTTTGGTGGGGATGTTGGTGAAAGATTCTGCTTTTCGGATGCAGGTTTTTTAGTTGAGAGCTATATCCAGCCAGTTTTAATTTAGATCCTAGGACATATTTTTAATATACTTCTAATACACATTTTATTAAACATTCTTGGCAATAAAAGCATACATTTTCAGAAATGCTTTAGCAGTTGCATAAACATCCCTGTCTATAGGATAGTTAACATTTATAGATATCTGCTGACCTGGTAACTTTTATGAAATATTCCACATCCATAAAAATTTGTCATCTATTCAGGCAATGATTTTGTGGACATAATGCTCATAAAAGAAACAGCGTCCCACAGGAGTCTGTGCCTCAATATAAAGTAAAATGCTACCAGCTTCTAAAAAACAGCCTATGCCTCTGGCTGAACACTAGTCCGCCATCACACATCAAAGACTTGGGGATATAAAAGGTTAGCTTTGTGTTCTACAAATCAGAAAAAATGCCAACTGGAGAATAGAAAGCTCCTATTTGTTTCAGATATCTTTGGCTTTGGGACATGGCCAGTGGTTTTTCTACCAAAGACAAGCTGATTTTATTTTCTTGCATCTGTAAATATTTTGGCCTGCTGATTACTCATAAATGCCTAAACTATTAGAAAAGATGGTAAGTGCAATGTGCTGTATTTAATTCTGTCATAAATAGCTGGATTTTATGACTGGACCTGATAACCAGACTGCTTCTTGAGTGGCCAAGTCATTAACAAATCTGTCCATATGCATGTGACCAAATTTGAATGAAATGGACTGTCAGGAAGATCCTGCCAGTAACAGGCATTCAGGACTTGCTGGTGCACGATCGCGGGTACCAATGCACACGCGCGAGCGCGCAAGGAAGCGCGCCCACGCGCGCACACTAACACCAAGCAGGCTTTTTAAACCAGACTGACACAATGGGACTTTGCTGTCTTCTCTACAGCGTTACGTGTGTAATTGATATCTGAAATCTGTTCCTGTGCTTTATCCGGCTTGCTCCTGACCATCCTTGCCATCTGCCTCCATTCGACCTTAGCCTGTCTGAATTCTCTTCTGCCTGCTCCTTTGGTCCCTCTACTGCCTTCCTGATAACCGACCGGGCTTGCCTGACCTTCCTGAGTGCTTTTCCAGTTCCAGTCTGCTGCACCTGTCTGCTGATCCAGCCTGTTCCAGGTTCCAGTCTGCTGTCCAGTTCCAGTCTGCTGTCCAGTATGTTTCAATATGCAAAGAAGGGGGGATTGTGCCCTGAGTGTACAGTATATCTGTGTGCCTTTGTTCAAATAAAGAGTTCATGTTCCAGTTCAGCAGCCAAAACGAGTCCTGCCTAGTTCTTGGCTGCAAGTGGCTGTAATATCTATATTCAGACTGGAGGAAGCGGTATATGACGGAAGCACTCAAGCTGAGTGTGGTACGTTCCATTACACTCCCCTTCACGGTAACCCCAGAATGATGTCCTCTGTCGCCCCTTCATTTTACCCCTTCACAATACCCCACACAGCAGTGTCCTCTGTCCCGCCCCTTCCCGTTACCCCCAAAGCAATGTCCTCTGTCCCCCCTTCACGTTACCCCCCACAACGGTGTCCTCTGTCCTCCACTTCACGTTACCCCTTACAGCGGTGTCCTCTGCACCCCTTCATGTTACCCCCCACAGCAGTGTCCTCTGTCCCCTCCTTCACGTTTCCCCCCACAGTGGTGCTTCTGTCCCCCTTCACATTGCCCCCCCACAGCAGTGTCCTCTGTCCACCTCTTCAAATTCCCAACTTGGCATCACCTCCCCCCCCACAGTGATGTCCTCTGCCCCCAATCACATTGCAGGCTCCCTTCACCTGACTGCCCCCACAGCGGTGTCCTCTGGTCTATTGCGCCCCCTCCCCCCATTTGCATCAATGCAATCTCCTCTGTTACTCTTTTACTTACACAGAGTAGAGCAGGACCTGTGAGCAGGAGCTGACTTTTCCCCCAAACTTCAGCCATTTCCATTCTCTGCATAGCGGAGAACGGCAGGCTATACAGTTCTGAATGGTGGGTAGGAGAGGGAGCAGGCAAGTTAACTTTTCTTCTTAACAAGCTGATGATTGGGTGCTAGGATAGCTCTGTATCCTAAGAACCAATCACCTGCTGGTTAACTTGAAACATTAACTACTGCAGCTCCAGCTCCCTCCCGCCATTCAGAATTGTATAGTGTGCCACCCTTCACTCTGCTGAGAATGGCAGCGGCTGAAGCCTGGGGGGAAAGCCGGCTCCTAATTGGCGGAACCAAGCTGGTCTGGATAGGACAGACACTCGGTCTGGACTCGGACCATGGTCCCCCATGTAGGGATGCCCGCTGTAGACGTTACCTTACTTATTAGCCGTGTGTGGGGAACACTTTTGCAAAATCCAAGTATACTATGTCCACAACCACTCCTTTGTCTAATGTTTTGCTTATCTCCTCATAAAAAGAAATCAGATTTGTTTGACAACTTCTGTCTTTCATGAATTCATGCTGACTTTTGCTTAATTTTTTTTTTTTCTAGCAAAAACTAATCTACGTGGTCTTTTATTTAACTCTCCAGTATCTTCCCAACTATAGAAGTTAAACTAATAGGTCTATAGTTACTTGGTAAAGACTTAGACCCCTTTTTAAATATAGGCACCACGTTGGCCTTACGCCAATCCAGTGGTACTATGCCAGTCATTAAAGAGTCCTTAAAAATGAAAAACAATGCCTTTTTATAATGACAGACAGACCTAAATTATTTTAATACATGTGGATATATGCCATCTGGTCCAGGTGCTTTATTCACCTTAATTCTGTCTAAATATTTCTGGACTGTATACATTTTGAGCCATTGTGGATCATTTAGAGCAGGGGTGCCCAACCTTTTGAAGGGCGAGAGCCACTTAAGTGACTTGGTAACCGGTCGTGGGCCACAATGAGCGGAGCAGGCAGATGACATGTCCATGTCCACTCTGCATATGCAGAGGGGACATGGACACAGCCCAGTCTACTCTATAGGCCCTCTGATCTGATCTGCCCAGATGGAATGGGACGGATCTCCTTCTGTTTTTTTTTTTTGGCGGATTGGAGGTAAATGGAGGGTTCAATTGGGTCCCAAAAGTGGAAGCTCCGCTTATCTGCCTCCCCCTCCAGTGCCACATTTGGCACATTTCGGGGGAAGCAGGTACCTGTTTTTGACAGGTACCCTATCCCACTTCCAAGAGATCATGCCGAGGCGAGAGCCCTCGGAAGTTTGACCCCCCACTACGCCTTTCCCCCCGCCAGGCCATTCAGAAAGCGCAGCGTGCTTCGCTCATGTGCAGTAGGGAACCGGCTGTGAAGCTGCAAGGCTTCACTGCTGGTTTCCTATACAGGGAATGGCAGCTGCAGCACCAGAGAGTGGATAGAAACACTGGCTGGGGTGCCGACATCGCTGGATTCCAGGACAGGTAAGTGTCCTAATATTAAAAGTCAGCAGCTACAGTACATGTACTGTAGCTGCTGACTTTTTTCATTTTTTGCTGGGGGCAGCAGAACTCTGCTTTAATGAGCCATTGTGGATTTGGGGCTGTGTCACTACCACCCCCATTATGGACATGATCTCCCCCATGCTCCATTGTATACACAGAGCTGAAGAAAGTATTTAATAAATTTACCTTCTCTTTGTACCCAGTAACCCACTCCAGATTATTTTGTAAACGGCCTACGTGCTCAGACCTGACCTTTTTTACTATTAATATATTTGAAGAATTTTTGGGGGGTTTGCCCTACTCTCTTTTGCAATCTGTTTTGAATTTTTGCGCCCTTATTTAAAAAAGTATTCTGTTATAGTCCTTGTAACATTTAATTGATAAGTGTTTCTTCATTTTTATATTTTTTAAAAGCTCTTTTCTTATTGTTTATAGCTTGTTTAACTTTGGCCGTGAGCCACATAGGTTTTATTTTTAGCCTTTTAAACATATTGCCCATGGGAATATACTTTGCAGTGTGTTCACATATAGTATCATCCCCCACAGCCAATACCCTTTGTTTCACGTGACCCTCCCTTCTAGACTGTAAGCTTTATCGAGCAGGGCCCTCTGATCCCTCTGTATTGAATTGTATTGTGATTGTACTGTCTTCCCTGATGTTGTAAAGCGCTGCGCAAACTGTTGGCGCTATATAAATCCTGTATAATAATAATAGTAGATTTGAAGAATTCCCATTTCTGTTCTGTGTTCATTAATGCCAATATTCCCTACCAGTCTAATGCCTCGTACACACGACCGGTTTTCCTGTCGGGAAAACTACCATGAGAGCTTTTGGCCAGAAAAACCGGCCGACAGGAAAAAAAAAAAAGAGAACCAGCTCTCTTTTTTCCTGCCGGGATTCCTGGCAGTTTTTAACCCAGCAGTTTTTCTATGGGAAACACTGCGATAGAGCATACACACAGCCGGGATTCCCGACCAAAGCTCTCATGACAGTTTTCCTGTCGGGAAACCCGGTCGTGTGTAGGGGTAAAAGGTTACTGAGTAGGTTCTCGGTTTTCCCCTCGGTTTTCCCGGCGGACTTTTTACCACCGGGAAAACTAATCGTGTGTACTAGGCATTAGTCTTGGAAAGCAGCCCACAGCCTTCGAAAATGTGCTCTCTTAAAGCTAAAGTATAACTAAAGGCAATACTTTTTTTTTCGTTTTGGATAGAGTGGAGAGGGATTAGAACACCTGTCAGCTTTTATTGCTGTCTGTACCCCGTTAAGGAGATTCAACCTCTTTGTTTGTCCTATTTACCCTTAACCTCCCTAGCGGTAATCCCGAGCGTGACTCGGGGTTGTTTTTTTATGCTAGGATCGGTAACCCCGAGTCACGCTCGGGGTAGACATTGCAGAGCTCGCAGCGGAGTTTCCCTACCTTCTCCTGGCGATCCAGCGATGATGTCCTCTGCTGTGATCGCCAGCGAGATCTCCGGCGAGTGTCGGCACTTTCGACCCCATCTGACTTCCTAGTTCCGTTCCCTGCGAGCCTCAGCGGCGCATGGGAGCGGAACTGGGCGGCAAATTCAAAAAGGTAAACACATAGTATACATACAGTATACTGTAATCTTACTGATTACAGTACTGTATGTAATAATTACACACCCCCTTTGTCCCTAGTGGTCTGCCCAGTGTCCTGCATGCACTTTTATATAATAAAAATCGTTCTTTCTGCCTGTAAACTGGGGATTGTCCATAGCAACCAAAAAGTGTCCCTTTATGTCAAAAGTGGTTTTAGACCAGCTAGAAAGCAGCGATAATAAATTAGAATCACTCGCAGAATTGAGCGATAGCGATTTGTGGGGAAATTCGTCATCAAACACTAAATCTAATGACAGCGACAATTCTGCAACTGAGCAAATTTCAGTGTTTTTGATTTGATTACATTATTGAATAATTTTTATTATAATTAGATTACTATTTTTTATAATTATTTATAGTTATTTATTATATTATAATTTATAATTTTGTGTTTTATATTTATCATACCCGGGATGTTTACTAGACTCTGGTTTGCTTAGGTTTAAGTAAGTAATTACTAAGAATCGCAGGCCTATAATACATAACACCAAATTTTCATGCAAAATAATTGTACCGCTTTTGGTACATAATTCCAGAAAGAATCATACCGCCAGGGAGGTTAATATTGAAAGTAAAAGAAAATCCCAAATTGTAATAGTGGGGAAATCTTCCTATGGGGACATGAGTTTGGCAGACTTGGGGGTCCCCTAGGAACTCCCTTAATATGCAGGGATTTCCTACCATTTACTGTTTGGCTAGTGAAGGGAAATCTCCGCAATGGCAGAAAAAACCTGACAGGGGGTAAAAACATCCCTTGCTTTATCCAAAAAAATAATAATAAAGTTTTGCCTATAGTTCTTTAATTTCTCTATTTTGAGGCTTGGTTCACACTGGAACACAGGAACACTGTTCGTCCCCATTCTCCAGTTCAGAGGCCCAACATGCAGAGAGCGCCGCCGGGATGAGCACTGATGTGGCATGGATGAGGCACGGATGAGCACTGATGTGGCATGGCTGTGGCATGGATGTGCACTGATGTGGCATGGATGAGCATTGATGTGGCATGGGTGAGGCATGGATGGGCACGGACGAGCACTCATGTGGCATGGATGGGCGCGGATGAGCATGGATGTGGCATGGATGAGGCAGCGATGTGGCATGGATGTGGCATGGATGAGGTATGAATTAGCCCTGATGAGGCATGGAAGGGCACAGATGTGGCATGGATGAGGCATGGATGAGCACTGATGTGGCAGGCATGGAGGAGGTATGGATGAGCATAGATGAGGAATGGATGGGGCATGGATGGGGCATGGATGGGCATGGATGTGGCATGAATGAGGAATGGGTGGGCACAGATGAGGCATGGGTGGGCATGTGTGAGGCACAGATGGGAATATATGAGGCACGGGTGGGCATGTTTGAAGCACGGATGGAAACGTATGAGGCACGGTTGGGCATAAATGAGACACGGATGGGAATGTATGAGGCACAGATGGGCATGTAAAAAGCACAGATGGGCATGTATGAGGCATAGATGGGAATGTATGAGGCATGGATGGGCATGTATAATGCACAGATGGGCATGTACAAGGCATCGATGGGCATGGTTTGGCATGTATGAGGCACGGATGGGCCTGGATGGGCATGTATGAGGCATGGATGAGCATGTATGAGGCACGGATGAGGCATGAATGGGCACAGAGCAGCACCTCAGATCCAGCCCACAGCGCTGCTGCACCGGCTCCCCCCTCTCCTCGCATGCTGTACCAATCAGGTGTGAGGAGAGAGAGCTCAGCTTGACATGTGTCGGTTTGTTGACGTGTTTGCCCCGTCATTGGACGGAGCGATCACGTGGTAAAGGGCCGATCACGGCCGCTTCCGTGGGAACGTGGGAAGCGTGCCCCTGTACACCCTCCCAGAACTACCCGACCGTGCTGTAGCTATGGCCTGGTCGACAAGTGGTTAACTTAAAGTGGTTGTTAACCCACTTCTATGAAATCATCTTATCTCCTCTGTACCTTAATAACATGTGTCCCTGTGCTTGTGTTCAGGGCCGGACTGGCCCACCGGGATATCGGGATATTTCCCGGTAGGCTGCCTGTACTGGGGCTGCTTAGTGCTGCGGCTGACTGCAGCGCTCCCCTCCTTCTCTCTCTCTCTCTCCTATGTGTTACACATGGCGCGCATCTCCCGCAGTGTGTGTGAGAGCTGCCTGGGTCTGTGTTCGGCTGTGCTGTAGCAAGGTCCTGCCCCCCTAGACCTGCTCGTGTGATGGTAGATGGAACACTGATGTGTTTCGCCTATCACACAAGCCTGTCTAGGGGGGCGGGACCTTACAGCACAGCAGAAATGAGACTTGTAACATGCAGCATAGCGCTGTGAGCTTCAGCTGCTGCCTCCACAGTAGCTTTCACCAGCTTCCGCGGCCCCTCCTCTTCCTCTCCCACATGAGGCAGACGATGGTTCTTCAAAATTTCAGCACATCGTTCAGTTGCTGCTTCTCTCCGAGAGAATCCCCTCCCACGTGGGCGGTACCAGAACTTCCTCTCCTTCCATAATCCTTGGAGAACTGGAGGTAAGTGAGAGGAGGGAGGAGGGGGGAGGAGGGCCAAGTGAGACCAGGGGGAGGGGCCAGCAAACACAGTAGCAGGAAGGAATGGCATGGATCCTCAGAGGAAGGTAAGGTGCTTTATGTCTGACTGTACACTTACACAGCCTGCTGCATGTACATAATAGGGACCATCTAGAGATAGAGGAGGGGTAGATGGATCAGAGAAGGGGACATAAGGACAGAGCAGGGGGAAAAGAGAGATGGGAGCAGTTAGAGATTACATAGGGGCAGACAGAGCAAAGGTGATGGGACAAAACAAGACATCAATGAGGCCCCTTTCACATGCCCACTGAGCAGAGCAAGAGGATAACCGGTCCGCATCTGCTCCAAGTGGACACACAGCCCACACTGCTCTATGGGCAGTCGGATATAAATGGAACGCTTGTCTGTTTATACCCGACTGGCATCCGTCCTGATCCACCCAGACAGAGCGTAATGGATCCCCCTTCAGTTTTTTTTTGTTGGGTCAGATTGAAAGTAGGCGGATGTAAAGGGACAAAAGTCCCTTTACATCCACCGCTCCATAGAGGACAATGGAGGACCGATCAGGTCTGCCTGAAAAACTGACAGGTGGACACGATTGGACCCTTCATGTGAAAGTGCCTAAAGTGCAATGCCAAGAATTATATATATATTGTGACAACGCATCTATAGTAGGAGCAGCCTTTCATCACTCTGCCTGGACAGGTACCAACCACAGCAACCCCGTGTATGCAAAGAATAAAACATACTGTATGCATTACCAGGACATACTGCGCTGTTTTATTAAAGTAATGTATTTACAGTAAACTTTACTAGAATAAAACAACAAAGTGTTTACTTGTCCCAGTATGTCTTTATTCTTTGCATTTACGTGGTTCACTGTGGTTGGTACCAGACGAAGCTACTATACCTGCAGTGTTGTTTTTTGAATGAAGTGGTTGTAAATTTACAGCAGATGACAAGTGCATGTGTCCATTTACCCTCCCCCTGTGCTGTACTCTCCTGCCCCCTGTACTGTGTCCACTTACCCTTCCCTGTACTGTACCCTCCTGCCCCCTGTACTGTACTCTCCTGCCCCCTGTATCATGTCCACTAACCCTCCCCTGTACTGTACTCACCTGCCCCCTGTACTGTGTCCACTTACCCTCCCCTGTACTGTACTCTCCTTCTCCTGTACTGTACTCTCCTGCCCCCTGTGCTGTGTCCACTTACCCTCCCATGTACTGTACCCTCCTGCCCCCTGTACTGTGTCCACTTACCCTCCCCATGTACCCTCCTTATACAGTTAATTTTTATCACTTGAATAATTTTTCCTATCATGGGCGTGAGTTTTGCCTAAGGCCTCACAAAGGCTAGAGCCGCCTCTGGATCCAGGCAAGTATGTATTGATGGGCTCAGTAAGGCTGCATTCATAAACAGTAAGGCTACATTCATATGCTCAGTAAGGCTGCATTCATGGACCGTAAGGCTACATTCATATGCTCAGCTGCATTCACGGGCATAGTAAAGCTGCATTTGATGGACAGTGAGGCTGCATTCATACGCTCAGTAAGGCTGCATTCATGGACAGTAAGGCTGCATTCATATGCTCAGTGAGGCTGTACAGTAAGGCTGCATTCATGGACAGTAAGGCTGCATTCATATGCTCAGTAAGGCTGCATTCATATGCACAGTAAGGCTGCATTCATATGCACAGTGAGGCTGCATTGATGGGGACAATGAGGCTGCATTGATGGGGACAATGAGGCTGCATTGATGGGGACAATGAGGCTGCTTTCAAGGGCACAGTGAGGCTGCATTCATGGCACAGAGAGGTTGCATTCATGGGCACAGGATGCATTCATATGCACAGTGAGGCTGCATTCATATGCACAGTGAGGCTGCATACATGGGCACAGTGAGGCTGCATTGATGGGGACAATGAGGCTGCTTTCAAGGGCACAGTGAGGTTGCATTCATGGGCACAGGCTGCATTGACGGGCATAGTGAGGCTGCATTGATGGGCGCAGTGAGGCTACATTCATGGGCACCGTAAAGTTGCATTTGATGGGAACAGTGAGGCTGCAATGATGGGCACAGTGAGGCTGCATTGATGGGCACTGATGAGGCTGCATTGATCTCTTGTACCATGTCTGTAGTCTCTGGCCATCTATTGTATCATGTCTGCATTCTCTGACCATCTCCTGTACCATGTCTGCATTCTCTGACCATCTCTTGTACCATGTCTCCAGTCTCTGACCATCTCCTGTATCATGTCTGCAGTCTCTGACCATCTCCTGTACCATGTCTGCAGTCTCTGACCATCTCCTGTACCATGTCTGCAGTCTCTGACCATCTCCTGTACCATGTCTGCAGTCTCTGACCATCTCTTGTACCATGTCTTCAGTCTCTGACCATCTCCTGTACCATGTCTGCAGTCTCTGACCATCTCTTGTACCATGTCTGTAGTCTCTGAGCATCTGTTGTATCATGTCTGCATTCTCTGACCATCTCTTGTACTATGTCTCCAGTCTCTGACCATCTCCTGTATCATGTCTGCATTCTCTGACCATCTCTTGTTTCATGTCTCCAGTCTTTGACCATCTCCTGTACCATGTCTCCAGTCTCTGACCATCTCCTGTATCATGTCTGCAGTCTCTGACCATCTCCTGTATCATGTCTGCATTCTCTGACCATCTCCTGTGCCATGTCTCCAGTCTCTGACCATCACCTGTACCATGTCTGCATTCTGTGATCATCTCTTGTACCATGTCTGCAGTCTCTGACCATCTCCTGTACCATGTCTGCAGTCTCTGACCATCTCCTGTGTCATGTCTCCAGTCTCCGACCATCTCCTGTACCATGTCTGCATTCTGTGATCATCTCTTGTACCATGTCTGCAGTCTCTGACCATCTCCTGTACCATGTCTGCAGTCTCTGACCATCTCCTGTGCCATGTCTCCAGTCTCTGACCATCTCCTGTACCATGTCTGCATTCTGTGATCATCTCTTGTACCATGTCTGCAGTCTCTGACCATCTTCTGTACCATGTCTGCAGTCTCTGACCATCTCCTGTACCATGTCTGCAGTCTCTGACCATCTCTTGTCTTATATCATGTCTGCAGTCTCTGAGGGAGTCTGGAGAGGAGTCAAGAGAGGGAGTGCTGCCGGGATGGGGGTCATGGGAGAAGTCAGAGGTGTGTGGACTGGAAAGAGGAGACTATAGGATAAAACTAGAGCTGGAGCTGACTGACTGATTCCCTGCACAGTGCACCCGAGAGGAGGTCAGTGACAGCGCCGCAAGGCCAGTCTGAGGGGGGGGCACTGATGTAAGGGGGGGAGTGAATACAACAATGTAAGGGGGGGTTCTGATATAAAGGTTTCCCCCTATATTAGGAAACCCACCTCTTTACCTTAGTGTATTCTTTCTGCGGAAGGTGGTCTCTGGTCAACAGAGTCCCCCCGCCCTCCACGTTCCCAGAGTTCCTGGGGTCCCCCTTGATGATTGACCACTTTTAGCTGGAATTTGCATATATATATATATATATATATATATATAAAGCCCTATGTGCTTTCATATCTGTCTTCTCTATATGTAATACACTCTTCATAGTTACATAGTTAGTCAGGTTGAAAAAAGACACAAGTCCATCCAGTTCAACCATAAAAAAAAAATAAAAAAATATATATATCGTACAATCCCATATACCCAATTCTATACCCACAGTTGATCCAGAGGAAGGCAAAAAAACCCAGAAGAGCATGATCCAATTTGCTACAGCAGGAGAAAAAATTCCTTCCTGATCCCCCGAGAGGCAATCGGATATTCCCCGGATCAACTTTACCTATAAATGTCAGTACCCAGTTATATTATGTACATTTAAGAAAGAATCCAGGCCCTTCTTAAAGCAATCTACTGAGCTGGCCAGAACCACCTCTGCAGGGAGTCTATTCCACATTTTCACAGCTCTTACTGTGAAAAAACCTTTCTGTATTTGGAGGTGAAATCTCTTTTCCTCTAATGTGCTTTAAAATGAATGACTTTCCCTTTCATGAACAAGAAAATAATGACGTTTGCTGTTGGGCCGGTATAAAAATGCTATGGGACTGGTATGATTTTTTTTCCAGGGCTGGTTTTTATTCCCAGTCCGGCCCTGCCTGTGTTCTGTAAAAAATCTGCTGATCTGTTCTGATATAAGTTTTGCTCCGGGCGCACAGCTGATTCCTCTCCTCCTTCTTTCTCCGGCTCACAGCTGCAGTGGGCAGGGCCGAGCCTTCCTGCTGACATCAGAGGAGGGGGCGAGAAGAGACAGAGAGTCGACAATCAGCTGACCGCCTGTAGCCATGCATATACTGTACAAGGTACAGATTGGCGGATTTTTTACATTAAACAGGCACAGGGACACATGTTAGTAAGGTACAGAGGACATTAGAAAAATTTTAGCAGATAGAGAGGAGCAGGAGCAGGGGGCAGGCACTGGTACAAGCAAGGAGGGGAGGGGGAGGGAGGAGGGAGGAGGAGGAGGGGAGAAGACAGACACAGGAGATCTGCAGACAGGAGAGCTGCGGCTGACGGAAACAGACCACGGTATCAGGGGCTCAGCAGCCATGGTTATCGTGTTCTGTTTGTAGAGGGCATAACCAGGCAGGATCAGACAGGTTTTTTAGGGTATACAGGGGGCCAAATGACACAGGACAAGCACTGTGCTATATAACATGCTTTAAAGGAACAGAATCTGGGTTGTTGTTTTTTGGGTTACCAAACGCTTTAAATTGTGTTATGGTCACTAATACCAAGATGTTCCTTTATATGAACAGTAGTTTTAAGCTTTGCATGGTTTGAGATTACCAGGTGCAGCAGAGCATTATTTCTAGTCTGGGCCTCTATGAACTGTACTATAAAATTGTCTTGTATTAGACTTATAAATGTGTAGCAATACCCCCAGTTAAGAGGGCTGCCTTGTTTGTTTTGGGCCCTCTAGTGCACCGCTGTCAACCCCTGGCAATCGGCTCTAACCTCTCGTGGCACAGTTAGTAAAGGGGATGATAGAATTGCAATCACTCTAATATTCTATATGACACAATCTCACAGTAAGGCACACAGTATGGTATAGCACAGTAAATGACACTGACAACCAATATACTTAACTCTAATATTTTACTGTTGGTAAAGGTTAGAATGATAAACAGTATGCAATGTCACATGCAGAGCCCTGCAAATTTGGGTATACTTATTAAAACATCAAAACGTTCAGCAATATGATAGACAGTTTAACAGACCCCGCTGCAGCTATCCTCCCTCGTGGGCAATATGGCGCCCAGCAATGTCCTATACTACCCAGTCAGGCCTGACTATAATTTGGGTATAGTTCTGTGGAAGAAATCTTCGCTAGCAAACACGGTGGTGCACTTTAAGAACAATTGTAATCCAACAAAGTAATGATTATCGGTAATTTTATAATGCCAGAGAGGCTAATAACTCAGTTCTGCGGATAGTCTCCCCAGAGTGTAACTGCAATCACTGTGATGGCCCTGAATAAAGTTAATGGGCCTAGAGATACTGTGGTGTAGCTCTGAGCAGATGCTCTCTCACCCGACCGGACTAGTCCTTGTCCGTTACTTCTGTTACTGTGACTCGATTCACAGTGTCCATGACACCCGGGTCTTCGGTCCTCCTGACAACAGCACTCAGGATCAGACGCTCCGCAGGTTCCGGAAGTCTCTTTGGAAAAGCACAATGCCCAGGCTTCAGGCCTTGTACACACAGCAGATCAGCACAGGGATCCTCTTGCTGGGAGGGCGGTGTCCAAAGAGAAAGAAGCAGGCCCCGCCTCTCCCTTATGAAGTCCACCCCAGCAGTCCTTGCGCGGGGAAATGCACCCTGGGTGCCTTAAAGCATGCTGGGAACTGTAGTCTCTTGGGGTTTAAAAGAAACAATACCCAGCTACACACTCCCCCCACTTAGAATCTTTGGTCCCCAAAGACAGTATTAGCAATAAGAAAAAACAAGTTCATTGAGGGCTGCAAGGGAAGTTGGCAGGGGAAACTCCCACCAAAACTGGGAAGGGAGCTCGTCCTGCCCACAGGTCACATCAATGGGGGCGACCTGCCTAACTGTGCCAGAAAGTGAGCTGGGATTGCCCTCCACCAAATGCACAGTGGAGGGACCAGGTGTTTGTATTGTCCTTCTTGCAGTAGTTACTGTATCCTCAGAGCTTTCCCCCATTTGGGCATATGTTAGCTTCCGTGGAGGACGAATGGTTCTCTTTGCTCTCTGTTCTCTTGGGGTAACTGTCCCGACACCACAGGCTCTTCCTCTGGGGTAGGTGTATTGGGTTCCAAGATTTCTGGAGCATCCAGATCAGATGCAGGAAGATGCAGAGAGTTCCTTTGATCTTCAACAGGGAGCGACTCTATGGCATCTGCCCACTCATCAGACAAAGGGCTGGATGGGACAAACTCAGTGGCTTCCACATTTAATGTACTATCCAGGGTATCTTCAGAAGGCGGAAGGTCTATGGACAGAGGCTCAGGGGCCTGGGACGGCCACAACCAATCAAGCTCTTCTCCTTCATGTTCACTTTGATCAGTGACATCCATTCCTCCAGACTGAGATGCCTGAGACCGAGTATTGGGCCTAGGTGTATTCAGACTTGAGGATGGTCCAGGGGAATCCTCTACAGGAGGTATCCGAACTGCTTCTGAAAGTGGAAGTAAGTGTTTCTGTGCCCTATCTTCCCTTCTGGCTTGAGCTGATATACCGGCAAACCTGGTAACTTTTTGCAGATCACATACGGTTCGGGTCTCCATCTGTCTGCTAGTTTGTGCTTCCCAGGGACTCCCAAGTTCCGCAACAGCACTCTGTCTCCGGGTTGAAAATCCTGGATCCGAACTTTAAGATCAAAGCTCCTCTTGTTCCGGGCTCCTCTTTGCTCTGATGCCGCTTGGGCCTGTTCAAACGCCAGTTTCAGGCTCTTCCTCAGCCTATCTACATATCCCTTGTGCGAGGTGGCTGATGTGTGATCCATCGATATGCTGAAGGCCAGATCCACAGGCAGTCTTGCTTCCCTGCCAAACATTAATCTGTAGGGAAAGTACCCTGTGGCATCACTGGTTGTGCTGTTATAGGCATGCACTATTGCTGCTATGTGCTTGCTCCAATGCTGCTTCTTCTCGCTGCTCAGAGTCCCCAACATATTTAACAGAGTCCTATTGAATCTTTCCGGTTGGGCATCACCTTGGGGTGACCACAGCGCCGATTGATTAGGAAATTGCTGGACTCTTTAGGTATAAAGAAAACTCGTACTACCCCGAGTTTTCTTTATACCTAAAGAGTCCAGCAATTTCCTAATCAATCGACTCTCAAAGTCTCTCCCTTGGTCTGAGTGCAGGCGCTGTGGTAGCCCGTAATGCACAAAGTATTTTTCCACCAAGATTTTGGCTACGGTGGAGGCCTTCTTGTCTTTAGCTGGAAAGGCCTGGGCATAACGGGTGAAATGGTCGGTTATCACCAGAACATTTCCATATCCACTCAAGTCAGGTTCTAGACAGAGAAAGTCAATGCATACCAAGTCCAAGGGTCATTGACTCTGCAGATGGCCCATTGGGGCAGCTTGACGTGGTAATGTCTTCCTTTGAACACAGCGAGCACATGAGTGACAGTACTCCTCCACTTCAGCCCGCATACAAGGTCAGTAGAATCTACTACTCACAACCTGGAAAGTCCGTTGGGCCCCCAAATGGCCACGATTGTCATGTAGGGCAGCTAAAACAGTCTTTCTATGTTTTTCTGGCAAGAACAGTTGCCACTTCTCTTCTAGGTCATCAGAGGGGCCCCTTCGGTAGACCACCCCTTGATGCACCTGCAACTTGTCCCATTCTTTGTGGACCAGTCGAGCCACCTTTGAGGGGTCTTGCAGGAGCCTGCCTGGATCCTGGTCTTCCAGTGCCTTCAAAGCCAATCTTCCCCAGGGGTCTTCCAACTGGTCTCTTCTTATGTCCTTCTTAGACAACTTTGGCAGGTCGTCCTCGTCAATCTGGGTCACGTCACAATAACACTTGGGCACCCCACTACCGAAACTCCGATCTCTTCCGCCCTTGACCCACCACTAGCTTGAAGTTGTGCTCCTTGACACAAGGCCCGTACCCCATCCGGGGTTACCTGGGTCCAGTCTTCTGTGTGGTGGGTGGGTGCATGAGTTCTTCTGGACAATGCATCTGCATCACGATTCCCAGCCCCAGGCCTATACTTGAGACTGAAGTTGAATCCGGCCAGGGCTGCCAACCAACGGTGACCAGTGGCATCCAGCTTGGCCGTGGTGAAGAGGTAGGTGAGTGGGTTATTGTCGGTCTTTACTGTAAAGTCAGCTCCATACAGGTAATCTCTGAGCTTATCCACAACTGCCCACTTTAGGGCCAGGAATTCCAACTTGTGGGTGGGGTAGTTCTTTTTTGCTGGTGTTAGACTTCTACTGACATAGGCAACTGGCCTTAACTGTCCTTCATACTCTTGGTACAGCACACCTCCCACACCATCATGGCTGGCATCCACATGCAGTTCATATGGTTTCTTAGGGTCAGCATAGGCCAAGACCGGGGCAGTGGTCAGACTTTTCTTCAACATTTTGAAGGCTTCTTCACACTTCTCTGTCCACTGGCCTTCCACAGACTCTCCAGGCTTTCTGGGGCCAGTATCATCCTCCTCTCCTTCCGTCTTCAGTAGCTCATTCAGGGGTTTAGCAATTTTCGCAAACCCTTCCACAAATCTACGGTAGTAAGAGCAGAACCCCAGGAAGGATCTGAGCTCAGTCACTGTAGTTGGTCTGGGCCAGGAGGTAACTGCGTCCAGTTTGTCAGGATCTGTAGACACTCCTTCTTCAGAACACTATGTGTCCCAGATAGTGGACCGAGGACTGGTAAAACTAACACTTCTCCCTGGAAAGTTTTAGTCCCTCTTCACTGAGTCTCTTCAGGACTTTCTCCAATCTCTCTTCATGCTCCTCCAGAGTCTTCCCGAAGACAATGATGTCATCTAGGTAGACCAGGACTTCAATAAGATTCATGTCCCCCACTGTCTTCTCCATCAATCTCTGAAAAGTGGCGGGGGCCCCTGACAGGCCTTGAGGCATCCTATTGAACTCATAGAATCCCACCGGGGTGATGAAGGCCGTCTTCTCTCTGTCTTTAGGGTGCATTGGGATTTGGTAATACCCACTCTGCAGGTCCATGACACTGAACCACTTAGCCCCAGACAGACTCTGTAAGGCATCTTCTATCCTGGGAGTAGTGTACTGGTCGGGTATGGTCCTTCTATTGAGAGTCCTGTAGTCTATGCAAAGTCTCAATGACCCGTTCTTTTTCCTGACCACCACAATGGGGGAGGCATATGGACTCCAGGACTCTCGAATAACCCCTGTTCTCTTAAGCTCTGTCAACTGTTCACACAAATCTTCCAAGTCAGCCAGGGGGACTCGCCGGACCCTCTCCCGGAAGAGTTTATTTTTCTGCAGACGGATCTTATGGGTGGCACTCCTCGCACACCCCACGTCAAACTTGTCTTCCGAGAATATTTTTCTCCATCTGGTCAGCTGGGACTTGGCTCTCTCCTTCCACTTTGGTGGTTAGGCAGTGTCTTCCAGGCAGAGTCCCTCCAGGGTGAGTTCCCCTCCCTCAGCTTTCTTCAAGTCAGACAGGGCCACTGGGTAGCAGGATTCACTCTGCCCAGTAGTACCCGGGCTGGAATCTTCATGGGAGAACTAGTGACATTCCTGATGCTCACTGGAATTTAGCCCCTCGCCTTCTTCAATGCCCTCAACGGGACCACTTCAGGGATCACTTCCAACCCTGGGTGGGTGTCCAAGGGGTCTGGCTCCAGGACCACAAAGGGGCCGGGCTGCTCCCAGGAGAGTTTCACCGTAGCCTGAAGGCAGGTCATCTCACCAGGCTGCAATATCTTCTCCTTTCTTGACAGTCTCCAGACTTTCCCCACCCCCTCTTCCGGGGCCTTCTGTTCCAGGACCAACTTCTGGTAGACCTGTTGCAGCATGGGGAGAATCTGGTCTGTGCTAGTACTCTGCTCCTGCACTAGAGGGGTCAGCAGCCTCCTGACCAGGTCAGTGTTGGTCCCTATTAGCATGGAACTTGTGTTGGCCCCTGGCGGGCGAGGGCAAACCACCGCCAGGGTGTCAAAGACTTCCGCCTTTCCTGTCACCGAGGGATCAATGGCCAGCCTGATTGAGACATAACCATCGTGGGGAAAGCTATGAGTACCAATTCCCCCTATCTGTAGGTCTTCCAGCTTCTGTAAGGGCACGTGACTCAGATGTTTCCGGTAAAAGTCTCTGTACAAAAGAGTCACTTGGGCTCCTGTATCTAGGAGGGCCTTGGTGTAAACTCCCTCCACTGGAACAGAGAATAGAGAGGAGGGTCCTATTAGCTTGTCTGGAAACCTCTTCTGGGGTGACTCCTTCTTTGGGCTCTTTTTTTTTCCTATTGTTGTTTTCTTTTTCTTCCATTTTTCTCTGGACCTCAACCCTTTTTGGACCTGGTATGCATTGATTTCCCTCAGATTGTTACATTTCAACTCCCGACAGGTGGTATGGAGGGTTTTAGGAAGGGAATTGTTTCCCTTCTCTGTTGCCTCTTCTTGCTTTTGAATCTTCTTGGAGCTTTCTGTAAGTAGTGGGCGCCCCGGCTGACTCCTTTACCGGGACCCTCTGAAGTTTTCTGCCTGCTGGTAGTGAGTGCCTCGGTTCTTACTTGGACTGGGGCACACTTTCCTCCACAGTTGAAACAGACAGTTTCCTTCCTTGTCTGCGGGGATGTTGGAGTGGAAACATTCTGGCACGGTTCACTCCTGATCTCCCCTTTCTCTTTGGCTCCTGAGTTCTTGGCCAGTAAAGAGGTCAATAAATCCAGCACTTGGGCCATCTGGGACTTCAAGGTTTCTACTTCTAAATCATGCTCAATAGCTACTGCTGCTCTGACTCCCACCAAGGTGGGTGGAGTGGTCTTCTCAACCGCCTGTTGATTCTTCAACAGGGCTTCTTCATCCCTTATGATCCACACAAGGTCTGGGTAACTCAAAGCCATGACTCCGTCAGAGGTCTTCAAGTGAAGCCAAACTGGATCCGATTGTAAGATCTGCTTCATCCTTGTTGCGTCTATGACTTGTGGCAGCATTCTTTTTTTTTTTAGTACAATTTTTCACAGGATTCTATTCAGTCTCCGGACATATTCAGACAACTTCTCCCCCGGCTGTTGGAGGGTATGCTCAAATTGATACACCAGTTCAGATACCTTTTCCAGCTGGCCAAATTCCTCCTGCAACATAGACAGATAATCCATCGCAGTACAAACAGTATTGCTGCACCTAAGATTTTTCACAGCCTCAGCAGCAGCACCCTTCAAACTTTCACTGATGCGCTGCTTCTTCTGCGCTTCTGAAACTTCCCATCCTTCTACTGCCTGTATTGCCTGCTCAATTCAGGTGTCGAAGTCTTCTTCCCCGGGTGGCATAGGTTGTTTTCCTGAAAACACCCAGAGCTTCCGGTACCCGGCCTCTACATGTACCGTATTGCTTTTCTGGCACTTAGTAACAAAGTCTCCCAGAGCAGTCAATAGTTCCGGCCCTATGGCGGCCAGGGGCGACCCCGGAGTTTTCGTCTCGCGACTGCTTTCCATTTTGGGGAAGAGTAGCGGAGATTATGGCTGGGAGGTTCATGGAGATTCCTTCTTCACGGCCCCTGTATTCACTAAGCAATACGTTTGATCATCTATGGCCTTTATGCTCTGACCTCTAAACTCTTCTGGGATTCCTCTTCCCCATTCCACTAGTGCGTATGTACACAAGATATCTGGCTTTATATCCACCACCCATGCTTTCTGGCACGGCGATATTGACATTACTAGCTGCTTTATCTCTTCTTTTTGCCGGATCCCTCCCGGGAGTTCAATGACTACCGCCCGGGTTGAATCGACAGCCCACTCTGCGCACCACTGTGTCACTGCCTGCGGGTCCATGCTGGTACTTCTGACCGGCTTGATTGAAGCGTGCAGTATACAGGGATCCCAAAACCGAGCCCCCACGTGTAGCGATACCCCCAGTTAAGAGGGCTGCCTTGTTTGTTTTGGGCCCGCTGTCAACCCCTGGCAATCAGCTCTAACCTCTCGTGGCACAGTTAGTAAAGGGAATGATAGAATTGCAATCACTCTAATATTCTCTATGACACAATCTCACAGTAAGGCACACAGTATGGTATAGCACAGTAAATGACTGTAACGGGAGGGCCCGGGGAACCCAGAATCTCTTAGAAAGTATGAGATACCCTTGCTTCAGCTTCCCCAATGCCTCTTATGTGTAAACCACCCTGTGTCTCTATTAGGGGCACAGGGTGAATGAAAACCTTACTATGATCTGTACTAATCAGATTCAATGCTGTATATACGTTGTTGTGACAGGGGTCATTTTGGGCACAGGGTGAGCCAGGAAATAATGAACATTGAGAATATGTATTGGATTGTTTTAAAATGGGTCTGTAATATTATTCCCCAATATTTCCCAGGATCTGTAAATAACAATTTTGTTGATCCTGAACTCAACAGGTTAAATTAAGAGATGCTGATGTGTCACCTGTCTGCTTGTGTAATGTTAATGGACCTCAATTATGCTACAGATCCTTTCATTGTGAGATGTGTATTGGGAGCTCGTTATGTATCTATTGTGTGAAGTCTTTTGAGAAATGGGAGACAGTACGGCTAGCCTAAAAGGTCATGCATAATCATTTAAACTGAAATGTGGATTGGGAGACAAAAGCTAGCCTAAAAGGTCATATGTCTGAGTCATCAAGCTGTAGTTAAGTAGATCATGGAAATTAGCTCTGTCAAAGATGTATGGTGAGAAGAAAATAAGAAACTCCCCTCTATGTGTATAAAAGTTGCAATGTTTTTTCAATAAAGAGAGTCTATCTGGGGAAGATACAGAGTGTGTTGTCTCGTTCTTCCGGAAGGATTAATCCTATGGGAAGTGGTCACCTGACTGTGGAGTATCAGTAGCGAATGTGTGTCCAGGAGAGGGAATCGCTTAAGTGGCGTTAACCCCCTTTCAGAGTTGGGGTGTAATATTTTACTGTTGGTAAAGGTTAGAATGATAAACAGTATGCAATGTCACATGCAGAGCCCTGCAATATGGGTATACTTATTAAAACATCAAAATGTTCAGCAATATGATAGACAGTTTAACAGACCCCGCTGCAGCTATCCTCCCTCGTGGACAATATGGTGCCCAGCAATGTCCTATACTACCCAGTCAGGCCTGACTATAATTTAGACATGTGCGATTAGTTTCGTACGAATCTAAAATTCGTACGAATTTCCGGAAATTCGTACATTCGTACGAATCCGAAATACAAATTTTTATGCATACAAATTCTGTACGAAATACGAAATTTTGTTTACGAATTTCGGATCCAAAAGTGAAAAATTCCTTTAAATTTCGTACCTGGGGGGTGTGTATGATATGCATGTAAAGAGGCGCATGTTTCCCGTGCTTAGAACTGTCCCTGCACAAAATGTCATTTTTAACGGAAAAAAAGTCATTTAAAACTCACTCGCGGCTATTAATGAATTGTCGGCTTTTATCAATAAATAGAAAAGTCTTTGATAAAAAAAAAAAAAAAAGCGTGGGGTTTCCCCCAAATTCAATTACCAGGCCCTTCAGATCTGGTATAGATATTAAGGGGAACCCCGCCGCAAATAAAAAAAATTACGTGCGGTTCCCCCTAAATATACATACCAGGCCCTTCAGATCTAGCATGGATTTTAAGGGGAACTCCACCCCAAATTTAAAAAAAAATGGCATGGAGTCCCCCCAAAAATCCATACCAGACCCTTATCCGAGCACGCAACCTGGCCGGCCGCAGGAAAAGAGGGGGGGACGAGAGAGCGCCCCCCCTGAACCGTACCAGGCCACATGCCTTCAACATGGGGAGGATGTCCCCATGTTGATGGGGACAAGGGCCTCATCCCCACAACCCTTGCCCGGTGGTTGTGGGGGTCTGCGGGCAGGGGGCTTATCGGAATCTGGAAGACCCCTTTAACAAAGGGGACCCTCAGATCCCGGCCCCCCCCTATGTGAATTGGTAAGGGGTACATTGTACCCCTACCATTTCACAAAGAAAGTGTAAAAAAATTTAAATAAAAACACACAAACACCTTGGAAAATTCCTTTATTAAAAAAAAAAAACAAAAAAAACATTCCAGCGATGAAATCCAGTGTCCCGCGGCGATCCCGATGTCCAGCGCTGTCCGTCATTGGTTGAGCCTGAGCGGAACTGATGGGGAACTTCCTCCGCAGTGTTTTAAATGTATAGACCCGCCCCTTCTAAAGTTCCCCATCAGGTCCGCTAAGCGGACCAGATACGGAACGTGAGAAGGGGCGGGTCTATTCATGTATTACACAGTGAAGGAAGTTCCCCATCAGGTCCGCTCTACGAGGGGGCGGACCTGATGGGAACTTCCTTCACTGTGTAATACATGAATAGACCCGCCCCTTCTAAAGTTCCCCATCAGGTCCGCTAAGCGGACCAGATGCGGAACGTGAGAAGGGGCGGGTCTATTCATGTATTACACAGTGAAGGAAGTTCCCATCAGGTCCGCCCCCTCGGTATGTCAGACCCCGCCTACGTCATTGGCCTGAGCGGACCTGATGGGGAGGTTCCTTCACTGTGTAATACATGAATAGACCCGCCCCTTCTCACGTTCCGCATCTGGTCCGCTCAGCCTTACACCTAGTCATTGGCTAAGCGGACCTGATGGGGAACTTTAGAAGGGGCGGGTCTATACATTTAAAACACTCCGGAGGAAGTTCCCCATCAGGTCCGCTCAGGCTCAACCAATGACGGACAGCGCTGGACATCGGGATCGCCGCGGGACACTGGATTTCATCACTGGAATGTTTTTTTATTTTTATTATTTATTTATTTTTAATAAAGGACTTTTCCAAGGTGTTTGTGTGTTTTCATTTACATTTTTTTACACTTTCTTCGTGAAATGGTAGGGGTACAATGTACCCCTTACCAATTCACATAGGTGGGGGTCGGGATCTGGGGGTCCCCTTTGTTAAAGGGGTCTTCCAGATTCCGATAAGCCCCCTGCCCGCAGACCCCCACAACCACCGGGCAAGGGTTGTGGGGATGAGGCCCTTGTCCCCATCAACATGGGGACATCCTCCCCATGTCGAGGGCATGTGGCCTGGTACGGTTCAGGAAGGGGGGGCGCTCTCTCATCCCCCCCTCTTTTCCTGAGGCCGGCCAGGTTGCGTGCTCGGATAAGGGTCTGGTATGGATTTTTGGGGGGACTCCACGCCATTTTTTTTTAATTTGGGGTGGAGTTCCCCTTAAAATCCATTCCAGACCTGAAGGGCCTGGTAAATGAATTTGGGGGAACCCCCACGCTTTTTTTTTTTAATCAATTCATTAATAGCTGCGAGTGAGTTTTAAATGACTTTTTTTCCGTCAAAAATGAAATTTTGTGCAGAGACAGTTCTAATGACTTTTTTTCCATCAAAAATGACATTTTGTGCAAAGACAGTTCTAAGTTAGTTCTATCACAGTAGAGATGCTGATAAACCTCAATCTTTACAACATATTCTACATCAGCAGCCACATTCACAAATAAACGTATATTCAAAAAAATGACAAAATAAAAAATGACACCATGTGGTATTATTCAAATTATCATATGCATCGCTCCTATCAATATTTAAATTGATACGGTTCACTATTGTCACATAGACAACGGTGTTTAAAGGTACACCAGGTGTATGCGATAAATCCTCAGGGCAAAGTTCCAATTATCACATGTAAAAATGATCACAATAACTTCTACGGAATGTGCACCTTCCTCCAGATCACTTCAAACAGGTGTTTCAAAACTCCCCATAGGGATTGCACCAGAAATCAGAAGGTAACAGGCTCATACGAAATCCAAAAGGAAATCCAAACGAGAGATGTCTCCTGCGTGTGTCCTTTTCATAGAGATATTCAAGCTTTCTCCAAAGTTGGTGTAATGAGGAGAGAGAGAAAACTCCACATAGTATAGTCCAGTTTCAAAAAAAACTTTATTTAAAAAAAAAAAAAATCAATATATATCTCTTTACTCAGCTTATTTCCATAAAAAAGACAATTTAAAAACATCTTTAGCCAACAGCAGCCTAGGTTCTTGCTAATTTGATAACTTGATGTTTCACAAGCCAAAATCAGTGAGTAGCTGGGGAGAAAATGGTTTGTCCCGTGTTGTATCTGCCTTAACTCACCGCTCTTCAGTTCATCAGGTGATACTTCCGGTTTCTCAACCCAGTAGCTTGTAACGCACGGCGTCAATCGTCACTTCCGGTTGCCGTAAAATCACGCGTTTCGTCATTACGACTTTGTCAAAGGGCATGATCTTACGGCGTGGCATGTCCAGATTTATTATGCGGTCAATTAAGGCCGTTTAACTCATTGAGTGCTGCCTGCCTTGAGTTGAAACAACTCATGGTGCACACGGCAAGGAACAGCAATAGAGGACATATAGAATATATCAATGTTAAAATGAACTGGCGTTAGCTAACATCAAGTTATGATCATTACAATCTTAAAATTTCCATATATCACCTCATAAAAATTCAAAATACATTATATATATATATATATATAAGAACAGCAATTTTTTTTTTAAATATGTCTTATTTTCAATGGTCAGCAGACCTGATGGTTGAAATATGCTAATTAGCAATCTATCAAATTCCAAAACAACCACTAGCACCGTAAAAAAGGAAAAGGGAAAATAGATAATATATGATAATTACCATATGCAAATAAGGACAACTGTCCAAATAGCTGGCAAATAACTCATAATACTAAAGGAAAGGGAACGGGGGGTTGCAACCTTAGGGGCCAGATTATAAATCCCATGTTATATGCCTCACAGCTCATCCTATCAAACAGTAAACATACACAGTCAATAATTAATATGCACACATCTCTGTGTGCATTCCGTGTGCATAATCCTCATGCTTACTGCGAGTGTGTCTGTGGAATGAATTCAAGCTGTCAATCACATACAGCACCTATGTACCATGGAGGGACCCAGGATAAAAAGACATTAGAACAGATTACATAAAGTAATGAATAAAGTCTACACCAGCACGCTGGATAATCTCTGATGTGTATCCAAATAGAAATAACAGTTTCCGTAAGACACCGAAATTGTTATAACTAAGCTGGAGTGATTTAAAGATCACTAATGAAACAATTTATGTCTAATTTTATATTTAACCCCTTGGGGGAGAGCGTATCGGCTAAAAAGATCCACTGGGTTTCTCTTTGCGATAACTCCCACACTATATTGGAACCTCTCCACAATGGCTTAATGTGGTCTACTCCCCAAAACACCAGACCTGAAGGGTCTTGGTTGTGAAATAACTTAAAGTGGAGGGATACATTATGGTCTTTATAGCCTATGAGGATATTATTGATATGTTCTGCTATCCTAATCCGCAGCATCCTCTTAGTTCTCCCAATGTACATTAACCCGCAAGGACACTTTAAAGCATAAACTACGTGAGTAGTATTGCAAGTTATAAATTCCCTAATCTGAAATTCATTATTATTAGAATTAGATATGAATCTCTCTAGACCCCTCATTAGGCAGGAAACTTCTCTACATGGTTTACACTTTCTGCAGGAGAAAAATCCATCTCTGTCCCAAAAGGTTGGATGACGGCTGGGAGGGTCCAGTACTTTTTTAACTATAAGGTCACCAAAATTTTGGGCTTTCCTATAAATAAATCTCGGATTGGGTGGTAATTCCTTTTGTAGAGTTTTGTCCAAACACAATATGTGCCAGTGGTTTTTAAACACTGACTCCACTTCTTTATACTGGAAATGAAAGTCTGAGATGAAGCCCCATTCCTGATTCACATTTTTCCCAACTTCTAAAGTTTTTTCTTTCAGACATTCCTCTCTGGGGGTAACTGCCATTTCTTCCACTATTTTATCCAAATGATGAGATTTACTGTATAGCCTTTTTCCAAAAATCTGCTCTTTAAAATCTGGGACTGTTCTAAAAAGTTTTCTACAGAAGTGCAGTTACGTTTCACCCTCATAATTTGGCCTTTCGGCACATTTTTTAGCCACAATGGGTGGTGGCCACTGTGTATGGGTAGAAAGCTGTTTCTATCTGTAATTTTGAAGTAAACCTTGGTTTGCAAAGTGTCATTGACTCTAAAAATGGTTACATCAAGGAAATTTATCTGTTCCTTACTTATTTGGCTCGTCAGTTTGATATTATTAATATTAGTGTTGAGATGCAATAAAAACTGTTCCAAAGACGCTTTTGATTCTGCCCAAACAAGGAACAGATCGTCTATGTAGCGTTTATAGAACAATAACTCTGCCCTCTTCTGGTCAAACACTGATTTATCCTCCCACTCACCTATGAAGAGGTTAGCTATACTCGGCGCAAACCTTGCGCCCATAGCAACTCCCCTCTTCTGGGTGTAGAAGGATTGGTCAAACCAAAAATAATTATGACTCAGGCAGAAGTCCAAAGCATTCCGCAAAAATCTTTTCTGACCATGTGGTAAATCTTCTCTTTTGCTTAATGCCCAATTAAGGGCCAAAAGGGCATCATCGTGCTGAATCACGGTATAAAGAGAAGCTACATCAGAGGTGACCAAAAATATTTCATCTCTGCCGGTCAAACTGACTTCCTGTAATAACTGTAAGAGGCTTTTAGTGTCTCTGAGATATGCTTTTGTTTCAATGACACTTTTTTGTAAAAATCTATCCAGATACTGTCCTAGCCTGGCTGTAATTGACCCAATCCCATTCAAGATGGGTCTGGGTGGAGGGTTGTTTTGATCCTTATGGATTTTGGGAAGGGTATAGATGGTTGGTATGCGACTACTGCTTGGTACAAGGAACCTCTTTTCTTTCACTGATAAAATATGTAATTGATAGCCACTATCTATCAGAGATTCCAATTCCAATCTGTATTGAGGGGTGGGATCTTTATCCAACTTCCTGTACGTATCTTCATCGGACAACATTTCCAGTAATTAATTATTATAATAATCCTTGGATAACAGCACCACCCCTCCTCCTTTATCTGCAGGTCTGATTATTAAATCTTTCCTTGCTTCAAGGGATTTAATACCCTCTTTGATATGTCTAGAATTTACATTCTTATTGAGCTTCACTTTCTCTAAATCTCGCAAAACTAAATTTTTAAACACCTCAAGATGTTGTGTAGACGTGTTAGCGGGATTGAACAATGAACGGTTTTTTAAACCACTGTCCACTGCTATTGCCACATTCCCACTTGTGCCCACCGGGTTGGAATTTTTATTTAAAAAATATTTTTTTATACTTAGCTTGCGCATGTATTTTTGCAAATCAACATAAACATTGAACTTATTTATGGGCCTTTTCAGACCACATTTAAGTCCTTGATGTAAAATATTTTTTTCTTTACCTGTTAGTTCTATGTCGGTTAAATTATAGATCCCACTTAATCCGCTTCCCTCCTTCTTTTTCTGCACCCTGGACCCTGCTCTGCATCCTCTAGATCGTTTCTCCTTGGGCCTGGTGGATACATTCCACTCCTTTCCCAATACTGTTGTTCCTCCCATTCTGGGTCTCTGTATGTTGGTGCCATTGGGCGAAAGTGGGTCTGTGGGGGTCTCCCCCTCTATGGTAAGTAACCTCGACCTCTCCTCTGTCCTCCCCGGCCCCTTCCTAAAAAAGGACGTGGTGAGTACGAGGAATTTCCTGTATTATGTTCACACAAAGGGTCATATCTGTTAGCAACAGGAACAGAATAACTATTATGGTTACTCTGTTGTGGTTGGGTCTGTGGATTATTGCTTCTCCCACCTTTTCCTCTAGCCCCACTGTTTGAATTGTTTTTTCCTCTATTTGAAGGCCCTGAAAGAGTCTGGGTTTGTGGTAATGAATTCCTCTGATTTTGAACTATAGGAATTGGCAATTAAGGTTGTTCCGTCTGTATAGGAGTCTGCGGAACTTAACTCTCCATCCCATCTTCATTGCTAGTACTTGCTGCCATTGAACTCTGCCATGAATAAACACTATTTGATTGAAAATCTTTCAAATCTCTAAAGAATTTTTTTACTTTTTCCTTTTGGGTTTCTTTATCCACCTTTTCCAATTTCTTAGTGATACGGTTATTAAAGTCTATGATTTGTTGAGAGCGGACCTGATGGGGAACTTCCTTCACTGTGTAATACATGAATAGGCCCGCCCCTTCTCACGTTCCGCATCTGGTCCGCTTAGGGGACTTGATGGGGAACTTTAGAAGGGGCGGGTCTATACATTTAAAACACTGCGGAGGAAGTTCCCCATCAGGTCCGCTCAGGCTCAACCAATGACGGACAGCGCTGGACATCGGGATCACCACGGGACACTGGATTTCATCGCTGGAATGTTTTTTTATTTTTTTTATTAAATTTTTTTTTAATTAAGGACTTTTCCAAGGTGTTTGTGTGTTTTTATTTACATTTTTTTACACTTTCTTCATGAAATGGTAGGGGTACAATGTACCCCTTACCAATTCACATAGGGGGGGGCGGGATCTGGGGGTCCCCTTTGTTAAAGGGGTCTTCCAGATTCCGATAAGCCCCCTGCCCGCAGACCCCCACAACCACCGGGCAAGGGTTGTGGGGATGAGGCCCTTGTCCCCATCAACATGGGGACATCCTCTCCATGTTGAGGGCATGTGGCCTGGTACGGTTCAGGAGGGGGGGGCGCTCTCTCGTCCCCCCCTCTTTTCCTGCGGCTGGCCAGGTTGCGTGCTCGGATAAGGGTCTGGTATGGATTTTTGGGGGGACTCCACACCATTTTTTTAAAAATTTGGGGTGGAGTTCCCCTTAAAATCCATGCCAGATCTGAAGGGCCTGGTATGGATATTTAGGGGGAACCGCACGCCATTTTTTTTTTTTTGCGGCGGGGTTCCCCTTAATATCCATTCCAGACCTGAAGGGCCTGGTAATTGAATTTGGGGGAACCCCCACGCTTTTTTTTTTATCAATGACTTTTCTATGTATTGATAAAAGCCGACAATTCATTAATAGCCGCGAGTGAGTTTTAAATGACTTTTTTTCCGTCAAAAATGACATTTTGTGCAGAGAGTTCTAAGCACGGGAAACATGCGCGACGTTTAAAATTTACGATTCGTACGAAATTCGTATTTCGTACGAATCTGAATTAAATTTCGTACACGAATTACGAAATACGAATGTTTTTTAATACGAAACGGAATGGAACGGAACAAAACAAATTTTTTGATGGCGCCCATGTCTACTATAGTTCTGTGGAAGAAATCTTCGCTAGCAAACACGGTGGTGCACTTTAAGAACAATTGTAATCCAACAAAGTAACGATGATCGGTAACTTTATAATGCCAGAGACTAATAACTCAGTTCTGTGGATAGTCTCCCCAGAGTGTAACTGCAATCACTGTGATGGCCCTGAATAAAGTTAATGGCCCTAGAGATACTGTGGTGTAGCTCTGAGCAGATGCTCTCTCACCCGACCGGACTAGTCCTTGTCCGTTACTTCCGTTACTGTGACTCCATTCACAGTGTCCACGACACCCGGGTCTTCGGTCCTCCTGACAACAGCACTCAGCAACAGGATCAGACGCTCCGCAGGCTCCACGGTGGAGCGGAAGGCTCTTTGGAAAAGCACAATGCCCAGGCTTCAGGCCTTGTACACACAGCAGGTCAGCACAGGGATCCTCTTGCTGGGAAGGCGGTGTCCAAAGAGAAAGAAGCAGGCCCCGCCTCTCCCTTATGAAGTCCACCCCAGCAGTCCTTGCGCAGGACAATGCACCCTGGGTGCCTCAAGGCGTGCTGGGAACTGTAATTCCTTGGGGTTTAAAATAAACAATACCTTGTGTGAGGGGGTTAGCTCGGTAGCGGGTGTGTGTGACCCCCTGGATGGGCTCCCCACACAAAAACAGGCCCAGCAGATGGAGGTTGTGGTTTTCAAGATCAAAAGGTGCGGTTTATTTCTCTATTTACAGTGACAAAAACACAGCAAAGCAAAAAGAAACATAAACAAAATAAATTCTGGTCAGCTTGACCTCTGACTAAACATGCAGGTTTCCCTAACTAACAACTGGGATCAGCCTGGTGCTGTCCTAGTCCCTAAGTCCCTGGTTTAGTAAATGTCCAAACAAATAGCCACACAGGCTTTGTCTCACCGCACAGGGGTTCACTCTCCCTAGACAGTCCACACAGGTCTGGGTCCAGGCATGAGCAAACACCTAATGAATCTGGGAGTTTTTATAGAGGCCTTAAACGAGCTGACAAGCTTCAGCTGGTCTCATCAACTCCCTGCCTGCACGACGCCCAGCACTCTCCCTAGAGGTATGAATCATCCATGAGCCCACTAGCCTCAGCTGGGCTTCATCAACTCTCTCCCTAGTTGTATAAGTCGGCATAAAGCCTGAATCTGGGAGAAATATACCTACCCCCCTGGATGCAACCAGGTGACTTTACCTTCCTGCTGTCACATACCCCCCCTCTTGTTTTAACCTTGAGGTTGGAACACCAGCAATCAGGCATTCATGTACTCGAGACAAAGCATCCACATTCCCCATTTGAACGCCAGGGCGATGCTTTACTGTGAAGTTGAATTCCTGTAGGGCCAGGAACCACCTATTTACTCTTCTATTTGTCTCCTTGTTTTGAGCCATCCACTTTAACGGAGCGTGATCCGTAACCATGTCAAAGTGCCTACCTAGCAGATAGTACCGAAGGGAATCTAGAGCCCACTTCACCGCTAAACACTCCTTTTCAACGGTGGCATAATTTACCTCATGGGACTTCAACTTCCTGCTGAGGTAAATGACTGGGTGCTCTTCCCCGTTCCAGACCTGGGACAATACTGCTCCTAACCCCACATCTGACGCATCACTTTGTACGAAAAAGTCTTTAGAGAAGTCGGGTGAGTACAACACTGGCTGGCTACATAAGGCTTGTTTCAAGAATTGGAATGCTGCCTCAGCCTCGGGGGTCCATTTAATCATGACCGACCCTTTCCCTTTCGTCAGGTTGGTTAGGGGCACAGCCTTAGAAGCAAAGTGGGGAATGAAGCGCCGATAATAACCCGCGATTCCCAGAAAGGCTCGTACCTGCTTCTTGCTGTTGGGACGTGGCCAACTCTGGATGGCCTCGACTTTGTTGAGTTGGGGTTTTATTACTCCCCTGCCAATGGTGTACCCAAGATATTTGGCCTCCTCCTGCCCAATGGTACACTTCTTGGGGTTAGCCGTAAACCCCGCTTCCCGGATAGAGTCTAGGACTGCTTGCACTTTTGGCAGATGTGAGGCCCAATCTGTGCTATGGACAATTATGTCATCCAGGTAAGCCGCAGCATACTTCCGATGGGGCCTCAGTATCTGGTCCATTTTCCGCTGGAATGTGGCCGGCGCATTCTGTAACCCGAACGGCATTCTCTTATATTGGAACGCCCCGTCTGGGGTTACAAATGCGGTTTTCTCTTTGGCCGACTTGGCCAGGGGAATTTGCCAATACCCTTTTGTGAGGTCAAGAGTCGTCATGTATCGGGCTGTTCCCAGCCGGTCGATCAACTCATCTATACGTGGCATGGGGTAGGTGTCAAATTTTGTAACTTTGTTCAACTGACGAAAATCGTTAGAAAATCGCCAGCTCCCATCCGGTTTAGGCACCAACACAATGGGACTAGACCAATCACTTTGGGACTCCTCTATCACCCCTAAGTTCAGCATTTTCTGTACTTCCTCCCGTATTGCCTCCCGTCGGGCCTCTGGGATCCGATAGGGTTTTAACTTCACCCTTTCACCGGGCGGGGTAATAATATCATGCTCTACCCCAGATGTTTGTCCCGGCAGCTCAGAGAACACCTCCTTGTTGCGAAGCACAAACTCCTTAACCTCCTGTTGTTGGGGTTGTGACAAGGTGGCTGCTATTCCAACCTCCGGAATCACGCAACCAGTTTGAGCTGGTGACCAAGTTTCTGCGACTAGGGACTCTCTATCCCTCCAGGCTTTCAACAGATTAACGTGATAGATCTGTTCGGGCTTTCGCCTTCCTGGTTGTCTGACCTTGTAATTCACTTCGCTCACTTTTTCCATTATCTCGTAGGGGCCTTGCCATTTGGCAAGGAATTTACTTTCAACCGTAGGGACAAGTACCAATATCCTATCCCCCGGGGAAAAGGTACGGGTCTTGGCTCCACGGTTGTACACTCTCTGCTGTGCCAACTGTGCTTGGGCCAAATGTTCCTTCACGATGGGCATTACCTGTGCAATTCGATCTTGCATCAGGGCGACATGCTCAATCACACTCCTGTGGGGAGAACTCTCACTTTCCCAAGTTTCCTTGGCAATATCCAACAGCCCTCTTGGGTGTCTCCCATACAGTAACTCAAAGGGGGAGAATCCCGTAGAGGATTGGGGCACCTCCCTAATAGCAAACATCAAATAAGGAAGTAGACAGTCCCAATCCTTTCCATCTCTATCCACCACTTTCTTCAACATTTGTTTTAGGGTTTTGTTGAATCTTTCAACCAGCCCATCGGTTTGGGGGTGATACACAGACGTACGCAATTGCGTCACTTTGAACAATTTACACAGCTCTTTCATAACCCGGGACATAAAGGGTGTACCTTGGTCCGTAAGCAGTTCTTTACAAATACCCACCCGGCTAAAAACAAGAGATAGCTCTTTGGCTATGGTTTTGGCCGAGGTATTTCGGAGAGGGATCGCTTCTGGATAACGGGTGGCATAGTCCATTATAACTAATATGTACTGGTGCCCCCTAGCGGACTTGATTATAGGACCTACCAAATCCATTGCGATCCTCTCAAACGGGACCTCAATGATGGGTAGAGGGACCAGCGGGCTACGGAAATGTGGCATCGGGGCCGACCTCTGACACACAGGGCAGGAGGAACAATAATTTTCTATGTCCTTCATCACCCCAGGCCAATAGAATCTCTGTAATACCCTCTCTCGGGTTTTCTCTGTCCCCAGATGACCTCCAAGAATGTGCCCATGGGCCAACTCCAACACCAACTTCCTGTAAGGTTTGGGCACCACAAGCTGCTCAACGGTTTCTTCTGCCCTTTTTGCCACCCGATACAGTAGGTCCTTCTCTACGCTGAAGTATGGGTAAGTGCAGGTATTATCTGGGTTCACTAACTCGCCATCTATTTTCACTACGTTTTCCCGTGCCTTTATTAGGGCGGGGTCTTTTAACTGTTCTGTGGCAAAATTTTCCCTGTGAACCTCAAGATCAGAAAACTCCACAGACGGTAGGTTTTCGTCTGAGGAGGTGGGCTCCTCTCCAGTTCCTTGAGTCTCGCCTGCCAATACTGACAAGGGAAATTCTGGAGAGTCCTCACCACTCTCAGAGGAGTTCTGGCTATCACCTTCCTGGTACATAGGGGCACCAGTGGGGGGCTCAGGATCATCCCACAGTTCCCAGAACTTCGGAAAATCCCTTCCCACAATGGCATCATGCGGTAGTTGAGATACTAACCCCACTGGATGAGAGAGGGTACCTTTGGGGGTCTTGAAACACACTGTAGTCACTGGATACTCTCGGGTGTCCCCATGCACACAAATAACAGCTACCTTGCTATTCCCAGAGACCTCTGTTTTAACTAATTCAGCCTTTATCAGGGTCACAAGGCTACCTGAATCCAGTAATACCACAACATTTCTACCATTAATACACATTTTGCATAAATGTTTCTCAGTTCCCCGAATGGCAGTGCATGCGACTGTCGCACACAGCGACTGACGTCTGTCCGTCAGAAAGTCACATTGCATGGGTTCCTCCACAACCGGGCAATTTGCTGCAATATGTCCCGCTTGCCGGCAGCGGTAGCAAACAATCCTTTTGGCTGCCTCTTGAGCCCCCGACTTCCCAGGCTGTTCTCGCCAAACCCTGGGCAGAGCTCCCACCCTCTCACTCTCTCCACCCTCACCCCTTGGAATCATCTTATCCGCCCCTGGGGATGGTCTGGTCTTAGGGTGGAAAGTCCGAGAGTCTCTGGAAGAGGCCGTCAGGTTCTCTGCAGCCAAGTATCTCTCTACACGATCCACAAGTTTACCGGCCGTTTCTGGGTCTCCATGGCTTACCCACTTTTGAATGGCGGTAGGAAGAGCTCTCAAGAAACGATCCATCACAACTCGTTCCACAATCTCCGGTGCGGACAAAGTCTCTGGCTGTAGCCACTTCCTGCTCAGGTGAATGAGATCATACATTTGAGACCTGGGGGGTTTTCCAAGCTGGAAAGTCCAGTTATGCACACGCTGAGCCCGGACAGCCAGGGTGACACCCAGCCTTGCCAATATTTCAGCTTTTAGCATCACATAGTCTTTTGCTTGGTCAGGCTCTAGGTCATAGTAAGCTTTCTGCGATTCACCAGTTAACAGAGGAGCCACCAGTCCAGCCCACTGCTCCTCAGGCCACTTTTCTCTTTCAGCAGTCCTTTCAAATGTGGTCAAAAATACCTCTGGATCATCCTCTCCAGTCATTTTTGTCAATAAACGACTCACCCCAAAGGACGCGGTATTAGTGGGACGGCTTTCCTCACTGGTCTGCGGACGTTGCTGCTTCCATCTGTTGTTGTAGTCTCTGCTCTTGCTTCTGCAACAGGTCTATGAAGCGGGCCTCAGATTGCTGCTGGGCTTGTTGCTGGGCTGCGAAGCTCTGTTGTTGAGCTGCAAGGCTCTTTTGCAAACCTGCATTTGTCTGCTGTTGATTGGCATTTGCTAGAGCCAGCTGTTTCAGTATCTCCTCCATGCTGGCTTAAAAAAAAACTGCCACTGGTTCTCCACCAACTGTGAGGGGGTTAGCTCGGTAGCGGGTGTGTGTGACCCCCTGGATGGGCTCCCCACACAAAAACAGGCCCAGCAGACGGAGGTTGTGGTTTTCAAGATCAAAAGGTGCGGTTTATTTCTCTATTTACAGTGACAAAAACACAGCAAAGCAAAAAGAAACATAAACAAAATAAATCCTGGTCAGCTTGACCTCTGACTAAACATGCAGGTTTCCCTAACTAACAACTGGGATCAGCCTGGTGCTGTCCTAGTCCCTAAGTCCCTGGTTTAGTAAATGTCCAAACAAATAGCCACACAGGCTTTGTCTCACCGCACAGGGGTTCACTCTCCCTAGACAGTCCACACAGGTCTGGGTCCAGGCATGAGCAAACACCTAATGAATCTGGGAGTTTTTATAGAGGCCTTAAACGAGCTGACAAGCTTCAGCTGGTCTCATCAACTCCCTGCCTGCACGACGCCCAGCACTCTCCCTAGAGGTATGAATCATCCATGAGCCCACTAGCCTCAGCTGGGCTTCATCAACTCTCTCCCTAGTTGTATAAGTCGGCATAAAGCCTGAATCTGGGAGAAATATACCTACCCCCCTGGATGCAACCAGGTGACTTTACCTTCCTGCTGTCACACTTGCTACAAATGTTTGCCCTTTAACTGTTTCAGCAGTGCCAGTACTCCAGTCGATATCAGGGTAGTAAATATCCCTCATTATTATCACCGCCCCAGCACTTGCAGCCCTTACTATCTGTGTAAGGAGCTGAGTCTTCACCTGCTCATTAACACTGGGTGGCCTATAACAAACGCCAAAGATTACCTTTGTAGTACGGACACCCATATGCTGTTCCACCCATAATGCTTCAGCCTTCTCACACTCTCCATCAACTAGGTCCTCTTTCATGCTCCCTTTGAGACCATTTCTCACCACAGACACTGCCACCTTTCCATTTTACCCTGTCTCTCTGAAAGAGAGCATAGCCAGGAATATTAATAGATCTAGCATATGAAGAATGAAGCCAAGATTCAGCAAAACCAATCAAATCATAGATCTCTTTATGCATCAAAGCTTCCAACTTACCTATTTTGCTTGTCAGACTTGTATTCGTGAACAAACACTTTAATACGTTGTCACATTTTGCACACATATTTTGCATATATTTTAGAACAAATATTACCATTTTGAATGGTTGTTTGTAACATTGGAACCTTCTGATCACCTACCATATCCCTCCCCCATCTTTCCCCATTCCACCCACCAATAGAGACTGACCCTTGTCTGACCTATCTGCCCCATTATAATCTTTTTTTTTAATTCTCTGCAGCCACTGATTGACAAGACTTGTTGGGTCAACACAAGTTGATCTATTAATTGGGTTTCTTCAGTAGGCATCATCACAGCCCCCCATTGGCTCAATTACCACTACTTGTTCCGCCTACCAAACTTCATCCAACCCAGCAGCACAACTTCATCTCGTCCACGCCCACCCTAGACACATCACTCCTGGCCCCAGAGCTGTGTGGGAGATGTAGTTCTATGTGAGGGGATGTGGTGTGGAAGAGATACACCTTGTACAGGATTCTCTTGTGTGCCCACAGAGAGGGCTCGGCGTGCCAGCTGTGGCATGCATGCCATAGGTTCGCCATCACTGCTTTATAGGGTCAATATGTTCTGGCCTCACTTTCTTTCTTTCTTTATTTCTTACTGTTGTAGCACCCTGCTCCTATTGCGTAGGCACTAGTGTAAATTTAGTTAGTTGTCGCTGTCACCACAGGTCAGGGTTGGAAATGCAGCAGGCTGAATGTATTGGGTACCTCTTGCCCAGAAGCAGCTAAGTGGGATTGGTCACCCCGCTGTGCATTCTGGGAGAGGGTACTTAAGGGGCAGACACCGTTTTGGCGGGGTCTTCCGATCCTGACTTGACAGCCCTCCTGGCCTCAGGGATGTGTTAGCAGTTTTTCCGCCTCGGGGCCTGCAGACCCCCCGAGGCTCCGCTACTGAGAGTAGGCCCAGGAGTTGCTGCGGCCTACTGATCCAGGGATGGTCCTGTGTCGCCTTGCCTGCGAGAAGGGACCGAGCAATTGAGGACTCAATTGAAGGACGCACCCGGATGGAAATCTACCTCACAGTGCTGCCGGCCTGGCTGAAAGATCCTGGCACTGTGTGTTGTGTTTCGGAACTTTACCAAGTGTGTGGTTACACAAGTCTGTGGCGGCAGAGACTTTTTGAACAAGCTCGCACCGGCTGCTAGGTCAGTGAGAGAGGCCTATCCGGTGGATGCTAGATCCAGTGTGGAAGCTGTTGGTCCTCTGGATTAAGTAAAGTACCCGTGATCCGCAAAGCTAAGGTACCTGAATCTCCCTAACCCTCCATCCCTCTGTTTGGAAATTCCTAATAAAATCCTTGAGAAAAAGAGACTGAATGTTTGGTGCAGACATTTGTGAACAACTCTTCAAGGAAGACCCCTAGGACGGATGTGGTGAACAGTAAGGTAACGGCAGGCCCAAATAAAACCAGCGGCTCCTACGGGGGTATTGCTACATGTGGGGGCTCGTATCCGGGATTTGTCGTTACCGATCGCAACTCAAGTAAGCTGTACACCGGGGCTTATGCTACAGAGGGTTTTGGACTGTGTCATTTTCTAAAAAAAGGGGGTAATTTGCGGATCACTTCTCGGCCGCGTGGGCTGTGGGCGGAGCCAAGAAAGAAAAAACCCGCGAGCTACGTGACTGAAGAGATAAGTGGGAGGAGTTCCCGCCTGCTTGCTGCGTGAGACACCACACGTGTGTCCAACACTCAACGGAGAGTGGCAATACCGCCATGTCCCTAGTTTCAGTGATGCAGTCTGCTATGGGGCCCAGGATGTCTCCTGTGGGTACCGCTACAAGTGCCATGCTGCCGGGAACTGCGCTGACGGACACTGGCATTCGGCTGAAACTGTATGGGCGGTTCGTACTGTATGTGATAGGAGATGTTGAAGCCCTGGGTATGCTGTGCAACAGGTGTTAAGGACTGGCTGTGAACCTCCATCCATTTGTTTAGTGCCTACATTGCGGGGAGTACCTGTTCGCCGTAGAGCAACCCACCATGCCACCCCGTGCCTAATGGATGGACTGGGCCACGGGCATCGCTACTGAAGAAGCTGGGGCCTTTGTTTCTGTGGCTAGACCTGCGCTTGCCACATCCGCTATAACAGTTGTTCCTGAGGGAGATGGCGCTGTTACTGCCATTGAGGAGTCATCAGCGGACGTTGCTGCTGCTATTACCTCCATTACTGCTACCTCCGATGCATCTGGTCCCGCTGCACCTGTCCAAAGGAAACTCGGATATGTGAAAGCCTCCAGCGGCCTACCCCAAAGACTACTCGGACCGGATCCAGAGGAAAGTTTGATTCCTGGGAAGTCCACAACAGGAACGGGTGAGAGATCTGGGGAAGGTGCACACATGGGGAATGTTTGTAGATTAATGCCTGCGGAGGAGTTCCGGGACTCTGAGATAGATTCTCTGTCAGACATCTCTGGAGACGATGACTTGTTCAAAACCATGTCTCAAGAGATGCTATGGGCCAATGGAGATGATGTTGCCTCGGCCTTCACCCTTTCAGAGTGGGCAGTCATGGACTAGGGGAGGACAACACCCAGTGTGGAACCCCCGGTTGCTACTAGTGAAATCCTGCCCAAAGTTACCAGTTTGTTTGGGTCAGGAAAACTGTCTGTAAATACTATGGTGCAGAAGTCCCCAGTTTCTTGCATACCTCCCGGACTTGGAAGCACCAGATCTTTGCCTAGGCTTGCCTGGTCACAAAGGTTACTCAACAAACGGGTAGCCACTGAATACGGATTGGAGTTTCCCTATATTCCCAGGGAAATCATGCAAGAGATCGAGGCCAACAGAGAAAAATGGTACAGTGAGGCTGTTTGGGACTATTTGGTCGTGCCTAAACCATTACAGAGAACAGGTCATTCTCCTACCATGGATGACCGCTTTAACGGGTGCTTGTTGCACTGGAGCTACGGCAGACACATTCATGCCGACAAAGTGATCATTTGCAGACCTACAAAGGACAACTATGTGTACTTTATCACCACCTTAGGCAAACAGGGGAAACCACTGACTCTGCCTGACCCCCAATTTTACTGGTGATCATCTATAGTGACGGTTCTGGTTGTCACTTTGATAAAGAAGAAGATACTTCTTGTTTTTCTATTAAAGGACTGTGGGGCATATAGCTAGTTAGTGTCAGGTTGCCGGAAACTTTGGGATCAAGATTCCACTACCTGGACCAGTACTTGTGTTAAAGGACTCTGTTACGTTGCTCTTCTGCCACCAGGTGATGGGAGTGTGTTCACACAACTGGACATTGTTTCTTTGTACATCTAGCTACCCACACACACAAAATAGATGTGGGGAAAGAAAGGCTAATTTCTTCGGAAGTGAGGCTTTGCTTCCGATTGTACAGAATTTTATATAATTGCCTGTATCTGTTTTTTTTTTCTTGTGTCTTTTAGGTACATGGATCTTCTATCAAACTACTGGAGAATGGGTGGTTTAGATATGTAGCACTACCCTCAGTTAAGAGAGCTGCTAGTATTGTTTTGGGCCTATACCGTACTGCTGTCAACCCCAAGAAACTGGCTCTGACCCTCCACTGACACAGCTGTAACAAATGGGATTGTGGAACTAGCTATAGGAACCACAATACCGCAATAGGGCATACAGTCACAGTTCAAAATTGGTTTACCTGTGTTGGCCGTCTCCCGGTAGCAGTCAATACTCCACACAATGTGTTTGCTTAACCACAAAAGTATTTTTACTGAATAAGAAATGACAGGTTAAACAATTATGCGGTTTACCTAGTTATAAACATATAACAGTAAAGGGATATAATAGAATCTTATTACACACTAAATGTCTTTGAATAAACTATGCTCGCGAGCTCCCCCCAGCAGGCAATATGGCGCCCAAATAATGTCACCGTGAGTTCCAGTCAGACCTGACTACTTTCAAATATAGTTACTCCAATAGAAGGGATCTTCGCTAGCAAACGTTGGTGCACGTAATATTTATAATCCAAGGGATATCAAAAGTTAGCTGAACTCCTGCTATGCTTTAGGGCGTGAAGTCACAAGTATTAAAATGCCCAACTTCAACTACGCAGTTACTGCGCAACACACTGTCCCCTGGTGCGTAGCGCACTGCTCTGATGGCGGTGGGCCCTAAATAAAGGATCACGGGCCTACTAAACAGTTAACAGTCCAGGGCAAGTGCCCTCTCACCCGACCAGGCCCAGTCCGTTTGGCTGGTTCCGTTGCTGGTGCTCCGGCACACGATCTCTCCACCACCCGTAGTCTCCGGTCCCTCAGACAACCGTATGGAAGTTGATAGATGGGTCGACTCATGGATGCTCCGAGAGTGTCAGCAGGCTCTCCGGTTTGGATTCCTCTCTTTCCGACAGGCAGACTTATGGAATCTGCAGGCCCAGGCCCTACGGACTAGACAGACACAACAGGCCTCAAAACTGGGCGGGTGATGTCCGAAGAGAGCGAGTGTTGCTCCTCCTTCCCCTTAAATAACCTTCCCCAGCAGACCTTGCGCCGGGCAATGCACTGTGGGCGTACAGCTGCACTGTGGGTACAGTAGTCTATATAACATCCACGGCATTGGAGTCGATCTCTCCCTGTACCACAAGTCCCACCATGCACCTTTCTCAAGGTTAAACAGTAGCCAATCTATTGTCCAATAGAACTCCGGAGAGATCTGTGTTCACTTACATATAAAAGTAGTCTTTTATCGCATACCATAAAGTGACACCACGCTACACACTCCCCCCCACTAAAAGTCTTTAATTCCCAAAGATATCAACAATGCTTGTAAAAAAAACTTAGTTTGCATATATGGAAGAGATACAATTCACAGTCACAAATGAACCCGGCAGGGGAATCTCCCACCAAGCTTCAGAAGGGAGATTGTCCTGCCTACAGGTCACGTTACTAGACGTGGCCTGTCCAGCTGTGCCAGGGAGTGAGCTAGGGTTGCCCTCCACCAGATTTACAGTGGAGGGACCAGACATGTCAACTGTCATTCTTGCAGTGAAAACAGCTTCTTCAGAGCATTCACCCATTTGAGTATAAGTCAGTCTTTTTCTAGGGTGAATAACTCTTCTCTCCCTCTGTTCCCTGGGAGTCTGGATATCAAGAGCAGCGGGTTCAGCTATCTCTGTATTCTTTTCAATGATCCCCTCTTCTGGGTCAGATGTGCTTGACTCTGCTACTTCAGGAACATCTAGATCAGCTTCAGAAGAAGATGAGGGCTCTCTGGGGTCTTCTGTTTGAAAGGTATCCAGAGCATCCTTCCATTCCTCAGTGAGAGTATTACATGGCATAAACTCAGGAGCCTCTTGGTTTAAAGCTTCATTAGCAGCGGCTTCAGGTGGCAAGGGGGTAGCGGTCAGGAATTCCGGTACTTGAGATAACCACAACCAATCAAGTTCCATTTCCTCATTATCACTGATCTCATCCTCAGTTCTATCATCCCCAGTCTCTGACAGGGCTGTCTGAGACCTGGTAACTGGTCTAGGGGTACGGGAATCTGGAGGGGATTCATGGGAACCCAATGTAGGAGGTAGGCGGACCGCTTCAGAGAGGGGTAATAAATGATTTCTATGCCAAGTCTTTAGTGGGCCTACACTTCCCTCTGGCTTGATCTGATACACCGGCAGGCCTGGCAGCTGCTTACAGATAACATATGGCTGTGATCTCCAACGGTCAGCCAACTTATGTTTCCCCGAGACACCTAAGTTCCGCAACAGCACCCTGTCTCCTGGCTGTAGATCATGTATCCGGACCTTGAGATCAAAGTTTCTCTTGTTCCTCAATCCTCTTCGATCAGATGTCGCCTGAGCCTTCTCGTATGCCAGCCTTAAACTCTTTCGCAACCGATCTACATACCCCTTGTGGGATGCTGCTGAGGTATGATCCAGTGAGGTGCCAAAAGCTAGATCCACTGGTAGCCGTGCTTCCCACCCAAACATCAGTCTATACGGGGAGTATCCGGTAGCATCACTGGTTGTACTGTTGTAGGCATGTAAAATGGTAGCTACATGCTTGCTCCAGTGTTGTTTCTTCTCTGAACTCAATGTCCCCAACATATCTAGCAGTGTCCGATTAAACCGTTCAGGCTGGGCATCCCCTTGTGGATGGTACGGGGTTGTTCTGGTTTTCTCGATGCCCAATAAATCTAACAGCTTCCTAATCAGTCTGCTTTCAAAGTCCCTCCCCTGATCCGAGTACTTTGGCCACTGTTGAGGCCTTCTGGTCTTTAGTGGGTAATGCTTGAGCATATCTAGTGAAATGATTGGTTACTACCAAAACATTCCCTTGTCCACTCAGATCAGGCAAAGGAAATCAATGCACACCAGTTCCAGAGGTCCCTGACTTTGTAGGTGGCCCATTGGGGCAGCTTGATGAGGCAGGGTCTTTTTTTGTACACAGCGTGCACAAGAATCGCAGTATTCTTCAACTTCAACCCGCAAGCAGGACCAATAAAATCTGTTTCTTACGAGCTGAAAGGTCCTTTCTGATCCCAGATGACCATGATCATCATGCAAAGCAATCAAAACTGCCATCCTGTGCTTCTCGGGCAGGAACAGTTGCCACTTATCCTCTATATCATCAGAGGGCCCCTTCGGTAGACCACCCCTTGATGTATCTGTAACCGGTCCCATTCTCTTCTTAGCAGTCGGGCCTCCCTTGAGGAGTCTTGTAGGAGTATATCTGGACTCTGGTTCTCCAATGCCTCCATCACCAACTTCCCTAGAGGGTCTTCAAATTGATCTCTTCTCAGATCTCTTTTTGACAGCTTAGGTAGGTTCTCTTCCCCAACCTGAGTTACATCACAGTATTATCTGGGCACTCCAACAACCGAGACTCCAATTTCCTCAGCCCTGGAACCTCCACTGGCCTGAAGCTCCGCTCTCTGATATAAGGCTCGCACTCCCTCTGGGCCAGCTGAGTCCATTCTTCAGTAGGATCACGGAGGGTATGAGATCTTCTGGACAGTGCATCTGCATCTCTATTTCCAGCCCCGGGCCTGTATTTTAAGCTGAAGGTGAATCCCGAGAGGGCAGCCAACCATCGGTGGCATCTCGTTTGGCGGTGGTCAGGAGATAGGTGAGAGGGTTATTGTCCGTCTTGACCACAAACTCAGCCCCATACAAGTAGTCTTTTAGTTTGTCCACCACAGCCCATTTTAAGGCCAGGAATTCAAGCTTGTGTGTGGGGTAGTTTTTTTCAGCAGGGGCCAAACTTCTGCTCACATAAGCAACAGGTCTCAATTGATCATCATGTTCTTGGTACAGCACCCCTCCCAGACCATCTCGACTGGCGTCCACATGTGACTCATAGGGTTTCCTGGTGTCTGCATAGGCCAGGACGGGGGCAGTGGTCAGGCTCTCCTTCAACTTGGTAAAGGCTTCTTCACATTTGGTAGTCCACTGATCCTGGATAGACTCCCCAGGTTTTCTAGGCCCTATAGTAGATTTCACTGAGTCACCTGTTTCTGAGTCATCGTCTTCCCCCTCAGTCTTCAAAAGTTCATTCAGAAGCCTAGCAATTTTGGCAAATCCTTCCACAAACCTTCTGTAATAGGAGCAGAATCCCAAAAACTACCGAAGTTAAGTCACGTTAGTGGGTCTGGGCCAAAAGGTAATGGCCTCCAACTTTCCTGGATCCGTGGATACTCCTTCCGCGGACACGATGTGGCCCAGGTAATGAACAGAAGACTGGTAGAATTGACACTTTTCTAGAGAAAGCTTGAGGCCTTCATCATGGAGCCTCTTCAGGACCTTCTCTAATCGTTCCTCATGTTCCTCCAGGGTTCTCCCGAACACAATAATGTCATCCAGATATACCAGCACTTCAATTAGATTCATGTCCCCTACTGTCTTCTCCATGAGTCGTTGAAAGGTGGCTGGGGCTCCGGACAAACCCTGAGGCAATGCGATTGAACTCGAAGAACCCCACAGGGGTAATGAAGGCTGTTTTCTCTTGATCTTCAGGGTGCATGGGAATTTGGTAGTACCCACTTTTTAAATCCATCACGCTGAACCACTTGGCCCCAGATGAGCTCTGCAAGGCATCCTCTAGTCGGGGAGTGGTGTACTGATCAGGTATTGTCCTTTTTTTGAGTGTTCGATAGTCGATACACATCCTCAGGGACCCATTTTTCTTCCTTGCCACCACTATTGGAGAAGCGTATGGACTCCTGGACTCTCGGATAACACCGGTTCTTTTGAGTTCTGCTAGTTGCTCGCGCAGATCTTCCAAGTCGGCCAAGGGGACCCGTCGGACTCTTTCCCTGAACAGCTTGTCCTCCTGTAAGCGAATCTTGTGGGTGGCACTCTTTGCACACCCCACATCAAATTCATTCTTGGAAAAGATCTTCTACCATCTAGCCAACTGAGTTTTGTCTCTCTCCTTCCAAGCCGGTGGGAGGGTCGTGTCTTCGAAACAGAGCTTCTCCACCGTATTTTCACCCCTTTCTTCCTTCTCTAAGTCCGATAGGGCAACCGGGGTGGCAGGGTTCACTTGGCCCAACAACATTCTGGCCAGGATCTTCACAGGTGTGGTGACAGTATTCCTAATGCTCACCGATACCCTGCCATTACGTTTCTTCAGCGCCCTCAATGGAACCACTTCAGGGAGTACTTCTAGCCCTTGATGATTATCCAGAGGATCTGGTTCTAGAACAACAAAGGGGCCAGGCTGTTCCCAGGTGAGTTTAACATTGGCCCTCAGACAAGTCACTTCTCCTGGCTGTAGTACCTTCTATATTTTATCTAGCTTCCAGATATTTCCCACTCCTTCTTTTGGAGCGTTCTGTTCCAGCACCAGGCACTGATAGGCCCGTTGTAACATAGGGTGAACTCTGGGAGTTAAGGTGTCCTGTTCCTGGGCCACAGGTGTCAGTAATCTCCTGACCAGGTCAGTGTTGGTCCCTATTATGAGGGAACTCTTGTTGGCTCCTGGTGGAGGACAGACAACAGCCAGGGTGTCAAAGATCTCCGCTTCCCCCGCCACTGAGGGGTCAAAGGCCAATTTAATTGGAAGGCATCCATCGTACGGGAAGCTCTGGGTCCCTATGCCCCATATCTCCAAGTCTTCAAGCTTCTGTAGGGGCAAATGTCTCAGATGTTTCTGGTAGAAATCCCGGTACAGAAGGGTTACTTGTGCTCCTGTGTCAAGAAGGGCCTTAGTGTAAATTCCCTCTACTTGAATGGGGACTACTGGGAGGGTCCCACCAATTTAACAGGAAATTTCTTTGGAGGAGCCTTCTTACTGGACTCTGTAGTTCGGACTTTCTCTATCTTTTTCTTTCTCAGCCTCTTCCTGGATCTTAATCCTTGTTGGGCCTGGTATGCACTGATTTCCCGCCGTTGAGCATTGTTTTTGGACCTAAAGTAGGGAGTATCGGATTGTTCAAAGGTAGCACCAGAGATGTTGTGTGGGGAATTATTTTTCCCCTGCGGCCTCCCTAGGCCTCTAATTTTATTGGAGTTGACTGGAACTGATGGGCACTCGGTTGACGCCGGCTTGCGGTATGGGGCTGCAGCTTTCTTCGGGCTGAGGCACACCTGCCTATAGTGCCCAATCCCTCCACAGTTGAAACAAGCTTTTTCTTCTTTTATTTGTTGGTATATAGGGGTTGAAGCACTCCAAACCATTTCTTTCTTGGCTTCTCCCTCCTTACTTGCTTCTGAATTTTTGCCCATCAGGGAAGTCAGCATTTCCAGCACTTGAGTCATCTGTGACTTTAAGACAGCCACTTCAGAGTCCCATTCCGTGGCCATGGCGGCTCTTACTCCAGCGGAGGGGGGAGAGGTGTGTTGACTGATTACCTGCTGGTCATTCAACAGGGCCTCTTATTTCTCACCACTCGAACAAGGTCTGGGTAACTTAAGGACATGACTCCTCCTGTAGTTTTCAAATGGAGCCAAACTGGATCAGAGCGCAGAGCCCCTCCTAGAATCTGTTGCATCCTGGCTCGGTCTATGGCCTGTGGTGCCATACCTTTCTTCAGAACTATCTGACAGAGCATTTTATTCAATCTTCGGACATATTCAGACAGACGCTCCCCTGGCTGTTGAAGAGTGTGCTCAAACTAATAGACTAGGTCAGTAACTTTGTCCAACTGGCCAAACTCCTCCTGCAGCATGGCTAAATAATCATAGGTGGTACAAGTGGCATTGCTAAACCTTAGATTCCTTACGGCTTCTGCACTAGCTCCCTTCAAGCTTTCATTTATGCATTGTTTTTTTTGGGCCTCTGGAAGTTCCCAACCTTCCAATGCCTGCATTGCTTGCTCTATCCAGGTATCAAAGTCCTCTTCTCCAAGCGGCACGGGTTGTCTACCTGAGAAAATCCTTAGCTTCCGGTATCCAGCTTCCACGCCCACTGTGTTGCTCTTCTGGCACTTTGTCACGAGGTCTCCCAAACCGTTAAGGAGTTCAGGACCAATAGTGGTCAGGGAGGTTATTGTTTCTCTGGCCGACTCTCCTTGACTAGTTTCAGGGACTTCTTCCTTTATAGTCTTTGGGTGTACTAGATAGAACGTCTTCCGGTCCTTTGACTGCACACTCCTGCCTTTGAATCTCTCAGGTATTCCATCTCTCTGCTCCACCAATGCGTGGGTACGGGAGGTTTCCTCTTCTGGTCTGAGGTCAATTACCCATGCCCTCCTGCTTGGGGAAAGTACCTTCATAAGCTTGTCAACCTCTGCCTCTTCCCAGTCCTCTCCGGGAAGTTCAATGGCCACACTTGCGTCTGGGAAGGCACCTGCTGATTCACACCACTGGACCACAGTGAAAGGGTCCATGCTGGCACTTTGTGTGGGGGGGCTTGATTGCAGAGTACAGGATCCCGGACTCGAGCCCCCACGTGTAGCACTACCCTCAGTTAAGAGAGCTGCTAGTATTGTTTTGGGCCTGTACCATACTGCTGTCAACCTCAAGAAACTGTCTCTGACCCTCCACTGACACAGCTGTAACAAATGGGATTGTGGAACCCACTAGCTATAGGAACCACAATACCGCAATAGGGCATACAGTCACAGTTCAAAATTGGTTTACCTGTGTTGGCCGTCTCCAGGTAGCAGTCTCACCCAGCACAGGGAATAAGGTTTCCCCACAACCTTTTAGATCTCCGTGGCAGTATCTCCTCATCCGACCTTAAGCTGCTCCTCCCGCTTCGCTGTCCACCCACACAGCGCCCCCGCCCGTAACTTAGCGGGTGGACAGCGAAGCGGGAGGAGCAGCTTAAGGTCGGATGACCTTAAGGGTGAGACTGTTTTATACAGTCACGGATATCTGGTAAGCAGGATACATAGCTTTTTCACCTGGGTGTCACCATCGTAACCATCATTTCACTGTTGGGAAGAAGTTTCATTTATCATTTTCCTTGGAACACTTCACTTCACCTTGGATTTTTCTTTATTCATTTCACTATATTCAGGAGATTTTTCTCTGTTCATGGACTAAATTATCACAAATTTTTTACAATTCACGGTTTTCAGTAATTTTAATCCATTTATGGATTTATGAATTTTACACACGTGATTGAGTTTTCACTCTTCAATTCTTGATTAATTACTTGGGGTTATTGTTTATCAATCTCATCAGTGCTGCATATTTTTTGTACTTTAATACCTTTACTTAGTATGCTCTTAAAGCACTACCATTTTTCCTCCGTATTTCCTGATCCCTCAAAAAGCAATCGGATATTCCCTCCATCAATTTTACCTATAAATGTTAGTATCCAGTTACTAAGGAAGAAAGAATCCAGGCCCTTTTTAAAGCAATCTACTGAGCTGGCCAGAACCACCTCTGGAGGGAGTCTACTCCACATTTTCACAGCTATTATTGTGAAGAAACCTATACGTATTTGGAGATTAAATCTCTTTTTCCCCAAGACGTAAAGAAGAGTGCTCCCCTGTCCTCTGTGATGACCTTAAAGTGAATAACTCAACACCAAGTTCACTATATGGGCCTATTATGTATTTCTACGTGTTAATCATACCCCCCTTAATCTCCTTTCCCTTGAGAGAAGATAATTTCAGTTCCTCTAATATTTCCTTATAGCTGAGCTCCTCCATGCCTCTTATCAATTTAATCGGCAATGAACGCATAAGATAGAGAAGTCTAGGGAGAATGGTCATTTTGATAATGGCCGCGCGACCAAACCACGAAAAGGTTCCTGCGTGCCACTTTTCTAGGTCCCTCTCAATAGTCTTAAGTAAGGGGGGGGAGTTTTGTTCATAGATTGAGGAGAGCTGTGTAGACAGCCTGACTCCCAAATATTTCAGTGACTTTTTCCACCGCTGGAGCAAATTGGATCATGCTTTGTGTTTTTTTTTTTTTTTTTATCATTAAAGAGTTTATTGAAAACAAAACAATACAGGTCAAGGAATGCATACTCAGTAGATAAATTATCCATACAAAGTAGGAATGTGCTAGGATACAGCATGAGAAGGCTTGACATAAGTATTCTAACAGATGAAGTGATTCAGACAGAATTAAGGCAACAGACAGAAACTAGACCATGGCAACGGTCAAAACTTTCCTGCCGCTACATTTCACGCCCAGTGTGGATACAAGCATGTAATGAGTATATTATGCAATCTCCTGAACTGCCTGCAAAAATAGTAAAGATAAGAAAGATAAGGGGGGAAAGAGGAGGGGATCAAGGGGGATCAACCATGATGCTCTGTGTAATAAAAGCCATGCTACTATCAGTAAGAATGAGTTAAAGTTGAGACAAATGTACCGTTCTAAAGACTCTATTCAATGGGTCTGTAGTTCGACGTTAATCCACCAACTGACGGCACATCAATCAGTCAATCGCCGGACTGTCCGCTTGTATAGAGATAGTGTCCGTGTAGGCCTTGGAATATTTGAAGATGGTCCAGGACTTCCACGTCTCGTGGAACCTCTTGACCATTTCCAATGACTGGGCCAGGGTGTCCTCCATTTCATAGATTTCTGCAACTCTGTGGAGCCAGTCCGCTATGGAGGGAACCCTGGCTGAGTTCCAGTGAACAGGGATAAGCGATTTGGCCGCGTTTAATAAGTGCTTAGTAAGGGAGTGTTTGTACCTCTTCAAAGTGAAATTTGAAATGTGTAGTAAGCAGCATGACGCATCAAGTGTAAGTTTAGTCTCAGTTATCAGAAAGATTGATACTATTATCTTAGTCCAGAACGGAGTAGGTAAGGGACAGTGCCACCAGATATGAATCAAGGATCCTGTGTTACTCCCACACCTCCAACACTTGTCGGACACCTGTGGATTCCATTTGTTGAGCTTCACTGGTGTTAAGTACCAATGAGTCAACAATTTATATGCTGTTTCTTGTGTTTTAGTACTGATCGAGCACTTATGTGTTAAGATGCAAGCAGTCTTCCATTGTTTGGGTGTAATGGTTACCTGTAGAGCTTCGGACCACCGCCTCCTGAATCTGTCATCCAATGGCTTTTTAGCCTCCCGTAGCCATGCATAAATGATTGAAGTGACCCTATTACACTGATCACCCATGCGACACACCGACTCAAATTCCGTCAGGGGCCTAGAGAAAGTATCTGACTTCCCTTTGTTGTTTAAGTAACTTCGTAGTTGTAAGTATGTCCAGAAGGGAAGGCCTGTCATGTCGTTTTCTCTCTTTAAAGTGGGAAAGTCTTTGTTCTTGGACTGATGATAACAATCACCTGCCAAGAGTGGTTTATGTAGTGATGCTGTCTCCAGAAGGGAATTACCTGTACCCGGGATAAAATCCGGGTTGTCCTTTAAAGGTGTGAGAGGCCCAAGTGAGGAAGTAATCACTGTTTCTTTGGTCAGGCCGTGGATAATTTTTAGAGAAGTGCCCATCAAAGGATGTTGTTTTAAATCAGCCAGGTAAGAAGGCCAGGGTATCCAAGGGGCAAAAAATTTAGGGGAAATGGATTAAGGGCCATCTCCAAGCTCACCCAGTCTTTGGTGTCTTGGTGGCAGTGCCAATCAACGACTCTCGTAAGATGAGAGGCCAGGTAATAATCCCAGAAGCTGGGCAATCCCATTCCACCAAGTTCCCTGGATGTAAGTAGGGTGTCATATCTGATTCTCGTTTTTTTATGGGCCCAAATGAACGGCAGTAGTATGGAACGTAATGTTTTAAACATACAGCTTGGTAATTTAATCGGCAATGAACGCATAAGATAGAGAAGTCTAGGGAGAATGGTCATTTTGATAATGGCCGCGCGACCAAACCACGAAAAGGTTCCTGCGTGCCACTTTTCTAGGTCCCTCTCAATAGTCTTAAGTAAGGGGGGGAAGTTTTGTTCATAGATTGAGGAGAGCTGTGGAGACAGCCTGACTCCCAAATATTTCAGTGACTTAGGATCCCATTTGAAAGGGGAATTCTCCATGGTCGATTTAAGAACATTGTCTGGTAAGGTCACATTCATGGCTTCAGATTTGGTGTCATTTATCTTAAGGTTGGATACATACCCATACCGTACAAACAAATTTATTAAATTGTGGAGTGTAATATGGAGTTTAGTCAGAAAAAACAATAAGTCGTCCGCGTACGCGGCCACCTTGAACTCCCTGTCAGCCACCTTAAATCCACTTATGGATGTGTCAGCATTAATTGTTCTGATGAATGGTTCTAGAGAGAGGATGAATAAAAGCGGTGATAGTGGACATCCTTGTCTCGTGCCATTGTTGATATGTACCTTCTCAGATAATGTGCCATTTATTTTCAGCCTTGCTGTGGGGTTTTGGTAAAGAGCGGAGATCCACGCCAACATCCTAGGGCCCAGACCCACCCTGCCGCATGTGGCCATCATATAGTCCCATGCCACTCAATCGAAAGCCTTCTCCGCATCTGTGGATAGGAGAAGGCCCCCGATATCCTTCGAATTGGCCGAGTGAATCAGGAGTAGGGATTTAATTATATTATCCTTAGCCTCTCTGCCCGGCATGAATCCCACTTGCTCATGACCGATCAGCTTCTGTAGGTGGGGTCTCAGTCTGTCGGCGAGGATACTCGCAAAAATCTTCACGTCTAAATTTAGTAAGGATATTGGTCGGTAGCTCGCACAATCTGAGGGGTCCTTATCTGGTTTCAGTATAACCGTTATAAAGGCTGTGAGAAAGTCTGGGGTCACCTCTCTGGATCGAGACAGGGAGTTCAAAGCAGCGGCCAAGGGACCTGACAGGAGTTGTACAAAGGTTTTGTAATAAATCGCAGTAAAGCCATCTGATCCGGGGCTCTTACCTGTTTTAAGGTGTTTGATAGCGCCCATGATCTCAGATACCTCTATCTGACCATCAAGAGCGCCAGCCTCAAAGCTATCTAGTGAAGGAAGACCGCTGTTGTCTAGAAAGTCTCGGATGATTTGAGTTCTGTCCCCCGTCATACCTGGTGGCCTGTGTTGTTGTGGTAAATTATACAGGTTGGTGTAATAGGAGTGGAAGTGCTTTGCTATCGCTTCTGTAGTGACATCTAACGGTCCATTGGCGCGTTTAATGCCCATGATGGTGTTGCCGTATGTGTGTTCCCTGAGTGCTCTAGCCAAGACTTTGCCCGATTTGTTGCCTGAAGATAATAAATCTTCTTCCTAAGGAACATCAGGCGTTTGGCTCTAGTGTCAAGAATTTGTTGTAGTGCCTTCCTAGTTTCTAACAACTCCAAGGCTGAGAGAGCTGAGAGTGATTGTTTGTGCAATGATTCTAATTCATGAATGCGGCACGATAATTGTTTGATTTCCGTTTCTCTTTGCCTTTTGTGATGAGCACCCATTCTCATCAGTTCCCCCCTCAGTGTGCATTTATGGGCCTCCCATACTACCAAAGGGTCCATGTCTGGGGCATTATTGTGTTTGAAAAAAAGCCTTAAGCATGTCCGTCAGTTCGTGTAAGAGGGTTGGGTCTGTGATCAAAGAAGAATTGAGTCGCCAGGTCTGGGATTTGGGGGGTGACTTAGACAGGTCCAGCATCAAGGCCGTCGGTGAGTGGTCGGAAATGGACTGTATACCAATACGTGCTTCAAGTAGGGTAGGAAGGTCAGATTGTGTGATGAATAAATAATCCAAACGTGTGTATTTCTCATGGGGGATCGAGTAGTACGTGAAATCGCGACCATCTGGATAAGAAACCTCCAAGAGTCGATTAATTGTAAAAAGTGTAGGAGAGATTTAATTCTCTTGAGAATCATGTACTGAATGCTAGTTTTACCATTTGATGTGTCTGTCAATGGGTTCAGTGGGACGTTAAAGTCTCCCCCCAATATGAGGCACCCTAATGTAAAGCCTTGTAGTTGTTGCACTACATGTTTACAGAAAGTCAGATGTGCTCTATTAGGGAAGTAAACATTCGCTAATGTGATCGGAGTACCTCCGTAGGTCCCTTTCAGGAATAGAAATCTACCGTCAGGATCTGTCATTTGTTCTTTCAGTTCAAAGGGAGCATTCTTGCTCACCAGAATTGAAACCCCTTTTGATTTTGCATGGTCATTAGTAGCGTGAAATGCCCTGGTGAAAGATGAGTCGGTGAGTCTAGGCACATTATGAGTCTCAAGCCTCGTACACACGGCCGATTTTCTCGTCGTAAAAAACACGTCATTTTTTTCGACGAGATTCTTCTTAACCTTGACGATTTTCTCGTCAAGCTTTCCATGCGTACACACTGACATTTCCCAAATTCCTCGTTGTTCTCCGTGGTCACGTCCAGCATGTACGACGGCACTATAAAGGGGAAGATCTATTTCCCTGGTGCCACCCCTTGGGCTGCTTTTGCTGATCTCGTGTTACCGCGTGTGAAGTAAAAGTTTGGGAAGAGACGATTCACGCTTTTCAGTCTTCATGCTTTTCAGTTCGTTTTCTGCGGTTCAGTTTGTGCTTGTGGGTACGTATCTTGTCTTTCAGGGCGTCTAGGCAGGTCGTATCTGTTTTACAGTGAGTTCTTGCCCATTCATTTCTGATTTTCAGTTTGTTATTCATAGGCCTTGCTGTTCTAAAGTGCGTTCTGTTCTGTACGTTCTGATAAGACGACCGTTTCCTAGCCATGTCGCCTGTACGTTCTCGTCGTCGAGTTCGTGCTGTGCGTGCGCTTGGTGTTGGTCTGCTTGTTTTGGACCAAGACCAGTCCATGAACGGTGTGAGGAGGAGTTCATGGACCAAGAATTGGTTGCTCCAGCGGGACCAATTCTGCCATATGCCTCTGCTGCGGGAGATCGTCGAGAATAATCCTGAGGACTAGGAATTTTCTGCGGATGTCTGACCCCGTTTTTCAGCATCTGTTGGCTTTGGTGTCCCCCTATATTACCAGGAAGGACACCGTTATGCAGGAAGCCATCAGTGCTGAGCAGAGGCTCATCACCACCTTACGTTACCTGGCGACAGGGAGAAGTCTTCAGGACTTGAAGTTCACGACAGGCATCTCCCCCCAGGCTCTGGGCCTCATAATCCCAGACACCTGTTCTGCCATTATACAAGTCCTGCAGGAGGACTATATTAGGGTAAGTTTTCTCCATTAACATCACATTTTATGTATTTCATGTATGCTAATGTATGTATTTCTTTCATCCTTCCCTAATTACCATGATTGTAATATGCTGAGAATGTCCCCTTTGTCCTCATTCATGCTGGAAGCTTTAAAATGCCCCTTTTTTCTCCTCCATGCATATTTCCCTTCACTAACCTTTCCAGCAGTGGCGCCTGTTGCTCCAAATGTTTGGGGGTTCAACCTCCAATTTAGGACCTAAACTTCCTTCTTTTTAGCGACTGTGCCTATTAAACGCCACCAGTTGCCCCTTCCAATGCAGCTATTTTGTCCCCTCCAATGCAGCCATTTTGTCCCCTCCAATGCAGCCATTTTGTCCCCTCCAATGCAGCCATTTTGTCCCCAGCCCTGCACTTACCTTCTTCTGGTCAGCGCCATCCTTCTTCTGTCCTTGATGTCTTTTCCTGCCCTCGATGTTGCATCAGCCAATCATGTAACCGTAAAACAGACTTGGTGAACATGATTGGCAGAGCAGCCTGTCAGTGTTTACCCAAGGAATGTCCCCCCCCCCCTGCGTCCCCTATTTTACTTTTATCAAGCCAATTACATCCCTCAGGCTGGATTTTGCAAGCCTATTTGCCCCCCTGTTTCTGATATGCAATTTTCACCCCCTAAATGCCGCAGTTATTCATATGGCCGTCACTCAACAGGGGGCCATCCACCTGAATAGTGGGCGGCATTGACAATACATAGGTTCATGCAAGGCATGAACCTATGTATTGTTCTGAGTGACGGGCACAAGTCAGAGGGGGCAGTGCTCCAGCGCCCACTCTGGACGCACCGCCACTGCAATGCTATCCTGTGGCCAAACACATCTACCCCCCCCAAATTTTGTTAGAATGGACCATTACAGTGGGTGATGAATATGAAACATGAGCCTTCCATTATACTTATTAAAAACACCTTAAACTGAGATTTTTATTGATGTTGGCCTCTAATGTATTTTCTTATAATCTGCTTGCAATGTTCTATTTAAAATTTCAATTTTTTTTTCATCTTGTTTGATTCCCCAGCTTCCTTCCACGCCACAGGAATGGCAGACTGTGGCATCGGAGTTTGCCACGCGGTGGGACTTCCCCAACTGCGGTGGTGCCATAGACGGGAAGCACGTCCGTATCATGCCGCCACCCCGTTCTGGGTCCTACTACTTCAATTACAAGGGGTTTCATAGCATTGTGCTGATGGCGGTGGTGTCAGCACGGTATGAATTCCTCTATGTTGATGTAGGGAAGAATGGCCGGATGTCCGATGGGGGATCCTTCATCCAGACGGAGTTTGCCCTCCGTCTCCAGAGTGACGACCTTGCATTGCCACCGGATGCAGGGAATGTTGAAGGACTCCCCTTTGTTTTTTTGGCTGATGAAGCCTTCGGACTTGGACCGCACCTCATGAGGCCATTTCCACAGAGGACCCTGACCCCAGAGAAGAGGGTATTCAATTACCGGCTGGCCAGGGGCCGAAGAGTCGTTGAAAATGCCTTTGGCATAATGGCCAGCCGGTTCAGCTTTTTTATGACTCCCATCCACTTGGCGGAGTACAAGATAAACTATGTCGTTTTATGCTGCTGTGTGCTCCATAATTTTCTGTGCCGAAAATCAAGTACTTATATGGCCTCAGTATTGCCTGAGGCTGGACTTTCCCATGCCAATCCCCTGCCGGGCCTCAAATCTGCCCGTCCTGGCTTGCCCCCCCAAAATGCCCGTGAGGTTCTGGAGAAATATGTGGACTATTTCACGGGTAGGGGGGCAATTCCTATGCCAGGCCATGACTAAAGAATTGTGCATAAAAAACTCATTAAAATTATTTTTTAATCTGGTAACTTTGTTTGTTTCCTGTCTCCTAGTTTGTCTTAGTGCATTTGTAGTGGCAATTGTTTTTTCCTTTAGTAAATAACAACCATTTCACTATGCAACCCAAAAAAATACACAAATAAGGTTAGAGCGTATTTGAAAAAGAAGCTACACTTTGTTGGTGTTCAAATATTTTACTCTTTGCACATTCACACACATGGTAATTTTTATTTTTTATTTTGTTTTTTGGCTGGCCACAAACCGGCAAATGTTTTCTTATGAAAATACAAAACCATTAGTTGCATTCTAAAAAGTACAACATTGGATACCTCTGAGCAATATGAGACATTCACTTACACAAACTATGTCTCTATGTGCCCGTCCTAATATGGGGTATTGGCACCCCTTGCCCAGCCAAAAATTGAATATGCACACATTTTGAAGTAATTTCCAATAGGGATTTTAGACTCCTGATCCCTATTGACAACCTGTGCCATCTGCCATCAGGGGTGATCAATGGATGTGTTTTGTGGGTGCAACCCCTTCTTCAGTTCACCTACTTTAGATACGAGGAAGGGGTTGCACCCCCAAAAGCCATACATGGATATCCCCTGATGGTAGATGGCACATGTTGACACACTGTGTGCATATTCAATTTTTGGCTGGTTTGATTGTCAAAAATACATTAAAAGGGTGAATAACAAACTGAAAACAAAAATGGGGGTTTTGAGGCCTTATTCAATTCTCCCCAAAACATCTAGAATGTCTTTAAAGGTTTGATCCATCACATGAATTCTTTGTTTAATTCTGTCCAGTTCTGTGCTACATTCCATCACTTGCTGTATTATTCGTAGGGCACTGTCAGCATAGAAACATGTACTATCTTTCACCACAACATTTACATCCCCTAAAATATAAAAAAAAAGGTATTATAACTCTGCAGGCCTACATCTCTTACCTGAAGCTGTGGTGACAGATACTGACCTGTTGTGGTGACCAGTTCCACCACGTCATCCACTTCTCCTTCCTGCACTTCTCCTTCCTCCACCTCTTCAACTTCCTCAACACCCTCAGGTTGTGGGTCTTGGTGAGGTTGGGGTTGTTTCAAAGCTGTGGGTTTCATGTGCTCCCTGGAGTGTTCTCCTCCCAGTCTTCTCTCATCTATGAAAATCAAACAAAAGGTCTAGTTATCACACAGAAATTTTCTCTAAAAAATAAAAACAGGCTAAATTGATTGGAAGTGGGGTACAAGTGTCTGTTTGTGCAGAATTTCCACATGAAGATATTATTTTGTCTAAAAAATATGTTTAGTATTCACCTTTGGCTGTCAATTTTGAGACATGGAGGCACCACAAAATTTCACTGATGCACCTGTGTGGGACCCCCAAAAAAGGCGGTTCTGCTGGGCCACACTATAGTGCTCAAAAGTACAGATGTGGAACCAGCTGCTGAGTGTCCTCTCCTTTACACTGATTAAAAAGTTTGCATTTCATTCTCTTTACAAACACATCATCTAGCCAACAATGTAAGAACCACAATTTTATCAAAACAGGCAGATGTCTAATTAAATTTGAGCCTGAAAAATAATCAAAAAACGAGGATAGTGACCGAACGATGTGTCTGTAACGAACGCTTACTGTGCCCAACAAAGTTCAAAATATTACATTTTGGAAGGGAGTACACTTGTAAAATAAATAAACTTGGAGCAACATGTAAGTTGATAAATACATTAATAGCATTAAAGTTTCCAAAGTACTTACTTTTTCCTAGCATTCTCTTAATGCTCCTTAACTGCTCCGGCTCCCTCAGTTTGAGGTCTGACCACCTCTTTCTGAGCTGCTCATTTGAGCGTTTCACCCCAAAATTCTTCTTCAGACTCTTCACGACTTTCTTCATGATTTTGGCCTTCCTTCTATTAGGTTTGCTATACGGCCCATGCTTTGTGTCATAATCCGACTTTAGCAAGATGTCCACCATCTCCGCCATCTCCCCATAAGACATATTAGATGCCTTGAATCTCCTCCTTGATCGTGACGTTTCCTCAGTCTCCAGGCTTGTCTCCTCCTCGTTATTTGAGGAATTATCAGACACCTGCTGTAAATCCGCCATATCTGTCTGCGCGCCGAAAGTGAAGGGGCGGGGAAAAGATGTTAGTTAGAACGTCATGGGCGGGCGACGTGTGCGGAGTGACGTGTGCGTAGTTTGACGCATGCGTGGTGTATATATAGCAAACACACATGTGACTATACTACGTTCGGTGTGCGGAGAGAGGAGTTCAAGTGACGGACGTGCGAACGAAGGTATGTGAATTTGTGACTTTGAAAAATTGTTGCCCTGTACTGTCTTGAGAATGTTGGAAGATATATATGGTGAATAAGATTTTAAGGAGGTTAGACTGTGTGCCTCACATTAGTTATATAATTTATTTTTTACTTGCAGAGCCAATATGAATGTCTTTATTAGCGACAAAGAATTCCTTGCGGAATTTATAGACTGGGTAAGGGAGTTGCCCGCTCTGTGGGAAACCAAAAACCCCATACATAAAAAAAAAGGTGTGAGAAAAGCAGCGCTGGAGACCCTGCTCCCATTTGTGCATACCAAGGTGCCCACAGCCACAGCAAAACAGGTGGACACTAAAATTGGGAGCTTGAGAGGCACATACAGGACTGAACGCTCTAAGGTCCTGGCTTCTCAGAGGTCAGGAGCAGCAGCAGATGATGTGTATGTCCCCAATTTGTGGTACTACAGCAGGATGTCCTTTCTGGATGACCATATTGAGGCAAGGCCATCACTATCCACCATTCCCCCCAGACTTCCCTGCAGCCAACCTGAGCCTTCTCTGGAGCAAGAGGAGGCAGCCATCCTGGATGAACCTGATTTGGCCATCTGGAGCCAGGTATAGTATTTATAGAAAATGTATTGGGATAAACCTAATGTTTGAAAAATATGTCAAGATGACAAACATAAACTATTTTGTGTTCCACATGTAAAATCAAGATCTCGAGACATTAGTCTTGCCTAAATTGGGTGCTAAATAGTCAATCTGATGTAGTTGTAAATGTTTGGAAATGTATTCTTGATTTACATTCAAATTGCTACAATCTGGATCTGAAAGTTGTATGAAAATAATAAACCAAAATATTAAACTATGTCCCTTTTTCATACACAGAATGAAATCAGCCAGGAGGAGGGTCAGAAAACTGTCAGGCAGGAGGAGGCAGGGCCCAGTGGCAGCCAGGAGGTGGCAGGGCCCAGTGGCAGCCAGGAGGTGGCAGGGCCCAGTGGCAGCCAGGAGGTGGCAGGGCCCAGTGGCAGACAGGAGGTGGCCGGCCCGAGGAGAACCACAAGATCACAGGTGCCTCCCATCCGACTTCCCAAAAGAAGCAGGAGGGACAGGACCACGAGTGAGGCAGCAATGGCCCTTATTCGAGAGGCCCATGCCACCCTCCAGGAGCCCACATCCCCTGAAGAGGCCATTGCCGGCCTAGTGGAGGCCAAGTTCAAGGTGATGAGCATTGAGCAACGCCTCCTATGCGAGCCCCTGCTCATCACCTTGCTGAACAAGGGGGTGATGGAGAAAATTACCCCCAATATGGCCATATGTGAGGTGGCACAACTATCCCAACCTCAACCTCCACCTCCACCTTCTTCTTCTGCCCCACCCCCTTCTCCTCCACCTCCTCCTCCACCTCCACCTTCTTCTTCTGCGCCACCCCCTTCTCCTCCACCTCCTCCTCCTCCTGATAGGAGTACCCCTCCAGTGGCCCAGCCTCCAGCCACACGAAGAAGGAAGGCTGCAGGGAAGGCTTCAGGGAAGGCTGCCAAGAAGACGAGGGAGTGATGGCCTTGCTTCATTGTGGTCGGACAGAAGGCAGCCTGTTGTAGTACCACAGACTTGGGACATATATATCACCTGCTGCTGTTCCTGACCTCTGGGAGGCCAGCATCAGATTGTGCTCAGAACTGTTGGCCTTCTCAAGCTCCCAATTTTAGTGTCCACACAGGGTTGACGTGTGCTCTGGGGTCCCATGGATGCACAAATGGCAGCAGGTTCTCCAGCGCTGCCTTCTCTTTTTTTTTTTAAAACAGAAATAAATGTTATTTTTGTTTAAGTTCATACTTGACTATGTTTATTTTTACAATTTTTTAATTTAGCTTTGGAGTAAGCAGATGCATTTGACAGCCAAAAAAAGGGACAGATAGCAACCCCCCAAAAAACAATAAAATAATAATGTAAAAAATATAGGGTGTAAAATTTACAATTAAAAAAAACAAATATACAATGGGAGATCACTAGCAAAACATTGGCAAATTAAAATTGACATCTGTTAGAAAAATCTAAAACAGTAAAATATTCAGAAGATCTTGCACGATATAATACACCTAAATCTTCTTAAGAGCAGCATGAAAAAGGTTAAAAAAACATAGTCATAACTCTGTGTGAATATCAGCAGCAAAAGAAGTTCATTCGTTTTGATTAATGTAACATTCTAAAGAAGATTTCAATGCACAACATTTAAACGATGCAATAATTTAGAGCGTGACGAATGTGCTATCTCCATTACGAAGGCTTGATTTAGCTGAAGATGCGCTCCCGTCTCATACTTGATTCTGAGCATGCGCGCTTTTGGAAGAGTCGTAAAAGCATACACACAAACCATTTTCTCGTCACAAAACAGGCCGACGAGAAACACGACGAGGAAATCTTGAATCCTGACGAGAAAATAGAGAGCAGGTTCTCTATTTTCTCGTTGAGATTCACGGCAGTTTTTTCGTTGTAAAACCATACACACGAATGGTTTTCTCGACAAGAAAGCTCTCGCGGCACTTTTCTTGCCGGGTTTGGACGAGAAACTCGGTCGTGTGTACGAGGCTTAAAAGTTGGTTTCTTGTAACAGCGCAAAATGTGGCTTACCTTTTTTAAGCTCCCTTAATAGCGTTGAACGCTTTTCGGGTATGTTTAACCCCCTCACGTTGTGTGAGATTACCGTGGGATTATGACCCAAGGAGGTATATGCCATGTCGCAGACTCAGGAGTGGAACCATATCCGAGGCACCTAGGAAAGGAGTCAATAAAGGTAATTATTAACAGTTGAATAGGCAAAGTGGTTGATCAACACTCTATTAGGGGGGGGGGGGAGATGAAGCTAGAGAAGTAAATGGAGAGTTAATGAACTACCTCTTGATAGAGCCCTATCTAAGAGGATAACTGTACTGTGTCTGGAGCACCTAGCCAGGGATCCAGAACACTTTGGGGAGAAAAGGGAGGCGGCCACTCGGTGAGTGAACAAACAAAAATTACTGGCAAAACATGCCTCCATATGACACACAGCCTTAATTGTGATAACATGAAATGCTTATTAATCAACCTAGGTGGTCGACAACCCGGTACCCCAAAATAACTGTGGGGCACCGCGAAATCGACCCTCACTAAAAATTCAAGCTCGTAACTAATTAGTATGACTATACCGCTCCAAACGTGACAGCCACCCATGTAGTGGTTTGACCGTGGGTAGTCTCTCTCCCTCCCCCATCTCTGAGAGATAACCTTCTTCGCCTAGAGAGAGAAAAGGCCTTACAAAACGTCAGTATTAAGAGTGGGGTAGAACATTGACTTTCCTTCACAATGTGTGCGACACCTCCAGCACCGACAGCCGTCCGTCTCGGAGTCGCACACATAGCTTGCTTTAAAAACCCACTTCTGTTCTAGTAGTCAAAAAGAAATTATTGGCGGGGGGAGAGTGAACTACACCTCTATCAGCAGATAATGTGGATAAGGTTCAGATCTGCTTAAGAAAATTGCCACGTGAGAGCTGTAAGTGGGCAAAACTGGCATAAACATATAAAAATAAAAAAGCAAAATAAAAAGGCAAAACAAAACTGCAGAATAGAAAGAAACCGTTAACCAATGTCACTTCCATCTGCAGTAGCAGACATCTCTATTCACCCATAGTAGCACATGAGAATTGGGGCAAACCGTTCCCTAACCCTCTGCTTGGTCTCGATCACGCATGGATCTAGCGTTTGGGGTGCCAGCTTTTGAACCTCCCGCCTTTCCATGTTTCATCTTCTTGGAACGTCTCTTCTCAGGTGAGGAGAAAGGAGATCGGGTCGGACTCCTGTCAAGTGGTTGTAGTGAAAAGTCTGCATACCACTCTGGAAGCTCTACCAAGTCCAGGCCCAGACCATCACAGAAGTCATGGAGCTCCACCGGGGTGCGCAGCACATGTTGATGGCCATTCGCTGTTACTATGAGCGCGAAGGGAAAGCGCCAAGTGTATTTCAAATCTTTGTCTCTTAGTTTCTCCAGGAGAGGACGCAGAGCCCTGCGGTTCCTCAAAGTGATCTGGGACAAGTCCTGGAACAACATAATATTTTCCCCATTGAAGACAATGTGATTGTTCCTCCTAGCTTTCCGCATAATATCCTCTTTTAACTGAAAATTCTGGAGACAACAAATAATGTCTCTCGGTGGTGCTGTTTCAGGCCCTCTCGGTCTGAGGGCTCTGTGCGCCCGGACGAATTCTATTGCCATGTCTTCCGGCCTCTCCAGCAGGCTGTTGAACACTCTTTGCAGGGCAGGGGTTATTTTGTCTGTGTCCACCGATTCCGGGATGCCTCTCACTCTAATGTTGTTCCTTCTGCCTCTGTTGTCGAGGTCTTCTAAATTTCTATTCATGTCTATGAAATGCTGTGCATGAGAGACCGTGACATCATTCAGCCTGTTAATGGCTTTGTCTCTCTGCCTCCCTGCATGTTCCGCAGAAGCTAGCTTTTCAGTAAGGACCACAAGGTTGGTCTTCAAGTCAGTTATTGCGGCAGAAAAAGTGGATTTGATGTCCGCTGTGAAGCAGGACATGTCAGCGTATGTCAGGGGTTTGTTGGATCTGGATTTCCCCCTGCCAGCGTCCTCCACTGCCGATTCAGAGTCGCCGCTGAAGTCCTCCTCGTGGTGCTGTGTCGGCGCCATCTTGGAGCTGACTGTGTCGTTTTGATTTGCCGCTTGTTGTTTAAACAGATCCGTGATGTTTCTCGCGGCAGAGGTCGGTTGCCCACGTCGGGAACAGGGATGTGGAGTGCTGTAGAGCTTTCTACTCTGCATTGGGTTCTCCGTGAGAGGGTATCAGGCGAAAAGGCTGTGTGTCTGCCGGAGCTCCTCTAATGTGCTGCCATCCAAGCCGCGCACCAAGCCACGCCCCCCTTTGTGTTTATTTTTTTTGCCTTCCTCTGGATCAACTGTGGGTATAGGATTGTTTATATAAGATAGTGTGATTTATTTTCCCCTTTTAATTAGTTGAACTATACTAGATGGACTTCTGTGTTCTTTCAACTAGATTAACTATGTAACTTCACAATTGTATTCTCATATTAAAAAAAAAAATCTGTAAATTAAATAACATTGGACCATCCTTGCTTGAGCTTATCCCAATATTTTTGAGTTTCAGCATTTTGTTGGAACCACAACTTGGGTGACCATTTAGTTAAATATAAATTTAAACCCTAGAATCAGCAATTAAATTTTTTAACCAGAAGTATTGTGGTTTATACTCGTGTTTATGCTACATTCAGTGTACTATGATGCATTTTGGACATAAACCGGTGTAATCTGTTCTTTTGGGAATCATTAGGTTGGGAATCCAGGTTTGTGATTTACATCCTAATTTGCCTATGCCAAATGGTATATGACACAAGGTGGGGGGACCCAAACATCCAACACTCTGAAAGTGCTGACTGTACCGGGACAAGTTGTGTTGTAGCCAGGAAGTGGTGCTGTAAAACAGGGAGAAAATGCGGAAGTGTGGAGGGAGACGCTGTGTGGAGAGACACTGGGACAGCGTGTAGTGGGGAGCGAGCAGTAGGAGACTGTGACCCCCCACTGAGACTGGAACATGGAGAGTCCTAAAAAATTATTTCAGGGATTTAGGAGCTAAATTAAGGAGTAGGACCTCCAAGGTAGTATTCTCAGAAATACTACCGGTACCTCAATCCACACCAGAGAGGCAGCGGGAGATTAGGGAAATTAACAAGTGACAGAGGAGCTGGTGTAGAGTTTGGGTTCCTGGTAAACTAGGCTGACCTTTCAGATGGTTATGTCAGATTTCACCTTAATGGGGAGGGTGCAGTTCTGCTGGGAGAGAAGATGGGCAAAAAGTTAGAGGGGCTTTTAAACTAGGTGTTGGGGGTCCAGATGTAGAGCTAGCCAGCATTGAGCAAGGTTTAGTGGGTAATATTGGGGGCATTAGTGGTAGGGTGACTAAAAGAATCACAAACCTAAGGTAAGTAAGTTGGCAAATCCAAATTGCAGCCTCATAACAACTAGCAAGTAAAGAGTTTGCGACCGGACAAAATTACAAGGCTTCTATACTAGACATGTGCAATTTGGTTTGTTGCAAATTCGTTTTTCAATGAAATTCAACAAATGAGTTAATTTGGAAATATTCAAATTAACAAAAACCCATTTAACAAATTTTTTCAAAAGTTCAAAAATTCAAATATTCGAAAATTCGTAAATTCATATATTCGTAAATTCGAAAATGTGAAAACTCAAAAGCCTGAAAATGAGAAAATCCGAAAATAAGAATGAAAATCCGAAAATTCAAAAGAACAAAAATCCGAAAATTTGAAAGCCTGAAAATTTGAAAATCCAAAATAACTAACTAACTAATAATAATGACTATTACTAACTATTGAATTGTAGGTATTGGAATTTCCTTTCAAATTTGGCTGTTAATGAACGTAACAAATACAAATTTATCCGAAGTTACGAATTATCGGCATTAACGAACACTGCATCTAAAGGAATTAAATGTAATGAATTAATAATAATAAATAATAATAATAAAAAGGTTTTATTATTTTTATTATTATTTATTATTATTAATTTGTTATGTTTAATTAATTTAGGCATTTGTTATTTCGGATAATTCGTAACTTCAGATGAATTCGTATTCGTTAATGTTTATAAACAGCCAAATTTGAAAGGAAATTCCAATACTTATAATTTAATAGTTATTATTAGTAAGTTATTATTTCTGATTTTTGAATTTCCGAATACCGCATCTAAACAAATGGAACATAATGAATTCAAATTTTTCAAAATTATTTCGATCATAATGAATGGCCTGAAAAAACAAACAAAAAACCCTGAATGAATCGAAAACAAATTTTTTGGCATTGCACATGTCTATTGTATACCAATGCTAGAAGTCTAGCTAATAAAATGGGAGAACTGGAGTTTCTACTGTATGAGAAGAATTTTGGTTTTGACAGCTCACATCATTGGCTGACAACCATTCAGGGGTATACCCTATATCATAGGGATAGGGAGGGTAGGAAAGGGGGAGGGGTATGCCTGTATATCAAAAATGATGTGCAAGTGAACGTGAGGAACAACATCACTAATGGAACAAGGAAGGGGGTGGGATCCTTGTGGGTGGGGCTCCAAAGGGAGGAAAATAATGAGAAAGTAATAGTGGGCGTATGCTACAGGCCCTCTAATCTGAGGGAGGAGGGGGAGGCGGACCTCCTATCACAGCTTGGAATGACAGCAAGGCTGGGAAAAAGTCAGATGTGAGCTTTTGGAGGGGAATTCCGACCGTGTGTATGCTCCATCTGACTTTTTCTGTCGGAATTTCCGCTAGCAAAAGTTTAAGAGCAGGTTCTATAATTTCCAGACGGAAAAAATTCCTAGTGAAAAAAACGTTTGTCTGTATGTAATTCCGACGGGAAAAAAAACACGCATGTTCAGAATCAAGCAGAGGAGCCGAACTGCCTATTGAACTTCATTGATCTCGGCTTGTCGTACGTGTTTTACGTCAGCGCGTTCTTGACGGTCGGAATTTCCAACAGGATTTGTGTGACCATGTGTATGCAAGACAAGTTTGAGCGGAATTCCATCGGAAAAAACTTTCAAGGTTTTTCCTGATGGGAAAACCGATCGTGTGTACGCGGCATTACACCCGAGGGTCCTTAATTTCCCTGGCAGTAACCCCGAGTGTGGCTCTGGGTTAAATTTCAGTACCATTAGCGGTAACCCAGAGCCACACTCGGGATTGCATTGCAGGATCCTGGTGCAGTGTACTCACCTTGTCCCCAGGATCCTGCGATGTCCCCCCCGCTATGTCCGCGGGCTCTGTCCTCCGCCCGATGCCTCTGTGTGCCAGGCTCCATTCCCTGCGAGCGTCGTGACGTATGGGGTGGAGCCTGGCGGCAAATTCAAAAATTACAAAATTCATAATACACACAGTACACTGTAATCTTACAGATTACATTACTGTATGAAATTATTTCATATCCCCTTTGTCCCTAGTGTTTTGTCCAATGCCCTGCATGCAGTTTTATATTATATATACTGCTCTTTCTGCCTGGAAACTTGAGATTGTCCATAGCAACCAAAAATTGTCCCTTTATGTCAAAAGTGGTTTGAGACCAGCTAGAAAACAGCGATAGTAAATAAGAACACTTGCAGAATTGAGCGATAGTGAATAGTGGGGAAATTTATTTTATTAAAATTATTATATTATTATCTTTTATAATTATTTATAGTTAATATATTAAAATTTATGATTTTGTGTTTCAAACTTTATCATACCCGGGATGTCTACTAGACTCTTGTTTGGACAGATTTAAGTGTGTTATTACTCAGAATTACAGGCCTAAAATATAAAAAACGCCTTCTATGCAAAACAATTGTACCGCTTTGAAAAATCAGACACAATCATGCCGCCAGAGTGGCTACGGAACTCAGTCAGGTGATAGCTAGACCATTATTCTTAATTTTTATGGACAGTTTACTGACTGGAATGGTACCAGCTGATTGGAGAAAAGCCAGTGGAGTTCCACCCTGAATTTTTTTTCCAAAAATCCCCCAAAAAATAGAAAAAAAAATAATTACTTACCAGAAATAGCGGTTGCTATGCGGAAGAACCTAATCTGCCTCTTCATCGTCCGGGGCTGGTCTTCTTCCGCCATTCTACTCGTGGTGTCTTCTTGTGAATGGGGCACGCTGCCTTCTGGGAACTGTGTGTATCCCAGAGAGCAGCCAGCCCATTCACAAAGCACAGCGCGGCTCGCGCATACGCAGTAGGATATGGACAGTGAAGCCACACGGCTTCACTGTCTGTTTCCCTTACTGAGGATGGCGGCGCCGGGAGCTGCCAGGATCAAGGGATCGGCCTCGGGGGGGCTGACAATGTGGGCGAGTAGGACAGGTAAGTGTCCTTATTAAAAGTCAGCAGCTACAGTGTTTGTAGCTGTTGACTTTAAAAAAAAAAAAATTGAGCGTGGAATCCCTCTTTTAGAAATGAAAACAGTGCTATAAGTAGGAGGGCTGCTGATAGAAATTGTGGGGCCCCGTACAAACTACCTGACAGCCCCTCCCCCCCAAGAAAATATTAAAGCTATATTTCGCTAAAAATACAATAAAATCATTATTAGCAGACACAAATACAACATAACGCACATAATTCCTGCTAAATCTAAAAGATAAAACTGAGTTAAATGTACATTTGTTTATAACGAACAAAAGAGAGAAACGAGTCCTGTGGAATCAACCAATCCTCGGAAACATAATTCAAGTCGTAATGCCACTTACTAATGTGTGGTACTGTCGCTATAGCCAGACATGCATACAAAAGAAAAGACAAAAGTATTGCTACTGAGGTGAAAGGGGCTACTTAGGCAACAGAGGGTCTTAAACTGGTTGGAATTCCAAGAAAAATACTAAATTTATTGGTATCAAAGAGGCATATGCTGTAGTTTCCAAATGTGCAATTAAAATTATTATAACAGCTTCAATCAAGATATTGCTGACGATCTCCTTCAAAAGCGGAAGGGACCCAAGCAATTGATGTAAAACCAAACAAAAAACGATCGGACAAACAAGACAAATACAACAGATACAGAAAACAAAACACAGAGAGTCCGGACACCAGCATCCAATTCAGAGTGAAGTTGTAAAGCGATACAATTTGCTTGGTGATTGGATAGAGCTATTGAATAAATCAAATTAGATATGTGTATACATACAACTTCACTGTGAATGACCCCGGGGGTTCAGGTTCAAATATCAGATATATGTGTATTATTATGGCCCTGGATCTGATTCTAAAAATGATTGCTTGAGAGTAATGCCGCGTACACACGATCGATTTTCTTGCCATTTTTTTCTTGCCGTTTTTCACGTCGTTTTTTTTCATGTTTCCTCTCAAGCCTGTCTTGCGTACACACGATCATTTTAAAAAACGATCAAGCAAAGCGCAGTGACGTACAACACGTACGACAGCACTATAAAGGGGAAGTTCCGTTCTAATGATGCCACCCTTTGGGACGCTTTTGCTAATTCCGTGTTACCGCGTGTTAGTAAAAGTTTGGTGAGAAACGATTCGCGCTTTTCAGTCTTCGTGCTTTGAAGATCGTTTTCTGGAGTTCAGTTTGTGCCTGTGGGTTCGTATCTGTTTTGCAGTGCTTGTAGTCAGTTCGTATCTGTTTATTCAGTGCGGTCTGCTCTGCTCGTTCCTGTTTTTCAGCTTGTTCTTCATTGGCCTTGCTGTTCTTCCGTGCGTTCTTCTAGTTCGTTCTGTTCAGCCGACCGTTATCTAGCCATGTTGTGGCTATGTACTCGTCGTAGAGTTCGTGCTGTAGTTGGTGCAGGGGTTCATGCTGTATCCCGACTCCATGCCATGAGCAGGGTCAGGAGGAGTTCATGGACCAAGAATTGGTTGCTCCTGCGGCACCAATTCTGTCACATGCCTTTGTTGCGGGAGATCAGGGAGAATAATTCTGATGATTTCAGGAATTTTCTCAGGATGTCTGACCCCGTATTTCAGCATCTGTTGGCTTTGGTGTCCCCCTACATTACCAGGCAGGACACCGTTATGCGGGAAGCCATCAGTGCTGAGCAGAGGCTCATCGCCACATTGCGATACCTGGCGACTGGGAGAAGCCTGCAGGACCTTAAGTTCTCCACAGGCATATCCCCCCAGGCTCTGGGTATCATTATACCAGAGACTTGTTCTGCCATCCTTCAAGTTTTGCAGGAGGACTATATTAAGGTAAGTGTTCTTCTTAAAAAGCTCACTTTTTTTTTTTTGGGTGTTGTATACTTTATTTTTGGCTTAATTATCAGTCCCTAATTCACATGATTCTTAGCTGCAGGGAATGTCCCCTTTCTCCCCATGTATTTATTGTAAAAGTGTGTGGTTTGAGGCCTACCTTTTAAATGTGCCTTACTTAACCTCTCCAGCATGCTATCCCGGAGCCATACCTACCTTGCCTAGTCATTTCCATGTATTTTATTCTATGCTCCATCGTAGTGCTTTACCCAAAACGCACCCCAAATTTGGGCTAGGAATGTTTTTTTTTGGTTTACTTCATACAGAGTGCTACAGCCTTCATTTGTGATATCCCCAACTCATCTTCAACCCCCCCCCCACTTTTTTTTAAGGGTTTGTTCTTGGTTTGTTGTTGCTTACTAATATTTAGTTTTTTCTTTTTCTACCAATGTTGGCCCTGAATCTTTTAATGAAATCTGCTTTCAATGTTTCTTTCTCAAATTATTAATTTATTTTTGCTTTTATTCCACAGTTCCCTTCTTCGCCACATGAATGGCAGAATGTGGCTTCCGAGTTTGCCCACCGATGGAACTTTCCGAACTGTGGAGGAGCCATCAACGGCAAACATGTTCGGGTCGTCCCACCACCCCATTCGGGATCCTTTTATTATAACTATAAGGGGTTCCACAGCATCGTGATGATGGCAGTGGTGTCGGCCACCTACGAGTTCCTCTATGTGGACGTTGGCAAGAATGGCAGGTTGTCTGATGGAGGAGTATTTGCCCAGACGGAGTTTCGGGAACGGCTCCTTTTGGATCTGCTGGCCTTGCCACCAGCGGAGCAGAATGTGGAGGGACTTCCGTTTGTGTTTGTGGCGGATGAGGCGTTTGGCCTGGGACCCCATTTGATGAGGCCATTCCTGCAACGCACCCTCAACCCTGAGAGGAGGGTGTTCAACTATCGGCTGGACAGAGCCAGAAGGGTGGTGGAAAATGCCTTTGGCATCATGGCCAGCCGATTCCGCCTCTTCCTGACCTCCATCCACCTTGCCCAATACAAATGGAACCATGTGGTAATGACTTGCTATGTGCTCCATAATTTCCTACGGGTGCATTCCACCAGTTATCTGGCTTTGAGTGGGCCTGAGGCCTCTTTATTGAATAATGAAACTTTAGTGGCCCTGGAACCTGGCCGTCCAGGCTTGGCCCCCCAAACCGGACGTGAGGTCCGTGACAAATATGTCGATTATTTTGTGGGTAGGGGGGCCATTGAAATGCCTGAACAATTTTAACCTTATCATTTAGTAAAATAAATATTTGTTTGGATTAAAGATTGGTTTGGTGTTTTAATTTACTAATGTTTTATGTTTCTCGTAGGTTTACCTAGTGCACTTGTATTGCCATGTGTATTTAGCATTCTTAATTTGCCTTCATTGTCAGTGTAAACACAAAACATCGAGTAGTTCACTTAGCACAACATTTACATAATGAAGCCACATTTTTAGAGGATCAAAATACCTTTATTGTTTATTTTTGGGGGAAACTTCCTTTGAAATGTAGATGTCCCCTTAATTTTTTGGTTTTTAAAACGCATGACCAGCCATGCATAAACAAAATATCTTAACAAATATTGGATAAAAATAAACATACACTAGTCCTTTAAAGGTGAAAATAAAAACAAACCTGCCAAAACACAGCAACTTCAACCTTCTTTTGTTAAAAAAAAATAAACACGCCCAAGCACAGCTATGATCTTTTGTAGCCTTTCCTCCACCCGCTTTGTATTTTGCCTGATCTCTGTCAAGTCTCCCTTTATTTTTTCGAGGTCACGACAGCAGACCATGAGGTATTGGATCAGGATCTGGGCACTATGATGTGTCAACTTATCGGGGTCTTCGGCCAGAACTGCTTCTAAAATTTAAAAAAAACATGTAGTATAGAATATGTAGGCCTACATCTTATTAACCTGCATCTGTCTGGTTTGACACTGACCTGTTGTGGTGCCACTTTCCACTTCCACAACTTCACGTTCCTCTCCATCATGTGGTTCTGGGGGTATTGTTGAAGGTGTTGGCATTTTGGACACATCTGACCTAGCTTTTTGAATCCCTATGGAGATTGCACGAAAAGGTATAGTTTCATTAGTAGTGAATATATTTGAGTGAAATTTAAAGCATGATAAAATAATTGGTAAACATAATTTTGAAGTGTGTTCCATTTTTAAATGTACCCCCAGTGACAACCGGAACACATGATTGGATACATAGCCAAAAACATAGCATATCCTTTAAAAAACAAAATTTGACACATTGTAACACCCCAAAGTATATACACACGATCACCTGTGTGTGACACCCTCAAGGTTTTTGGCTTTTGGCCCACACTTGTACTACTGCGTTCTGTTGTTTAATCAGCTGCTGAGCATTCACACCCCTAAACATTACCATGCATATCCTTATTTTTTCCAAAAAATTGTCCTTTGGATTTGATCCAAAAAAAAAATTGGTTACCAAATTTGCTCCCCCAAATAAAATGAAATACATGTGTGCTCACACTGGATGAACCCAAAACATCGTTTTATGAACTGTACGGAGAAAGAGGTTTAATACGTCCGTTTACTGTGCGGACGAACCAGAAAGATGGTATCTTTCACTGTACTATATCAAAGACAAAAATACACGACATAATACAAGTAATAATCTTTAGCAGGGTAAATAGAAAATAAATACTTTACTTTTTCCTAAAACTTTCTTGATTCTTTTGTATTGGTCGGGCTCCCGCAACTTCAGATCAGACCAACGTTTTCTGAGCTGTTCCTTCGTTCTGCACACCCCGAATTTATTGAGAAGAGTTTTGACCACTTTGCCCATAATTTTTGTCTTGACCAGATTAGGCCTTTCATAAGGACCATGCTTGGCATCATAATCCTCCCTCTTCAAAATGGCGACCATCTCCACCATTTCCTCGAATGACATGTTGGATGCCTTATATCTCCTGGGTCGGGATTTGGGCTCCTCAGGAATTTCATCCTCTGTCGAGGTAATCTCTGTCACGCCATGTTGATAAGCACTACGACGAGTGAGAAGGGGCGGGTAAAGTACAATATTGAACGTCAGGGGCGGGCAAAGCGTGCGTAGTTTCACGCATGCGCAGTGTATATCAAGTGAAGAACCATGTGTCGCAAAAACTTTCATTTGGCGGGAGAGGGAGTTAGCAACGAACGTGTTGACGAAGGTACATAACAATTTGAGGATTTGAGATTCATCAGAGGAGATTTGGGGCTTCTAAATATGTCAAAAATGCAGATTTGATGAATGTTGCCTGAAACATATGTATTTTGTTGTTTCTTGATTTTACAGAGAGAATGAATTCATTTAAGAACCCGGAGTTCATGGGGGAGTTCATTGATAAATGGAAAGAACTACCTATCCTATGGCAAACAAAAAGTGGCGGAAATAAAAATAAAGTGGCCAGGACAGCAGCACTGGAGAGCCTGCTTGCATTTGTGCAAACCAAGATACCCACAACAACTCTCCAAGATGTGAAAACCAAAATTGCGACCATCAGAGGGACATACAGGACCCAGAGAACTATGGTCCTGAGGTCCCAGAGGTCAGGTGCTGCAGCAGATAAGGTTTATAAACCGAGTCTGTGGTACTACAGCAAGCTTTCTTTTCTGGATGACTAGCTGGAAGTGCGGGAATCTCTCTCCACCCTTCCCCCCAGAGGTCAATCCAGCCTTCCTTGTAGCCAACCCTCCAGCCTTCCCTGCAGCCAGCCCTCCAGCCTTCCTGGCAACCCTGCTCTGGCTTCCTCTGAGGATCAAGATGAGGTCCTTGAGGAGGCAGATTTGGATATATGGAGCCAGGTAAAGTATTGATATCTACATTTATATCTTACAAAATTGATGAATTAAAATTGATGTTAGTATTGTTAGGTATTTAATGTACTACAAAATAAATAGTTAAAGAGCAAGATACAGTAGTGGTCTAATTTAATGTGGACAAGGCAACAAAATCAGGATGCGGAATCAAGGAAAATGACATAAATTTTCACATTCAATTCAACAATGTCTAGAGGTGAACAATGTGTGTGATTGATGGTGTGAAAAAATACATAATGTGCCTTTCTTTTTTTACAGCCAGAGCAGAGCCAGGAAGAGGGTGATGTTGGGGATCAGGAGGAGGCAGGGCCCAGTGGCACCCAGGAGGAGGCTGGGCCCTGCACAAGAGCCCAGATGCCTCCCCTGATAGTTAAACCACGAGGGCCAAGGAGAGGTAGGCAGGTGGAGGAGGAAACAAGAGACTTCATCAGAGAGGCAACAACGGCCCTCAGGGAGGCACCCTCTGCTGAGGAGGGCTTTGCCGCAGTCCTCATGCAGAAGCTAGGCCAAATGGACTTGCGGCAAAAGCTCTACAGCGAGAGCCTTCTTTTAAAAGTCATCAACAAGGGATTGCTGGGGGAGCTCACCAAGTACACTGACATCACAGAGGTTGTCCCTAGTCCTCCACCTCCTCCTGCTCCTCCTACTACTCCTCCTGCCACAACCTCTCCTCCTGATCCCCAGCCTCCGAGGAAGAAACCAACCAAGGCTGCAGAGAAGGCTGGAGAGAAGGCTGCAAGGAAGAGGAAAAAATAATGCCTGCTGTAGTACCACAGACTGGGGACATATATGACTTATCTGCTGTGGCTCCTGACCTCTGGGAGTTCAAGCCAAGATTGGGCTCCTTTTTGTTTTTGATCGAATCTATAGTTTGGTTTTCACATCTTGGATGGTTGTTGTGGGGTCAAAAGGATGCACAAATGCAAGCAGGCTCTCCAGTGCTGCCTTTCCCTTTAATTTGTTATGTTCCTAAATAAAGGTTTTTTGATTTTGCCTTAAAATACTTGACTATGTGATTTATATTTCAAAAGACAGTTTGCTAGGGAGCAGGCAGGGACATCTCAAATAATATTATTGTTATTAACAAGGGACACAAACCTCCATGAGGCAAAATGAGACAAATTTTGAAGGTTGGTGTGGTAACTTTACACAAGAATAATTTAAGCCCAAAAAAAAAAAAAAAAGGCCACAAAAAATAACTAAAAATTATAAATATATACTTGAAAAAAAAAAGAAGGGATATTTACATTTATTCATGAATTTATGAGGGAGATGCGGCTTAAAAATGCAATTTTGCTATCATTAAATCAATTAGGAATTACTTTAGAAACAAGTTTGGCATAACTCTCAATGTCATTAGCAAAAGAACGTAATTGTATAAGCATTATCAAAAGCAGAACGGAATGCGCAGCATTAAAACAATGCTATTAATTCCACCGTGACGAATGTGCCATCTCCATTTCCAACGCTAGCTTTACCAAAACGAGCGCTCCCGTCTCATAGTTGCTTCTGAGCATGCGCGTTTTTTTTCACTTCGTGAAAGCATACACACTATCGTTTTTCACGTCGTTAAAAAAAACGACATGAAAAACGACGTGAAAAAAGAGAGCATGTTCGAAATTTTTAATGCCCGTTTTTCACGTCGTAAAAAATGCTCTGGAGCATACACACGATCATTTTTAATGGCCATTTTTTAAAATGGCATTTTTAACGGCATGAAAAACGATCGTGTGTATGGGGCATAAGGGTGGTTCCAAATATTGATTGGTAAGAGGATGCCTATGAATCAAAGTCTATCATTGATTGGTAAAGATGGAATTGGCCAGATAATTGTCCATTTTTCATAGGTAACTTGCCTCCGTGGAATGATGTTAATATATTAGCTGCTGTGTAATCACATCAATATAACTCAATACGGGGAATTGACCAAGTTGAATGGAGTTCATAGAAACACTAGAATCAATGGCAGTACTTTGAGTAACCAGCACCAATATCACTGCGATAAATGCACATATTTTACTTCCATATAGGTACAGGGAATGTAAAGTTCAAATGCAGCTTGGTAGGTATAATAGGGTCAATCCTGATAGGAAACCAACCGCAATCAAATTAGCAGAAGGAAGCGTGTCCATACTTTACCATACTGACATGGCCGACCATCTCAGCGTCCCGCTCGACCTCGGTTTTGATCTTGGACCGGGCTCCGTGGCGTACACAGTTTACTTAGCTCACAAAGGCCTTACGGCTATAGTAGGATCTTCACCAGCCAAGGACTGCTGGTCTGTTTTGTTCATGGTAAATCCTGGGTATTCGCCATGTTAGCAAGTGCAGTGGGTGGTGTATGGTAGGCGCTAATTTCAGATCCTCGGCTTTGGTTTGAACTGGGGTTTTTCGTAGCTGGCGTCATGTGACTGCTGTGACATCAACGTGGTTCGCTAGAAGATAGCGTAGCTTCGTCTGGACTGGGAGGGGTTAGGTACTGGCGGTTCCTTATATAGACACATTCATACCGGCAGTCCATCCCCAATTTAAAAGGAAAAAACAAGCAAGCAGTCCTTCTGTTTTTGAATGGAGTGATTTACACATGATAAGGAGATTATTATCCTTGAAAAAGCAGCTTAACTTTACTTTTATGAAGTTGAGGGCAGCGTCCAAAATATATCCTTCTCTATACTACACATTCCTATCTTGCTGAGTGGGATTAACACATCGATTGCTTTGGAATTACATATAGATCACATGACTCACATAAACTGATACTGACTTAATAGTGAGAATAATTTTAATCTAACACACCACCCATTGATAGAAATTGCCCAGCTAAAGGTCTTCATAGGCAGGGCAACAAAAAGAAGAAGAAACAATAAAATGCAAACAGGAGAGGGGAGAAGAGATATTTAAATTTACCGGGACTAAGGCATGACAACTATAAACAAGACAGAGGCAATAGAGGGAGGCACTAACACAAACTACTTATGTGTAGTATATACAATTAAAATACCCTAATTGAATAGAGGGGGGAAGCAAAGAAATAGAAAAAGAGGAATCATATTATTGGCAGACAAGCGACATAAAAGGGAGATAAATCACCTATCCAAGAAAGACCTGGAGGTTGAGTTCGGTGTTGAGTTCTAGGGGTACGAGAGACCCCAACCGGAATATCCACCACTTCTCCTTTTGGAGAAGGATGTGATTAAAGTCGCCCCTTCTCTTTGGCAGCTTAAGCACGTAAATTCCCTTAACCTTTAGGCCGTCAGGTTTTCCATCATGACATAAGGCAAAGTGTTTAGCCAATGGTTTCTCCTGGCTTTCCTCTGGGTCCCTCTCCTTTTCTTTCTTAATGTCACGTAAGTGCTCTTCAATCCTGACTTTTAAAGGTCTTTTCGTTTTGCCTATGTACATTTTTGGGCAAGGGCAGGTAATCATATACACTACCCTACTTGTAGAACAATTAATAAGATCTCTGATCTCAAAAGATTCTAGCCCATGTACATCAGTAAAGATGGCTGTTCGATCCACAAAGGGACAAACTTGACATCTGTTGCATGGGAACATTCTCTTGCTTCTGGGGTATTCAGATAACCAATTGGAACTTGGTTCTTTTACGAATTCAGAATTTATCGAAAAATCGCCCAGGTTCCTAGCCCTCTTGGCTACCAACTTGGGCGACGTTCCTACTATGTCGCGCAAGCCGGGGCAGTTCGTTAAAATGCCCCAGTGTCTTTCAAGTACTCGACGGACCGAATCCCATTGCGCTCATAGGGGTTGATTACTCTCACTGGCCCTGAATCTTGCTTTTTGACTTTTATTCCGTAAGGAGACTGCAGCAAATACCCTCCTAAGAGCCGATAGTCACCACCCCCATTCACTTAAAAATGGGATTCCAATAGGCCAGTTTTTGAGGATTAAGAGAAATTGCAGTAAAAAAAGAGGACCTAAGAAGGGAGGGCACTGAGCTCTACACCAGATTTCGTGAACGTGGGTACTCCCACCGACAAATTTGAAAAGCAAAGATGAGAGCAGCTTGTCAAGATAGACAATGTCTCCTCTCGTGTAATCCTGACATAAAAGTCAAAAAGCAAGAGTCAGGGCCAGTGAGAGTAATCACCCCCTATGGAGTGCAATGGGATTTGGTCCGTCGAGTACTTGAAAGACACTGGGGCATTTTAACGAACTGCCCCGGCTTGCGCGACATAGTGGGAACATCGCCCAAGTTGGTAGCCAAGAGGGCTAGGAACCTGGGCGATTTTTTGATACATTCTGAATTCGTAAAAGAACCAAGTTCCAACTGGTTATCTGAATACCCCAGAAGCAAGGTAATGTTCCCATGCAACAGATGTCAAGTTTGTCCCTTTGTGGATCGAACAGCCATTTTTACTGATGTACATGGATGAGAATCTTTTGAGATCAGAGATCTTATTAATTGTTCTACAATTAGGGTAGTGTATATGATTACCTGCCCTTGCCCAAAAATGTACATAGGCAAAACGAAAAGACCTTTAAAAGTCAGGATTGAAGAGCACTTACGTGACATTAAGAAAGAAAAGGAGAGGGACCCAGAGGAAAGCCAGGAGAAACCATTGGCTAAACACTTTGCCTTATGTCATGATGGAAAACCTGATGGCCTAAATGTTAAGGGAATTTACGTGCTTAAGCTGCCAAAGAGAAGGGACGATTTTAATCGCATCCTTCTCCAAAAGGAGAAGTGGTGGATATTCCGATTGGGGTCTCTCGTACCCCTAGAACTCAACACCTTGGATAGGTGATTTATCTCCCTTTTATGTCGCTTGTCCGCCAATAATATGATTCCTCTTTTTCTATTTCTTTGCTTCCCCCCTCTATTCCATTAGGGTATTTTAATTGTATATACTGTACTACACATAAGTAGTTTGTGTTAGTGCCTCCCTCTATTGCCTCTGTCTTGTTTATAGTTGTCATGCCTTAGTCCCGGTAAATGTAAATATCTGTTCTCCCCTCTCCTGTTTGCATTTTATTGTTTCTTCTTCTTTTTGTTGCCCTGCCTGTGAAAACCTTTAACTGGGCAATTTCTATCAATGGGTGGTGTGTTAGATTAAAATGATTCTCACTATTAAGTCAGTATCAGTTTATGTGAGTCACGTGATCTATATGTAACTCCAAAGCAATATATGTGTTAATCCCACTCAGCAAGATAGGAATGTGTAGTATAGAGAAGGATATATTTTGGACGCTGGCCTCAACTTCATAAAAGTAAAGTTAAGCTGCTTTTTCAAGGATAGTAATCTCTTTATCATGTGTAAATCACTCCATTCGAAAACGGAAGGGCCGCTTGCTTGTTTTTTCCTTTTAAATTGGGGATGGACTGCCGGTATGAATGTGTCTATATAAGGAATCACCAGTACCTAATCCCTCCCAGTCCAGACGAAGCTACGCTACCTTCTAGCGAAACGCGTTGACGTCACAGCAGTCACATGACGCCAGATATGGAAACCCCAGTTCAAACCAAAGCCGAGGATCTGAAATTAGCACCTACCATACACTACCCACTGCACTTGCTAACATGGCGAATACCCGGGATTTACCGTGAACAAAACAGACCAGCAGTCCTTGGCTGGTGAAGATCCTACTATAGCCGTAAGGCCTCTGTAAGCTAAGTAAACTGTGTACGTCACGTAGCCCGGTCCAAGATCAAAACCGAGGTCGAGCTGGACGCTGAGATGGTCGGCCATGTCATTATGGTAAAGTATGGATGCGCTTCCTTCTGCTAATTTGATTGCGATTGGTTTCCTATCAGGATTGACCCTATTATACCTACCAAGCTGCATTTGAACTTTACATTCCCTGTACCTATATGGAAGTAAAATATGTGCATTTATCGCAGTGATATCGGTGCTGGTTACTCAAAGTACTGCCATTGATTCTAGTGTTTCTATGAACTCCATTCAACTTGGTCAATTCCCCGTATTGAGTTATATTGATGTGATTACACAGCAGCTAATATATTAATATCATTCCACGGAGGCAAGTTACATATGAAAAATGGACAATTATCTGGCCAATTCCATCTTTACCAATCAATGATAGACTTTGATTCATAGGCATCCTCTTACCAATCAATATTTGGAACCACTCTTACTCTCAAGCAATCCTTTTTAGAATCAGATCCAGGGCCATAATAATACACATATATCTGATATTTGAACCTGAACCCCCGGGGTCATTCACAGTGAAGTTGTATGTATACACTAGGGATGAGCTCGGTGTTCGAGTCGAACATACGTTCGACTCGAACATCGGCTGTTCGATCGTTCGAAGAAGATCGAACGATTTGGGCCGTTCGCGCCAAATTCGAGTGACGCGAACGGCCCACAACACACTGCGCCATTGCAGTGCAATCCCGGCGCTGTGATTGGCCAAGCATGCACTGTGACCCGCATGCTTGGCCAATCACAGCGCCGGCAGCGAGGAGATGCCCGGATGCCTGTGGCCAATTATAGCTCAGGGGGGTTTAGTACACGCCCCACACTATAAAAGGCCGCCAGCGCGGCGGCCTTGTGTAGTGTGTTCCGGCGTGCAGGGAGAGAGAAGGATAGGCAGGGACAGTGTCTTTGCTATTTGTTCATTAACCTTGTGTGCAGGGAGAGAGAAGGATTGGCAGGGACAGTGTCAGTGATATTATTTGCTAAACGTTGTGTGCAGGGAGAGAGAAGGATAGGCAGGGACAGTGTCAGTGATATTCTTTGCTAAACCTTGTGTGCAGGGAGAGAGAAGGATAGGCAGGGACAGTGTCAGTGATATTCTTTGCTAAACCTTATGCATTTACAGTGTGTTGGCGTGCAGGGACAGAGAAGGATAGGCAGGGGACAGTGTCAGTGTCATTTTTGCTAAGCCTCCTGCACAGTATACACCTGAAGCTAGCCCTTATTGCTGTGTTTTCCTGTTGTGTAACACAGGCAGGCATCTGCAGCACTTACAGCGGGCGTAGTGTGCCTCCTGCACAATATACACCTGAAGCTAGCCCTTATTGCTGTGTTTTCCTGTTGTGTAACACAGGCAGGCATCTGCAGCACTTACAGCAGGCGTAGTGTGCCTCCTGCACAGTATACACCTGAAGCTACCCCTTATTGCGCGTGTTTTTTTTCTTTTGTGTTACACTAACAGGCTGTCAGGGAAATCTTCCGTCCAACAGCGCCAATCAGCGCCCAATGTACACGCGTGGCGGAATGACGCTTTGGCGCATGTGCGTGCGCGGGACGGCGCTTCTACGTTCTCGGGTGCGCGCGGCACACCAATAGGAATCCAGGCGGGCCTATTTAAAGAAACCCAGTTGCACTGACAAGTTGCTGGTTTGCCAGCTTTCCTGTGTACCCAAGACTCTGGAAAACTACCTGAAAATCTCCTTTTGACCCGGACTGGCTTGATTCCTCTGATCTCTCTCCTGGACCTGACCCTCGGCTTGTTATACGGACTTCTGCCTTCTCTTGTGTTTGACCCTCGGCCTGTGACTCGGATCTGCTGCCTGTCTACAACCCTTGACCTCCTGCTTGTACCTTTGGACTTCCACGTTTCCTTTGAACTCCTGCCTTGTTCCCGGTATTTTCTGGACTTGTTACTTATTGCTGTGCTAGACCCCCAGCCGGGACTGTTACCTCTGCAGTTGCAACCCGGACTCAGCCTGCACCGGCTTCTATTGACTCTTGCTGTTTGAACTATACCGATCCAGCTAGTTCCTGCTAGAAGCCTGCTCTTCAGTCTACTCAGCACTACCGGACCGTCTACAATTACCAACCATCTGCTGGTAGCCGGTGCCGCTTCTCGCCATCCACTCCCTGTCTCACCTCCAGGGAGTGGAGTGCGTCAAGTCGCAAAGGTGAACCACTCTCGGCATCTCGACCTCGGTAAGTACATACCTTAACAGTACAAACCAGCCAGATGTCTGAGGCCGACAGGGTGCGTTCACCGTTCGAGACCCTCTGTCAGCAGGTCACCGCGCTAACCGATGCGGTTCAGAAATTACAAGAAGGTTATGTCCAAATGGATGGCCGCTTTCAGCTACTTACTGGAGCTGCAGGACCAGCATCACCAGCTGCTACCGCTGCCAATGTTGCCTCCACGTCTCAAAATCAGGCAAACCCTACCATAGTAATGGCTACCCCTGAACCCAGGGTCCCTCTGCCTGAATGATTCTCTGGCGTCCGTAAGAAATATCAGGCTTTCAAAAATGCATGTTCTCTTTACCTCGCCCTTCAACCCAGGACTTTTTCTTCAGAAGTGGTAAAGGTGGGGTTCGTTATCTCCCTTCTAACCGACGAACCTCAGGCCTGGGCCCATGGCCTGATGGAGCAAAGCAGCCCCATACTAGATTCCGTGGACACCTTCTTCGAGAGTATGTCGCAGCTGTATGACGATCCTCAACGATCAGCCACAGCTGAGTCTGTTCTCCACAGTTTAACCCAGGGGAGAAGGCCGGTGGAGGACTACACGGCAGAATTCCGGAAATGGTCAGCTGACACTGGCTGGAATGAGATGGCTCTCAAATACCAGTATCGCCAAGGACTGTCTGAGGCTCTCAAAGACGAGCTGGCCAGGATTGGTGTTCCCACTACTCTGGAAGATTTGATCCAGTCTGTCACTCAGCTTGACAGACGCCTGCGGGATCGGCGTTCTGAGCGTTTATAGACTACCCGTCCGAACTGGACTTTGCCCCGATCAGCTCCTGCATTTCCAGGCCGCTTCTCGCCATCCACTCCCTGTCTCACCTCCAGGGAGTGGAGTGCGTCAAGTCGCAAAGGTGAACCACTCTCGGCATCTCGGCCTCGGTAAGTATATACCTTAACACAGGCATCTGCAGCACTTAGAGTGGGCGTAGTGTGCCTCCTGCACAATATACACCTGAAGCTAGCCCTTATTGCTGTGTTTTCCTGTTGTGTAACACAGGCAGGCATCTGCAGCACTTACAGCCGGCGTAGTGTGCCTCCTGCACAATATACACCTGAAGCTAGCCCTTATTGCTGTGTTTTCCTGTTGTGTAACACAGGCAGGCATCTGCAGCACTTGCAGCGGGCGTAGTGTGCCTCCTGCACAGTATACACCTGAAGCTACCCCTTATTGCTTGTGTTTTTTTTCTTTTGTGTTACACTAACAGGCATCTGCAGCACTTAGAGTGGGCGTAGTGTGCCTCTTGCACAATATACACCTGAAGCTAGCCCTTATTGCTGTGTTTTTCTGTTGTGTAACACAGGCAGGCATCTGCAGCACTTACAGCGGGCGTAGTGTGCCTCCTGCACAGTATACACCTGAAGCTACCCCTTATTGCTCATGGTTTTTTTCTTTTGTGTTACACTAACAGGCATCTGCAGCACTTAGAGTGGGCGTAGTGTGCCTCCTGCACAATATACACCTGAAGCTAGCCCTTATTGCTGTGTTTTCCTGTTGTGTAACACAGGCAGGCATCTGCAGCACTTACAGCGGGCGTAGTGTGCCTCCTGCACAATATACACCTGAGGCTAGCCCTTATTGCTGTGTTTTCCTGTTGTGTAACACAGGCAGGCATCTGCAGCACTTACAGCGGGCGTAGTGTGCCTCCTGCACAGTATACACCTGAAGCTACCCCTTATTGCTCGTGGTTTTTTTCTTTTGTGTTACACTAAGAGGCATCTGCAGCACTTACAGCGGGCGTAGTGTGCCTCCTGCACAATATACACCTGAAGATAGCCCTTATTGCTGTGTTTTCCTGTTGTGTAACACAGGCAGGCATCTGCAGCGCTTACAGCGGGCGTAGTGTGCCTCCTGCACAGTATACACCTGAAGCTACCCCTTATTGCTTGTGTTTTTTTTCTTTTGTGTTACACTAACAGGCATCTGCAGCACTTAGAGTGGGCGTAGTGTGCCTCCTGCACAATATACACCTGAAGCTAGCCCTTATTGCTGTGTTTTCCTGTTGTGTAACACAGGCAGGCATCTGCAGCACTTACAGTGGGCGTAGTGTGCCTCCTGCACAGTATACACCTGAAGCTAGCCATTATTGCTCGTGGTTTTTTTCTTTTGTGTTACACTAACAGGCATCTGCAGCACTTAGAGTGGGCGTAGTGTGCCTCCTGCACAATATACACCTGAAGCTAGCCCTTATTGCTGTGTTTTCCTGTTGTGTAACACAGGCAGGCATCTGCAGCACTTACAGCGGGCGTAGTGTGCCTCCTGCACAATATACACCTGAAGCTAGCCCTTATTGCTGTGTTTTCCTGTTGTGTAACACAGGCAGGCATCTGCAGCACTTACAGCGGGCGTACTGTGCCTCCTGCACAGTATACACCTGAAGCTACCCCTTATTGCTTGTGGTTTTTTCTTTTGTGTTACACTAAGAGGCATCTGCAGCACTTACAGCGGGCGTAGTGTGCCTCCTGCACAATATACACCTGAAGCTAGCCCTTATTGCTGTGTTTTCCTGTTGTGTAACACAGGCAGGCATCTGCAGCACTTACAGCGGGCGTAGTGTGCCTCCTGCACAGTATACACCTGAAGCTAACCGTTATTGCTCGTGTTTTTTTTCTTTTGTGTTAGACTAACAGGCATCTGCAGCACTTAGAGTTGGCATAGTGTGCCTCCTGCACAAAATACACCTGAAGCTAGCCCTTATTGCTGTGTTTTCCTGTTGTGTAACACAGGCAGGCATCTGCAGCACTTACAGTGGGCGTAGTGTGCCTCCTGCACAGTATACACCTGAAGCTACCCCTTATTGCGGTGTTTTCCCATCTCCCTGTAGGCCATTAGAATGTCTGGGAGGCCAACAAGGAGAGGCAGACAGTCAGGAGCCAATAAAAGAGGACAAGCAGGCTCTGTGTCTAGAGACAACAGTGCTGGTCGTGGACGCGGTGCATCGTCATCAGCACGTGGCCATGGGACACACTTGTCCTTATATTCGGCAGCTGGACGTGTTGAGCCGCATCATGCCGAAGACTTGGTAGAGTGGATGACCAAGCCCTCCTCATCCTCCTCATCCTCTCTCACCCAGGCTCAGGGTACTGGCAAAGCAGCTGCCAAAGCGTCCTCTTCCCTCGTATCAATGTCATCATCAGTCACTCCTTCCTTAGATCCACCATGTCCTCCTGAGGAGTCCCCCGAACTGTTTGAGCACAGTGTTGGGTACATGCTCCACGAGGATGCCCAGCGTTTCGAAGGGTCTGATGATGATACCCAGCTAGAGGAAGGCAGTAGCGTGAGAGCAGAGAGAGGGGATGCTCAAGAAGGACGGCAATCTGGCAGTCATGTTCCAGCAGCTACAGCATACTGCCAGATTGGCTCCAGTGATGAGGAGGGAGGGGATGATGAGGTCACTGACTCCACGTGGGTGCCTGATAGGAGAGAGGAGGAGGAGGCACATCTCCAACGAGGAAGGATGCCCTCGGGGGGCCAGCGTAAGGGCAGCACACCGACTGAATCACATCGCAGAGCTCCGCCTGTGCAGGGCGCTGCCTCTGCTCGTTATTCCAAAAGTTCTTTGGTGTGGGCCTTTTTTGAGTCAAGTGCATCAGATCGCACGGCTGCTGTTTGCAACATATGTCTCAAGCGTATCTCGCGTGGCCAAAACATCAGCCGCTTGGGCACCACATGCTTGACCAGACATATGTTGACCTGCCATGCAGCTCATTGGCAAGCCTACCTTAAAGACCCACACCAAAGAACAAAGCGGACCTCTCCTTGCTCCGCATCAGCTGGGATCTCCAACCCCACTATACCTTCAGTCCTCTCTGAAACCTGCACTGAGAGGAATGAAGGTGTAGAATTAGGTGTGTCACAGCCAAGTACTTGCGGGCACTCTGCTAGCAGTACACCGACGTCCGATTCTAGCAGGCAAATTTCCCTGCCCCAGCTGCTGGACCGTCAAAAGAAGTTCACTCCCAGCCATCCACATGCCCAGCGGTTGAATGCTAGCTTGGCTAAATTGCTAGCAATTCAACTGCTGCCTTTTCAGTTGGTAGACTCGGCCCCCTTCCGTGAGTTTGTGCAATGTGCGGTTCCTCAGTGGCAGGTTCCCAAACGCCACTTTTTCTCACGGAAGGTAATTCCGGCTCTCTATCGGCATGTGGAAGGCAATGTCCATGCCTCGCTTGACAGGGCGGTCAGTGGTAAGGTGCATATTACAGCTGACTCATGGTCCAGCAGGCATGGACAGGGATGTTACCTTTCTTTCACGGCGCATTGGGTCACTCTTTTGGCAGCTGGGAAGGATGCAGGACAAGGTGCAGTAGTGTTGGAGGTTGTTCCGCCACCACGCCTCCAAAATGCTACTACTGGTTGTGACACTCCTCTCTCCTCCACCCCCTCCTCTTCTTCTTCCTCCATGGCCTCTTCCTGTGCTTTGTCCTCGGAACCAGCGGTGCTCCGTAGGCGTTCAAGGGGCTACGCAAGTACGCAGGCAAAAAGATGCCATGCCGTGCTTGCGCTGGTGTGTTTGTGGGACAGGAGCCACACTGGGGCAGAGGTTCTGTCTGCTCTGCAGGGGCAGGCTGAGAGGTGGTTGACGCCACGCCAGCTTAAGCCAGGAATGGTGGTTTGCGACAATGGCACTAACCTCCTCTCCGCCCTCCGACAGGGACAACTGACCCATGTGCCCTGTGTGGCTCACGTCCTTAACCTGGTGGTGCAGCGGTTCTTGGGCAGGTACCCGGGCTTACAGGATGTCCTGAGGCAGGCCAGGAAAGTCTGTGTGCATTTCCACAGATCATATAATGCCAGTGCTCGGCTGGCTGAGCTGTAAAAGGAGTTGAACCTGCCCAAGAACCGCTTTATATGTGACATGCCCACCAGGTGGAACTCAACGTTGGCCATGCTGCAGCGGCTGCACACGCAGCAGAGGGCCATCAATGAGTACCTGTGCGACTACGGCACCAGGACAGGGTCAGGGGAGCTCGGGTTTTTTTCACCACGCCAGTGGGGCATGATCAGGGATGCATGCACTGTCCTGGCACCATTTGAGGAGGCCACGAGGATGGTGAGCAATGACAGTGCATGCATCAGTGACACTGTATCTCTTGTCCACCTGTTGGAGCATACGCTGCGTGGAATAATGGAAAGGGCACTTGAGGCAGAACAGAGGCAGGAAGAGGAGGACTTCCTTGCCTCTCAAGTAGGGATGAGCCGAACACCCCCCCGGTTCGGTTCGCACCAGAACCTTCGAACGGACCGAAAGTTTGCGCGAACGTTAGAACCTATTAAATACAATGGACGCGAACGTTCGAAATCTAAAGTGCTAATTATAACGACTAATATGCATGTTATTGTTCTAAAAAGGGTTTGGGGACCCGGGTCCTGCCCCAGGGGACATGTATCAATGCAAAAAGAAGTTTTAAAAACTGACGTTTTTTCTGGAGCAGTCATTTTAAGATGCATAAAGTTAAAAAAAAAAGTGAAATATTCCTTTAAATATTGTACCTGGGGGGTGTCTAAAGTATGCCTGTGAAGTGGCATGTGTTTCCCGTGTTTAGAACTGTCCCTGCACAAAATGAAATTTCTAAAGGAAAAAAAAGCCATTTAAAACTGCTTGCGGCTTTAATGTCATGTCTGGTCCCGGTAATATGGATGAAAATCTTTGAGAAAAATGGCATGGCTACCCCACCAGCCCCCCCCCCCCCCCAACTCCAGCCCATTACCAGCCCCTTTGGGTCTTGTATGCATATTAAGGGGAACCCCGCACACAAAATAAAAAATGCCCTATATACTCTGAACAGCAGTATACAGGCGGTACAAACAAGACAGGGACTGTAGGTTTGTTCTTAAGTAGAATCTGTTTGTAATTTTGAACACGTACATTGTTTAAGTGTACTGTAGCTCCAGCCAAAAAATCTATTTTTAAGCTTTTTGGAAAACATAGGGAAGGGTTATCACCCCTGTAACATTTGTTTTGCTGTCTGTGCCCCTTGTTCAGAACATTTCACCTCACTTTCCATCCCAATGACAGATGTTTTTGAAAAGTGGGGTTTTTATTGAAACGCGGATTGGTGATAAAGCATCAGTAGACAGGAGACACCTTTTTCCCATATTAACTCTTACAGGAGAGAATTTCCCTTCCTAGTGGTAGATTTCCTCTCACTTACTGTTGTCTCCTTCCGTTTGCAAGTAGGAGTCGTTTGTAAGTTGGATGTTTGAAAGTAGGGGCCTGCCGTATATTCTCTGCTGAAATTTGCCCCTTACATGTTGGTGTTGCCACAACACTGTGAAGCCTCGTACACACGGCCGAGTTTCTCGTCCAAAACCGGCAAGAAAAGTGCCGCGAGAGCTTTATTGTCGAGAAAACCGTTCGTGTGTATGGTTTTACGATGAGAAAACTGCCGTGAATCTCGACGAGAAAATAGAGAACCTGCTCTCTATTTTCTCGTCAGGATTCAAGATTTCCTCGTCGTGTTTCTCGTCGGCCTGTTTTGTGACGAGAAAATGGTTCGTGTGTATGCTTTTACGACTCTTTCAAAAGCGCGCATGCTCAGAATCAAGTATGAGACGGGAGCGCATCTTCTGCTAAATCAAGCCTTCGTAATGGAGATAGCACATTCGTCACGCTGTAAATTATTGCATCGTTTAAATGTTGTGCATTGAAATCTTCTTTAGAATGTTACATTAATCTAAACGAATGAACTTGTTTTGCTGCTGATATTCACACAGAGTTATGACTATCTTGTTTAAAGCTTTTTCATGCTGCTCTTAATTAGATTTCGGTGTATTATATTGTGCAAGATCTTCTGAATATTTTAATAATTTAAATTTTTGAAACAGATGTTAATTGTAATTTGTCAATGTTTTGATAGTGATCTCCCATTGTATATTTGAATATTTTTTGTGTCAAGTTTACACCCTATATTTTTTAAAGATTTTTTTTTTTTATTATTTGGGGTTGTTATCTGTCCCTTTTTTTGGTGTCAAATGTATCTGCTTACTCCAAAGCTAAATTAAAAAATTGAAAAAATAAACATAGTCAAGTATGAACTTAAACCAAAAAAACATTTATTCATGTTTTTACCAAAATAAAGAGAAGGCAGCGCTGGAGAACCTGCTGCCATTTGTGCATCCCAGGGACCCCAGAGCACACATCAACTCTGTGTGGACACTAAAATTGGGAGCTTGAGAAGGCCAACAGTTCTGAGCACAATCTGATGCTGGCCTCCCAGAGGTCAGGAACAGCAGCAGGTGATATATATGTCCCAAGTGTGTGGTACTACAACAGGCTGCCTTCTGTCCGACCACAATGAAGCAAGGCCATCACTTCCTCGTCTTCTTGGCAGCCTTCCCTGCAGCCTTCCCTGAAGCCTTCCCTGCAGCCTTCCTTCTTCGTGTGGCTGGAGGCTGGGCCACTGGAGGGGTACTCCTGTCAGGAGGAGGAGGAGGTGGAGGAGAAGGGGGTGGCGCAGAAAAAGAAGGTGGAGGAGGAGGTGGAAGAGAAGGGGGTGGGGCAGAAGAAGAAGGTGGAGGAGGAGGTGGAGGAGAAGGGGGTGGGGCAGAAGAAGAAGGTGGAGGTGGAGGAGGAGGTTGAGTTTGTGATAGCTGTGCCACCTCACATATGGCCGTATTGGGGGTAATTCTCTCCATCACCCCCTTGTTCAGCAAGGTGATGAGCAGGGGCTCGCATAGGAGGCGTTGCTCCATGCTCATCACCTTGAACTTTGCCTCAACTAGGCCGGCAATGGCCTCTTCAGGGTATGTGGGCTCCTGGAGGGTGGCATGTGCCTCTTTAATAAGGGCCATTGCTGCCTCACTAGTGGTCCTGTCCCTCCTGCTTCTTTTTGGAAGGAGGATGGGAGGCACCTGAGATCTAGTGCTTCTCCTGGGCCCTGCCACCTCCTGGCTGCCACTGGGCCCTGCCACCTCCTGGCTGCCACTGGGCCCGGCCACCTCCTGGCTGCCACTGGGCCCTGCCACCTCCTGCCACACAGTGGGCCCTGCTTCCTCCTGCCTGACAGTTTACAGACCCTCCTCCTGGCTGATTTCATCCTGTGTATGAAAAAGGGACATAGTTTAATATTTTGTTTTATTATTTTCATACAACTTTCAGATCATGAATGTAGCAATTTGAATGTAAATCAAGAAAAAAACTAATTTTTTTTAGGACTACATCAGATTGACTATTTAGCACCCAATTTAGGGCAGACTAATGTCTTGAGATCTTGATTTCACTTTTGGAACCCCAAATAGTTTATGATTTTCATCTTGACTTTTTTTTCCATCATTAAGTTTATCCCAATACATTTGCATTAAATACTATACCTGGCTCCAGATGGCCAAATCAGGTTCATCCAGGATGGCTGCCTCCTCTTGCTCCTGTCATGGAGGTCCTGCCAGAAGCAGGCGTCCTGGTCTTCCTGATTCTCGGTTGCGCATGCTCCGCCCTGCAGGTGGCGCCAGAGGGGCTATTTAAACCTGTCAATCGCAGACAGTCCCTGCTGTCTGCTCTACAGCGTTGAGTACCTGAAAACCTGATCTGAAGACTTACCTGTGTTTGACCAGGCCTGCCTGTGACTTCTCCAGTTTTCTGCCTGCATCCGACCCCTGGCTTGTTGTGACCTCTCCTCTGTCTGATCCCTCTGTACCTTGCTGCCAGCCAGTTAACCGACCCGGCTTGTCTGACCAAGCTCACTGTTCCTAGTTCCGGTCCAGTCTGCTAAGCTGATCCAGTTTGCTGAGTTCCTGTGTTCCTGGTTCCAGTCCAGTCTGCTAAGCTGATCCAGTCTGCTGAGTTCCTGTGTTCCTAGTTCCGGTCCAGTCTGCTAAGCTGATCCAGTTTGCTGAGTTCCTGTGTTCCTGGTTCCAGTCCAGTCTGCTAAGCTGATCCAGTCTGCTGAGTTCCTGTGTTCCTGGTTCCGGTCCAGTCTGCTAAGCTGATCCAGTTTGCTGAGTTCCTGTGTTCCTGGTTCCGGTCCCGTCTGCTGAACGATTCCAGTTTGCTGAGTGTTCCTGATTCCAGTTCGACCTGCTGTGTTCCAGTGTGCCTACCAAGTCTGCATACCTACCTTCACCTTGGTTGATCCTGCCAGGCACTCGTACCCCTCCTACCTCCGCGCCTGCTGTTACCTTACCAGGGGCCGCTGGTGGGAGCCGTAAGGGAGGCCTTCCTCTGCAAGTCCGGGCTCATCACCGCTAGGTACGTGACAGTAGCAGACAGCCATGTCTGAGCCCGAGCAGGGAGCCTCACCTATGGAGGAACTATGTCGGCACCTGGCAGGATTGGCTGAAGCGGTCAAGAACCTCCAGCAAGGCTACACCCATCTGGAAGAACAAGTGCAGGTCCTCTCCAACCCCCCTGGAGCCCAAGGGGGATCCCATACCTCTACCTCCACTGCTGGGGCAGGATCCTCACCCACAGTTGTCATGCTTCCTCCGGAGCCCAGGGTCCCTACACCCGAAAGATTCTCCGGGGATCGAAGCAAGTTTAGGGCTTTTCGTAATTCCTGCGAACTCTACTTCGCTCTGCAGCCTCGCACCTTCTCCTTGGAAGCCACCAAGGTGGGCTTTGTGATGTCCCTGCTTTCCGGAGACCCTCAGAGCTGGGCCCACCGTCTCTTGGAACGGAAAGATATGGCGTTAAACAACCTCTCCTCCAGACACCATTCTTGCTCCTGGAAACTTCCTTCTGCTTCAGGAAGACCTACTCTCCCGGAACAAGCAAGCCTCCACTGGGTAGAGACCCCCCTCCGAACCGGAATTGCAGGCCAAAGATGGGCTGTTTTGGTACCAGAACAGGATCTACGTACCTGAAGAGCTGAGAATAACCGTACTGGAACTCTGCCACGACCATGCCCTTGCCGGGCACTTTGGCGTTGCCAAGACCACCGACTTGGTACAGCGTACCTTTTGGTGGCCTCGGCTCCGCGAGAACTGTAGGAAGTTTGTGGAGTCCTGCATAGTTTGTACCTGAAACAAGGGTTACAAATCCAAGGCCTGGGGACTACTGAGACCCCTACCCGTCCCAGACAGACCCTGGAAAATGCTGTCCATCGACTTTATCGTCGAGTTGCCTCCGGCTGAGAGTCACACCACTATCTTCGTGATAGTAGACCGTCTATCCAAGATGGCACATTTCATTCCCATGAAGGGGACTCCCTCAGCTCCCGAAACTGCACAGGTGTTCATCAGAGAGGTCGTCAGACTCCACGGGGTACCAGCCAATATTGTCTCCGACCGAGGGGTACAATTTACCTCCCGGTTTTGGAGATCCCTCTGCAAGGCTCTGGAGATAGAATTGTCACTTTCCTCTGCTTACCATCCCCAGACCAATGGACAGACTGAGAGGACTAACCAGACACTTGAGCAGTACCTGCGCTGCTTCTCTTCATTCGCTCAGAATGACTGGGTTTCCCTGCTCCCATTGGCCGAGTTTGCCTATAACAACTCTACGCATTCCGCTACCAAGCAGTCCCCATTCTTCGCAAACTACGGTTTCCATCCTACATTCCTGCCCAATTCCCTTCCTGAATGTACGGTGCCCGCAGTCCAGGAAAAGTTGAACTTCTTTTCATCCAACAACCAACTTCTGCAGGAAACCATGACCAGGACTCAGGAACACAACAAAACAATTTTTGACAGGAAGAGACGGGGTGAATTAATGCTGGCACCCGGCGACCAAGTATGGTTATCCACTTTAAACTTGAGGATGGCATGCCCCTCTAAGAAACTGGGCCCCAAATTCTTAGGGCCGTTTCCAGTCAAAAGGAAAATCAATGAAGTGGCTTATGAACTGGAGCTCCCTGACTCCCTCAAGATCCATCCGGTCTTCCATGTATCTCTGCTGAAGCCTTCGGTTCCCAACCCATTTCCAGGCCGAAGTCCGGCTCTCCCTGATCCTGTCATTGTAGACGGGGAGGAGGAATTCGAAGTGGAAGCCATTATGGATTTTAGAAGAAGGAATAACCAGAATCAATTCCTGATTAAGTGGAAGGGCTACGGACCCAAAGAAAACTCTTGGGAGCCTGAGGAGAACATCCATGCTAGAAGCCTGGTGCAGTCCTTCAAGAGATCTCACCCTGAGAAGTTTGCCCGGATGGGCATCCGGAGGCTGCCCCTTGGGGGGGGCAATGTCATGGAGGTCCTGCCAGAAGCAGGCGTCCTGGTCTTCCTGATTCTCGGTTGCGCATGCTCCGCCCTGCAGGTGGCGCCAGAGGGGCTATTTAAACCTGTCAATCGCAGACAGTCCCTGCTGTCTGCTCTACAGCGTTGAGTACCTGAAAACCTGATCTGAAGACTTACCTGTGTTTGACCCGGCCTGCCTGTGACTTCTCCAGTTTTCTGCCTGCATCCGACCCCTGGCTTGTTGTGACCTCTCCTCTGTCTGATCCCTCTGTACCTTGCTGCCAGCCAGTTAACCGACCCGGCTTGTCTGACCAAGCTCACTGTTCCTAGTTCCGGTCCAGTCTGCTAAGCTGATCAAGTTTGCTGAGTTCCTGTGTTCCTGGTTCCAGTCCAGTCTGCTAAGCTGATCCAGTCTGCTGAGTTCCTATGTTCCTAGTTCCGGTCCAGTCTGCTAAGCTGATCCAGTTTGCTGAGTTCCTGTGTTCCTGGTTCCAGTCCAGTCTGCTAAGCTGATCCAGTCTGCTGAGTTCCTGTGTTCCTGGTTCTGGTCCAGTCTGCTAAGCTGATCCAGTTTGCTGAGTTCCTGTGTTCCTGGTTCCGGTCCCGTCTGCTGAACGATTCCAGTTTGCTGAGTGTTCCTGATTCCAGTTCGACCTGCTGTGTTCCAGTGTGCCTACCAAGTCTGCATACCTACCTTCACCTTGGTTGATCCTGCCAGGCACTCGTACCCCTCCTACCTCCGCGCCTGCTGTTACCTTACCAGGGGCCGCTGGTGGGAGCCGTAAGGGAGGCCTTCCTCTGCAAGTCCGGGCTCATCACCGCTAGGTACGTGACAGCTCCAGAGAAGGCTCAGGTTGGCTGCAGGGAAGTCTGGGGGGAAGAGTGGACAGTGATGGCCTTGCCTCAATGTGGTCATCCAGAAAGGACATCCTGCTGTAGTACCACAAATTGGGGACATACACATCATCTGCTGCTGCTCCTGACCTCTGAGAAGCCAGGACCTTAGAGCGTTCAGTCCTGTATGTGCCTCTCAAGCTCCCAATTTTAGTGTCCACCTGGTTTGCTGTGTCTGTGGGCACCTTGGTCTGCACAAATGGGAGCAGGCTCTCCAGCGCTGCTTTTCGTACCACTTTTTTTATGGATGGGGTTTTTGGTTTCCCACAGAGCGGGCAGCTCCCTTACCCGGTCTATAAATTCCACAAGGAATTCCTTGTCACTTATAAAGACATTCATTTTGGGTCTGCAAGTAAAAAAAACATTTAAATAAATAATGTGAGGCACACAGTCTAACCTCCTTAAAATCTTATTCACCATATATATCCTCCAACATTCTCAAGACAGTATAGGGCAACAATTTATCAAAGTCACAAAATCACATACCTTCGTTCGCACGTCCGTCACTTGAACTCCTCTCTCCGCACACCGAACGTAGTATAGTCACATGTGTGTTTTCTTTATATACACCACGCATGCGTAAAACTACGCACACGTCGCTCCGCACACGTCGCCCGCCCATGACGTTCTAACATCTTTTCCCCGCCCCTTCTCTTTTGGCGCGCAGACAGATATGGCGGATTCACAGCAGGTGTCTGATAATTCCTCAAATAACGAGGAGGAGACAAGCCCGGAGACTGAGGAAACGTCACGATCAAGGAGGAGATTCAAGGCATCTAATATGTCTTATGCGGAGATGGCGGAGATGGTGGACATATTGCTAAAGTCGGATTATGATGCAAAGCATGGGCCGTATAGCAAACCTAATAGAAGGAAGGCCAAAATCATGAAGAAAGTCGTGAAGAGTCTGAAGAAGAATTTCGGGGTGAAACGATCAAATGAGCAGCTCAGAAAGAGGTGGTCAGACCTCAAACTGAGGGAGCCGGAGCAGTTAAGGAGCATTAGGAGAATGCTAGGAAAAAGTAAGTACTTTTCCACATTTTTCCTATTATTGTATTTCACAACTTACATGTTGCTCCATGTTATTGCATTTTCCTATTGTACTACCTTACAAAATGTCATAGTTTGAACTTGGTTGGGCACAGTAATCGTTCGTTACAGACACATCGTTTGCCCACTATCCTCGTTTTTTGGAGATTTTACAGGGTTAAATTAAATTAGACATCTGCCTGTTTTGATTCAATTGTTGTTCTTACATTGTTGGCTAGATGATGTGTTTGTAAAGAGAATGAAATGCAAACTTTAATCAGTGTAAAGGAGAGGACACTCAGCAGCTGGTTCCACATCTGTACTATTGAGCACTATAGTGTGTGCCACCAGAACCTCCTTTTTTGGGTGACACACACAGGTGCATCAGTGAATTTTTGTGGTGCCTCCATGTCTCAAAATTGACAGCCAAAGGTGAATACTAAACATATTTTTGGGAAGAAATAATGTCTTCATGTGAAAATTCCCTACAAACACACACTTGTACCCCACTTCCAAGCAAATTAGCCTGCTTTTAGTTTTCATAGAGAATTTCAGTGTGATAACTAGACCTTTTGTTTGATTCTCATAGGGGAGAGAAGACTGGGAGGAGAACACTCCAGGGAGCACAAGAACCCCACAGCTTCGAAACAACCCCAACCTCACAAAGACCCACAATCTGAGGGTGTTGAGGAAGTTGAAGAGGTGGAGGAAGGAGAAGTGCAGGAAGGAGAAGTGGATGACGTGGTGGAACTGGTCACCACAACAGGTCAGTATCTGTCACCACAGCTTCAGGTAAGAGATGTAGGCCTGCAGAGTTATAATACCTTTTTATTTTGTTTTTAGGGGATGTAAATGTTGTGGTGAAAGAAAGTACACGTTTCTCTGCTGACAGTGCCCTACGAATAATACAGCAAGTGATGGAATGTAGCACAGAACTGGACAGAATTAAACAAAGAATTCATGTGATGGATCAAACCTTTTGTCAGGGTCACCTGTGGCCAGGTGACAGATGCACACCGTAGGGGGACAGGAGTGCACCGCGAGGTAGTGAACCCTATGGCTGGCTTCTGCGGATAGGAAACTGGGTGGTTGTGGAAAGCGGGACCAGAGGAGCACAACCGGGATCCCAACGGAAGCGAGAGCCAAGATTCCCCAGGGCGCGGAGTCTAAGACCCAGCTGGTCTTCTCCAGGGCCTCTAGTGGTGAGGATGTTACGCTGCAGGCTGGGACCAGGTCGCGGCCCCTGGAGTTTCCTAGCTCACGCCCCGTAGGATAAGGGGAAAAGAGGGGAAGCAGCAGCACACGATAGAGAGAACCGAATAACAAGCTGAAGGTCAGGGGCCACAAGCAGACAAGGATAACGAAGAACGAGCCGAAGGTCAAGGGTCACGAGCAGACAGGGATAGTCGGGGACAAGCCAATAACGTAACAGAGAGACAGACGTAGCACACGGCAGGCAGGAACCCAAACACACAATGCCTAACAAACACGTTGATCACCAAAGCAGGCTTGCAGTGCACAGGTTAATATAGTGTTCAGTGATAGGGCCTGGGGTGGAGTCAGGCTGGGAGGAGATTATAAAGGAAGCCAGGTGAAGGAGGTCTGGTCTCTAGATGAACACATGAGGAGGAAGGTAAGATGGCAGACAGACATTAATGCATATCCATGACAGTACCCTCCCTCTTACGAGGCCTCCCCCTTCCCCGCCTGGGCCCAGGTTTAGAGGGAAACTTCAGATGAAACTCCTTTAACAGACGAGGTGCAAAGACCTCAGATGCAGTGATCCAAGACCTCTCCTCAGGACCAAACCCTTTCCAATGAACGAGGTACTGAAGAACGCCTTTACAGAGTCGGGAGTCCAGAATTTGACTGATCTCGTACTCCTGATTATCCTCAGAGACAGGCGCCACGGTAGGGAGAGGACGAGAGAATTTATTGAGGACTAAAGGCTTTAGAAGAGCAACATGAAAGGAGTTAGTGATTTTAAGGCTCTTAGGAATCTGGAGTTTGAAACAAACCGGATTCAGTTTAGCAGTTACCGTGTATGGACCGATGAATCGTGGAGCAAACTTCAGAGAAGGAACTCGGAGCTTGATGTTCCTGGTAGAGAGCCAGACTTTGTCCCCTGGCTGAAGAGAAGGCGGTTTACGCCTGCGGCGGCCGGCAAAGCCTTTGAATTTTTCAGCAGCTGCCCGGAGGGAATCATGAACGTGACCCCAAACGGAATTGAGAGACTCCTGAACCGAAGCCAAAGCTGGAATGTCTGGAGAACAGATCATGGGAAGAGGAAGTTGAGGGTGTTTTCCATAAACTGTGAAAAAGGGTGTCTTCTGCGAACTGGTATTCACATGATTGTTATGGGAGAATTCTGCCCACGAGAGTAGAGAGGACCAATCGACATGGTGAGAAGACACAAAGGTGCGAAGAAAGACCTCTAACTCCTGATTAACCCTCTCAGTCTGTCCATTGGATTGGGGATGGTAAGAAGAAGAAAAATCCAAGACAATATTGAGGGATTTGCAAAAGGCTCTCCAAAAACGAGACGTGAATTGGACTCCCCTGTCGGAAACAATATGAGAAGGGACCCCATGTAGGCGGAGAATTTCCCGAATGAAAATGGGAACCAAGGCAGGGGCAGAAGGAAGACCAGGAAGAGGAACAAAATGAGCCATCTTGGAGAATAGATCGATTACCACCCAAATGACTGTATTATTCTCAGACAGTGGGAGATCGGTGATAAAATCCATGGCAATATGGACCCAGGGTTCCTTAGGAATGGGCAAGGGCATGAGGAGACCAGCAGGAGCTTGTGTGGAGGATTTGGACTGAGCACAGACATGACAAGCTTTAACGTAGTCTTTGACGTCTGAGCGGAGATTAGGCCACCAGTAGTGACGACTGATGAGTAGGAAGGATCGGGGGAATCCAGAATGCCCTGCCACCTTGGAATCATGTCCCCAACGAAGGATCTTAGCTCTTAGCTCAGTGGGGACAAAGGTCTTACCAGGCGGAATTTTAGACTTCAGGGTGGTAGAGTGGGCAACAATGCATGAGGTGGGAATGATCGGCTCAGGTTCAGGGGCGGACTCCTCGTCCAAAGTGTCAAATGACCTAGAGAGCGAATCAGCCCGACCGTTGCAGGAACCAGGTTTGTAGGTAATCGTGAAATTAAAACTGGCAAAGAAGAGACTCCACCTGGCCTGTCTAGGATTCAGACGTTTAGCATTCTGTAGATACTGTAAATTCTTGTGATCGGTAAAGATCGTTATGGAGTGAGGGGAACCCTCCAAGAGATGACGCCACTCCTCTAACGCCAATTTAATTGCGAGAAGTTCCCGATCACTGATGGCATAATTCCTCTCTGCCTGAGAATTTTTTTTGGAGAAGAACGCACATGGTTGGCGTCTCTTCTCAAAGATTTGAAGAAGCACAGCTCCCACCCCCATTGAAGAAGCGTCCACTTCAATAAAAAATGCATTCCCAGGATTTGGTCTCCTCAAGAGGGGGCCAGAAACAAAGGCCTGTTTCAGGTTGTGAAATGCAGAGACAGCTTCGGGAGGCCAGTCTCTGGCATTCACACCCTTCTTGGTCAAAGCGATAATAGGCGCGGCAATGGAAGAGTAATTCCTTATGAACTGCCTATAATAATTAGTGAAGCCAAGAAAGCGCTGTGTGGCCTTGAGGCTAGCAGGAAGAGGCCAGTTGGTGATAGCCAAGACCTTCCCAGGGTCCATACGAAGCCCCGAACATGAGACGAAGCACCCCAAAAACAGGACCTCAGAACATTCAAAGGAACATTTCTCCAGCTTGGCATAGAGATTGTTCTCTCTAAGACGTTGAAGTACAGTGCGGACATGGTTTCTGTGGACGAGCAGATTCTCAGAAAAGATCAGAATGTCATCCAGATAGATGACAACAAACTGGTACAGCAGATCTCTGAAGATTTCATTGACAAAGTTTTGAAACACGGCTGGAGCATTACACAGACCAAAAGGCATCACCAGATATTCGTAATGCCCGTCTCTAGTGTTGAATGCAGTCTTCCATTCGTCACCCTCCCGTATTCGAATGAGATTGTACGCGCCTCTGAGATCCAACTTGGTGAAAATGGAGGCACCCTTCAACCTATCGAATAGCTCAGATATTAAGGGTAAGGGGTATCGATTTTTAATAGTAACCGCATTTAAACCCCGATAATCGATGCAGGGTCTTAAGGTACCATCCTTTTTGGCAACAAAAAAGAACCCTGCCCCTGCAGGCGATGAGGATTTCCGGATGAAACCTCTCTCCAGATTCTCTGCTACATACTCCGACATGGCCTGGGTCTCTGGGATGGACAGAGGGTAGGTACGACCCCTGGGTAGAGTTGCTCCGGGGACAAGATCAATAGCACAGTCAAAAGACCTGTGGGGAGGAAGCACCTCAGCTGATTTTTTACAGAACACATCCCGGTAATCGCTGTATGCGGCGGGAAGATCAGAAGAAACAGAAGTGGCAGCAACCGGAAGACTCTCCTTGGGGGTCACCTTGAGAAGACACGACGAGAAACATGAGGAACCCCAGGCCAGGATCTGCCCAGAGACCCAGTCCACATGTGGAGAGTGGAGCTGTAGCCAAGGGAGGCCCAATACAACTGGGGTAGAGGCCTTGGGTAGAATAAGAAAGGATATCCACTCCTGGTGGAGAATCCCTACCGACATCCTAATGGGTAGCGTCTGGAAGCGAATAGGGCCCCCTGGGAGAACAGTGCCATCAATTGCCGAGACTACCAATGGGGTAGTGAGAGGTGAAAGGGTAAGCTTCATAGAAGAAGCAGTTCTCCAATCCATAAAATTGCCGGCAGCCCCGGAATCCAGGTATGCAAGGGTTGACTGAGGAGAAGTGCCTACATGAAGGAACACCGGCAAGAGCAGGCGAGAAGGTGATGTTTCTGGGTCCAATACTCCACCTTCCAAATGTATTAGACCCGAGCGTTTCCCGGACGAAGCGAGCAGGAGTCACGAAAATGACCCTTGCCCCCACAATAGAGGCACAAGCCCAGAGTTCTGCGCCTAGCACGTTCTTCGGGGGTTAGTCTGGTCCGGCCCAGCTGCATAGGTTCTTCAGCAGGTAGAGGATGCTCCACGGAATGAAGGGAGGGGAGCTCAGACTGGCTAGGACCCAGAGAGTGCTGGCGTCTTTTTTCTAAGGACCTCTCTTGAAAACGAATGTCGATCTGGTTGCATAATGAAATTACATCGTCCAGACCGACGGGAATGGCTCTTCCCGCTAATTCGTCTTTCACTCGGTCAGAGAGGCCATGTAAAAAGGTAGCGACCAGGGCCTCATTATTCCAGCTCAATTCAGCTGTGTGGATACGGAACTGAAGAGCATATTGCCCCACTGAACTAGATTCTTGGCGAAGACGTAAGACAGCACTAGCCGCTGAAGAAGCCCGAGCCGGCTCTTCGAAGATATTACGAAAGAGCTTCAAGAATTCGGACAGACTGGAAACCACCGGATCGTTCCTCTCCCACAGGGGGGCAGCCCAGGCCAAAGCTTCACCGGAGAGGAGGGAAATGATATAGGCTACCTTAGCCCGGTCAGACAGGAAGCTTTGAGGCTGAAGCTCAAAATGAATAGTGCATTGGCTGAGAAACCCCCTGCAGGCCTTGGAGTCCCCAGAGAAACGGAACGGAGCTGGCAATCTTAGTGAGTGTGAGGCTGCGACTGGTGCGATAGGTACAGCCGCTGGTTGTACTTGGGGTTGCGGATTCGGGGTTCCCAAGGAGACCTGAAGCTGCTCGAATCGAGAAGCCAGATCCTGGAGGAATCGCATCACCTGGGTCTGATTTGATTCCTGGGTCTCAAGTCTGCGAACTATGCCCTGCAATGGATCATCCGCGGGAAGCGGGATGTCAGCCGGGTTCATGGCTGATCAAACTGTCAGGGTCACCTGTGGCCAGGTGACAGATGCACACCGTAGGGGGACAGGAGTGCACCGCGAGGTAGTGAACCCTATGGCTGGCTTCTGCGGATAGGAAACTGGGTGGTTGTGGAAAGCGGGACCAGAGGAGCACAACCGGGATCCCAACGGAAGCGAGAGCCAAGATTCCCCAGGGCGCGGAGTCTAAGACCCAGCTGGTCTTCTCCAGGGCCTCTAGTGGTGAGGATGTTACGCTGCAGGCTGGGACCAGGTCGCGGCCCCTGGAGTTTCCTAGCTCACGCCCCGTAGGATAAGGGGAAAAGAGGGGAAGCAGCAGCACACGATAGAGAGAACCGAATAACAAGCTGAAGGTCAGGGGCCACAAGCAGACAAGGATAACGAAGAACGAGCCGAAGGTCAAGGGTCACGAGCAGACAGGGATAGTCGGGGACAAGCCAATAACGTAACAGAGAGACAGACGTAGCACACGGCAGGCAGGAACCCAAACACACAATGCCTAACAAACACGTTGATCAGCAAAGCAGGCTTGCAGTGCACAGGTTAATATAGTGTTCAGTGATAGGGCCTGGGGTGGAGTCAGGCTGGGAGGAGATTATAAAGGAAGCCAGGTGAAGGAGGTCTGGTCTCTAGATGAACACATGAGGAGGAAGGTAAGATGGCAGACAGACATTAATGCATATCCATGACACCTTTAAAGACATCCTAGATGTTTTGGGGAGAATTGAATAAGGCATCAAAACCCCCATTTTTGTTTACAGATTGTTCTTCCCCGTTTTATTCTCTTTTAGACAATCCAACCAGCCAAAAATTGAATATGCACACAGTGTGTCAACATGTGCCATCTGCCATCAGGGGATATCCATGTACAGCTTTTGGGGGTGCAACCCCTTCCTCGTATCTCAAGTAGGTGAACTGAAGAAGGGGTTGCACCCACAAAACACGTCCATTGATCACCCCCGATGGCAGATGGCACATGTTGACAATAGGGATCAGGAGTCTCAAATCCCTATTGGAAATGACTTCAAATTGTGTGCATATTCAATTTTTGGCTTGGCCAGGGGTGCCAAGACCCCATATTAGGACGGCCAGATAGAGACATATTTTGTGTAAGTGAATGTCTCATATTGCCCAGAGGTATCCAATGTTGTACTTTTTGGAATGCAACTGATGGTTTTGTATTTTCCTAAAAAACATTTTGCCGGTTTGTGGCCAGCCAAAAAAAAAAGAAAAAAAAGTATTTACCATGTGTATGAATGTGCACAGAGTAAAATTTTTGAACACAAACAAAGTGTAGCTTCTTTTTCAAATACGCTCTAACCTTATTTGTGTATATTTTTGAGGTTCATAGTGAAATGGTTGTTATTTACTAAAGGAAAAAAAAAACTTGTCACTACAAATGCACTAAGACAAACTAGGAGACAGGAAACAAACAAAGTTCCAAGATAAAAAAATATTTTTAATGATTTCTTTATGCACCAATCTTTACTCATGGCCTGGCATAGGAATTGCCCCCCTACCCGTGAAAAATTCCATATATTTATCCCGAACCTCACGGGCATTTTGGGGGGGCAAGCCAGGACGGGCAGATTCGAGGCCCGGCAGGGGATTGGCATATGAAAGTCCTGCCTCAGGCAATACTGAGGCCATATAATTACTTGATTTTCGGCACAGAAAATTATGGAGCACACAGCAGCATAAAACGACATAGTTTATCTTGTACTCCGCCAAGTGGATTGGAGTCATAAAAAGGCGGAACCGGCTGGCCATTATCCCGAAGGCATTTTCAATGACTCTTCGGCCCGTGGCCAGCCGGTAATTGAACACCCTCCTCTCTGGGGTCAGGGTCCTCTGTGGAAATGGCCTCATGAGGTGCGGTCCAAGTCCGAAGGCTTCATCAGCCAAAAAAACAAAGGGGAGTCCTTCAACATTCCCTGCATCCGGTGGCAATGCAAGGTCGTCACTCTGGAGACGGAGGGCAAACTCCGTCTGGATGAAGGATCCCCCATCGGACATCCGGCCATTCTTCCCTACATCCACATAGAGGAATTCATACCGTGCTGACACCACCGCCATCAGCACAATGCTATGAAACCCCTTGTAATTGTAGTAGTAGGACCCAGAACGGGGTGGCGGCACGATGCGGACGTGCTTCCCGTCAATGGCACCACCGCAGTTGGGGAAGTCCCACCGTGTGGCAAACTCCGATGCCACAGTCTGACATTCCTGTGGCGTGGAAGGAAGCTGGGGAGTCAAACAAGATGAAAATAAATTTGAAATTTAAAACATAACATTGCAAGCAGAGTATAAGAAAATACATTCGAGGCCAACATCAATCAAAATCTCAGTTTAAAGGTGTTTTGACTAAGTATAATGGAAGGCTCAAGTTTCATATTCATCACCCCCTCTGATGGTCCATTCTAAACAAATTTGGGGGGGGGAGATGTGTTTGGCCACAGGATAGCATTGCAGTGGCGGTGCGTCCAGAGTGGGCGCTGGAGCACTGCCCCCTCTCTCCTGCGCCCGTCACTCAGAACAATACATAGGTTCATGCCTTGCAATCATGTATTGTCAATGCCGCCCACTATTCAGGTGGATGGCCCCCTGTTGAGCAACGGCCATATGAATAACTGCGGCATTTATGGGGTGAAAATTGCATATCAGAAATAGGGGGGCAAATTGGCTTGGCGATTACAGCCTGAGGGATGTAATTGGCTTGCTAAAAGTTAAATAGGGGACGCAGGGGGGGCATTCCTTGGGTAAACACTGACAGGCTGCTCTGGCAATCATGTTCACCAAGTCTGTTTAACGGCAACATGATTGGCTGATGCAACATCGAGGGCAGGAAAAGACATCAAGGACAGAAGAAGGATGGTGCTGACCAGAAGAAGGTAAGTGCAGGGCTGGGGGGGAACTGGCTGCATTGGAGGGGGCAAAATGGCTGCATTGGAGGGGACAAAATGGCTGCATTGGAAGGGGCAAAATGGCTGCATTGGAAGGGGCAAAATGGCTGCATTGGAAGGGGCAAAATGGCTGCATTGGAAGGGACAAAATGGCTGCATTGGAGGGGAGAAAATGGCTGCATTGGAGGCGGCAACTGGTGGTGTTTAATAGGCACAGTCGCAAAAAAGGAGGAAGTTTATATATCTAATTTGGGGGTGGCCCCCCAAACATTTGGAGCAGCAGTCGCCACTGATGGAGAGGTTAGTGAAGGGAAATATGCATGGAGGAGAAAAAAGGGGCATTTAAAAGCTTACAGCATGCATGGGGACAAAGAGGACATTCTCAGCATATTACAATCATGGTAATTAGGGAAGGATGAAAGAAATACAATACAATACATTAGCATACATGAAATACCTAGAATGTGATGTTAATGGAGAAAACTTACCCTAATATAGACCTCCTGCAGGACTTGTATAATGGCAGAACCGGTGTCTGGGATTATGAGGCCCAGAGCCTGGGGGGAGATGCCTGTCGTGAACTTCAAGTTCTGAAGACTTCTCCCTGTCGCCAGGTAACGTAACGTGGCGATGAGCCTCTGCTCAGCACTGATGGCTTCCCGCATAACGGTGTCCTGACTGGTAATATAGGGGGACACCAAAGCCAACAGATGCTGAAAAACGGGGTCAGACATCCGCAGAAAATTCCTGTAGTCCTCAGGATTATTCTCGACAATCTCCCGCAGCAGAGGCATATGGCAGAATTGGTCCCGCTGGAGCAATCAATTCTTGGTCCATGAACTCCTCCTCACCCCGTTCATGGACTGGTCTTGGTCCAAAACAAGCAGACCAACACCAAGCGCCCGCACAGCACGAACTCGACGACGAGAACGTACCCGCGGCATGGCTAGGAAACGGTCGTCTGATCAGAACGTACAGAACAGAACGCACTTTAGAACAGCAAGGCCTATGAAGAACGAACTGAAAATCAGAAACGAACGGGCAAGAACGCACTGTAAAACAGATACGACCTGCCTACACGCCCTGAAAGACAAGATACGAACCCACAAGCACAAACTGAACCGCAGAAAACAAACTGAAAAGCACGAAGACTGAAAAGCGCGAATCGTCTCTTCCCAAACTTTTACTTCACACGCGGTAACACGAGATCAGCAAAAGCAGCCCAAGGGGTGGCGCCAGGGAAATCGATCTTCCCCTTTATACTGCCGTCGTACGTGCTGGACGTGACCGCGCTGAACAACGAGGAAATTTGGAATTGTCAGTGTGTACGCATGGAAAGCTTGACGAGAAACTCGTCAAGGTTAACAAGAATCTCGTCGAAAAAAACGACGTGTTTTTAACAACGAGAAACTCGGCCGTGTGTACGAGGCATGAGCCCTCACAGTTATTCTTGGTGGGCGCTGGAACGCCCTGCTGTGAACTATTATATCAGGAATTGTATTTACCTGCCATTGTTGAACAGTGGTAGGAAAAATTGGGCCTTTGGTGGTGGTGCTGGTGCCACAACACTGTAAGCCCTCACAGTTACTCTTGGTGGGCGCATGAATGGGCCCTGCTGTGAATTATTAGATCAAGAATTGTAATTGCATGGCCCTGTTGAACAGGGGCTGAAAAATTGGGCCTTTGGTGGTGGTGGTGGTGTTGTCACAACACTGTAAGCCCTCACAGTTACTCTTGGTGGGTGCATAAATGGGCCCTGCTGTGAATTATTAGATCAAGAATTGTAATTGCATGGCCCTGTTGAACAGGGGCTGAAAAATTGGACCTTTGGTGGTGGTGTTGTCACAACACTGTAAGCCCTCACAGTTACTCTTGGTGGGTGCATGAATGGGCCCTGCTGTGAATTATTAGATCAAGAATTGTAATTACATGCCCCTGTTAAACAGGGGTAGAAAAATTGGGCCTTAGGCACTGGTGCCACAACACTGCAACCCCTCACAGATACTGTACTTGGAGTACAGCAATGAGCCCTATTGCAAAGTATTTCATCAAAAATTGTAATTACACGCCCCTGTTAAACAGGGATGTGACATTTGAAAATAAATTATTCTGTTATATCAGCTTCAGGTGCTTGGTAGCTGGTGGTGATCCAAGACTGGTTCATCTTTATGAAGGTCAGTCGATCAACCGAGTCGGTGGACAGGCGCACCCTGTGATCCATGACAAAGCCTCCAGCAGCACTGAATGTGCGTTCCGAAAGAACGCTGGATGCAGGACAGGCCAGTAGCTCAATTGCATACTGTGCAAGCTCTGACCAATGATCCATCCTCAACACCCAGTAAGCCAGAGGATTTTCGGTGGGAAAGGTGTCCAAATCTGACCTTGCCCCTAGGTATTCCTGCACCATGTATTTCAGACGCCGGCGATCGGTTCGATCATACCTTGGGGCTGCGGACTAAAAAATTGTCTGAACGCATCGGTCAGACGGCCACCTTCTCCACCGCTCCTTCTGCTACTGACCGAAGCCTCAGCAACTCGTTGTCCAGGACCAGGAGTTTGTAACCTCCCAGTCTCCGGGAACGCGTTGCACAGACCTTTCTGCAAGGCCTCCCGGAGATGTCTCATCCTCTGCTCCCTCTGCAACGGCAAGATAAGGTCCGCAACCTTACCCTTGTACCGTGGATCAAGAAGAGAGTGGCCAGCCAGTAATGGTCCCTCTCCTTGATCTGAAGAATACAAGGATCCTTCCGCAGACTTTGCAGGATCAGGGAGGCCATGCAGCGTAGGTTAGCTGAGGCATTCGGTCCGGAGTCCTCTGGGTCGCTAAGGACGACATGATCCGCAGCCACCTCCTCCCAGCTACGTACAAGTCCACGGGTTTGTTGGGACTGTAAATCATCCCTAAAAGACTGCTGCTGTTGATGCTGAGTGCCATGCTCCACCTCCATGCTGACACAATCCTCCTCCTCCTCCTCGTCCTCTTCCTGTGTGATGGGTGGGACAGAAGGAACACTGTCTGGGTAAAGGGGGCCTTGAGAGGCAAGAAAGTCCTCCTCTTCCTGCCTATGTTCTGCCTCAAGTGCCCTGTCCATTATTCCACGCAGCGTATGCTCCAACAGGTGGACAAGAGGTACAGTGTCACTGATGCATGCACTGTCACTGCTCACCATCCTTGTGGCCTCCTCAAATGGTGCCAGGACAGTGCATGCATCCCTGATCATGCCCCACTGGCGTGGTGAAAAAAACCTGAGCTCCCCTGACCCTGTCCTGGTGCCGTAGTCGCACAGGTACTCGTTGATGGCCCTCTGCTGCGTGTGCAGCCGCTGCAGCATGGCCAACGTTGCGTTCCACCTGGTGGGCATGTCACATATAAGGCGGTTCTTGGGCAGGTTCAACTCATTTTGCAGCTCAGCCAGCCGAGCACTGGCATTATATGATCTGCGGAAATGCACACAGACTTTCCTGGCCTGCCTCAGGACATCCTGTAAGCCCAGGTACCTGCCCAAGAATCGCTGCACCACCAGGTTAAGGACGTGAGCCAAACAGGGCACATGGGTCAGTTGTCCCTGTCGGAGGGCGGAGAGGAGGTTGGTGCCATTGTCGCAAACCACCATTCCTGGCTTAAGCTGGCATGGCGTCAACCACCTCTCGGCCTGCCCCTGCAGAGAAGACAGAACCTCTGCCCCAGTGTGGCTCCTGTCCCCCAAACACACCAGTGCAAGCATGGCATCTTTTTGCCTGCGTACTTGCGTAGCCCCTTGAATGCCTACGGAGCACCGCTGGTTCCGAGGACAAAGCACAGGAAGAGGCTGTGGAGGAAGAAGAAGAGGAGGGGGTGGAGGAGAGAGGTATGTCACAACAACCAGTAGTAGCATTTTGGAGGCGTGGCGGCGGAACAACCTCCAACACTACTGCACCTTGTCCTGCATCCTTCCCAGCTGCCAAAAGAGTGACCCAATGGGCCGTGAAAGAAAGGTAACATCCCTGTCCATGCCTGCTGGACCATGAGTCAGCGGTAATAAGCACCTTACCACTGACCGCCCTGTCCAGCGAGGCATGGACATTGCCTTCCACATGCCGGTAGAGAGCCGGAATCGCCTTCCGTGAAAAAAAGTGGCGTTTGGAAACCTGTCACTGAGGAACCGCACATTGCACAAACTCACGGAAGGGGGCCGAGTCTACCAACTGAAAAGGCAGCAGTTGAATTGCTAGCAATTTAGCCAAGCTAGCATTCAACCGCTGGGCATGTGGATAGCTGGGAGTGAACTTCTTTCGACGATCCAGCAGCTGAGGCAGGGAAATTTGCCTGCTAGACTCGGACGTCTGTGTACTGCTAGCAGAGTGTCCGCAAGTACTTGGCTGTGACACACCTAATTCTACACTTTCATTCCTCTCAGTGCAGGTTTCAGAGAGAACTGAAGGTACAGTGGGGTTGGAGATCCCAGCTGATGAGGAGCAAGGAGAGGTCCGCTTTGTTCTTTAGTGTGGGTCTTTAAGATACGCTTGCCAATGAGCTGCATGGTAGGTCAACATATGTCTGGTCAAGCATGTGGTGCCCAAGCGGCTGATGTTTTGGCCACGCGAGATACGCTTCAGACATATGTTGCAAACAGCAGCGGTGCGATCTGATGCACTCGACTCAAAAAAGGCCCACACCAAAGAACTTTTGGAATAACGGGCAGATGCAGCGCCCTGCACAGGCAGAGCTCTGCGGTGTGATTCAGTCGGTGTGCTGCCATTACGCTGGCCCCCCGAGGGCATCCTGCCTCGTTGGAGATGTGCCTCCTCCTCATCCTCCTCCTCCTTCTCTCTCCTATCAGGCACCCATGTGGAGTCAGTGACCTCATCATCCCCTCCCTCCTCATCACTGGAGCCAATCTGGCAGTATGCTGCAGCTGCTGGAACATGACTGCCAGATTGCTGTCCTTCTTGAGCATCCCCTCTCCCTGCTCTCACGCTACTGCCTTCCTCTAGCTGGGTATCATCATCAGACCCTTCGAAACGCTGGGCATCCTCCTGGAGCATGTACCCAACACTGTGCTCAAACAGTTCGGGGGACTCCTCAGGAGGACACGGTGGGTCTAGGAGGGCTTGGTCATCCACTCTACCAAGTCTTCAGCATGATGCGGCTCAACACGTCCAGCTGCCGAAAATAAGGACAAGCGTGTCCCATGGCCACGTACTGATGACGATGCACAGCGTCCACGACCAGCACTGTTGTCTCTAGACACAGAGCCTGCTTGCCGTCTTTCATTGTCTCCTGACTGTCTGCCTCTCCTTGTTTGCCTTCCAGACATTCTAAAGGCCTGCAGGGAGATGGGAAAACCAGCAATAAGGGGTAGCTTCAGGTGTATATTTTGCAAGAAGCACACTACGCCTGCTGTAAGTGCTGCAGATGCCTGCCTGTGTTACACAACAGGAAAACACAACAATAAGGGCTAGCTTCTGGTGTATATTTTGCAAGAAGCACACTACGCCCGCTGTAAGAGCTGCAGATGCCTGCCTGTGTTACACAACAGGAAAACATAGGAATAAGGGCTAGCTTCAGGTGTAAATTTTGCAGGAAGCACACTACGCCCGCTGTAAGTGCTGCAGATGCCTGCCTGTGTTACACAACAGGAAAACACAGCAATAAGGGCTAGCTTCAGGTGTATACTGTGCAGGAGGCTTAGCAAAAATGACACTGACACTGTCCCCTGCCTATCCTTCGCTCTCCCTGCACACAAGGTTTAGCAAAGAATATCACTGACACTGTCCCTGCCTATCCTTCTCTCTCCCTGCACACAAGGTTTAGCAAAGAATATCACTGACACTGTCCCTGCCTATCCTTCTCTCTCCCTGCACACAAGTTAAATGAACAAATAGCACTGACACTGTCCCTGCCTATCCTTCTCTCTCCCTAAACCGGAACACACTACACAAGGCCGCCGCGCTGGCGGCCTTTTATAGTGTGGGGTGTGTACTAAATCCCCCTGAGCTATAATTGGCCACAGGCATCCTGCCTGTGGCCAATTATGGCTCTCCTCGCTGCCGGCGCTGTGATTGGCCAAGCATGCCACAGCACTGACACTGTCCCTGCCTATCCTTCTCTCTCCCTGAACCGGAACACACTACACAAGGCCGCCGCGCTGGCGGCCTTTTCTAGTGTGGGGTGTGTACTAAATCCCCCTGAGCTATAATTGGCCACAGGCATCCTGCCTGTGGCCAATTATTGCTCTCCTCGCTGCCGGCGCTGTGATTGGCCAAGCATGCGGGGTCACAGTGCATGCTTGGCCAATCACAGCGCCTGGATTGCACTGCAATGGTGTAGTGCATTGTGGGCCGTTCGCGTCACTCGAATTTGGCGTGAACGGCCCAAATCGTTCGATCTTCGAAGAACGATCGAACAGCCGATGTTCGAGTCGAACGTATGTTCGACTCGAACACCAAGCTCATCCCTACTCTCAAGGCCCCCTTTACCCAGACAGTGTTCCTTCTGTCCCACCCATCACACAGGACGAGGATGAGGAGGAGGAGGAGGATTGTGTCAGCATGGAGGTGGAGCATGGCACTCAGCATCAACAGCAGCAGTCTTTTAGGGATGATTTACAGTCCCAACAAACCCGTGGACTTGTACGTGGCTGGGAGGAGGTGGCTGCGGATCATGTCGTCCTTAGTGACCCAGAGGACTCCGGACCGAATGCCTCAGCTAACCTACGCTGCATGGCCTCCCTGATCCTGCAAAGTCTGCGGAAGGATCCTCGTATTCTTCGGATCAAGGAGAGGGACCATTACTGGCTGGCCACTCTCCTTGATCCACGGTACAAGGGTAAGGTTGCGAACCTTATATTGCCATCACAGAGGGAGCAGAGAATGAGACATCTCCGGGAGGCCTTGCAGAAAGGTCTGTGCAACGCGTTCCCAGAGACTGGGAGGTTACAAACTCCTGGTCCTGGACAACGAGTTGCTGCGTTCAGACAATTTTTTAGTCCGCATCCCCAAGGTATGATCGGTTCCAGCAACCATCGCCAGCGTCTGATATACATGGTGCAGGAATACCTAGGGGCAAGGTCAGACTTGGACACCTTTCCCACCGAAAATCCTCTGGCTTACTGGGTGTTGAGGATGGATCACTGGCCAGAGCTTTCACAGTATGCAATTGAGCTACTGGTCTGTCCTGCATCCAGCGTTCTTTCGGAACGCACATTCAGTGCTGCTGGAGGCTTTGTCACGGATCACATGGTGCGCCTGTCCACCGACTCGGTTGATCGACTGACCTTCATAAAGATGAACCAGTCTTGGATCACCACCAGCTACCAAGCACCTGAAGCTGATATAACAGAATAATTTATTTTCAAATGTCACATCCCTTCAAGACTGATGCTGATGCTGAGTGACTGTCCCGTTATGTTGACTGACTATCCTCCTCCTCCTCAATGATCCGATTCTTGATGATAGCTTGGAAAAACTTTTTTGTTTCTGGGTGCCGCCACCAGTGGCTAAGGCCCAATTTTTAAGCCCCTGTTTAACAGGGGCATGCAATTACAATTTTTGATGCAATGCTTTGCAGCAGGGCTCATTCCTGCACTCCAACTAGAGTATCTGGGAGAGGTTGCAGTGTCGTGGCACCAGCACCAGTGCCTAAGGCCCAATTTTTCAGCCCCTGTTTAACAGGGGCGTGTAATTACAATTTTTGATGCAATACTTTGCAACAGGCCTCATTGCTGTGCTCCAAGTACTGTATCTGTGAGGGGTTGCAGTGTTGTGGAACCAGTGCCTAAGGCCCAATTTTTCTGCCCCTGTTTAACAGGGGCATGTAATTACAATTTTTGATGCAATACTTTGCAACGGGGCTCATTGCTGTGCTCCAAGTACAGTATCTGTGAGGGGTTGCAGTGTTGTGGCACCAGTGCCTAAGGCCCAATTTTTCTGCCCCTGTTTAACAGGGGCATGTAATTACAATTCTTGATCTAATAATTCACAGCAGGGCACATTCCTGCACCCACCAAGAGTAACTGTGAGGCCTTACAGTGTTGTGGCAACACCACCACCACCAAAGGCCCAATTTGTCAGCCCCTGTTCAACAGGGGCATGCAATTACAATTCTTGATCTAATAATTCACAGCAGGGCCCATTCATGCGCCCACCAAGAGTAACTGTGAGGGCTTACAGTGTTGTGGCACCAGGACCACCACCAAAGGCCCAATTTTTCCTACCACTGTTCAATAATGGCATGTAAATACAATTCCTGATATAATAGTTCACAGCAGGGCGTTCCAGTGCCCACCAAGAGTAACTGTGAGGGCTCACAGTGTTGTGGCAACACCAACATGTAAGGGGCAAATTTCAGCAGAGTATATACGGCAGGCCCCTACTTTCAAACATCCAACTTACAAACGACTCCTACTTGCAAACGAAAGGAGACAACAGGAAGTGAGAGGAAATCTACCCCTAGGAAGGGAAATTCTGTCCTGTAAGAGTTCATATGGGAAAAAGGTGTTTCCTCTCTACTGATGCTTTATCATCAATCCTTGTTTCAATAAAAAACCCAAATTTTCAAAAAACATTTGTCATTAGGACGGAAAGTGAGGTGAACTGTTCTGAACAGGTGCACACTGCACAGACAGCAAAGCAAATGTTACAGGGGCGATAACCCTTCCCTATGTTTTCCAAAAAGCTTAAAAATAGATTTTTTGGCTGGAGCTACACTTAAACAATGTACCTGTTCAAAATTACAAACAGATTCTACTTAAGAACAAACCTACAGTCCCTGTCTTGTATGCACCGCCTGTATACTGCTGTTCAGAGTATATAGGGCCTTTTTTTTTTATTTTGTGTGCAGGGTTCCCCTTAATATCCATACAAGACCCAAAGGGGTCTTTTCTCAAAGATTTTCATCCATATTGCCAGGACAAGACATGACATTAAAGCCGCAAGCAGTTTTAAATGGCTTTTTTTTTCTTTAGAAATGTCATTTTGTGCAGGGACAGTTCTAAACACGGGAAACACGTGCCACTTCACAGGCATACTTTAGACACGCCCCCCCCCCCCCCCAGGTACAATATTTAAAGGAATATTTCACTTCTTTTTTTCACTTTATGCATCATTAAAATGACTGCTCTCGAAAAAACGGCAGTTTTTAAAACTTCTTTTTGCATTGATACATGTCCCCTGGGGCAGAACCCGGGTCCCCAAACCCTTTTTAGGACAATAACATGCATATTAGCCATTATAATTAGCACTTTAGATTTCGAACGTTCGCGTCCATTGTATTTAATAGGGTTCTAACGTTCGCGCGAACTTTCGGTCCGTTCGAAGGTTCTGGTGCGAACCGAACGGGGGGGTGTTTGGCTCATCCCTAGTATACACATATCTAATTTGATTTATTCAATAGCTCTATCCAATCACCAAGCGAATTGTATCACTTTACAACTTCACTCTGAATTGGATGCTGGTGTCTGGACTCTCTGTGTTTTGTTTTCTGTATCTGTTTTATTTGGCTTGTTTGTCCGATCGTTTTTTGTTTGGTTTTACATCAATTGCTGGGTTATAATAATTTTAATTGCACATTTGGAAACTACAGCATGTGCCTCTTTGATACCAATAAATTTTGTATTTTTCTTGGAATTCCAACCAGTTTAAGACCATCTGTTGCCTAAGTAGCCCCTTTCACCTCAGTAGCAATACTTTGGTCTTTTCTTTTGTATACATTAGTTTATAGTAGGTTAGAGGCAGTTGAGGTTGCTGGCATTTTTTTGAAAGCAGAAAAATCGCGTTCAGGAATGTAGTTTACTGGAATTTCAAACCCCAAACGTGTGTAAGGGCTCTTTCACACGGGACGGATCAGTCATGATCCGCCCCGTGAAGCTCCGCTTGCTCAGCGGGGATCGCTCAGTTGATCCCCGCTGAGCCGGCGGATGACTGGGCGGTCCCCGCACACTGTGCAGGGACCGCCCTGTCAGAGCGCCGCTCTCCCCTATGGGGAGATCGGATGAACACGGACCGTCTGTCCGTGTTCATCCGATCCGCTCCGCCGACGGAAGGAAAAATAGGGTTTTCCTCTGTCACACTTTAGCGGAGCGGATGTCAGCGGGCATGTCACCGCTGACATCCGTGGCTCCATAGGGCTACATGGAGCGTCCGTCCAGGTCCGCCTAAAAAACTGACAGGCGGACCTGAACGGACCCTCCGTGTGAAAGGGGCCTAACTGTGGAAAACTGCATTATGCGCAAATCTCTGATAATTTTTGAGCATATAAAAATGTTGAAAAAAACCCCCACTCATTTCACCACATGTTGTTGTCTGCAACCATGGATGAGTCCAGTAGCGATTAACTTTGGTCCTCTCACAAAATTGCCTACGTCTTTGGAGCCTCAGCAACATCAACATTGGGAGCATTTTCTCACACAAGCTCATGATGGGATCTATAGTGAAAACACAAAAATAAGACAGCTACAGTATCTACAAGCACACTGCTCTCTCTTCTCTCACAGAATGACTGAAATAGTTAAAAATGTACTTGTTTTTCATGCATTGTGGGCATTTGGGAAGGACTCCTGAGATTATCTTTAGAAAAAAACGCTTCTAACCTCAAATGCTCATAACTGCTGCTAAACTCGCATAAACTCAGTATGTAAAATGGATGTTTTTCACTGACATTTCGACTCCAGCTGTCAAGTTTCCAGTGAAAAGGGTTTTCAACTGCTCTGTGTACATGAGCCCTTACAGAGATAACAAACTCAGGACATTAGAGCCAGGCTGGGAGGGGGAGTCTGCACAGGGAGGGGAATGAGTGAGGGACGACTGTCTCTTTCTCAGCAGATAAAAGCTGGCAGCAGGGAGAGGGGGAGAGACCAAGAGTTCTGCAATTGCCGTCCATCACTAATCCCCCTCCCTGTGTCAGGGTCCCCTACAAGAGGACTGGTGGTTCCCCCTATCAGGGGCCCTGATTAGTAGTAATCAGCATGGATTCATGAAAAATTGTTATTGCCAGACCAATCTATTAACCTTCTATGAAGAAGTAAGCTGCCATCTAGATAAAGGAAGGCCAGTGGATGTGATGTATATGGAATTTGCAAAGACAGTTGATACAGTTACCCACAAATATTTACTGTACAAACTGAGGTCTATCGGCATGAACCATAGGGCGAATACCTGGATTGAAAACTGGCTACAGGGGCAGGTCCAAAAGGTGGTCATAAAAAGAGAGTACTCGGAATGGTCCAGTGTGGTATGTGGGATCACCCAAGGATCTATCCTTGGACCAATTCTGTTTAATCTATTCATAAACAATTTAGAGGATGGGATAAATGGCTCAATCTCATTATTTGCGGATGATACCAAATTAAGCAGGGAAATAACTTTGGCACAGGATGTGGAAACCTTACAAAAAGACCTAAATAAAATAATGGGGTGGACAACTACATGACAAATGAGGTTTAATATTGAAAATGTAAAGTAATGCATTTGGGTGCTAAAAACACCAACATAAGTTACTCGCTAGGGGGGAACATCTGGGGGACTCTTGGATGGAAAATGACCTGGGGGTCCTAGTAGATGACAGGCTAAGCAATGGCATGCAATGCCAAGCTGCTCCAAGCAAAGCCAACAGAATATTGGCATGCATTAAAAAGGGGATTCGCTCCAGAGATAAAACAATAAGTCTCCCACTCTCCCAGTCCTCAGGAAAGATGTGCTGGAACTAGAGCGGGTCCAGGGAAGGGCAACAAAACAAATAAAGGGACTAGAGATAGCTTGTATGTTACAAAAGTGAAGCTAATTAAGGCCAACTCTCTTTTGGCAGACAGATTTTGTGTCTCTGTTTTTATGAATTCCAAGGATTGTATTTACTTAGTGGCATGAAGCAGTGGTAACTACTACACATTACTGATGATTTTTCATTCATATTTGTATTTGGGGTAGTAGCTATGTGATGATTGGTATGATGATGCATTTCCTGTTGTGGATACATTTAAATGATCCTTATAATTTCATGAACTCTATGAAGGGTTTAAAAAGCTGGGTCCCCAGCCACTGAGACCCAACCTGTGTCTAATAGTAAAAAAAACTCAGAGTAAAAAAGCTCTGAGTAAGATACAGATGACAGTGCACACTCTACAACATTGTCCCTTTACTGGTGATATCACCTCTTTCCTATACCAACATATATTGGTTGGATAACGTAAATTTTTCTCAAGAAAGATGGCTGCCCCACAGATCTTTTTAACCACTTGTTGCTCTCCTATTTTACATAGTTGGTAAGGTTGAATAAAGACACCAGTTCCTCCAGTTCAACCTTTGGTGTGTGTGTGTGTATGTGTTTAAATTGCATGTCCCTGTATGTTACATAGTTACATAGTTACATAGTAGGTGAGGTTGAAAAAAGACACAAGTCCATCAAGTGCAACCTATGTGTGTGATTATATGTCAGTATTACATTGTATATGCCTGTATGTTGTGGTCGTTGAGGTGCTTATCTAATTGTTTTTTAAAACGATCGATGCCCCCGCTGAGACCACCGCCTGTGGAAGGGAATTCCACATCCTGGCCGCTCTTACAGTAAAGAACCCTCTATGTAGTGTAAGTTTTAACCTCTTTTCTTCTAATTTTAATGAGTTGCCACGGGTCTTGTTAAACACCCTTCCGCGAAAAAGTTTTATCCCTATTGTGGGGTCACCAGTACGGTATTTGTAAATTAAAATCATATCCCGTCTCTCTTCTCCAGAGAGAATAAGTTCAGTGCTCGCAACCTTTCTTCATAACTAATATCCTCCAGCCCCTTTATTAGCTTTGTTGTAATGTTGTGATCGTTAAAGTGTTTGTTAAACTAAAAATAAATAAATAGAGATCCTGGTCCCTTAAAGCAGATTAAACAGCACTGTGCTTGTGCTGTGTATCCTGCCCCTCTCTAAACTGTAAAAAATCGGGCTGATCCTGCCACTTGCTGTGTCCCCCTCTCTGTGCTGACCATGATAATCAGGGCTGCTGTGCCCTGACCACTGTGGTCAGCGTACGGCCCTCTGTCATCCGCAGCTCTCCTCTGTGCTCTCCTCTCTTGCCCTCACCCCCTCCTCCCTGCCTGTCAGCTCCATGTCTGTGTCCCTGTCCCATAACTGAGCTCCTCCAGTCCCTTTATTAGCTTTGTTGCTCTTCTCTTAATTCTTTCCAGTTCCAGCACATCCTTCTTGAGGACTTGTGCTCAGAAATGGCATACTCAAGATGCGGCTGGACCAGAGTCTTGTAAATTGGGAGAATTATTGTTTTTGTCTCTGGAGTAAATCCTCTGTTTTGTTGCATGCTAATATTCTGTTGGCTTCGCTTGCAGCAGCTTGGCATTGCATGCCATTGCTGAGCCCGTCATCTACTAGGACCCCTAGATCTTTTTCAATCCTGGATTTCCTCATAGGTTCTCCCCCTAGCAAGTACCTTGCATTCGTATTTTTAGCACCCAAATGCATTACTTTACATTTGTCATCATTAAACCTCATTTGCCATGTAGTTGCCCAACCCATTGTGTTATTTAGGTCTTCTTTTAAGGTTTCCACATCTAGCTGTGAAGTTATTGTCCTGCTTAGCTTTGTATCTTCAGAAAATACTGAGATTGAGATATTTATCCCATCCTCGATATCATTTATGAATTAATTAAACAGGACCAAAAAAGAAAAAAATCCTTCGGTCCCAACTAAGTATCCTGCCATCTGCCAGCTCTGCCGTCTGACAGCTCTTAAATAGCTAAGGGGTGTGGCCACCAAATTACATCACCAATGTGCCCCGCCCCTTTGTTATCTAAGAACTGTCAAATGGCGGGAGCCTTCGTCAGGTACACAGCTTTGTTTTTTAGGGTCGATGGTAGGGCGTCATTAATTGATGATGGATCAATTTCGGGGGACATTTATTTTTTGGGTGTTTTTTGCTTTTTAATAAAGGACTTGTCAAAAACAGTTTTTATTACTTTTTTACACTTTTTGGGTGAATGAGTAGGGGTACTATGTGGGGATCTGGGGGCTCCCTTCCAGATTCCAATAAGTTACCCCCACCACCAGGCTAGGGTTGTGGGGAAGAGGCCCTTGTCCCCATCAACATGGGGACACAGTGTTTTGGGGAGGCAGAGCCTTCTCTGCCCCAAAGCACCCCCATGTTGAGGGCGTGTGGCCTGGTATGGCTCAGGAAGGGAGGCGCTCGCTCGCCACCCCACCCCCTTTTCTGGCTTGCTGGGCGGCATGCTCGGATAAGGGTCTGGTATGAATTTTGTGGGTGGGGAGAAAATGCCTCTTTATATTACATTTTGGCGTGGGGTTCCCCTTAAAATCCATACCAGGAACCCCAATGCTGTTTTTCTCTGCATTTCTTATTGCCAGCATTCTTTTCTTTATATTTATGCTGTCAGTGAGTCAGTGGCTGGCTTCCTGACTGTCAGTGGCTGGCTTCCTGACTCACTCTTTAACAACCAGCTATTCTTCAGACAGAATTCGAATCGGCCGATAATTTGTCGACCAATCCGAATTTGAATCCTTTCAAAATGGTGGAATTTGTTAGGAAATTAATGAACTAAACAAAATTAAATTAAACTAAACAAATTTGGAAACGAATCAATGAAACTAAATTTGTAGCATAACTAATCTGTCTGAAACAAAATACATTTTTCTACACATGTCTAACATTCAATAAACTTGGATTATATTTTATGGGCTTATTTTCCAAGGCTACCCCTGTCTGTAGGGCCAGACAAGCCTAGATATGTGTTCCTGGCGTGTTGGGCGAATGATTTGAGCTGAGAAAACCGTTTGGCATACCCCCCAATTTGTGGAGCGCTGAATATTTGCCTGCCGAGCACCCCACAGTGCACTGTGTTCCCCTTTTTTATTTTTAACTTTTTTTTCGTTTTTACATTTCTGTCAGTGTCTGTCCTTAATTTAAGGTGCACTAAACACCACTTTTCATTCCATAAAATGAATCCAATCACACCTTTCCCAGTTTCTATTAAACTTGGGTAATAAGTCCCCCCCATCAAGTCTGGGAGGCCAACAAGGAGAGACAGATGTTCCCATGCCACTATGAGGGGGCCAGCAGCATCTGTGTCCACAGGCAAAGGTGGATGTGGTCCATCCTCATGTAGGGCACCATTTCCTCTGTTTAGAGATGTTGCCCATGCTATCCAGCCACATCATGCAGAGGAGGTGGTGGACTGGCTTACTAAACCATCCTCACCCTCCTCATCCTCTATGACCCAAGCTGACACTAGTGTTAAGTCCACCGCAGCTGTCAGAGACGCTTATTCTGCCTCCTTGTCCACAGCTACTGCTGCCATAGCCCCAGCATCATGCATGGAGGAGTCAGCTGAGTTAATTGAACACAGCATCAGCCACTTGCATCTTGAGGATGCACAGACATTACTTGATATTGATGTTGGTTCTGAGGTAAAGGAAGGGAGTAACATGAGCCTACAGAGAGAGGAGAACACTGATAGACAACAAATTGGCAGTCCTGTTCCCCAGCTGGAGCGTATTGCCAAGTTAGCTCTAGTGATGATGAGGATGATGGAGATGATGGTGATGAGGTCACTGACAGGACTTGGGTGCTGGATAGAGCAGAGGAGAAAAGTAAGAGGGAGAAACAACCTCCAGAGGGAGCCATCATGGAGGAGGAGAGAGTAGCCACCCTATTCCATCAGATTGTGGAGCTGTTATCCCGGCCCACTTCCCACAGCTCAGCTGTGTTGGCCTATTTTAGCACATGTGCAGCCAATCGCACTGTTGAAATTTGCAAGGTCTGCTGCAAGCAGATCAAGCATGGCAAAAACACCAGCCATTTGGCTACCACTTGCTTGACAAGACATTTAACCTCCCACCATTCAGCCCATTGGCAAGAGCACCTGAAAGCCACATACACGGGACACAATTCTTCTCATCCTCACTCCTCACTTTTCATGTCTACCCCCGCTATATATCTCATGACCTCTCATCTCCCACAATTCCAGCTTGTCCAAATTGCTAGCTTTACAACTCCTGCCTTTCCATCTGTTGGATTCTGCCCCTTTCTGTTAGTTGCAGAATGTGCTGTATCACAATGGGAGGTTCCCAGTCACTATTTCTTTGCACGTAAGGCCATTCCAGCTCTGTACCATCACGTGGAAGGCAATGTTTTGGCATCATCGGGCAAAGCAATCAGCCACAAGGTCCACATTACTGCTGCAAACATGGTCAGGGGCGATATATTTTGTTCACAGCACACTGGATAACTCTGCTTGCAACTAGGAAGGATGCAGAACAGGGCTCAGTACTGGAGCTTGTTTTGCCACCAAGTCTTAATACAGCTGGTGGTGATGATGACAGATCTGTCAGCTTCACCCCTTCCTCCTCCTCCTCATCCCCCATGCCCTCCTCTGCTGGATTGTGCTATGAACCATCAGTATCCCCTAAGCGTTCAAGGGGATATTCAACAAATCAGGCTAAAAGATGCCATGCGGTGCCTCAGCTGGTCTGTCTAGGAAACAGGAACCACACTGGAGCAGGGATTCTTTCAGCTCTGCAGGGGAAGGCCCAGAGGTGGTTCATGCCATAGATGTTTAAGCCAGGAATGGTGGTGTGTGATAATGGCACTAACCTTCTGTCTGGCCTTCGACAGGGAAAGTTGACACATGTGCCAGTTGGTCGATTTATGTCATATATTTTACACAGTTTTTTTTAATGTGGACAAGAGAAGTTACTTACAGGATATTGTAAAGTATATTTTTTTCTGATCAGACTTGAAAAGAATAGTCAAGGTCCATTGGAATGGAATTTGGTAAGAAGGAATTCATTCTTTCACACATTCTTCCTTGATCATGATAGAGGAACAGTTCTAAATTGTAACACACAATATTGCATGCATGGAAGCTATATAGGTGCATATTATAGATTGGACATATGCTGATTGTAGTGTCTCTATGCTTACTAAGTAGTGATAAGTAGGGATGGGCCCGGTGCTCGATTCGAACCCATGTTCGAATCGAGCACCGGGCGTTCGCTCGCTCGTCGAGCCCAGAACTATTTGGGCCGTTCGCATCACATTCGTGTGATGCGAGCGGCCCCGCAATGCATTGCGGCCGGCGCGGCCGGCGCAGTGCATTGCTGGCTGATGATTGGCCAAGCATGCACTGTGACCCCGCATGCTTGGCCAATCACAGCGCCCGAAACTCGGAGAGCAATAATTGGCTACAGGCAGGACGCCTGTAGCCAATTACAGCTCAGGGGCTTTAGTACATGCCCCACCATTTAAAAGGCCGCCACGCCATCGGCCCCGGTCACATGAGTTCCGGCTTTAGGAGAGATCAGTCTGCTGATTCTGTCTTTGCTTGATACTGAAAGATTTGCTCTTCTTTGCTAAACCATTGGCTATTTCTTTGCTAAACCATTGCTACCTAAGTCATTGATCGTTCATTGCTGCTGATTGCACAGTTAGCGTGTTATTAGCTGCTGCTGGGGATTAGTCTGGTGCGTGCTTACTGTTAGTACAGTATTGCAGTAGTACCAACCGCAGTGCTGTTAGCACAGCATTGCACCCCAACAGCACCCATAGGACTTCTAGTGTGTTAGTGGCAGCAAACAGAGCTCCTATATTTTCTTCTCAGCAGCACCCATAGGACTTCTAGTGTGTTAGTGGCAGCAAACAGAGCTCCTATATTTTCTTCTCAGCAGCACCCATAGGACTTCTAGTGTGTTAGTGGCATCACACAGAGCTCCTATATTTTCTTCTCAGCAGCACCCATAGGACTTCTAGTGTGTTAGTGGCAGCAAACAGAGCTCCTATATTTTCTTCTCAGCAGCACCCATAGGACTTCTAGTGTGTTAGTGGCAGCAAACAGAGCTCCTATATTTTCTTCTCAGCAGCACCCATAGGACTTCTAGTGTGTTAGTGGCATCACACAGAGCTCCTATATTTTCTTCTCAGCAGCACCCATAGGACTTCTAGTGTGTTAGTGGCAGCAAACAGAGCTCCTATATTTTCTTCTCAGCAGCACCCATAGGACTTCTAGTGTGTTAGTGGCAGCAAACAGAGCTCCTATATTTTCTTCTCAGCAGCACCCATAGGACTTCTAGTGTGTTAGTGGCATCACACAGAGCTCCTATATTTTCTTCTCAGCAGCACCCATAGGACTTCTAGTGTGTTAGTGGCAGCAAACAGAGCTCCTATATTTTCTTCTCAGCAGCACCCATAGGACTTCTAATGTGTTAGTGGCATCACACAGAGTTCCTATATTTTCATCTCAGAAGCACCCATAGGACTTCTAGTGTGTTAGTAGCATCACACAGAGCTCCTATATTTTCTTCTCAGAAGCACCCATAGGACTTCTAGTGTGTTAGTGGCAGCAAACAGAGCTCCTATATTTTCTTCTTAGCAGCACCCATAGGACTTCTAATGTGTTAGTGGCATCACACAGAGTTCCTATATTTTCATCTCAGAAGCACCCATAGGACTTCTAGTGTGTTAGTGGCATCACACAGAGCTCCTATATTTTCTTCTCAGAAGCACCCATAGGACTTCTAGTGTGTTAGTGGCAGCAAACAGAGCTCCTATATTTTCTTCTCAGCAGCACCCATAGGACTTCTAATGTGTTAGTGGCATCACACAGAGTTCCTATATTTTCATCTCAGAAGCACCCATAGGACTTCTAGTGTGTTAGTGGCATCACACAGAGCTCCTATATTTTCTTCTCAGAAGCACCCATAGGACTTCTAGTGTGTTAGTGGCAGCAAACAGAGCTCCTATATTTTCTTCTCAGCAGCACCCATAGGACTTCTAGTGTGTTAGTGGCATCACACAGAGTTCCTATATTTTCATCTCAGAAGCACCCATAGGACTTCTAGTGTGTTAGTGGCATCACACAGAGCTCCTATATTTTCTTCTCAGCAGCACCCATAGGACTTCTAGTGTGTTAGTGGCAGCAAACAGAGCTCCTATATTTTCTTCTCAGCAGCACCCATAGGACTTCTAGTGTGTTAGTGGCATCACACAGAGCTCCTATATTTTCTTCTCAGCAGCACCCATAGGACTTCTAGTGTGTTAGTGGCAGCAAACAGAGCTCCTATATTTTCTTCTCAGCAGCACCCATAGGACTTCTAGTGTGTTAGTGGCATCACACAGAGCTCCTATATTTTCATCTCAGAAGCACCCATAGGACTTCTAGTGTGTTAGTGGCAGCAAACAGAGCTCCTATATTTTTTTCTCAGCAGCACCCATAGGACTTCTAGTGTGTTAGTGGCATCACACAGAGCTCCTATATTTTCTTCTCAGCAGCACCCATAGGACTTCTAGTGTGTTAGTGGCAGCAAACAGAGCTCCTATATTTTCTTCTCAGCAGCACCCATAGGACTTCTAATGTGTTAGTGGCATCACACAGAGTTCCTATATTTTCATCTCAGAAGCACCCATAGGACTTCTAGTGTGTTAGTGGCATCACACAGAGCTCCTATATTTTCTTCTCAGAAGCACCCATAGGACTTCTAGTGTGTTAGTGGCAGCAAACAGAGCTCCTATATTTTCTTCTTAGCAGCACCCATAGGACTTCTAATGTGTTAGTGGCATCACACAGAGTTCCTATATTTTCATCTCAGAAGCACCCATAGGACTTCTAGTGTATTAGTGGCATCACACAGAGCTCCTATATTTTCTTCTCAGAAGCACCCATAGGACTTCTAGTGTGTTAGTGGCAGCAAACAGAGCTCCTATATTTTCTTCTCAGCAGCACCCATAGGACTTCTAGTGTGTTAGTGGCATCACACAGAGTTCCTATATTTTCATCTCAGAAGCACCCATAGGACTTCTAGTGTGTTAGTGGCATCACACAGAGCTCCTATATTTTCTTCTCAGAAGCACCCATAGGACTTCTAGTGTGTTAGTGGCAGCAAACAGAGCTCCTATATTTTCTTCTCAGCAGCACCCATAGGACTTCTAGTGTGTTAGTGGCATCACACAGAGTTCCTATATTTTCATCTCAGAAGCACCCATAGGACTTCTAGTGTGTTAGTGGCATCACACAGAGCTCCTATATTTTCTTCTCAGCAGCACCCATAGGACTTCTAATGTGTTAGTGGCATCACACAGAGTTCCTATATTTTCATCTCAGAAGCACCCATAGGACTTCTAGTGTGTTAGTGGCATCACACAGAGCTCCTATATTTTCTTCTCAGAAGCACCCATAGGACTTCTAGTGTGTTAGTGGCAGCAAACAGAGCTCCTATATTTTCTTCTTAGCAGCACCCATAGGACTTCTAGTGTGTTAGTGGCATCACACAGAGCTCCTATATTTTCATCTCAGAAGCACCCATAGGACTTCTAGTGTGTTAGTGGCATCACACAGAGCTCCTATATTTTCTTCTCAGCAGCACCCATAGGACTTCTAGTGTGTTAGTGGCAGCAAACAGAGCTCCTATATTTTCTTCTCAGCAGCACCCATAGGACTTCTAGTGTGTTAGTGGCATCACACAGAGCTCCTATATTTTCTTCTCAGCAGCACCCATAGGACTTCTAGTGTGTTAGTGGCAGCAAACAGAGCTCCTATATTTTCTTCTCAGAAGCACCCATAGGACTTCTAGTGTGTTAGTGGTATCACACAGAGTTCCTATATTTTCATCTCAGAAGCACCCATAGGACTTCTAGTGTGTTAGTGGCATCACACAGAGCTCCTATATTTTCTTCTCAGCAGCACCCATAGGACTTCTAGTGTGTTAGTGGCATCACACAGAGCTCCTATATTTTCATCTCAGAAGCACCAATAGGACTTCTAGTGTGTTAGTGGCAGCAAACAGAGCTCCTATATTTTCTTGTCAGCAGCACACATAGTACCTATAGTGTGTTAGTGTCAGCACCCATAGGACCTACAGTGTGTTGTGAGCACACATAGGAGTTCTATTTTTTATACTATATACACTACCGACTACAATGGCTGGAAGACCGCCAAGGAGAGGCAGAGCGTGCCGAGGCAAGAACACAGGGCAGGCAGGCTCTGTTTCTAGAGACAACAGTGCTGGCCGTGGACGTGGTCGTGCATCGTCATCAGCACGTGGCCATGGGACACGCTTGTCTTTGTTTTCGGCAGCTGGACATGTGGAGCCGCATCATGCCGAAGGCTTGGTAGAATGGATGACCAAGCCCTCCTCATCCTCCTCATCCTCTCTCACCCAGGCTCAGGGTACTGGCAGAGCAGCTGCCAACGCGTACTCAATGGCATCATCAGCCACCCCTTCCCTAGACCCACCATGTCCTCCTGAGGAGTCCCCCGAACTGTTTGAGCACAGTGTTGGGTACATGCTCCAGGAGGATGCCCAACGATTCGAAGGCTCGGATGATGATACCCAGCTTGAGGAAGTCAGTAGTGTGCGCGCAGAGAGAGGGGATGCTGAAGGACAGCAATCTGGCAGTAGTGTTCCACCAGCTGCAGCTTACTGCCAGGTTTGCTCTAGTGGTGAAGAGGGAGGGGATGATGAGGTCACTGACTCCACGTGGGTGCCTGAAGGGAGAGAGGAGGAGGAGGAGGAGGATGCAGCGTCACATGTCCAACGAGGCAGGATGCCCCCTGGAGGCCAGCTAGAGGCCAGCACAGCAACTGTACCACACCGCAGAGCTCCGCCTGTGCAGGGCGCTGCCTCTGCACGTTATCACAAAAGTTCTTTGGTGTGGGCCTTTTTTGAGACGAGTGCATCAGATCGCACCACTGCTATTTGCAATATTTGTCTCAAGCGTATCTCGCGTGGCCAAAACATCAGCCGCTTGGGCACCACAAGCATGAGCAGACATATGTCGACCTGCCATGCAGCTCGTTGGCAAGCACACATAAAAGACCCACACCAAAGAACAAAGCGGACCTCTCCTTGCTCCTCATCAGCTGGGATCTCCATCCCCACTATATCTTCAGTCCTCTCTGAAAGCTGCTCTGAGAGGACTGAAGGTGTAGAATTAGGTGTGTCACAACCAAGTACTTGCAGTACACCGACGTCCGATTGTAGCAGGCAAATTTCCCTGCCCCAGCTGCTGGACCGTCGAAAGAAGTATACTCCCAGCCATCCACATGCCCAGCGGTTGAATGCTAGCTTGGCTAAATTGCTAGCACTTCAACTGCTGCCTTTTCAGTTGATAGACTCGGCCCCCTTCCGTGAGTTTGTTCAATGTGCGGTTCCTCAGTGGCAGGTTCCCAAACGCCACTTTTTCTCACGGAAGGCGATTCCGTCTCTCTACTGGCATGTGGAAGGCAATGTCCATGCCTCGCTGGACAGGGCGGTCAGCGGTAAGGTGCATATTACCGCTGACTCATGGTCCAGCAGGCATGGACAGGGACGTTATCTTTCTTTCACGGCCCATTGGGTCACTCTATTGGCAGCTGGGAGGGATGCAGGACAAGGTGCAGTAGTGTTGGAGGTTGTTCCGCCCCCACGCCTCCAAAATGCTACTACTGGTTGTGACACACCTCTCTCCTCCACCCCCTCCTCTTCTTCTTCCTCCATGTCCTCTTCGAGTGCTCTGTCCTCGGAACCAGCGGTGCTCCGTAGGCGTACAAGGGGCTACGCGAGTACGCAGGCAAAAAGATGCCATGCCGTGCTTGCGCTGGTGTGTTTGGGGGACAGGAGCCACACTGGGCCAGAGGTTCTGGCAGCTCTGCAGGGGCAGGCCGAGAGGTGGTTCACGCCACGCCAGCTTAAGCCAGGAATGGTCGTTTCTGATAATGGCACCAACCTCCTCTCCGCCCTGCGACAGGGGCAGCTCACCCATGTGCCCTGTATGGCTCACGTCCTCAACCTGGTGGTGCAGCGGTTCTTGGGCAGGTTCCCAGGCTTACAGGATGTCCTGAGGCAGGCCAGGAAAGTCTGTGTGCATTTCCGCCGATCTTATAATGCCAGTGCTCGGCTGACTGAGCTGCAAAAGGAGCTGAACCTGCCCAAGAACCGCCTAATATGTGACATGCCCACCAGGTGGAACTCAACGTTGGCCATGCTGCAGCGACTGCACACGCAGCAGAGGGCCATCAATGAGTACCTTTGCGACTACGGCACCAGGACAGGGTCAGGGGAGCTTGGCTTTTTTTCCCCACGCCAGTGGAGCATGATCAGGGATGCATGCACTGTCCTCTCACCATTTGAGGAGGCCACGAGGATGGTGAGCAGTGACAGTGCATGCATCAGTGACACTGTACCTCTTGTCCACCTGTTGGAGCATACGCTGCGTGGGATAATGGACAGGGCACTTGAGGCAGAACAGAGGCAGGAAGAGGAGGACTTCCTTGTCTCTCAAGGCCCCCTTTATCCAGACAATGTTCCTTCTGTCCCACCCATCACACAGGAAGAGGAGGAGGAGGAGGAGGAGGAGGAGGATTGTGTGAGCATGGAGGTGGAGCCTGGCACTCAGCATCAGCAGCAGCAGTCTTTTAGGGATGATGTACAGTCCCAACAAACCAGTGGACTTGTACGTGGCTGGGAGGAGGTGGCTGGCGATCATGTCATCCTCAGTGACCCAGAAGACTCCGGACCGAATGCCTCAGCTAACCTACGCTGCATGGCCTCCCTGATCCTGCAAAGCCTGCGGAAGGATCCTCGTGTTCCTCGGATCAAGGAGAGTGACCATTACTGGCTGGCCACTCTCCTTGATCCACGGTACAAGGGTAAGGTTGCGGACCTTATCTTGCCGTCGCAGAGGGAGCAGAGGATGAGACATCTCAGGGAGGCCTTGCAGAAAGGTCTGTGCAACGTGTTCCCAGAAACTGGGAGGTTACAAACTCCTGGTCCTGGACGACGAGTTGCTGAGGCTTCGGTCAGTAGCAGAAGGAGCGGTGGGGAAGGTGGACGTCTGACCGATGCGTTCAGACAATTTTTTAGTCCGCAGCCCCAAGGTATGATCGGTTCCAGCAACCATCGCCAGCGTCTGATATACATGGTGCAGGAATACCTAGGGGCAAGGTCAGACTTGGACACCTTTCCCACCGAAAATCCTCTGGCTTACTGGGTCCTGAGGATGGATCACTGGCCAGAGCTTGCACAGTATGCAATTGAGCTACTGGCCTGTCCTGCATCCAGCGTTCTTTCCGAACGCACATTCAGTGCTGCTGGAGGATTTGTCACCGATCATAGGGTGCGCCTGTCCACCGACTCGGTTGATCGACTGACCTTCATAAAAATGAATCAGTCTTGGATCACCACCAGCTACCAGACACCTGAAGCGGATATAACGGAATAATTTATAATGTCACATCCCTTCAAGACTGCCTATGCTGATGCTGAGTGACTGTCCTGTTATGTTCACTGACTATCCTCTTCCTCCTCCTCAATGATCCATGCCACCACACCAGTGCCTAAGGCACAATTTTTCAGCCCCTGTATAACAGGGGCGTGTAATTACAATTTTTTAAAAAGATGCTTCGCAACAGGTGTGACTGCTGTGCTCAGAGTACAGTATCTGTGAGGGGTTGCAGTGTTGTGGCACCAGCACCAGTGCCTAAGGCACAATTTTTCAGCCCCTGTTGGGGCGTGTAATTACAATTTTTAGGCAATGCTTTGCAACAGGTCTCATTGCTGTGCTCAGAGTACAGTATCTGTGAGGGGTTGCAGTGTTGTGGCACCAGCACCAGTGCCTAAGGCACAATTTTTCAGCCCCTGTATAACAGGGGCGTGTAATTACAATTTTTTAAAAAGATGCTTCGCAACAGGTGTGACTGCTGTGCTCCAAGTACAGTATCTGTGAGGGGTTGCAGTGTTGTGGCACCAGCACCAATGCCTAAGGCACAATTTTTCAGCCCCTGTTTAACAGGGGCGTGTAATTACAAATCTTGATCTAATAGTTCACAGCAGGGCCCATTCCTGCACCCACCAAGAGTAACTATGAGGGCCTACAGTCTTGTGGCAACACCGTCCACCACCACCACCACCACCAAAGGCCCAATTTTTCTGCCCTGTTCAACAGGTGCATGCAATTACAAATCTTGATCTAATAACTCACAGCAGGGCCCATTCCTGCACCCACCAAGAGTAACTGTGAGGGCTTACAGTCTTGTGGCAACACCGTCCACCACCACCACCACCACCACCAAAGGCCCAATTTTTCTGCCCGGTTCAACAGGTGCATGCAAGTACAAATCTTGATCTATTAACTCACAGCAGGGCCCATTCCTGTGCCCACCAGTCTTGTGGCTACACCAACATCTAATAGGGCAAATTTCTGCAGAGTATATACGGCAGGCCCCTACTTTCAAACATCCAACTTACAAACGACTCCTACTTGCAAACGGCAAGAGAAAACAGGAAGTGAGAGGAAATCTACCCCTAGGAAGGAAAATTCTATCCTGTTAGATTTAATTTGGGAAAAAGGTATCTCCTCTCTACTGATGCTTTATCACCAATCCTTGTTTCAATTAAAACCCCACTTTTCCAAAAACATTTGTCATTGGGACGGAAAGTGAGGTGACATGTTCTGAACAGATGTGCAAAGACAGCAAATGTTACAGGGGTGATAACCCCTCCCTATGTTCTCCAAAAAGCTTAAAAATTGATTTTTTTGGGATGTAGCTACACTTCATAATGTACCTGTTCAGATTCTACTTAAGAACAAACCTACAGTCCATGTCTTGTTTGCACCACCTATATACTGCTGTTCAGAGTATATAGGGTTGTAGGTATAGGGTTTTATTTTGGGTGCGGGGTCCCCCTTAGTATCCATACAAGACCCAAAGGGGCTGGGGTGGGGGGGGGGGGTGATGGGGTAGCCATGCCATTTTTCTCAAGGATTTTCAGCCATATGGCGGCCAGGACAAGACATGACATTAAAGCCGCAAGTGGTTTTAAATGGCTTCTTTTTTTCCTTTACAAATGTCATTTTGTGCAAGGACAGTTCTAAACACGGGAAACACATGCCACTTCACAGGCATACTTTAGACACCCCCCAGGTACCATATTTAAAGGAAAATTTCACTTTTTTTTTTTTTCACTTTATGCATCATTAAAATGACTGCTCCCGAAAAAACTTTAGTTTTTAAAATTTCTTTTTGCATTGATATATGTCCCCTGGGGCAGGACCCGGGTCCCAAAACCTGTTTTATGACATTAACATGCATATTGGCCGTTGTAATTAGCAATTTTGATTTCGAACGTTCGCGTCCATTATAACGAATAGGGTTCGAAAATTCGTGCGAACTTTCGGTCCGTTCGAAGGTTCTGGTGCGAACCGAACCCGGGGGTGTTCGGCTCATCCCTAGTGATAAGCTTCGAGTTCGAGTCGAACATGAGTTTGAACCGAACATCCGCTGTTCGATCGTTCACCGAAGATCGAACATTATGGGCAGTTCGCGCCAAATTCGAGTGGCGCGTCATGGCCCATAATGCACTGCGTCATTGCAGTGCATTGCTGGCTGATGATTGGCCAAGCATGCACTATGACCCGCATACTTTTGCCAATCACAGCGCCGTCAGTGAAGAGAGCCATAATTAGCCAAAGGCAGGGTGCCAATTATGGCTCAGGGGGTTAAGTCCATGCCCCTCACTATAAAAGGGGCCCTGGGTAGTGTGTTGTTGGCGTTTAGAGAGATAGATAGAGAGAGAGAGAGAGAGTGTCATATACCTGTAATTTCATTTACTTTGAGCAGGCAGGCGATTCAGTTAGCTGCAGTTTATTTCAGTGTATTTAGTATGTATATGCATCCCGGTGTTGTATATATATATATATATATATATATATATATATACTGTATATATACATTGTATCCAGTTTAGCTAGATCTTACTGCAGACCGTTCCTGGTGTACTGTTTCTAAAAAACTTCAGGCAGGCAGTTGATTCAGTTAAATAACAAGAAAAGAAAAAGAAAGGCGCACCAGCCTCGTGCATTACCGTTGGATAAATTTATTATAGCGAATAAAAGAATTCTACTTACAAACAAACGAAAAAGCCATGCGTTTACAAGGAACCACAGAGGCGCAGCAATGCGTCCAAAACGAATTCACTCGAATCGGTCACGGAGGGATTGACAAAGATCACTGCTGGCTGATGCGTTTCGAAGACAAGTCTTCTTCCTCAGAGCTCAGCCTTTCAGTTGATTCAGTTAGTTGCAGTGTATTCAGAATATATATACATCCCAGCTTTGTATATATATATATATATATATATATATACACACACACACACACTGTATCCTGTGCAGCTAGATCTCACTGCTGACCGTTCCTGGTGTACTGTTTCTAAAATACTTCAGGCAGGCAGTTCATTCAGTTAGCTGCAGTATATTCAGTATACTGTATCCAGTTTAGCTAGATCTCACTGCAGAGCGTTCCTGTTGTTCTGTTCCTAATATACTACAGACAGGCAGTTGATTCAGTTGGCTGCAGTATATTCAGTATGTAGCGCTACCCCCAGTTAAGAGAGCCGCTGGATTTGTTTTCGGGCCCTGTGTACAGCACCACCAACCCCCAGCAATCTGCTCGACCCACTCTGGCACAGCTAGTCTAGGGGTTATATTGTTATCACATTCAAATAGTATTGCAAGGAATAATCTCCTAACAGTAAGACAACACACTGAGGCCAGAGATTAAATATAACAGTTTACTCTTGTATTAAAAGTAGCACAGGCAGAACACAACATATACAATTGGTTAGCAGAGCCCTGTAGAATTCAACACAGCATACAATAATGGCGCTGCGCGGTACTTCACCACGTGTAGCTATTATGGTATGCGCGCCCTATGGCGCACTAAACAATATCCTAACTTCCCACCCCGGTCAGCCTGACATGGAGTAAATCTCAGTCACCTCCTATATGGATTTCTTTGCATGCCAGCTTTCGGTGGTGCACTTGATGAATAGCAATTTGTAATCCACAATCAGGCAATACTTGAAACACTATACTGGGGGGACACTTCAACTCTGTCCCGCCACCGGTCCCCCCGGGGAACAGCAAACAAACTAAACTGTGGGCCTATGCAGTCTATAGGCCTGAACACGGCACAGTCTATTGGTCTGGGCAGGTGCCCGCTCACCACTCCGGATGCGATCCCAGTCCGGAACGTCCACCCTGCTGTGTATCCGCACACAGCGTCTGCAACGATCAGGTCCCCGATCCAACTGATGTCCTTACACGACAAGTCAGATGCCACCCAGGTTTCGCAGTGGGGTGGAAGGCTCTTTGGAAGTTGCGCAAGGCCCAGGCTTCAGGCCTTGCACTGCAGCAGATCCGCACAGGAAGAAACTCTTGCTTGCAGCGCGGTGTCCAAAGAGGCCGAGCTCCGCCTCGCCTCCTCCTTAAATAACCCCTCCCATGAGTCTCTGCGGTGGCTAACTGCACTCTGGGTGCCGAACAGGGTTCTGGGTAACGTAGTCCCGGGGCCTTAAAGGAGACCCCGCTACACACTCCCCCCACTTAAACTCTTTGGTCCCCAAAGATAACATAAACTTAAATCACAGAACGTACAACATCAATCAAACTTTCGTATGATGTTGGCAGAGGAAATTCCCACCAAAACCGAGGCGGTGAACTCCCCTGCCCACAGGTCACACTATCATTAGTGTCCTGCCTAACTGTGCCAGAGAGTGAGCTGGGGTTGCCCCCCACTAAATGAACAGTGGGAAGGTCAGGCTGTTCCATACTCCTTCTGGCAGTAACCACAGTGTCTTCCGCACTTCTCCCCATCTGTGGGTAAGTCAATCTTCTAGGAGGCTTTATGGCTCTTCGCTTCCTCTGTCCTCTTGGGCTCTCTGTTAGAACAGGTTCCTCCTCTGGAACCAACTCAGGAATTACTTCTGGTTCAGGAGCCCTGGACTCCAGGGCAGGGAGGTACAGGGACTCCCTTGGATCTTCTTCTGGTGGTAAGTCACAAGCACTTTCCCAAGAATCCGACCAAGGACTGGATGGAATGAACTCAGTGGCTTCTGCATTCAGTGTCTGATCTATGGTGTCTTCTTCAGGTGGAAGATCAATAGCAGAGGTTCCTGGGCCCTGTGAAGGCCAAAGCCAGTCAAGTTCTTCTCCCTCATCTTCACTCATCTCCGAGGTCTCTGTATACCCAATCCGAGGGGTCTGAGACCGAGTGTTCGGTCTGGGAGTATCCAGGATGGAAGTTTGTTCAGGGGAATCCGCCACAGGGGGTATCCGAACTGCCTCCGCTAGTGGAAGTAGGTGGTTCCGGTGCCAGGTCTTCAGTGGCCCCACCTTCCCTTCTGGTTTAAGTCTGTAGACGGGTAGGCCCGGCAGTCTTTTGCAAACAACATAAGGTTCAGGTCTCCATCTGTCTGCAAGCTTGTGTTTTCCAGGGATCCCCAAATTCCATAACAACACTCTATCTCCAGGTTGTAGATCTTGGATCCTAACCTTTAAGTCAAAATTTTTCTTGTTGCGGGCCCCCCTTTGCTCGGAGGCCGCCTGGGCCTGTTCATAGGCCAATTTCAAATTGCGTCTAAGCCTATCGACATATCCCTTGTGGGAAGCAGCAGAACAATGGTCTATGGAAGTGCCAAAGGCCAGATCTACGGGTAGTCTTGCTTCTCTCCCGAACATAAGTCGATAGGGTGAGTACCCTGTAGCATCACTGGTGGTGCTGTTGTATGCATGCACAACTGCCGCTATGTGGTTGCTCCAATGCTGCTTCTTTTCACTACTTAGGGTCCCCAGCATGTTAAGCAGGGTTCGGTTGAACCTCTCCGGCTGAGCATCACCTTGGGGATGATAGTGGGTAGTTCTTGTCTTCTTGATCCCCAAAGAATCCAGGAGTTTCCAGATCAATCGACTTTCAAAATTCCTTCCCTGATCTGAATGGAGCCGTTGTGGTAGCCCATAATGTACAAAGTATTTCTCCATCAGCACTTTGGCCACGGTGGAAGCTTTCTGGTCCTTGGTTGGAAAGGCCTGGGCATACCGGGTGAAATGGTCGGTTACTACCAGAACATTTCCTAGTCCACTCAGGTCAGGTTCGAGGCAGAGAAAATCAATGCATACCAGGTCAAGTGGGCTTTGGCTTTGCAGATGGCCCATTGGGGCAGCTTGATGAGGTAATGTCTTCCTCTGGATGCATCGTGCACATGAGTGGCAGTATTCTTCAACTTCAGCCCTCATGCAGGGCCAATAGAAACGGTCCCTAACGAGTTGGAAAGTCCTTTCCGCCCCTAGGTGGCCATGGTTGTTGTGCAGGACAACCAGGACTGTCTCTCTGTACTTCTCCGGCAAGAACAGTTGCCATTTGTCTTCTAGGTCATCAGAGGGGACCCTTCGGTAGACCACTCTCTGATGCATCTGTAACTTGTCCCACTCTTTCCTCAACAGGCGAGCTTCCTTTGAAGGGTGGCGTGAGAGCCTATTCGGGTCCTGATTCTCCAGGGCCTCTAGGACCAATCTCCCCATAGGGTCTTCCAATTGGTCGGATCTCAGCTCCTTCTTAGACAGTTTTGGTAAGTTATCTTCCCCCAGTTGGGTTACTCCACAGTATTGCTTGGGAACTCCTACTATGGTAACCCCTATCTCTTCTGCTCTTGAGCCGCCACTGGCTTGAAGTTCAGCCCCTTGACAGAGGGCCCGCACCCCGTCGGGTGCCACTTGGGCCCAGTCTTCTGTACTGCAAGTGGGGACGTGAGATCTTCTAGACAAAGCGTCTGCATCTCGGTTTCCAGCCCCAGGTCTGTATTTCAGGTCGAAGGCAGACAGCGCCGCCAGCCACCTATGTCCTGTGGCATCCAACTTTGCTGTGGTGAAGTGATAGGTGAGGGGGTTGTTGTCTGTTTTCACTGTGAATTCCGCCCCATATAAATAGTCTCTGCGTTTGTCAACTACAGCCCACTTAAGGGCCAGGAACTCCAACTTATGGGTAGGATAGTTCTTTTCAGAGGGAGTCAGACTTCTGCTCACATACGCAACAGGCCTCAGTTGCTCTTCATGCTCCTGGTACAGCACTCCTCCTAAACCATCATGACTAGCATCTACATGAAGTTCATAAGGCTTCTTAGGGTCTGCGTAGGCCAGGACAGGGGCAGTGGTTAATGTCTTCTTCAACATCTGAAAGGCATTCTCACACTTCTCGCTCCACTGGTCCTTGACTGACTCCCCTGGCTTTCTGGGGCCTGTGTCATCCTCTTCCCCCTCCGTCTTTAGCAGCTCATTCAGAGGCCTGGCTATCCGAGCAAACCCCTCCACAAACCTCCTGTAATAGGAACAGAACCCCAGAAAGGATCTGAGCTCTGTCACCGTGGTGGGCCTGGGCCAGGAGGTGACTGCCTCCAATTTTTCGGGGTCTGTGGCTACCCCATCTTCAGACACTATATGTCCCAGATAGTTGACTGATGACTGATAGAATTGGCACTTTTCAGGTGAGAGCTTGAGTCCTTCCTCACTCAGTCTCTTCAAAACTTTCTCCAGTCTCTCCTCATGCTCTTCCAAGGTTCTTCCGAAGACAATGATGTCATCCAAGTATACGAGGACTTCGATGAGATTCATATCTTCCACAGTCTTCTCCATGAGACGTTGGAAGGTGGCTGGAGCTCCAGACAGACCTTGAGGCATCCGGTTGAATTCAAAGAACCCTACCGGGGTTATGAAAGCCGTCTTCTCTTTGTCTTCTGAATGCATCGGGATCTGATAGTACCCGCTCTTGAGGTCCATAACACTGAACCACTTGGCTCCAGACAAGCTCTGTAGGGCATCCTCTATCCTTGGAGTGGTATACTGGTCCGGTATGGTTCTCCTGTTGAGGGTCCTATAGTCTATGCACAGCCTCAGTGACCCATTCTTCTTCCGGACCACCACTATAGGGGAGGCATAGGGACTTCTAGATTCTCGAATCACTCCTGTTCACTTGAGCTCGGCGAGCTGCTCCCTCAAGTCTTCGAGGTCTGCTAACGGAACCCGCCTAACCCTTTCCCTGAAGGGTTTGTCTTCCTGGAGGCGGATCCGATGGGTGGCACTCCTAGCACACCCCACATCGAATTCATCTTGGGAAAAGATCCTTTCCCACCTGGTCAACTGGGCCTTGGCTCTCTCCTTCCAAGCCCTGGGCAGATTTGGATTCTCCATGGAAATTTTCTCCCACACAGTACTTTCTCCATCTGTCTTCTCCACATCTGGCGAAGCAACTGGGGTAGCTGGGCTCACCCGGCCCAGTAACAGCCTAGCTGGGATTTCCATGGGACCATCCGTGGTATTTCTGACGCTCACAGGCACTTTACAATGAGCCTTCTTCAGGGCCCTCACTGGAACCACTTCTGGGACTACTTCTAGGCCCGAATGTTCTTCCCTTGGGTCGGGTTCCAACATGACAAAAGGGCCAAGCTGCTCCCAAGTAAGTTTCACTGTGGCTTTCAAGCAGGTTACTTCACCGGGCTGTAGCACTATTCCCCTTCTTCCCAGCCTCCAGACCTTCCCTACCCCCTCTTCCGGGGCATTCTGTTCCAAGATCAGCCGTTGGTAGGCTGTCTTCAACATTGGGTGGATCTCAGTGGCTGTGGGGTCTTTCCTTCTTGTCAAAGGGGCCATAAGTCTTCGGACCAGATCCGTGTTCGTCCCTATTATCAGGGAACTCTTGTTAGCTCCAGGCGGTCGGGGGCACACCACAGCTAAGGTGTCGAACACTTCAGCCTTTCCGGCTATGGACGGGTCAAAAGTCAGTTTTATAGGCAGATAGCCATCATAAGGGAAACTCTCTGTCCCAATTCCCCATATCTCCAACTCTTCAATCTTCTGGATGGGTAGGTGACTTAAATGCTTGTCATAAAAGTCCCGGTACAATAGGGTCACTTGCGCCCCAGTATCCAATATGGCTCTTGTGTAGACTCCCTCCACTTGAACTGGTACTATTGGGGGGGGGACCCACCAGCTTCTCTGGATATCGCTTCGTAGGGGTCTCTTTCCTTTGATCTTTGCATTGCCCCTTTTGGCTTTCTTTCCTCCATTTCTCTTTGGACTTAAGCCTCTCTTGGGCCTGGTATGCATTGATCTCCCTCCTTTTGGTGGGTGTAACTACACTACTCTCTTTCTTTGGGGTGCATTCCTTCTGAGGAACTTTGTGTTTCTTCTGAGGGGTCTTCTCCACCCTTTTCATGTGCTTCTCATTCAGTTTGGAGCTCACTGGAGATGATGGGCACCCGGTTGACTCCTTCACCGGGGCTCGCTGAAGTTTTCCGGCGGCTTGCTGTTATTCATCTTTTTTTTCTTCGGGCTGGCACACACCTTGGCGAAATGGCCAGCTCCTCCACAATTGAAACAAATCACTTCCCCCCAATCTTCCAGGGATGCGGGCGCTGAGGTGTTGGGAAACAGCTCCTTCCTCGGACTTTCCCTCTTTGGTTCCCTTGACTTCTTTTCCATCAGGGAGGTCAGCATCCCCAACACTTGGGACATCTGTGACTTCAAGGTATCCACCTCTGAGTCTCTTTCCAGGGTCATGGCCGTCCCGACCATCACTGGAGCAGGATTTACCGACTCCACTGGTAGGCTCCTCTTCTTCTCCTCCAGCATAGCTTCTTCCTCCCTGACCACTCGGATCAAGTCAGGGTACTCCAGGCTCTTCCTGTCCTGTCTTGTGCGTAGCGCCAATGCGATGGGGTCCAGGGGCTGAGATCCTCTCATCACCTGTTGAACACGGGCCTCATCCACCTTCCGTGGGTCAAGCACCTTCTTAAGAATCATCTTATGCAGGATCTTATCCAGGCGCCTCATGAACTCTGACAGCTTCTCTCCTGTCTTCTGGTAGCAGTGCTCCAGCTGGTAAGTGAGCTCAGTGATTTTCTCTGTTCCACTGAACACATTCTGCAGGATGTCCATATAGTCCTGCGCATTACAGTCTGTCTTACTCATCTTGAGGTTGCGTATGGCCTCTAGAGCAGGCCCCTTCAAGCTCTCAGCAATTCTCTGCTTCTTTCTGTGGTCTGGGACTTCCCATTCTTCTAGGGCCTGAGTGGCACTGTTTAACCACTCCTCGAACCCTTCTTCACCCGAGGGTACAGGTTTCCTTCCTGAGAATATTCTAAGCTTTCTGTATCCTGACATCTGGTAATCTGTAGGATCTTTCTTGCACTGGGCTACAAGTTCCCCCAGGACCGCGCACAACTCTGCGCCAAGAATGGTAGATGGCGACCCGGGACTTTCCATTTTCACCTGTTTTGCTTCTTTTGGGGTGGGTGATGGAGACAGTTTCGGTGTCTGAGACCGTTCTCCTGGCTTAAGTGGCAGTGCGTGTATCAGTCTATAAGTCTGGTCATCTATAGCTTCTACACTTGGATTCTTGAAATGTTCTGGGACTCCGTCCTTCCATTCCACTAATGCGTGTGTCAGTGAGGAATTCGTCCTTACATCCACCACCCATGCTTTCTGATACGGTGACAGTGACATCACTAGCTGCTTCACCGCTTCTTCTTGCCAGATCCCTGGGAGTTCTATGGCTACTACCCCGGTTGGATCTGTGTTGACCGTTTTACACCACTGTCCTACTTCTAGTGGGTCCATGCTGATACTTTTGGCGCGTTACTTGCTGCAACAGGATCCCGGACGAGCCCCCACGTGTAGCGCTACCCCCAGTTAAGAGACGCGCGGGCTTTGTTTTCGGGCCATGTGTACAGCACCACCAACCCCCAGCAATCTGCTCGACCCACTCTGGCACAGCTAGTCTAGGGGTTATATTGTTATCACATTCAAATAGTATTGCAAGGAATAATCTCCTAACAGTAAGAAAACACACTGAGGCCAGAGATTAAATATAACAGTTTACTCTTGTATTAAAAGTAGCACAGGCAGAACACAACATATGCAATTGGTTAGCAGAGCCCTGTAGAATTCAACACAGCATACAATAATGGCGCTGCGCGGTACTTCACCACGTGTAGCTATTATGGTATGCGCGCCCTATGGCGCACTAAACAATATCCTAACTTCCCACCCCGGTCAGGCCTGACATGGAGTAAATCTCAGTCACCTCCTATATGGATTTCTTTGCATGCCAGCTTTCGGTGGTGCACTTGATGAATAGCAATTTGTAATCCACAATCAGGCAATACTTGAAACACTATACTGGGGGGACACTTCAACTCTGTCCCACCACCGGTCCCCCCGGGGAACAGCAAACAAACTAAACTGTGGGCCTATGCAGTCTATAGGCCTGAACACGGCACAGTCTATTGGTCTGGGCAGGTGCCCGCTCACCACTCCGGACGCGATCCCAGTAGGGAACGTCCACCCTGCTGTGTATCCGCACACAGCGTCTGCAACGATCGGGTCCCCGATCCAACTGATGTCCTTACACGACAAGTCAGATGCCACCCAGGCTCCGCAGTGGGGTGGAAGGCTCTTTGGAAGTTGCGCAAGGCCCAGGCTTCAGGCCTAGCACTGCAGCAGATCCGCACAGGAAGAAACTCTTGCTTGCAGCACGGTGTCCAAAGAGGCCGAGCTCCGCCTCGCCTCCTCCTTAAATAACCCCTCCCATGAGTCTCTGCGGTGGCTAACTGCACTCTGGGTGCCGAACAGGGTTCTGGGTAACGTAGTCCCGGGGCCTTAAAGGAGACCCCGCTACAAGTATATATATTGTAACCTGGGGGGACAGGTAGTAGGTACAAAAGCTCCCTGGGATGAGCAGGCACAGATACCAAGTCCATTGGATCAGTGAAAACACAGTGTTATTTATTGGTGCTATATACAAAGTCAATGACAGGTGCTGTACAGTGTGCTGAAAACAAACAGAAGAAAAAATAGCTTAACAAAAGCCTAGCCGTGTCTCGGCTCTAACTACACAGTATTTACAGGCCCTCACTACCAGGCTGGACAAGCCTAGCGCTTGTCAGCTTCCAGATCCAACAGAGTAACAAGTTTTACAAACCTTCTTGCTCTCACAGACCAATGCTGTCTGTGTTTCCCAGGCTGAGCAAAGGCTGTCTGCTCAGGTGAGCTTTTAATTAACCTGGGGGAGAGAACCAACACCTGAAGTGGATCCTGGCTCAGAGATCCCTGAATGTATATGAGAGGAGCCTGGGAGATGTATAAACCCCGAATAGGACTTTCCCAGGCTCTCTCTGGGATGCTCTGCCACACATCCTCCCCCCTTGTTTCAACCCCAGGGTTGGAACACCTGTAGCCCAACAGGATTGAACACGGGAGAGGGCATCTACATTCCCCATCTCAACACCTGGCCTGTGTTTTACCGTAAAGGCGTAGTCTTGTAGGGCCAAAAACCACCGGTTCACCCGCCTATTAGTCTCCTTCTTTTGGGCCATCCATTTCAGGGGAGCATGGTCAGTTATCAACTCAAACTGGCGCCCCAACAAGTAGTACCTGAGCGCGTCCACGGCCCACTTTATGGCCAGACACTCCTTTTGAATGACTGCGTACTTCTTTTCATGGTCATTGAGCTTTCTGCTTAAGTACACCACAGGGTGTTCTTCCCCATTGTGTACCTGTGATAGTACTGCCCCGATTCCAACATCAGACGCATCCATCTGGACCAGAAAGTTTTTGGAGAAATCGGGGGAGTATAGGATTGGCTGTGCACAAAGAACCTTCTTCAGGACTTGAAAAGACTCTTCTGCTACTGGAGACCATTTCACCATTACGGAGTCTTTCCCTTTTGTAAGGTCTGTCAGTGGGGCAGCTATAGTTGCGAAATTTGGGATAAATCTTCTATAGTACCCTGCAATGCCAAGAAAGGCCCTGACCTGCTTCTTGTTGGCAGGACGTGGCCACTCCTGGATGGCTTCTATTTAGTTCACCTGGGGCTTTATGACACCCCGGCCAATAGTGTAGCCCAAATACTTGGCTTCCTCTAGCCCAATGGCACATTTTTTTGGATTTGCCGTAAACCCTTCCTTGAAGAGGGAATCCAGGACAGCCTGGACACGGGGCAAGTGAGACTGCCAGTCAGTGCTATGCACCACTATGTCGTCCAGATAGGCTGCATCATACTGTCGGTGAGGTCTGAGGGTCCTGTCCATAGCCCTCTGAAATGTTGCAGGGGCATTTTGCAACCCAAAAGGCATTTTCTTATATTGAAACGACCCCACCGGGGTCACAAACGCAGTCTTTTCTTTGGCACTACCAGTCAGGGGTATTTGCCAATATCCTTTGGTCAAGTCCAAAGTGGTCAGATAACGGGCCTTGCCAAGTCGGTCTATAAGCTCGTCTACCCTGGGCATTGGGTATGTGTCAAACTTTGTTACCGCATTAAGCTTTCTGAAGTCGTTACAAAACCTCCAAGTGCCATCCGGTTTTGGGACTAATACAATGGGGCTAGACCAGTCACTATTGGATTCCTCAATAACATCTAGCTCCAACATCCTTTTAACTTCCTCACCGATGTCCTTTCTTCTAGCTTCGGGAATTCGGTATGGTTTGAGCTTGACACGGACTCCAGGTTCAGTAACAATATCATGCTGAACTGCTGAAGTCGTGCCCGGCAACTCTGAAAATTTCTCTTTATTCCTTATCAGGAACTCTCTAGCTTCCTGTTTCTGTGAACATGACAGGGTGTCTGGAATCGTGACCTCAGGGATCAGAGGGGATTCAGTACCCTTAAGGGTTAATGGGAGGGACCTCGCAGTTAATGCTAGTCTATCCTTCCAGGGCTTTAACAGGTTTATGTGGTAAATCTGTTCGGGCTTCCTTTTACCTGGTTGATACACCTTGTAATTGACCTCCCCAACTCTTTCAATTACTTCAAAGGGTCCCTGCCACTTAGCTAGGAATTTGCTCTCAACAGTGGGAACCAACATGAGGACCCTGTCACCAGGTGAGAAAACACGAAGTTGGGCCCCCCTGTTGTATATCCTTTGTTGGGCTGCTTGGGCCTGCAGTAAATCTTTTTTTACCACCGGCATGATTGCTGCAATCCTGTCCTGCATTTGAGCGATATGCTCAATGACACTTTTGTGAGGTGTCTGCTCCCCCTCCCAAGTTTCCTTGGCTATGTCTAAGAGTCCCCGAGGGTGTCTCCCATAAAGCAGTTCAAATGGAGAGTACCCCGTAGAGGACTGGGGAACTTCCCTGATGGCGAACATCAAGTAGGGTATCAGGAAGTCCCAGTTTTTACCATCCTTGTCAACAACCTTTTTTAACATACTCTTTAATGTCTTATTGAAGCGTTCCACCAAGCCATCCGTTTGAGGATGGTACACCGAGGTTCGCAACTGCTTCACCTTAAATAACTTGCACAGCTCCCTAGTTATTCGTGACATGAATTTGGTACCCTGGTCGGTAAGGACTTCTTTCGGGATGCCAACCCGACTGAACACCATAAACAGCTCTTTAGCAATGTTTTTAGCAGACGCAGTGCATAAGGGAACGGCCTCGGGGTAACGGGTAGCGTAATCCATGATCACGAGGATATATTGATGACCGCGGGCAGATTTGGGGAGGTGGACCCACAAGGTCCATGGCAATCCTCTCAAAAGGCACTTCAATAATGGGTAAGGGCACTAACGGACTTCGGAAGTGGGGTTGGGGGGCTGACATCTGACACACAGGACAGGATTGACAATAATTCTCGATATTTTTCCGTATCCCAGGCCAGTAAAACCTGCGCAACACCCTTTCAGTGGTTTTCTCAACCCCTAAATGGCCTCCTAGCAAGTGCCCATGGGCAAGTTCCAACACCACCCGTCTGTATAACTTAGGGACTACCAACTGTTCAACCACTTCATCATTAGATTTGCATACACGATACAGTAAATCTTCATTGCTGCAGAAATATGGAAAACAAAGCCTGTCCCCTGGTTCGACAGGTACCTCATTAATCACCATTACATTTTCCCAGGCCCTAGCAAGGGTAGGGTCTTTTCTCTGCTCCGTACCAAAATTTTCTTTGTGCACATTAAGATTGGCAAACTCTAACGTAGGCTCAGATTCAGCAGACGGCTGTCCAGCTCTACTGGTTGTGGGGACTTCTTCAGGCTCCCCCAGCTCTCCTGCCATAACTGAGAAAGGATCACCTGGAGAGCCCTGAGAGGAGTCCCCTGAACTCACAAGGTCAGTAATGGCCATGAGTTCTGGCTCTGCGACTGAGTCAGGTACTGCGACTGGGTCGGGGCAATCCCACAGTTCCCAAAACTTAGGGAAGTCCCTACCAATGATAGCCTCGTGCACCAAGTGGGGCACCAGTCCGACCGAATGGGTCACCGTACCTAAGCCAGTTTTAAACTGAACAGTGGCTTTTTTTGCAAGAAAATTCACAGTTTCAACCATCTCAGCTGTAACCAAAGTAACTAGACTTCCAGAGTCCAGCAAGGCCGTAATAGGCTTATTATTAACAGTCACTTGACACATGTGTTTTCCCACATTTGGCACTGCAGCGCATGAAACAGCAGCAAACATAGACTGCCTTCTAAAAGATAGATCACACTGCATTGGCTCATCTGTCAATGGACAGTTTGCTGCAACATGTCCCAGTTCTTGGCAACGAAAACACCTGATGTTTCCCCAGTTTGGTTTGCTGACAGGCAGTGGCTTCCCTTGTCTGGGCCGCCAAACTTCAGTCCTGGCACCAAAAATCCTCCCCCCTATTTCCTTGCCATGCTTACCACCCACTTCCCCTGGAACAGTCTTACCGGTTGCCTGGGGAGACCGTGGCTTTGGGTGGAAAGTCCGTGCGGCTGTAGGGGTGGTGACCAGGTTCTCTGCAGCAAAGTACCTCTCAACGAGCTCCACCAGGTTGTCTGCCGACTTGGGGTCTCCTTGACTCACCCACTTCTGCAGGGGAATTGGTAGTGACCTCAGGAATTGGTCCATGACCACATGCTCCACTATTTGTGGCGCAGACAGGGACTCCGGCTGTAGCCATTTCCGCACCAGGTGGATCAGATCAAACATCTGCGATCTTGGGGGCCTTTTTTCTTGGAAGAACCAGCTGTGGACCCGCTGAGCTCGAACAGCCAAGGTAACACCAAGTCGTGCCAGGATTTCCCGCTTGACCTTCTCATAATCTCCCGCTTTTGCTGACTCCAGATCATAGTAGGCCTTCTGCGCTTCTCCAGAAAGTAAGGGGGCGATCAGTCCTGCCCACTGGGTTTGGGGCCAACCTTCCCTCTCAGCGGTCCGTTCAAATGTTAGTAGGAAGGCCTCTGGATCATCATCTGCCGTCATCTTTGAAAGAAAGCGACCCACATGGATGGCTGAGGGCTTGTCTCCAATATCCTTCATTATCGCAGGTGACCCCTGTGCTAGCGTCTCCACAACCTCAGTAAGGGTTTTCCTATCCGCTTTTGCAGCAGTGGCAAGCTGTTCAAACAGCCTCTGCGATTGCTCATGTACAGCACCAATCTGTTGGAACAGCACCTTGGTTTGCTCCTGTGCGATAGCGTTAGTTTGCTGTTGTGCAGCGTTTGCTTGCTGCAACGCAGCATTTTCCAACACCATTTGTTTGAGGAGGTCCTCCATGTTGTCACTTTAGGTACTGGCCTTTTAAGTAGTAACTTACTACAGCTGGTCGCAGCCTCCACCATATGTAACCTGGGGGACAGGTAGTAGGTACAAAAGCTTCCTGGGATGAGCAGGCACAGATACCAAGTCCATTGGATCAGTGAAAACACAGTGTTATTTATTGGTGCTATATACAAAGTCAATGACAGGTGCTGTACAGTGTGCTGAAAACAAACAGAAGAAAAAATAGCTTAACAAAAGCCTAGCCGTGTCTCGGCTCTAACTACACAGTATTTACAGGCCCTCACTACCAGGCTGGACAAGCCTAGCGCTTGTCAGCTTCCAGATCCAACAGAGTAACAAGTTTTACAAACCTTCTTGCTCTCACAGACAAATGCTGTCTGTGTTTCCCAGGCTGAGCAAAGGCTGTCTGCTCAGGTGAGCTTTTAATTAACCTGGGGGAGAGAACCAACACCTGAAGTGGATCCTGGCTCAGATATCCCTGAATGTATATGAGAGGAGCCTGGGAGATGTATAAACCCTGAATAGGACTTTCCCAGGCTCTCTCTGGGATGCTCTGCCACAATATACATCCCAGCTTTATATATATATATACACTGTATCCTGTGCAGCTAGATCTCACTGCAGGCCATTTCTGGTGTACCTATTCAAATACACTTTCAGGCAGGCAGGCCAGGCAGGTGATTCAGTGATCTGTAGTGCATAAAATATATACTGTCTCCTACATATATATTCACTGCATTCTAGTCTAGCCAAGCCTATACCTGACTGCAGGTCATTCCTGGTGTACGTATCCAAATACACTTTCAGGCAGGCAGGTGATTCAGTGATCTGCAGTGCCTAAAATATATACCGTCTCCTACATATATATATCCACTGCATCCAGTTTAACCAAGCCTATATCTGACTGCAGGCCATTCCGTGTGTACTTTTTCTAGTAAACTTCAGGCGTTGTTTTGCTACTCTAAGTTTACAGTATGTCTGGAAGGCCAAGGAGAGGCAGACGCTCACAGGCCACTAAAAGAGGGCAAGCAGGCTCTGTGTCTACAGCCAACAGTGCTGGTCGTGGACACGATGCATCCTCAGCACGTGGCCGTGGGGCACGCTTGTCCTTTTTTTTTGTCAGCTGGCCGTGTTGAGCCACAACATGCAGAAGAGTTGGTAGAGTGGATGACCAAGCCGTCCTCATCCTCCTCATCCTCTGTCACCCAGGCTCAGAGTACTTTGGCTGCCAAAGCAGCTGCCAAAGCGGCATATTCCATTGGCTCCAGGTCATCAGTTACTCCTTCCCTAGCCCCACCATCATGCACGGAGGAGTCCCCCGAACTGTTCGACCACAGTGTTGGGTACATGCTTCAGGAGGATGCGCAGAGTTTTTAAGGACTGGTACCCAGCTTGAGGAAGGCAGTAACGTGAGCCCAGAGAGAGGGGGTGCCCAAGAAGGCGAACAAACTGGCAGTCATGTTCCCCCAGCTGCAGCATACTGCCAGGTTTGCTACAGTGACGAGGAGGGAGGGGATGATGAGGCCACTGACTCTACGTGGGTGCCTGATAGGAGAGAGAAGAAGGAGGAGGAGGCACATCTCCAACGAGGCAGGATGCCCTCCAGGGGCCAGCTTAAGGGCAGCCAACCGACTTCATCACACCGCAGAGCTCCGCATGTGCAGGGCGCTGCTGACTCTGTGCGTTTTTCCAAAAATTCTTTGGTGTGGGCCTTTTTTGAGATGTGTGCAGCAGATCGCACCATTGCTGTTTGCAAGATATGTCTGAAGCGTATCAAGTGTGGCCAAAATAGCAGCCGCTTGGGCACCACATGCTTGACCAGACATATGTTGACCTGCCATGCAGTCAATTGGCAAGCTTTCTTAAAAGACCCACACCAAAGAACAAGGCGGACCTCTCCTTGCTCCTCATCAGCTGGGATCTCCAACCCCATTATACCTTCAGTTCTCTCAGAAAACTGCACTGAGAGGAAAGGTGTAGAATTAGGTGTGCCAAGTACTTGCGGGCAATCTTCTATCACTACACCAACGTCCGATTGTAGCAGGCAAATTTCCCTACCCCAGTTGCTAAACCGGCGAAAGAAATTCAGTCCTAGCCATCCACATGCCCAGCGGCTGAATGCTAGCTTGGCTAAATTGCTAGCAATCCAACTGCTGCCTTTTTAGCTGGTAGACTCTGTCCCCTTTCGTGAATTTGTGGAATGTGCGGTACCTCAGTGGCAGGTTCCCAAACTGCACTTTTTTCCACGGAAGGCGATTCCGGCTCTCTACCGGCATGTGGAAGTCAATGTCTCGGTCTCGCTGGACAGGGCGGTCAGCGGTAAGGTGCATATTACCGCTGACTCATGGTCGAGCAGGCAGGGACAGGGACGTTACCTATCTTTTACGGTGCACTGGGTGACTCTGCTGGCAGCTGGGAAGGATGCAGGACAGGGTGCAGTATTGTTGGAGCTTGTTCCACCACCACGCCTCCAAAATCCTACTAGTGGTGATTCTGACACACCTCTCTCCTCCACCCCCTCCTCTTCTTCTTCCTCCATGGCCTCTTCCTCTATAGATTTGTCCTCTGAACCAGCGGTGCTCCGTAGGCGTTCAAGGGGCTACACATGCACTCGGGCAAAAAAGATGCCATGCGGTGCTTGAGATGGTGTGCTTAGGGGACAGGAACCACACTGGGGCAGAGATTCTGTCAGCTCTGCAGGGGCAGGCTCAGAGGTGGTTGACGCCAAGCCAGCTTTAGCCAGGAATGGTGGTTTGCGACAATGGCACCAACCTCCTCTCCACCCTCCGACAGGGACACTTGACCCATGTGCCCTGTTTGGCTCACGTCCTTAATTTGGTGGTGCATTGGTTCTTGTGCAGTTACCTGGGCTTACAGTATCTCCTGAGGCAGGCCAGGAAAGTCTGTGGGCATTTCTGCCGGTCATACAATGCCAGTGGCTCGGCTGGCTGACCTCCAGAAGGAATACAACCTGTCCAAGAACCGCCTAATCTGTGACATGCCCACCAGATGGAACTCAACGTTGGCCATGCTGCAGCGGCTGCACATGCAGCAGAGGGCCAAAAATGAGTACCTGTGCGACTATGGCACCAGGACAGGGTCAGGGGAGCTTGTCTTTTTTTCGCCACGCCAGTGGCTCAGGATCAAGAATGCATACACTGTCCTGTCACCATTTAAGGAGGCCATGAGGATGGTGAGTATTGACAGTGCATGCATCAGTGACACTATCCCTCTTGTCCACCTGTTGGAGCACACGCTGCGTGGAATAATGGACAGGGCACTTGAGGCAGAACAGAGGGAGGAAGAGGAGGACTTCCTTACCTCTCAAGGCCCCCTTTATCCAGACAGTGTTCCTGCGGGCCCGCCGATCACACGGAAGAGGAAGAGGAGGAGGATTGTGTCAGCATGAAGGTGGAGCCTAGCACTCAGCATCAACATCAGTCTTCAAGGGATCGTTTACAGTCCCCAGAAACCCATGGACTTGAACATGGCTGGGAGGAGGTGGCTGCAGATCATGTCGTCCTTAGTGACCCAGAGGACTCCGGACCGAATGCCTAAGAAAACCTACACTGCATGGCTTCCTTGATCCTGCAAAGCCTGCGAAAGGACCCTCGGATTCGTGGTATCAAGGAGATGGATCATTATTGGCTGGCAACCCTTCTTGATCCACGTTACAAGGGTAAGGTTGTGGAACTTATCCAGCCATTGCAGAGGGAGCAGAGGATGAAACATCTTCGGGAGGCCTTGCAGAAAGGTTTGTGCAACGCGTTTCCAGAGCCTGGGAGGTTACAATTTCCTGGTCCTGGACAACGTGTTGCTGAGGTTTCGGTCAGTCACAAAAGGAGCAGTGGAGAAGGTGGCCGTCTGACCGATGCGTTCAGACAATTTTTTAGTCCGCAGCCCCAAGGTCTGATCGGTTCCAGCAACCATCGCCAGCGTCTGATTTACATGGTGCAGGAATACTTAGGGGCAAGATCAGACTTGGAGACCTTTCCAACCGAAAATCCACTAGGTGACTGGGTCTTGAGGATGGATCACTGGCCAGAGCTTGCACAGTATGCAATTGAGCTACTGGCATGTCCTGCTTCCAGCGTTCTTTCGGAACGCACATTCAGTGCTGCTGGAGGCTTTGTAACCGATCACAGATTGCGCCTGTCCACCTACTCGGTTGATCGACTCACCTTCATAAAAATGAATCAGTCTTGGATCACCAGCTACCAAGCACCCGATGCTGATGTAACCGATTAATTTTTTTATGAATGTGAGATCCCTTCAAGACTGCCTATGCTGATGCTGAGTGACTATCCTGTTATGCTGAGTGACTATCCTATTCCTCCTCAATGTTTATGTTGATAGCTTCTAAGAACATTTTTGGTTCTGGGCAACACCACCAGTGGCTAAGGCCCAATTTTTCTGCCCCTGTTTAACAGGGGAGTGTAATTACAAATTTTGCTGTATTATTTTACAGCAGGGCTTGTTCCTGCACTCAACTAGAGTATCTGTGAGGGGTTGCAGTGTTGTGACACCAGCCCCAGTGCCTAAAGGCCCAATTTTCCAGCCCCTGTTTAACAGGGGCGTGTAATTAAAATTGTTACTGCAATATTTTGCAGCAGGGCTTGTTCCTGCGCTCAACTAGAGTATCTGTGAGGGGTTGCAGTGTTGTGGCACCAGCAGCAGTGCCTAAAGGCCCAATTTTTCTGCCCCTGTTTAACAGGGGCATGTAATTACAATTTTTGCTGTAATATTTTGCCGCAGGGCTTGTTCCTGCGCTCAACTAGAATATCTGTGAGGAGTTGCAGTGTTGTGGTACCACCACCACCAAAGGCCCAATTTTATGCCCCTGTTCAACAGGGGCATGTAATTACAATTCTTGATATAATATTTCACAGCAGGGCCCGTTCCAGCACCCACCAAGAGTAACTGTGAGGGCTTACAGTGTTCTGGTACCACCAACACCTAAGGCCCAATTTTCTGCAGAGTATATAGGGCAGGCCATATAGTATATATACTATATACTATATATATAGTATATACAGGCAGTCCCATACTTTCAAACATCCGACTTACAAAAGACAAACAGAGGTAGACAACAGGAAGTGAGAGGAAATCTACCCCTAGGAAGGGAAATTCTCTACTGTAATGCCTTGTATACACGATCGGATTTTCCGTCGGGATAAACTCTGACAGTGTGTATGCAAGCTGTCTTGCATACACACTGTCACACCAAATTCTGACCGTCAAGAACACGGTGACGTACAACACTACGATGAGCTGAGAAAAATTAAGTTCAATGCTTCTGAGCATGCGTCGACTTGATTCTGAGCATGCATGTTTTTTTCTCCGTCGGAATTCCATACAGACGAACGGAATTTCCGATGAAACATGTACTCTTTCTAACTCAGACAAAATTCCTTGGAATGTCCGATGGAAAAAGTCTGATGGGGCATACACATGGTCGGAATTTCCGATGGAAAAATTCTGTCTGACTTTTTCCATCGGAAATTCCGATCGTGTGTACAAGGCATAAGAGTTAATATGAGAAAAAGGTGTCTCCACTGATGCTTTATCACCAATCCTTGTTTCCATAATAACCTTAAATTTTCAAAATCCAATTGTTACTGGTACAGAAAGTGAGGTGAAATCTGAACAGGGGCACAGACAGCAAAACAAATGTTACAGGGGTGATAACCCTTCCCTATGTTTTCCAAAAAGCTTTCAAATAGATTTTTTGGCTGGAGCTACACTTACAAAATGTACCTGTTCCAAATTACAAACAGATTCAACTTAAGAACAAACCTACAGTCCCTGTCTTGTTTGGACCGCCTGTATACTGCTGTTCAGAGTATATAGGGCCTGGGGGCCCCCATGCCTTTTCTTTTTTTAATTTGGGTGCGGGGTTCCCCTTAATATCCATACAAGACCCAAAGGGCCTGGTAATGGGCTGGGGGGTTACCCATGCCATTTTTCTCAATAATTTTCATCCATATTGCCGGGACCCAACATTACATTACAACCGCAAGCATTTTTAAATGACTTTTGTTCCTTTAGAATGTCATTTTGTGCAGGGACTGTTCTAAACACTGGAAACACGTGCCACTTCACAGGCATACTATAGACACCCCTCCAGGTACGATATTTAAAGGAATATTTCACTTTTATTTTTTCACTTTAAGCATCATTAAAATCACTGCTCCTGCAAAAACTGCAGTTTTTAAAACTCTTTTTTGCATTGATACATGTCCCCGAGGCAGGACCCGGGTCCCCAAACACTTTTATTGACAATAACTTGCATATTAGCCTTTAAAATTCGCACTTTTGATTGCTCACGTTCGACTCTCATAGACTTTAACGGTGTTCAAAAGTTCACGCGAACTTTCGGTCCGTTCGCATGTTCTGGATGCGAACCGAACCGGGGGGTGTTTGGCTCATCCCTATTACTAAGATATGAATGACGAAGAGGACTCTGAAGGCTGATGTTCATTGTAATATTTACATATACTCTGTTGGATTTTTTTATCTGTTGCAAGATTCTTGTGGACTTTATTCTGTGCTGGGACTCAATAAATGCATTGCTCTGGATGAATCTAGTTGCCGTGGGAACAATTTGAATTATAATAATAATTATCCTCATCCCTATTTCCATATCACTACAGTGCAATGCCTGGCACATGTCCTCAATTTGGTGGTGCAGCATTTTTTAAACAGGTACCCAGGTTTTCAAGATCTTATAAGACAGGCCAAAAGAGTCTGTAGCCATTTGAAGCACTCATTCACAGCCAGTGTTCGGTTGGCTGAAATTTAGCGGGAACCTGCCTGTAAACGGCCTGATTTGTGACATGCCCACCAGGTGGAACTGCTGCAGTGGCTGCACAGGCAGCAGAGGGCCATCAACGAGTACCTGTGTAAGTATGGCACAAGGACAGGCTTAGGGCAGCTTGGTCTTCTTTACCTACGCCAATCGCTGCTGATAAAGGATCCATGCACTGTACTGTCACCATTTGAGGAGGCGACAAGGATGGTGAGCTGTGGCAATGCATGCATCAGTGACACAATCCCTCTTGCGTTCCTGATGGAGCATACTCTGTGTGGCATTATGGACAGGGCACTCGAGGCAGACCAGTGGGGCGAAGAGCAGGACTTTCTTTCCTCTCAAGGCCCGCTTTATGCAGACAACATTCCATACCACACCACAGTACACACAAGAGGAGAGAGAGGAGGAGGATTCTGGTAGCTTTGGAGCCACGGAGGCATAGAGGCAGAGGAAGACATACGTCAAACCTTAAGAGATGGTTTTCATTACCCAGAAACCTTGGGAGTAGTATATGGCTGGAAGGAGGTAGTTCCAGATAGTGACCCCGAGGACTCTGCTTCTCATGCCTCTGCAAACCTGCGGTGCATGGGCTCCCTTAATTTTTCAAAGCCTTCAAAAGGACTCGAGAATTTGTGTCAACAAGTATAAGGTTCGTTATTGGTTGGCAACCCTCCTTGACCACCTTTACATGGGGAATTCTCTAAACTTATCCAGCACATGATGAAATATCTTGAGGACACCTTAAAGAGGAGTTTATGTAACTCCTTTCCAGACTCTGGTAGGTTATAGTCTAATGGAAAATCTAGGTTTGAGGCTTCTGTTGGTCAAAGTAGTAGCGGTGGAAAAACGGGTCGCCTCATTGATGCATTTAAAAAAAAATGTAGTCCTTGGTCCCCAGGGCTGTCACCTTCAAGATCCCATCGGCAGCATCTGCATCATATGGCCGAAGATTATCTAGGGGCAAAAACAGATATGGAGAGCTTTCCAGTAGATGATCCACTCAGGTCTGGGTCATGAGAATAGACCACTGGCCAGAACTTGCCCAGTATGCAAATTACCTGCATGCTGCCCTGCATCCAGCATGCTTTCCAAATGGGCATTCAGTGCTGCCAGAGGTTTTGTGACAGATAAAAGAGCGCATTTGTCAAAATTAATCAGTCCTGGATTAGCAACAGCTATCAAGCCCCTGATGCCGATGTCACTGATTAAGTGTTATTTGGATCTCAAATCTCTGTAAGACTGTCTGGGCTGCCTAGTTTTGTGAGTGTTGATTTTATCTTGAAGTATTTTTTTGGTATAGGTTTCATGGGCACAGTTAACAGCCAAGGACCAATTTTTCTGCACCTGTTTGACAGGGGCATCAAATATAACTTTTTTACAGCAAGGCCAATTCTTTCATCAAGAGTACCTCTAGAAGGTTACGGTGTGAAGACACCACCAACACCCTATGCCCAATTTTTCCACAACTGTTTGACAGGGGCATCAAATTTAATTTTTTTTTACAGCACAGCCGATTCTTTCTTTCATCAAGAGTACCTATAGAAGGTTACAGGGTGAAGGCACCACTTACACCCAAAGCCCAATTTTTTTCTCAACTGTTTGACAGGGGCATCACATTTACATTTTTTACAGTAAGGCTAATTCTCGCTTTCATCAAGAGTACCTCTATACAGTTACGGTGTGAAGGCACCACCAAGACCTATAGACTAATTTTTCCTCGACTATGTGACAGGGCGTCAAATTTAAGATTTTTACAGCAAGGTCAATTCTTGGTTTTATTTTTGACAGGGGCATCAAATTTTAATTTTTTTACAGCACAGCCGATTCTTTCTTTCATCAAGAGTACCTATAGAAGGTTACAGTGGGAAGGCACCACCAACACCTAAAGACCAATTTTAGCGCAACTGTTTGACAGGGGCATCACACTTCAATTTTTTACAGCAAGGCCAAGTTTCTTTTTCGTACATCACGGGACACAGAGCGACTTAGTCATTACTAATGGGTTATATAGATTACCTTCAGGTGTTGGCACTGGCCAATTCCAAACCGGAAGTACCCTCCCCTATATAAGCCCCTCCCATCCGGGAGCACCTCAGTTTTTTGCCAGTGTCTAAGGTGTTGGCCAAAGAGTAACATGTGTTTTCACTGGGCTTGCGTACAGGTTCTTTTGGGCCTTAGTAAGCTGTTCCGGATCCCACCAAAAAAGCTTCATAGCTAAACGGTCGGTACCCGGGCCTTGCAGCAGAAGAGCAAGGTTTTGCCTGTAATGCCTCTCTTAGGAGGGCTGGACCCTGGGATCCAGAGCTCTGGTCATACCCACGACCAAGATGTTGTCTGTGCAGGGTGCTATACAGGTCCAGGGGAGTGGAATCCTTGGGAACCCGGTCCCTGAAGGTTTAATTACAATGCCTGCCGTGATAGGTGAAGTTTGGACTTCTGTGGACCAAACAAAGTCCTGCGGCGGGGATCAGGTAAGTGGGGGCCCCCAGGAACTTGGTTCTATTGGGGGACCCCCAAGCCTAATTTGTCTTTCTGTCTGTTACCTAACGGTATTCCCGCTAATATCTGTGTATGCCTGTAACTACTGAAAATGTAAAATTTTAATAGTAGTCAAGAAAAAAAAAAAGGGGACCGCGGTACCTGTGTTAAACCACTAGAGGCCGCTGTAGTCCATTTTTCTTGTCATGTGGATCTTTGGGTTTCTCAAGTCAAAAGATCCAGGCAGTTGGTAAGTTTCTCTGTGGGAATCCACTTCCTCTGCCCTGTTGCTGCGCTCATCCACCGCACAGGCCCTCCGGCAAAAAGGGCCCTGGCTCCTAGTCCCTGTTTGATTTTGAAAAGGGCGCCAATGGCGCACGGGCGTGCGCGCGGGCGCATGCACGCGCCTCCTATGAAAAAAAAGGGGCGGGGCGGGTGGATGACGCTCGATGCGCGCCGCGGCGCTTCTGCGCATGTGCAGGCGTCCCAGCATGGATAAAAGACACAGTACAAGTGTCAGCTGGATGCAAACAGAGCTAGCAACAAACAGTGGCACACAGATGCGGTTGATGCAGGCATCCCCATAGAAAGGCACTTTAGTGGACACCAGCTGGTATATAGCAGCAACTGTGTTAGACTATTACCAGCAAAAATTGGTGTATGACGACGGGAATACCTCAGCTTTGTGCTTAAAGGATATGTCGTCCAGACGCTCCGGAAATAGGTCTTCCAGGAAGCCAAAGGGGTCTCCATCGGGCTCTGAGGATATTGGGCATGCTTGTACTGCACCAATCTCCCCTGAGAATTCAGAGGTCAGTAGCCGTAGAAACCCCGCAGGAGTGCCTGGTGCTGCGGCTGTCCCCAGTCCACCTGCTCCTGTATATATAACAGAGGAGGTTTTATCCTCAACTCTGGGAGGATTGGAAGAGATTTAACAGCATTGATCGCTGCTTCCCTGTCACAGGAAAAGCGCGTCCGATCTCCGTCTCCTCCTTCAGAGTGCCTGTTAGTGGAGGAACAGCCCCACACAGAGATCGACCTACCTGAAGGGGATCAGGATGAGGTTGATTCAGTTATGGAGGAATCAACAGTGGAAGAACCTTTCTCAGCATCTCAGGCTGAAAGATTATGGGTTCAGTCTCTGACTAACATGGTCCGATCAGCATTTAAAATGCCTCTGGCGGAACCACCATCCACTACGGTTTCCTCGCTGGGGTCGCTAAAAGCTCCCCAGGCTGTCTGTTCCTTCCCAATCCACCCTTTATTAGAAGGGCTTATTTACCAGGATTGGGAGCATCCTGATAAAATATTTGCTCCCCCCAAGAGATTTCCGGTGATCTATCCCATGGAGGATAAGTTCATAAAAAAATGGAGGGTCCCTACAGTGGACGCAGCCATCTCTTCTGTTAACAAATCACTGACATGTCCAGTAGATAATGTTCCAATGTTCAAAGACCCAATAGATAAAAAATTGGAGTCTTTACTAAAATCTGCTTTCTCTACAGCAAGCATGGTGACACAACCTGCGGTAGCAGCGATTGGAGTCTGCCAAGCAGTGAAAGATCAGTTGAAACAAGTCTTAAGGGACTTACCAGATCAGCAGGCTCTTGCCCTAGCTGACCTGCCTAGAGCCTTGTGTTTTGCGGTGGACGCCATAAAGGATACAATCCAACAGGCCTCCCGCTTTACGCTGTCTATAGTACATATGCGTAGGCTTCTGTGGCTCAAAAACTGGTCTGCTGAAGCTCCCTGTAAAAAACTGCTGGTTAGCTTCCCATTTCATGGAGAACGCTTATTTGGAGAAGATCTGGACAAATATATCCAGAAAATTTCTGCCGGTAAAAGTTCACTCTTACCGGTTAAGAACAAGGGTAGAAGTCCTTCTTTTAAGAGGCCTACTTCTCCAGTCCCGGGCACATCGGCTGTGAAGCAGTTCCGACGGCCTCCGCGGTCAAATTCAGGGGGCAGAAATCAGGGACAATCACAGGGTAACAAGAAACCCTGGATCAAGAGAGGTACAAAACCTCCCCCCAAGGCATGAAGCGTTGCCCCCACTCAATCGGGAGGGGTGAAGACTTCAGTTGTTCACAGAGACCTGGCGGGACACCATCAGAGACAGATGGGTGCTCTCCGCAGTAAGTCTGGGATACAAGCTGGAGTTAAAAGGCACTCCTCCTGCCCAATTTATGAGGTCAAACGTGCCAAGAGATCCCCAGAAGAGAGGATCCCTCCTTCTGGCACTAGAACAACTATTGCTCCAAGGTGTAATCATGAAGGTTCCCCTGGAAGAAAGCGGATTCGGGTTTTACTCAAACCTTTTCACAGTCCCCAAACCAAATGGGGACGTGAGGCCCATATTAAATCTAAAAGGGCTAAACAAGTTCCTAAATATCAGGACTTTTCGGATGGAGTCGATCCGATCGGTGGCCACCGCCCTACAAGGGCAGGAATGGTTAGCCTCGATCGACATAAAGGATGCTTATCTGCATATTCCCATCTTTCCGGCCCACCAGAAATTTCTACGCTTTGCAGTAGAAGGGCGCCATTTTCAGTTCAGAGCCTTACCTTTCGGTCTGGCCACAGCACCACGAGTGTTCACAAAAATTCTGGCCCCATTATTGGCCAATCTAAGAACACAGGGTGTAACGATAATGGCATATCTAGACGACCTGCTACTAATAGACCACTCAGTGGAAAAGCTGGAAGTAGCTATTCACAAGACAATCAAGTATCTGGAATATCACGGTTGGATTATCAACCGGGACAAGTCAGCTCTAAGACCAGTCAAAAGTCTGGAATACTTAGGGCTAAGGCTGGATTCAAATCAGAGAAAGATTTTCTTACCTCCAGAGAAGGTGTCGTCTTTAAAAGATTTGACCCACTTAGTGGGTACAAAAAGAAAACCATCCATACGCCTCTGCATGAGGCTGCTGGGAAAAATGGTGGCTTCATTCGAAGCAGTACCCTACGGTCAATTCCATTCAAGGAATTTGCAAAGGGCCATACTGTCAGCCTGGAACAAAAAAGTTCAGGCTTTAGACTTACCAATGTCCCTGTCCCCTTCCGTTCGCAAGAGCCTCCATTGGTGGTTGGTGCCCCAGAATCTGGAAAAAGGGAAACCCTTCAGTCCGGTTTCTTGGAAGGTAGTCACTACAGATGCCAGCCTCATAGGCTGGGGGGCAGTACTGGAGCAATGGTCTCTCCAGGGCAAGTGGTCAGAAGCAGAAAAGGCCCTGCCCATCAATCTCTTAGAGATACGAGCAGCCCGGTATGCCCTAGTAGCATGGACATCCAAACTCCAAGGGTCCCCTGTCAGAATTCAATCAGACAATGCCACAGCAGTGGCATATATCAATCACCAGGGTGGCACCAGGAGTCGTGCAGCCCAGAGGGAAGCAAATTGCATCCTGGAGTGGGCAGAAAAATATGTCCCAGCCATATCCGCGGTTTTCATCCCAGGAGTGGAAAATTGGAGAGCGGACTTTTTAAGTCGCCAACAATTATGCCCGGGGGAATGGTCTCTTCACCCCGAGGTTTTCCAGGCAATATGCCAGCGGTGGGGAACACCGGATGTAGATCTGCTAGCATCCAGATTCAACGCAAAGGTGGACAGATTTGTGTCTCGCACAAGGGATCCTCTAGCTTGCGGCTCGGATGCCCTAGTGTTCCCTTGGGATCAGTTCAAGCTGATATATGCATTCCCACCGCCACAATTGTTACCGTGATTACTCCGCAGAATCAGGGTAGAAAAGAAACCAGTGATTCTGGTGGCTCCAGCGTGGCCCCGAAGGGCATGGTACGCGGAGATTGTAAAAATGTCAGTGAGGAGTCCTTGGACCCTCCCACATCGTCCGGACCTGCTGTCGCAAGGACCGATATACCACCCTTCCTTACCAGCCCTAGGTTTGACGGCCTGGCTATTGAAGCCCACATTCTGAAAAAGAGAGGGCTCTCTAATTCTGTGGTATCTACCATGATCAATGCCAGGAAGCCGGTATCCAGGCAGATCTATTATAGGATCTGGAAAGCGTACATTACGTGGTGTGAGGCCAAGAGATGGCATCCACGTAAGTACGTGATAGGGAGGATTTTGGACTTCCTACAGTGGGCTGTAGATAGGAAGCTGGCCTTGAGTACTATCAAGGGTCAGATTTCGGCCTTGTCAATATTTTTTCAAAGGCCCTTGGCTTCGCATTCACTAGTCAAAGCTTTCATACAAGGAGTGATGCGTATTAGCCCTCCGGTTAGTATTCCCATATGTCCTTGGGACTTAAACCTGGTTCTGTCAGTTCTACAGAAACAACCGTTTGAACCATTGCAACATATTTCCTTGGTTCTTCTCACCAGGAAATTGATTTTCTTAGTAGCCGTTTGTTCGGCTAAAAGAGTATCGGAATTAGCCGCCTTGTCCTGTAAGGAGCCATATCTGGTTGTCCATAAGGACAGAGTAGTATTACGTCCTCATCCAGCCTTTCTTCCTAAGGTGGTATCGAGGTTTCATTTGAACCAAGATGTGGTTCTTCCTTCTTTTTTCCCCAAACCTAGCTCGGTAGAGGAAAAGTTATTACATTCCTTGGATGTAGTAAGAGCAGTTAAAGCTTATCTAAAAGCCACTGCTCAGATTCGCAGAACGGATACTTTGTTTATTCTGCCGGAAGGCCCTAAAAAGGGTCAGGCAGCATCAAAATCCACTTTAGCAAAGTGGATTCGACAGGTCATAATACAAGCCTATGGCTTGAGAAAGAGACCGCCTCCGTTCAAAGTTAGGGCGCACTCCACAAGAGCAGTTGGAACTTCATGGGCAGTGCATCACCAGGCCTCCCTGGCTCAAGTATGTAAGGCCGCAACATGGTCTTCGGTACACACGTTTACTAGATTCTACCAGGTAGACGTTAGAAGTCAGGAGGATGTCGCCTTTGGGCGCAGTGTGTTGCAGGCCGCAAAAGATCCTCATGCCTGATGGCGCCCAGCTTATGTATCCCTCCCCTCATTTGGCATTGCTTTGGGACGTCCCATTAGTAATGACTAAGTCGCTCTGTGTCCCGTGATGTACGAAAAAGAAAAAGGGATTTTTATAACAGCTTACCTGTAAAATCCTTTTCTTGGAGTACATCACGGGACACAGAGCTCCCACCCCTCTTTTTGGGACACTTATTGCTTGGCTACAAAACTGAGGTGCTCCCGGATGGGAGGGGCTTATATAGGGGAGGGTACTTCCGGTTTGGAATTGGCCAGTGCCAACACCTGAAGGTAATCTATATAACCCATTAGTAATGACTAAGTCGCTCTGTGTCCCGTGATGTACTCCAAGAAAAGGATTTTACAGGTAAGCTGTTATAAAAATCCCTTTTTTTCTTTCATCCAGAGTATCCCTATAGGGTTATGGTGTGAAGGCACCATCAACACCCAAAGCCCAATTTTTCCACACTTGTTACTTCTATCCAAAGTCTGCAAAAGAGACACCAGACTTTATCTAAAAAAAATAAAAATGTAATCTTGGCCTAAGTGTACTATAATTTCTCTTCTTCACTGTGGTGCAAAACTTTGTTATTTCCATCCAAAGACTGCCGAAGAGACACCAGATATTATTAAAAAAATCTCTAATCTTGTTCCGAATGCACTAATATGTGGCCTCATCATACAGACTTGCTCCCCAAGCCATTATTTACAAAATAGAAAAGAATGCTTGCAGGAAATATCAATTTAAATGTAATATTTTTTTCTTTATAAATGTCAGATTTGCTGCACAGGTTCTACACACAGTACAGATGCATCACTTTACAGGGGACCCTACAGGCACAAAATTTTAAGGATTTTTATTGTTTCACTTTAAGCATCATTAAAATCACTGCTTCTTTAAAAATGTTATTTTTTAACCACTTCAGCACCGGAAGATTTCGCTGCTTAATGACCGGGCCATTTTTTGCGATGCGGCACTGCGTCGCTTTAACTGACAATTGCACGTGCGATGTTGTACCCAAACAAAAAAACTTCCTTTTCTCCCACAAATAGTGCTTTCTGTTGGTGGTATTTGATCACCTCTGAGGTTTTTTTTTCCCGCTATAAACAAAAGAAGAGCGTCAATTTTGAAAAAAAAACACAATATCTTTTACTTTTTGCTATAGTAAATATTCTAATTAAAAAATAAAATAAAATACTACATGTATTTTTCTACATATTTTTGGTAAAAAAAATCACAATAAGCGTATATTGATTGATTTACGCAAAAGTTATAGCGTCTACAAACTATGGGAAAGATTTATGGCATTTATATGGCGTTTTTATTATTTAATTATTTTTTACTAGTAATGGCGGTGATCTGCGATTTTTAGCGGTATTGCGACATTGCGGCAGACAGGTCGGACACTTTTGACACATTTTTTGGGACCATTGACATTTATAGAGCGATCCGTGCTATAAATATGCACTGATTACAATATATATAAAGTGAAAAAATCGGCTATGGGGGTATCTCATCCTATAGAGAATTAAGAAAGCGAGCAGACATGATGGATTACCATGGAGGAATTCATACACTTATGCAGCGTACACACGATCGTGATTCACGGCGGTGAAAACACCGCCGTGAATCACGACAGGAAAAACGAGGGAACGGCTTGTTCCCCTACACACGGCCGTTTTTCCCGTAATTTTTTCTCTTGACGAGAAAAACGGCCGTGTGTAGGCTCCGCGGCAGTGTTTCCCTATGGGAAAACTGCCGCGGAAAAAAATGACAGGAATCACGACGAGAAAAATTAGAGCATGTTCTAATTTTTCTCGTCGTGATTAATGCAGTTTTTCCCGTCGGGAAAAACGGCAAAAAGCCCACAGACGATCGTTTTTCTCGTCCAAAGGAATTTTTTTTATTTTTCCTGTTGGGAAAAATGATCGTGTGTACGCGGCATTAGTAGTTTTCAATAGATTTATTTAACAACAACAAAAAAGTAAAAAAGAAACTATATAAAATCAATAGATGTAATATTTTTGCTCCCTTTTCTCAATATGACAGGGATGGAGGTGTAGGGCCCTACCCGGTCCTGACCTCGCGAAAAGTCCCATTTCCCTCCCCTCCATTTCTTCTTATTTATTAGTAATTCAGGGATGGAAGCTTATGGTAACATCCAAGTTTTTATCCTGCTCTTTAATAGTCTGCCCTAGAAATAGTGGTCTATACTTGTTTTTCCCTTTCTATTTTGCGTACTTTCCATACCAATTTACATTCTCATCCTTTGCCATCTAGCTTTACCATTAGTTCCTTTCTTCCATCTTTTTATTAGTGTGCATTGGCCCCTATGGGGACACTGTGTGCTGCCCGGTCTTGTCGATTTGGGAGCTGCGATGCGCACTGTGGGAGTTCCTCCTCCTGCCCCCTCTTTTGGGCGGTTGGGGTGGACGCGCCGTCACTGCACATCTACGTCACACCTACATGGCGGATGTGCGGCTATCCCTCCGGCGGTACTCCATCTCACGAACCTGGGAGGGGGCATGTTGGGGCTGACTGCCGGGCGAATCATTGCCTGGGTGCCGGCCTCTCTGCCCCCCCTCCCCCTTACGCCTGTGCGTGTGACGTTGGGGGCTGGGTCGGCGGCGGCGCGCACTTATGGGCAGCTCCCCTGGCTGGGTCTGGACCGCTCCGAGCCCTCCTGCACATCACTCCTCACGTCCCTCCTGGATTGGACGTCTCTTCCCACTCCAAGTACCAGGTAACCCAGTTCACTGCTCACCCTTCCTTCACTTCTCCTTCCCCCCACTTTCCCCTTCAACAACTTGGTGCGGTGTGGTTGGCTTTGTCCATAGCCCTCCACCGGCACCCCACTTCCTATCACTATCCCACACTTCCTTCCTTGGATTGCATTTCTCTCATTCCTCCTGTCACTGGCACTTCACTGTACCGCTCACTCTCCTTTACTTTCCCTTCCCTCATCTCCCCCCTTTTAGTCATCCGGTGTGTAGGGGTCGGCCTTCTCCATGGTCCTCCACCTACACCCCCATCTATTACTTTCACCATTGCTGCACACTCACAATTACATTTTTCAATTTTTTACCCACTCCAATCAGTTACCTTAGTTTCCATTACACTCATACTCACTGTTTATATTTTTCATCTTTATGCCCCCCCCCCAGGAGTGCTCGGTGTGCCCGGATCCGCCTGTGGCGCTGTTCGTGGTGGTGCCTCCACTGAACACGCCCCCTCAGCTCCCGATATTGACCCCCCTTGAGTGGTCCACAGTCCCTGCTGGTGTGCCATTTATTGCACATACACATGTAAGTGATACTTTTCTACCTTGGGGTGGCTGCTTGATTGCATCCATCCATCCTTATACAAACATAAGCTAGTTTACTCAGCAATGCATTTTTCATTGCAGAAACTTCATACACCTGCTCCTGAAGAGCGGTTTCAAGCCGCGAAATGCGTAGATATACCTGTTTACCAAGTTATGTGCCAAATCTATCCACAGGGATTAGTCAATATTAGACCATGCAGATTGTATGTTTCCTAAAATTATACCCAATTTATGAACATAGGTGGACCCTTTAAGCTATTATGTGTACATTGTTTTCAGACATGTTGCCGCCTGGCATTACCGTGTCAGGAGCTGGCATTCACCAGTATGCAATTCTTTACATTATATACAGACATGTTGCCGCCTGGAATTACTGTGTCAGGTACTGGCATCCGCCACTGTGCAATTGATGTATTGTTTTATGTAACCCATGTATTGTAACATGTAGAAATGTATTAATAAATATTTTATATCCACTACAATTGTTCTTCTTTGTTACCATGGGCTTCATTTAAAGTCCCACCCTCCCCCCTTGGTGTAATTTTGCAGCCTCACCGGCTTCCTTTTTTGCTCCCTTTTCTCAATATGACAGGGATGGAGGTGCAGGGCCCTACCCGGTCCTGACCTCGCGAAAAGTCCCATTTCCCTCCCCTCCATTTCTTCTTATTCAATAGATGTAATATAGTAAAGTTCAACGTCTTTGTTACTAAAAATGTCAATGGGTTGAAGCGTTTCACATTTCTGCTTCTTCAGAACCAACTATCTTTCACAATGGTTACATTTCGCTTATAGACAAATCAAAATCATTGTCACATTTTTCCCTGATATATTTACAAATAAAGACTAATTCCTTACTTAGAATAATAGCAATTTATGTATTATGAACCGATTAGAACAGCCAATAGCGGTGTGCCCACAGGGGGACAAATGGTGCGGAGGGATGGCCCAGCTGAGAAAGTCCTTTAACAATAAAATATAGCTTAGAAATACATCCAATGGGGAAGGAATATATTCCAAATAAACTTCTATAATGAACCAATCATCAGGAAATAATATATCTCAAACTCACTATAATTCACCAATCACAATTTAGGACGGAGCAAGTAGTTCTTCTCCAAGAATAAAACTGATGATTTTTCCTTGGGATATGCTTCTATTTTGTGTTGCTGGGCTCCTGTATAATTGAGACCCCAAATTAATTACTTAATTAATATTCGATGGATAAAGCAATATCGTTGGGTCTAGAGGGTGGGTGTATTCAAAATATACCTGATTCAACATGTGTGGAAAGCCTGGCGGTGTAACAGTCTCTTCTCACAGGAGATTAGAGAAATATACAATCATACAGGGTACCATCCAGTGTGGGTCAGACAAATGCCAAAAATCCCCAAAATAGAGTGGCAGACAAAATCTTGTCAAGTTGCCTCAGAAAAGGGGGATAACTGTAATGTAAAAAGTGTGGACTTAGCATCCTCAAAAAGAACAATGAATAATGTCCATATCAATAGTGTCAACAACACTTACCATAATCTCCCACCAGCACAAGACACCGCTCACTGAATGCCCTGATCCTCACTGACTAAATAGACAATATTTGACTAAATAGACAATTTATTCTCAAATTAAGGTCTTTTTGTTACAAGTCAAGAATAGTTGGTTCTGAAGAAGCAGAAATGTCAAACGCATCAACCAATTGACATTTTTAGTAACAAAGACTGTTGAACTTTACTATATTACACTGATTACTATGTAAATTTCACTGGCAGGGAAGGGGTTAACACTATGGGGCGATCAAGGGGTTAACTGTGTTCCCTATTGTGTGTTTTAACTGTGGGGGATGGGACTAACTAGTAGAGATGACAGATCGTGGTTTCTGCTTTGTAGAAACACACAATCTGTGTTCTCTCTTCTCACAGCACAGGGATTTGTGTGTTTACACACACAAACCCCCGTGCTGCATTCGTGCATGGCTGGTGGCAATCGCACCACCGGCCACGCACATCGGGTTCTCCGCTGTGCAGGGGGCACACGAGCGTGCCCTCTGGTGGCTCGCCTGGGCAAAGCCGTATATGTACGGGATTTCACCCAGGAGAGCCATTCTGCCGCAGTATGAGCCGGTTAAACTTTTTTTTTTTGCCAATAACTTGCATATAAGCCTTCAAAATGTGGACTTTTGATTTTTCAAGTTCGGGTCCCATAGACTTCAATGGGGTTCGAGTCCAAACTTGTGCAATTTTTGAGAGTTCTGGTGCAAACACAACCGGGGGGTGTTCGACCCATCTCTAGTGTTTGTACATCCACACTTCTACTGCAGTACTCTGTCTCCATAGGATGGGGGCACTCCCCTATGTGTTATATATGAAATATGTGCAACAATGGCAATACCCAATTTTGGAATTAACAGGTTAGTGTGGTATGTAGCAGAGCTGCTATTCAATATCTTAGTGAATTCCTTTAAAAAGAGACATACGGTACCTACACATAAAGTGACTTCCTGAAATGAAAGCTGTTGCACAGTGCCTGCATAAACAGGCCATTTTTTTGTAAGGTGTCCCGCTAAATGTAAAAGTAGGCATTGTAGTAAAGGAAAGTTGCTGTCTACATGTCAGGAGCAGGTAACGCTTGTTCCATGACAGCTGCTGGTCTCATTCCAGCATCCTGAATTTGGCATGCTCCCTGCCTGCCTGTCTACCTGCAAGGTAATTGATGTAGCCAGTTTCTGGGTGAAGACAAAACATGTTTTAAACCAGCCAAACCTGCAGTGTCCTGCTTGTGATTGTGTTTGCAAAACGTGATTCAAGTTCCCTTTGTCTGTCCTGTTCCTGTACGTGGTCCTTATCCTTTACCTGCTCCCTGCCCTGCCTGCTAGCTTGGATTGTGTTGTTGACAACCTCAGATTGGATTTCGACTATGCTCAGAACTTAGCCTGCCCTGAACCTGTTCTGTCACTGACCGCTCTGCCTGTCTGCCAACCGAAAGTTACATAGTAGTAGGTAGGTGAAGTTGAAAAAAAACAAAAGTCCATCAAGTCCAACCTATGTGTGTGATTATATGTCAGTATTACATTGTATATCCTTGTATGTTGTGGTCGTTCAGGTGCTTATCTAATAGTTTCTTGAAACCATCGATGCCCCCTGCTGAGACCACCACCTGTGGAAGGGAATTCCACATCCTTGCCGCTTTTACAGTAAATAACCCTCTACGTAGTTTAAGGTTAAACTTATTTTCTTCTCATTTTAATGAGTGGCCACGTGTCTTGTTAAACTCCCTTCCGCGAAAAAGTTTTATCCTTATTGTGGCGTCACCAGTATGGTATTTGTAAATTGAAATCATATCCCCTCTCAAGTGTCTCTTCTCCAGAGAGAATAAGTTCAGTGCTTGCAACCTTTCCTCATAACTAATATCCTCCAGACCCTTTATTAGCTTTGTTGCCCTTCTTTGTACTCTCTCCATTTCCAGTACATCCTTCCTGAGAACTGGTGCCCAGAACTGGACAGCATACTCTAGGTGCAGCCAGACCAGAGTCTTGTAGAGCGGAAGAATTATCGTTTTATCTCTTTTATCTCTGGAGTTAATCCCCTTTTTAATGCATGCCAATATTCTGTTTGCTTTGTTAGCAGCAGCTAAATGCATTATTCGGTGTGCTCAGTTTGTGCCTGCCTTGGTTAGGAAGCCAGGCACTATAGCATTGTCTATAAGACCTGGGGACAGCCGAGAACCGGTAGGCCTGCTATAGGTGAAGAACAGAGAAGCCAGCTATAGTTCCTGACCACCAACACTAGGGGTAGGCGTGACACTACATCAAAAAAGCCAAAGGTTCACTTTATAAAGGAAATAATAATGAGAACAAATATTTAGCCTACAAATAGGCTATTTAATCAAGAATTAGTAATAGATACAAATTACAAGTAATCTTTGTTGTTCTATCTACAGTAAATGCATTTGGTTGTTTTGGTTTACTATACTTTACAAATCTTTATTGATCTTCATGGTTTTAATTTGCAGATGCTAGATGTAAAAGTGCTTTTGGCCCCAAGGCTTCAGTCCCCCATTTTGTAAACATGTCAGCACTCTCTATGGTTGGCAATTAAAAAAAAAGGGTGCATGTTAAAATGTAGTCGAACACCATAATGCACATGCATTTTTACACAGCTCAATACTGTGCTAAATATTTGTTCTGCTGCAAGCATCAGGGAGCACTCAATGGCATCAGCAACCCTGATCAAAAAGCCATATTTTTACACCTGCTGTATGTGTAAAAGGCTTGTTTCCCTTTCTTCCTCCATATATATGATACCAATTATGGTGAGTCTTTTGTTTCAAAGAAATTAATCATTTCAGTTCATAGCTCTTTGCTTTAAATATAGTTTTCCAAAATGCAAAAAACTAAATTATTTTCCTATCCATTTCCAGATTATAGCTAATAATAAATATTTATAGGCTTAAGCAGCTAAAGTACAAGGAGCCCCTCATTGCTTGACTGGAAACTGAGCAGTGAGAGGGGTGACAGCTCTGCTCCCTTTGTTCTCATCAAGCCAGAGATGACCCGTTGGTAAGCTCTAGTGGGCAAGGGAAGGCAAAAAAACACACTTTTTAAATTGCATTTGTTTACATTAAAATAAAATAAAAATTACAGTCTTCCTGCACCAAAACTGTAAAACACAGCTTCAGCACTGTGGAGAACTCCAGATGGTATATTCGCCTGCTGACTTTAATGCTATTTTGATAGCTTACTGTGCTGTGACATTGAATGGCTGTACACAGCAACATTCGCCTGATGCACAACATTTTGCGAATCAGTCCTTTATAAATAAACCATAAGGTGTCACTGTAATCTATATAGTGCATACTTACAGTGGGTAAGTATGGGAAAATAATCACATTTTGTTGCTTTGCAGTCTGATATGAAGACAGACACAGTTTTTGTTTAATTCAGTTGTATTTACTTTGTGCAACTTATAACATCCAAGTGAAAGATATAACACCAACATGTCAGAAAAAAGGATCACCCCCACCTAAAAATGACTCGTAAACTTAATCAGATGTAGCTAATCACCTTTTCAGTGGTACACAAAGCCATTTGACTTTCAACTGTCATTAGCTGTGGTCATTTTGATGAGCTTAGCATGAACAGAGCTTTCTTGAAGCATTTCAGTCCCTGATAGTGCAAATGAAGCAAACAATCAACTTTGGATGACAAAGCACTGTCAAAAGACCTCAGGGATAAAGTTGTGGATAGGCACAAGTTAGGAGATGGATAAAAAAAAGGTTTTATCAATGCCTAGAAGCACAGTGAAAAAACAAGGAAAGGGGCGCCTCTTAGATATAAATCAAAACAACATTTATTGGTAGCAATGTTCACTCACATTAAAGATGAAGCATTTGCGTTCAGCTGGGCAGAAGAGTGGATGGACTACAGGTCGCAGAGGGTCCATAGGGCTGTCATCACAAAGAATCCTGTCAGGGAGACCGGTGATGGCAAGCAAACAGGAGGATTTCCTTCTGGAAGGATTTTACGTTGCCACAGCAGACTGGAGTTAGTTTAAAAGCAGAGTGATTAAAAACAGAGCCGTTTTTGTTTCAGTCTGTGGTTCCAAACACAGAGATAGGGAGGGAGGACATCTAAACCCGGATGGCTGGCAGTGTTGTGCTGAGGTCGCGAGTGCTCACTGCACTTCCTGGTGGATGGAGGAGCGCGACCATGTGATCTAGTTCAAAGCGAGACTTGAGCAGGACTTGGGCAGCATAACAGTACACAGCGCCGGGCTGTGACGTCATAGACATGTGACGCGTTTCCGAGCGGGCTCGTTTTAGATGTTTAGAACAACGGCACTCCTTTTTCAAGCATTGAGTGTGTTGGGAGATAGATGTGTAATTTATATAGGCTGACGAATCAAACGATGGGGGCGGGGCCAGTATGAATACTAACAAGGACTGTCAGCAATGGAGCATACAGAAACATAGAGTATATATAAAACCATAATACATGAAAAACAAGCAATACAAGTACATAGAGGATAACAATAGCATACTAAGGATGAATAATAAAAATATATATGAATCATAAATGGCATCTGTTAACAACAATATTCGTAATTATTATTATCATTATAGTTGTGTTTAGCAGCATACAAGCGGTATGTGTGTACTTAAAATATATGTATATATAGTAAGAGGAAAAACATCAGAGAAAATTGGTAAATCTAAATTAAGATCGGGAAGGGGGAGGGGGGGGGAGGAAAAGGCAGTTATTTTAGGGGGAGGGGGGGTTTGGAAGATAGACTGAGGGCACAGAGAAGGAAAGGAAGGAAAGAAGGAAGGGAAAGAAAAATGAATGGGAGAGGGAGGGGGGGGTGAAAGGGGGGGAGGGGGGGGGAAGAGGAGAGGGAGTGGGGGGGGGGGGTTTGGGGGAAAAGTAAGAAGGAGAAATGTTTAAATGGGTAGTCCTATTAGATGGAATTATATAGTAGTAGAGTAAAGGAAAAGCAGAGTGTTATACTGCTTATTAGGTAACTGATAGGGAAATGGTCTTAAAAATTTAACTTAATATGGAATCAATAATATCTAACGAAGTAGTAAGAAAGTCATGAAAAAGGGGGGGAAAGGGGGAGAAAAAAAAATTATATCTATATACATGTATATATATATATATATATATATATATATACATACATGTACATATATACAAAAGAGGAAGAGGACAGGAATAAGAAAAAGTGGGGGGGGGGGGTTAGGGGGTTGTTTTTTAGGGGGGTTGTTGTCTGGAGGGGGGGGATCTGTAGTCTATTTACTTACTGAGCGGAAAGCCCTCCACCCCCATATATGCATACAGCAGATTAAAAACCTGTGATGAGGATTGAAAGAAAAAGTATTACTATAAAATATATGTAGAGACAACAAGTACCAATACTATTTACAAGCAGTAGAGGGTTGTTATATATACACACGTGTATGTCCGCACATACACACATGTACAAGTTATGCAGCAGAGAAAATAAGCAAAACAACAAAAAGGAACAGCAACAGGATAAACAGCATCACCAGTAATTTTGGTATTTTTATATATATAATAATAATAATCGGTATGAGGTAGCTATAGAACAGTGGCTATTTCGATGCCCTCATTCAGGCCACCAGGCGAGAGCACATCAAGGGTATATATCCAAAATGTCTCGCGGGCACATAATTTTTTGAATTGTTTGGCATTGGTTATAGTATTTGGGATCTGTTCTATGATCCAAACACTTAAACCGGTAGTCGATTTTTGGTGGTGTTCTGCAAAGTGTCGTGGGACGCTGTGCATATCCTTGCCACCCTCTATCAGATGTCGGTGTTGGCCGAAACACTGTCTTAAGGGGCAGATGGTTCGGCCAACATAGATCAGTCCACAGGGACAGGTTAGGCCATACACGACAAAATTGGAGGAACAATTGTAAAAATGGTCAAGCTGGTAGGTTTTACCTTTAGTGTGAAAAGATTTTTTGCCGTGTTGGACAAAAGAGCAGGTCTTACAGCGGGCTTTATTGCACCTATACATTCCTACCAGAGGGATAAGGATAATGGGTGTAGCATTAATAGAGTCAGTTTTAAATTTGCTAGGAGCAATTTTATTTTTAAGGTTAGGAGCTTTGTGATAAGTTACTCTCGGTTTTTTGAGAAGAGGATCCTGTAGTAGGATGTTCCAATGTCTATGGAGGATGTTCTCCATTTTTTTATATTGATAATGAAAAGTAGTGATGAATCGCGTGGAATGATCAATATTTTTTTTTTGACTTTTTCAGGTTTTCCTTTTGCATAGTGATCACAGGCTTGGTCCACTAGAGCTTTAGGGTATATTTTATCGGCAAATTTTGTTTTAAGTGCAATACTGAGTGTGTTATAATCAGCGTCGAGAGTGCAATTTTTTCGTAAACAGCAAAATTGCCCCTTGGGTATGTTTTTCGTCCATTTTGGATAATGACAGCTGTTGAAATGAAGAAAAGAGATGCCAGCCGTAGGTTTGGTATAGTTTTTTGCGATAATTAGTTCCTCATGGTGGCTTAGTTCTAAATCTAGAAAGGGCAAACTATTTTGGTCAGAGACATGAGTAAAACCTAGGTCATAAGGATTGTCATTGCAGTGTCTGACAAAGGAAGTAATTAGGTCAGGTGGGCCATCCCAGATCACAATGAGGTCGTCAATGTACCGACCGAAAAAAAATTAATTGGGAGAGTAGGGGTTATTTTGTGAGATGAAATTTCTTTCCCAATAGCCCATGGCCAAGTTGGCATAGGAAGGTGCGAAATTAGCTCCCATTGCAGTCCCTTGGGTCTGCAGGAAGAACTCACCATTGAAATCAAAATAGTTGTGAGTCAAGCAAAAATGTCTTGCTTCTAAAATGAATGTGGCTTGTCTAGGATTGATAAGGGGCTCCTGTGCCAGAAACTATTCTAACGCTAACAGACCAAAAGAGTGCGGAATAGAGGTGTACAAGGATGTGACATCAAGTGATAGCCACATATAGGATATATCCCACCTATGGGGTTCAAGTAATTCCAAAAAGTGGGCTCCGTCTCTAATATAGGATGGTAATTGCTGAACTATGGGTTGGAGGTATGAGTCAATGTATTGGCTAAAACCAGTAGTGACACTGTCCATAGCGGCTACGATCGGCCTGCCAGGGGGAGAAGTGAGGTTTTTATGCATTTTCGGTAAATGATAAAAATAAGGGATTTGGTAAAAACTTTTATTAAAAAAGGAGGCTTCGGTTTTATTAATCACTCCATGATCAAGAGCTAATTTTATAAGAATGTTGACCTCGGCAGCAAATTCAGTGGTGGGGTCTTTTAGAAGTTTTTTGTAGGTGGTAGTGTCAGATAGCAGTCTTTGCACTTCACGGACATAGTCTGACTTGTTCTGCAGAACTATGCCTCCCCCTTTATCAGCAGATTTAATAATGATATCTGTGGAGTGTATAAGGGAGTCTAAGGCACGGGATACCAGGACAGAGAGGTTGTGTTGGTAAGGTGAGATGGTGGAGGATGTTTGGCAGAGTCGCAGAAAATCTGTGTATACTACCCTGTAGAAACTTTATAGGTACGGGCCTTTTGATTGGGCAGGATAAAATACTGATTTGGGTTTGTAAGAGGAGTGTTGGATGGGGGGAGAGGTGGAAAAATGTTGCGTGAAGAGGCTGATGGTGTCATCATGTTCAGTGGCTGGTAGTAGGCCATTGATGATTTTGCCATCAAATTCAAAGGAATTAACTGGTGAGGGTAAGGGTAGATGATCAGTATCGGCAGTAACTTGTTTGTCTTTTTTGGCATGAAAGAATCTTTTGAGAGTCAGGTTACGGATGTATCTGTTTAAGTCCTTGAAAAGGAGAAATGGATTGGGCTTGTTGACTGGTGCAAAATTTAGGCCTCTGCTGAGTAAGCTGGTGTCTGCAGCAGAGAGTTGGAGGGATGATAAGTTAAAGATTTTTACAGTTTGCGGAATTTCTGTGTGTAGCTGTTGTCTGGACTTTTTTGATCGTCCTCCTCTACAGCCTCTCCGGTGAGTTTTCTTTTCCGGTTGGCTCGAGGAGAACTGGGTACTAAAAAAGAAGGAGTGGACAAGGGTAAATGAGAAATGGAGAGTGAAGAGTTGAGTGAGTGATGTTCATGAGGGTGTAGTGAGTCTACAGAGGAAGGAAGTTTAGATCTGCCCTTGCTGCAAACAGCAGCTGAAAGAGCATCCGTGGGGAGGGAAATGGGAATGGGTTTTTCTCCCTCTGGCGAAATATAGAAGGTGACAGGAGGAGTAGTGATGTCCATACTAACAGAAGCTATCTGGTCTCTTCTGGCATAAGGAGGTCTGTTATAGAAGTTATTGAGGTCCGTGAGGAGTGAGTTAAATTTAGTTCTTTGTTTTTTTTCCTTCCAAACATCTGGGAGGGAGAAAAGGAACTAGTTTGAGATTTTTTCGAATAATTTTGATTTGCATGAGGGGGGGCGGGTGAGGTGGGGGAGGTAAAGGTGGAGCAGGTAGTGCAGGCGGACGGGAGGCCGAGAGTGGGGGAGTGGGTGGAGGTAAAGAAGCAGTATGAGTGGGTCTCTTGTGTGGTATGAGGGGAGGGGGGTAAGGATGCGTGTAGTGATGTTGATGAGTATTGATATTGGTGGGAGAGAGTTTCTGTTTCCAATCAAAAATTCTATTTTGATTGAAATCATCCAGATCCCTCCTAAATTTTCCCAATTTGGTTTTTTTAATCAGATCCTCATCCGATTTGGTGTTTTTCGTTAAAACCACAAGCCAGGAGGATGGGATGGTGACACCTTGATCAATAATAGAGGTAACCAAAATGGAAGCCTCAGTTTTTAATTTTTGGAAAAGGTGTGATCTGTGTTCTATGAGGATCTCCATCCACTTGGATGTGCAAAATTCAGAAATATTTTCCCATTCTGTTTTGCTAGAGTTATTGAGAAAAGGGCATTCTTTCGTAACTCTAAGACCTCTGGGTGAGATTTTAGTTGTTATGTATTTCTCAAGAAAGAATTTATCCCACCATTGTTGGTTAGCTTGTTTGATAACTCTTTCCAGATGTTTAAATTTTCCACATAAAGTGTATCTAGTGGTCCCAGTTAGCTTAATATCAAGGGAAAAAATGGGGTTGGGTAAGGTAGCATATATATCCTCAAGTACATTGTGTCTGTATGTTTCTATGTCTTTAAGTAGATCCATATGTGGAGACTAACAAACTATATATAAAAAAGTAGATGTCCGGGAGGTGAGGTGGGAGCATAAAAAAGCAATATAATTAGATAAAAAAGGAGAACGGACGGGAGATGGGGGGCGACGGGGAGGAGGGGAGAAAAACGGGGGAGGGGTGTTAATAAACTAAAATTTATTTGTGGTATGTATTGGTCTATAAAAAACGCACTGTACATAAAAAATAAAAAGTGCAGATGCAGTACAAGTATTAATACAATAAAATTTGATGGTTATAAATCATTATAAAAACATCAAGAGAGAACAACTGGTTGGAACCAATAAAAAAATAAGATCAAAAAGGGAGAAAAGAAGTCATCAGGATGACCCCCCTCCCCTCATACCACACAAGAGACCCACTCATACTGCTTCTTTACCTCCACCCACTCCCCCACTCTCGGCCTCCCGTCCGCCTGCACTACCTGCTCCACCTTTACCTCCCCCACCTCACCCGCCCCCCCTCATGCAAATCAAAATTATTCGAAAAAATCTCAAACTAGTTCCTTTTCTCCCTCCCAGATGTTTGGAAGGAAAAAAAACAAAGAACTAAATTTAACTCACTCCTCACGGACCTCAATAACTTCTATAACAGACCTCCTTATGCCAGAAGAGACCAGATAGCTTCTGTTAGTATGGACATCACTACTCCTCCTGTCACCTTCTATATTTCGCCAGAGGGAGAAAAACCCATTCCCATTTCCCTCCCCACGGATGCTCTTTCAGCTGCTGTTTGCAGCAAGGGCAGATCTAAACTTCCTTCCTCTGTAGACTCACTACACCCTCATGAACATCACTCACTCAACTCTTCACTCTCCATTTCTCATTTACCCTTGTCCACTCCTTCTTTTTTAGTACCCAGTCCTCCTCGAGCCAACCGGAAAAGAAAACTCACCGGAGAGGCTGTAGAGGAGGACGATCAAAAAAGTCCAGACAACAGCTACACACAGAAATTCCGCAAACTGTAAAAATCTTTAACTTATCATCCCTCCAACTCTCTGCTGCAGACACCAGCTTACTCAGCAGAGGCCTAAATTTTGCACCAGTCAACAAGCCCAATCCATTTCTCCTTTTCAAGGACTTAAACAGATACATCCGTAACCTGACTCTCAAAAGATTCTTTCATGCCAAAAAAGACAAACAAGTTACTGCCGATACTGATCATCTACCCTTACACTCACCAGTTAATTCCTTTGAATTTGATGGCAAAATCATCAATGGCCTACTACCAGCCACTGAAGATGATGACACCATCAGCCTCTTCACGCAACATTTTGCCACCTCTCCCCCCATCCAACACTCCTCTTACAAACCCAAATCAGTATTTTATCCTGCCCAATCAAAAGGCCCGTACCTATAAAGTTTCTACAGGGTAGTATACGCATATTTTCTGCGACTCTGCCAAACATCCTCCACCATCTCACCTTACCAACACAACCTCTCTGTCCTGGAATCCCGTGCCTTAGACTCCCTTATACACTCCACAGATATCATTATTAAATCTGCTGATAAAGGGGGAGGCATAGTTCTACAGAACAAGTCAGACTATGTCCGTGAAGCGCAAAGACTGCTATCTGACACTACCACCTACAAAAAACTTCTAAAAGACCCCACCACTGAATTTGCTGCCGAGGTCAACATTCTTATAAAATCAGCTCTTGATCATGGAGTGATTAATAAAACCGAAGCCTCCTTTTTTAATAAAAGTTTTTACCAAATCCCTTATTTTTATCATTTAACGAAAATGCATAAAAACCTCACTCCTCCCCCTGGCAGGCCGATCGTAGCCGCTATGGACAGTGTCACTACTGGTTTTAGCCAATACATTTACTCATACCTCCAACCCATAGTTCAGCAATTACCATCCTATATTAGAAACGGAGCCCACTTATTGGAATTACTTGAACCCCATAGGTGGGATCCATCCTATATGTGGCTATCACTTGATGTCACGTCCTTGTACACCTCTATTCCGCACTCTTTTGGTCTGTTAGCGTTAGAATAGTTTCTGGCACAGGAGCCCCTTATCAATCCTAGACAAGCCACATTAATTTTAGAAGCAACACATTTTTGCTTGACTCACAACTATTTTGATTTCAATGGTGAGTTCTTCCTGCAGACCCAAGGGACCGCAATGGGAGCTAATTTCGCACCTTCCTATGCCAACTTGGCCATGGGCTATTGGGAAAGAAATTTCATCTCACAAAATAACCCCTACTCTCCCAATTAATTTTTTTTCGGTCGGTACATTGACGACCTCATTGTGATCTGGGATGGCCCACCTGACCTAATTACTTCCTTTGTCAGACACTGCAATGACAATCCTTATGGCCTAGGTTTTACTCATGTCTCTGACCAAAATAGTTTGCCCTTTCTAGATTTAGAACTAAGCCACCATGAGGAACTAATTATCGCAAAAAACTATACCAAACCTACGTCTGGCAACTCTTTTCTTAATTTCAACAGCTGTCATTATCCAAAATGGACGAAAAACATACCTAAGGGGCAATTTTGCCGTTTACGAAAAAATTGCACTCTCGACGCTGATTATAACACACTCAGTATTGCACTTAAAACAAAATTTGCCGATAAAAAAACCCCCTAAAGCTCTAGTGGACCAAGCCTGTGATCACTATGCAAAAGGAAAACCTGAAAAAGTCCAAAAAAACCCTATTGATCATTCCACGCGATTCATCACTACTTTTCATTGTCAATATAAAAAAATGGAGAACATCCTCCATAGACATTGGAACATCCTACTACAGGATCCTCTTCTCAAAACCACCCTCCCACCCAAACCGAGAGTAACTTATCGCAAAGCTCCTAACCTTAAAAATAAAATTGCTCCTAGCAAATTTAAAACTGACTCTATTACTGCTACACCCATTATCCTTATCCCTCTGGTAGGAATGTATAGGTGCAATAAAGCCCGCTGTAAGACCTGCTCTTTTGTCCAGCACGGCAAAAAATCTTTTCACACTAAAGGTAAAACCTACCAGCTTGACCATTTTTACAATTGTTCCTCCAATTTTGTTGTGTATGGCCTAACCTGTCCCTGTGGACTGATCTATGTTGGCCGAACCATCTGCCCCTTAAGACAGCTTTTCGGCCAACACCGACGTCTGATAGAGGGTGGCAAGGATATGCACAGCGCCCCACGACACTTTGCAGAACACCACCAAAAATCGACTACCGGTTTAAGTGTTTGGATCATGGAACAGATCCCAAATACTATAACCGATGCCAAACAATTCAAAAAATTATGTGCCCGCGAGACATTTTGGATATATACCCTTGATGTGCTCTCGCCTGGTGGCCTGAATGAGGGCATCGAAATAGCCACCGTTCTATAGCTACCTCATGCCGATTATTATTATTATATATATAAAAATACAAAAATTACTGGTGATGCTGTTTATCCTGTTGCTGTTCCTTTTTGTTGTTTTGCTTATTTTCTCTGCTGCATAACTTGTACATGTGTGTATGTGCGGACATACACGCGTGTATATATAACAACCCTCTACTGCTTGTAAATAGTATTGGTACTTGTTGTCTCTACATATATTTTATAGTAATACTTTTTCTTTCAATCCTCATCACAGGTTTTTAATCTATCTGTATGCATATATGGGGGTGGAGGGCTTTCCGCTCAGTAAGTATATAGACTACAGATCCCCCCCCCTCCAGACAACAACCCCCCTAAAAAACAACCCCCTAACCCCCCCCTTTTCTTATTCCTGTTCTCTTCCTCTTTTGTATATATGTACATGTATGTATATAGATATAATTTCCCCCCCCCCCTTTTTCATGACTTTCTTACTACTCCGTTAGATATTATTGATTCCATATTAAGTTAAATTTTTAAGACCATTTCCCTATCAGTTACCTAATAAGCAGTATAACACTCTGCTTTTCCTTTACTCTACTACTATATAATTCCATCTAATAGGACTACCCATTTAAACATTTCTCCTTCTTACTTTTCCCCCAAAACCCCCCCCCACTCCCTCTCCTCTTCCCCCCCTCCCCCCTTTCACCCCCCCTCCCTCTCCCATTCATTTTTCTTTCCCTTCCTTCTTTCCTTCCTTTCCTTCTCTGTGCCCTCAGTCTATCTTCCAAAACCCCTCCCCCTAAAATAACTGCCTTTTCCTTCCCCCCCCCTCCCCCTTCCCGATCTTAATTTAGCATTACCAATTTGCTCTGATGTTTTTCCTCTTACTATATATACATATATTTTAAGTACACACATACCGCTTGTATGCTGCTAAACACAACTATAATGATAATAATAATTACACCTATTGTTGTTAACAGATGCCATTTATGATTCATATATATTTTTATTATTCATCCTTAGTATGCTATTGTTATCCTCTATGTACTTGTATTGCTTGTTTTTCATGTATTATGGTTTTATATATACTCTATGTTTCTGTATGCTCCATTTCTGACAGTCCTTGTTAGTATTCATACTGGACCCGCCCCCATCGTTTGATTCGTCAGCCTATATAAATTACACATCTATCTCCCAACACACTCAATGCTTGAAAAAGGAGTGCCGTTGTTCTAAACATCTACGAGCCCGCTCGGAAACGCGTCGCATGTCTATGACGTCACAGCCCGGCGCTGTGTACTGTTATGCTGCCCAAGTCCTGCTCAAGCCTCGCTTTAAACTAGATCACATGGTCGCGCTCCTCCATCCACCAGGAAGTGCAGTGAGCACTCGCGACCTCAGCACAAAACTGCCTGCCATCCGGGCTTAGATGTCCTCCCTCCCTATCTCTGTGTTTGGAACCACAGACTGAAACAAAAAACGGCTCTGTTTTTAATTATTCTGCTTTTAAACTAACTCCAGTCTGCTGTGGCAGCGTAAGATCCATCCAGAAGGAAATCCTCCTGTTTGCTTGCCATCACCGGTCTCCCTGACAGGATTCTTTGTGATGACAGCCCTATGGACCCTCTGCGACCTGTAGTCCATCCACTCTTCTGCCCAGCTGAACGCAACTGCTTCATCTTTAATGTGAGTGAACATTGCTACCAATAAATGTTGTTTTGATTTCTATCTAAGAGGCGCCCCTCTCCTTGTTTTTTCTGTTCTAGCTCACTGGAAAGTAGCTTCTGGTCCTGCTGGTGGCTGCCTTGACTGTCTTTTCCTCCATGTATACACCTGAGAGTTATCTCTCAATATATTGACCACGGACTATTTGGTACTCTACATCATAACTACTGAGGTATTTGTATAATGCGCCTTTATTACTTGTTTTATGTTAGAAGCACAGTGAAGTCTCTTATAAGTGTAGCGGGTATGTACTTTTCAGAGTGTTAAATTCTGGTGAGGACATCAGTGATGTCTAGTTCCCTGCGGCTCAGCAGGTGGCGCTGTCGCTTTGGGCCGGGGTTGAACCATCACTGCAGTGCCGTACCCTTTGTGACCTCTCGCAGCGGTTGTACGGTGGGGCGGGGAACCCGCTGTGCTTGCTGGGGGAGGGTATAGAGGGGGCGGACATCTTCACCACGAGGTCCGAGTCCCAGGCACCTTCAATCTGAGGGCTGCTGTCCGCGGTCGGTGTCCAGGCGGCCTAGGCCTGGACACTTGGAGTTCGTGTTCCATCCCAGACACCTTCAGTCTGGGGTGAGGTACTTAACCAGAGGCCTGGGACCCAGTACCTTCCACTGCGTCCCGCAAGGGAGGGATTGTCCTAGGGTGCCCCGGGTGTTGGGCACCCGAATCCAGGCGAGGCGTAAGGGACCGGAGGAGGGATTCAACCAAAGATCTGGTGCAGCATATTGCCAGTGCCGGGTGAACCTCTGGAGACCGCCCGGATGGATATCTTTCTCAAACAGGGGCCAATTCATAGCGGAAGGTGGTTCATGTTCTATGACCGGTGGCAGCGGTTCAACTAGTCAACTCAGGTCAGTGGCAGAGACCTGCTATTAGGCCTGTGGCAGGGGCCTCAACAGTTCATCCGGTCGGTGGCAGCGACCAATCTCACGGTCGGTGGCAGAGACCGTGCGCCAAGCCTATTCGCTTGCAAAGGAATAGGAGAGTTCATTTGTGCCTGGGCCTACTCGTATCCACACCCCTGTCTGTCTGTTACTAAAGTTCAACTGATTATGTTCACCCTGGCAATGGAGAAATAAAAGAGTGTTGGACTTTTAATTGGTGTGGGGCTCTATTACTGGCAGACACATCTCCACGGAACATGCAGAGGCTTCGTATGCAGAGAACAGACCCGAAGGTAATTCAAGTGACTTTGCTCAACCCTCATACACATACGAGGGGAGAGCTTGGCGTAGTGTTCCTGCACTCTCCTCTCCCAGGTACCCCTAGACACCAGCCAAGTAAGCGATAAAGCAGAGAGGGAGAGTGAGGCCGCTACATAAGGAAGTGGAAAACTTTTGGTACAAGACAGACCCTCCCTGGATCAGGACATCACTCCAAACTGGGCAGAGATACTACCAAGATGCCTAGAGCAGGGGTGCCCAACCTTTTGAAGAGCGAGGGCCACTTAAGCGACTTAGTAACCAGTCGTGGGGCACAATGAGCGGATGACAGGTCCATGTCCACTCTGCGTATGCAAAGCGGACACAGACACAGCCCACTCTACTCTATGGACCCTCTCATCTGATCAAATGGAAGGAAACGGATCCACTTCTGTTTTTTTAGCAGATCGGATTGGAAGTAGGCAGGTGTAAACGGACACAAGTCTGTTTACATCTGCCGTTCCATAGAGGTGAATAGAGGGTCCAATTGGGTCAGACAGATCATGTTAAAGGGGCCTAAGGCTACATTTACACTGATGGTCTGTGATCTACCCACACCGTGGATGCAGCGCAGTGCATCTGTCACTTTCCTGCAGGTTAGCTGTACTTTGCCATAGAATTCTATCATATCCTGCAGGTGTGGTGCACATTCTGAAAGTGCACCAAGTGCACAAAACTCACAGGTAAAACCAAAAGTCTATGGCTCAGTGCAGGTAACCTGCAGGTGCACTGCACTACACCTGCGGATCAGTTTGAAAGCAGCCCAGTAACCACTGCAGAACAGATATGTCCATATATACACTGTGATTTTAGTAATGAACTTGCTGTCCCAGGCAGATTGCATTTAGTATCACTCCACCTATGACAGGAGCCGGTGCTATACAGGAAGCATTGGCTTATGTGCCTCTGCTCCGCAGCTGCTTGCTTTCTCTACCGCTGGCTTCATTCACAACATTGATGCTCTGGCATGGCGGGTAGGCAACCTGCAATATGGGCTTGCCAACCCACTATCCCAGAGCAGGAGGTCGCGGGCCACATCAGAGGGCTCCGCGGGCCACTGGTTGGGCACCCCTGGCCTAGAGAAACTCTGAAGCAGTTGCGATAATTTATGACAAAGAGTGGTCATTGTGTGCATGTGACAACAATATCACAAATTCTCCACAAATGTGGCTTGTATGGGAGGGTTGCAAGAAAAAAGCCACTCTTCAAGAAAGGCCACATGCAATCACAACTCAGCTTTGCCAAAGCGCACTTTGAAGATTCTAAGGCCACAAGAAAAAATGGATGGGGCAAAATACCATCAAATTCTTGAGGAAAATCTGCTGCCCATTGCCAGAAAGTTGTCAATGGAAAGAAGGTTTACCTTCCAACATATACAGGACCACGATACCAAGAAACAGCTCCTTTACCCGACCGGTTTAGTCGCTAAGAGGACTTCTTCCGGGGCATGAGCATAATTTCCTGCTATCGCTATATATAGGAAACAGGCAATTCAAGCCTCACTTTCATTCCTGCAGCCACAAGAGAGGAGGGATGTATCACATCCAAACCACATTCTCATACAAACAGGAATAATATATAGGAAACAGGCAATTCAAGCCTTGTTTTCATTCCTGCACCTACAGGAGAGAAGGGATGTATCACATCCAAACCTCACGCTCATGCCATGGGCACTATATCATTAACAGAGGATATTTACATTCCAAAAATAATAAAATGAATCAGTAAAGAAAAACTTGTAATCTCTAAAAAAAAAAAAAATTTAAGACAAAGCTCTAGCTCCACTAAAAAAACGGGCTGCAAATATGAATGTTTGGCTAAACCCAAATTAATCATAAGAAAAACATTAATTGAACAAATAATATCAAAAAACATGCAAAAATAATTCTCAAAAAACAGTGAATACGGACTCAATAAATAACAAAAAAATTAAATCATATATAGAAGCAATTATGGGCCTATAAGAGGGGCCAGCTAATTCATGAGTTATCTATAAAGCTGTTAACATCCCAATCAATAAGTAATGTGTGAACGTAGCTTTTAAGGATATAAATCCACTTGGCTTCTATTTTGGACAGTTCCCTGACCTTATAGCTCCCTCTCCAATGGGGAACGAAGTGAGCAATCCCCATAAAAGGGGTGCCAGAAGGATCTCTGTTATGCATAAGATCATAATGCCGAGAGACATTATGCTTGGGATACCCTTTGCGGATGTTAGATATATGCTCATTAAGTCTAACATTTAACGCACGGGTGGTCCGTCCCACATACTGTAGCCCACCGGGGCATTGGAGCATATACACCAAGTGCGTAGTGCTACACGTAATAAAATGTCTCACTGTATAGTTCTTAAGAGTAACATTAGAAATAAAATCGCAAATTTTTCTAGTCCCTACATTGGTTCAGATTACAAACGTAACCGTTCCCACATTTGAAATATCCTGTTTTGAAAAAAAAGTTGGTCTGACAGGAGGATCTAAAACACGCTCTGCCACCTTATCTTTTAAAGAGGGAACACCTCCATATGTGACCTGCGGTTGAGAGGGGAGGAGGGGACCCAGAACTCTATCATTCTGTAAAATCTTCCAATGTTTCCATACAATATTCTTAATGGCATAATGCTGTGAGGAGTATGTAGTAATAAAGGAAGAACAAAAATTACTTGAGTTCTCATTAGTTTCAGGTTTATCGACCAACAACCCTTCTCTATCCATATTCCTAACTTCATTTAATATCAGACTCAAGGAAGAGTAATATATACAGTATATATATATATATATATATATATATATATATATCCTATGGATTCTAATCCGATGGATTTTTCCATCGGAAATCCGATGAAACTGTCTTCCATCAGTCTTGCCCACACACCATTAGTCAAAAAACAGACCGCACCAAAACGATGTGATGTACACCACGTACGATGGCACTATAAAGGGGAATTTCAAATCTATTGGCGCCACCCTTTGGGCTGCTTTTGCTGATTTCATGTTACCGCGTGTTAGTAAAAGTTTGAAGAGAGCCGATTCGCGCTTTCAGTCTCCGTGATTTTCAGATCGTTTTCGGGGGTTCAGTTTGTGCTTGGGGTTTCGTATTTGTCATTCAGTATGTGCAGTCAGGTCGTTACTGTTTTGCAGTGCCTTCTTGGCCATTCGTTACTGTTTTTCAGGTCGTTCTTCTCAGGCCTTGCTGTTCCTCGTTGCGTTCTGTTTGAGTTCGTTCTGACCAGCCGACCGGTTTAAAGCCATGTTTGAAGTACGTTCTCGTGCTAGCTATGGACTTGGTTTTACGGTTAACACTATAACCCGAGTTCAGTCCATGAACAGGGTGAGGAGGAGTTCATGGACCAAGAATTAGTTGCTCCAGCGGGACCAATTCTCTCATATGCCTCTGCTGCGGGAAATCCAGGAGAACAATCCTGATGATTTCAGGAATTATCTCCGGATGACGGACCCCGTTTTTCACCATCTGTTGGATTTGCTGTCCCCCTATATCACAAGGCAGGACACTGTGATGCGCCAGGCGATCACTGCCGAGCAGAGGCTTATTGCCACGTTGAGATACCTGGCGACTGGGAGAAGCTTGCAGGACCTCAAGTTCTCAACAGGCATCTCCCCCCAGGCTCTTGAGATCATTATCCCTGAAACGTGTTCTGCCATCATACAAGTCATGCAGAAGGACTATATTAAGGTAATTTTTATCCTTTAACATCACATTATATGTTTTGATGGTTTGCTAAAGTATTGTATTTCTTTCATCCTTCCCAAATTGCCATGATTGTAAGATTCTGGGAATGTCCCCTTTCTCCCCATGCATGTTTTATCTTTTATATTTAGTTTTTTTTGGCCTACATGCCTATTTCCCTTCACTAACCTCTCTTGCATGCTATCCTGGGCCCATATACACCTAGCCTAGTCTGTTCTTTAATGATCTTTTTCTCTGCGCCATTGTACTTTTGAACCCCTCCCCCCCCTAAAATGTGTCATAAATTTTTTTTGCACATTCAAGGTCAGCAGAGTGGTAGAGCCTTTTGTTGCGGGGCATAAAATCTGCTTAAACAACACCCCCCCCTTATAATTTGTTCCAATGGCCCATAAGCGGGGGTGAGTCATCTGATAAGTGGGCTTTCTATTTTTGTGTTTAAATACTCCTAATAAATGTTATACTGACGTTGGCCAAGAATGTATTTGGGTAATCTGCTTGCAATGTAATGTGCAAAAGTACTAATTTCTTCTTTTTGTTTGACTCCACAGTTCCCTTCCTTGCCACAGGAATGGCAGACTGTGGCCTCCCAATTTGCCCAGCGGTGGGACTTCACCAACTGCGGAGGGGCAATTGATGGGAAGCACGTCCACATAGTGCCGCCACCCCGTTCGGGGTCGTACTATTATAACTATAAAGGTTTTAATAGTATAGTGTTAATGGCGGTGGTGTCGGCACGCTATGAGTTCCTGTATGTGGACGTGGTAAAGAACGGCCGGATGTCCGATGGCGGAGTGTTCGCTAAGACGGAGTTTGCTCACCGTCTGGGGGCCTGGCACTGCCTCCAGATGCAGACAACGTGTATGGACTTCCCTTTGTTTTTATAGCGGATGAAGCCTTTGGACTTGGACCACACCTGATGCGGCCGTTCCCACAGAGGACCCTCACCCCGGAGAGGAGGGTTTTTAATTACCGGCTGGCCAGAGCCAGGAGGGTTGTGGAGAATGCCTTCGGCATAATGGCCAGCCGGTTCTGCCTGTTTCTGACAGCCATGCATATGGCGGAATACAAACTGAACCACATCATCCTATCCTGCTGCATATTGCATAATTTTATGAGACAAAACTCTCCTACATATATGTCTACTGTTGGGCCAGAGGCCGGTGGATCTGACATGGACAATCTGACTGGCCTGGACACTGGCCATACTGGCTTGGCCCCCCAGACCACATTTGATGCCTTTTTAAAAAAAATAAAAAAAAAATATTTTGGAATACCTTGTTTTGTCAGAATTTATTTTGTACTAATTATGTGTCTCCCAGGTTATCATAGTACACTTTGTAGTAGTGCCAAGTGTATTTGTCTTTAGTAAATAGCCACAATTGTCACACTTAAAAACCTGACCTTTCCCATTTTAGATAACTGCTATTGAGCATAGAAAGAACAAGCCACACATTGTTGAGTGTACAAATTTTGTTTTACTCTGTGCACAACATGTGCGGTAATTTTTTATTCAAAATACAATCTTGACATTTTGGCCTCCAAATTTTGGAGACATTTTTTTGGGGTTTGCAGAAACATGCATGGGTCAAAAAGATAAAAACGAACTTACAAAGTTCAACCTTAAAAATGTAAACATGAGATGGGGTGATGTCACCCCTGAACCATCCAAAATTAGAAGATGCACACAGTTTTGGATGTGCAAAATGGGTTTTTTCATCCTGATCCCATGGCTAAAGTCAACATGTGCTATCTGCCATCATGGGGGATCAATGGAAGTGTTTTGGGGGTGCAAACCCTTCCTCTCACCTACTTGAGTAGCAAGGAAAAGGTTGCACCCCCAAAAACTGGGACATAGATATCCTATGACGGCAGATAGCACATGTTGACACACTAGGGGTGATTTACTATAAACAGTGCACTGCGCCAGTTTATACCTTAATAGGTGCGCCGGATAAATCTTTAGCTGAGCGCAGGAACCGGTGGTGCACTGCTATAGTAAATAAAAATTTGAGTGGCGCTCTATTGAAAATGAATGGTTCCCTATGGGAGCCCATTGATTTGAATAGAGGTCGCCCGGAAAGTCGGATGAAGACGATCCGACTCGCGGGGCGACTCGTGTGCCAGTTGACAGAGGGACAGCACGACTTTGCGAGGCAACTTGAACACGACTTGTGCGTGAAGCAGCCGCTCAAGTTGTATCCTAGAGGCGACTACCTGGCCGAGAATGTCTCCAGCGCGATGCCATTGCGCTGGTTCTCAGCACAGGGCACTGCAAGCCTCGTGCTCGCTGTCCCCTGTGTTTGGTATGAATCATGAAGGGGAACTCCACGCCAAATTTTAATTAAAAAACCGGCATGGGTTCCCCTTAGGTCTGGTATGGATTTTAAGGGAAACCCCCCCCAACGCCGAAAATCCATACCAGACCCTTATCCGAGCACGCAGCCCGGCAAGTCAGGAAAGGGGGGGTGAGCGTGCCCCCGCCACCCCAAAGCACCCTGCCCCCATGTTGATGGGGACAAGGGCCTCTTCCCGACAACCCAGGCCGTTGGTTGTCGGGGTCTGTGGGCGGCAGGCTTTTCGGAATCCGGGAGCCCCCTTTAATAAGGGGGGTCTCTTGTTCTGTTCTCCGGTGTCGTCTCCGGTGTCGTCCCCAGATCCCGGCCGCCCACACAGCATTGTAGCGGCAGACAGCGACGAGGCAACATCGGGCGGAGAGAAGAGGGAAGAAGATGACGATGAAGACCGGGACCCCGCTAGAAAAAGAGCTGGAAGAAGATAGCGGGGCGCCCGGCAGAAAGGCAGAAAGAACCGGAGATCGTGGAGAAGGCACCGGAGAGCGGGAGAAGAACCGGAGAGCGCGGAGACGACACCAGAGAACAGAACAAGAGACCCCCCAAATTTGGAAGAAGACGACGATGAAGACCGGGACCCCGCTAGCAAAAGAGCTGGAAGAAGATAGCGGGGCACCCGGCAGAAAGACCCCCGAAGTCGGAAGAAGACGACGATGAAGACCGGGACCCCGCTAGCAAAAGAGCTAGAAAAAGATAGCGGGGCGCCCGGCAGAAAGACCCCCGAAGTCGGAAGAAGACGACGATGAAGACCGGGACCCCGCTAGCAAAAGAGCTGGAAGAAGATAGCGGGGCGTCCGGCAGAAAAACCCCCGAAGTCGGAAGAAGACCCCCGGAGCTGCCTAATAAATTACTTTAAAAACCTGTGTTGTGTTTTTTATTGACTTTTTTTTGCCACCAGGTGAATGGGTAGGGGTACGATGTACCCCATACTCATTCACATAGGGTGGGGGGCCACTATATGGGGTCCCCCCTTATAAAAGAGGGCTCCCGGATTACGATAAGCCCCCCGCCCGCAGACCCCGACAACTAACATCCAGGGTTGTCGGGAAGAGGCCCTTGTCCCCATCAACACGGGGACATCCTCCCCATGTTGAGGGCATGTGGCCTGGTACGGTTCAGGAGGGAGGGGGGCTGCTCTCTCTCATCCCCCCCTCTTTTCCTGCCAGGTTGCGTGCTCGGATAAAGGGTCTGGTGTGAATTTTTAGGGGGACCACCACGCTATTTTTTTTTTAAGTTTGGTGCGGGGTTCCCCTTAAAATCCATACCAGACCTGAAGGGCCTGGTATGGATTTTGGGGGGACCCCCACGCCATTTTTTTTTTCATTTTGGTGGGGGGGGTCCCCTTTGAATCCATACTAGACTCAGGGGCCTGGTATGGACTTGGGGTTGAACCCCCGCTGTTTTTTTTCTAGATTTTTTCTTTAGAGTTGGCAATGTTTATTTTTTTTACATTTCCTTTAACAACCAGCTATAAACAGGTTAAAAAAATGCAAATCACCGCAAAATCGCGGTACTTGCGTTTTGGATGCGGGTCCATTGAATTCTATTACATCAAAAACACAGTTTTTTGCCTTGAAAAAAAAAATCTGCAGTTGCGTTTAACCTCGTTTTTCACAAAGCCAAAAAATGCCCTCAGACGCCAAAGATTTCCACGTTTCAGACGCGGTACCGGCGTTTAGCCGCATTTTAGTTTAGAAGCGTTTTTATAGATGACCTATTTTTTTACATTGATAAACTCAAAAATTATGGCAAATGAGGAAAAACCATTAAAAATATATATAAATATATATAAAAAAATGAAATTGCTTCCATTGCATTGTGGACAATCCACAACTTGGGGCAGCTGACGTGGCAAGTGGACAATCCACAACTTGGGGCAGCTGACGTGGCAAGTGGACAATCCACAACTTGGGACTAGGGATGAGCCGAACACCCCCGGGTTCGGTTCGCACCAGAACCCACGAACGGACCGAAAGTTTGCACGAACGTTAGAACCCTATTAAATACAATGGATGCGAACGTTCGAAATCTAAAGTGCTAAATATAACGACTAATATGCATGTTATTGTCCTAAAAAGGGTTTGGGAACCCGGGTTCTGCACCAGGGGACATGTATCAATGCAAAACAAAGTTTTAAAAACGGCCGTTTTTCGGGAGCAGTCATTTTAACCACTTAAGCCCCGAACCATTTGGTAGCTAAAGGACCAGAGGTGATTTCAGAATTTTGCACTGCGCTGCTTTAACTGTAAATTGTGCGGACATGCAATGTTGTACCCAAACGAAATTTGCGTCCTTTTCTTCCCACAAATAGAGCTTTCTTTTAATGGTATTTGATTGCCTCTGCGATTTTTTTTTTTTGCGATATAAACGGAAAAAGACCGAAAATTTGGAAAAAAAATGATATTTTCTACTTTTTGTTATAAGAAAAATCGAATAAACTCAATTTTAGTCATACATTTAGGCCAAAATGTATTCAGCCACATGTCTTTAGTAAAAAAAATGTCAATAAGCGTATATTTATTGGTTTGCGCAAAAGTTATAGCGTTTACAAACTAGGGTACATTGTCTGGAATTTACACAGCTTTAAATTTATGACTGCCTATCTCATTTCTTGAGGTGCTAAAATGGCAGGGCAGTACAAAACCCCCCCAAATGACTCCATTTTGGAAAGTAGACACCCCAAGGAAATTGCTGATAGGCATGTTGAGCCCATTGAATATTTTTTTTTGTCCCAAGTGATTAAATAATAAGAAAAAAATTTAATAAAAAAATTACAAAAAGTTTTCACTAAATGATATATTGCTCACACATGCCATGGTTATATGTGGAATTGCACCCCAAAATACATTCTACTGCTTCTCCTGAGTACAGGGATACCACATGTGTGGGACTTTTTAGGAGCCTAGCCACGTACGGGACCCCGGAAACCAAGCACCGCCTTCAGGATTTCTAAGGGCGCAAATTTTTGAATTCACTCCTCACTACCTATCACAGTTTCGAAGGCCATAAAATGCCAAAATAGCACAAACCCCCCCCAAATGACCCCATTTTGGAAAGTAGACACCCAAGCTATTTACTGAGAGGCATGTTCAGTCCATGGAATATTTTATATTTTGACACAAGTTGCGGGAATATGACAAACTTTTTTTTTTTGCACAAAGTTGTCACTAAATGATATATTGCTCACACATGCCATGGGCATATGTGAAATTACACCCCAAAATACATTCTGCTGCTTCTCCTGAGTACGGGGATACCACATGTGTGGGACTTTTTGGGAGCCTAGCCGCGTACGGGACCCCAAAAACCAAGCACCGCCTTCAAGGTTTCTAAGGGCATAAATTTTTGATTTCACTCCTCACTACCTATCACTACCTATCACAGTTTTGAAGGCCATAAAATGCCAAGATGGCACAAAACCCCCCCCAAATGACTCCATTTTGGAAAGTAGACACCCCAAGCTGTTTGCTGAGAGGCATGTTGAGCCCATTGAATATTTTTTTTTGTCCCAAATGATTGAATAATGACAAAAATAAAAAATAAAAAAATTTACAAAAAGTTGTCACTAAATGATATATTGCTCACACATGCCATGGTTATATGTGGAATTGCACCCCAAAATACATTCTGCTGCTTCTCCTGAGTACAGGGATACCACATGTGTGGGACTTTTTAGGAGCCTAGCCACGTACGGGACCCCGGAAACCAAGCACCGCCTTCAGGATTTCTAAGGGCGCAAATTTTTGATTTCACTCCTCACTACCTATCACAGTTTCGAAGGCCATAAAATGCCAAAGTAGCACAACCCCCCCCCCCCCAAATGACCCCATTTTGGAAAGTAGACACCCCAAGCTATTTACTGAGAGGCATGTTCAGTCCATGGAATATTTTATATTTTGCCACAAGTTGCGGGAATATGACAAACTTTTTTTTTTTGCACAAAGTTGTCACTAAATGATATATTGCTCACACATGCCATGGGCATATGTGAAATTACACCCCAAAATACATTCTGCTGCTTCTCCTGAGTACGGGGATACCACATGTGTTGGACTTTTTGGGAGCCTAGCCACGTACGGGACCCCAAAAACCAAGCACCGCCTTCATGGTTTCTAAGGGCATACATTTTTTACTTCACTCCTCACTACCTATCACAGTTTTGAAGGCCATAAAATGCCAAGATGGCACAAAACCCCCCTCAAATGACCCCATTTTGGAAAGTAGACACCCCAAGCTATTTTCTGAGAGGCATGTTGAGCCCATTGAATATTTTTATTTTTTTGTCCCAAATGATTGAATAATGACAAAAAGAAAAAAAAAATGTACAAAAAGTTGTCACTAAATGATATATTGCTCACACATGCCATGGTTATATGTGGAATTGCACCCCAAAATACATTCTGCTGCTTCTCCTGAGTACGGGGATATCACATGTGTGGGACTTTTTGGGAGCCTAGCCACGTACGGGGCCCCGAAAACCAAGCACCGCCTTCAGGATTTCTAAGGGCGTAAATTTTTGATTTCACTCCTCACTACCTATCACAGTTTTGAAGGCCATAAAATGCCAAAATAGCACAAAACCCCCCCCAAATGACACCATTTTGGAAAGTAGACACCCCAAGCTATTTACTGAGAGGCATGTTGGGTTCATGGAATATTTTATATTTTGCCACAAGTTGCGGGAATATGACAAACTTTTTTTTTTTTTGCACAAAGTTGTCACTAAATGATATATTGCTCACACATGCCATGGGAATATGTGAAATTACACCCCAAAATACATTCTGCTGCTTCTCCTGAGTACGGGGATACCACATGTGTGGGACTTTTTGGGAGCCTAGCCGCATACGGGGCCCCAAAGACCAAGCACCGCCTTCAGGATTTCTAAGGGCGTACATTTTTGATTTCACTCCTCACTACCTATCACAGTTTTGAAGGCCATAAAATGCCAGAATAGCACAAAACCCCCCCAAATGACCCCATTTTGGAAAGTAGACACCCCAAGCTATTTACTGAGAGGCATGTTGGGTTCATGGAATATTTTATATTTTGCCACAAGTTGCGGGAATATGAAAAACTTTTTGTTTTTTGCACAAAGTTGTCACTAAATGATATATTGCTCACACATGCCATGGGCATATGTGAAATTACACCCCAAAATACATTCTGCTGCTTCTCCTGAGTACGGGGATACCACATGTGTGGGACTTGTTGGGAGCCTAGCCGCGTACGGGACCCCAAAAACCAAGCACCGCCTTCAAGGTTTCTAAGGGCATAAATTTTTGATGGTGAGTATGGTGCTATGGCATGGTGAGTATTTTACAGCTCTCATTTGTTTTTGAAAATAAAGAAAGACATTTTTTTTTTCTTTTTTTAATTTTCAAAACTTGGTGACAAAAAGCGAGATCTGCAAAATACTCAACATACCTCTCAGCAAATAGCTTGGGGTGTCTACTTTCCAAAATGGGGTCATTTGGGGGGGGGGTTGTGCCATCTGGGCATTCCATGGCCTCCGAAACTGTGATAGGTAGTGAGGAGTGAAATCAAAAATTTACACCCATAGAAATCCTGAAGGCGGTGCTTGGTTTTCGGGGTCCTGTACGCGGCTAGGCTCCCAAAATGTCTCACACATGTGGTATCCCCGTACTCAGGAGAAGAAACAGAATGTATTTTGGGGTGCAATTCGACATATAACCATGGCATGTTTGAGCAATATATAATTTAGTGACAACTTTTTGTACATTTTTTTTTTCTTTTTGTCATTATTCAATCACTTGGGACAAAAAAAAAAAAAATTCAATGGGCTCAACATGCCTCTCAGCAAATAGCTTGAGGTGTCTACTTTCCAAAATGGGGTCATTTGGGGGGGTTTTGAACTGTCCTGGCATTTTATGCACAACATTAGGAAGCTTATGTCACACATCATCCACTCTTCTAACCACTTGAAGACAAAGCCCTTTCTGACACTTTTTGTTTACATGGCAAAAAAATTTTTTTTGCAAGAAAATTATGTTGAACCCCCAAACATTATATATTTTTTTAAAGCAAAGGCCCTACAGATTAAAATAGTGGGTGTTGCATTTTTTTTTCCACACAGTATTTGCGCAGCGATTTTTCAAACGCATTTTTTGGGGGAAAACACACTTTTTTTATTTTTAATGCACTAAAAAACACTATATTGCCCAAATGTTTGATGAAATAAAAAAGATGATCATAGGCCGAGTACATGGATACCAAACACGACATGCTTTAAAATTGCGCACAAACGCGCAGCGGCGACAAACTACATTAATTTTTAAAAGCATTTAAAAGCCTTTACAGGTTATCACATTAGATTTACAGAGGAGGTCTACTGCTAAAATTACTACCCTCGATCTGACCTTCGCGGTGATATCTCACATGCATGATGCAATTGCTGTTTACATATGACGCTAGACCGACGCTTGCGTTCGCCTTTGCGCAAGAGCAGGGGGGGACAGCGGTGCTTTTTTTTTTTATTATTATTTATTTTGCTTTTTTATTTTATTTTTAAACTGTTCCTTCCATATTTTATTTTTTTACCATTTTTATTGTTATCTCAGGGAATGTAAATATCCCCTATGATAGCAATAAGTAGTGACAGGTACTCTTTTTTTGAAAAAAATTGGGGGGTTAGACCCTAGATCTTTCCTCTGCCCTCAAAGCATCTGACCACACCAAGATCGGTGTGATAAAATGCTTTCCCAATTTCCCAATGGCGCTGTTTATATCCGGGGGGGGACATTCCCTCCCACTGCTTGTAAAAGCAGTCTAGAGGCTAATTATCTGCTAGAATTGCTTTTACATGAAAGCCGGCTGCTGGCTGAAAAGAATGATACCAAGATGATACCTAAACCTGCAGGCATCATTCTGGTATAAACATTCAAAGTCCAGCAACATACCAGTACATTGCTGGTCCTTGTTGGACATGTATTGTAATCTTTTTTTTCATGCAGCCTGTTGGCGAAGATTGATTGGTGGGTATGCCCACCATTAGAATACCTCCCTTCATCCACCCACTTCTAATGATGGGCATACATGCACTATATATATGCCGAAGCATGGGGGCATCCTCCCGCAAAAAAGTTATGCCGCGTACACACGGTCTGACTTTTCCACGGGCAAGCCTTCATCGGAATTTCGACCGTATGTACGCGGCATAAAAGGTTATGCCGCGTACACATGGTCGGACTTTTCCACGGGCAAGCCTCCGTCGGAATTTCGACCGTATATACGCGGCATTAGGAGCAAAATCGCTCCTCCGCCCCTGCTGCCCCCATGCTTCGGCATATATGCTCTTTTTTTTAACTGTGGTGGTGAAATCACCTCCTACAGCGTTGGAGTCACGGCTTTATGTATCGTGGGAGCAAACGCTGTTGCTGTCAAGATAAATAGATCCGCGCTGCAACTAAATGGCGTACCTGTTAAGCAAATGGTGGTTAACATTAAAACAAAGTAACATTACAGTACAACAGTAAGACCTTACCATACCATACCTGCAAAGCAAATACCAAAACAAAACCTAGTAAAAAAATAAATAAAAATTTAACGCAACCTGTGCCTAAAATATATATATGCCGAAGCATGGGGGCATCCTCCCGCAAAAAAGTTATGCCGCGTACACACGGTCGGACTTTTCCACGGGCAGGCCTCCATCGGAATTTCGACCGTATTTACGCGGCATAAAAGGTTATGCCGCGTACACACGGTCGGAATTTCGACTGTATATACGCGGCATTAGGAGCAAAATCCTAATATATGCTCTTTTTTTTTAACTGTGGTGGTGAAATCACCTCCTACAGCACTGGAGTCACGGCTTTATGTATCTTGGGAGTAAACGCTGTTGCTGTCAAGATAAATAATTCCGCGCTGCAGCTGAATGGCGCACCTGAAAACAAAAAATTACATACCTGAAAAGCAAGCATGATAAAACATTGCAGAATAGAATACAGTACAAAAAGAGCAGAACAATAGAGAGAAAATAGAGAGAGAGAGAGAGAACAATAAAACGACAACTATGGCATCTTGGGAGACCCTGTGTAAGTGTGTCCTAGTCTGTGAAATGCTGTACCCTACGCTAAAACTTCACTTTTGAGTGGTAGCGTTCAAAACATTCACCAAGGCAAAGACCAGGTTTGTTAGGACAGAGTGGACAAAAAACACGGGTGTCACGCCTAAATCCGCGCTTGCTACAGACACGACATCATTTGGGAGGTTCGTTGGGTAGGGGTACTCGGGAGGGCATACGGATAATGCCTCTCATGCAGCCGGCTTACTGCATTTGGTTGGGAATGGTGAGGTGCAGAACCACCTGGATACAGGAGTTCTGTGACTATCTCATTCTGGAATTTTAGAAGAGATAACGTCCCGCCTGAAGCTCTGTATAGCACATGAGCGTTCAGCAAAGCCAATTGGAATAAGGATAGAGACACTTTTTTGTACCAGCGTCTCGCCTTACGGTCAATTAGATACGGCGCCAACAACTGGTCGTTGAGGTCCACCCCTCCCATATTTTTGTTATATTCGTGGACACAGAGGGGTTTCTCCACAACACCAGTCGCCGTACGAATTTGGACTGTCGTGTCTGCATGAAGGGAGGTAAGAAGGAAAACATTCTTATTGTCCCTCCACTTCATAGCGAGCAAGTTATTACACTTCAAGCAGGCTCTCTCCCCCAGCCTAAGACGGGCATCTACAAGCCGCTGGGGAAAGCCCCGGCAATTAGGTCGCACGGTGCCACATGCTCCAATCTGATGATCAAACAAGTGACTAAACAGTGGCACGCTCGTGTAATAATTGTCCACATACAAGTGGTACCCCTTTCCGAATAAGGGTGACACCAAGTTCCACACTATCTTGCCAGCGCTCCCTATGTAATCCGGGCAGTTGACCGGCTCAACCTGTCTATCTTTTCCCTCATAAACCGTGGAGGCAGAGAACACGGGCATGTGGTCAATTGGGTGCGTGGACCAATAATCACGCAATGACGGGAATTTATGTTTGCCCATGTTGAGGGAAAGGCCCAGAAAGGTCTTAAATTCGGAAACCGTAATTGGTTTCCAATCTTTGGCAATTTTAGGCAACTGGGGGTTAGCGGCGATGAATTGACCAGCATATAAATTACTCTGGTCCACAATAGAACTATAGAGATCTTCCATGAAAAACAGTGAATAAAAATCAATTGGCATTAAATCAGCTGTTTCCACCTGAATACCGGGTTGGGCAGTGAATGGGGGAAGTACGGGTTCTGCAGAAGTGGTGGGGACCCAATCAGGATAGGCAAATTCTGCAGGAAGGGCACTATGGGCACGACGGGCCTGCCTTTGTCTTCTTGGTGGCAGCCGGACACTACTTGTGCTTGCCACCTCGCCAGCTTGAACTGCACTTATGGGACTGGCCACGTCACCACGTGATACTGCAGTGCTGGATGTACGCCCAGGCTGTACTAGGCCGCTCGGACCCCCCAACTATACAAAGGCGATCACGTAGATCTATGTGATTCTGCCTGTCGGTGCCATTCTGCCGACGTATAATTACAGTGGGCGGTCGTTAATTGGTTAATGATGCATAAAGTGAAAAAAAAGTCTAAAGTATGCCTGTGAAGTGGCACGTGTTTCCCGTGTTTAGAACTGTCCCTGCACAAAATTAAAATTTCTAAAGGAAAAAAAGGCATTTAAAACTGCTTGCGGCTTTAATGTAATGTCTGGTCCCGGTAATATGGATGAAAATCTTTGAGAAAAATGGCATAGCTACCCCATTACCACCCCCCCACCCCAGTCCATTACCAGCCCCTTTGGGTCTTGTATGGATATTAAGGGGAACCCCGCACACAAAATAAAAAAGGCCCTATATACTCTGAACAGCAGTATACAGGCGGTGCAAACAAGACAGGGACTGTAGGTTTGTTCTTAAGTAGAATCTGTTTGTAATTTTGAACAGGTACATTGTTTAAGTGTAGCTCCAGCCAAAAAATCTATTTTTAAGATTTTTGGAAAACATTGGGAAGGGTTATTACCCCTGTAACATTTTTTTTGCTGTCTGTGCCCCTGTTCAGAACAGTTCACCTCACTTTCCGTCCCAATGACAACTGTTTTTGAAAAGTGGGGTTTTTATTGAAACAATGATTGGTGATAAAGCATCAGTAGAGAGGAGACACCTTTTTCCCATATTAACTCTAATGCCGCGTACACACGATCGATTTTTTCGACGGTGAAAACACCGTCGAGAAAATCAACGTGAAAAACGAGGAATAGCTTGTTACCCCCCACACACGGCCGTTTTAAATGTCATTTTTTTTTTGGTCGAAAAAAACGACCGTGTGTGGGCTCCGCGGCAGTGTTTCCCTATGGGAAACACTGCCGCGGAAAACATGTCGAAAAAACGACGAGAAAAATTAGAACATGTTCTAATTTTTCTCGTCGTTTTTAATGCCGTTTTTCTCGTCGAAAAAACGGCAGAAAGCCCACAGATGATCGTTTTTCTCGTTGAAAGGAAAAAATTTCGTTTTTCTCGACGAGAAAAACGGCCGTGTGTACGCGGCATTACAGGAGAGAATTTCCCTTCCTAGGGGTAGATTTCCTCTCACTTCCTGTTGTCTCCTTCCGTTTGCAAGTAGGAGTCGTTTGTATGTTGGATGTTTGAAAGTAGGGGCCTGCCGTATATACTCTGCAGAAATTTGCCCCTTAGGTGTCGGTGTTGCCACAACACTGTAAGCCCTCACAGTTACTCTTGGTGGGCGCTGGAATGCCCTGCTGTGAACTATTATATCAGGAATTGTATTTACATGCCATTGTTGAACAGTGGTAGGAAAAATTGGGCCTTTGGTGGTAGTGCTGGTGCCACAACACTGTAAGACCTCACAGTTACTCTTGGTGGGCGCATGAATGGGCCCTGCTGTGAATTATTAGATCAAGAATTGTAATTGCATGCCCCTGTTGAACAGGGGCTGAGAAATTGGGCCTATGGTGGTGGTGGTGGTGGTGTTGCCACAACACTGTAAGCCCTCACAGTTACTCTTGGTGGGCGCTGGAACGCCCTGCTGTGAACTATTATATCAGGAATTGTATTTACATATCATTGTTGAACAGTGGTAGGAAAAATTGGGCCTTTGGTGGTAGTGCTGGTGCCACAACACTGTAAGCCCTCACAGTTACTCTTGGTGGGCGTAGGAATGGGTCCTGCTGTGAATTATTAGATCAAGAATTGTAATTACATGCCCCTGTTGAACAGGGGCAGAAAAATTGGGCCTTAGGCACTGGTGCCACAACACTGCAACCACTCACAGATACTGTACTTGGAGCACAGCAATGAGCCCTGTTGCAAAGTATTGCATCAAAAATTGTAATTACATGCCCCTGTTGAACAGGGGCAGAAAATTGGGCCTTAGGCACTGGTGGCACAACACTGCAACCCCTCACAGATACTGTACTTGGAGCACAGCAATGAGCCCTGTTGCAAAGTATTGCATCAAAAATTGTAATTACATGCCCCTGTTAAACAGGGGCTGAAAAATGGGGCCTTAGCCACTGGTGGCGGCACCCAGAAACAAAAATGTTCTTCCAAGCTATCATCAGGAATCGGATCATTGTGGAATAGGAGGATAGTCAGTCAACATAACAGGACAGTCACTCAGCATCAGCATCAGTCTTGAAGGAATGTGACATTTGAAAATAAATTATTCTGTTATATCAGCTTCAGGTGCTTGGTAGCTGGTGGTGATCCAAGACTGGTTCATCTTTATGAAGGTCAGTCGATCAACCGAGTCGGTGGACAGGCGCACCCTGTGATCCGTGACAAATCCTCCAGCAGCACTGAATGTGCGTTCTGAAAGAACGCTGGATGCAGGACAGGCCAGTAGCTCAATTGCATACTGTGCAAGCTCTGGCCAGTGATCCATCCTCAAGACCCAGTAAGCCAGAGGATTTTCGGTGGGGAAGGTGTCCAAGTCTGACCTTGCCCCTAGGTATTCCTGCACCATGTATATCAGACGCTGGCGATGGTTGCTGGAACCGATCATACCTTGGGGCTGCGGACTAAAGAATTGTCTGAACGCATCGGTCAGACGGCCACCTTCCCCACTGCTCCTTCTTTGACTGACCGAAGCCTCAGCAACTCGTTGTCCAGGACCAGGAGTTTGTAACCTCCCAGTCTCTGGAACGCGTTGCACAGACCTTTCTGCAAGGCCTCCCGGAGTTGTCTCATCCTCTGCTCCCTCTGCGACGGTAAGATAAGGTCTGCAACCTTACCCTTGTACTGTGGATCAAGGAGAGTGGCCACCCAGTAATGGTCCCTCTCCTTTATCCGAAGAATACGAGGATCCTTCCGCAGACTTTGCAGGATCAGGGAGGCCATGCAGCGTAGGTTAGCTGAGGCAATCAGTCCGGAGTCCTTTGCGTCACTAAGGAAGACATGATCCGCAGCCACCTCCTCCCAGCCACGTACAAGTCCACGGGTTTCTTGGGACTGTAAATCATCCCTAAACGACTGCTGCTGATGATGCTGAGTGCTAGGCTCCACCTCCATGCTGACACAATCCTCCTCCTCCTCCTCCTCTTCCTGTGCGATGGGTGGGACAGAAGGAACACTGTCTGGGTAAAGGGGGCCTTGAGAGGCAAGGAAGTCCTCCTCTTCCTGCCTCTGTTCTGCCTCAAGTGCCCTGTCCATTATTTCATGCAGCGTATGTTCCAACAGGTGGACAAGAGGTACAGTGTCACTGATGCATGCACTGTCACTGCTCACCATCCTCGTGGCCTCCTTAAATGGTGCCAGGACAGTGCATGCATCCCTGATCATGCCCCACTGGCGTGGTGAAAAAAACCCGAGCTCCCCTGACCCTGTCCTGGTGCTGTAGTCGCACAGGTACTCATTGATGGCCCTCTGCTGCGTGTGCAGCCGCTGCAGCATGGCCAACGTTGAGTTCCACCTGGTGGGCATGTCACATATAAGGCGGTTCTTGGGCAGGTTCAACTCCTTTTGCAGCTCAGCCAGCCGAGCACTGGCATTATATGATCTGCGGAAATGCACACAGACTTTCCTGGCCTGCCTCAGGACATCCTGTAAGCCCGGGTACCTGCCCAAGAACCGCTGCACCACCAGGTTAAGGACGTGAGCCACACAGGGCACATGGGTCAGTTGTCCCTGTCGGAGGGCGGAGAGGAGGTTGGTGCCATTGTCGCAAACCACCATTCCTGGCTTAAGCTGGCGTGGCGTCAACCACCTCTCGGCCTGCCCCTGCAGAACTGACAGAACCTCTGCCCCAGTGTGGCTCCTGTCCCCCAAACACACCAGCGCAAGCACGGCATGGCATCTTTTTGCCTGCGTACTTGCGTAGCCCCTTGAACGCCTATGGAGCACCGCTGGTTCCGAGGACAAAGCACAGGAAGAGGCCATGGAGGAAGAAGAAGAGGAGGGGGTGGAGGAGAGAGGTGTGTCACAACCAGTAGTAGCATTTTGGAGGCGTGGCGGCGGAACAACCTCCAACACTACTGCACCTTGTCCTGCATCCTTCCCAGCTGCCAAAAGAGAGACCCAATGGGCCGTGAAAGAAAGGTAACGTCCCTGTCCATGCCTGCTGGACCATGAGTCAGCAGTAATATGCACCTTACCGCTGACCGCCCTGTCCAGCGAGGCATGGACATTGCCTTCCACATGCCGGTAGAGAGCCGGAATCGCCTTCCGTGAGAAAAAGTGGCGTTTGGGAACCTGCCACTGAGGAACCGCACATTGCACAAACTCACGGAAGGGGGCCGAGTCTACCAACTGAAAAGGCAGCAGTTGAAGTGCTAGCAATTTAGCCAAGCTAGCATTCAACCGCTGGGCATGTGGATGGCTGGGAGTGAACTTCTTTCGACGGTCCAGCAGCTGGGGCAGGGAAATTTGCCTGCTAGAATCGGACGTCGTTGTACTGCTAGCAGAGTGCCCGCAAGTACTTGGCTGTGACAAACCTAATTATACACCTTCATTCCTGTCAGAGCAGGTTTCAGAGAGGACTGAAGGTATAGTGGGGTTGGAGATCCCAGCTGATGCGGAGCAAGGAGAGGTCCGCTTTGTTCTTTGGTGTGGGTCTTTAAGATAGGCTTGCCAACGAGCTGCATGGCAGGTCAACATATGTCTGGTCAAGCATGTGGTGCCCAAGCAGCTGTTGTTTTGGCCACGCGAGATACGCTTGAGACATATGTTGCAAATAGCAGCGATGTGATCTGATGCGCTCAACTCAAAAAAGGCCCACACCAAAGAACTTTTGGAATAACGGGCAGAGGCAGCGCCCTGCACAGGCGGAGCTCTGCGGTGTGATTCAGTCGTTGTGCTGCCCTTACGCTGGCCCCACGAGGGCATCCTGCTTCGTTGGAGATGTGCCTCCTCCTCATCCTCCTCCTCCTCCTCTCTCCTATCAGGCACCCACGTGGAGTCAGTGACCTCATCATCCCCTCCCCCCTCATCATTGGAGCCAATCTGGCAGTATGCTGCAGCTGCTGGAACATGACTGCCAGATTTCTGTCCTTCTTGAGCATCCCCTCTCTCTGCTCTCACGCTACTGCCTTCCTCTAGCTGGATATCATCATCAGACCCTTCGAAACGCTGGGCATCCTCCTGGAGCATGTACCCAACACTGTGCTCAAACAGTTCGGGGGACTCCTCAGGAGGACACGGTGGGTCTAGGGAAGGAGTGACTGATGATGACATAGATACGAGGGAAGAGGACGCTTTGGCAGCTGCTTTGCCAGTACCCTGAGCCTGGGTGAGAGAGGATGAGGAGGATGAGGAGGGCTTGGTCATCCACTCTACCAAGTCTTCGGCATGATGCGGCTCAACATGTCCAGCTGCCGAAAATAAGGACAAGCGTGTCCCATGGCCACGTGCTGATGACGATGCACCGCGTCCACGACCAGCACTGTTGTCTCTAGAAACAGAGCCTGCTTGCCCTCTTTTATTGGCCCCTGACTGTCTGCCTCTCCTTGTTTGCCTTCCAGACATTCTGAAGGCCTGCAGGGAGATGGGAAAACCAGCAATAAGGGGTAGCTTCAGGTGTATAATGTGCAGGAGGCACACTACGCTCGCTGTTAGTGCTGCAGATGCCTGCCTGTGTTATTCAACAGGAAATCACAGCAATAAGGGCTAGATTCAGGTGTTTTTTTTTTGCAAGAAGCACAATACGCCTGCTGTAAGTGCTGCAGATGCCTGCCTGTGTTACTCAAACAGGAAATCACAGCAATGAGGGCTAGCTTCTGGTGTATATTTTGCAAGAAGCACAATACGCCTGCTGTAAGTGCTGCAGATGCCTGTTAGTGCAACACAAAAGAAAAAAAACTACGAGCAATAAGGGGTAGCTTCAGGTGTATAATGTGCAGGAGGCACACATTACGCCTGTTGTAAGTGCCTCAGATGCCTGCCTGTGTTACTCAAACAGGAAATCACAGCAATAAGGGCTAGTTTCAGGTGTATATTTTGCAAGAAGCACAATACGCCCGCTGTAAGTGCTGCAGATGCCTGCCTGTGTTACTCAAACAGGAAATCACAGCAATAAGGGCTAGCTTCAGGTGTAGTGTTGAGCGAACCCGAACTGTAAAGTTCGGGTCCGTACCGAACTTTAGCTTTTTCCCGAACCCGAACCCGGACTTTGCGCAAAAGTCCGGGTTCGGGTTCGGCAATCTAATTACGCAGTTAGAAATGCTTCAGGGGCCAGCCAATCACCTTTTGATTAGCTGGTGTGCCCTTAGAAGCCATCATAGCCATGCCTACTAATGGCATGGCCGTGATTGGTCAGTGCAACATGTGACCCAGCTTCTATATAAGCTAGAGGCACACAGCACACACGTCACTCTGCTTCAGAATAGATAGGGAGAGGATCTTGTCTGCTGCTGCTGCTTTTAGGGAGAGATAGAAAAATACATGAGTTAGTCCTGATTCTGGAATCTGAGGGAAAAGATAGAGAGACAGTGTAGTGTAGGGCCAGGTTCCTGTTTTTTGCTTTTAGGGAGAGAGATATATTATATAGGAATAGGAGTCCAGATTCAGAGATATAACTCAGCGATCTGCATAGGTTTACCTTTTTGTGTTGCAGTGCAGTCTTTTTACACTGCTATGAGCCCAGTGTCAGAGAAAATCTACCTTTTATCTGCAAGCTCAGTGCACCAGCACTGCATATATTACGTTGAGAGATACACCGTTTCCATACTGTGGGTGTATTCTGCTCTTGGAAAAAGATCCATTTAGGACAAAAAAAAAAGGCACTTTATTGTGCTCTTTTCCAAAAGACCCATTAAGGGCAAAAAAAAATAAAAAATTCCATTTTATTTTGCTCGTGCAAAAAAAGACCCGTTTAGGGCAAAAAAATAAAAAATTTGCACTTTAATGTACGCTTGCAAAAAGACCTATTTAGGGCCACAAAAAATATTTTGCAGTGTGTTATACATATGTGGAGGCGTGTGAAATAAACCATTTCTATATATTTGTCTTCTACTGTGCTATACTAAAAAAACAACATTTTTTTTTAATAGCATTTTCTGCAGTTCTGTAGCTGTGCGATTCAGCGGTTACGTACTGTGGGTGGTGTGTTGTGGTCTTCCAAAAAACGCCATTTAGGGCCACAAAAAATATTTTGCAGTGTGTTATACATATGTGGAGGTGTGTGAAATAAACAATTTCTATATAGTTTTCTTCTACTGTGCTATACTAAAAAAACAATTTTTTTTTGGAATAGCATTTTCTGCAGTTCTGTAGCTGTGCAATTCAGCGGTTACGTACTGTGGGTGTGTTCTGCTCTTCCAAAAACACCCATTTAGGGCAAGATCCTAAATTTGGAAAATATGAGGAGAAGGTCAAAGGGACATGGTGGCCCCGGTCGTGGTGCTGCTGGTGGAGCTCCTGTTGCAGGGAGAGGACGTGGTGGATCTGTGCCAGATACACGCACAATTGAAACACCTTCCTCAGGTGCGAGTAGGCGACCGAGCCTGCGGCGGTATTTTGTCTTTACTCCCGCACCTAGGCCTCCATACCCAGGGCAGCAGGAACTCCAGGATAGTACCTCACCCCGGGCTTAAGGTACCCGAGATGGAACAGGAACACATGCACCTGGGCGTAGACCCCACTGGACATCAGCCCCCAGGCCAAAGGTCTGCCCCTTTTCCCGGCATGCACAGCAGGTTCTCCGCCCCGCTGTACTACTGCCAAGAGGGGACACAAAAGGCACAGCACTGTATCGGCGGTTCAACCCTAGCCTACCATGGCAGCGCCACCTGTAGGCGGCAGGGAACTGCACACCAATACTGTCCCCCGAGGACAAAATGGTCCATGAATCCTACAGAATTAGGGTGTTTGAGCCTATTTACCACTCAAACACTTCCCTTAAATTTAGCACCCCGCTACATTTTTATTTCAAAGTATTTTATTTTCCCACTAGCTTATCCATTAAATTGAATAATTTATTCCAGAAAGGGCGTATTCTGGGGCATTCCCACCATATGTGTGGCATCATGCCGTTGAGTTTCTGAGGTTCTTAATGACTTCCCGTACCTCTTCTGCTGAAAAGGGGGCCTCCAGCATATTTTTTTATTTTTTTTATGTTATTTTAAGTTATTTCCCTATCGACATTTGTTTGCAGAGCACTTGCCATGCTCTTAACAACATTTTGCTGCCATTTGCAGCCCTCTAGCCCTTTCCATTACTTTTTAGAGCCTTTTTAGTCCTTAGAAGTCCGGGTCCATATTGACTTCAATGGGGTTCGGGTTCGGGTTCGGGTTAAAGTTCGGTCCCGAATCCGAACTTTTTTCCGAAGTTCGGCCGAATCCGTCGAACCCGAACATCCAGGTGTCCGCTCAACTCTATTCAGGTGTATATTTTGCAGGAAGCACACTACACCTGCTGTAAGTGCTGCAGATGCCTGTTAGTGTGACACACACGGAAAACACAGCAATAAGGGCTAGCTTCAGGTGTATGCTGTGCAGGAGGCTTAGCAAAAATATCACTGACACTGTCCCTGCCTATCCTTCTCTCTCCCTACACACAAGGTTTAGCAGAATTCACTGACACTGTCCCTACCTATCCTTCTCTCTCCCTACACACAAGGTTTAGCAGAATATCACACTGACACTGTCCCTACCTATCCTTCTCTCTCCCTGCACGACGGAACACACTACACAAGGCCGCCGCGCTGGCGGCCTTTTATAGTGTGGGGCGTGTACTAAACCCCCCGAGCTATAATTGGCCACAGGCATCCTGCCTGTGGCCAATTATGGCTCTCCTCGCTGACGGTGCTGTGATTGGCCAAGCATGCGGGGTCACAGTGCATGCTTGGCCAATCACAGCGCCGGGATTTTGGGCTGTTCGCGTCACTCCAATTTGGCGCGAACGACCCAAAACGTTCGATCTTCATCGAACGATCGAACACACGATGTTCGAGTCGAACGTATGTTCGACTCGAACGCGAAGCTCATCCCTACTTGGGACAGCTGACGTGGCAAGTGGACAATCCACAACTTGGGGCAGCTGACGTGGAAAGTGGACAATCCACAACTTGGGGCAGGTGACTTGGCAAGTGGACAATCCACAACTTGGGGCAGCTGACGTGGCAAGTGACACGCTAAATACAACTACACTGCTGCACTCTCAGCTACTGATACTCACTCTGGTCTCACAAAATAGCTGAAATGGTTAATAATACTGTTTTTGGAGCTTAGGGCGGCTCCTTATGATGTTTCCTAACTAAACGCATATAGACGCAAATGTGGTAAAACGCGGCATGCAAACGCCACAAAGCGCACCTTTCTAAACGCCGTTTTCAACCTTATTTCTTAAGACTTTGCACCAGCGTCCCGTGTACATGGGGCCTAAAAACGCCAATGCCATTTACAGCTTAAAAACGCCATGGTGGCCATGAGGCCATAGGCTAACATGGAGAGCCGTTTTTAAGCTGCCAAAAACGCTCAAACAAGCGGCTGGAAAAACGTCCGTGTGTATGTAGCCTTATATCCACTTGCTTACTGGCCACTTAAACCCCCTTCCTGCCCAGACCAATTTTCACATTTCAGCGCTGATGCACTTTGAATGACAATTGCGCGCTCATACAACACTGTAACCCAATGAAAATGTATTATTTCTTTGCAAACAAATAGAGCTTTCTTTTGGTGCTATTTGATCACCTCTGCGTTTTTTTTCTTCTATAAATAGAAAAGACAGACTAAAAAAAAAAAAAAATTGGATATTTTGACCACTTCAGCACTGGGCCTATTCTGGCACTTCTCTCCTTTTAGCAGACACCCTAGGGAATAAAATGGCGGTCATTGCAATTTTTTTATCTCGCTCTGTATTTGCGCAATAAATGTTCAAACGCCTTTTTTTTGGAAAAAAAATGGTTTCATGAATTAAAAAAAATTACAAAACAGTAAAGTTAGCCCAATTATTTTGTATAATGTGAAAGATGTTGTTATGCTGAGTAAATAGATACCTAACATGTCACGCTTTAAAATTGCACACACTCATGGAATGACACCAAACTTCAGTACTTAAAAATCTCCCTAGGCGATGCTTTAATTTTTTTTACACGTTACCATTTTCGCATTACAGAGGAGGTCTAGTGCTAGAATTGTTGCACTCGTTCTAACGCACGCAGCAATACCTCACATGTGTGGTTTGAACGGCGTTTACATATGTGGGCGGGACTTACGTGTGTGTTCGCTTCTCTTATTTTTTTTGTTTTTTACTTTTTTTTTTTTTACTCTTTTTTGAACTTTTTTGTTTTTTTGATCACTTTCATTCCTATTACAAGGAATGTAAACATCCCTTGTAATAGGAATCTATTGTGACAGCAGAGGCGGCTCTAGGCTTTGTGAGGCCTTAGGCAAATCTTAGACACGAGGCCCCACTCACGCCCATAATGGGGAAAAATAATTCAAGCAAGAAAAATGGCTGCAGAAAATGCACGGAGAGGGGTGATAGAGATCCGATGCCGCCGACATTAGTATTGATCACAGGCAAATTAGGCGGCCGCGAGGCCCCTGTGAGTGTGAGGCCTTAGGCGGTCGCCTAATTTGCCTAATTAGAGAGCCGCCTCTGTGTGACAGGTCCTCTTTATGGAGAGATGCAGGGTCAATAAGACCCCACATCTCTCCTCCAGGCTGGAAAGCATGAGATTGGTCAAAAAAATTCACGATCTCATGCTGACAGCTGAGATCACGGCTTTGTTTACATACGGAAACCCGGCGTGATGTCATAACGTCGCGCCCGGGCCTCCGACGGTCATAGAGATAACTGGTGACCATCTGGTCACCAGTCATCTCTATGCTTCCCATCCGGCGCCGGCCAATTCGTTCTCCGAGCCCCAGATGGCACGGGAGAGCCCGGAGAAGCACCGGATGGTGGCGGGAGGGGGGGGAACGTCCCCTCCCGCCGCCTATAAGAACGATCAAGGGGCGGAACGTTTTTATCGTACACAGAATCACCGGCTGAAAAGAATGATATCTGAATGATGCCTGCAACTGCAGGCATCATTCAGATATCACCGCACAAAGCCAAGGACGTCATTTGACGGTGGGCGGTAGGGAAGTGGTTAATATTTCGAAAATTTCGAAAAAAGGTAATTTTTCTCCTTCATTGATGTACACTGATGAGACTGCACTGATGGGCTGCACTGATGGGCACCGATGAGGTGGCAAGGGTGGGCACTGAGAGGTGGCATTGCTAGTTGGCACTGGTGGGCATTGAGAAGTGGCACTGCTAGGTGGCAACGATAGTTGGCAGTGACGGGCACTGATAGGCAGCACTGCTAGGTGCCACTGATTGGCACCAGTGGTGGGCATTGATAGGTGGCACTGGCAGGGGCTACTGATTGTCACAGATGACGCAGAATTGCCTCTTCCTCTTCGGGCCCGATGTCCCTTGCACATAAGCCGGTGATTGCCTTTTTTTATGCTCACGCTGTCAGCACAAGGAGAAAACAAAAACCATTACCCAGCTTTTGTTTACATCACGTGATCAGCTGTCATTGGCTGAAAGCTGATCACATGGTAAGGGGCAGGGATCGGCCCCTTACTTGGATCTGTCATCACCCGAGTCTCAGTGACTCGGTGACCACAGCGCACGCGCGAAGGGGAGGACGTCTATTGACGGACTCCCGGCAATTGAGGACCGTGCTGTGGCCGTCGATCAGTTATAGCGCTGATCTCGAGTGATTAAAGAGGGTCTAAATGGGCCATTGACATGCATCATAATTCAACTTAGGAATGTGTCTTTGCAAAGTTAAACTAAATGAAATCCTTTCTTATTTTTTTGCTTGGGGATAGAGTGCAGAGGGATTACAAGTCTAGACAGTTTTTGGGGATGTCTGCACCCCTGATAGGGTGAAGACAACTCCCAAATTTGGCCACTTTATCCTTCCAAATAATTCACTTCCTGTCACATAGCCACTAAGGAAGTGAGGGTAAATCCCTACCAATGTCTTTCTTTGACGACACACAGGTCAATCTAAATACTTTCCCCATTATGTACATTGCACTCCAGCATTTTGCGGGGTACACCCCAAATTATTAGGTATTTTGGACTTTGGGGTTTATTTACTAAAGGCAAATCTACTTTGCACTACAAGTGCACTTGCTGGATATCCAAGGGGGACATGCAAGCAAACAAAAAAAACACCATCTTTGCTTTTACATGATTCGATGTTACAATCACCAGTGCTTCCCCTCAGATTTTAAGCAGCTACACTTTTACTGCAGAGTGGATTTGTCTTTATTAAACCCCAAACTACCCAATGATTTGGGGTGTACACAACAAAGTGCTAGAGTGTAATTTGCTTATTGGGGACACTAGTTAGATTGATCTGTGTGTCCCCAAGAAAAGACATTGGTAGGGTTTTACCTTCACTTCCTGTTTAGCTGTGTGACAGGAAGTGAAGCCAATTTTACTAAAAGGGACACAAAGCCCAACCTAAAAAAAACAAAACAAGCAGGGGTTCTGACACTTACTTTGTTTCCCTCAAAATGCCCACAATTAGAATCTTATTGCCTTGAGCTAGTTCTAAGTGCAGTGCTCTAAATCAGTGCTTCTCAAGTACCCCCAACAGGCCATGTTTGCAGGTTTTCCTTCATCTTGCACATGTGCTTTAAATCACAGTCAATGGTTTTGTATTTTGGACAGCAATTCTCGATAAGATAAATTCACAAAACATGTCCTGTTGGGGGTACTTGAGGACTGAGGCTGAGAACCACTGCAGTAAAAAGGAAAATTGAATACTTACCGCTCTGTATTTTTCATTTCCTGGTGACTATCCATGGCAGCACACAATACATGCATATGCTAGCATGAAGGCACCAGGATAGACAAATCACACCTGTTTTGTTTTGACATGACAATCAGCTGTCACATTTGTTGCAAAGAAAACACTAAACAAACATCAAAACTTTGCATCAAATTTTATTGGTCAACAAAACAAAGGGAAGCCAAAATAAAAAACATGGTCAATTTGAAACATTAGTCACAGACTCACAACATCTTGAGAAAGTTTTCACAAAATAATGCAGCACAGACAATTAAATCAAAGTGAACAAACAACACACATTAACAACATCAAAATTATTTCAGGGGAACATTTCCCCCCCACACAAAAAAATACAATCAACAAAATTAAAACAAACATCTGTTTTCAAAGACATAACAAATAAAATTCATGTGTTACAAACTCGATAAGGACACCAAAATGTACTTTTTGCCGGACACACGCACGCACGCGCGCACACACACACACTTGCCTCTTTTCAGGGCAAGGGAGAGGATGCTATATGCGAGCTTTATATAACATAGGTTTGTGTGCTAATGAGACAATTGAAAACACATGCACAGTCCATGAAACACCAAAAATGCAAGTTCACCCAATGTAGAGACTGAACTTCAAAATAGGTACACCTGTTAAGGATGTCCTTCAATTACTAACCCATAAAAACACTCTCTGAGCATGCCCAGAAATATCCCGGTGCTGTTCACACACAAAAAGCACCAAAAAAAAAAACTAACTGCCTGAGCGTGCTCAGAACAACACAACTGCAGCTAGCAGAAAATACCCCCCCTGTCCAAAAGTAAGCACATCATCCAGCATGCTACAAAATTAGAGATGGGACAAACACCCCCCCCCCCCCCCCACCGAACAAATACCATTGCAGTCTGTGGGAACTGACTTGTTAATTTTGCTAGTCCCCACTTGGCTGGCTTTTCTTCTAGTTATTGGCCTTAAAATGGGGGCCCAGGTCCCACCCTAAGGGACATATATCAATGTCACCAATTTGGACAACACCAAAAACAAAACAAGGAGAAGTGCCTTTAAATATGCCAAATTGCTTAAGGGCCATTTCACACCACATGCAGTCGATTGCGTTTTTTATGCATCAAAAATGCATGGAAAGTTGGTTATATGGTTCTAAATGGCAGTGTTTGTTCCAGTGCGTTCCAGTTCCACAAAAAAGTAGAACATGCTGCATTTTACCTGCACTGGACTGTACTGGAACGCAGCAAAACGCATCATAAACGCACTGGAACGCACAGGAACGCACCTAAATGCACCAAAAACGCACTGGAACACACTTGTCCTTATCTATGGTTAATAAAAAAGGGGGGTAAAAAAAAGGACTGCATCAAAAACGTACCAAAAATGCACTGGAACGCATCAAAAACGCGCATGCAAAAAAGCACCTGGAACGCATTCGGATTGCGTTTCTATGGTGTGAACTGGCCCTAGTTCACACCATAGAAACGCAGTCTGGATGCGTTCCAGGTGCTTTTCTGCATGCGCGTTTTTGACACATTCCAGTGCATTTTTGATGCGTTTTTGATGCAGTCCAGTGTTTTTTCCCCCCTCTTTTCACTTAGGACAAGTGTGTTGCAGTGCGTCTTTGGTGCATTTAGGTGCACTCCGGTGCATTCCAGTGCGTTTTTGGTACGTTTCGTAGCGTTTTTGATGTGTTTTACTGTGGTCCAGTACAGTTCTGTACCTAAAAAATGCAGCATGACCATTTTTTTTCCTTTCTGAAACGCACTGGAACGGACTGCAGTGGTGTGAACTATTCCATTGGCATTAATGTGATCAACTTTCTTTGCATTTTTCATGCATCAAAAAAATACATTGCACTGCATCCGGTGTGAACTGGCCCTAAATATCATACCTGGGGGGTGTCTATAGTATGCCTGTAAAGTAGCGCATGTTTTCCATGTTTCTAACAGTTCGAGAGCAAAATGACATTTCTAAAGTAAAATAATAGTCATTCAAAAGTACTTGTAATGAATTGCTGGTTCCCGTCAATACAGATAAAAGTCATTGAAAGTCGAGGTCTGGTATGGATATTAAGAGGAACTCCACGCCAAATTGAAAAAAAAAATGGCATGGGGGTTCCCCACAAAATCCGTACCAGGCCCTTCAGGTCTGGTCTGGATTTTAAGGGGATCCCCGCGCCAAACTTTAAAAAAAAATAGTGTGGGGGTCTCCCTAAAAATCCACACCAGACCCTTATCTGAGCACGCAACCTGGCAGGCCGCAGGAAAAGAGGGGGGACGAGAGAGCGCCAGAACCGTACCAGGCCACATGCCCTCAACATGGGGAGGATGCTTTGGGGGTCTGTGACCCCAAAGCACCATGTCCCCATGTTGATGGGGACAAGGGCCTCATCCCCACAACCCTTGCCGGTGGTTGTGGGGGTCTGCGGGCGGGGGGCTTATCGGAATCTGGAAGACCCATTTAACAAAGGGAACCTCCAGATACCGCCCCCCCCCTGTGTGAAATGGTAATGGAGTACAAATGTACCCTTACTATTTCACAAAAAAAGTGTCAAAAATGGTAAAAATGACAATAGCCGGTTTTTGACAATTCCTTTATTAATGTCTTCTATTTTCTTCCATCTTCTTCTTCTTCCACCTTCTTCTTCCAGCTTCTTCTTTTCTCCATTTGGGTTTCTTCCTCCATCTTCTTCTGCATCTTCCTCTTCATCTTCATCTTTCATTTTCCTTCAGTGTTCTCGTCCGCATCTTGCTCCGGCTTCTTGTTCCCCTTCTTCTTTCTTCGGCCGCTCCGTTTGAATTCGAGGTTCCCGCTGTGTGACGCTTCAGTTCTTCAGTTCTCCTCTGGGTCCGCTGCCACCCGGTGACCCCGCCCCCCTCTGACGCACATGGATTTCACAGGGACTTTCCCCGTGGTGTCAGAGGGGGGCGGAGCCACCAGGTAGCAGCGGACCCAGAGGAGAACTGAAGCATCACACAGCGGGAACCTCGAATTCAAGCGGAGCGGCCGGAGAAAGAAGAAGGGGAACAAGAAGCCGGAGTAAGATGCGGACGAGAACACCGAAGGAAGAAGGAAGAAGAAGATGAAGATGAAGAACAAGATGGAGGAAGAAACCCAAATGGAGTAAAGAAGAAGCTGGAAGAAGAAGGTGGAAGAAGAAGAAGGAAGAAGATGGAAGAAAGGAGAAGACATTAATAAAGGAATTGTCAAAAAACGGCTATTGTCATTTTTATCATTTTTGACATTTTTCTTTGTGAAAGGGTAGGGGTACAATGTACCCCATTACCATTTCACATTGGGGGGCCGGGATATGGGGGTCCCCTTTGTTAAAGGGGTCTTCCAGATTCCGATAAGCCCCCCGCCCACAGACCCCCACAACCACCAGGCAAGGGTTGTGGGGATGAGGCCCTTGTCCCCATCAACATGGGGACATCCTCCCCATGTTGAGGGCATGTGGCCTGGTACGGTTCAGGAGGGAGGGGGGCCGCTCTCTCGTCCCCCCTCTTTTCCTGCGGCCTGCCAAGTTGCGTGCTTGGATAAGGGTCTGGTGTGGATTTTTAGGGGGACCCCCACGCTATTTTTTTTTACGTTTGCCGCGGGGGTTCGCCTTAAAATCCATTCCAGACCTGAAGGGCCTGGTACGGATTTTGAGGGGGACCCGCACGTAATTTTTCTTTAAAAAATTGGCTCGGAGTTCCCCTTAATATCCTTACCAGACCTGAAGGGCCTGGTATTGGAATTTGGGGGGACCCTACGCATTTTTTTATCAAAGACTTTCAATGACTTTTCTCTATATTGTCGGGAGCCGACAATTCATTATAGCCATGGGTGCTTTTAAATGCCTTTTTTTTTCCTTTAGAAATGTCATTTTGCTGGCGCACTGTTATATAACGGCAAGTTCAGAGCTGCGCCTGTTCAACTTATGCAAATTGATTTACGTGACTTGACATTCACTAAGATTTTGCCAGCGCAGTGTCCCGGCGCGTTTGAATGAGTGAAATTCCCGCGCTGAGCTAAAAAAAACCTCTCACAGTTCTAAATGTAATTGCCGGCGCAGCGGGCTGGTTCTGAAAAAGTTACTTTCTCACTCTATTTTGGGCATATTTGTTACTTGGGCAGGTGTCACTACACTTCCTCACATCACCCCACATCACCCCCCATTATATTGACACTTCCAGCTTCTTTATATTTAGATTTTAAGATGCCGTGCACCAGGTCCATAGTAGCGCACTGAGCGCCTCCTCCCGTCCGCCGAAAACACTATAGTAAATGGGAAATAGCGCTGCACTTCCGGCGCAAATGTTTTGTAAATACCAAAACAGCCGTTGCGCACGCAGATGCGCCGATACTCATGGCGCAAACGTTTCGTAAATCAGCCCCACTGTGTGCATCTTGTAATTTGGGCTTGTGTTAAAACAAACGGCAATTTTGGAAAACATAAGAAAACTAAAAAAGGGGGGGTGGTTCAGATTATTCGCCCCATAATATCAATGATGTTTTTATATCTCAATCACATTCATCCTTTTCCTCATGATGTCTATTTCGCTACTACATTCCATTATTTCTTGAATGACGATTTGGGCACTAGCACTTGAGAATGGTGTTGTCTGAGTTTCTGACACACCACCAACCATGTTCATCCTCTAAAAAAATTAATTTTGACCAGAAGCTGTGGTGACAGACACTGACCTGTTGTGGTGATAAGCTCCACCTCTGCTTCCTCCACCTCTCCTTCCTCCACCTCTCCTTCCTCCACCTCTGCTTCCTCCACATGCTGATCTTGGGGTTCTTTTGGATCTTGGTTTTCCTTATGTGGTCTGTGCTTCCTAGGCTCCTCACATTGGTGTCCTCCCAGTCGCCTCTCCCCTATGAGAATGAAACAATCAAAAGGTATCCTTTAGCATACATAGATTTGAGGGCATAATTTTATAAGTTTGCCTGGAAGTGGGGTACAATTGTTAGTTTTTCCAGACTTCCAAGATGAATATATGATATTTTGGTAATTCAACAAAGCAAGAATACTTTCATTCTTGGTCCTCAAAAATAAAAAGGAGACACCCCAAGGTATCCACTGGAGCACCTTTGTGTGACACCCTAAAAAGGTTGTTCGGGTGGCCCACACTATAGTGCTCCTGAGTCAAGATGTGTAACCAGCTGCTTGAGTGTCCTCTCCTTTACCCAGAATCTAGTTTACCATTTAACATTCTACTTAACTTACAACACATCATCTAGACAACAATTTATATATAAACGTTGTTTACCGCCAAATAGGCATGACCACATGTGGTTTACGTGTATATGTGCAAAACATGTTATTTTTTTCACGTTCGTTGTTTACTAGGAAACATTCCCAAAAATGAGTCCACTCAACTTCACATGAAAGTTGCCATTCTACAATATGTAACCAGACAATCCAAGCACATGGAGCAAAACATGCAAGAATACACATTCCAATTAGATTAAAGACAGTAAAACAAAAAACGTACTTTTGTCCAGGAATTTTTTAAGCTTCCTATACTGGTCCGGCTCCCTCAGCTTCAGGTCAGACCACCTTTTACGGAGCTGCTCCTTGGATCTCCTGACCCCAAATTTATTATAGAGACTCGTCGCCACTTTGAGTGAGTGAGTGAGTGAATAACTTGTATAGGCGCTTTGTATCCAATGACGTCCTGAATCTTCAGAAGAGGTGGGTCTTGAGTTTTTTCCTGAAGGGCCAATGGTTTTCTTCCATACGGATGTCCGTGGGTAGAGCATTCCATAGCCGTGGTCCTTGGACTGCAAATCTTCTTTCTCACTTTGATTTGTAGCGGGCCTTGGGGATGTGGAGGAGGTTTTGGTTGGTTGATCGGAGAATGCGATTGGGGATGTAGTGTTTTATCTTCTCGCTTAAATATTGAGGAGCGTTTCCTTGTGTGCACTTGTGAGTGAGACAGAGAGTTTTGAGTGTGATCCGATCCTTTACGGTTAGCCAATGCAGGGTCCTTAGTGAAGGGGTGATGGATTCCCAAGGTTTTTTCCCTGTTACCAGTCTAGCTGCCGTGTTCTGGATGACTTGTAGGCGTGAAATCTGATATTTAGGTAGTCCTATGTAGAGGGAGTTTGCATAGTCGAGTCGGGAGTTGATGATTGTTCCAACCACTACTGCTCTGTCCTCTTCTGGGATGAAGGGGATGAGTCTCCGTAGCAGGCGGAGGAGATGGTGCGATCCACTGACTACTGATCCTATTTGTGCCTCCATCGACATCTCCGAGTCAAAGATGACTCCGAAACTTTTGACTTTGGTGCTCGGGGTAATGATCTGTCTGAGAATGGTGGGTGGTGTCCAGGGCGTCTTTGTTTTTGTCTTTCGGTTTGAGTGGAGGAGAAGAAGTTCTGTTTTGTATCCATTGAGTTTGAGGGAACTCTCAGTCATCCAATCATCGATCAGTGTGAGGCAATTATCCAGTCCATGATATTGGTCTTTTTTCCCGGTAATCCGAAAGTAGAGTTGGGTGTCGTCAGCGTATGAGTGGTAGCACAAGTCCTGTTTGCTGATGATTTTAAGGAGTGGGCGGAGGTAGATGTTAAAGAGCAAGGGTGACAGTGGTGATCCTTGAGGGACTCTGCAAGAAATTGCGCAAGTTTCAGTGATGAAGGCTCCTAGTTTCACTGTCTGAGAGCGATTTTCTAAGAAGGATGCGAACCAGGTTAGGTCAGGGTCTGCGACTCCTGCTACTTCTTTAAGGCAGATGAGTAAAGTTTTGTGGTCTACTGTGTCGAATGCTGCACTGAGATCCAGCAGCACCAGGAGACATGATTCTCCGTCATCTGCAGCTTTGAGGGCGTCATCCCAGATTTTGAGAAGGGCAGTTTCTGTGCCATGGCCTGGATGGAAGCCTGATTGTAGTGGATCCAAAAGTTTGTGGGAGTCTAAATGGAGTTGTAGCTGTTGTACAACTGCTTTTTTCATGATCTTTGCGATGTGTTGAGGCTTGTTATCGGTCTGCGGTAGTTTGGGTCTTTTGGGTCGAGGTTGGGCTTCTTTAGGAGAGGTTTGACAATGCCTTGCTTGATGGAGCTCGGAACAATGCCTTCTTTGAACGATTGATTTACGAGATGTGTTATGGTGGGTGCCAGAATGTCGGTACATTCTTTCAGGAGTTTTGTAGAAATAATGTCATTTGGTGATGTGCTATCTCGGAGACTTCTGATGATATTTTTGGTAATGTCGACTTTGTCCATTATTTTAGACTTCCTGAGATTAGGGGTGTTGTATGGCCCATGCTTCCCATCGTAATCCTTCATCCGCAGGATGTCCACCATCTCAGCAAATGACATATTAGTCGCCTTAAATCTTTTATTCTTGGATCGGGACGTTCCTGCCTCCAGGCTTTCCTCGTCGTTACTAGTGATGAGCCGAACACCCCCGGGTTCGGTTCGCACCAGAACCCGCGAACGGACCGAAAGTTCGCACGAACATTAGAACCCTATTAAATACAATGGATGCGAACTTTTGAATTCTAAAGTGCTAATTATAACGACTATTATCCATGTTATTGTCCTAAACAGAGTTTGGGAACCCGGGTTCTGCACCAGGGGACATGTATCAATGCAAAAAGAAGTTTTAAAAACGGACGTTTTTCGGGAGCAGTCATTTTAATGATTCATAAAGTGAAAAAAAAAGTCAAATATTCCTTTAAATATCGTACCTGGGGGGTGTCTAAAGTATGCCTGCGAAGTGCCACGTGTTTCCCGTGTTTAGAACTGTCCCTGCACAAAATGACATTTCTAAAGGAAAAAAAAAGCCATTTAAAACTGCTTGCGGCTTTAATGTAATGTCTGGTCCCGGTAATATGGATGAAAATCTTTAAGAAAAATGGCATAGCTACCCCATCACCCCCCCCCCCCTACCCCAGCCCATTACCAGCCCCTTTGGGTCTTGTTTGGATATTAAGGGGAACCCCGCAACACAAAATAAAAAAGGCCCTATATACTCTGAACAGCAGTATACAGGCGGTGTAAACAAGACCGGTGTAAACAAGACAGGGACTGTAGGTTTGTTCTTAAGTAGAATCTGTTTGTAATTTTGAACACGTACATTGTTTAAGTGTAGCTCCAGCCAAAAAATCTATTTTTAAGCTTTTTGGAAAACATAGGGAAGGGTTATCACCCCTGTAACATTTGTTTTGCTGTCTGTGCCCCTGTTCAGAACATTTCACCTCACTTTGCGTCCCAATGACAACTGTTTTTGAAATGTGGTGTTTTTATTGAAACAAGGATTGGTGATAAAGCATCAGTAGAGAGGAGACACCTTTCTCCCATATTAATTCTTACAGGAGAGAATTTTCCTTCCTAGGGGTAGATTTCCACTCACTTCCTGTTGTCTTCTTCCGTTTGCAAGTAGGAGTCGTTTGTAAGTTGGATGTTTGAAAGTAGGGACCTGCCGTATATACTCTGCAGAAATTGGCCCCTTAGGTATTGGTGTTGGCACAACACTGTAAGCACTCACAGTTACTCTTGGTGGGTGCTGGAACGCCCTGCTGTCAACTATTATATCAGGAATTGTAATAACATATAATTGTTATACAGTGGTAGTAAAAATTGGGCCTTTGATGGTGGTGCTGGTGCCACAACACTGTAAAGCCTGACAGTTACTCTTGGTGGGCACAGCAATGGGCCCTGCTGTGAATTATTAGATCAATAATTATAATTGCATGCCCATGTTGAACAGGGGCTGAAAAATTGGGCCTTTGGTGGTGGTGGTGGTGGTGGTGGTGGTGGTGGTGTTGACACAACACTGTAAGGCCTGACAGTTACTCTTGGTGGGCGCAGCAATGGGCCCTGCTGTGAATTATTAGATCAATAATTATAATTGCATGCCCCTGTTGAACAGGGGCTGAAAAATTGGGCCTTTGGTGGTGGTGGTGGTGGTGGTGGTGGTGGTGGTGTTGACACAACACTGTAAGGCCTGACAGTTACTCTTGGTGGGCGCAGCAATGGGCCCTGCTGTGAATTATTAGATCAATAATTATAATTGCATGCCCCTGTTGAATAGGGGCTGAAAAATTGGGCCTTTGGTGGTGGTGGTGGTGTTGGTGGTGTTGACACAACACTGTAAGGCCTGACAGTTACTCTTGGTGGGCGCAGCAATGGGCCCTGCTGTGAATTATTAGATCAATAATTATAATTGCATGCCCCTGTTGAACAGGGGCTGAAAAATTGGGCCTTAGGCACTGGTGGCACAACACTGCAACCCCTCACAGATACTGTACTTGGAGCACAGCAATGAGCCCTGTTGCAAAGTATTGCATCAAAAATTGTAATTACACGCCCCTGTTAAACAGGGGCTGAAAAATTTTGCCTTAGCCACTGGTGGTACAACACTGCAACCCCTCACAGATACTGTACTTGGAGCACAACAATGAGCCCTGTTGCAAAGTATTGCATCAAAAATTGTAATTACACGCCCCTGTTAAACAGGGGCTGAAAAATTGGGCCTTAGCCACTGGTGGCGGCACCCATTAACCAAAATGATCTTCCAAGCTATCATCATTAATCGGATCATTGAGGAGGAGGAGGAGGATAGCCAGTCAACATAACAGCACAGGCACTCAGCATCAGCATCAGTCTTGAAGGGATTTTAAAATCAATTAGTCTGTTATATCAGCATCAGGTGTGTGGTAGCTGGTGGTGATCCAAGACTGGTTCATCTTGATGAAAGTCAGTCGATCAACCGAGTCGGTGGACAGGCGCACCCTGTGATCCGTGACAAATCCTCCAGCAGCACTGAATGTGCGTTCTGAAAGAACGCTGGATGCAGGACAGGCCAGTAGCTCAATTGCATACTGTGCAAGCTCTGGCCAGTGATCCATCCTCAAGACCCAGTAAGCCAGAGGATTTTCGGTGGGGAAGGTGTCCAAGTCTGACCTTGCCCCTAGGTATTCCTGCACCATGTATATCAGACGCTGGTGATGGTTGCTGGAACCGATCATACTTTGGGGCTGCGGACTAAAGAATTGTCTGAACGCATCGGTCAGACGGCCACCTTCCCCACCGCTCCTTATTTGACTGCCCGAAGCCTCAGCAACTCGTTGTCCAGGACCAGGAGTTTGTAACCTCCCAGTCTCTGGGAATGCGTTGCACAGACCTTTCTGCAAGGCCTCCCGGAGTTGTCTCATCCTCTGCTCCCTCTGCGACGGTAACATAAGGTCCGCAACGTGGATCAAGGAGAGTGGCCAGCCAGTAATGGTCCCTCTCCTTGATCCGAAGAATACGAGGATCCTTCCGCAGACTTTGCAGGATCAGGGAGGCCATGCAGCGTAGGTTAGCTGAGGCATTCAGTCCGGAGTCCTCTGGGTCACTAAGGACGACATGATCCGCAGCCACCTCCTCCCAGCCACGTACAAGTCCACTGGTTTCTTGGGACTGTAAATCATCCCTAAAAGACTGCTGCTGATGATGCTGAGTGCCAGCCTCCACCTCCATGCTGACACAATCCTCCTCCTCCTCCTCCTCCTCCTCTTCCTGTGCGATGGGTGGGACAGAAGGAACACTGTCTGGGTAAAGGGGGCCTTGAGAGGCAAGGAAGTCCTCCTCTCCCTGCCTCTGTTCTGCCTCAAGTGCCCTGTCCATTATTCCACGCAGCGTGTGCTCCAACAGGTGGACAAGAGGTACAGTGTCACTGATGCATACACTGTCACTGCTCACCATCCTCGTGGCCTCCTCAAATGGTGCCAGGACAGTGCATGCATCCCTGATCATGCTCCACTAGCATGGTGAAAAAAACCCGAGCTCCCCTGACCCTGTCCTGGTGCCGTAGTCGCACAGGTACTCATTGATGGCCCTCTGCTGCGTGTGCAGCCGCTGCAGCATGGCCAACGTTGAGTTCCACCTGGTGGGCATGTCACATATAAGGCGGTTCTTGGGCAGGTTCAACTCCTTTTGCAGCTCAGCCAGGCGAGCACTGGCATTATAAGATCTGCGGAAATGCACACAGACTTTCCTGGCCTGCCTCAGGACATCCTGTAAGCCCGGGTACCTGCCCAAGAACCGCTGCACCACCAGGTTAAGGACGTGAGCCACACAGGGCACATGGGTCAGTTGTCCCTGTCGGAGGGCGGAGAGGAGGTTGGTGCCATTGTCGCAAACCACCATTCCTGGCTTAAGCTGGCGTGGCGTCAACCACCTCTCGGCCTGCCCCTGCAGAGCAGACAGGACCTCTGCCCCAGTGTGGCTCCTGTCCCCCAAACACACCAGCGCAAGCACGGCATGGCATCTTTTTGCCTGCGTACTTGCGTAGCCCCTTGAATGCCTACGGAGCACCGCTGGTTCCGAGGACAAAGCACAGGAAGAGGCCATGGAGGAAGAAGAAGAGAAGGGGGTGGAGGAGAGAGGTGTGTCACAACCAGTAGTAGCATTTTGGAGGCGTGGCGGTGGAACAACCTCCAACACTACTGCACCTTGTCCTGCATCCTTCCCAGCTGCCAAAAGAGTGACCCAATGGGCCGTGAAAGAAAGGTAACGTCCCTGTCCATGCCTGCTGGACCATGAGTCAGCGGTAATATGCACCTTACCGCTGACCGCCCTGTCCAGCGAGGCCAAGACATTGCCTTCCACATGCCTGTAGAGAGCCGGAAACGCCTTCCGTGAGAAAAAGTGGCGTTTGGGAACCTGCCACTGAGGAATCGCACATTGCACAAACTCACGGAAGGGGGCCGAGTCTACCAATTGAAAAGGCAGCAGTTGAAGCGCTAGCAATTTAGCCAAGCTAGCATTCAACCGCTGGGCATGTGGATGGCTGGGAGTGAACTTCTTTCGACGGTCCAGCAGCTGGGGCAGGGAAATTTGCCTGCTAGAATCGGACGTCGGTGTACTGCTAGCAGAGTGCCCGCAAGTACTTGGCTGTGACACACCTAATTCTACACCTTCATTCCTCTCAGTGCAGGTTTCAGAGAGGACTGAAGGTATAGTGGGGTTGGAGATCCCAGCTGATGCGGTGCAAGGAGAGGTCCGCTTTGTTCTTTGGTGTGGGTCTTTAAGGTAGGCTTGCCAACGAGCTGCATGGCAGGTCAACATATGTCTGATCAAGCATGTGGTGCCCAAGCGGCTGATGTTTTGGCCACGCGATATACGCTTGAGACATATGTTGCAAACAGCAGCTGTGCGATCTGATGCACTCGCCTCAAAAAAGGCCCACACCAAAGAACTTTTTGAATGACGGGCAGAGGCAGCGCCCTGCACAGGCGGAGCTCTGCGGTGTGATTCCGTCAGTGTGCTGCCCATACACTGGCCACCCAAGGGCATCCTGCCTCGTTGGAGATGTGCCTCCTCCTCATCCTCCTCCTCCTCCTCTCTCCTATTAGGCACCCACGTGGAGTCAGTGACCTCATCATCCCCTCCCTCCTCATCACTGGAGCCAATCTGGCAGTATGCTGCAGCTGCTGGAGCATGACTGCCAGATTGGTGTCCTTCTTGAGCATCCCCTCTCTCTGCTCTCACACTACTGCCTTCCTCTAGCTGGGTATCATCATCAGATCCTTCGAAACGCTGGGCATCCTCCTGGAGCATGTACCCAACACTGTGCTCAAACAGTTCGGGGGACTCATCAGGAGGAGGACATGGTGGGTCTAGGGAAGGAGTGACTAATAATGACATTGATACCAGAGAAGAGGACGCTTTGGCAGCTGCTTTGCCAGTACCCTGAGCCTGGGTGAGAGAGGATGAGGAGGATGAGGTGGGCTTGGTCATCCACTCTACCAAGTCTTCGGCATGATGTGGCTCAACATGTCCAGCTGCCGAAAAGAAGGACAAGCGTGTCCCATGGCCATGTGCTGATGACAATGCACCGCGTCCACGACCAGCACTGTTGCCCCCAGACACAGAGCCTGCTTGCCCTCTTTTTTTGCCTCCTGACTGTCTGTCAGGAAAGGTTCCATCCGCTGGTGGCATTTATTATTTATCTTGCAGTACTGTGGTCCACCAGCAGGTGTCTCCTGGCAGTTTGTAACTGTCAGGAGAATCTTTCCCTGCTGGTGTTGTTGTATTATCTTTTGGACGCAGTACTGGTTTCCACCAGCGGATGGATCCTGGCAGTGTGGAGCAGACTGCCCTCCCCCCGATCAGGTGTGACCTGAAGCTAATCAGACATTCCTATAAATACCCGGCAAGTGTATACACACACTGCCCTGGTATCATCCTTGTGCCCTGACCTGTAGCCTGTCTGCTTGAACCTTGATCCATGTATCCTGATCCCTGTAACCTGAACCTGTAACCTGATCCTGAACCTGTTGTGTCCGTCCTAATCCCTGATCCCTGCTCTGCAGCCTGGTTGCCCCCTGCTTGATCCTGTCTCCCTGTCCTGATCCATCCTTACCCCATCTGCTGATCCCCCTGTGTATGACCTCGGCCTGGCCCTGTTTATGATTCTGGTTCCCCCATTACTTGTACATATTTGTCTGTTACTGTTATTAATTGTGGGTTCTGTTTGGTATTGGTTGTTGTGCACTGTGTGGTATTGGAGGTGGTTATATATATATTATTTCACTTATCTTTAATAAATCTTTATATTTCACTTATACGTGTTTGGTGTTCCTCTGTTGCTAGCTGCACAGTTCTGGTCACACTTGGTACGTGACACTGTCTGCCTCTCCTTGTTTGCCTTCCAGACATTTTAATGGATGGCCTGCAGGGAGATGGGAAAAACAGCAATAAGGGCTACCTTCAGGTGTATACTGTGCAGGAGGCTTAGCAACAATGACACTGACACTGTCCCCTGCCTATCCTTCTCTGTCCCTAAACACAAGGATTTGCAATATGCTTCAGCAAGATTGGCTTAGCACAGAATAGCACACTGACAGTTTCCCTCACTGTCCTTCTCTGTCCCTACAAACAAGATTTAGCACAGAATAGCACACTGATAGTTTCCCCGAGTGTCCTTCTCTGTCCCTAAACTCAAGGATTTCAAATATGGTTCAGCAAGATTGGTTTAGCACAGAATAGCACACTGACACTTTCCCTCACTGTCCTTCTCTGTCCCTACAAACAAGGTTTAGCACAGAATAGCACACTGATAGTTTCCCTCACTGTCCTTCTCTGTCCCTACAAACAAGATTTAGCACAGAATAGCACACTGATAGTTTCCACGAGTGTCCTTCTCTGTCCCTAAACTCAAGGATTTCAAATACGGTTCAGCAAGATTGGTTTAGCACAGAATAGCACACTGACAGTTTCCCCGAGTGTCCTTCTCTGTCCCTAAACTCAAGGATTTCAAATATGGTTCAGCAAGATTGGTTTAGCACAGAATAGCACACTGACACTTTCCCTCACTGTCCTTCTCTGTCCCTACAAACAAGGTTTAGCACAGAATAGCACACTGACAGTTTCCCCGAGTGTCCTTCTCTGTCCCTAAACTCAAGGATTTCAAATATGGTTCAGCAAGATTGGTTTAGCACAGAATAGCACACTGACACTTTCCCTCACTGTCCTTCTCTGTCCCTACAAACAAGGTTTAGCACAGAATAGCACACTGACAGTTTCCCCGAGTGTCCTTCTCTGTCCCTAAACTCAAGGATTTCAAATATGGTTCAGCAAGATTGGTTTAGCACAGAATAGCACACTGACAGTTTCCCTCACTGTCCTTCTCTGTCCCTACAAACAAGATTTAGCACAGAATAGCACACTGATAGTTTCCACGAGTGTCCTTCTCTGTCCCTAAACTCAAGGATTTCAAATACGGTTCAGCAAGATTAGTTTAGCACAGAATAGCACACTGACAGTTTCCCCGAGTGTCCTTCTCTGTCCCTAAACTCAAGGATTTCAAATATGGTTCAGCAAGATTGGTTTAGCACAGAATAGCACACTGACACTTTCCCTCACTGTCCTTCTCTGTCCCTACAAACAAGGTTTAGCACAGAATAGCACACTGACAGTTTCCCCGAGTGTCCTTCTCTGTCCCTAAACTCAAGGATTTCAAATATGGTTCAGCAAGATTGGTTTAGCACAGAATAGCACACTGACAGTTTCCCTCACTGTCCTTCTCTGTCCCTACAAACAAGGTTTAGCACAGAATAGCACACTGACACTTTCCCTCACTGTCCTTCTCTGTCCCTACAAACAAGGTTTAGCACAGAATAGCACACTGACAGTTTCCCTCACTGTCCTTCTCTGTCCCTACAAACAAGGTTTAGCACAGAATAGCACACTGACACTTTCCCTCACTGTCCTTCTCTGTCCCTACAAACAAGGTTTAGCACAGAATAGCACACTGACACTTTCCCTCACTGTCCTTCTCTGTCCCTACAAACAAGGTTTAGCACAGAATAGCACACTGACACTTTCCCTCACTGTCCTTCTCTGTCCCTACAAACAAGGTTTAGCACAGAATAACACACTGACACTCTCCCTACCTATCCTTCTCTGTCCCTAAACACAAGGAATCCAGGATAAGTAAAGGAAAAAAATGACACTGTCCCTGCCTATGCTTCTCTTTCCCTGCTCCGGAACACACTACACAAGGCCGCCGCGCTGGCGGACTTTTATAGTGTGGGGCGTGTACTAAACCCCCTCAGCAATAATTGGCCACAGGCATCCTGCCTGTGGCCAATCATTGCTCTCCTCGCTGCCGGCGCTGTGATTGGCCAAGCATGCGGGGTCACAGTGCATGCTTGACCAATCACAGCGCCTGGATGACACTGCGATGGCGTAGTGCATTGTGGGCCGTTCACGTCACTCGAATTTGGCGCGAACGGCCCAAATCGTTCGATCTTCGTCGAACGATCGAACGGCCGATGTTCGAGTCGAACGTATGTTCGACTCGAACACGAAGCTCATCCCTAGTCGTTACTTATTAATAAAGCACGCACCTGTGTCACCGCCATGTCGTCGTCTCCCACTGTGCGCCGAACGAGAAGGGGCGGGGAAAGTCAGAAAAAGACCGTCATGGGCGGGCGACGCGGTCGGAGTTTCACGCATGCACAGGGTATATAAAGGGTAAATGAGGTTGTGGTTGCGTGGAGTAAGGACGACCGGAAGTGCCAAACGAATCCTACGAAGGTAAGAAATTAACTTGGGGCATCAGTGGCCTATACTGGTTCATGATTGTAGAGGCCTATATTGGGCTATGATTAGGACAATTGAAGCTGACCTCCTGTTTTTGTCTTGTGTTTTATCTTGTAGACTGAACTATCCATAAATTGCGTGAGCCAGACATCATGTTAATTTTTATAGAAAAGTATAAGGAAATGTGCAACCTCTGGGAGCTAAAAAATAGCTCCTACCATAATAGCAAAGTACGAAGGGCAACAATTGTTAAATTAGCGGAATATATGAAGACCTGGATCCCAGGTATGATGAATAGTAAAATCAACAACATGAGGAATGCGTACAAAAAAAGATATAAAGAAGTGCATGCTTCTATGAGATCAGGAGCAGCAGCAGACGAAGTAGTTAAGCCCAAGCTGTGGTACTACAAGCATCTGCAATTTCTGGATGAACAGATTGAGGCCAGGTAATCACTTTCCACCCTTCCCTCAACCCTTCTTTCCACCCTTCCCTCCAGCGTTCCTTCCACCCTTCCCTCCACCCCTGCAGAGGGGGAGGAGGAGCCACCTGAGCTTGAAGAGCCGGATCTGCGCATCTTCAGCCAGGTATATTATTTTCTATGATATTTATTGTCCTTAATTGATTTTTGTGAACTAGATTTTATGATTGAGAAATGACAAAAAAAAAAAAAAAAGAATTGGTACAGTATATCAAAAAGAAGGGGTCACAATGAGAGTCTTTTATATTTTTTACGATTCAAATTGCAACAGTCATGAGATGAAAATTGTGTGTGATTGATTCAAAAAAACAAAAACTATGTCCCTTTTTTCTACACAGGATGAGCTCAGCCAGGAGGAAGAGGCTCCGGAATGTGGCAGGCAGGAGGAGGCAGGGGTGAGTGGCAGCCAAGAGGGGGCCGGCCCAAGTGGCACTCACCAGGTCCCCAGGCCTAGTGGCAGCACACAGTTCCAAGTGGCTCCCCTCCACGTCAGACCCCCAAAACATCGGCGGATGTCAAAGGTGGAGGAGGAGTCACTTAAGATGATAAGGGACGCTGCTGCCATAATGAGGGCACCCCTCAACCCAGTTGAGGGCTTTAGTAACTATCTGTCAGAAAAGCTGATGAAACTGGAGGAGGGACAACGTCTGCCACCTGCCCCATCCTTCTCCTCCTCCTCCTGCCACATTACCACCAACAGAGCCACAGCCTGGAAGGGTGCGTGGACGGGGCCATGGAACAAATGCTGGAGGGAAGCGTGGAGGGAAGGTTACCAAGAAGAGCAGAAGGTGATTCCCTGGCTTCAAGCTGCTCTTCCAGAAGTTGCAGTTTGTAGTACCACAGCTTGGGATGATGTATGTCTTTGGCTGCTGCTCCTGATTTCCTCATGTTGTTGATTTTATTGAAGCGAAAAAATAAGTTTACCGCTCAGATGTACTTGATTGCTTTTCACTCCTTATCCCAAGCCACGGGTGCAGACAATGCATACGATAATGCGAAAATGTGGAAAGAGATTCTTGGACAGCTGCACTCCAAAAAAAGGGTTCCTTTATTGAAAAATCACAAAAGTCCACACCACAGCAAAATAAAAGCAGACAGGCTGACGCGTTTCACACTGTAAAATCAGTGCTTACTCATAGCTAGTTTACACGACAAATGCACATCAAATTTATACACTCAAACACAGGATCATTGAAAAGTTAATTGGAAAATAAGTCAATTAATTAATCTAATTGGACAATTGAGACACCTGGTAGGTGTCCCCTGTGTATGTAAAACCAACAATGCTGTGTTCAAAGAACCACTTCCATATGAACATCCGTGTTATATACAAATATGTGTGTGTATATAAAGAATATATATTTGGTAAGAAGTATCTTTTCTATTCAAATTCAAAAAACAGGTTCAAAAAACATATATATATATGTACCAACACTTTCAGTGTGGCTGCTCCACTCTAATTATGTGAAAAAATGTGTATATACGTATATATAAATTTTGTGATGCATGAAAAGGGAAAATAGAAAAATAAAATACCTAATATTGTGTGGTGTGAATAAAGTATTATTATTATGTACTGTAAAAATATTGTATATATTCTTTTTTGATATATAAAAGGAAGAAAAAAGAGAGGTAAGTAAAAAAGCAAAAAACAGTGAACAGCAATATTATTATTATTATTGTTAAAGAGTGATATAATATTAGAACCAGTGATAAGTAAAAGAGTATGTATATTTCTGTGTCTATTGTTTCTATAATTAAGTCACCATATTTGTGTATTTATGTTTTAAATTAATTTAAAATATTGTTACTTATGTTTAAACTCAAATTTGTTTGTTGTTATATTTTATGGTGTCTTCTACTTTCTGCATGTCCTCTGGGCATGGTCCATTATAGCATGCACAAGCAAGCGAATAGTGTGTGATAATAAAGCTGGATTATGTCCATTAGTCTCCCTGTTAATGTCTATTCCTAATAAATGGCAGGACATATTTGTGTTTACCTCAGGATTAGGGCTTAAAACAACTTAAAACGCTTTTTATTAAAAACAATAAGCTTGTGCACAACAGGAAAGAAAGGGGAGGAAGAAAGACAGAGAAAAAAAAAGAGAAAGAGAACAAAAAGACAAAAATGAAACTATAAAGAGAAAAAGAGAAGAAAGAAAAAAGAAAAAAGAAAAGAAAAACGAACTATATCTAAATGCGTGTAGGGGATTTATAAATGCTGATAATCAATAGAAGCATTTGGCACAATAACTATTGTAACAGAGGTAAGGTAATTGAGAGCGTTTAAAGATAGCAAAAGTACAACGGACTGAAATCATACCGACGATGGGAAATGTATCCCCATCGTTGGTGGTCAAATGTATACTAGTGAATTGAGTCAATATTAATCATGTATTGAAGCTAGAACTATACCATTATATAGAAGCCTCTGTTGTGTGCCATTACCACCTGAGATAGTAACCAGGTGTGAGTAAACTCATTAGGGAGTGTTAAAGCAAAAAGACTTGACCATATATATTGTAGTAGAATGCGATATGTCAGCATACCGATCCCCAAAACGCATAAAGTGCCTCAGCAAAAAAATAAAAAAGGGAAGAAAAAGGGAAAACACCACTATAATTAAAACATAAGGACAATAATGCTATTCACCTCCCCTATTAATTTGCACTTCCTACAGATGTCCGTGGATGTGCTGGGATGTGCAGTTAATGTATCCCCAATTCCTATCGAAAATTGTTTTGTAAAGGAACGATTTTTTTGAAATATTTTATAATCGAGTTAAAGGAATTGGGAATATAATTGCATAAACTATGTAGAACTCTTACTAGAGTTTTACATACACAGGGGACACCTACCAGGTGTCTCAATTGTCCAATTAGATTAATTAATTAATTGACTTATTTTCCAATTAACTTTTCAATGATCTTGTGTTTGAGTGTATAAATTTGATGTGCATTTGTCGTGTAAACTAGCTATGAGTAAGCACTGATTTTACAGTGTGAAATGCGTCAGCCTGTCTGCTTTTATTTTGCTGTGGTGTGGACTTTTGTGATTTTTCAATAAAGGAACCCTTTTTTTGGAGTGCAGCTGTCCAAGAATCTCTTTCCACATTTTCACATTGTTGATTTTATTGTTCATCATAGTAATGTCTGCCTTTGGGTTCCAAAGTCTTCAAAAATTCCACTAATTTAACAATTGTTGACCTTCCTGTTTATTTTTTTTTGCCAGAATAAATGGATTTTTGATTTCGGAAAAATACTTGCCTATGTTATTTTATTGGGAGTAGCAATAAGATGTCATAAATACAATGTGTAATTAACAAGGGACACCAACCTCCTTGAGGAAAAAAATAAATAAAAATATGTTGTTGTGAGAACCCCAAAAAATTAGCCCAAAAGAACCAAAATCTAATAAAATAAAAAAAATGGTATATCTTGATTCTAAATAACAATTAAAATTAGGGAGATCTGGCTTTAAAAATATATAAAATTATTCTAGAGATGACAAGAAACTATAAAGAAATAAGTTTGTCAGAACTCGGGATAATGATCTGCAGCCCAAAAAAGTTTAAAGACCATTATAAGGAAGAAAACAATGCGCTGCATTAAATGAGGCAAACATTTGCAGAATGACGAATGTGCTCTCTCCATTAGGAACGCTAGTTTTACCAGAACGAGCGCTCCCGTCTCATAATTGAGTCTGAGCATGCGTGGGTTTTTTAACCGATGGACTTGCCCATAGACGATCGGAATTTGCTATCGGTTTTTTATCCATCGGAAAAATGTAAAACATGTTCTATTTTTTGACACCAATGGAAAAAAGACCGATGGGGCCCATACACGATTGGTTTGTTCTGATGAAAAAAATCCATCGGACTGTTTTCATCGGTAAAACCGATCGTGTGTACGCGGCTTAACTCCTCTACTCAAATTTATGAAAGAGAACTTGAGATTGAGTAGCAAAATCTCTTAAATCAGAGCAATTATGCCTGATTCAAAGTAATTGTCCTTTTGGGACCCCATTCAGCCAAGATTGATGGTGGCAAGTATCCTAATGCCGCGTACACACGATCGGTTTTTCTGATGAAAAAAGACCGATGGACTTTTTTCGGCGGACAAACCAATCGTGTGTAGGCCCCATCGGTCGTTTTTCCATCGGTATAAAAAAATAGAACATGTTTTAAATTTTACCGATGGAAAAAAAAAACGATAGCAAATTCTGATCGTCTGTGGGGAACTCCATCGGAGAAAAAACCCACGCATGCTCAGAATCAAGTCGACGCATGCTCAGAAGCATTGAACTTCATTTTTCTCGGCTCGTCGGAGTGTTTTACGTCACGGCGTTTGGGACGATCAGATTTTTGACTGATAGTGTGTAGGCAAGACTGATGGAAGTCAGCTTCATCGGATTTCCGATGGAAAAATCCATTGAATTTTATTCCATCGGAAATCCGATCGTGTATAGAGTGCATTAGAGATATACGCATTATGGTCTGTGCTCTTAATGAAGGTAGAGGTATGAAGACTCCCTCCTTCCACCTTAATAATATGATCCAAAAAATGTATTTCACTTTGACTTATCTCATAATTCAACCTGATCCCTCTATCATTTGAGTTGAGCACAGAAAAAAAACTCAGTCAAAGAGGAGGAGTCACCCTTCCATAGGAGGAGGATGTCATTGATGTACCAGGCCCAGAGAACCAGCTCTGACCTCTGCTGAGCACCGATGACATCCTCCTCCCATTTAGCCATAAAAAGATTTGCTACGCTGGGGGCATATTTAGCCCCCATTGTGATGCCCTTACTCTGTATATAATATATCCCTCCAAGCCAAAAATAATTGTGGGTAGCGGCAAACTTAAGAAGGTCCATTATGAATTTTCTCTGTATATTCGTTAAACTTGACTCCTTGTCCAAATAATAGGACACTGCCGATAAACCAAGGGCATGAGGAATAATGGTGTATCAACCACCCGTCATCAACCACTGACCTTCCTGAAATTGGCAATCCTTCAAACGGTTGATTACTGCTTTGGTGTCCTTAATAAAGTAAGGCATTTGTTTCACTAGGGATTGGAGATAAAAATCTATATATTTGCCCACCGGGATGTGACGGAATCAATTCCACTGACTCTTGTGGACCTTGGGCAAATAATAGATAATGGGTGTCCTAGGAAAGGAAAAACGTACCGCTCAAAAGCTTAAGAATTCACCAAATAGCTGCTTCCGCCCGGTCACTCACACAGGTGCTGGCTCTGCACTGATGCATGGGAGAAAAAGAAACCCTGGACTGCCGCACTCTGTATAGACAGTTATTTATTCCAAAATTTCAGGTAAAAAATCCAAATTCAAAATAAATCCATAAATCCAAAACAACAAATGCAGATAGTGTGCATGCAGGGAAGGGTGGCTAACGCGTTTCACGTCACGAATTGACGCTTACTCATAGTCTAGGGCATGATGGAACAAGGAAAGATTTCTCCTTTTTGTTTAAAATATTCTGTTTATAGCCACGCTCAATCAATTTCTCCAATTCATGCTTATATGTCAATCCCGGATCCCTCCTTAAGGGAACATAAGTACCCCGATCACTCAAAATATTATTCATCTCAGTAAGGTGAGAACTTTTATCAAGTACAGCAATCCCCCCTTCTTTATCCGCAGGTCTCACTATTAGTTATTTTTGGTAACACAAGCGTTGCAGACCTAGTTCCAAATGAGTCTGCATCTTTACATTTTGTACGTTTACTTTGTCCAAATCCATACCACCAGGGGGATTGAATATCCCCCCCCCCCCAAAAAATAAAAAATTCTTCATCAGTTTAGGTCAATATGTATTTTTAGTAAAAAAAAAAAACGCAATAAGCGTATATTGATTGGTTTGCGCAAAAGTTATAGCGTCTACAAAATAGGGGATAGATTTATGGCATTTTTATTATTTTTTTACTAGTAATGGTGGCGGTCTGCAATTTTTAGCAGGACTGTGACATTGCGGCAGACAGGGCAGACAGATGGGACACTTTTGACACTTTTTTGGGACCATTGACATTTATACAGCAATCAGTGCTGTAAAAATGCACTGATTACTATGTAAATGTCATGGGCAGGGAAGGGGTTAACACTAGGGGGCGATCAAGGGGTTAGCTGTGTTCCCTCATATGTGTTTCTAACTGTGGGAGGATGGGACTGACTGGAGGAGGAGACAGATCGCTGTTTCTAAGTACTAGGATTTATGTGTATACATACACAGATCCTCGTTCTGGCTCTCGTGCCCGCTATCGTGGGTGGCCGGTAGAAATCATGGCCGCCGGCCACACGTATCGGGTCCCTTGCCCTGCAGCTGGCATACGTGCGCGCCTGCTATGGCTCTAAAAAGGAGCCAAAGTACAGGTAAGGTGATTTGCGGGAACGAGCCAAACTGCCGACCATATGATGATAAGTGGTTAAAGGGGAGTTCCAGCCTTTTTTATGTTTATTAAACGTCAGCAGCTACAAAAAGTGTAGCTGCTGGCTTTTAATAAACAGACACTTACCTGTTCCACTGTCCAGCGGCGCGGTCGAACGGAGCTTCGCTCCTCTCCCCCCCCTCTCCGCCGGCGCCTTCATTCTAACTGTTGGCACCCAGCCGTGACAGCTTTCGGCTTCACAGCCGGGCACTCACTGCGCATGCACGAGCGGCACTGCGCAATCTGAGTGGACAGGCGATCGCCTGGGACCGGTCACGTGTCCCAGGTGATCGCCTACAGGGATGGGCCGCCTTAGGCGATATGACGAGTCACCTAAGCGGTCCCTGGGCAGAAGGAGGAAGTGAGACAGGAAGTCCCACTCCTACTGAAGCCCCCTCTCCCCCTAAAAAAAATTACATGCCAAATGTGGCATGTAAGGGGGTGAGGAGTGGTTTAAGCGGGTGGAACTCCGCTTTAATATTCAGCTTCCGCATGAATTTATGCACGTCCATGAAGGTTTGGAACGTATTAAATTTATTGGGAGGGGCAAAATTTAAGCCCCTTATCCATAATCGCCTTCTCTTCATGAGTTAGAGCCTTATTACTCAAATAAAAAATCCCCATACCTGCTACTCCCTTTTTATTTTATTTTTTGGTGGGATACATCCCTCCTCTCTTGTGGCTGCAGGAATGAAAGCGAGGCTTGAATTGCCTCTTTCCTATATATTGCAATAGCAGGACATGACGCTCCTGCCCCGGAAGAAGTCCTTTGGTGACAGGTAAAGGAGCTATTTCTTGCTATCGTGTTCCTGTTTACAGTATCTGGATGTTTTTATGTTGGCTGACTATGCTGTATACAATGCTGGTTTTTATCTGAACAAATGTAAGTTCAATATTTTTTATTAAATTAATCCTTTGGGATTTTACACAGGCTGGCATCTTCCTCATTTGCATGGATTAAATTTGGTCGTGGGGTGAATGGAGCCTGGTTTGATTATCCAATCAAAGTTCTTAATTTGATCTGAGGACACATTTCCAGCTGATGATGCCTGCAAAGATTATTACATCAAGCCTGTTTGACCCTCTGTAATAAAGGGTCCAGGCTCTCTGGTAAGAGTATATATTGTGTGACAGCAGGAAGGTAAAGTCACCTGGTTGCATCCAGGGGGGTAGGTATATTTCTCCCAGATTCAGGCTTTATGCCGACTTATACAACTAGGGAGAGAGTTGATGAAGCCCAGCTGAGGCTAGTGGGCTCATGGGTGATTCATACCTCTAGGGAGAGTGCTGGGCGTCATGCAGGCAGGGAGTTGATGAGACCAGCTGAAGATGGTCAGCTCGTTTAAGGCCTCTATAAAAACTCCCAGCTTCATTAGGTGTTTGCTCATGCCTGGACCCAGACCTGTGTGGACTGTCTAGGGAGAGTGAACCCCTGTGCGGTGAGACAAAGCCTGTGTGGCTATTTGTTTGGACATTTACTAAACCAGGGACTTAGGGACTAGGACAGCACCAGGCTGATCCCAGTTGTTAGTTAGGGAAACCTGCATGTTTAGTCAGAGGTCAAGCTGACCAGGATTTATTTTGTTTATGTTTCTTTTTGCTTTGCTGTGTTTTTGTCACTGTAAATAGAGAAATAAACCGCACCTTTTGATCTTGAAAACCACAACCTCCGTCTGCTGGGCCTGTTTTTGTGTGGGGAGCCCATCCAGGGGGTCACACACACCCGCTACCGAGCTAACCCCCTCACAGTTGGTGGAGAACCAGTGGCAGTTTTTTTTTAAGCCAGCATGGAGGAGATACTGAAACAGCTGGCTCTAGCAAATGCCAATCAACAGCAGACAAATGCAGGTTTGCAAAAGAGCCTTGCAGCTCAACAACAGAGCTTCGCAGCCCAGCAACAAGCCCAGCAGCAATCTGAGGCCCGCTTCATAGACCTGTTGCAGAAGCAAGAGCAGAGACTACAACAACAGATGGAAGCAGTAATGCAGCAACGTCCGCAGACCAGTGAGGAAAGCCGTCCCACTAATACCGCGTCCTTTGGGGTGAGTCGTTTATTGACAAAAATGACTGGAGAGGATGATCCAGAGGTATTTTTGACCACATTTGAAAGGACTGCTGAAAGAGAAAAGTGGCCTGAGGAGCAGTGGGCTGGACTGGTGGCTCCTCTGTTAACTGGTGAATCGCAGAAAGCTTACTATGACCTAGAGCCTGACCAAGCAAAAGACTATGTGATGCTAAAAGCTGAAATATTGGCAAGGCTGGGTGTCACCCTGGCTGTCCGGGCTCAGCGTGTGCATAACTGGACTTTCCAGCTTGGAAAACCCCCCAGGTCTCAAATGTATGATCTCATTCGCCTGAGCAGGAAGTGGCTACAGCCAGAGACTTTGTCCGCACCGGAGATTGTGGAACGTGTTGTGATGGATCGTTTCTTGAGAGCTCTTCCTACCGCCATTCAAAAGTGGGTAAGCCATGGAGACCCAGAAACGGCCGGTAAACTTGTGGATCGTGTAGAGAGATACTTGGCTGCAGAGAACCTGACGGCCTCTTCCAGAGACTCTCGGACTTTCCACCCTAAGACCAGACCATCCCCAGGGGCGGATAAGATGATTCCAAGGGGTGAGGGTGGAGAGAGTGAGAGGGTGGGAGCTCTGCCCAGGGTTTGGCGAGAACAGCCTGGGAAGTCGGGGGCTCAAGAGGCAGCCAAAAGGATTGTTTGCTACCGCTGCCGGCAAGCGGGACATATTGCAGCAAATTGCCCGGTTGTGGAGGAACCCATGCAATGTGACTTTCTGACGGACAGACGTCAGTCGCTGTGTGCGACAGTCGCATGCACTGCCATTCGGGGAACTGAGAAACATTTATGCAAAATGTGTATTAATGGTAGAAATGTTGTGGTATTACTGGATTCAGGTAGCCTTGTGACCCTGATAAAGGCTGAATTAGTTAAAACAGAGGTCTCTGGGAATAGCAAGGTAGCTGTTATTTGTGTGCATGGGGACACCGAGAGTATCCAGTGACTACGGTGTGTTTCAAAACCCCCAAAGGTACCCTCTCTCATCCAGTGGGGTTAGTATCTCAACTACCGCATGATGCCATTGTGGGAAGGGATTTTCCGAAGTTCTGGGAACTGTGGGATGATCCTGAGCCCCCCACTGGTGCCCCTATGTACCAGGAAGGTGATAGCCAGAACTCCTCTGAGAGCGGTGAGGACTCTCCAGAATTTCCCTTGTCAGTATTGGCAGGCGAGACTCAAGAAACTGGAGAGGAGCCCACCTCCTCAGACGAAAACCTACCGTCTGTGGAGTTTTCTGATCTTGAGGTTCACAGGGAAAATTTTGCCACAGAACAGTTAAAAGATCCCGCCCTAATAAAGGCACGGGAAAACGTAGTGGAAATAGATGGCGAGTTAGTGAACCCAGATAATACCTGCACTTACCCATACTTCAGCGTAGAGAAGGACCTACTGTATCGGGTGGCAAAAAGGGCAGAAGAAACCGTTGAGCAGCTTGTGGTGCCCAAACCTTACAGGAAGTTGGTGTTGGAGTTGGCCCATGGGCACATTCTTGGAGGTCATCTGGGGACAGAGAAAACCCGAGAGAGGGTATTACAGAGATTCTATTGGCCTGGGGTGATGAAGGACATAGAAAATTATTGTTCCTCCTGCCCTGTGTGTCAGAGGTCGGCCCGATGCCACATTTCCGTAGCCCGCTGGTCCCTCTACCCATCATTGAGGTCCCGTTTGAGAGGATCGCAATGGATTTGGTAGGTCCTATAATCAAGTCCGCTAGGGGGCACCAGTACATATTAGTTATAATGGACTATGCCACCCGTTATCCAGAAGCGATCCCTCTCCGAAATACCTCGGCCAAAACCATAGCCAAAGAGCTATCTCTTGTTTTTAGCCGGGTGGGTATTTGTAAAGAACTGCTTACGGACCAAGGTACACCCTTTATGTCCCGGGTTATGAAAGAGCTGTGTAAATTGTTCAAAGTGACGCAATTGCGTACGTCTGTGTATCACCCCCAAATCGATGGGCTGGTTGAAAGATTCAACAAAACCCTAAAACAAATGTTGAAGAAAGTGGTGGATAGAGATGGAAAGGATTGGGACTGTCTACTTCCTTATTTGATGTTTGCTATTAGGGAGGTGCCCCAATCCTCTACGGGATTCTCCCCCTTTGAGTTACTGTATGGGAGACACCCAAGAGGGCTGTTGGATATTGCCAAGGAAACTTGGGAAAGTGAGAGTTCTCCCCACAGGAGTGTGATTGAGCATGTCGCCCTGATGCAAGATCGAATTGCACAGGTAATGCCCATCGTGAAGGAACATTTGGCCCAAGCGCAGTTGGCACAGCAGAGAGTGTACAACCGTGGAGCCAAGACCCGTACCTTTTCCCCGGGGGATAGGATATTGGTACTTGTCCCTACGGTTGAAAGTAAATTCCTTGCCAAATGGCAAGGCCCCTACGAGATAATGGAAAAAGTGAGCGAAGTGAATTACAAGGTCAGACAACCAGGAAGGCGAAAGCCCGAACAGATCTATCACGTTAATCTGTTGAAAGCCTGGAGGGATAGAGAGTCCCTAGTCGCAGAAACTTGGTCACCAGCTCAAACTGGTTGCGTGATTCCGGAGGTTGGAATAGCAGCCACCTTGTCACAACCCCAACAACAGGAGGTTAAGGAGTTTGTGCTTCGCAACAAGGAGGTGTTCTCTGAGCTGCCGGGACAAACATCTGGGGTAGAGCATGATATTATTACCCCGCCCGGTGAAAGGGTGAAGTTAAAACCCTATCGGATCCCAGAGGCCCGACGGGAGGCAATACGGGAGGAAGTACAGAAAATGCTGAACTTAGGGGTGATAGAGGAGTCCCAAAGTGATTGGTCTAGTCCCATTGTGTTGGTGCCTAAACCGGATGGGAGCTGGCGATTTTGTAACGATTTTCGTCAGTTGAACAAAGTTACAAAATTTGACACCTACCCCATGCCACGTATAGATGAGTTGATCGACCGGCTGGGAACAGCCCGATACATGACGACTCTTGACCTCACAAAAGGGTATTGGCAAATTCCCCTGGCCAAGTCGGCCAAAGAGAAAACCGCATTTGTAACCCCAGACGGGGCGTTCCAATATAAGAGAATGCCGTTCGGGTTACAGAATGCGCCGGCCACATTCCAGCGGAAAATGGACCAGATACTGAGGCCCCATCGGAAGTATGCTGCGGCTTACCTGGATGACGTAATTGTCCATAGCACAGATTGGGCCTCACATCTGCCAAAAGTGCAAGCAGTCCTAGACTCTATCCGGGAAGCGGGGTTTACGGCTAACCCCAAGAAGTGTACCATTGGGCAGGAGGAGGCCAAATATCTTGGGTACACCATTGGCAGGGGAGTAATAAAACCCCAACTCAACAAAGTCGAGGCCATCCAGAGTTGGCCACGTCCCAACAGCAAGAAGCAGGTACGAGCCTTTCTGGGAATCGCGGGTTATTATCGGCGCTTCATTCCCCACTTTGCTTCTAAGGCTGTGCCCCTAACCAACCTGACGAAAGGGAAAGGGTCGGTCATGATTAAATGGACCCCCGAGGCTGAGGCAGCATTCCAATTCTTGAAACAAGCCTTATGTAGCCAGCCAGTGTTGTACTCACCCGACTTCTCTAAAGACTTTGTCGTACAAAGTGATGCGTCAGATGTGGGGTTAGGAGCAGTATTGTCCCAGGTCTGGAACGGGGAAGAGCACCCAGTCATTTACCTCAGCAGGAAGTTGAAGTCCCATGAGGTAAAGTACGCCACGGTTGAAAAGGAGTGTTTAGCGGTGAAGTGGGCTCTAGATTCCCTTCGGTACTATCTGCTAGGTAGGCACTTTGACATGGTTACGGATCACGCTCCGTTAAAGTGGATGGCTCAAAACAAGGAGACAAATAGAAGAGTAAATAGGTGGTTCCTGGCCCTACAGGAATTCAACTTCACAGTAAAGCATCGCCCTGGCGTTCAAATGGGGAATGTGGATGCTTTGTCTCGAGTACATGAATGCCTGATTGCTGGTGTTCCAACCCCAAGGTTAAAACAAGAGGGGGGGGTATGTGACAGCAGGAAGGTAAAGTCACCTGGTTGCATCCAGGGGGGTAGGTATATTTCTCCCAGATTCAGGCTTTATGCCGACTTATACAACTAGGGAGAGAGTTGATGAAGCCCAGCTGAGGCTAGTGGGCTCATGGGTGATTCATACCTCTAGGGAGAGTGCTGGGCATCGTGCAGGCAGGGAGTTGATGAGACCAGCTGAAGCTTGTCAGCTCGTTTAAGGCCTCTATAAAAACTCCCAGCTTCATTAGGTGTTTGCTCATGCCTGGACCCAGACCTGTGTGGACTGTCTAGGGAGAGTGAACCCCTGTGCGGTGAGACAAAGCCTGTGTGGCTATTTGTTTGGACATTTACTAAACCAGGGACTTAGGGACTAGGACAGCACCAGGCTGATCCCAGTTGTTAGTTAGGGAAACCTGCATGTTTAGTCAGAGGTCAAGCTGACCAGGATTTATTTTGTTTATGTTTCTTTTTGCTTTGCTGTGTTTTTGTCACTGTAAATAGAGAAATAAACCGCACCTTTTGATCTTGAAAACCACAACCTCCGTCTGCTGGGCCTGTTTTTGTGTGGGGAACCCATCCAGGGGGTCACACACACCCGCTACCGAGCTAACCCCCTCACAATTGCTTGTGGTGGCGGTATCTGCACGAGGTGGAGGATCTTCTGGATTCATCTGCAATTTCACGGATTTATGTTTTTTCACAATTGGACTTGGTTTGTAACACTTTATAAGCAAAATTTATGTTTAGCGCAACACTGTTTTTTGTATATGCTATGTAATGTGATTATATCTCACTTTAGTGGTGCTGCTGGATATTTACACTGTAATGGTTTAATTTCATATGTATGATTTTGTTTGCACAAGGTCAGTGTAACGGGAGGGCCCGTGGAACCCAAAAGTTCTTAGAAAGTATGAGCCAGAAAATAATGGACATTCAGAATATGTCTTGGATTGCTTTAAAATGGGTCTGTAATATTAATCCACAATATTCCCTAGGATATCTGTAAAGGACTATTTACTGGTTGTTTGATTCTGAACTCAACAGGTTAATTGAGAGATGCTGATGTGTTCAACTATAGCCACCTGGCTGCCTGTGTAATGTAAATGAGTCCCGGCTAGCTTCTAAAGATCCTTTCATTGTGGGTTGTGATAATTAACTCTGTAATTGTGTGTATTGTAAATTAGCAGACAGACAGTCTGGGAAACGTAAAGGTCATGCATATGAGTCATTTAAACTGTAAAGGGATTAGCTAATGAACTCACCTGTTGTCTGCTAAGGAATGTCAGAATGTGCATTGGGGGCTCTTTATGTAACCATTGTGTGATGTTGTGGGTGGAGTTGTTCATTTGGACTACAGTATTCTTTTAGTGTATATAAGGGCCTTCTTTTCTCAATAAAGGGTGTCAGACCTGCTGGAAACCTAACAGAGCTGTGTCTCGTTATTAGGGGGGAATTATCATTATGGATCTCATTCACCTGACTATGGAGTGTCAGTAGCTGCCTTGTGTTTGGAAAGGGAATATCCTAAACGGCGTTAACCCCTTTCATACTTGGGGTGCCGTTACAGGCAGTATTTCTTTTGTATGAATTACCTTCAAACATGTCAACGACGGCATTCTTTCATCCCCCTTTGCAATTGGCAGAGGTACGAGGCAAGGTTGCCCGTTGTCTCTGGCTCTCTTTGCCCTGGTGATGGAGCCACTTGCCTCGGCCCTTAGACAAGCAACCATGGTCAGGGGCATCCAGGTTGACTCCGTACATGAAAAGTTAGCCATGTACGCGGACGATCTTATCCTTTTCCTGAATGACCCTGGTTCTTCTCTTCGAGCAGCTCTCGACATTCTTTCCGGTTTCACTAACTGCTCAGGACTCAAAGTCAACTGGGACAAGTCCCAAATATTGCCAATTGACACTGCGGCAAAATCTTTGGAAGACCATAATCTCCCTTTATTATGGACCAACAAAATTAAATACCTGGGAATCTACATTTCCTCATCTACTGCTGACTACTATACATTGAATCTAGCTCCATTGATACAAAATATGAAAGCTAGACTGAAAGCGTGGGCTCATCTCCCCCTTTCCCTGATTGGGCGAATTAATGTATTTAAGATGAAGCTCTTACCTGCCTTCCTCTATGCTCTTAGACATTCCCCTATGTGGATACCCAAAAAGGTTTTCCGCTTAATAAATACTACTCTGATTTCCTTTCCCTGGGGTGCAGGCCAGCCGAGATTCAAGCTGACGGTGCTACAGAGACCTTGGAATGAGGGAGGTTTGGCTTGCCCTGACCTGCATAAATACTTCCTGGCGGCCCAGTTGTCACATGCACACAATTTGTTAGTGTCTGATGAGTCCAACGCAGCAGTGGTTCTGGAAGCAGCCTGTTTGGGCTCCTATGAGGCTTTGCAGAACTTAATCTACCGTGGACCCTCTGCACCTTTTCACCTGACGGTGGCTATGAGGACTGTCCTGAGGGCATGGTCAGCGGCTCTTTCCCTGCGCCCCATGGCTTCTGGACATATTTCACCACATAAACCCCTTTGGTTTAACCCAATGATGTTGGAGTTCATGTCAATACCGGATCCTAGTATTTGGGCACTTAAGGGTATCAAATATGTAGATCAGATTTATACCCGGGGAATATTGCAAACCTTCAATGGGTTAAAACAAAAATACGACCTGCCTAACTCTTATCTGTTTAGGTTTTTGCAGCTTAGGCATGCTTTTAACCACTTAAGCCCCGGACCATTTGGTAGCTAAAGGACCAGAGGTGAATTCAGAATTTTGCACTGCGCTGCTTTAACTGTAAATTGTGCGGACATGCAATGTTGTACCCAAACGAAATTTGCGTCCTTTTCTTCCCACAAATAGAGCTTTCTTTTAATGGTATTTGATTGCCTCTGTGATTTTTATTTTTTGCGATATAAACGGAAAAAGACCGAAAATTTTGAAAAAAAAATGATATTTTCTACTTTTTGTTATAAGAAAAATCGAATAAACTCAATTTTAGTCATACATTTAGGCCAAAATGTATTCAGCCACATGTCTTTAGTAAAAAAAAATGTCAATAAGCGTATATTTATCGGTTTGCGCAAAAGTTATAGCGTTTACAAACTAGGGTACATTTTCTGGAATTTACACAGCTTTTAATTTATGACTGCCTATCTCATTTCTTGAGGTGCTAAAATGACAGGGCAGTACAAAACCCCCCCAAATGACCCCATTTTAGAAAGTAGACACCCCAAGGAAATTGCTGAGAGGCATGTTGAGCCCATTGAATATTTTTTTTTTGTCCCAAGTGATTGAATAATGACAAAAAAAAAAAAAAATTACAAAAAGTTGTCACTAAATTATATATTGCTCACACATGCCATGGTTATATGTGGAATTGCACCCCAAAATACATTCTGCTGCTTCTCCTGAGTATGGGGATACCACATGTGTGGGACTTTTTAGGAGCCTAGCCACGTACGGGACCCCGGAAACCAAGGACCGCCTTCAGGATTTCTAAGGGCGCAAATTTTTGATTTCACTCCTCACTACCTATCACAGTTTTGAAGGCCATAAAATGCCAAAATAGCACAAAACCCCCCCAAATGACCCCATTTTAGAAAGTAGACACCCCAAGGAAATTGCTGAGAGGCCTGTTGAGCCCATTGAATATTTTTTTTTTTTGTCCCAAGTGATTGAATAATGACAAAAAAAAAAATTACAAAAAGTTGTCACTAAATGATATATTGCTCACACATGCCATGGTTATATGTGGAATTGCACCCCAAAATACATTCTGCTACTTCTCCTGAGTACGGGGATACCACATGTGTGGGACTTTTTAGGAGCCTAGCCACGTACGGGACTCCGGAAACCAAGCACCGCCTCCAGGATTTCTAAGGGCGCAAATTTTTGATTTCACTCCTCACTACCTATCACAGTTTTGAAGGCCATAAAATGCCAAAATAGCACAAAACCCCCCCAAATGACCCCATTTTGGAAAGTAGACACCCCAAGCTGTTTGCTGAGAGGCATGGTGAGTATTTTACAGCTCTCATTTGTTTTTGAAAATGAAGAAAGAACATTTTTTTTTTCTTTTTTTTTTCAATTTTCAAAACTTTGTGACAAAAAGCGAGATCTGCAAAATACTCACAATACCTCTCAGCAAATAGCTTGGGGTGTCTACTTTCCAAAATGGGGTCATTTGGGGGGGTTTTGTGCCATCTGGGCATTCCATGGCCTCCGAAACTGTGATAGGCAGTGAGAAGTAAAATCAAAAATTGACACCCTTAGAAAGCCTGAAGGCGGTGCTTGGTTTTTGGGGTCCCGTACGCGGCTAGGCTCCCAAAAAGTCTCACACATGTGGTATCCCCGTACTCAGGAGAAGCAACAGAATGTATTTTGGGGTGTAATTCCACATATGCCCATGGCATGTTTGAGCAATATATCATTTAGTGACAACTTTGTGCAAAAAAAAAAAAAAAAATTGTATTTTTTCCGCAACTTGTGTCAACATATAAAATATTCCATGGACTCGACATGCCTCTCAGTATATAGCTTGGGGTGTCTACTTTCCAAAATGGGGTCATTTGGTGGGGTTTTGAACTGTTCTGGCATTTTATACACAACATTAGGAAGCTTACATCCACTCTTCTAACCACTTGAAGACAAAGCCCTTTTTGACACTTTTTGTTTACATGAAAACATATTTTTTTTTGCAAGAAAATTATGTTGAACCCCCAAACATTATATATATTTTTAAAGCAAAGGCCCTACAGAATAAAATGGTGGGTGTTGCATTTTTTTTTTCTACACAGTATTTGCGCAGCGATTTTTTAAACGCATTTTTTTGGGAAAAAATACACTTTTTTTAATTTTAATGCACTAAAACACACTATATTGCCCAAATGTTTGATGAAATAAAAAAGATGATCTTAGGCCGAGTACATAGATACCAAACACGACATGCTTTAAAATTTCGCACAAACGCGCATTGGCGACAAACTACATACATTTTTAAAAGCCTTTAAAAGCATTTACAGGTTACCCGTTAGATTTACAGAGGAGGTCTACTGCTAAAATTACTGCCCTCGATCTGACCTTCGCGGTGATACCTCACATGCATGGTGCAATTGCTGTTTACATATGACGCCAGACCGACGCTTGCGTTCGCCATTGGGCAAGAGCAGGGCAGGACAGGGGTGCTTTTTTTTTTTTTTTTTTTATTATTAATTTTGCTTTTTTATTTTATTTTTAAACTGTTGCTTCCATATTTATTTATTTTTATCACTTTTATTGTTATCTCAGGGAATGTAAATATCCCCTATGATAGCAATAGGTAATGACAGGTACTCTTTTTTGAAAAAACTGGGGTCTATTGGACCCTAGATCTTTCCTCTGCCCTCAAAGCATCTGACCACACCAAGATCGGTGTGATAAAATGCTTTCCCAATTTCCCAATGGCGCTTTTTATATCCGGGGGGGGACATTCCCTCCCACTGCTTGTAAAAGCAGTCCAGAGGCTAATTAGCCACTAGAATTGCTTTTACATGAAAGCCGGCCGCTGGCTGAAAAGAATGATACCAAGATGATACCTAAACCCGCAGGCATCATTCTGGTATAAACATTCAAAGTCCAGCAACATACCAGTACGTTGCTGGTCCTTGTTGGACATGTATTGTAATCTTTTTTCTTTTTCGTACATCACGGGACACAGAGCGACTTAGTCATTACTAATGGGTTATATAGATTACCTTCAGGTGTTGGCACTGGCCAATTCCAAACCGGAAGTACCCTCCCCTATATAAGCCCCTCCCATCCGGGAGCACCTCACCTTAGTTTTTTGCCAGTGTCTAAGGTGTTGGCCAAAGAGTAACATGTGTTTTCACTGGGCTTGCGTACAGGTTCTTTTGGGCCTTAGTAAGCTGTTCCGGATCCCACCAAAAAAGCTTCATAGCTAAACGGTCGGTACCCGGGCCTTGCAGCAGAAGAGCAAGGTTTTGCCTGTAATGCCTCTCTTAGGAGGGCTGGACCCTGGGATCCAGAGCTCTGGTCATACCCACGACCAAGATGTTGTCTGTGCAGGGTGCTATACAGGTCCAGGGGAGTGGAATCCTTGGGAACCCGGTCCCTGAAGGTTTAATTACAATGCCTGCCGTGATAGGTGAAGTTTGGACTTCTGTGGACCAAACAAAGTCCTGCGGCGGGGATCAGGTAAGTGGGGGCCCCCAGGAACTTGGTTCTATTGGGGGACCCCCAAGCCTAATTTGTCTTTCTGTCTGTTACCTAACGGTATTCCCGCTAATATCTGTGTATGCCTGTAACTACTGAAAATGTAAAATTTTAATAGTAGTCAAGAAAAAAAAAAAAAAAAAGGGGGACCGCGGTACCTGTGTTAAACCACTAGAGGCCGCTGTAGTCCATTTTTCTTGTCATGTGGATCTTTGGTTTTCTCAAGTCAAAAGATCCAGGCAGTTGGTAAGTTTCTCTGTGGGAATCCACTTCCTCTGCCCTGTTGCTGCGCTCATCCACCGCACAGGCCCTCCGGCAAAAAGGGCCCTGGCTCCTAGTCCCTGTTTGATTTAGAAAAGGGCGCCAATGGCGCACGGGCGCGCGCGCGGGCGCGTGCACGCGCCTCCTATAAAAAAAAGGGGCGGGGCGGGTGGATGACGCTCGATGCGCGCCGCGGCGCTTCTGCACATGTGCAGGCGTCCCAGCATGGATAAAAGACACAGTACAAGTGTCAGCTGGATGCAAACAGAGCTAGCAACAAACAGTGGCACACAGAGGCGGTTGATGCAGGCATCCCCATAGAAAGGCACTTTAGTGGACACCAGCTGGTATATAGCAGCAACTGTGTTAGACTATTACCAGCAAAAATTGGTGTATGACGACGGGAATACCTCAGCTTTGTGCTTAAAGGATATGTCGTCCAGACGCTCCGGAAATAGGTCTTCCAGGAAGCCAAAGGGGTCTCCATCAGGCTCTGAGGATATTGGGCATGCTTGTACTGCACCAATCTCCCCTGAGAATTCAGAGGTCAGTAGCCGTAGAAACCCCGCAGGAGTGCCTGGTGCTGCGGCTGTCCCCAGTCCACCTGCTCCTGTATATATAACAGAGGAGGTTTTATCCTCAACTCTGGGAGGATTGGAAGAGAGATTAACAGCATTGATCGCTGCTTCCCTGTCACAGGAAAAGCGCGTCCGATCTCCGTCTCCTCCTTCAGAGTGCCTGTTAGTGGAGGAACAGCCCCACACAGAGATCGACCTACCTGAAGGGGATCAGGATGAGGTTGATTCAGTTATGGAGGAATCAACAGTGGAAGAACCTTTCTCAGCATCTCAGGCTGAAAGATTATGGGTTCAGTCTCTGACTAACATGGTCCGATCAGCATTTAAAATGCCTCTGGCGGAACCACCATCCACTACGGTTTCCTCGCTGGGGTCGCTAAAAGCTCCCCAGGCTGTCTGTTCCTTCCCAATCCACCCTTTATTAGAAGGGCTTATTTACCAGGATTGGGAGCATCCTGATAAAATATTTGCTCCCCCCAAGAGATTTCCGGTGATCTATCCCATGGAGGATAAGTTCATAAAAAAATGGAGGGTCCCTACAGTGGACGCAGCCATCTCTTCTGTTAACAAATCACTGACATGTCCAGTAGATAATGTTCCAATGTTCAAAGACCCAATAGATAAAAAATTGGAGTCTTTACTAAAATCTGCTTTCTCTACAGCAAGCATGGTGACACAACCTGCGGTAGCAGCGATTGGAGTCTGCCAAGCAGTGAAAGATCAGTTGAAACAAGTCTTAAGGGACTTACCAGATCAGCAGGCTCTTGCCCTAGCTGACCTGCCTAGAGCCTTGTGTTTTGCGGTGGACGCCATAAAGGATACAATCCAACAGGCCTCCCGCTTTACGCTGTCTATAGTACATATGCGTAGGCTTCTGTGGCTCAAAAACTGGTCTGCTGAAGCTCCCTGTAAAAAACTGCTGGTTAGCTTCCCATTTCATGGAGAACGCTTATTTGGAGAAGATCTGGACAAATATATCCAGAAAATTTCTGCCGGTAAAAGTTCACTCTTACCGGTTAAGAACAAGGGTAGAAGTCCTTCTTTTAAGAGGCCTACTTCTCCAGTCCCGGGCACATCGGCTGTGAAGCAGTTCCGACGGCCTCCGCGGTCAAATTCAGGGGGCAGAAATCAGGGACAATCACAGGGTAACAAGAAACCCTGGATCAAGAGAGGTACAAAACCTCCCCCCAAGGCATGAAGCGTTGCCCCCACTCAATCGGGTGGGGGGAAGACTTCAGTTGTTCACAGAGACCTGGCGGGACACCATCAGAGACAGATGGGTGCTCTCCGCAGTAAGTCTGGGATACAAGCTGGAGTTAAAAGGCACTCCTCCTGCCCAATTTATGAGGTCAAACGTGCCAAGAGATCCCCAGAAGAGAGGATCCCTCCTTCTGGCACTAGAACAACTATTGCTCCAAGGTGTAATCATGAAGGTTCCCCTGGAAGAAAGCGGATTCGGGTTTTACTCGAACCTTTTCACAGTCCCCAAACCAAATGGGGACGTGAGGCCCATATTAAATCTAAAAGGGCTAAACAAGTTCCTAAATATCAGGACTTTTCGGATGGAGTCGATCCGATCGGTGGCCACCGCCCTACAAGGGCAGGAATGGTTAGCCTCGATCGACATAAAGGATGCTTATCTGCATATTCCCATCTTTCCGGCCCACCAGAAATTTCTACTCTTTGCAGTAGAAGAGCGCCATTTTCAGTTCAGAGCCTTACCTTTCGGTCTGGCCACAGCACCACGAGTGTTCACAAAAATTCTGGCCCCATTATTGGCCAATCTAAGAACACAGGGTGTAACGATAATGGCATATCTAGACGACCTGCTACTAATAGACCACTCAGTGGAAAAGCTGGAAGTAGCTATTCACAAGACAATCAAGTATCTGGAATATCACGGTTGGATTATCAACCAGGACAAGTCAGCTCTAAGACCAGTCAAAAGTCTGGAATACTTAGGGCTAAGGCTGGATTCAAATCAGAGAAAGATTTTCTTACCTCCAGAGAAGGTGTCGTCTTTAAAAGATTTGACCCACTTAGTGGGTACAAAAAGAAAACCATCCATACGCCTCTGCATGAGGCTGCTGGGAAAAATGGTGGCTTCATTCGAAGCGGTACCCTACGGTCAATTCCATTCAAGGAATTTGCAAAGGGCCATACTGTCAGCCTGGAACAAAAAAGTTCAGGCTTTAGACTTACCAATGTCCCTGTCCCCTTCCGTTCGCAAGAGCCTCCATTGGTGGTTGGTGCCCCAGAATCTGGAAAAAGGGAAACCCTTCAGTCCGGTTTCTTGGAAGGTAGTCACTACAGATGCCAGCCTCATAGGCTGGGGGGCAGTACTGGAGCAATGGTCTCTCCAGGGCAAGTGGTCAGAAGCAGAAAAGGCCCTGCCCATCAATCTCTTAGAGATACGAGCAGCCCAGTATGCCCTAGTAGCATGGACATCCAAACTCCAAGGGTCCCCTGTCAGAATTCAATCAGACAATGCCACAGCAGTGGCATATATCAATCACCAGGGTGGCACCAGGAGTCGTGCAGCCCAGAGGGAAGCAAATTGCATCCTGGAGTGGGCAGAAAAATATGTCCCAGCCATATCCGCGGTTTTCATCCCAGGAGTGGAAAATTGGAGAGTGGACTTTTTAAGTCGCCAACAATTATGCCCGGGGGAATGGTCTCTTCACCCCGAGGTTTTCCAGGCAATATGCCAGCGGTGGGGAACACCGGATGTAGATCTGCTAGCATCCAGATTCAACGCAAAGGTGGACAGATTTGTGTCTCGCACAAGGGATCCTCTAGCTTGCGGCTCGGATGCCCTAGCGTTCCCTTGGGATCAGTTCAAGCTGATATATGCATTCCCACCGCCACAATTGTTACCGCGATTACTCCGCAGAATCAGGGTAGAAAAGAAACCAGTGATTCTGGTGGCTCCAGCGTGGCCCCGAAGGGCATGGTACGCGGAGATTGTAAAAATGTCAGTGAGGAGTCCTTGGACCCTCCCACATCGTCCGGACCTGCTGTCGCAAGGACCGATATACCACCCTTCCTTACCAGCCCTAGGTTTGACGGCCTGGCTATTGAAGCCCACATTCTGAAAAAGAGAGGGCTCTCTAATTCTGTGGTATCTACCATGATCAATGCCAGGAAGCCGGTATCCAGGCAGATCTATTATAGGATCTGGAAAGCGTACATTACGTGGTGTGAGGCCAAGAGATGGCATCCACGTAAGTACGTGATAGGGAGGATTTTGGACTTCCTACAGTGGGCTGTAGATAGGAAGCTGGCCTTGAGTACTATCAAGGGTCAGATTTCGGCCTTGTCAATATTTTTTCAAAGGCCCTTGGCTTCGCATTCACTAGTCAAAGCTTTCATACAAGGAGTGATGCGTATTAGCCCTCCGGTTAGTATTCCCATATGTCCTTGGGACTTAAACCTGGTTCTGTCAGTTCTACAGAAACAACCGTTTGAACCATTGCAACATATTTCCTTGGTTCTTCTCACCAGGAAATTGATTTTCTTAGTAGCCGTTTGTTCGGCTAAAAGAGTATCGGAATTAGCCGCCTTGTCCTGTAAGGAGCCATATCTGGTTGTCCATAAGGACAGAGTAGTATTACGTCCTCATCCAGCCTTTCTTCCTAAGGTGGTATCGAGGTTTCATTTGAACCAAGATGTGGTTCTTCCTTCTTTTTTCCCCAAACCTAGCTCGGTAGAGGAAAAGTTATTACATTCCTTGGATGTAGTAAGAGCAGTTAAAGCTTATCTAAAAGCCACTGCTCAGATTCGCAGAACGGATACTTTGTTTATTCTGCCGGAAGGCCCTAAAAAGGGTCAGGCAGCATCAAAATCCACTTTAGCCAAGTGGATTCGACAGGTCATAATACAAGCCTATGGCTTGAGAAAGAGACCGCCTCCATTCAAAGTTAGGGCGCACTCCACAAGAGCAGTTGGAACTTCATGGGCAGTGCATCACCAGGCCTCCCTGGCTCAAGTATGTAAGGCCGCAACATGGTCTTCGGTACACACGTTTACTAGATTCTACCAGGTAGACGTTAGAAGTCAGGAGGATGTCGCCTTTGGGCGCAGTGTGTTGCAGGCCGCAAAAGATCCTCATGCCTGATGGCGCCCAGCTTATGTATCCCTCCCCTCATTTGGCATTGCTTTGGGACGTCCCATTAGTAATGACTAAGTCGCTCTGTGTCCCGTGATGTACGAAAAAGAAAAAGGGATTTTTATAACAGCTTACCTGTAAAATCCTTTTCTTGGAGTACATCACGGGACACAGAGCTCCCACCCCTCTTTTTGGGACACTTATTGCTTGGCTACAAAACTGAGGTGCTCCCGGATGGGAGGGGCTTATATAGGGGAGGGTACTTCCGGTTTGGAATTGGCCAGTGCCAACACCTGAAGGTAATCTATATAACCCATTAGTAATGACTAAGTCGCTCTGTGTCCCGTGATGTACTCCAAGAAAAGGATTTTACAGGTAAGCTGTTATAAAAATCCCTTTTTTTCATGCAGCCTGTTGGCTGAACGAAAAAAAAAGATTGATCGGTGGGTATGCCCACCATTAGAATACCGCCCTTCATCCACCCACTTCTAATGATGGGCATACATGCACCATTTATATATGCCGAAGCATGGGGGCATCTTCTTGCAAAAGTTATGCCGCGTACACATGGTCAGACTTTTCCACGGGCAAGCCTCCGTCGGAATTTCGACCGTATATACACGGCATTAGGAGCAAAATCGCTCTTCCGCCCCTGCTGCCCCAATGCTTCGGCATACATGCTTTTTTTTTTTAACTGTGGTGGTGAAATCACCTCCTACAGCACTGGAGTCGCAGGGATCAGGCCTGTCTCTGCGAACGCTGCAGTTATGTGTGTTGTGTTTTGCAAGTGACAGTGATCGATCGATACTGCACTTCGGTGGCCTGGGCTGGACGGAGGGGCAAAACGCAGGTGCTAGCAGGTATCTGGGCTGATCCCACTAACAGTGCGTTTTTGGGAACCCTAAACTGCTGGGGACGCTAGTATAGATCTGATCAGATCAGATATTGATCTGTTCAGATACTATACCACTAAGGGGGGTGTATGCTTCACGTGTGGGTGTTAGCGCTACTGGCACTAACCTGACGCTGCCTGGGGTGTGACGCAGACCCTCTCTGACGCTAAAACCTAACTGATATCACCCGCCGGGCGATCAGGGGGTTAAACCTTTATTGGGTTATATACGGCGGGTGCCCTGACACTAAAAAAAGCAAACTAACTAACCAGCGTCACCCGTAACACTTATATGATGATCACTGGTGAAAGGGTTAACTAGGGGCAATTAGGGGGTTAAAACCTTTATTAGGTAATATATGGGGGTACCTGACGCTCAATAAAAACCTGACGGCGAACCTAAAAAAAAATTACTGGCTACCTATCGGCATCACCGACACTAAGACAACGATCATAAAAATGATTGCTTAGCGACAGTGGTGATAGGGGGTGAAAGGGTTACCTGGGGGGCGATCAGGGGGTTAAACCTTTATTAGATATTATATATGGGGGTACCTGACGCTATAAAAACCTGCGGCGAACCTAAAAAAAATTACTGGCTACCGATCAGCATCACCGACGCTAAGACATCGATCAGAAAAATTATCGCATAGTGACGGCGGTGCTAGGGGGTGAAAGGGTTACCTGGGGGGTGATCAAGGGGGTTACACCTTTATTAGGTAATATATGGGGGTACCCGACGCTATAAAAACCTGCGGCGAACCTAAAAAAAATTACTGGCTACCGATCAGCATCGCCGACGCTAAGACATCGATCAGAAAAATTATCGCTTAGTGACAGTGGTGATAGGGGGTGAAAGGGTTACCTGGGGGGGCGATCAAGGGGGTTAAACCTTTATTAGGTAATATATGGGGGTACCCGACGCTATAAAAACCTGCGGCGAACCTAAAAAAAATTACTGGCTACCGATCAGCATCACCGACGCTAAGACATCGATCAGAAAAATGATCGCATAGTGACGGCGGTGCTAGGGGGTGAAAGGGTTACCTGGGGGGTGATCAAGGGGGTTACACCTTTATTAGGTAATATATGGGGGTACCCGACGCTATAAAAACCTGCGGCGAACCTAAAAAAAATTACTGGCTACCGATCAGCATCGCCGACGCTAAGACATCGATCAGAAAAATTATCGCTTAGTGACAGTGGTGATAGGGGGTGAAAGGGTTACCTGGGGGGGCGATCAAGGGGGTTAAACCTTTATTAGGTAATATATGGGGGTACCCGACGCTATAAAAACCTGCGGCGAACCTAAAAAAAATTACTGGCTACCGATCAGCATCACCGACGCTAAGACATCGATCAGAAAAATGATCGCATAGCGACGGCGGTGCTAAGGGGTGAAAGGGTTACCTGGGGGGTGATCAAGGGGGTTAAACCTTTATTAGGTAATATATGGGGGTACCCGACGCTATAAAAACCTGCGGCGAACCTAAAAAAAATGACTGGCTACCGATCAGCATCACCGACGCTAAGACATCGATCAGAAAAATGATTGCTTAGTGGCGGCGGTGCTAGGGGGTGAAAGGGTTATCTGGGGGGTGATCAGGGGGTTAAACCTTTATTAGGGGGGGTTAGGGGGCTACACTGGACCTAAAACTAAATGTAGTGACACTTTTACAGTCACAAATGTCACTGATTGCAGTGATCACTAAATAAATGGTCACTGCAATCAGTGACACTGTGACTGGGGGCTGGGGGGTAATCTGGGGGTGTCTGGGGGGGCCTGGGGGGGCGATTTATGTGCCTATGTGTCCTGGTGTCAGTGTAGTGTTGTGTGTACTAACCTGGCATCTTCTCCTGTACGGCGCTCGGTATATGTGAGCGCCCCAGGAGAGATGACATCACTTCCTCCTTCCTGGCAGGCAGGGGAAGCTCTCTCATTCGCCGGGAGCGATCGAGAGGGGGTGGCCGGAATCGAACGGCCGTCCCCTCATGCCGGATCGCTCCCGAAGGTAAAACGACCACCCACTGTAAAGAAGGGGGGTCCGATCGGACCCCCAACTATACAAAGGCAATCACGTATATGTACGTGATTCTGCCTGTCGGTGCCATTCTGCTGACGTATATTTACAGTGGGCGGTCGTTAAGTGGTTAATACTCAATTTGAAAACTCACAAGTGGCTTTTTATACTTCGACTTTGGAGGACTTACTCAGAGGCAAATCTATGAGCAAGCCTTTGTCCACTATTTACAAAGTATTTTTGCCTAATTTACATACAGGACTTGAAACTTTTAAGGCTAAATGGGTGGAAGACTTCCCTGACCTGGATACGGAGGATTGGGAAGATGCATGGGACTGTTTCTTCACACAATTAGTTTCTGCAAGGGATAGACTAATACAGCTTAAAATTATGCATACGGTGTATTACACACCCATACGTTTACATAAAATATACCCGTCTCTCTCAGCTTCCTGCTGGAGGTGTGTTGGACCTGTCCCCAAATAAAACATTTTTGGAAAGAGGTCGCTACAGTCATTTCCACTGTTACCACCATCCAGATCCCACTGACGGTGGAGGTGTGCCTTGATGGGTCTAGTCAACCCTCTGGCTCATAGTTATGCAGTCAGAACCCTCCTAGGACTATTAGTCTATTATGCACACAAGGCCATAGTACTCTGTTGGAAATCCTCTGCTGCGCCATCCATTAATCTTTGGAAACTATTAATTAACTCTGCCTTCCCATTGTACAAGGCCACTTACTTGTCCAGAGGTTGTGCTAAAAATTTTCACAAAATGTGGGACATATGGGTGGAATCCCCATCTACAAATGTGGACTCTCTAGAGTCTAGATGACTAGAATATACTCTGTATAGTATCTCACAGTTTCTCAGTTAACAAGACTTTGATCTCATGTTACACTAACTAGAAAAGTTTTTGGGTATCTCGGTTCTGAGTAGGGATGAGCTTCGTGTTCGAGTCGAACATACGTTCGACTCGAACATCGGCTGTTCGATCGTTCGACGAAGATCGAACGATTTTGGCCGTTCGCGCCAAATTCGAGTGACGCGAACGGCCCACAATGCACTACGCCATTGCAGTGTCATCCAGGTGCTGTGATTGGCCAAGCATGCACTGTGACCCCGCATGCTTGGCCAATCACAGCGCCGGCAGCGAGGAGAGCAATGATTGGCCACAGGCAGGATGCCTGTGGCCAATTATTGCTGAGGGTGTTTAGTACACGCCCCACACTATAAAAGGCCGCCAGCACGGCGGCCTAGTGTAGTGTGTTCCGGAGCAGGGAAAGAGAAGCATAGGCAGGGACAGTGACATTTATTTTTTCTTGCTTAACCTGGATTCCTTTAGTTTAGGGAAAGAGAAGGATAGGTAGGGAGAGTGTCAGTGTGTTTTACTGTGCGAATCCTTGTTTCTAGGGACAGGGAAGGACAGTGAGGGAATTCTCCTTGTGCTATAGTGTGCTTTAAAAAAACATTTTTTTCTAGGGACAGAAAACTATAGGTAGGGAGAGTGTCAGTGTGTTTTACTGTGCGAATCCTTGTTTCTAGGGACAGGGAAGGACAGTGAGGGAAATTCTCCTTGTGCTATAGTGTGCTTTAAAAAAACATTTTTTCTAGGGACAGAAAACTATAGGTAGGGAGAGTGTCAGTGTGTTTTACTGTGCGAATCCTTGTTTCTAGGGACAGGGAAGGACAGTGAGGGAAATTCTCCTTGTGCTATAGTGTGCTTTAAAAAAACATTTTTTCTAGGGACAGAAAACTATAGGTAGGGAGAGTGTCAGTGTGTTTTACTGTGCGAATCCTTGTTTCTAGGGACAGGGAAGGACAGTGAGGGAAATTCTCCTTGTGCTATAGTGTGCTTTAAAAAAACATTTTTTCTAGGGACAGAAAACTATAGGTAGGGAGAGTGTCAGTGTGTTTTACTGTGCGAATCCTTGTTTCTAGGGACAGGGAAGGACAGTGAGGGAAATTCTCCTTGTGCTATAGTGTGCTTTAAAAAAACATTTTTTCTAGGGACAGAAAACTATAGGCAGGGAGAGTGTCAGTGTGTTTTACTGTGCGAATCCTTGTTTCTAGGGACAGGGAAGGACAGTGAGGGAAATTCTCCTTGTGCTATAGTGTGCTTTAAAAAAACATTTTTTCTAGGGACAGAAAACTATAGGTAGGGAGAGTGTCAGTGTGTTTTACTGTGCGAATCCTTGTTTCTAGGGACAGGGAAGGACAGTGAGGGAAATTCTCCTTGTGCTATAGTGTGCTTTAAAAAAAAATAATTCTAGGGACAGAAAACTATAGGTAGGGAGAGTGTCAGTGTGTTTTACTGTGCGAATCCTTGTTTCTAGGGACAGGGAAGGACAGTGAGGGAAATTCTTCTTGTGCTATAGTGTGCTTTAAAAAAACATTTTTTCTAGGGACAGAAAACTATAGGTAGGGAGAGTGTCAGTGTGTTTTACTGTGCGAATCCTTGTTTCTAGGGACAGGGAAGGACAGTGAGGGAAATTCTCCTTGTGCTATAGTGTGCTTTAAAAAAACATTTTTTCTAGGGACAGAAAACTATAGGTAGGGAGAGTGTCAGTGTGTTTTACTGTGTGAATCCTTGTTTCTAGGGACAGGGAAGGACAGTGAGGGAAATTCTCCTTGTGCTATAGTGTGCTTTAAAAAAACATTTTTTCTAGGCACAGAAAACTATAGGTAGGGAGAGTGTCAGTGTGTTTTACTGTGCGAATCCTTGTTTCTAGGGACAGGGAAGGACAGTGAGGGAAATTCTCCTTGTGCTATAGTGTGCTTTAAAAAAAACATTTTTTCTAGGGACAGAAAACTATAGGTAGGAAGAGTGTCAGTTTCTTTCACTGTGATAATCCTTGTTTCTAGGGACAGGGAAGGAAAGTGAGGGAAATTCTCCTTGTGCTATAGTGTGCTTTAAAAAAACATTTTTTCTAGGGACAGAAAACTATAGGTAGGAAGAGTGTCAGTTTCTTTCACTGTGATAATCCTTGTTTCTAGGGACAGGGAAGGACAGTGAGGGAAATTCTCCTTGTGCTATAGTGTGCTTTAAAAAAACATTTTTTCTAGGGACAGAAAACTATAGGTAGGAAGAGTGTCAGTTTCTTTCACTGTGATAATCCATGTTTCTAGGGACAGGGAAGGACAGTGAGGGAAATTCTCCTTGTGCTATAGTGTGCTTTAAAAAAACATTTTTTCTAGGGACAGAAAACTATAGGTAGGGAGAGTGTCAGTGTGTTTTACTGTGCGAATCCTTGTTTCTAGGGACAGGGAAGGACAGTGAGGGAAATTCTCCTTGTGCTATAGTGTGCTTTAAAAAAACATTTTTTCTAGGGACAGAAAACTATAGGTAGGGAGAGTGTCAGTGTGTTTTACTGTGCGAATCCTTGTTTCTAGGGACAGGGAAGGACAGTGAGGGAAATTCTCCTCGTGCTATAGTGTGCTTTAAAAAAACATTTTTTCTAGGGACAGAAAACTATAGGTAGGAAGAGTGTCAGTTTCTTTCACTGTGATAATCCTTGTTTCTAGGGACAGGGAAGGAAAGTGAGGGAAATTCTCCTTGTGCTATAGTGTGCTTTAAAAAAACATTTTTTCTAGGGACAGAAAACTATAGGTAGTGTGACAGCAGGAAGGTAAAGTCACCTGGTTGCATCCAGGGGGGTAGATATATTTCGCTCAGATTCAGGCTTTACGCCGACTTATACAACTAGGTGGAGAGTTGTATAAGCCCAGCTGAGGATAGTGGGCTCATGGATGACTCATACCTCTAGGGAGAGTGTGGGGCGTCGTGCAGACAGGGAGTTGATGAGACCAGCTGAAGCTTGTCAGCTCATTTAGGCCTCTATAAGAACTCCCAGATTCATTAGGTGTTAGCTCATGCCTGGAAGCAGACCTGTGTGGACTTCCTGGAGAGAGTGAACCCTTGTGCGGTGAGACAAAGCCTGTGTGGCTATTTGCTTGGACATTTAAAACCAGGGACTTAGGGACTAGGACAGCACTAGGCTGATCCCAGTTGTTAGTTAGGAAACCTGTATGTTTAGTCAGAGGTCAAGTTGACCAGGATTTATTTTGTTTATGTTTCTTTTGCTTTGCTGTGTTTGGTCACTGTAAATAGAAAATAAACCGCACCTTTTTGACTTTGAAAACCACAAGCTCCGTCTGCTGGGCCTGTTTTTGTGTGGGGAGCCCATCCCGGGGGTCACACACACCCGCTGCCGAGCTAACCCCCTCACAGTTGGTGGAGAATGCGGGCAGTTTTTTTTAAGCCAGCATGGAGGAGATACTGAAACAGCTGGCTCTAGCAAATGCCAATCAACAGCAGACAAATGCAGGTTTGCAAAGGAGCCTTGCAGCCCAGCAGCAAGCTCATCAACAGAGCCTTGCAGCCCAGCAGCAAGCTCACCAACAGAGTCTGGAAGCTCAGCAACAAGCCCAGCAGCAATCTGAGGCCCGCTTCATAGACCTGTTACAGAAGCAAGAGCAGAGACTACAACAAATGGAAGCAGTAATGCAGCAACGTCCGCAGACCAGTGAGGAAAGCCGTCCCACTAATACCGCGTCCTTTGGGGTGAGTCGTTTATTGACAAAAATGACTGGAGAGGATGATCCAGAGGTATTTTTGACCACATTTGAAAGGACTGCTGAAAGAGAAAAGTGGCCTGAGGAGCAGTGGGCTGGACTGGTGGCTCCTCTGTTAACTGGTGAATCGCAGAAAGCTTACTATGACCTAGAGCCTAACCAAGCAAAAGACTATGTGATGCTAAAAGCTGAAATATTGGCAAGGCTGGGTGTCACCCTGGCTGTCTGGGCTCAGCGTGTGCATAACTGGACTTTCCAGCTTGGAAAACCCCCCAGGTCTCAAATGTATGATCTCATTCACCTGAGCAGGAAGTGGCTACAGCCAGAGACTTTGTCCGCACCAGAGATTGTGGAACGTGTGGTAATGGATCGGTTTTTGAGAGCTCTTCCTACTGCCATCCAAAAGTGGGTAAGCCATGGAGACCCAGAGACGGCCGGTAGTCTTGTGGATCGTGTAGAGAAATACTTGGCTACAGAGAACCTGACGGCCTCTTCCAGAGACACTCGGACTTTCCACCCTAAGACCAGACCATCCCCAGGGGCGGATAAGATGATTCCAAGGGGTAAGGGTGGAGAGAGTGAGAGGGTGGGAGCTCTACCCCAAGTTTGGCGAGAACAGCCTGGGAAATCAGCGGCTCAAGAGGCGGCAAGAAGGATCGTTTGCTACCGCTGCCGGCAAGCGGGACATATTGCAGCAAATTGCCCGGTTGTGGAGGAACCCATGCAGTGTGACTTTCTGACGGGCAGACGTCAGTCGCTGTGTGCGACAGTCGCATGCACTGCCATTCGAGGAACTGAGAAACATTTATGCAAAATGTGTGTTAATGGTAGAAATGTTGTGGTATTGCTGGATTCAGGTAGCCTTGTGACCCTGATAAAGGCTGAGTTAGTTAGAACAGAGGTCTCTGGGAATAGCAAGGTAGCTGTTATTTGTGTGCATGGGGACACCCGAGAGTATCCAGTGATTACAGTGTGTTTCGAGACCCCCAAAGGTACCCTCTCTCATCCAGTGGGCTTAGTATCTCAGTTACCGCATGACGCCATTGTGGGAAGGGATTTTCCGAAGTTCTGGGAACTGTGGGATGATCCTGAGCCCCCCACTGGTGCCCCTATGTACCAGGAATGTGATAGCCAGAACTCCCCTGAGAGTGGTGAGGACTCTCCGGAATTTCCCTTGTCAGTATTGGCAGGGGAGACTCAAGAAACTGGAGAGGAGCCCGCCTCCTCAGACGAAAACCTACCGTCTGTGGAGTTTTCTGATCTTGAGGTTCACAGGGAAAACTTTGCCACAGAACAGTTGAAAGACCCCGCCCTAATAAAGGCACGGGAAAACGTAGTGAAAATAGATGGCGAGTTAGTGAACCCAGATAATACCTGCACTTACCCATACTTCAGCGTAGAGAAGGACCTACTGTATCGAGTGGCAAAAAGGGCAGAAGAAACCGTTGAGCAGCTTGTGGTGCCCAAACCTTACAGGAAGTTGGTGTTGGAGTTGGCCCATGGGCACATTCTTGGAGGTCATCTGGGGACAGAGAAAACCCGAGAGAGGGTATTACAGAGATTCTATTGGCCGGGGGTGATGAAGGACATAGAAAATTATTGTTCCTCCTGCCCTGTGTGTCAGAGGTCGGCCCCGATGCCACATTTCCGTAGCCCGCTGGTCCCTCTACCCATCATTGAGGTCCCGTTTGAGAGGATCACCATGGATTTGGTAGGTCCTATAATTAAGTCCGCTAGGGGGCACCAGTACATATTAGTTATAATGGACTATGCCACCCGTTATCCAGAAGCGATCCCTCTCCGAAATACCTCGGCCAAAACCATAGCCAAAGAGCTATCTCTTGTGTTTAGCCGGGTGGGTATTTGTAAAGAACTGCTTACGGACCAAGGTACACCCTTTATGTCCCGGGTTATGAAGGAGCTGTGTAAATTGTTCAAAGTGACGCAATTACGTACATCTGTGTATCACCCCCAAACCGATGGGCTGGTTGAAAGATTCAACAAAACCCTAAAACAAATGTTGAAGAAAGTGGTGGATAGAGATGGAAAGGATTGGGACTGTCTACTTCCTTATCTGATGTTTGCTATTAGGGAGGTGCCCCAATCCTCTACGGGATTCTCCCCCTTTGAGTTACTGTATGGGAGACACCCAAGAGGGCTGTTGGATATTGCCAAGGAAACTTGGGAAAGTGAGAGTTCTCCCCACAGGAGTGTGATTGAGCATGTCGCCCTGATGCAAGACCGAATTGCACAGGTAATGCCCATCGTGAAGGAACATTTGGCCCAAGCGCAGTTAGCACAGCAGAGAGTGTACAACCGTGGAGCCAAGACCCGTACCTTTTCCCCGGGGGATAGGATACTGGTACTTGTCCCTACGGTTGAAAGTAAATTCCTTGCCAAATGGCAAGGCCCCTACGAGATAATGGAAAAAGTGAGCGAAGTGAATTACAAGGTCAGACAACCAGGAAGGCGAAAGCCCGAACAGATCTATCACGTTAATCTGTTGAAAGCCTGGAGGGATAGAGAGTCCCTAGTCGCAGACACTTGGTCACCAGCTCAAACTGGTTGCGTGATTCCTGAGGTTGGAATCGCAGCCACCTTGTCACAACCCCAACAACAGGAGGTTAAGGAGTTTGTGCTTCGCAACAAGGAGGTATTCTCTGAGCTGCCGGGACAAACATCTGGGGTAGAGCATGACATCATTACCCCGCCCGGTGAAAGGGTGAAGTTAAAACCCTATCGGATCCCAGAGGCCCGACGGGAGGCAATATGGGAGGAAGTACAGAAAATGCTGAACTTAGGGGTGATAGAGGAGTCCCAAAGTGATTGGTCTAGTCCCATTGTGTTGGTGCCTAAACCGGATGGGAGCTGGCGATTTTGTAACGATTTTCGTCAGTTGAACAAAGTTACAAAATTTGACACCTACCCCATGCCACGTATAGATGAGTTGATCGACCGGCTGGGAACAGCCCGATACATGACGACTCTTGACCTCAAAAAAGGGTATTGGCAAATCCCCCTGGCCAAGTCGGCCAAAGAGAAAACCGCATTTGTAACCCCAGACGGGGCGTTCCAATATAAAAGAATGCCGTTCGGGTTACAGAATGCGCCGGCCACATTCCAGCGGAAAATGGACCAGATGCTGAGGCCCCATCGGAAGTATGCTGCGGCTTACCTGGATGACGTAATTGTCCATAGCACAGATTGGGCCTCACATCTGCCAAAAGTGCAAGCAGTCCTGGACTCTGTTCGGGAAGCGGGGTTTACGGCTAACCCCAAGAAGTGTACCATTGGGCAGGAGGAGGCCAAATATCTTGGGTACACCATTGGGAGGGGAGTAATAAAACCCCAACTCAACAAAGTCGAGGCCATCCAGAGTTGGCCACGTCCCAACAGCAAGAAGCAGGTACGAGCCTTTCTGGGAATCGCTGGGTATTATCGGCGATTCATCCCCCACTTTGCTTCTAAGGCTGTGCCCCTAACCAACCTGACGAAGGGGAAAGGGTCGGTCATGATTAAATGGACCCCCGAGGCTGAGGCAGCATTCCAATTCTTGAAACAAGCCTTATGTAGCCAGCCAGTGTTGTACTCACCCGACTTCTCTAAAGACTTTGTCGTACAAAGTGATGCATCAGATGTGGGGTTAGGAGCAGTATTGTCCCAGGTCTGGAACGGGGAAGAGCACCCAGTCATTTACCTCAGCAGGAAGTTGAAGTCCCATGAGGTAAATTACGCCACCGTTGAAAAGCAGTGTTTAGCGGTGAAGTGGGCTCTAGATTCCCTTCGGTACTATCTGCTAGGTAGGCACTTTGACATGGTTACGGATCACGCTCCGTTAAAGTGGATGGCTCAAAACAAGGAGACAAATAGAAGAGTGAATAGGTGGTTCCTGGCCCTCCAGGAATTCAACTTCACAGTAAAGCATCGCCCTGGCGTTCAAATGGGGAATGTGGATGCTTTGTCTCGAGTACATGAATGCCTGATTGCTGGTGTTCCAACCCCGAGGTTAAAACAAGAGGGGGGGTATGTGACAGCAGGAAGGTAAAGTCACCTGGTTGCATCCAGGTGGGTAGATATATTTCGCCCAGATTCAGGCTTTACGCCGACTTATACAACTAGGTGGAGAGTTGTATAAGCCCAGCTGAGGATAGTGGGCTCATGGATGACTCATACCTCTAGGGAGAGTGTGGGGCGTCGTGCAGACAGGGAGTTGATGAGACCAGCTGAAGCTTGTCAGCTCATTTAGGCCTCTATAAGAACTCCCAGATTCATTAGGTGTTAGCTCATGCCTGGAAGCAGACCTGTGTGGACTTCCTGGAGAGAGTGAACCCTTGTGCGGTGAGACAAAGCCTGTGTGGCTATTTGCTTGGACATTTAAAACCAGGGACTTAGGGACTAGGACAGCACTAGGCTGATCCCAGTTGTTAGTTAGGAAACCTGTATGTTTAGTCAGAGGTCAAGTTGACCAGGATTTATTTTGTTTATGTTTCTTTTGCTTTGCTGTGTTTGGTCACTGTAAATAGAAAATAAACCGCACCTTTTTGACTTTGAAAACCACAAGCTCCGTCTGCTGGGCCTGTTTTTGTGTGGGGAGCCCATCCCGGGGGTCACACACACCCGCTGCCGAGCTAACCCCCTCACAGTAGGAAGAGTGTCAGTTTCTTTCACTGTGATAATCCTTGTTTCTAGGGACAGGGAAGGAAAGTGAGGGAAATTCTCCTTGTGCTATAGTGTGCTTTAAAAAAACATTTTTTCTAGGGACAGAAAACTATAGGTAGGAAGAGTGTCAGTTTCTTTCACTGTGATAATCCTTGTTTCTAGTGACAGGGAAGGACAGTGAGGGAAATTCTCCTTGTGCTATAGTGTGCTTTAAAAAAACATTTTTTCTAGGGACAGAAAACTATAGGTAGGAAGAGTGTCAGTTTCTTTCACTCTGATAATCCTTGTTTCTAGGGACAGGGAAGGACAGTGAGGGAAATTCTCCTTGTGCTATAGTGTGCTTTAAAAAAACATTTTTTCTAGGGACAGAAAACTATAGGTAGGAAGAGTGTCAGTTTCTTTCACTGTGATAATCCTTGTTTCTAGGGACAGGGAAGGAAAGTGAGGGAAATTCTCCTTGTGCTATAGTGTGCTTTAAAAAAACATTTTTTCTAGGGACAGAAAACTATAGGTAGGAAGAGTGTCAGTTTCTTTCACTGTGATAATCCTTGTTTCTAGGGACAGGGAAGGACAGTGAGGGAAATTCTCCTTGTGCTATAGTGTGCTTTAAAAAAACATTTTTTCTAGGGACAGAAAACTATAGGTAGGAAGAGTGTCAGTTTCTTTCACTGTGATAATCCTTGTTTCTAGGGACAGGGAAGGACAGTGAGGGAAATTCTCCTTGTGCTATAGTGTGCTTTAAAAAAACATTTTTTCTAGGGACAGAAAACTATAGGTAGGAAGAGTGTCAGTTTCTTTCACTGTGATAATCCTTGTTTCTAGGGACAGGGAAGGACAGTGAGGGAAATTCTCCTTGTGCTATAGTGTGCTTTAAAAAAACATTTTTTCTAGGGACAGAAAACTATAGGTAGGAAGAGTGTCAGTTTCTTTCACTGTGATAATCCTTGTTTCTAGGGACAGGGAAGGACAGTGAGGGAAATTCTCCTTGTGCTATAGTGTGCTTTAAAAAAACATTTTTTCTAGGGACAGAAAACTATAGGTAGGGAGAGTGTCAGTGTGTTTTACTGTGCGAATCCTTGTTTCTAGGGACAGGGAAGGACAGTGAGGGAAATTCTCCTCGTGCTATAGTGTGCTTTAAAAAAACATTTTTTCTAGGGACAGAAAACTATAGGTAGGAAGAGTGTCAGTTTCTTTCACTGTGATAATCCTTGTTTCTAGGGACAGGGAAGGAAAGTGAGGGAAATTCTCCTTGTGCTATAGTGTGCTTTAAAAAAACATTTTTTCTAGGGACAGAAAACTATAGGTAGTGTGACAGCAGGAAGGTAAAGTCACCTGGTTGCATCCAGGGGGGTAGATATATTTCGCCCAGATTCAGGCTTTACGCCGACTTATACAACTAGGGAGTTGATGAAGCCCAGCTGAGGCTAGTGGGCTCATGGATGACTCATACCTCTAGGGAGAGGGCTGGGCGTCGTGCAGGCAGGGAGTTGATGAGACCAGCTGAAGCTTGTCAGCTCATTTAAAGGCCTCTATAAAAACTCCCAGCTTCATTAGATGTTAGCTCATGCCTGGAACCAGACCTGTGTGGACTGTCTAGGGAGAGTGAACCCCTGTGCGGTGAGGCAAAGCCTGTGTGGCTATTTGTTTGGACTTTTACTAAACCAGGGACTTAGGGACTAGGACAGCACCAGGCTGATCCCAGTTGTTAGTTTAGGAAACCTGCATGTTTAGTCAGAGGTCAAACTGACCAGGATTTATTTTGTTTATGTTTCTTTTTGGCTTTGCTGTGTTTTTGTCACTGTACATAGAGAAATAAACCGCACCTTTTGATTTTGAAAACCACAACCTCCGTCTGCTGGCCCTGTTTTTGTGTGGGGAGCCCAACCAGGGGGTCACACACACCCGCTACCGAGTTAACCCCCTCACAGTTGGTGGAGAACCAGTGGCAGTTTTTTTTTAAGCCAGCATGGAGGAGATACTGAAACAGCTGGCTCTAGCAAATGCCAATCAACAGCAGACAAATGCAGGTTTGCAAAGGAGCCTTGCAGCCCAGCAGCAAGCTCATCAACAAGCCCAGCAGCAATCTGAGGCCCGCTTCATAGACCTGTTACAGAAGCAAGAGCAGAGACTACAACAAATGGAAGCAGTAATGCAGCAACGTCCGCAGACCAGTGAGGAAAGCCGTCCCACTAATACCGCGTCCTTTGGGGTGAGTCGTTTATTGACAAAAATGACTGGAGAGGATGATCCAGAGGTATTTTTGACCACATTTGAAAGGACTGCTGAAAGAGAAAAGTGGCCTGAGGAGCAGTGGGCTGGACTGGTGGCTCCTCTGTTAACTGGTGAATCGCAGAAGGCTTACTATGACCTAGAGCCTGACCAAGCAAAAGACTATGTGAGGCTAAAAGCTGAAATATTGGCATGGCTGGGTGTCACCCTGGCTGTCCGGGCTCAGCGTGTGCATAACTGGACTTTCCAGCTTGGAAAACCCCCCAGGTCTCAAATGTATGATCTCATTCACCTGAGCAGGAAGTGGCTACAGCCAGAGACTTTGTCCGCACCAGAGATTGTGGAACGTGTTGTAATGGATCGGTTTTTGAGAGCTCTTCCTACTGCCATCCAAAAGTGGGTAAGCCATGGAGACCCAGAGACGGCCGGTGGTCTTGTGGATCGTGTAGAGAAATACTTGGCTACAGAGAACCTGACGGCCTCTTCCAGAGACTCTCGGACTTTCCACCCTAAGACCAGACCATCCCCAGGGGCGGATAAGAGGATTCCAAGGGGTGAGGGTGGAGAGAGTGAGAGGGTGGGAGCTCTACCCAAAGTTTGGCGAGAACAGCCTGGGAAGTCAGGGGCTCAAGAGGCAGCCAAATGGATTGTTTGCTACCGCTGCCGGCAAGCGGGACATATTGCAGCAAATTGCCCGGTTGTGGAGGAACCCATGCAATGTGACTTTCTGATGGACAGACGTCAGTCGCTGTGTGCGACAGTCGCATGCACTGCCATTCGGGGAACTGAGAAACATTTATGCAAAATGTGTATTAATGGTAGAAATGTTGTGGTATTACTGGATTCAGGTAGCCTTGTGACCCTGATAAAGGCTGAATTAGTTAAAACAGAGGTCTCTGGGAATAGCAAGGTAGCTGTTATTTGTGTGCATGGGGACACCCGAGAGTATCCAGTGACTACAGTGTGTTTCGAGACCCCCAAAGGTACCCTCTCTCATCCAGTGGGGTTAGTATCTCAATTACCGCATGATGCCATTGTAGGAAGGGATTTTCCGAAGTTCTGGGAACTGTGGGATGATCCTGAGCCCCCCACTGGTGCCCCTATGTACCAGGAATGTGATAGCCAGAACTCCTCTGAGAGTGGTGAGGACTCTCCAGAATTTCCCTTGTCAGTATTGGCAGGGGAGACTCAAGAAACTGGAGAGGAGCCCACCTCCTCAGACGAAAACCTACCGTCTGTGGAGTTTTCTGATCTGGAGGTTCACAGGGAAAATTTTGCCACAGAACAGTTAAAAGACCCCGCCCTAATAAAGGCACGGGAAAACGTAGTGGAAATAGATGGCGAGTTAGTGAACCCAGATAATACCTGCACTTACCCATACTTCAGCGTAGAGAAGGACCTACTGTATTGGGTGGCAAAAAGGGCAGAAGAAACCGTTGAGCAGCTTGTGGTGCCCAAATCTTACAGGAAGTTGGTGTTGGAGTTGGCCCATGGGCACATTCTTGGAGGTCATCTGGGGACAGAGAAAACCCGAGAGAGGGTATTACAGAGATTCTATTGGCCTGGGGTGATGAAGGACATAGAAAATTATTGTTCCTCCTGCCCTGTGTGTCAGAGGTCGGCCCCGATGCCACATTTCCGTAGCCCGCTGGTCCCTCTACCCATCATTGAGGTCCCGTTTGAGAGAATCGCAATGGATTTGGTAGGTCCTATAATCAAGTCCGCTAGGGGGCACCAGTACATATTGGTTATAATGGACTATGCCACCCGTTATCCAGAAGCGATCCCTCTCAGAAATACTTCGGCCAAAACCATAGCCAAAGAGCTATCTCTTGTTTTTAGCCGGGTGGGTATTTGTAAAGAACTGCTTACGGACCAAGGTACACCCTTTATGTCCCGGGTTATGAAAGAGCTGTGTAAATTGCTCAAAGTGACGCAATTGCGTACATCTGTGTATCACCCCCAAACCGATGGGCTGGTTGAAAGATTCAACAAAACCCTAAAACAAATGTTGAAGAAAGTGGTGGAAAGAGATGGAAAGGATTGGGACTGTCTACTTCCTTATTTGATGTTTGCTATTAGGGAGGTGCCCCAATCCTCTACGGGATTCTCCCCCTTTGAGTTACTGTATGGGAGACACCCAAGAGGGCTGTTGGATATTGCCAAGGAAACTTGGGAAAGTGAGAGTTCTCCCCACAGGAGTGTGATTGAGCATGTCGCCCTGATGCAAGATCGAATTGCACAGGTAATGCCCATCGTGAAGGAACATTTGGCCCAAGCGCAGTTGGCACAGCAGAGAGTGTACAACCGTGGAGCAAAGACCCGTACCTTTTCCCCGGGGGATAGGATATTGGTACTTGTCCCTACGGTTGAAAGTAAATTCCTTGCCAAATGGCAAGGCCCCTACGAGATAATGGAAAAAGTGAGCGAAGTGAATTACAAGGTCAGACAACCAGGAAGGCGAAAGCCCGAACAGATCTATCACGTTAATCTGTTGAAAGCCTGGAGGGATAGAGAGTCCCTAGTCGCAGAAACTTGGTCACCAGCACAAACTGGTTGCGTGATTCCGGAGGTTGGAATAGCAGCCACCTTGTCACAACCCCAACAACAGGAGGTTAAGGAGTTTGTGCTTCGCAACAAGGAGGTGTTCTCTGAGCTGCCGGGACAAACATCTGGGGTAGAGCATGATATTATTACCCCGCCCGGTGAAAGGGTGAAGTTAAAACCCTATCGGATCCCAGAGGCCCGACGGGAGGCAATACGGGAGGAAGTACAGAAAATGCTGAACTTAGGGGTGATAGAGGAGTCCCAAAGTGATTGGTCTAGTCCCATTGTGTTGGTGCCTAAACCGGATGGGAACTGGCGATTTTGTAACGATTTTCGTCAGTTGAACAAAGTTACAAAATTTGACACCTACCCCATGCCACGTATAGATGAGTTGATCGACCGGCTGGGAACAGCCCGATACATGACGACTCTTGACCTCACAAAAGGGTATTGGCAAATTCCCCTGGCCAAGTCGGCCAAAGAGAAAACCGCATTTGTAACCCCAGACGGGGCGTTCCAATATAAGAGAATGCCGTTCGGGTTACAGAATGCGCCGGCCACATTCCAGCGGAAAATGGACCAGATACTGAGGCCCCATCGGAAGTATGCTGCGGCTTACCTGGATGACGTAATTGTCCATAGCACAGATTGGGCCTCACATCTGCCAAAAGTGCAAGCAGTCCTAGACTCTATCCGGGAAGCGGGGTTTACGGCTAACCCCAAGAAGTGTACCATTGGGCAGGAGGAGGCCAAATATCTTGGGTACACCATTGGCAGGGGAGTGATAAAACCCCAACTCAACAAAGTCGAGGCCATCCAGAGTTGGCCACGTCCCAACAGCAAGAAGCAGGTACGGGCCTTTCTGGGAATCGCGGGTTATTATCGGTGCTTCATTCCCCACTTTGCTTCTAAGGCTGTGCCCCTAACCAACCTGACGAAGGGGAAAGGGTCGGTCACGATTAAATGGACCCCCGAGGCTGAGGCAGCATTCCAATTCTTGAAACAAGCCTTATGTAGCCAGCCAGTGTTGTACTCACCCGACTTCTCTAAAGACTTTGTCGTACAAAGTGATGCGTCAGATGTGGGGTTAGGAGCAGTATTGTCCCAGGTCTGGAACGGGGAAGAGCACCCAGTCATTTACCTCAGCAGGAAGTTGAAGTCCCATGAGGTAAATTACGCCACGGTTGAAAAGGAGTGTTTAGCGGTAAAGTGGGCTCTAGATTCCCTTCGGTACTATCTGCTAGGTAGGCACTTTGACATGGTTACGGATCACGCTCCGTTAAAGTGGATGGCTCAAAACAAGGAAACAAATAGAAGAGTGAATAGGTGGTTCCTGGCCCTCCAGGAATTCAACTTCACAGTAAAGCATCGCCCTGGCGTTCAAATGGGGAATGTGGATGCTTTGTCTCGAGTACATGAATGCCTGATTGCTGGTGTTCCAACCCCGAGGTTAAAACAAGAGGGGGGGGTATGTGACAGCAGGAAGGTAAAGTCACCTGGTTGCATCCAGGGGGGTAGATATATTTCGCCCAGATTCAGGCTTTACGCCGACTTATACAACTAGGGAGTTGATGAAGCCCAGCTGAGGCTAGTGGGCTCATGGATGACTCATACCTCTAGGGAGGGGGCTGGGCGTCGTGCAGGCAGGGAGTTGATGAGACCAGCTGAAGCTTGTCAGCTCATTTAAAGGCCTCTATAAAAACTCCCAGCTTCATTAGATGTTAGCTCATGCCTGGAACCAGACCTGTGTGGACTGTCTAGGGAGAGTGAACCCCTGTGCGGTGAGGCAAAGCCTGTGTGGCTATTTGTTTGGACTTTTACTAAACCAGGGACTTAGGGACTAGGACAGCACCAGGCTGATCCCAGTTGTTAGTTTAGGAAACCTGCATGTTTAGTCAGAGGTCAAACTGACCAGGATTTATTTTGTTTATGTTTCTTTTTGGCTTTGCTGTGTTTTTGTCACTGTACATAGAGAAATAAACCGCACCTTTTGATTTTGAAAACCACAACCTCCGTCTGCTGGCCCTGTTTTTGTGTGGGGAGCCCAACCAGGGGGTCACACACACCCGCTACCGAGTTAACCCCCTCACAGTAGGAAGAGTTTCAGTTTCTTTCACTGTGATAATCCTTGTTTCTAGGGACAGGGAAGGAAAGTGAGGGAAATTCTCCTTGTGCTATAGTGTGCTTTAAAAAAACATTTTTTCTAGGGACAGAAAACTATAGGTAGGAAGAGTGTCAGTTTCTTTCACTGTGATAATCCTTGTTTCTAGGGACAGGGAAGGACAGTGAGGGAAATTCTCCTTGTGCTATAGTGTGCTTTAAAAAAACATTTTTTCTAGGGACAGAAAACTATAGGTAGGAAGGGTGTCAGTTTCTTTCACTCTGATAATCCTTGTTTCTAGGGACAGGGAAGGACAGTGAGGGAAATTCTCCTTGTGCTATAGTGTGCTTTAAAAAAACATTTTTTCTAGGGACAGAAAACTATAGGTAGGAAGAGTGTCAGTTTCTTTCACTGTGATAATCCTTGTTTCTAGGGACAGGGAAGGACAGTGAGGGAAATTCTCCTTGTGCTATAGTGTGCTTTAAAAAAACATTTTTTCTAGGGACAGAAAACTATAGGTAGTGTGACAGCAGGAAGGTAAAGTCACCTGGTTGCATCCAGGGGGGTAGATATATTTCGCCCAGATTCAGGCTTTACGCCGATTTATACAGCTAGGTGGAGAGTTGTATAAGCCCAGCTGAGACTAGTGGGCTCATTGATGACTCATACCTCTAGGGAGAGGGCTGGGCGTCGTGCAGACAGGGAGTTGATGAGGCCAGCTGAAGCTTGTCAGCTCATTTAGGCCTCTATAAAAAACTCCCAGATTCATTAGATGTTAGCTCATGCCTGGAAGCAGACCTGTGTGGACTGTCTAGGGAGAGTGAACCCCTGTGCGGTGAGAGAAAGCCTGTGTGGCTATATTTTGCTTGGACATTTAAAACCAGGGACTAGGACAGCACTAGGCTGATCCCAGTTGTTAGTTAGGAAACCTGTATGTTTAGTCAGAGGTCAAGTTGACCAGGATTTATTTTGTTTGTTTTTTTTGCTTTGCTGTGTTTTTGTCACTGTAAATAGAAAATAAACGGCACCTTTTTGATTTTGAAAACCACAACCTCCGTCTGCTGGGCCTGTTTTTGTGTGGGGAGCCCATCCCGGGGGTCACACACACCCGCTGCCGAGCTAACCCCCTCACAGTTGGTGGAGAACCAGTGGCAGTTTTTTTTTAAGCCAGCATGGAGGAGATACTGAAGCAGCTGGCTCTAGCAAATGCCAATCAACAGCAGACAAATGCAGGTTTGCAAAAGAGCCTTGCAGCTCATCAACAGAGCCTTGCAGCTCAACAACAGAACTTCGCAGCCCAGCAGCAAGCTCATCAACAGAGCCTTGCAGCCCAGCAGCAAGCTCACCAACAGAGTCTGGAAGCTCAGCAACAAGCCCAGCAGCAATCTGAGGCCCGCTTCATAGACCTGTTACAGAAGCAAGAGCAGAGACTACAACAAATGGAAGCAGTAATGCAGCAACGTCCGCAGACCAGTGAGGAAAGCCGTCCCACTAATACCGCGTCCTTTGGGGTGAGTCGTTTATTGACAAAAATGACTGGAGAGGATGATCCAGAGGTATTTTTGACCACGTTTGAAAGGACTGCTGAAAGAGAAAAGTGGCCTGAGGAGCAGTGGGCTGGACTGGTGGCTCCTCTGTTAACGGGTGAATCGCAGAAAGCTTACTATGACCTAGAGCCTGACCAAGCAAAAGACTATGTGATGCTAAAAGCTGAAATATTGGCAAGGCTGGGTGTCACCCTGGCTGTCCGGGCTCAGCGTGTGCATAACTGGACTTTCCAGCTTGGAAAACCCCCCAGGTCTCAAATGTATGATCTCATTCACCTGAGCAGAAAGTGGCTACAGCCAGAGACTTTGTCCGCACCAAAGATTGTGGAACGTGTTGTAATGGATCGGTTTTTGAGAGCTCTTCCTACTGCCATCCAAAAGTGGGTAAGCCATGGAGACCCAGAGACGGCCGATGGTCTTGTGGATCGTGTGGAGAAATACTTGGCTACAGAGAACCTGACGGCCTCTTCCAGAGACACTCGGACTTTCCACCCTAAGACCAGACCATCCCCAGGGGCGGATAAGATGATTCCAAGGGGTAAGGGTGGAGAGAGTGAGAGGGTGGGAGCTCTACCCCAAGTTTGGCGAGAACAGCCTGGGAAATCAGCGGCTCAAGAGGCGGCAAGAAGGATCATTTGCTACCGCTGCCGGCAAGCGGGACATATTGCAGCAAATTGCCCGGTTTTGGAGGAACCCATGCAGTGTGACTTTCTGACGGGCAGACGTCAGTCGCTGTGTGCGACAGTCGCATGCACTGCCATTCGGGGAACTGAGAAACATTTATGCAAAATGTGTATTAATGGTAGAAATGTTGTGGTATTGCTGGATTCAGGTAGCCTTGTGACCCTGATAAAGGCTGAATTAGTTAAAACAGAGGTCTCTGGGAATAGCAAGGTAGCTGTTATTTGTGTGCATGGGGACACCCGAGAGTATCCAGTAACTACAGTGTGTTTCGAGACCCCCAAAGGTACCCTTTCTCATCCAGTGGGCTTAGTGTCTCAGTTACCGCATGACGCCATTGTGGGAAGGGATTTTCCGAAGTTCTGGGAACTGTGGGATGATCCTGAGCCCCCCACTGGTGCCCCTATGTACCAGGAATATGATAGCCAGAACTCCTCTGAGAGTGGTGAGGACTCTCCCGAATTTCCCTTGTCAGTATTGGCAGGGGAGACTCAAGAAACTGGAGAGGAGCCCACCTCCTCAGACGAAAACCTACCGTCTGTGGAGTTTTCTGATCTTGAGGTTCACAGGGAAAACTTTGCCACAGAACAGTTGAAAGACCCCGCCCTAATAAAGGCACGGGAAAACGTAGTGAAAATAGATGGCGAGTTAGTGAACCCAGATAATACCTGCACTTACCCATACTTCAGCGTAGAGAAGGACCTACTGTATCGGGTGGCAAAAAGGGCAGAAGAAACCGTTGAGCAGCTTGTGGTGCCCAAACCTTACAGGAAGTTGGTGTTGGAGTTGGCCCATGGGCACATTCTTGGAGGTCATCTGGGGACAGAGAAAACCCGAGAGAGGGTATTACAGAGATTCTATTGGCCTGGGGTGATGAAGGACATAGAAAATTATTGTTCCTCCTGCCCTGTGTGTCAGAGGTCGGCCCCGATGCCACACTTCCGTAGCCCGCTGGTCCCTCTACCCATCATTGAGGTCCCGTTTGAGAGAATCGCAATGGATTTGGTAGGTCCTATAATCAAGTCCGCTAGGGGGCACCAGTACATATTGGTTATAATGGACTATGCCACCCGTTATCCAGAAGCGATCCCTCTCAGAAATACCTCGGCCAAAACCATAGCCAAAGAGCTATCTCTTGTTTTTAGCCGGGTGGGTATTTGTAAAGAACTGCTTACGGACCAAGGTACACCCTTTATGTCCCGGGTTATGAAGGAGCTGTGTAAATTGTTCAAAGTGACGCAATTACGTACATCTGTGTATCACCCCCAAACCGATGGGCTGGTTGAAAGATTCAACAAAACCCTAAAACAAATGTTGAAGAAAGTGGTGGATAGGGATGGAAAGGATTGGGACTGTCTACTTCCTTATTTGATGTTTGCTATTAGGGAGGTGCCCCAATCCTCTACGGGATTCTCCCCCTTTGAGTTACTGTATGGGAGACACCCAAGAGGGCTGTTGGATATTGCCAAGGAAACTTGGGAAAGTGAGAGTTCTCCCCACAGGAGTGTGATTGAGCATGTCGCCCTGATGCAAGATCGAATTGCACAGGTAATGCCCATCGTGAAGGAACATTTGGCCCAAGCGCAGTTGGCACAGCAGAGAGTGTACAACCGTGGAGCCAAGACCCGTACCTTTTCCCCGGGGGATAGGATATTGGTACTTGTCCCTACGGTTGAAAGTAAATTCCTTGCCAAATGGCAAGGCCCCTACGAGATAATGGAAAAAGTGAGCGAAGTGAATTACAAGGTCAGACAACCAGGAAGGCGAAAGCCCGAACAGATCTATCACGTTAATCTGTTGAAAGCCTGGAGGGATAGAGAGTCCCTAGTCGCAGACACTTGGTCACCAGCTCAAACTGGTTGCGTGATTCCTGAGGTTGGAATCGCAGCCACCTTGTCACAACCCCAACAACAGGAGGTTAAGGAGTTTGTGCTTCGCAACAAGGAGGTATTCTCTGAGCTGCCGGGACAAACATCTGGGGTAGAGCATGACATTATTACCCCGCCCGGTGAAAGGGTGAAGTTAAAACCCTATCGGATCCCAGAGGCCCGACGGGAGGCAATACGGGAGGAAGTACAGAAAATGCTGAACTTAGGGGTGATAGAGGAGTCCCAAAGTGATTGGTCTAGTCCCATTGTGTTGGTGCCTAAACCGGATGGGAGCTGGCGATTTTGTAACGATTTTCGTCAGTTGAACAAAGTTACAAAATTTGACACCTACCCCATGCCACGTATAGATGAGTTGATCGACCGGCTGGGAACAGCCCGATACATGACGACTCTTGACCTCACAAAAGGGTATTGGCAAATCCCCCTGGCGAAGTCAGCCAAAGAGAAAACCGCATTTGTAACCCCAGACGGGGCGTTCCAATATAAAAGAATGCCGTTCGGGTTACAGAATGCGCCGGCCACATTCCAGCGGAAAATGGACCAGATGCTGAGGCCCCATCGGAAGTATGCTGCGGCTTACCTGGATGACGTAATTGTCCATAGCACAGATTGGGCCTCACATCTGCCAAAAGTGCAAGCAGTCCTGGACTCTGTTCGGGAAGCAGGGTTTACGGCTAACCCCAAGAAGTGTACCATTGGGCAGGAGGAGGCCAAATATCTTGGGTACACCATTGGGAGGGGAGTAATAAAACCCCAACTCAACAAAGTCGAGGCCATCCAGAGTTGGCCACGTCCCAACAGCAAGAAGCAGGTACGAGCCTTTCTGGGAATCGCTGGGTATTATCGGCGATTCATTCCCCACTTTGCTTCTAAGGCTGTGCCCCTAACCAACCTGACGAAGGGGAAAGGGTCGGTCATGATTAAATGGACCCCCGAGGCTGAGGCAGCATTCCAATTCTTGAAACAAGCCTTATGTAGCCAGCCAGTGTTGTACTCACCCGACTTCTCTAGAGACTTTGTCGTACAAAGTGATGCGTCAGATGTGGGGTTAGGAGCAGTATTGTCCCAGGTCTGGAACGGGGAAGAGCACCCAGTCATTTACCTCAGCAGGAAGTTGAAGTCCCATGAGGTAAATTACGCCACCGTTGAAAAGGAGTGTTTAGCGGTGAAGTGGGCTCTAGATTCCCTTCGGTACTACCTGCTAGGTAGGCACTTTGACATGGTTACGGATCACGCTCCGTTAAAGTGGATGGCTCAAAACAAGGAAACAAATAGAAGAGTGAATAGGTGGTTCCTGGCCCTCCAGGAATTCAACTTCACAGTAAAGCATCGCCCTGGCGTTCAAATGGGGAATGTGGATGCTTTGTCTCGAGTACATGAATGCCTGATTGCTGGTGTTCCAACCCCGAGGTTAAAACAAGAGGGGGGGGTATGTGACAGCAGGAAGGTAAAGTCACCTGGTTGCATCCAGGGGGGTAGATATATTTCGCCCAGATTCAGGCTTTACGCCGATTTATACAGCTAGGTGGAGAGTTGTATAAGCCCAGCTGAGACTAGTGGGCTCATTGATGACTCATACCTCTAGGGAGAGGGCTGGGCGTCGTGCAGACAGGGAGTTGATGAGGCCAGCTGAAGCTTGTCAGCTCATTTAGGCCTCTATAAAAAACTCCCAGATTCATTAGATGTTAGCTCATGCCTGGAAGCAGACCTGTGTGGACTGTCTAGGGAGAGTGAACCCCTGTGCGGTGAGAGAAAGCCTGTGTGGCTATATTTTGCTTGGACATTTAAAACCAGGGACTAGGACAGCACTAGGCTGATCCCAGTTGTTAGTTAGGAAACCTGTATGTTTAGTCAGAGGTCAAGTTGACCAGGATTTATTTTGTTTGTTTTTTTTGCTTTGCTGTGTTTTTGTCACTGTAAATAGAAAATAAACGGCACCTTTTTGATTTTGAAAACCACAACCTCCGTCTGCTGGGCCTGTTTTTGTGTGGGGAGCCCATCCCGGGGGTCACACACACCCGCTGCCGAGCTAACCCCCTCACAGTAGGAAGAGTGTCAGTTTCTTTCACTGTGATAATCCTTGTTTCTAGGGACAGGGAAGGAAAGTGAGGGAAATTCTCCTTGTGCTATAGTGTGCTTTAAAAAAACATTTTTTCTAGGGACAGAAAACTATAGGTAGGAAGAGTGTCAGTTTCTTTCACTGTGATAATCCTTGTTTCTAGGGACAGGGAAGGACAGTGAGGGAAATTCTCCTTGTGCTATAGTGTGCTAAAGCATTCCTCATCAACCATCTTTGAAATCCTTGTTTTTTGGACAGTCAGGGAAATTGTCGTTGTGCTATTCTGTGCAAAAGCAATCATCCTCAACCATATTTAGAAATCCTTAAGTAAAGGGACAGAGAAGGACACCTGAAGGTAGCCCTTATTGCTTTTTTCCCATCTCCCTGCAGGCCATCTATTAGAATGTCTGGAAGGCAAACAAGGAGAGACAGACAGTCAGGAGGCAATAAAAGAGGGCAAGCAGGCTCTGTGTCTGGGGGCAACAGTGCTGGTCGTGGACGCGGTGCATTGTCATCAGCACATGGCCATGGGACACGCTTGTCCTTCTTTTCGGCAGCTGGACATGTTGAGCCACATCATGCCGAAGACTTGGTAGAGTGGATGACCAAGCCCTCCTCCTCCTCCTCATCCTCTCTCACCCAGGCTCAGGGTACTGGCAAAGCAGCTGCCAAAGCGTCCTCTTCCCTGGTATCAATGTCAGACTCATCATCAGTCACTCCTTCCCTAGACCCACCATGTCCTCCTCCTGAGGAGTCCCCCGAACTGTTTGAGCACAGTGTTGGGTACATGCTCCAGGAGGATGCCCAGCGTTTCGAAGGGTCTGATGATGAAACCCAGCTACAGGAAGGCAGTAGCGTGAGAGCAGACAGAGGGGATGCTCAAGAAGGACACCAATCTGGCAGTCATGTTCCAGCAGCTGCAGCATACTGCCAGATTGGCTCCAGTGATGAGGAGGGAGGGGATGATGAGGTCACTGACTCCACGTGGGTGCCTAATAGGAGAGAGGAGGAGGAGGAGGATGAGGAGGAGGCACATCTCCAACGAGGCAGGATGCCCTTTGGTGGCCAGCGTAATGGGCAGTACACCGACGGAATCACACCGCAGAGCTCCGCCTGTGCAGGGCGCTGCCTCTGCCCGTCATTCAAAAAGTTCTTTGGTGTGGGCCTTTTTTGAGGCTATTGCATCAGATCGCACAGCTGCTGTTTGCAACATATGTCTCAAGCGTATATCGCGTGGCCAAAACATCAGCCGCTTGGGTACCACATGCCTGACCAGACATACAGTATGTTGACCTGCCATGCAGCTCGTTGGCAAGCCTACCTCAAAGACCCACACCAAAGAACAAAGCGGACCTCTCCTTGCACCGCATCAGCTGGGATCTCCAACCCCACTATAACTTCAGTCCTCTCTGAAACATGCACTGAGAGGAATGAAGGTGTAGAATTAGGTGTGTCACAGCCAAGTACTTGCGGCCACTCTGCTAGCAGTACACCGACGTCCGATTCTAGCAGGCAAATTTCCCTGCCCCAGCTGCTGGACCGTCGAAAGAAGTTCACTCCCAGCCATCCACATGCCCAGCGGTTGAATGCTAGCTTGGCTAAATTGCTAGCGCTTCAACTGCTGCCTTTTCAGTTGGTAGACTCGGCCCCCTTCCGTGAGTTTGTGCAATGTGCGGTTCCTCAGTGGCAGGTTCCCAAACGCCACTTTTTCTCACGGAAGGCTATTCCGGCTCTCTACCGGCATGTGGAAGGCAATGTCTTGGCCTCGCTGGACAGGGCGGTCAGCGGTAAGGTGCATATTACCGCTGACTCATGGTCCAGCAGGCATGGACAGGGACGTTACCTTTCTTTCACGGCCCATTGGGTCACTCTTTTGGCAGCTGGGAAGGATGCAGGACAAGGTGCAGTAGTGTTGGAGGTTGTTCCACCGCCACGCCTCCAAAATGCTACTACTGGTTGTGACACACCTCTCTCCTCCACCCCCTCCTCTTCTTCTTCCTCCATGGCCTCTTCCTGTGGTTTGTCCTATGAACCAGCGGTGCTCCGTAGCCATTCAAGGGGCTACGCAAGTACGCAGGCAAAAAGATGCCATGCCGTGCTTGCGCTGGTGTGTTTGGGGGACAGAAGCCACACTGGGGCAGAGGTCCTGTCTGCTCTGCAGGGCCAGGCCGAGAGGTGGTTGGCACCACGCCAGCTTAAGCCAGGAATGGTGGTTTGCGACAATGGCACCAACCTCCTCTCCGCCCTCCGACAGGGACAACTGACCCATGTGCCCTGTGTGGCTCACGTCCTTAACCTGGTGGTGCAGCGGTTCTTGGGCAGGTACCCGGGCTTACAGGATGTCCTGAGGCAGGCCAGGAAAGTCTGTGTGCATTTCCGCAGATCTTATAATGCCAGTGCTCGCCTGGCTGAGCTGCAAAAGGAGTTGAACCTGCCCAAGAACCGCCTTATATGTGACATGCCCACCAGGTGGAACTCAACGTTGGCCATGCTGCAGCGGCTGCACACGCAGCAGAGGGCCATCAATGAGTACCTGTGCGACTACGGCACCAGGACAGGGTCAGGGGAGCTTGGTTTTTTTTCTCCACGCCAGTGGGGCATGATCAGGGATGCATGCACTGTCCTGGCACCATTTGAGGAGGCCACGAGGATGGTGAGCAGTGACAGTGCATTCATCAGTGACACTGTACCTCTTGTCCACCTGTTGGAGCACACGCTGCGTGGAATAATGGACAGGGCACTTGAGGCAGAACAGAGGCAGGAAGAGGAGGACTTCCTTGCCTCTCAAGGCCCCCTTTACCCAGACAGTGTTCCTTCTGTCCCACCCATCGTACAGGAAGAGGAGGAGGAGGAGGATTGTGTCAGCATGGAGGTGGAGGCTGGCACTCAGCATCATCAGCAGCAGTCTTTTAGGGATGATTTACAGTCCCAAGAAACCAGTGGACTTGTACGTGGCTGGGAGGAGGTGGCTGCGGATCATGTCGTCCTTAGTGACCCAGAGGACTCCGGAGCGAATGCCTCAGCAAACCTACGCTGCATGGCCTCCCTGATCCTGCAAAGTCTGCGGAAGGATCCTCGTATTCTTCGGATCAAGGAGAGGGACCATTACTGGCTGGCCACTCTCCTTGATCCACGGTACAAGGGTAAGGTTGCGGACCTTATGTTACCGTCGCAGAGGGAGCAGAGGATGAGACAACTCCGGGAGGCCTTGCAGAAAGGTCTGTGCAACGCGTTCCCAGAGACTGGGAGGTTACAAACTCCTGGTTCTGGACAACGAGTTGCTGAGGCTTCGGCCAGTCAAAGAAGGAGCGGTGGGGAAGGTGGCCGTCTGACCGATGCGTTCAGACAATTCTTTAGTCCGCAGCCCCAAAGTATGATCGGTTCCAGCAACCATCGCCAGCGTCTGATAAACATGGTGCAGGAATATCTAGGGGCAAGGTCAGACTTGGACACCTTCCCCACCGAAAATCCTCTGGCTTACTGGGTCTTGAGGATGGATCACTGGCCAGAGCTTGCACAGTATGCAATTGAGCTACTGGCCTGTCCTGCATCCAGCGTTCTTTCGGAACGCACATTCAGTGCTGCTGGAGGATTTGTCACGGATCACAGGGTGCGCCTGTCCACCGACTCGGTTGATCGACTGACTTTCATCAAGATGAACCAGTCTTGGATCACCACCAGCTACCACACACCTGATGCTGATATAACAGACTAATTGATTTTAACATGTCACATCCCTTCAAGACTGATGCTGATGCTGAGTGCCTGTGCTGTTATGTTGACTGGCTATCCTCCTCCTCCGAGTCCTCAATGATACGATTGATGATGATAGCTTGGAAGATCATTTTTGTTTATGGGTGCCGCCACCAGTGGCTAAGGCCCAATTTTTCAGCCCCTGTTTTACAGGGGCGTGTAATTACAATTTTTTTAGCAATAATTTGCCATAGGGCTCATTGCTGTGCTCCAAGTACAGTATCTGTGAGGGGTTGGAGTGTTGTGGCACCAGTGCCTAAGGCCCAATTTTTCAGCCCCTGTTTAACAGGGGCGTGTCATTACAATTTTTGAAGCAATACTTTGCAACAGGGCTCATTGCTGTGCTCCAAGTACAGTATCTGTGAGGGGTTGTAGTGTTGTGCCACCAGTGCCTAAGGCCCAATTTTTCAGCCCCTGTTCAACAGGGGCATGCAATTACAATTCTTGATCTAATAATTCACAGCAGGGCCCATTGCTGCACCCACCAAGAGTAACTCTGAGGGCTTACAGTGTTGTGGCAACGCCACCACCACCACCACCACGAAAGGCCCAATTTTTCAGCCCCTGTTCAAAAGGGGCATGTAATTACAATTCTTGATCTAATAATTCACAGCAGGGCCCATTCCTGCACCCACCAAGAGTAACTCTGAGGGCTTACAGTGTTGTGGCAAGGCCACCACCACCACCACCACGAAAGGCCCAATTTTTCAGCCCCTGTTCAAAAGGGGCATGTAATTACAATTCTTGATCTAATAATTCACAGCAGGGCCCATTCCTGCACCCACCAAGAGTAACTCTGAGGGCTTACAGTGTTGTGGCAACGCCACCACCACCACCACCACGAAAGGCCCAATTTTTCAGCCCCTGTTCAAAAGGGGCATGTAATTACAATTCTTGATCTAATAATTCACAGCAGGGCCCATTCCTGCACCCACCAAGAGTAACTCTGAGGGCTTACAGTGTTGTGGCAACGCCACCACCACCACCACCACGAAAGGCCCAATTTTTCAGCCCCTGTTCAAAAGGGGCATGTAATTACAATTTTTGATCTAATAATTCACAGCAGGGCCCATTCCTGCACCCACCAAGAGTAACTCTGAGGGCTTACAGTGTTGTGGCAATGCCACCACCACCACCACCACGAAAGGCCCAATTTTTCAGCCCCTGTTCAAAAGGGGCATGTAATTACAATTCTTGATCTAATAATTCACAGCAGGGCCCATTCCTGCACCCACCAAGAGTAACTCTGAGGGCTTACAGTGTTGTGGCAACGCCACCACCACCACCACCACGAAAGGCCCAATTTTTCAGCCCCTGTTCAAAAGGGGCATGTAATTACAATTCTTGATCTAATAATTCACAGCAGGGCCCATTCCTGCACCCACCAAGAGTAACTCTGCGGGCTTACAGTGTTGTGGCAACGCCACCACCACCACCACCACGAAAGGCCCAATTTTTCAGCCCCTGTTCAAAAGGGGCATGTAATTACAATTCTTGATCTAATAATTCACAGCAGGGCCCATTCCTGCACCCACCAAGAGTAACTCTGAGGGCTTACAGTGTTGTGGCAACGCCACCACCACCACCACCACGAAAGGCCCAATTTTTCAGCCCCTGTTCAAAAGGGGCATGTAATTACAATTCTTGATCTAATAATTCACAGCAGGGCCCATTCCTGCACCCACCAAGAGTAACTCTGAGGGCTTACAGTGTTGTGGCAACGCCACCACCACCACCACCACGAAAGGCCCAATTTTTCAGCCCCTGTTCAAAAGGGGCATGTAATTACAATTCTTGATCTAATAATTCACAGCAGGGCCCATTCCTGCACCCACCAAGAGTAACTCTGAGGGCTTACAGTGTTGTGGCAATGCCACCACCACCACGAAAGGCCCAATTTTTCAGCCCCTGTTCAAAAGGGGCATGTAATTACAATTCTTGATCTAATAATTCACAGCAGGGCCCATTCCTGCACCCACCAAGAGTAACTCTGAGGGCTTACAGTGTTGTGGCAATACCACCACCACCACCACGAAAGGCACAATTTTTCAGCCCCTGTTCAACAGGGGCATGCAATTACAATTCTTGATCTAATAATTCACAGCAGGGCCCATTGCTGCACCCACCAAGAGTAACTGTCAGGGCTTACAGTGTTGTGGCACCAGCACCACCATCAAAGGCCCAATTTTTACTACCACTGTTCAACAATTATATGTAATTAAAATTCCTGATATAATAGTTGACAGCAGGGTGTTCCAGCACCAACCAAGAGTAACTGTGAGTGCTTACAGTGTTGTGCCAACACCAACAACTAAGGGGCCTATTTCTGCAGAGTATATATGGCAGGTCCCTACTTTCAAACATCCAACTTACAAACGACTCCTACTTGCAAACGCAAGAAGACAACAGGAAGTGAGAGGAAATCTACCCCATGGAAGGAAAATTCTCTCCTGTAAGAATTAATATGGGAGAAAGGTGTCTCCTCTGTACTGATGCTTTATCACCAATCCTTGTTTCAAGAAAAACACCACATTTCAAAAACAGTTGTCATTGGGACGGAAAGTGAGGTGAAATGTTCTGAACAGGGGCACAGACAGCAAAACAAATGTTACAGGGGTGATAACCCTTACCTATGTTTTCCAAAAAGTTTAAAAATAGATTTTTGGGCTGGAGCTACACTTAAACAATGTACCTGTTCAAAATTACAAACAGATTCTACATAAGAACAAACCTACAGTCCCTGTCTTGTATGCACCGCCTGTATACGGCTGTTCAGAGTATATAGGGCCTTTTTTATTTTATGTGCGGGGTTCCCCTTAATATCCATACAAGACCCAAAGGGGCTGGTAATGGGCTGGGGCAGGGGGGGGGGGTCATGGGGTAGCTATGCCATTTTTCTTAAAGATTTTCATCCATATTACCGGGACCAGACATTACATTAAAGCCGCAAGCAGTTTTAAATGGCTTTTTTTTCCTTTAGAAGTGTCATTTTGTGCAGGGACAGTTCTAAACACGGGAAACACGTGGCACTTCACAGGCATACTTTAGACACCCCCCAGGTACGATATTTAAAGGAATATTTGACTTTTTTTTTTTCACTTTATGCATCATTAAAATGACTGCTCCCGAAAAACGACCGTTTTTAAAACTTATTTTTGCATTGATACATGTCCCCTGGTGCACAACCCGGGTTCCCAAACCCTTTTTAGGAAAATAACATGCATAATAGTTGTTATAATTAGCACTTTAGAATTCGAACGTTCGCATCCATTGTATTTAATAGGGTTCTAATGTTCGTACGAACTTTCGGTCCGTTCGCGGGTTCTGGTGCGAACCGAACCCGGGGGTGTTCGGCTCATCACTAGTTCTGAGAGAATATTCATCTTCATAATGAGCCAGGCTCCGAAGACTTATAGGGAGTGACATGTTTGTTTCAACCTGCATAGATGGTTCGAGTGTACTAAGTTTTTTTATTGGTTGTTTTTTTATTGGTTGCTTCTAGTTTTTATTTTCTATGTTAGTTTTTTTTATGTTCGAGCCTGGGTATGCCCAAATAGGCTCTATTTTGTACTTAAATATTGCAATAAAAATAAATAAAAAACATGTCAATGAAGCAAAGCAAACAGTACAAATTACAACACAGTGGTTAAAGGACAAAAAGGTGAATGTCTTTATATGGCCTAGTCAGAGCCTAGACTTAAATCCCATTGAAATTTCACAAATGGTCACCATCAAATTGAATGAACTTGAGCAGTTCTGCAAAGAAGAGTGGGCAAATATTGCAAAGTCTAGATGTGCAAAGGTAAATAGTTATGCTGTGAAAAATAATAGTATTATAACACCATCCTGCTGGTAGAATCTAATACACAGTATAATTTAGTAGACATGTGCAATTCGTTTAGTTCTGAATTCATTTTTTAACAAAGTTAGTTAATTCCGAGATTTCCGAATTTAAAAATTTCCGAATTTCGGAAATTGAAGAATTAGCTAATTTGTCAAAAAAATCGGAACTAAACTAATTGCACATGTCTACTAAATTATACTGTGTAATAGATTCTACCAGCCAGATGGTGTTATAATACTATTATTTTTAGAAAATTCGGAAATTCAAAGTTTTGGAAATTTGAAATTTCGGAAATTAGAAAATCCGGAAATTCTAAATTTAGGAAATCCTAAAATCTGAAAATTCGGAAGTTGAAAAATTCGGAAATTCGAAATTTCAGGAAATCCGAAAATCCGAAAATTCAGAAATTTTAAAATTCGGAAATTTCGGAATTAACTAATTTGTCAAAATTTGTTAAAAAACTAATTCGGAACTAAACAAATTGCACATGTCTACAAAATTATACTGTGTATTAGATTCTACCAGCAGGATGGTGTTATAATACTATTATTTTTCGAAAGTTCGGAAATTCAAAATTTCGTAAATTCAAAAATTTGAATTTGTGAAAGGATGGTGTTATAATACTTTTTTTTTTTGGGTAAAAACGGAAATTCAAAATTTCGCTGTTAGTGAACGTAACGAATATAGGGTTGAGCGAACCCGAACTGTAAAGTTCGGGTCCGTACCGAACTTTAGCTTTTTCCCGAACCCGGACTTTGCGCGAAAGTCCGGGTTCAGGTTCGGGTTCGGCAATCTAATGGCGCAGTTAGAAATGCTTCAGGGGCCAGCCAATCACCTTTTGATTAGCTGGTGTGCCCTTAGAAGCCATCATAGCCATGCCTACTAATGGCATGGCTGTGATTGGTCAGTGCAACATGTGACCCAGCTTCTATATAAGCTAGAGGCACACAGCACACACGTCACTCTGCTTCAGAATAGATAGGGAGAGGATCTTGTCTGCTGCTGCTGCTTTTAGGGAGAGATTGAAAAATACATGAGTTAGTCCTGATTCTGGAATCTGAGGGAAAAGATAGAGAGACAGTGTAGTGTAGGGCCAGGTTCCTGTTGGTGCTTTCAGGGAGAGAGATATATTATATAGGAATAGGAGTCCAGATTCAGAGATATAACTCAGCGATCTGTATAGGTTTACCTGTTTGTGTTGCAGTGCAGTCTTTTTACACTGCCATGAGCCCAGTGTCAGAGAAAATCTACCTTTTATCTGCAAGCTCAGTGCACCAGCACTGCATATATTACGTTGAGAGATACACCGTTTCCATACTGTGGGTGTATTCTGCTCTTAAAAAAAGATCCATTTAGGGCAAAAAAAAGGCACTTTATTGTGCTCTTTTCCAAAAGACCCATTAAGGGCAAAAAAAAAAAAATTTGCATTTTATTTTGCTCGTGCAAAAAAAGACCCGTTTAGGGCAAAAAAAAAATAAAAAAATTTGCACTTTAACCACTTCCCGACCGCGCCATGTACAAAAGACGTCCACAGCGCGGTCGAGTTATCCTGAGTGGACGTCCCAGGGACGTCCTCACAGAATCTTGCTCCCGCGCGCCCCCAGGGGCGCGCTCCAGGATATGTCCGTGACCGCCGGGTCCGGAAGACCCGGCGCATCACGGATCACGGTAGATGGCCGCTAATCGCGGCCGTTTACCACGTGATCGCTCCGTCAAATGACGGAGCGATCACTTGTAAACAGACCGGCGTCATTTGATGACGCCGGTTCCTCCCTCCCCTCTCTGTACCGATCGGTACAGTGTGAGAGGAGAGGGGAGGGAGCGGATCATGTCCGCTCCCTCCCCCATGTCAGCTGTGGGCTGGATCTGTGACAATTGCAGTCACAGATCCAGCAATCCATCCATCCCTGCTCAGCCATCCCTGTGCAATACTCTGCCAATACTCTGCAATACACCCTGTGCAATACTCTGCAATACACCCTGTGCAATACTCTGCAATACCCTGTGCAATACTCTGCAATACCCTGTGCAATACTCTGCAATACCCTGTGCAATACTCTGCAATACACCCTGTCAATACTCTGCAATACCCTGTGCAATACTCTGCAATACACCCTGCCAATACTCTGCAATACCCTGTGCAATACTCTGCAATACACCCTGCCAATACTCTGCAATACCCTGTGCAATACTCTGCAATACACCCTGCCAATACTCTGCAATACACCCTGCCAATACTCTGCAATACACCCTGTGCAATACTCTGCAATACACCCTGTGCAATACCCTGCCCATACTCTGCAATACCCTGTGCAATACCCTGCCCATACTGTGCAATACCCTGCCCATACCCTGCCATACTCTGCAATACTCCACAATACCCAGCAATACTCCACAATACCCGGCAATACTCCACAGTACCCAGCAATACTCCACAATACCCGGCAATACTCCACAATACCCAGCAATACTCCACAATACCCGGCAATACTCCACAATACCCGGCAATACTCCTCAATACCCGGCAATACTCTGCAATAACCACTTCCCGCCCGCCCGCCGGCCGTCATATGACGTCCTTGACTTTGTGCGGAGATATCTGAATGATGGGAGCAGCTACAGGCATCATTCAGATATTCGCTTTTTCAGCTGGCGATTCCCTACACCATAAGAACAATCATAGCGGCTGTTCCACCGCTTGATCGCTCTTACGGAAGGTGAGAGGGGATGCCCCCCCCCCTCCCGCTGCCCTCCGGTGCTTCTACCGACTCACCGCTACGATCAAAGCCAAGATTGTTTTTTTTTTTGTTTTTTTTTTAGGCTTCCCAGCCTAGAGGTGAGATGTGGGGTCTTATTGACACCCCCCCCCCATATCTCACTGTAAAGAGGACCTGTCATGCCATATTCCTATTACAAGGGATGTTTACATTCCTTGTAATAGGAATAAAAGTGCTAAAAAAAAAAATTTGGGGCGGAAAAACATGTCAAACTAAAATAAATAAAGTAAAATGAACAATAAAATATATATTTTTTTTTTAAAGCGCCCCTGCCCCCGCGAGCTCGCATGCAGAAGTGAACGCATACATAAGCCCCGCCCACATATGAAAACGGTGTTCAAGCCACACATGTGAGGTATCGTTGCGAACGTTAGAGCGAGAGCAATAATTTTGGCCCTAGACCTCCTCTGTAACTCGAAACATATAACCAGTAAAAATATTTAAAGCATTGCCTATGGGGATTTTTAAGTAGCGAAGTTTGGCGCCATTCCACGAGCGTGTGCAATTTTGAAGGGTGACATGTTAGGTATCTATTTACTCGGCGTAACTTCATCTTTCACATTATGCAAAAACACTGGGCTAACTTTACTGTTTTTTTTTTCTTTTAGGCACAAAACTGTTTTTTTTCCGTAAAAAACGCGTTAGAAAAATTTCTGCGCAAATACCGTGCAAGATAAAAAGTTGCAATGACCACCATTATATTCTTTAAGGTCTTTGCTAAAAAAACATATATAATGTTTTGGGGTTCTATGTAATTTTATAGCAAATAAATGATGATTTTTACATGTAGGAGAGAAATGTCAGAATTGGCCTGGGTGCTCCAGAACGCCTGAAGGTGCTCCCTGCATGTTGGGCCTCTGTATGTGGCCACGCTGTGTAAAAGTCTCACACATGTGGTATCGCCATACTCGGGAGGAATAGCAGAATGTGTTTTGGGGTGTAATTTGTGGTATGCATATGCTGTGTGTGAGAAATAACCTGCTAATATGACAATTTTGTGGAAAAAAAAAAAAAGAAAAAAAAATCTTGATTTTTGCAAAGAATTGTGGGAAAAAATGACAACTTCAAAAAACTCACAATGACTCTTTCTAAATACCTTGGAATGTCTTCTTTCCAAAAAGGGGTCATTTGGGGGGTATTTGTACTTTTCTGGCATGTTAGGGTCTCAAGAAATGAGATCGGCCGTCAGTACTTCAGGTGTGATCAATTTTCAGATATTGGCACCATAGCTTGTGGACTCTATAACTTTCACAAAGACCAAAAAATATCCACCAATTTGTACTTATTTTTACCAAAGATATGTAGCAGTATAAATTTTGGCCAAAATGTATGAAGAAAAAATACTAATTTGCAAAATTTTATAACGGAAACAAAGAAAAATTCATTTTTTTACAACATTTTCAGTCTTTTTTCTCTTATAGCGCAAAAAATAAAAAACCCAACAGTGATTAAATACCACCAAAAGAAAGCTCTATTTGTGTGAAAAAAAGGACAAAAATTTCATATGGGTACAGTGTTGTATGACTGAGTAATTGTCATTCAAAATGTGAGAGCACCGAAAGCTGAAAATTCGTCTGGTTAGGAAGGGGGTTTAAGTGCCCAGTTGTCAAGTGGTTAATGTACGCTTGCAAAAAGACCCATTTAGGGCCACAAAAAATATTTTGCAGTGTGTTATACATATGTGGAGGCGTGTGAAATAAACCATTTCTATATATTTGTCTTCTACTGTGCTATACTAAAAAAACAACATTTTTTTTGAATAGCATTTTCTGCAGTTCTGTAGCTGTGCGATTCAGCGGTTACGTAACTGTGGGTGTGTTGTGGTCTTCCAAAAAACGCCATTTAGGGCCACAAAAAATATTTTGCAGTGTGTTATACATATGTGGAGGTGTGTGAAATAAACAATTTCTATATAGTTTTCTTCTACTGTGCTATACTAAAAAAACAACATTTTCTTTTTCGTACATCATGGGACACAGAGTGACTTAGTCATTACTAATGGGTTATATAGATTACCTTCAGGTGTTGGCACTGGCCAATTCCAAACCGGAAGTACCCTCCCCTATATAAGCCCCTCCCATCCGGGAGCACCTCAGTTTTTTGCCAGTGTCTAAGGTGTTGGCCAAAGAGTAACATGTGTTTTCACTGGGCTTGTGTACAGGTTCTTTTGGGCCTTAGTAAGCTGTTCCGGATCCCACCAAAAAAGCTTCATAGCTAAACGGTCGGTACCCGGGCCTTGCAGCAGAAGAGCAAGGTTTTGCCTGTAATGCCTCTCTTAGGAGGGCTGGACCCTGGGATCCAGAGCTCTGGTCATACCCACGACCAAGATGTTGTCTGTGCAGGGTGCTATACAGGTCCAGGGGAGTGGAATCCTTGGGAACCCGGTCCCTGAAGGTTTAATTACAATGCCTGCCGTGATAGGTGAAGTTTGGACTTCTGTGGACCAAACAAAGTCCTGCGGCGGGGATCAGGTAAGTGGGGGCCCCCAGGAACTTGGTTCTATTGGGGGACCCCCAAGCCTAATTTGTCTTTCTGTCTGTTACCTAACGGTATTCCCGCTAATATCTGTGTATGCCTGTAACTACTGAAAATGTAAAATTTTAATAGTAGTCAAGAAAAAAAAAAAAAAAAAGGGGGACCGCGGTACCTGTGTTAAACCACTAGAGGCCGCTGTAGTCCATTTTTCTTGTCATGTGGATCTTTGGTTTTCTCAAGTCAAAAGATCCAGGCAGTTGGTAAGTTTCTCTGTGGGAATCCACTTCCTCTGCCCTGTTGCTGCGCTCATCCACCGCACAGGCCCTCCGGCAAAAAGGGCCCTGGCTCCTAGTCCCTGTTTGATTTAGAAAAGGGCGCCAATGGCGCACGGGCGTGCGCGCGGGCGCGTGCACGCGCCTCCTATGAAAAAAAAGGGGCGGGGCGGGTGGATGACGCTCGATGCGCGCCGCGGCGCTTCTGCGCATGTGCAGGCGTCCCAGCATGGATAAAAGACACAGTACAAGTGTCAGCTGGATGCAAACAGAGCTAGAAACAAACAGTGGCACACAGAGGCGGTTGATGCAGGCATCCCCATAGAAAGGCACTTTAGTGGACACCAGCTGGTATATAGCAGCAACTGTGTTAGACTATTACCAGCAAAAATTGGTGTATGACGACGGGAATACCTCAGCTTTGTGCTTAAAGGATATGTCGTCCAGACGCTCCGGAAATAGGTCTTCCAGGAAGCCAAAGGGGTCTCCATCGGGCTCTGAGGATATTGGGCATGCTTGTACTGCACCAATCTCCCCTGAGAATTCAGAGGTCAGTAGCCGTAGAAACCCCGCAGGAGTGCCTGGTGCTGCGGCTGTCCCCAGTCCACCTGCTCCTGTATATATAACAGAGGAGGTTTTATCCTCAACTCTGGGAGGATTGGAAGAGAGATTAACAGCATTGATCGCTGCTTCCCTGTCACAGGAAAAGCGCGTCCGATCTCCGTCTCCTCCTTCAGAGTGCCTGTTAGTGGAGGAACAGCCCCACACAGAGATCGACCTACCTGAAGGGGATCAGGATGAGGTTGATTCAGTTATGGAGGAATCAACAGTGGAAGAACCTTTCTCAGCATCTCAGGCTGAAAGATTATGGGTTCAGTCTCTGACTAACATGGTCCGATCAGCATTTAAAATGCCTCTGGCGGAACCACCATCCACTACGGTTTCCTCGCTGGGGTCGCTAAAAGCTCCCCAGGCTGTCTGTTCCTTTCCAATCCACCCTTTATTAGAAGGGCTTATTTACCAGGATTGGGAGCATCCTGATAAAATATTTGCTCCCCCCAAGAGATTTCCGGTGATCTATCCCATGGAGGATAAGTTCATAAAAAAATGGAGGGTCCCTACAGTGGACGCAGCCATCTCTTCTGTTAACAAATCACTGACATGTCCAGTAGATAATGTTCCAATGTTCAAAGACCCAATAGATAAAAAATTGGAGTCTTTACTAAAATCTGCTTTCTCTACAGCAAGCATGGTGACACAACCTGCGGTAGCAGCGATTGGAGTCTGCCAAGCAGTGAAAGATCAGTTGAAACAAGTCTTAAGGGACTTACCAGATCAGCAGGCTCTTGCCCTAGCTGACCTGCCTAGAGCCTTGTGTTTTGCGGTGGACGCCATAAAGGATACAATCCAACAGGCCTCCCGCTTTACGCTGTCTATAGTACATATGCGTAGGCTTCTGTGGCTCAAAAACTGGTCTGCTGAAGCTCCCTGTAAAAAACTGCTGGTTAGCTTCCCATTTCATGGAGAACGCTTATTTGGAGAAGATCTGGACAAATATATCCAGAAAATTTCTGCCGGTAAAAGTTCACTCTTACCGGTTAAGAACAAGGGTAGAAGTCTTTCTTTTAAGAGGCCTACTTCTCCAGTCCCGGGCACATCGGCTGTGAAGCAGTTCCGACGGCCTCCGCGGTCAAATTCAGGGGGCAGAAATCAGGGACAATCACAGGGTAACAAGAAACCCTGGATCAAGAGAGGTACAAAACCTCCCCCCAAGGCATGAAGCGTTGCCCCCACTCAATCGGGTGGGGGGAAGACTTCAGTTGTTCACAGAGACCTGGCGGGACACCATCAGAGACAGATGGGTGCTCTCCGCAGTAAGTCTGGGATACAAGCTGGAGTTAAAAGGCACTCCTCCTGCCCAATTTATGAGGTCAAACGTGCCAAGAGATCCCCAGAAGAGAGAATCCCTCCTTCTGGCACTAGAACAACTATTGCTCCAAGGTGTAATCATGAAGGTTCCCCTGGAAGAAAGCGGATTCGGGTTTTACTCGAACCTTTTCACAGTCCCCAAACCAAATGGGGACGTGAGGCCCATATTAAATCTAAAAGGGCTAAACAAGTTCCTAAATATCAGGACTTTTCGGATGGAGTCGATCCGATCGGTGGCCACCGCCCTACAAGGGCAGGAATGGTTAGCCTCGATCGACATAAAGGATGCTTATCTGCATATTCCCATCTTTCCGGCCCACCAGAAATTTCTACGCTTTGCAGTAGAAGGGCGCCATTTTCAGTTCAGAGCCTTACCTTTCAGTCTGGCCGCAGCACCACGAGTGTTCACAAAAATTCTGGCCCCATTATTGGCCAATCTAAGAACACAGGGTGTAACGATAATGGCATATCTAGACGACCTGCTACTAATAGACCACTCAGTGGAAAAGCTGGAAGTATCTATTCACAAGACAATCAAGTATCTGGAATATCACGGTTGGATTATCAACCGGGACAAGTCAGCTCTAAGACCAGTCAAAAGTCTGGAATACTTAGGGCTAAGGCTGGATTCAAATCAGAGAAAGATTTTCTTACCTCCAGAGAAGGTGTCGTCTTTAAAAGATTTGACCCACTTAGTGGGTACAAAAAGAAAACCATCCATACGCCTCTGCATGAGGCTGCTGGGAAAAATGGTGGCTTCATTCGAAGCGGTACCCTACGGTCAATTCCATTCAAGGAATTTGCAAAGGGCCATACTGTCAGCCTGGAACAAAAAAGTTCAGGCTTTAGACTTACCAATGTCCCTGTCCCCTTCCGTTCGCAAGAGCCTCCATTGGTGGTTGGTGCCCCAGAATCTGGAAAAAGGGAAACCCTTCAGTCCGGTTTCTTGGAAGGTAGTCACTACAGATGCCAGCCTCATAGGCTGGGGGGCAGTACTGGAGCAATGGTCTCTCCAGGGCAAGTGGTCAGAAGCAGAAAAGGCCCTGCCCATCAATCTCTTAGAGATACGAGCAGCCCGGTATGCCCTAGTAGCATGGACATCCAAACTCCAAGGGTCCCCTGTCAGAATTCAATCAGACAATGCCACAGCAGTGGCATATATCAATCACCAGGGTGGCACCAGGAGTCGTGCAGCCCAGAGGGAAGCAAATTGCATCCTGGAGTGGGCAGAAAAATATGTCCCAGCCATATCCGCGGTTTTCATCCCAGGAGTGGAAAATTGGAGAGCGGACTTTTTAAGTCGCCAACAATTATGCCCGGGGGAATGGTCTCTTCACCCCGAGGTTTTCCAGGCAATATGCCAGCGGTGGGGAACACCGGATGTAGATCTGCTAGCATCCAGATTCAACGCAAAGGTGGACAAATTTGTGTCTCGCACAAGGGATCCTCTAGCTTGCGGCTCGGATGCCCTAGTGTTCCCTTGGGATCAGTTCAAGCTGATATATGCATTCCCACCGCCACAATTGTTACCGCGATTACTCCGCAGAATCAGGGTAGAAAAGAAACCAGTGATTCTGGTGGCTCCAGCGTGGCCCCGAAGGGCATGGTACGCGGAGATTGTAAAAATGTCAGTGAGGAGTCCTTGGACCCTCCCACATCGTCCGGACCTGCTGTCGCAAGGACCGATATACCACCCTTCCTTACCAGCCCTAGGTTTGACGGCCTGGCTATTGAAGCCCACATTCTGAAAAAGAGAGGGCTCTCTAATTCTGTGGTATCTACCATGATCAATGCCAGGAAGCCGGTATCCAGGCAGATCTATTATAGGATCTGGAAAGCGTACATTACGTGGTGTGAGGCCAAGAGATGGCATCCACGTAAGTACGTGATAGGGAGGATTTTGGACATCCTACAGTGGGCTGTGATAGGAAGCTGGCCTTGAGTACTATCAAGGGTCAGATTTCGGCCTTGTCAATATTTTTTCAAAGGCCCTTGGCTTCGCATTCACTAGTCAAAGCTTTCATACAAGGAGTGATGCGTATTAGCCCTCCGGTTAGTATTCCCATATGTCCTTGGGACTTAAACCTGGTTCTGTCAGTTCTACAGAAACAACCGTTTGAACCATTGCAACATATTTCCTTGGTTCTTCTCACCAGGAAATTGATTTTCTTAGTAGCCGTTTGTTCGGCTAAAAGAGTATCGGAATTAGCCGCCTTGTCCTGTAAGGAGCCATATCTGGTTGTCCATAAGGACAGAGTAGTATTACGTCCTCATCCAGCCTTTCTTCCTAAGGTGGTATCGAGGTTTCATTTGAACCAAGATGTGGTTCTTCCTTCTTTTTTCCCCAAACCTAGCTCGGTAGAGGAAAAGTTATTACATTCCTTGGATGTAGTAAGAGCAGTTAAAGCTTATCTAAAAGCCACTGCTCAGATTCGCAGAACGGATACTTTGTTTATTCTGCCGGAAGGCCCTAAAAAGGGTCAGGCAGCATCAAAATCCACTTTAGCCAAGTGGATTCGACAGGTCATAATACAAGCCTATGGCTTGAGAAAGAGACCGCCTCCGTTCAAAGTTAGGGCGCACTCCACAAGAGCAGTTGGAACTTCATGGGCAGTGCATCACCAGGCCTCCCTGGCTCAAGTATGTAAGGCCGCAACATGGTCTTCGGTACACACGTTTACTAGATTCTACCAGGTAGACGTTAGAAGTCAGGAGGATGTCGCCTTTGGGCGCAGTGTGTTGCAGGCCGCAAAAGATCCTCATGCCTGATGGCGCCCAGCTTATGTATCCCTCCCCTCATTTGGCATTGCTTTGGGACGTCCCATTAGTAATGACTAAGTCGCTCTGTGTCCCGTGATGTACGAAAAAGAAAAAGGGATTTTTATAACAGCTTACCTGTAAAATCCTTTTCTTGGAGTACATCACGGGACACAGAGCTCCCACCCCTCTTTTTGGGACACTTATTGCTTGGCTACAAAACTGAGGTGCTCCCGGATGGGAGGGACTTATATAGGGGAGGGTACTTCCGGTTTGGAATTGGCCAGTGCCAACACCTGAAGGTAATCTATATAACCCATTAGTAATGACTAAGTCGCTCTGTGTCCCGTGATGTACTCCAAGAAAAGGATTTTACAGGTAAGCTGTTATAAAAATCCCTTTTTTTTTTAATAGCATTTTCTGCAGTTCTGTAGCTGTGCGATTCAGCGGTTACGTACTGTGGGTGTGTTGTGGTCTTCCAAAAAACGCCATTTAGGGCCACAAAAAATATTTTGCAGTGTGTTATACATATGTGGAGGTGTGTGAAATAAACAATTTCTATATAGTTTTCTTCTACTGTGCTATACTAAAAAAACAACATTTTTTTTGAATAGCATTTTCTGCAGTTCTGTAGCTGTGCGATTCAGCGGTTACGTACTGTGGATGTGTTGTGGTCTTCCAAAAAATGCCATTTAGGGCCACAAAAAATGTTTTGCAGTGTGTTATACATATGTGGAGGTGTGTGAAATAAACAATTTCTATATAGTTTTCTTCTACTGTGCTATACTAAAAAAACGAAATTTTTTTTGAATAGCATTTTCTGCAGTTCTGTAGCTGTGCGATTCAGCGGTTACGTACTGTGGGTGTGTTGTGGTCTTCCAAAAAACGCCATTTAGGGCCACAAAAACTATTTTACAGTGTGTTATACATATGTGGAGGTGTGTGAAATAAACAATTTCTACATAGTTTTCTTCTACTGTGCTATACTAAAAAAACAACTTTTTTTTTTGAATAGCATTTTCTGCAGTTCTGTAGCTGTGCGATTCAGCGGTTACGTACTGTGGGTGTGTTGTGGTCTTCCAAAAAACGCCATTTAGGGCCACAAAAAATATTTTGCAGTGTGTTATACATATGTGGAGGTGTGTGAAATAAACAATTTCTATATAGTTTTCTTCTACTGTGCTATACTAAAAAAACGAAATTTTTTTTGAATAGCATTTTCTGCAGTTCTGTAGCTGTGCGATTCAGCGGTTATGTACTGTGGGTGTGTTGTGGTCTTCCAAAAAACGCCATTTAGGGCCACAAAAAATATTTTGCAGTGTGTTATACATATGTGGAGGTGTGTGAAATAAACAATTTCTATATAGTTTTCTTCTACTGTGCTATACTAAAAAAACAACATTTTTTTTGAATAGCATTTCCTGCAGTTCTGTAGCTGTGCGATTCAGCGGTTACGTACTGTGGGTGTGTTGTGGTCTTCCAAAAAACGCCATTTAGGGCCACAAAAAATATTTTGCAGTGTGTTATACATATGTGGAGGTGTGTGAAATAAACAATTTCTATATAGTTTTCTTCTACTGTGCTATACTAAAAAAACAACATGGTTGAGCAGTATGTGTCCACAGGCCTACACGTACTGGATGACGGGTCTGCCCCCTTTAACTTCTGGGTCTCCAAATTGGGCACATGGCCTGAGCTTGCCCTTTATGCCTTGGAGGTGCTGGCCTGCCCTGCAGCCAGTGTATTATCTGAACATGTATTTAGCACGGCAGGGGGCGTTACCACAGACAAGCGCAGCCGCCTGTCCAGAGCCAATGTGGACAAGCTCACGTTCATTAAAATGAACCAGGCATGGATCCCACAGGACTTGTCCGTACCTTCTGCAGAATAGACATGTATACCGGTGTTGTGACAAAAACTGTCTGGCCATCGGATTGTGTCCGGCCCATACTGCGAAGGCGCAGCGCTTGCGCAGTACAGAGGACAAGGAGATTCACAAAATCTCCGAAGATGAACGGCGCCTGCGCAGTGAGTGCAGGTTCAAGCCCCACCATCCAAGTGGACATACGGTAGCACATAGTAACAGGGCCCCTCACGGGCTCGGTTCGATCGCCACGCTTCGGGCACGGCCTCACTTGGCTCGGCTTGAACCATGGATGGTGTGGCCTTCACCTGAACTCACCACGCAGGCGCCGTTCGTCTTGGGAGATTTTCGAAATCCCCTTATCCTACATACTGAGCAAGCGCAGTACAGGGTGGACACTATTTGACGGGTGACAGAATTCGACACATCACCGGCCTTACCCAGCCATTGTTGTATTTTTGAACCAGTGTTGGCTACCTCGTCCTTCTCCACCGCCGCTTCCACCTACACAGCCACATCCACCGCCACCTCAACCTCCTACTCCATATGGACCTCGTCCTCCTAGGTCAAGATTATAATTTGTATTTTATTTTTTTGTAGCGCACAGATCCTTTCCCCCTTACCTGCCTTTATGTTGTTGGCTCCTCGCAGGAGGGAGAAAGGCACACCGCACTACCAGCCCGTACCCTCCTATATAAAGAGGTTGAGCGGTGTACTTGACGGGCCGTGTCCACAGCTGGAGTCAAAACTCCTCCAGAGGATGATTCTCACCTCTACTGTAGGTAGAGGCAAGTCCTTTAATTCCCAGTAAAGTCAATGTCCACACCAGCTGAAATTACAACTCTTATTCTCTCATGGCAAAATAAACTCTACTCGGATAGAAAAGGTTAGAGCAAAGAAACAGGACAGCTTAAGGTGTGGAGGAGGTCCAGGCACAAAAGTAGCACATTCACTTATCTGCTTAGGTTTCTCAAACAGTTTTAGGTGCACGGTCTCTGCCACAGACCTTGAGGTTGGTCTCTGCCATAGACCGGGTGTACAAGGCCCCTGCCACGGACCTGGAGAACTTTGGTCTCTGCCACAGACCAGGGTGTATAAGGCCCCTGCCACGGGCCGGGTGAATAAGGCCTCTGATACAGTCAAGATGACCTTGAGCTTCTCCTTCTACGAACCTAGCCCATATCAAGGGGAAGAATCTCTCCAGGGAGTCAACAGACCCTTCCTTCACCGTGACTCCCGCATCGGTCTATCAGAATGATCCTCCCTTCCCTGGAACATGGTCCCCTACACGAGGCGGCACCCTAAGACTCCTCGACCCTTAGCGGACTCCAGACAAAGGCTCTGGACTCCAGGCTTTACTCCCGCACCTAGGCCTCCATACCCAGGGCAGCAGGAACTCCAGGATAGTACCTCACCCCGGGCTAAAGGTACCCGAGATGGAACAGGAACACATGCACCCAGGCCGAAGGCACCTGGGCGTGGACCCCACTGGACATCAGCCCCCAGGCCAAAGGTCTGCCCCTTTTATATGCTCTCCCGGCATGCACAGCAGGTTCCCCGCCCCGCTGTACTACTGCCAAGAGGGGACACAAAAGGCACAGCACTGTATCGGCGGTTCAACCCTAGCCTACCATGGCAGCGCCACCTGTAGGCCGCAGGGAACTGCACACCAATACTGTCCCCCGAGGACAAAATGGTCCATGACCATGAATCCTACAGAATTAGGGTGTTTGAGCATATTTACCACTCAAACACTTCCCTTAAATTTAGCACCCCGCTACATTTTTATTTCAAAGTATTTTATTTTCCCACTAGCTTATCCATTAAATTGAATAATTTATTCCAGAAAGGGCGTATTCCGGGGCATTCCCACCATATGTGTGGCATCGTGCCGTTGAGTTTCTGAGGTTCTTAATGACTTCCCGTACCTCTTCTGCTGAAAAGGGGGCCTCCAGCATATTTTTTTATTTTTTTATTTTTTTATGTTATTTTAAGTTATTTCCCTATCCGCATTTGTTCCATTACTTTTTTAGAGCCTTTTTAGTCCTTAGAAGTCCGGGTCCCCATTGACTTCAATGGGGTTCGGGTTCGGGTTAAAGTTCGGTCCCGAACCCAAACTTTTTTCCGAAGTTCGGCCGAACCCGTCGAACCCGAACATCCAGGTGTCCGCTCAACTCTAAACGAATACGAATTCATCCGAAGTTACGAATTAGCCAAAATAACGAATGTCGCATCTAAACGAATGGAACGTAACGATCTAATAATAATAAATAATAATAATAAAAACTTTTTATTATTATTATTATAATTTGTTCCATTCCATTTGTTTAGCTGCGGCATTCGTTATTTTGGATAATTCGTAACTTTAGATTAATTTGTATTAGTTACATTCTATAATTTAATAGTAATAATTAGTTTTTTAATTTTACCGATTTTCTTTCTTTTTTCTCGTATATTTTCGAATTTTCGGATTTTCGAAAATTCTAAATTTGAAAATTCGAAAAATTCTTACTTCCAAAATTCGAGAATCTAAAATTAGAAATTAGAAAATTACAAATTAGAAAATTAGAAAATTCAGAATTCCAAAATTCGGAAATTCGAAAATGTGGATTTTCAAATTTTCAAATGTCCGAATTTTCGATTTCCGAATTTCCGAATTTCGGATTTCACATTTCCAAATTCTGAATTTCAAATTTAACGAATTCCAAATTTTTAAATCTCCCAATTTCCGAATGTCCGAAAAAAGCAAAAACACTAATTAAATGAAAACAAACAATTTTTTTCAGCAGTGCACATGTCTATAATTTAGCATCCCTCATTTTAATGGAGAATTTGTGTTTATACTGTGTATTATAATGAGGGATGTAACATTATGCTGTGTAAAGTTTGCTCTAATAGAAAGTCATGCATTCATCTTTTGCGCATTTATTTGTAGAGCAGCTTCAAATACATCACACAAAAATACCTTGGACAAATTAAAGTGTCTGCATGTCCTTTATAAGGCCAGCTTACATTGGTTTAAGCATTGATGAGTGACTTCAAAATTGCTGTACTTAATGCCTCAATACAAGTGTTCTGTAAACAAAGAACAATGGGATTCAAAAGCTTGTCTGTGATGTTTGCACAAAACTATAAATCTGGCACTTAAGTCCCCATTTTGAAGGCTTATATGCAAGATATTGGCTATAAAAGGGGTATGGGGGTACTCTACTGGGGGATGTGTATCAATGCAAAAAAAAATCAGGAGTAGGGATTTTAATAATGCTTAAAGTGCAACAATAAAAATGAAAAATTCCTTTAAATATAGTGCCTTGGGTGTCATCTTAGTCTGCCTGTAATGTGGTGCATCTGTAACATGCATAGAACATGCTGCAGCAAAAATGATATTTCTAAGGAAAAAAAACAAGTCACATCACATTTAAATTGACTCGCAGATGCAATTGCTGGCACCCAGTTATGAAAAAAAATAATGAAAAAAGAAACGACATGGGGGATCCCCATAATCCCTACCAGACCTTTATCCGAGCAAGCAGCCTTGTAGGTCAGGAAAAGGGGGGTGCGAGCACCCCCCTGAACCATACCAGGCCACATGCCCCCAACATGGGGGGTGCTTTGGGGCAGGAGGGGCTCTGCCCACCAACCCAGAGCACCTTGTGCCCATGTTGATGGGGACAAGGGTCTCTTCCCCTCAACCCTGGCCAGGGGTAGTGTGTGGGCATGGTGTTTATCAGAATCTGGAAGTTTTTGACAATTTGGGGGAATACCTGCGGAACACCCTGTAAATTCGGGTGTTCCCCAAAACTGGGCAAACAGACAATTTTTGGCCCCAACTGATGCTCGGGCCGAACCGTTCACCCAACTCTCATCTCTAGTAATCACTGTAAACCTACAGGTGGCAACTCTTTTCTAGACTATTCAAGTTGCCACCAACACGCGTGGGGGTCAGTTCCATAGATTACAGCGAAATTGCTCTAAAATAGAGGATTATGAGAGGCAAGGTCAGACCCTCATTTACAAATTTATAGAAAAAGGGTACCCTGATTCATTAGTAGAAAGCGCATATCAAAAGCATCGTTCCCCCTTCTGTAACACTTCAAATAATAAGAACCAAAAAAGCAGAACAAAATTCTGTTAGATTTGTGACTGGGTACAATGATAAATATAGAACGATTACACATATAATTAGAAAACGATGGAACATTTTCCGACTGGATTTCAAGTTTGCGCTAATGCTGCCATCTGCCCCTCAGGTTACCTTTAGAAGGGCTAGAAGCCTCAAAAATACCATTGCACCCAGTAAATTAAAAACTCATAACGCAGTTAGATAAATGGATATCCGGTCCTACTTTGATCAGAGGACAGGGATCTTCCAATGCCGCAAAAGGCGTGGTCTGGCTTGCCAATTTATCCCCCACAGGAGGTCCAACTTTTCCAACAAGGATGGAAAGACCTATTACCATCAAACAGTTTATCACGTGCTGACCTGAATAGAGAATAGTACATTTTGCATTTTCCATGAAACCTTCTGTACTTAGGTCGCACTAAACGTACGAAGCGGAAATAGGTTGGAGAACATTGGAGGTTTATTAAGGGGGGATGTGACAAGCACAGTGTGCCTTGGCATTTCTTTTGTGTCATAATAAGGATTATATATGTCTAGAAGTCCTTTCTATTGAGTTTATTTCGGACAGAACCCTAACTGAAAACAAAAGATATTCCTTGCTTTGTAAGAGAGAAACCTTTTGCATTTTTAAACTTAACACGCTATCTCCTAATGGTCTCAATAAAGAATTGGAGACACAAAGTGTAATATGATTACATAGGGTCCATTCATTTATAATGTAATCCCAGGCTGGTTTCTATGTATTTATAGTAGCAGAAAAACAACAAACACTCCTGCGCACGAGATGACCGTCAAACATTCAATAGTCTATAACGATGACACCGGCCTTGCTGCCCTTCATGGATAGGGGTATCCTATTAGCAAACGAAAAAAGAAAGAACAAGGGCGCACCAGCCTAGTGTAATATCGTTAAGATATTTTATTTCAATTAAAAGCAACAGAAAGGTACTCACAAAGATAATACAATAGTTCGCAATGTACAAATGGTGCCTTGGAGGGCTGCAGCATGTGGAGCCCAAACCACACTCCAACCGATCATGAAGGACGTGATGGGGTGCACTACTGGCTGACGCGTTTCAAAGAGCACAGCTTCTTCTTCAGGGTATGTATTTATGTTTTTAATGTTCTTATAATCATCTTGGTATGGTTGGTGTAATAATATGAGTCTATACATGCATCTTTTTTTTTATAATTTTTATAATATATTTGGTATTTCCACCAGGAATTATTATTCTTCTATATGAAATGACAGTTTTTGTATATAACATATTTCAATTGTGTTATTTTTATTATTCATATATTCATGTATATTTTTTCACATATTTCTATTATTTTTTTATTTATCTTTTTCTTTCGTTGTTTATTAGAGTGTGTGTGTATAAAACCCTTCTTCCACTGGCAATCACAAAAAAGTTTGTTGTGGTGGTATTCCCTGGGCCTGTTCATTCCATTTTGGCGCCTGATGCGTTTGTTAAGAGCAAAATGGTAAATACACACACAAACCTTTTAAATTACACATTTGGAGGCATCTCTAAGAGTAACTCCACTTTTGTTGTGAAAAAAAAATCTCCTCTGAGTGATCAATGTACATTTCAGGGATTTTGAAAACCTTTGTTGCTAACTTCTACCTGTTTCTGATCGGAAGAAAAAGCCGTTTGTTCTTTTAATGTCTTTTGGATACTGATTCTTAAAGTGGATGTAAACCAGATTCATGAAATTTGAGCTGGGCACATATATCTGCAGTTAGGTATGAGCCGAACACCCCCCCCCCCCCGGTTCGGTTCGCACCAGACCATGTGAACAGGCAAAAAATTTGTTCGAACACGCGAACACCGTTAAAGTCTATGGGACACGAACATGAAAAATCAAAAGTGCTCATTTTAAAGGTTAATATGCAAGTTATTGTCATAAAAAGTGTTTGGGGACCTGGGTCCTGCCCCAAGAGACATGTATCAATGCAAAAAAAAGTTTTAAAAACGTCAGTTTTTTCGGGAGCAGTGATTTTAATAATGCTTAAAGTGAAACAATAAAAGTGAAATATTCCTTTCAATTTCGTACCTGGCGGGTGTGTATAGTATGCCTGTAAAGTAGCGCATGTTTTCCGTGCTTAGAACTGTCCCTGCACAAAATGTAATTTCTAAAGGAAAAAAAGCCATTTAAAACTACTCGTGGCTATTCATGAATTGCCGGGTCACGGCAATACAGATCAAAGTCATTGAAAAAAAATGGCAGGGGTTCCCCCCCAGTCCGAACCAAAAAAAAAAAAGAAGAAGCGTGGGGGTCCCCCCCCAAATTCCACATCACGCATTTTAGGTCTGGTATGGATATTAAGGGGAACCCCATGCCATATTTTTAAAAAAATGATGTGGGGTTCCCCCCAAAAATCCAAACTAGACCTTTCAGGTCTGGTATAGATTTTAAGGGGAACCCCCAAAAATCCATACCAGACCCTTATCCGAGCACGCAACCTGGCAGGCCGCAGGAAAAGAGGGGGGATGAGAGAGTGCCCCCCCCTGAACCGTACCAGGCCACATGCCCTCAACATGGGGAGGATGTCCCCATGTTGATGGGGACAAGGGCCTCATCCCCACAACCCTTGCCCGGTGGTTGTGGGGGTCTGCGGGCGAGGGGCTTATCGGAATCTGGAAGCCCCCTTTAACAAAGGGGACTCCCAGATTCCACCGCCCCTATGTGAATTGGTAATGGGGTACACTGTACCCCTACTATTTCACAAAAGAAATTGTCAAAAATGTTAAAAACCACACAGACACAGTTGGGATAAATCCCAATAAAAATAAAAAATAAAAAAACCATTCCAGCGATGTAATCCAGTCTGTCCAGCGTTGTAATCCATTCTTAATGTCCCGCAGGGCCGATCCTAGGGTCACATGCGCCTGGGTGCAGAAATATTTCTGGCGCCCCTAAAAGGGCATGGTCACCTTACTAACTCCTCCCCATTTTACAAATGTTTCTATGGTCATCGTTACCCTGGGATCCTCCCACGATCTCTTAATAATAAACAAAATACAGGAAGAGAAGCAGAGTACTCTAATCGGACCTGGAGGGTGGGTCTCTCTAATGGACACAGAGAGGGCCTCTGTTAGAGAGTCTGTTTATTAAGAGCCCCCAGACATAATACAGGAGATGGTCAGAGACTGCAGACATAATACAGGAGATGGTCAGAGACTGCAGACATAATACAGGAGATGGTCAGAGACTGCAGACATAATACAGGAGATGGTCAGAGACCACAGACATAGTACAGGAGATGGTCAGAGACTGCAGACATAGTACAGGAGATGGTCAGAGACTGCAGACATACTACGAGAGATGATCAGAGATTGCAGACATACTACAGGAGATGATCAGAGACTGCAGACATAATGCAGAAGATGGTCAGAGACTGCAGACATAATAGAGAAGATGATCAGAGACTGCAGACATGGTACAGGAGATGGTCAGAGACTGCAGACATGGTACAAGAGATCAATGCAGACTCACCAGTGCCCATCAAATGCAGCTTATCAGTGCCCACCAATTGCAGCCTACCATTGCTCACCAACTGTAGCCTAAAAGGTGCCCACAAAATGCACCCTTATTAGTGCCCACCAAATACAGCCTTATTAGTGCCCACCAAATGCAGCCTATCGGTGCCCACGAAATGCAGCCTACTAGTGCCTGCAAAATGCAGCCTACCAGTGCCCGCCAAATGCAGCCTACCAGTGCCCATCAAATGCAGCCTCATCAGTGCCCATCAAATGCAGCCTCATCAGTGCCCACCAAATGCAGCCTCATCAGTACCCTCCAAATGCAGCCTCATCAGTGCCCACCAAATGCAGCTTATCAGTGCCCATCAAATGCAGCCTACCAGTACCCAACAATTGCAGCCTTATAAGTGCTCACCAATTTCAGCCTACCAGTGCCCCTGGATCACACAGAAGAGCAATATTTTGCTGTCACAGAGCTTGGATTTGATTCGCCCGGGCAGCCACTGTAACAAAGACCGACTCGCGGCTCCTATGGTACACATCACACTGATTCAATTTCACGGCATTGCATCAGTGTGCAGGAGCCGGTCTAGGAGGCAAAACTTTGTTACAGCGCCGCCCGGGCATTTCAGACCAAAGCTCATGCGGTGAGAAGGAGGGAGAGGAGCACTCAGGGCCAGTGATAAGTATTTGTGACTACATAGGCAAAGATCCATTTTGACGCCCCCCCAACCCATACGCACTGTCCTCTTGCTACTCCCTGTCTAAAATCGAGCTGGTACCTCCTTTACACTGCGCCTGTAATGTGATGGGGCGCAATGTGAAGGACGTCACATACCACTGAAAATAGAACTTCCACTATACAGCAGTGTGTAATGAGGGGGTGGGGTTATGCATTTCTTGCTTCCCCTCACTGGTCACAGGCAGCTGAGGCCAACTAAAACCCATAAGCAACTCCCAGGTCACACCCCCCAGATACTCCCACTTTGATCACACCTCCCCGGATTCCCTAGGGGGGCTTTCACACTGAAGCACTGGATGCGCTGGCGGTATAGCGCCGCTATTTTTAGCGCTGCTATATCGTCGTTTTTGCGGCGAGAAGGGGTTAAAAACCACCTCAAAGCACCTCTGCGGTATAGCCGCGCTGTCCCATTGATTTCAATTGGCAGCAGCGGTAAAGGAGCGGCATACCGCTCCTTCACCGCCTCAAAGATGCTGCTTGCAGGAGATTTTTTTCTTGTCCTGCAAGCGCATCGCCTCAGTGTGAAAGCACTCTGGCTTTCACATTGAGACTGCAGGGACAGGAGTTTTTCAGGCGTTTTTTAGGCGCTAATTTTAGCCCAAAACGCCTGAAAAACTCCTCAGTGTGAAAGGGGCCTAACCCTAACTATACCCCCATATACCCCCCACCATGATCACACGTCCCCAGATACCCTCCACTCTGATCACACACACCCCCAGATACCACTACCCTGATTACACCACTGGATACCTGTCTACACACTGCAGGGTACTCCATCTCTACTAGAGAGAGAGGGGGTTAACAGAGATGGAAATGGACAGAGAAGGGGGTTGAGTGAGAGAGGTCAGGCTGAGAGAGAGGTGAGGCTGAGAGAGAGAGAGAGAGAGAGAGAGAGAGGGGTGAGGCTGAGAGAGGGAGAGAGAGAGAGAGATGGGGCTGAGAGAGAGAGAGAGATGAGGCTGAGAGAGAGAGAGATGAGGCTGAGAGAGAGAGAGAGAGATGAGGCTGAGAGAGAGATGAGGCTGAGAGAGAGATGAGGCTGAGAGAGAGATGAGGCTGAGAGAGAGATGAGGCTGAGAGAGAGAGAGAGATGAGGATGAGAGAGAGAGAGAGATGAGGCTGAGAGAGAGAGAGAGATGAGGCTGAGAGAGAGAGAGAGATGAGACTGAGAGAGATGAGGCTGAGAGAGATGAGGCTGAGAGAGAGAGAGATGAGGCTGAGAGAGAGATGAGGCAGAGCGAGAGAGGGGTGTGAGAGAGATAGAGGTGAGGCAGGGAGAGAGAGAGAGGTGAGGCTGAGAGAGAGGGGTGAGGCTGAGAGAGAGAGAGAGGGGGAGAGGGGGTGAGGCTGAGAGGAGAGAGAGAGAGAGGTGAGGCTGAGAGAGAGAGAGAGAGAGGGGGGAGGCTGAGAGAGATAGAGAGAGAGAGAGAGATGAGGCTGAGAGAGAGGTGAAGCTGAGAGAGAGAGAGAGAAGTGGGGCTGAGAGAGAAGTGAAGCTGAGAGAGAAGTGGAGCTGAGAGAGAGGGTAGTGGACAGAGAGGGGGAGGGACTCAGACAGAGGGCTGAGAGAGAGGGAGAGGTGGGGCTGAGAGAGGGGTTTAGAGAGATGGTAGTGGACAGAGAGGGGGCTAAGAGGATAGTGGACAGAGAGGGGGGCTGAGTGATAGAGGTTGGACTGAGACAGAGGGGGCTGAGTGATAGAGGTTGGGCTGAGATAGATGTGGGGCTGAGAGAAAGGGTAGTGGTGGTCAGAAGGTGGATCTGAGAGAGAGGGTGGTGGACAGAGGTGGGGGCTTAGAGAGAGAGGCGGGGGCAGAGAGAGAGAGGCGGGGGCAGAGAGAGAGAGGCGGGGGCAGAGAGAGAGGACGGCTGAGAGAGAGGACGGCTGAGAGAGAGAGGGGGGATTGTACTGAGGCTAGGTTCACACTGCTGCGATTTCAGAGTTTGCATGTGATTCGCACCACACTGCAGTGCACATCACATGCGATCTCTGTGCGGTGCGATTTCAGCCATACAAATGGTATGGCTGAATTCGCATCAAACTCGCACAGGAGCCTTTTTTTTGCCCGCAGCAGAATCGGATCGCATGGGTGTTCACACCCATGCAATCCGATTCCTGTTCGAGTTTGCAGATCGCACTGCGATATGCAAACTGATTTCGGGGTGTCATTAACTTTTAATTGACACTCCCAGCAGTTCGCATAGAGCAGTGTGAACTGCCGCCAGAAAACCTGCGATGCGGGAACCCGCAGTGGATTTGCAGCGTTCCCGCATCGCAGCAGTGTGAACCTAGCCTTACAGAGAGATCCCTAGCCCTGTCTGTATCTGAAGATAGGTCTGTGTATGATGCCAAGTACCTTCTTGATCAGGGAGGTGCTCTGCTGCTTCTTCCAGCAGCTCCCTGGCAGCTTGTACCTCTCACTAGTCCTTGTCCTCCAGGCCTCAATGAATGCTGATGCTGGAGGAGAGCGGAGAGGAGACGGTGTCCAGCGACATCAGATTAGTGTCACTGGCGTCTGCCTGCTTTGAAATCTCCCGCCCACACTGCTTTCCAGGCACAGATTGGCCGCACAAATGGTTGTGGGCGGGCACAGGGGGGACATGGGGAGGAGGTGGGGGGGACCTAACTTACCTCCTCTTCCCTCTTTGTACAGCGGGCGCCGAGCGGGGGATGTGTTGACACTGCTGCGGGCTTGCCGGCGGGCGGGTCAGTGGGCGGCGAAAGTATGGGGCAATGAACGAGGTCACGGCGCCCTCGCTGACATGCGCTTGTGACTCCTGTAGGACAAAACACCAGCGCCAGACTCGTTGGAAAAAACACACTCCTGCTCCTGAAACTTTGGCGCCCCCTCCCCTCAGGCGCCTCGGTGCAGTGCACCCCGTGCACCCCATCTCGGACCGGCCCTGATGTCCCGCTGTGATCCATTCTCCAGCGATGGTCCAGTCTCCACTCCACACAAAACCCCCATGACGCGTAAGAGGGGGCGGAGTCACCCGACCGTCACCCGCCCACGTCATTGGGTAAGCCCCGGCTTTCTCCGGCAAGCAGAGGTTACCCAATGATGTGGGCGGGTGACGGGCGGGTGACCCCGCCCCCTTGACCCCACCCCCTCTTACGCATCATGGGGGTTATCGTGTGGAGTGGAGACTGGAGCATCAATAGAGAATGGATCACTGCGGGACATAGAGAATGGATTACAACGCTGGACAGACTGGATTGCATCGCTGCAAATGTTTTGTGATTTTTTATTTTTTTATTTTTAATAAAGGACTTATCCCAACTGTGTCTGTGTGGTTTTTAACATTTTTGACACTTTCTTTTGTGAAATGGTAGGGGTACCAATTCACATAGGGGGGGCCGGAATCTGGGGGTCCCCTTTGTTAAAGGGGGCTTCCAGATTCCGATAAGCCCCTCACCCGCAGACCCCCACAACCACCGGGCAAGGGTTGTGGGGACGAGGCCCTTGTCCCCATCAACATGGGGTCATCCTCCCCATGTTGAGGGCATGTGGCCTGGTACGGTTTAGGAGGGGGGGCGCTCTCTATTTTCCTGCGGCCTGCCAGGTTGCGTGCTCAGATAAGGGTCTGGTATGGATTTTTGGGGGGACCCCACGTTATTTTTTTTTCTTTTGTTGCGGGGTTCCCTTAAAATCCATACCAGACCTGAAGGGCCTGATATGGAATTTGGGGGGACCCCCACGCTTTTTTTTTTTTTTTTGGTTCGGGTTGCCGGTTTTTTCAATGACTTTGATCTGTATTGCCAGGACCTGGCAATTCATGAATAGCCGCGAGTAGTTTTAAATTACTTTTTTCCTTTAGAAATGACATTTTGTGCAGGGACAGTTCTAAACACGGGAGACATGTGCTACTTTGCAGGCATACTATACACACCCCCAAGGTATGAAATTTAAAGGAATATTTCACTTTTATTGTTTCACTTTAAGCACTATTAAAATCACTGCTCCCGAAAAAACGTCAGTTTTTAAAACTTTTTTTTGCATTGATACATGTCCCCTGGGGCAGGACCCAGGTCCCCAAACACTTTTTATGACAATAACTTGCATATTATTCTTTAAAATTAGCACTTTAGATTTCTCCCATAGACTTTTAAAGGGTGTTCCGCGGCTTTTCGATTTTGCTGCGAACACCCCAAATTTTTTCGTCGAGTCAAACTCATGTTCCATTACATGTTCAATAATGTTCAATAATGATAACATTATTTGGTCGACCCTCGCCAGAACCTGGGCGAAGGGGACCGTGTGAGATTTCCAATGAAGGGCCACTGTCCAATGCAAAGCAATGCAGATAGTATATAATACTTTCATTAAAGGCTTAGGGGTATCAGGGATTCTTTAAAATAGCAGACAGCGAGTGTGTATCAGAGCCATGCGCCTCCACGCCAACTTATCCATCAGGTCCAGGGTCTCCCTCCATGTAGGTTGCAGCACTTCACATTCCCAGAATAGGTGCAGAAAAGAACCCGGAAGAGGGCAGCCACGGAAACATACGGAAGAGCACTGCGGGAAAATTCTGCCCAGTCTCTGGGGGGTATAATACCAGCGGGTAAATAGCTTAATAGCCGTCTCTCTGATGGTGAGAGAAATCATGCATTTCCGTAGGTTCTGCCAATTAGCCTCCCAGTCTCTATAATCATATTCAAGGTTCATTTCCAGCTCCCACTGAGTCATGTGTTTAAGTGTGGAGCCGCAAACCCCCCCCCCCTTCTATAGATTTGTAAATTACTGAGATTAAGCCTTTTTGTCTGGGGGAAGTGTTACAGAGGGTTTCAAAGGCAGTGTTAGAGTCTGAGGAGGTGTTTGCATAGTGTGTCTGGAAAAAGTGTTTGATCTGCAAATATCTGTAATATTCCCCAGCAGGGATATCTTTTTGGGCCTGAAGTTGGGTGAAGGAGACAAACTTGAAAATCCGTCAGAGATGCCAGACCACTACTTGTCCACCACCAAAAACGGCCTGGGGCCTCAAAAGCCACAGGAAACCTAGGATCGCCCAAAAAGGAGGCCCCAGGAGGGACCTCCGATTTGAGAGCCAGCCCAGACTTAAACCTATCCCACAATTTCAACCCATGGGCCACAACCAGGTTCCTTTTGTTGTGGAGATTTTTATGGAGATGTATTTAATATGTATTGTCATAGTGTCACCCAGTGTTAGTACTTCCGCAACCCGCTCTAAAAGAGCTGATTGGGGTAGTCTGAGGCTGGTTGAATCCCGTCTGATAGGGGAAAACGTCTTGAGGTTGGAGTGTGATGTTTGTAGGGTGCGGATATGTCCACCGACGGGGGCCCTCTGTGCATTAGCACGGACGATCGTTAGGGAGGGGATATGCTCACTCTGCAACAACATCATTGGTTATAGGCGGATGCGCGCTCTTGTCTCTGCTGTGTCTGATCAACATTGATTGGGATTCGTAGCGTGTGTCTGCAGATAGCCTCCCTCCCCCATTCAATAATAGTATAATCTTAATATGCGTTATTCTATGGAATAGCGCAGAATAAGAATTCCTATCAATGGTAACTTTAGCCATCATACGTTATTGTATTCATTGTATGTATTATTGTATTGAATCCTTTAAACTATATTTCTTGAGTGGGATTCATGTATGACATCTCCTGTTGGAAGGAATGTCCAGGTTTTCCTTGTATGGTCATTTTCCTGTGAGGAAGGAACATCTTGTGAGGTCCCCGCCCATGGGGGAGGGGATTGGTTGCTGCAGCCAATCACCTCCTGTGTGAGATCTTTTGAGTTTAATAAAAGCCTATGATTAGGCGTTGACTAGTCAGTCTATGCTGGGATGGCCTGACGATAAGATCTATGTGTGAGCCTTGCTTCTTGGATGAATGATGGGATGAACGGTAAGTGGATTTTAGCAAATTTAACTTAGGCTAAAGACAGCATTATTGCAAAGAGATGAAATCTGATGTGTGCTTAGATAGCACAGGAATTATAGGCTGTGTGCTCTGCAAACAGCCTAGGAATTCCACAACAGTATGGCGGGCCAGGACCTTTGGGAATAGATGGAGTCCCTTTGGACATTGGATCGAGATTGGGGGGAGAGTGCATCTACGTTCCAATGTGTGGGGGGCTCTACTTTATAAAATAATTTTTTTTTTGTCTTTTTGAAATAATGCTGTTTGCAGTACGAGAGATGTGTGTGTGATTTTGTCATGGATCGTATGCCTGTGAATTTGATTGTGTGTGCCTGTGTGGGTATGCCTGGGTGTGCCTGGGTGTTTGTGTGGGGAAGCTGTGGGCTGTAAGAGTGTAACTAAGCGAGAAATATAGACTGTTTGTGCGATGTATTGAGCAGTTTGCAGCCAGCCATGGCTGCTGCATTGTTCTGGTCCCTGTGTGAGAAAAGCTGAAAATGGCTGCCCCCATGAGGTTTAGCAGGGAAGGGGCAGGCAACATGGCTATCACTGCCAACATGTTTGAAAGTTGTGTATCTATTGACTTTCCAATTTTCATTACAAAGTTGTGTGTAGTGTTTGTGCCTGAGTGAATGCTGATGGAAACTGTATATTGTGTATGAAATGAAGGTATAGATGTGGGATTATTCAGCCTGCAATGGTGTGTGTTTGGGTGAGCTTTTTGTATTTCTCAGAGGTTTGTTTGTGAGCTATGTGCTTGAATGGGGGAAGGGCTTGCCCACTGTTTTGTGTTGCTGGGGCTTTGCCCTGAGGGAAAGACACTCTGAGCAGACATGTAGGACAACAATATACTGTATGTGTAGTATTTGTGATTTCTATGAAAAATAGAAATGGTTAGATTGTGATTTTTGTAGGGGACAAAGACACATGTCCCCATAAGTGTAAAAATTTAACAAAAGTGTTTGGTTTTTGAGTTGAAAGTTCCCGCCGCATATCCAAGTGGCCAGGCATTGCTAGAAGGCAGACATAGTATGTCTCTGCAATGGCTTGTTATGGAAGCTGAGGCCACTGTGTGTGTGAACTTTAGGTAGAGAAAAGTGGTGAATATCTCAGAGTATATTAACTTAGAGAAATGAATATGTTTTTAATATTGTTCATGTAACTAACATTTATTGAATGTGCTGTTTAGTTGGCAAAAGGGAGGCTAAGTTTGTAAGTGTACATGTGGTCCTTGTAGAGTGTAGGTGACACCTTTTTCAGTGGATTTTGATGATAATTTAGAAAAGTTTCAATGGTGTAGTCAGTCTTTGTGGAGAAAAGCATTTTTGGTTCTCTAGTGAAGAGATCCTGGTTTTGGCGGGAAAAAGTAATGGCGCCATTCTTGGTTTTTGCTAGCCTTGCAAGTTTGTCTGCCATTTTGAGGCACAGTTTTTCCTTAGCCTGTGGGTATCCTATAAGGGAAGGTGCAGCCACCTTTCTTTTGGGCACTATACCATGTGGCATTCGTCTGCTATTTCGCTGGTGGAATTTCTCAGCCTTTGGGGCAGATTTTGATGTTTGGTGCGAATATAGTGCGATCTTTTCTGCGTTGGAACCTGGTAGAGGCCATTTGTGTTTTTCTTTGTGTAGGGGAACCAATGTGGTGTTCATTGTGACGTCCCATGCTGGTTTTGGCGGGAAAAATTGCATGCGTTAATGGCGCCATTGTTGTCCATGAGGTGTGCGGTGTTAATCCACCATTTTGCTGTCCTGGCTTGTCGGCCATTTTGAGAGACGTTTACAGTTTGAGATAGGAAGTTCCAGTTTAGCAAACACGGCTCCTGAATATGCTGTATTGGCATTTGTTGATTGGCGCAGTTTTCTTCTGTTTTATGCGTTTACAGTTTGACCTGTGCACTGCTGGGGAGAGTGGTGGGACGCCGGGGTGACATACTGAGAGGATGGTTTTGTCTCTGGTTTAAATAGTTTTTCTAAGCATCGCCTTTTGAGTTGAGTAGAGTGGTATCTTGAAATAGCGCGGTCTTACCCCGAGGGGCCACGACGCGCTTGCGGACACACGCACATGCTGGGGCCTATTTATGGATGGGATCTGGCTGACCTACCAGCATTTGGAGGGTGGGAGGAGGCCAACGCAGAGACAGGGAGGACATGCAAACTCCATGCAGATGGTGTTAGGAGGAAGGTTTCTCTGTTTTCATTTAAGTGAATGTAAGCTATTGCAGGGTCAGCTGACTTTGCAGTATATGCGCAGCGTTTTTTTTGCATTGGATTTTGGTTTTAAGAAAAACTTCACTTTACACTGAATTTTGATAGATTGTAAGACTAACAGAGTTTTTGTACAATGATGTGTTTTTATGTTTAAATATTTGGGAGTTTCCCAGAGAGCAATTCATTTTTTGGAACTTGTACTGTATAGCCATCTTTTGGCAGGAGTTCGTATTTTGAGTCCCAACTTATGGTTTGACTTCCAGGGAATGTGGGTCAGGGGGGATTCCCTCCCATTTGCAAAGGGGGGTTTACTCCATCATTTCCTTGACAAGGTTTTAAATGGTTGAAATATATATGATGTGTAGCCATGGATTTTTTTTTTGAAGTCTTGATAGACAAGGCGATAAGGCCCAAGGCCTCCCCTCCCCCTCCCTCTTCCTGAACAATTAATATGTAAATAAACCAGTTTTTTTTTTTTTTAAGTAGCTGAGCATAACCGGAAGTTTCATTTCAGCATTTATATATCAGCAGAAAGTTGGTGGGAGGAGCTTGGGGTTGTCTGAATGAGATTTGTGCTTGGAAGGAAAATGGAAAGCATTTTGGTGTTTAAAAGTCTTTTATATTTTGTTCCAGTTTTGTGAAGTTTTGTACTGTAATACAGTTTTGGGTAGAGAGCAAACAGGGGGTATCACCATTATTTTATCATCTAGATACAGAGAGAGAAGCCACATTGTTCTGCAGGTGGTAAACTGGCGTAAGTGTTCTGTGAGGTTTAGTCTGACAACGCAGTATATGGGTGTATAGCGGAAAATGCTTGAGTATGCATGCACTGTGAGGGGTAGAGGCCTAATTCGGGGGTTGATCTGTGGTTGTTCTGTAGTTCCAAAAGTGTTGGGACAACAAGCCATAAAGTTGACGCCTCGGTTAGGGTTGCTAGTTGGAGGACTTGACCATATAGTGGTTGTAGTTCTGCAATTCACCGTATAAGAAGACACCGGGCGGTGATCTCCGAAATGGGTGCAACGGTTTAACCTGGACGCAGGTTTAAGACGATAAGCCGATTCGAATCGCCATGGACACAAGGAGGTCTGTGCAAAGGGAAGGAATGGAGGCTTCCCATAGTCAGACGGTCACACAGTGCACGAAGCCTAGTTTTGGGGCAAAGGCCTTTTGAACCCCAAAAAGATTAACATAGGTGGTCCAAGGATACTATTTTGGGTATCCCTCTGGAATGGATGTAGTTGAGCTGCGGCTTCAGAAATCTGTAATGATGAGGAACGGTGGCTCATGCCCGTTTGTTTGAACTTTGTATGGCTGGTACATGGAAGGTTCTCGAGCTGCTCTCATGGTTGTCCCATTGTATTTTTTTCTATTGCTGAAAGAGTGAAGGGAGAATTCTGGCTGTTTGTTTTTTTCATTTTTGGTTTTGGAAACTTTGAAGTATCTCCCCCACGTTTGTATCTGAGTGTTTATATGTAGTAACGTGAATATGTTCGAACTTACCGCGGCGATCCTTCGATGCGTCGCGGCTGTTGTATTTTTGTAGGAACGGGAAAAGTAAGGGTTACAGAGGGTTTTGTTTGAATCAGTTTTGAAAGAATGTCATTGACAATTTACCAATGTACAGGAATGTCATTATTGTTTTCCATTCTTTGCAGGTTAAATATGAAGAATAGAGTAATGATTTTGCTTATAAGTATTTTTCAGGTCCAAGGAGTTTGTACATAGAGAACAGGTATATGTAGACAGCTGTACATATGGATAAATATGAGTCTAAGGGAGGTAAAAGTATCATAGGTTATTTCATTGTTTCTTTTTTCCTGCACCACACATTTCTTCCTTCAGTCTGTAATGAGGAAGAAAAGGGGGGAGAAGTGATAAATGTAAGAGTGACAGTTTTTTTTTAAACTAATAATAACCTCTGTAATTCTAACCAAGTTTGTGCCAAGACTGTCTTTCTTTGATAGAATTTGAATCGGCAAGCAGCAGTCTGGTGAAGTAGGTTCCCATCCCAGAGGCTAAGAACCTTGTCAATGGCTCCAGGTATTGTAAGCCACGCACAGGTTATGCAGTGACCACAGTCCCGATGTCTGGGTTATTGTCATATGAGGTTTGTTTGGAGGTCAATCAAAACCATAGTCGTACTCTCATTAGCTGTCACTTATATTCTCGGCTGATGGGGGAGGTGCGATCGTTGTGACATGAACTTCAAAATGTCCACCAAAAGGTTTTCACGAGTCCCTCCTGGACCCTGACTTAATAATCAGTTTACATTCTTTCCAACCAGGTGACTGGGTCGTTGTAAAGAAGCTTGAGGGATGAGACCACGCCAGCCACTGCAAGAAGCGGCTCAACCACACCAAAGAATGAGGAGTATCTTTGTTTATTTATATTTTTGTTGTTTAGTACATTTTAGCAAGGGTAACGATGAAAAGCATCCCAAGTTATTATATAAAGTGTATGTCCTGACTAGCTCAGAAAGCGAACAGGACCGATGGTCTGTTCTGAGTCTTCACCGAGTTTTAGTCCCCAGCGATGACAGAGGTACATGCCATTTATGATGTTATTATGGGTATGAGGAGTTTTGACAAACTAGTGAAGACTCCAAACAGACACTTGTCAATGGAATCTAACGATGCATTTTTAGAGGGTAAAATTGGTTAGTTTTAATGGCTCTGCCTCTTGTCGGTTTGGGTATCTAGGCAGCCCACAAGTGTGTTTGAACTTTAGTTTGGTGTTTATGCGGATCTGCAGCTTATAAAGGTAATTCCCCCAAAGCAAGAGGTTCATGCGTGATGGTGAAGCTGTCCCAGCACCTTATCTCTTGGCCGATCGCGAGGATCTGATGGCGCAGGAAATTAAGAATGGCAGGGACAGCTAGAAGGGATTTGTTCACCAACCCCGACCAGGTCTGGGCATGGGGTCCTGGATGTACAAGGTGGGGGGGGGCTTGGGCTTGGGATACGATTGAACAATTCTCATCCGTTAAGGATAGGGTTCTTCATGTAATTGTTGAAGCTAGAGCTGTAGCTAAGTGAAGGTTGGGAGTCTATTTTAAGGGTCTGGGAATCTTTGGGGATCTAATTTTTATTTTACAGCGGATCGTGGTTAAAGGAAGTGGGAATATATATACTCATGTCGTTTTATTTCTATTCTTTCTATGTCGTGACGAGGTGCTCCTGTTGCCTGATTTGACGCGTGACCAGAGTTTCCTTGATGAGACGCCCCGAAGCCGGACCCACATACAAGACACAGAGGATCACAGACGGATCAGCGATTACTACAGCTCACCATGTCGTGTCCTCCTTTATAAGTCATGCCCCTGAAGAGTAGAGTCTACATGTCAAGCTGTGTTTTCCTTTTTATGGACTAAGGACTGATTCATTTACAGGTGTAAGAAGCAGATCAACTCTCATCGATGGACACATGGGGTGCATATGACAAAAAAGGGAGGACTGTTGTGGAGATTTTTATGGAGATGTATTTAATATGTATTGTCATAGTGTCACCTAGTGTTAGTACTTCCGCAACCCGCTCTAAAAGAGCTGATTGGGGTAGTCTGAGGCTGGTTGAATCCCGTCTGATAGGGGAAAACGTCTTGAGGTTGGAGTGTGATGTTTGTAGGGTGCGGATATGTCCACCGACGGGGGCCCTCTGTGCATTAGCACGGACGATCGTTAGGGAGGGGATATGCTCACTCTGCAACGACATCATTGGTTATAGGCGGATGCGCGCTCTTGTCTCTGCTGTGTCTAATCAACATTGATTGGGATTCGTAGCGTGTGTCTGCAGATAGCCTCCCTCCCCCATTCAATAATAGTATAATCTTAATATGCGTTATTCTATGGAATAGCGCAGAATAAGAATTCCTATCAACGGTAACTTTAGCCATCATACGTTATTGTATTCATTGTATGTATTATTGTATTGAATCCTTTAAACTATATTTCTTGAGTGGGATTCATGTATGACATCTCCTGTTGGAAGGAATGTCCAGGTATTGCCATTTTCCTTGTATGGTAATTTTCCTGTGAGGAAGGAACATCTTGTGAGGTCCCCGCCCATGGGGGAGGGGATTGGTTGCTGCAGCCAATCACCTCCTGTGTGAGATCTTTTGAGTTTAATAAAAGCCTATGATTAGGCGTCGGCTAGTCAGTCTATGCTGGGATGGCCTGACAATAAGATCTATGTGTGAGCCTTGCTTCTTGGATGAATGATGGGATGAACGGTGAGTGGATTTTAGCAAATTTAACTTAGGCTAAAGACAGCATTATTGCAAAGAGATGAAATCTGATGTGTGCTTAGATAGCACAGGAATTATAGGCTGTGTGCTCTGCAAACAGCCTAGGAATTCCACAACACTTTCCATCAGGTCAGAAGGAAAAGATCTAGAGGACCACAACAACCCAGGCAGGTGGTACAGGACAATAGAGTCCTGTTCAAATTTGACCCAAGGGACCCTAGAGTCTTGAATGTTCCATTGGGCCTGTTGAGAAAATCTACTGGCCAGATAGTATAGCTATGATTAAACACTAGTACAGTGTGAAACGCGTCAGCTTGACCAGAGTGCTGTGACTTGTAGTGCTGTTTTGGATTTTACAATAAAGGCAATTTTTATTCGGGGTGCGGCTGTCCAGAAGAATTTTTCCTTTTGTTTGGCCAGATAGTATAGCTAGATCTGAGGAACACCCAGACCTCCAGACCTGTATGGCCGATAAAGCACCTCTCTGGAGAACCTAGGGGGCCTATCATTCCAGATAAATCTATTCAGGTGAGCCTGCAGTTTAAGAAGATAGGACTTAGAGATCCAAAGTGGCAGGGCCCTAAATAGGTAAAGGAGCTTAGGCAAGATCATCATCTTGATTGCTGTGATCTTTCCCAAGAATGACATCCTATAGGGAGCCCAGGTTTTGAGTAGATGTTTCAAGTGGATAATTAGGGGGGGGGAGTTAAGGTTGAATAAGCCTGCGTAATCCCCTGAAAGCTTTACTCCCAAATATGAAAGACTGGACTTAGCCCATGTAATAGGGAAAGATCGTTTAAGATTTTCCAGCTCAGCAGGGGGGAAGCCCACAGGGAGAGCCACTGATTTGGCCACATTAACAGAAAGGGCGGAAACCTCCTCAAATGTAGCCAGGGTGCTAAGGAGGTTCAGTAAGGTGATCAACGGGTTGGTGAGGAATAAGAGCACGTCATCTGCGTACATGCAGAATTTATATGTAGAGGAAGCCTTACTGTAGCCAGAAATGTCAGGGTTTCAAAGGATTGCAATAGCCAAGGGCTCAATGGCTAGAGCAAAAGTAAGTGGGGACAGCGGGCACCCCTGTCTAGTACCCCTGCCGAGCTGGAAAAAATCTGAGCTACAACCGGGGATTCTGACACGAGTGCTGGGGTTCTGATACATAGCGTGAAAGGCATGAAGGAAATCACCCCGAATACCATAGCGCTGCAATAGGAGAGACACAGCTCCAAGACACACTGTCAAATGCCTTATGTATGTCAAGGCTAAGCATGAAAATTTTTTGGGAAAAAAGGTTTGCATCCTGTATAATATTCATTGCCAGGCGGATATTATCCGTGATGAAACAATGAGGGATAAAACCTGACTGGAAAGGAGAGATTATGGAAGAAATCACCCCCCAAGCCTGTCAGCCAATATCCTGCTAAAGATTTTCATTCAGTCATTGTTGATGACCGATATAGACCTAAAGTTCTGAGGCAAGGAGTGGTCCTTATTCTGCTTCGGAATGAGAGACATATTGACCAACGGCATTTCCTCAGGGAAGCTGCCACCCTGTAGAACAGAGTTAAAAAGCTGAACCAGTCTGGGGGAGAGTTGAGGGGCGAATTTCTTGTAATATATGGCAGAGAAGCCATCAGGCCCAGGGGAAGAGCCATTTTTAAGACTTTTAATGACATTGAGCACTTCTGATGGGGAGATCGGTGGTGTTAAGTTTATCTGACTGAGAGGTGGAGAGGGTAGGGAGAGTAATCTTGTCAAACCTGTCTAGGGCTGCTTGGGATGGTTCCGATTGGAGAGTCCCCAGAAGCGCAGAATAATAATTGTAAAAAATTTCCAGAACTTCGAGGGTGAGAGGTTAGCTTCCCCGATGGGGAAGACACTTTGTATACATGTGGGGGGCAGAGAGACTGGTCAGCTTCCTAGCAAACATGGTGGAAGCCGTATTGCTATGCAACAGAAACCTGGTGTCATGGATATGCAGTAGTGTTTGTCTGCCATCTTACCTTCCTCCTCATGTGTTCATCTAGAGACCAGACCTCCTTCACCTGGCTTCCTTTATAATCTCCTCCCAGCCTGACTCCACCCCAGGCCCTATCACTGAACACTATATTAACCTGTGCACTGCAAGCCTGCTTTGCTGATCAACGTGTTTGTTAGGCATTGTGTGTTTGGGTTCCTGCCTGCCGTGTGCTACGTCTGTCTCTCTGTTACGTTATTGGCTTGTCCCCGACCATCCCTGTCTGCTTGTGGCCCCTGACCTTCGGCTTGTTATTCGGTTCTCTCTATCGTGTGCCGCTGCTTCCCCTTATCCTACGGGGCGTGAGCTAGGAAACTCCAGGGGCCGCGACCTGGTCCCAGCCTGCAGCGTAACATCCTCACCACTAGAGGCCCTGGAGAAGACCAGCTGGGTCTTAGACTCCGCGCCCTGGGGAATCTTGGCTCTCGCTTCCGTTGGGATCCCGGTTGTGCTCCTCTGGTCCCGCTTTCCACAACCACCCAGTTTCCTACCCACAGAAGCCAGCCATAGGGTTCACTACCTCGCGGTGCACTCCTGTCCCCCTACGGTGTGCATCTGTCACCTGGCCACAGGTGACCCTGACAGTTTGATCAGCCATGGACCCGGCTGACATCCCGATCCCCGCGGATGATCCATTGCAGGGCATAGTCCACAGACTTGAAACCCAGGAATCGAATCAGACTCAGGTGATGCGATTCCTCCAGGATCTGGCTTCTCGATTCGAGCAGCTTCAGGCCTCCTTGGGAACCCCGAATCCGCAACCTCAAGTACAACCAGCGGTGGTACCTATCGCACCAGTCGCAGCCACACACTCACTAATACTGCCAGCTCCGTTCCGTTTCTCTGGGGACTCCAAGGCCTGCAGAGGGTTTCTTAGCCAATGCACGATTCATTTTGAGCTTCAGCCTCAAAACTTTCTGTCTGATAGGGCAAAGGTAGCCTATATCATTTCCCTCCTCTCCGGTGAAGCTTTAGCCTGGGCAGCCCCTCTGTGGGAACTGAATGATCCAGTGGTTTCTAGCCTGTCTGGCTTCTTGAAACTTTTTCGGAATATCTTTGAAGAACCGGCTCGTGTCTCTTCAGCGGCCAGCGCCCTTCTACGTCTCCGCCAAGAGTCTGCTTCAGTGGGACAGTACGCCCTTAATTTCCGCATACTGTCGGCTGAGTTGAGCTGGAACAATGAGGCCTTAGTCGCAACCTTTTTGCATGGCCTTTCTGATAGAGTGAAGGATGAATTAGCAGGAAGAACCATCCCCACTGATCTGGACGGAGTTATCTCCTTGTGTAACCAGATCGATATTCGCTTTCAGGAAAGGACCCTAGAAAAGCGGCGCCAGCACTCCTTGGTCCTTAGTCAGCCTGAGCTCCCCTCTCCTCGACCCGTGGAGCATCTCCTGCCAGCTGAGGAACCCATGCAGCTGGGCAGGACCAGGCTATCCCCAGAGGAACGTGCTAGGCGCAGAAATCTAGGCCTGTGTCTCTACTGTGGGGGCAAAGGTCATTTTCGTGACACTTGCTCTCTTTGTCCAGAAAAACGTTTGGGTCCACTTCATCTGGAAAGTGGAGTATTGGACCCAGAAATATCACCTTCCCCTTCTCGTCTTCTGCTTTCTGTGTTCCTTCATGTTGGTGCTTCTTCTCATTCGGTCTCAGCATATCTGGATTCCGGAGCCGCTGGTAATTTCATGGACTGGGAAATCGCATCGTCCATGAGACTTACTCTTTTGCCCCTCACCACGCCATTGGTGGTCTTGGCGATTGATGGTACTGTTCTCCCAGGGGGACCTATCCGCTTCCAGACCCTCCCTGTTAAGATGTCGGTGGGTACACTCCACCAGGAGTGGATATCCTTCCTTATCTTACCCAAGGCCTCAACGCCTATAATTTTGGGTCTCCCATGGTTACAGCTCCATTCTCCTCATGTGGACTGGACTACTGGACAGATCCTGGCTTGGGGTCCCTCCTGTTCCTCGTCCTGCCTACCCAAGGTTGCCCCCTGTGAATCTGAGCCGGTCATTCATTCCAGGTTGCATAACCATTTACATTTCTCTGTCCCTAACCACCCTTGGACGCACAGCCAGGCTAGCTTGTCTACAAGTCCTGCAGTCGCTACGTCTTGCGATGCGATTCAGGTAGTCGCTACACCTGACTCAGCTATTCACTCTGCCTCTGTACTAGTTATGCCAGTCCAGCCCATGCCCAGTGAGCCTCTCACTTTTTCTTGTTCGGGACATTCTGCTTGTCCTTCAGCTATTCAGCTTGACTCCGGCGACATGTCACCTTCTAACCAACCTGACTTCAGGGTTCCACTGACATCTGCCCAGTCTGATGGTCCTGTGCAAGATGACCAGTTCCCCTTTAAGGGTCTAGGGGACCCTCCTCAGATTCCTGTTGATCGTCTCATGCCCTTGCTTATTCCTAGAGAGCCTTTGGTCCTCAATAGATCTTCTTGTCATCTCCCTACCTCGTTTTCAGTCTCTGAGGATAATCTTAAGTACGAGGTTAGACAAGTTCTGGATTCTCGGCTCTGCAGAGGCATTCTTCAGTACCTTGTGCATTGGAGAGGTTTTGGTCCTGAGGAGGCGTCTTGGATCGCTGCATCTGATGTCGCTGCACCTCATCTGTTGAGAAGGTTTCATCAGAGATTTCCCTTTAAGCCTGGGTCCAGGCGGGGGAGGGCCCATAAGAGGGAGGGTACTGTCATGGATATGCAGTAGTGTTTGTCTGCCATCTTACCTTCCTCCTCATGTGTTCATCTAGAGACCAGACCTCCTTCACCTGGCTTCCTTTATAATCTCCTCCCAGCCTGACTCCACCCCAGGCCCTATCACTGAACACTATATTAACCTGTGCACTGCAAGCCTGCTTTGCTGATCAACGTGTTTGTTAGGCATTGTGTGTTTGGGTTCCTGCCTGCCGTGTGCTACGTCTGTCTCTCTGTTACGTTATTGGCTTGTCCCCGACCATCCCTGTCTGCTTGTGGCCCCTGACCTTCGGCTTGTTATTCGGTTCTCTCTATCGTGTGCCGCTGCTTCCCCTTATCCTACGGGGCGTGAGCTAGGAAACTCCAGGGGCCGCGACCTGGTCCCAGCCTGCAGCGTAACATCCTCACCACTAGAGGCCCTGGAGAAGACCAGCTGGGTCTTAGACTCCGCGCCCTGGGGAATCTTGGCTCTCGCTTCCGTTGGGATCCCGGTTGTGCTCCTCTGGTCCCGCTTTCCACAACCACCCAGTTTCCTACCCACAGAAGCCAGCCATAGGGTTCACTACCTCGCGGTGCACTCCTGTCCCCCTACGGTGTGCATCTGTCACCTGGCCACAGGTGACCCTGACACCTGGCTTTCGACCATCTCAGGGCCTTCTCAACTTTAGCAGAGAGTAACGAGTTCAACTCCAGACGTTTTTGTTCGATAGTCCGTCTGGTCCACTCTAACGACAGGGCCGCAGAGTTTTTGTACAATACATCCAGCTCCCTAGAGAGCTGCAGAATCTTTTGTCTATTCAGTTTATTGCGTGTAGAGGCCAGGCTAATAAGCTTACCCCTCAACACTGCTTTATATGCCACCCAAACTGTGGGGACGGGGGTCTCAGGGAGGGCATTAAGGGCAAAGTAAGTGTCAATAGATTGGGCTACCTCCGTCTCCACCGCAAGGTCAGAGAGGAGTACTTCATTTAGTTTCCAGGTGAATGGCGTAGGGGTCTGTCTAACGAGCTCTGTGACGAAAGAGGTAATGTGGTGGTCTGACCACACACAGCTATGTATAGAGGCTGTCTTAGAGTTGGCTAGAATAGTGGGGGTGGAAAAGATATAGTACAACCTGGAGTAACTGTTGTGAGGGTGGGAAAAAAAGTGTACTCCTTAGCCCCTATATTATGGGCTCGCCAGGTATCTACTAGTTGGAAATCATGGAGCTTTCGGGAGAGTGATTTAGGGAAAGCCCTCGAGCCCGAGGAGGTTGAGCATCTGTCAAGGGTAGGGTTAGCAACCATATTAAAGTCTCCCCCTATTAACATATGTGGGGATTGATATCATACCAAAGTCTTAAAGAAAGCAGTGAAAAAGGAGGCTGCGGTATCATTAGGGGCATAGACACTGGCAATAGTCAGCTCCTTGTTGTGAACCACCCCCTTAATGATAACATAACGACTCTCCTTGTCTTTATAGATTTGATGTTCATCTATAGGGAAGGAAGTATGTAGAAAAATGGCAGCACCCCTACATTTGGAGGAGTGAAGGGTATAAAAGGCCCGAGGGAAGGCCCTATTAAAGAACTTGGGGTGAGAGGAGTGGGAGAAATGTGTCTCCTGTAGCAGCATTCAATTGTTTATAGTGAGAAAAGGCTTTCTTTCTCTTAGAAGGGGAGTTAAAGCCTTTAACATTGTGAGAGACACAGTTAATCATTGGAAATTAAAATGAAGGGGGAGCACTGCTGACAATATGAGCAAACAGGTGGTGGGCCCCAAACATGTGTAAGGCAAACTCCCCTGTCCAAACCTCTGCTGAAGGGCGCTGCCATATGTCTTAGAGGAGAAAGAGCAAACCGTTGTAGCATAGACATCACAAACTTTATAACAATCGAACATGACATGTGTGATCACTAGTAAAATTGCATTACAACTAGAGTTGAGCGGACACCTGGATGTTCGGGTTCGACGGGTTCGGCCGAACTTCGCAAAAAAGTTTGAGCTCGGGACCCGAACTTGACCCCGAACCCGAACTTGACCCGAATTTGACCCCGAACCCAAAACAAAGTCAATGGGGACCCTAACTTTTGAGGACTAAAATGGCTCTAAAAAGGTAATGGAAAGGGCTAGAGGGCTGCAAATGGCAGCAAAATGCTGTTAAGAGCATGGTAAGTGCTCTGCAAACAAATGTGGATAGGGAAAGAACTTAAAATAACATAAAATACATAAAAATAAAAAAGAATAATCTTGACCTAGGAGGACGAGGTCCATATGGAGTAGGGGGTTGAGGTGGCGGTAGATGTGGCGGTGTAGGTGGAAGCGGCGGTGGAGGAGGACGAGGTAGCCAACACTGGTTTTTGTTTTAATTTTAATTTTTTTTTAATTAGGGTACACCCCAAAAGAGTGAGAAAGATCAAAAATACAACAATGGCTGGGTAAGGCCGGTATACATATCTATTCTGCACAAGGTACGGACAAGTCCTGTGGGATCCATGCCTGGTTCATTTTAATGAACGTGAGTTTGTCCACATTGGCTCTGGACAGGCGGCTGCGCTTGTCTGTGATAACGCTCCCTGCCATGCTAAATACATGTTCAGATAATACACTGGCTGCAGGGCAGGCCAGAACCTCCAAGGCGTAAAGGGCAAGCTCAGGCCATGTGCCCAATTTAGAGACCCAGAAGTTGAAGGGGGCAGACCCGTCATTCAGTACGTGTAGGCGTGTGCACACATACTGCTCCACTATGTGGGTGAAATGCTGCCTCCTGCTAAGACGTTCCATATCAGCTGGTGGTGCTGGTTGTTGTGGCATGCTGAAAAAGCTTTTCCACATTTTGGCCATGCTAGCCCTGCCTTCTGAGGTGCTGGCGGTGCCCCAGCTGCGTTGGCGACCTCTTCCTCCTCCTCTGCCTTCGCCTTGTGCTTCCACTGTGCCCACGCTGTCAGGTGGGAATGCCACCAGCAGCGCATCTACCAGCATGCGCTTGTACTCGCGCATCTTACGATCACGCTCCAGTGAGGGAATTAAGGACGGTACGTTGTCCTTGTAACGGGGATCAAGCAGCATGGCCACCCAGTAATCAGCACCAGTTAGAATGTGGGCAACTCGCCGGTCGTTGCGGAGACACTGCAGCATGAAATCGCTCATGCGTGCCAGGCTGCCCAGAGGCAACAAAAAGCTGTCCTCTGTGGGAGGTGTATTGTCTGTGTCCTCTGTATCCCCCCAGCCACGCACCAGTGATAGCCATATGCTGGTTTGGGTGCCACCCTGCTGTGAACATGGTTCCTCCTCCTCCTCCATCTCCTCCTCCTCCTCCTCCTCATCCTCCACCTCGTCATCCTCCAGAACTGTGCCCTTGCTGGACAATTGTGTACCTGGTGTTTGTTGGTGCAGGAACCCCCCCTCTGAGCCACTTGTGAATGACTGCCCTGAAAGCCTTGGAAATAATTCCTCTTCCACCTCCTCCTCCTCCTGTGCCACATCCTCTTCCATCATCGCCCAAAGCGTTTTTTCAAGGAGGCATAGAACAGTAACGCTGAGAACGGCGTCATCGGCACTAGCCATGTTGGTGGAGTACTCGAAACAGAGCAACAAGGCACACAGGTCTCGCATGGACACCCAGTTATTGGTGGTGAAGTGGTGCTGTTCTGCAGAGCGACTCACGCGTGTGTGCTGCAGCTGAAACTTTACTATCGCCTGCTGCTGCTCGCACAGTCTGGCCAGCATGTGCAAGGTGGAGTTCCACCTTATGGGCACATCACATATGAGGCGGTGAGCGGGAAGGCTGAAGTTACGCTGCATCGCTGACAGGCGAGCAGCAGCAGGGTGAGAACGTAGAAAGTGCGCACAGACGGCCCGCACTTTATGCAGCAGCTCTGGCATATCGGGGTAATTTTTAAGGAACCTCTGCACCACCAAATTCAGCACATGCGCCAGGCAAGGGATGTGCGTCAAACCGGCTAGGCTCAGAGCTGCTATGAGATTTCGCCCATTATCACACACCACCAGGCCGGGCTTGAGGCTCACTGCCACCAACCACTCATCGGTCTGTTGTTCCATGTCCCTCCACAACTCCTGCGCGGTGTGAGGTTTTCCCCCAAACAGGAAAGTTTTAAAACTGCCTGCTGTCGTTTATCCCTGACTGTGCTGAAGTTGGTGGTGAAGGTGTTACGCTGACCGGATGAGGAGGCAGTAGAGGATGAGGAACCAAAGTAGGAGGAGTTAGCAACAGGAGGCAAACTGAAGCGCCCTGCAATCCTTGGTGGTGGAAGGACATGCGCCAAACTGCTATCCGCCTCAGGCCCAGCCGCCACTGCATTTACCCAGTGTGCTGAGATATAACGTCCCTGACCGTGCTTACTGGTCCACGTATCCGTAGTTAGGTGGACCTTGCCACAGATGGCGTTGCGCAGTGCACACCTGATTTTGTCCCCCACTTGGTTGTGCAGGGAAGGGATGGCTCGCCTGGAAAAGTAGTGGCGGCTGGGCACGACGTACTGTGGGACAGCCAATTCCATCAGGCTTTTAAAACTCTGCGTCTCCACCAGACGGAATGACAGATATGCAGAAAACAGAAAACGCACCAAAATAAAAAATTTTGCCCTAAATTATAATTATTTTGAATAGCAGAATAGGAGAACAGTATCTAAAGTGTGTATCTCACACGTACAGATATGCAGAAAACGCACCAAAAAATTATTTTTTGCCCTAAATAATTTTTTGGGGAATAGCAGAATAGGAGAACAGTATCTAAAGTGTGTATCTCACACGTACAGATATGCAGAAAATGCACCAATTTTTTTTTTTTTTGCCCTAATTTTTTTTTTGGAATAGCAGAATAGGAGAACAGTATCTAAAGTGTGTATCTCACATGTACAGATATGCAGAAAACACACCAAAAAAGTATTTTTTGCCCTAAATAATTTTTTTGGGAATAGCAGAATAGGAGAACAGTATCTAAAGTGTGTATCTCACACGTACAGATATGCAGAAAACGCACCAAAAGTTTTTTTTTTGAATAGCAGAATAGGAGAACAGTATCTAAAGTGTGTATCTCACACGTACAGATATGCAGAAAACGCACCAAATATTTTTTTTGGGTGCTAAGTTTTTTTTTGAATAGCAGAATAGGAGAACAGTATCTAAAGTGTCTATCTCACACGTACAGATATGCAGAAAATGCACCCAAAACATATTTTTTGCCCTAAATTTTTTTTTGGAATAGCAGAATAGGAGAACAGCATCTAAAGTGTGTATCTCACATGTACAGATATGCAGAAAACACAGCAAAAAAATTTTTTTCCCCTAAATTATTATTTTCTGGAATAGCAGAATAGGAGAACAGTATCTAAAGTGTGTATCTCACACGTACAGATATGCAGAAAACGCACCCAAAATTATTTTTTTGCCCTAAAATTTTTTTTTGGAATAGCAGAATAGGAGAACAGTATCTAAAGTGTAATATAGAAAAAATAAACCCCCGCGCTAGCTGGGTATTTAACTAGTGAAGGGTAATGGGAATTGAGGGAAGAAAAATGGCTAGGGACACTGCAGAAGTCACCGGGGAGTCTGATCCAAGCAGACAAAAGTGAATAAATTAAAAAAGGGTGATGGTGGCTGCGCTGTGATTATAACTAGTGAAGGAAGTGAAGGGAAGGATCTGGAAAAGGAAACTACCTGATACTAACCAAATAAATTAAATCTAAAACGAACCAACCAGATGCAGTAGCGTGTTGACAACCAATGTGTAACATAAATAGTATGTGCATAAACTGAATGAATCACACCTATACACCTGAAAGGTGTGTAACCAACAGTGGACAATTAATGATGTATGCAAAAACGTGTATCACTATAAGTGATCAACCTGTGCATATAATATCAAAGAAATAAAATATATAACAATATATATAATGAAGGTGTATAGCACAAAACTAAAAAACTGTGAAATTCTCAAACGATTCCTGAAAATAATTGTCCCGGTATGTGATAAAGTTTTATAACACAGAACTATGAGCAATGGAATCCTCCAAAAACTTCCTGTAAATATCAAAAAATCCAATGTGTAGCAAGTCCCATCACCCGTAGAGTGCTTGAAAGAAGAAACGCCGGTGCAAATCCACCCAGTGCTCACTAGCAGCTTACCTCCCTGCTGGGAAGAGACAGCATGCACTGGGGCTTCTAATGTGGACAGCAATGCAGCAATCTTGCATGGAAGTATGATCTCACTCACATGGATGCATAGAAATACACAAACAAAAAAATAAATTTATAGCGTAACTCTGTGGGTTCAGCAAACAAGTGACCAAAGGATGTATTCTCACACTCACATCAAACTGGTGAGCATGGACATCAATTCTACGAACGCTGAGCTCGTATATATGATTCCAACCATACGGTCCTCAAGCTTGCAGCAACCTCAGAGTGCCAGTGGAACATGTATAAGAAACATACAAGGTGCACATAGTGTGGGTTTGTAACCACTGGGGAATTTATTATAAAAGCTTGTAAAACACTCACATTTCTGAAGAAGTCATGTGACATGACGATATGTGCGTTAGGATCAGCACAGATACACCGACAGCTGCAAGAGAGGAGATGAGCTTGGTGCTCGTTTGAGATTGTAATTTCCCTTATCTATGAAATGTGAGTGTTTTACAAGCTTTTATAATAAATTCCCCAGTGGTTACAAACCCACACTATGTGCACCTTGTATGTTTCTTATACATGTTCCACTGGCACTCTGAGGCTGCTGCAAGCTTGAGGACCATATGGTTGGAATCATCACAGCCTGCATATATACGAGCTCGGCGTTCGTAGGATTGATGTTCATGCTCACCAGTTTGATGTGAGTGTGAGAATACATCCTTTGGTCACTTGTTTGCTGAACCCACAGAGTTACGCTATAAATTTATTTTTTTGTTTGTGTATTTCTATGCATCCATGTGAGTGAGATCATACTTCCATGCAAGATTGCTGCATTGCTGTCCACATTAGAAGCTCCAGTGCATGCTGTCTCTTCCCAGCAGGGAGGTAAGCTGCTAGTGAACACTGGGTGGATTTGCACCGGAGTTTCTTCTTTCAAGCACTCTACGGGTGATGGGATTTGCTACACATTGGATTTTTTGATATTTACAGGAAGTTTTTGGAGGATTCCATTGCTCACAGTTCTGTGTTATACATGTAGCGGGTATGTACTTTCCCGGGTGTAAATTTGAATTTGACAGAGACATTGGTGATGTGTAATTCCCTGCAGCCCAGTGGGTGGCGCTGTTGCCCTGGGCTGGGGTTGAATCATTGCTGTGCCTCCTTTTTGTCCTCCCTCAGCAGCGATATGGTGGGGCGGGGAACCCGCTGTGCTTGCTGGGAGAGGGTATAAAGGGGCCGGCCATCTTTGTCACGGGGTCGAAGTCCCAGGCACCTTCAGCTTGCGGACGGTGGTTCGTGTCGGTCCTCTGGGTGGCCTAGGCCTAGAGGACAACCGGAGGTCGTGTTCCATCCCAGGCACCTTTGGCCTGGGGTGAGGTACTCGGATGGCGGTCCGGAGCTCAGTGCCCAACACTGAGTTCCGCGAGGGAAGGAGATCCTAGGGTACCCAGGGATTGGGTGCCCGAATACGGAAGGCGTAATGGACCGGGGGGAGCTCCTCACTTAAAGATCCGGTGCAGCATATTGCCGGTGACAGGTGAGCCTCTCGTCTGAGACCGCCTGGAAGGAAATCCCCCCTCGTGCGGAGACCGTAACCCACTTTCAGGAAGGAAAGTGGAGAACTACATTGTGTCCTGGGTCATTGTGACCCAAAGGTAATACAAGAACGTTGCTTGTACCGCACTGACAACTGTGGTGGAGGCCAGGCGTGGTGTCCCCGCTCCCTCCCCTCTAATATACCCCTAGACAAGAGACGAGACGCAGATGAGAGAAAGAGGGGAGTGAGGAGGCTGCTACACGTGGGGGCTCGTCCGGGATAGTGTTTGTGCACCACAGTATTGAACGTGTCTGTTGGAAGAGTTAAGCGAATAGGCAGACCTTCATTGGCCGAAATGCATCCCTGCTCGAAGTCGTGGACATGACCCAATGAGGGGAAAGGCCCGAGCAGAAGAGTGGAAAGAGAGGGAAGTTCAGCCGTGTGAAGTACTACACGTGGGGGCTTCTATTGCACTGCGCCACCAGGCACATCCCCATCGCTTAGTTCGTGGGCGCGAACTGGAGCAAAGGGGAGGAGTCCAATACGTGTGAAGGACTACACGTGGGACATTGGCGCAAAAACTCTGCTGTGTGCGATGGATCAGCAACAGGTCGCCATGTTCGGACATATATCGTGGATTCCAGTTCACCCTTCCACCACGACATTGACTGCTGCTGCTCCGGTAACAGATACGGGGATCCAGCTAAAGCCAAGGGGTCGATTCGCCCTGTACTCGTGCATGGACGTTGAGGCCCTGGGTGTGATTTGTCCCGGCTGTTCGAGACTGGTGTGCCAGCTGAAGCCAATCGGGCGATGTGAGGCCTGTGGGGAGTTCCTGTTCAAAGTGGATCAGCGGTGGAGAGGCCGAGAACCATATACCCCGGCCGTGCTGCAGAAAACACCACTCAGAGAGGAGGAATCACTGCTGTGAGAGCCATCCCTACGCACACTGCAACGACCGCGGAGGAGGTCGTAAAACCCCAACGGGAGAAATCCGAGGATGCTGACTCGGTCACCACTGTCTCGCAGCGTCCGCCACCGAAGAGAAAGACCGGCATGGTAGCCCCGACCAGCGGTTGTGGTGGACCGTCTCGCCCGCTTACGCCCGGCCTGGATGGATCCGTCGACAAGAGTTCCGGACGTTCTGCTTCAAGTAAAGGTCAAGGTAAGCCAGGCGGAGAGACTTGGTGTGTGGGCGGAGGTGTCGGGAAGTCATGGCCTAGCGAATCCGCGGGATGTGGTGGCTCCGTTTCTACAACCGGCTACATACCCGCGGGGGGGTGTGACACCTCTGACCTGGAGTCGCTCTCGGACATGGGAGACGACGCTGCCATAGACGATTTGTTTGCCGGGAAGGTCTGGGACAAAGTACCTCTCACTTCATCTCGGAGGACCAGAGATCCACCCATGTCAACAGGGGAAAGTACACCCCGGGTAGAGGCACCAGCACCTGAAGAGAGGTCCTGTCGCCAGCCTGCTTCTACATCCCCGGTGCCATCTGTACCGAAGGCCGGGGAAAAGAGACTGCTGCTGCGGGCACCTATGCCCAGATCAGATGTGATCAAGGTCCCTCGCCACCCAGACTCAATAGTTTTGCCTGGTGAAGGGGACAAAGCTACCATGCCTCCTTTGGCGAGATTGCAACGGCTGTTTGGTCAGAAGGTTGCTGCAGACTATGGATGGGAGTATCCATACTTATCGAAGGAACTGCTTTATGAGGTGGAAGTGTGCCGGGAGCGCTGGTACAATGACTTTGTGTGGACCCACCTTCAGGTTCCCCACGCCCGCAGGTACCTGGCATGCTCTTCAAAGGCCTCTCAACGTTTTAAAGACTGCAAGGCAGAATGGATGTTGGGACGACACATCCATGCAGATAAAGTGTTGATCCGGCGCAAAGAAGGAGAAGATGTGGAGTATCATCTGGAAACCATGGATCAGCACTTGAAACCACTTGTTCTGCCGCATCCCCGCTTTTACCTGTAGGAGAAAAGAGACTCCATTCTTATCATGCTTCTGAACTTTCTGGGGCCCGTTGCTTTTGTGCCCAGAGGAATGAAGAACTGTTCCTGTTGTTTTTCACTTTCCAGAAAGAGATTATGGACTCTGGGGTAGATAGGGCCGAAAGAAAAGGAGAAAGTTCCACGAGTGCAGTTATCGCGGTGCTGTCACCAGGTGGCAGTGTTGCGCAACGTTAAGACACTTTTCATGCACTCACTCTTTGGAGAAAAGGGATTTCTTCTCGGAGAAGTTTCTTTTCCAATACACGACTACAGGTGTCAGGGTTATGTGTGTTAATCCTTTCTTTTCCCTCTGCAGGAGAACATCCCATCAAGTTTACTGAGGATAGGGTGGGTCTTAGTCAGGATGGGTGGGAAAAGTCAAATGTGTATATGTGATTCAAAGTTCTGAATCAGTGCTGTTGTTTCTCTTCTGTCTTTATTCCCTTTCTTTACAGGGCTCAGACACAATGTTTCAGTTGGATAGTTTTTTTCAAAAGTTTTACATTTTTGTACAATTGTTAGTCGGTTTCTGGATTGGATTATGTCAGCTGTTGAGGGCATGATTTACTCCAGACACTGGGGACCAGTGTCAAACCACCAGGGGGAGAGTGTAGCGGGTATGTAAATTTGAATTTGACAGAGACATTGGTGATGTGTAATTCCCTGCAGCCCAGTGGGTGGCGCTGTTGCCCTGGGCTGGGGTTGAATCATTGCTGTGTGCTGTGCCTCCTTTTTGTCCTCCCTCGGCAGCAGTATGGTGGGGGCGGGGAACCCGCTGTGCTTGCTGGGAGAGGGTATAAAGGGGCCGGCCATCTTTGTCACAGGGTCGAAGTCCCAGGCACCTTCAGCTTACGGACGGTGGTTCGTGTCGGTCCTCTGGGTGGCCTAGGCCTAGAGAACAACCGGAGGTCGTGTTCCATCCCAGGCACCTTTGGCCTGGGGTGAGGTATCGGATGGAGGTCCGGAGCTCAGTGCCCAACACTGAGTTCCGCGAGGGAAGGAGATCCTAGGGTACCCAGGGATTGGGTGCCCGAATCCGGAAGCCGTAATGGACCGGGGGGAGCTCCTCACTTGAAGACCCGGTGCCTCATATTGCCGGTGACAGGTGAGCCTCTCGTCGGAGACCGTCTGGAAGGAAATCCCCCCTCGTGCGGAGACCGTAACCCACTTTCAGGAAGGAAAGTGGAGAACTACATTGTGTCTGGGCCTATTCGCATCCACACCGCCTTTCCTGTTCTGTTCCTACTAAGGGAGTTCAACTGATTTTGTTCATTCGAGAAGAATAAAGGAGTGTTGAACTTTAATGGTGTGGGGCTCATTTCCTAACAGACATTGTTCAAGGTGACTCTTGGAGGGAGGATCCAGGTGCACAACACTGACCCGAAGGTAATACAAGAACGTTGCTTGTACCGCACTGACAACTGTGGTGGAGGCCAGGCGTGGTGTCCCCGCTCCCTCCACTCTAATATACCCCTAGACAAGAGACGAGATGCAGATGAGAGAAAGAGGGGAGTGAGGAGGCCGCTACATACACTTTATCACATACCGGCACCATTATTTTCAGGAATCGTTTGAGAATTTCACAGTTTTTTAGTTTTGTGCTATATACCTTCATTATATATATTGTTATATATTTTATTTCTTTGATATTATATGCACAGGTTGATCACTTAGAGTGATACACGTTTTTGCATACATCATTAATTGTCCACTGTTGGTTACACACCTTTCAGGTGTATAGGTGTGATTCATTCAGTTTATGCACATACTATTTATGTTACACATTGGTTGTCAACACGCTACTGCATCTGGTTGGTTCGTTTTAGATTTAATTTATTTGGTTAGTATGAGGTAGTTTCCTTTTCCAGATCCTTCCCTTCAATTCCTTCACTAGTTATAATCACAGCGCAGCCACCATCACCCTTTTTTCAGTATCTAAAGTGTGTATCTCACATGTACAGATATGCAGAAAATGCAGCAATATAATTTTTTTTGCCCTAAATTTATTTTTCGGGATTAGCAGAATAGGAGAATTTCACACGTACAGATATGCAGAAAACGTTGGCAAAAAAAAAAATTTGTACTACATTTTTTTTTTGGAATAGCAGAATAAAACAACAGTATCTAAAATGTGTATCTCACTAAATACAGATATGCAGGAAACGCAGCAAAATATATATTTTTTGCCCTAAATGGGTGTTTTTAGAATAGCAGAATAGACTAACAGTATCTAAAGGGTGTATCTCACAGTAACATATGCAGTGCTGGCGCACTGAGCTTGCATAAAATGCCCGCCGACGCCAACCTAACTAACAGACGGATAAAAGTTATCTTTTCTCTGGCACTGGGCTCAGGGCAGGGTAACTTGCCTAACCTAACTAACAGACGGATAAAAGTTATCTTTTCTCTGGCACTGGGCTAAGGGCACACAACAAAATCAAGGTAGATCGCTGAGTAATTTGATTTCTGAATCAGGATCCTATCTAATTCTATCCCTCAAAGCAGCAGCAGCAGCAACCTTTCCCTACACTATCTAAAGCAGAGTGATGTGCTGTGCTATGTGCCTCTAGCTTATATAAAGGCTGGGTCACATGCTGCACTGGCCAATCACAGCCATGCCATTAGTAGGCATGGCTGTGATGGCTTCTAAGGGCACACAAGTTAAACAAATGTTGATTGGCTGCCCTGCAGCTTTTTAAAATGCGCCATTACATTGCCGAACACCGAACCCGAACCCGAACATACAGTTAATTGTTCGGGTTCGGGTCTGGGTACCAAAAACCCAAAAGTCCGGTACAAACCCGAACTTTACAGTTCGCTCAACCCTAATAACAACCTGAGAAATAAAAAATCCAAAAAAACGGCAAGAAGTATGAGATACGAATGAAAAAGCAAAGAAAAAAAATAATAGGATCAGGAACTCTTTGGCATCCTGATAACAGCCAAAAAAAACGGCAAGAAGTATGAGATACGAATGAAAAAGCAAAAAAAAAAAATAATAGGATCAGGAACTCTTTGGCATCCTGATAACAGCCAAAAAAGACTGAGACAGTCAAGTCTCTAACCCAGCAATAGTACTGAACTTGAGCCCAAAAAAGGGGCATAGTGAGTGGCATCCAAACAAAATAAAGTGCAGAGAAAATGACATTGCTGGGGGGGAACAACATGCAGCCGCACCAAGGGACAGGCTCCCGGGTAGTGGGGTGCAGAGTGATAGTGGGTGCAGCGTCATCCAAACCAAGGGGCAAGTCTAGAACAGAGGTGCAGTGAAAATGAGCAAGGAATTAATTCCGGGGAGAGGCGTCATCATTCCGAATCCTTCGTCGGTCACGTCTGGTCGGTGGTGTGTGCCATATCTGGGATGGCCTGGGTGTCAGCAGGGGGCGACGAATGGCTTCGGCCTCCAAGAGACCAAGTTTCACTAGGATCTTCTGGCCTTCCAAGATAGTGATAGCAGCGTATGTTGTGCCATTGTGGGAGAACACCAATTTAAAGGGGAAGCCCCAGCGATACCGGATCCGGACAGCCTGTAGAGGGGCATTGATCTCTTTCAAGCCTCTGCGTCTGTCCAGAGTGGCTGGGGAGATATCAGGTAAATCTGGACTGTGTAGTCATCCAGGGTGATTCTAGGCGTATTTCTAGCTGCTCTGAGGATATCCTCCTTGACCTGAAAGTCCTTCATACACAGAACAATTTCCCTCGGTGGTTTGTCTGCCGGGGGTTTAGGTCTGAGTGCTCTGTGGATACGGTCGCAGGTAAAGGCAGTCGATTCACAGTCAGGAAGAAGTGATTTAAACAGCTTAATGGCAGTGGGGATTAATTCTGTGACTGATTCCGGAATCCCACGCAGCCTAAGATTGTTGCGTCGGTTTCTGTTGTCGAGGTCCTCGACCTGTGCCTGGATTTCTGAAAAGGCAGTATATAATGATTCGTGCTCCCTGCTTAAGTCATTGTAGGCCAGCACCAGTTCATCATGCTTATTTTCAAGCCTGTCAGTTATGGTGCCCAAGGCCGCTATCTCCTGTGACAAGACATGGGAGGTTTTATGGAGCTCTGACTAGAATTTGGAGGCTAGGTCTCTAAGCTGGCATCTAAGTCTGCCTTAGAAAGGGAAGCTGTGTACTCACTGCCTTGATCCGAGGGAGAGCCAGGTCTTGTGGGTTCTGGAGCGACCGATGGAGCTGGAGAGTGTGCCTGGGCCTCAGCGCCATTTTGAGCCATGCTGCACTGCTCCTGGGTGCGGAGAAGATAATGTGTCAAGGATTTCTGAGAGAGGCCCTCGGATTTATTTTTCCTGGATGACGGCATGCGATCGTAGGAGTTGAGGGGTGATAAAGATGAGGTGATTAGAGCTGTTAATAACCCTCAGTGAGCCATTAGTGTCCCACGGTGTGAGGAGCTACCGCTTCAGGCGTCCATCTCGCTCAGCATGCGCCCCCCAAAAAAGTAAGTTTTAGTGCAAAACCAGTCAGCCAATCGCACAAGCTGAAAATTATATTTCTGGAGGAGGTCCATACACCATTTGTGTACAAAATGCCTCCAGGTTGCCATATGACATTGGATTTTTCAGAAAATTACAGCGCTGCAGATTCAATAGGAAAAGTAACTTTTATGAACATTAAATTACAGTATGGCAGTATGTCACAAATTTATATTCGCTATATTATTTCTTTCATTTGCTATATTTCATTTCCCACGAAAGTGAAGTTACCGTTAGTTGTATGCAGGGCCGGCCCTACCATGGGTTCGGGTGGGTCCATGGGGCACTTTAAGAGGGGCAGCAGCAGGGGCACACTGCCTGAGGACCCAACGTTCCCTCCCTCTAGCGTGCAGTGTCATCCTTGCATCATGGTCCGCCCCACTCCCCAGCCCCGCCCGCACCGCTCCCACCAAGGTGGGGGGTGGAGCAGCTGACCCGGTCCCAGAACAGCACAGGCTTCTATAGCTGAAGCACCCGCCACCACTGCAGCGCTGCTGTTCCCACATTTTACATTACTGAGCTAGGATCGGAGCTTAGCTGGTCGGTAAAGAGGAAGGGGGAAACTTTTGTGTTGCTGCACAATTCATATACCTGTGAGCTAAGCTGATGTTTTTGGGTATGTCTCTTTGCTGGATTGGGCATGTCTCTTTGCAGAAGGGAGCATGTCTCTTTGCAGGAGGGGGCATGTCTCTTTGCAGGAGGGAGCATGTCTCTTTGCAGGAGGGAGCATGTCTCTTTGCAGGAGGGAGCATGTCTCTTTGCTGGGTTGGTCATGTCTCTTTGCTGGAGGGGGCATGTCTCTTTTGCTGGCGGGCGCATGTCCCTTTGCTGAATATATGGGAATGTCTCCTTGCTGGATTGGGCTGTTTTTTTTAGTTTATGGGGATGTCTCTTTGCTTTATGGAAATGTCTCTTTGAATTTATGGAAATGTCTCTGAATTTATGGAAATGTCTCTTTGCTGAATTTATGGGGATTTTTCTGGGCTGTCCCTTTACTATTTGGAGATGTCTCTTTGCTTTATAGAAATGTCTCTTTGATTTATGGAAATGTCTCTTTGCTGGATGATTTCAATTTTTTTGAGGGGGGGGGGCAGCATTTCAATCTTGGACCCAGGCAGAACAATGTCTTGGGCCAGCCCTGGTTGTATGTAGCATTACAGAACCCCCACAGTTTTCAATAACAACAGAAGTGTCAATTTGATTGGGGATATACATTTTTTTGTTTTTTTTGTAATAAGCATTTATTTATTAAAGTTATAGAGTCTACAAAATAGGGGATAGTTTTATGGCATTTTTATTAATATTTTTTTTTTACTAGTAATAGCGGTGATCAGCGATTTTTATCGTGACTGCGACATTATGGCGGACACATCGGACACTTTTGATGTTATTTTGGGACCATTGTCATTTATACAGCGATCAGTGCTATAAAAATGCACTGATTACTGGGTAAATGCCACTCGCAGTGAAGGGGTTAGCCAGTAGGGGGCAGGGAAGGGGTTAAGTGTGTCCTAGGAAGTGATTCTAACTGTGTGGGGACTGGGCTACGAGTGACACAACACTGATCACTGCTCCCGATTACAGGAAGCAGAAGATCAGTGTCGCATAGTTGGCAACATTGCAAAAAAATAAATTCGGGACACTTTTTTGCATGTAGGCAGAGCCTTGCTATAATTAGGGGGCGGGTCATTCGTTTGTAGGTGTGTTACACCATAGTAGAAAAAAGCAGCACGGAAAGTGCGCTGTGAAAAAAATGGGTGTGGTTTACGCGGGTAGTGGGAGTGGCTTGAATGGGCGTGGCTCAAAGGGGTGTGGTTAGAGTCTGAGATGAATGAGGGATGGAGGGAGAAAGAAAGGGAGAAAGAGGGAGGGAAGGAGAGAGAAGGAAGGATGGAGGGACAGCAGGCCCAGATCCTACACCACAATAGAAATATGTGTATTCCAGAGTTTAACAATCAGCAGATAAAGATATTACAAACACTTGGTGTTAGCGCTTCAATCATCCCGGCACCATGGTTGTTATGATGTCAGGATGATTGAACTGCATTATTTCTATTATTACATTGTAATATAGAATGAAATTATTCAACTCACCATAATGCCGAATCAGTGTTAGCCCCGAGTGTGTCACCTGCCACGTCGCCTGCCACCAGATGCCATCAGGTGCCCCCAGCGGAGTCCTTCCTTACATCAGGCCTACCCAGCGGAGTCCCTCCTTACATCAGGTGTCCCCAGCGGAGTCCCTCCTTACATCAGGCATACCCAGCGGAGTCCCTCCTTACATCAGGCTTCCCCAGCGGAGTCCCTCCTTACATCAGGCGTCCCCAGCGGAGTCCCTCCTTACATCAGGCGTCCCCAGCGGAGTCCTTCCTTACATCAGGCGTACCCAGCGGAGTCCCTCCTTACATCAGACATACCCAGCGGAGTCCTTCCTTACATCAGGCGTACCCAGTGGAGTCCTTCCTTACATCAAGCGTACCCAGCGGAGTCCTTCCTTACATCAGGCGTACCCAGCGGAGTCCTTCCTTACATCAGGTGTACCCAGCGGAGTCCTTCCTTACATCAGACATACCCAGCGGAGTCCTTCCTTATATCAGATGCCCACAGCGGAGTCCTTCCTTACATTAGGTGTCCCCCCATTGGAGCCCCCCTTAATCAGGTGTGTCCCCCATTGGAACCCCCCTTAACCAGGTGTCTCCTGTACTGTTTCCCTTCCCCAAGGGGGAACAAAGTAGAGGCGGAGCCAGCAGTGTGGCTGCAAAAAAAATTAAGCTGCGGTGCCGCCCACTCCCGCCCCTTTCCATAACAGACGGACCTGCAGCGGGGCGGAACTGGGGGTGGGCAGCACCGCAGCTTAATTAAGCAGCCAAAACACGGATTGCTAGTACAATAGAAAATAAAGCTGCTGCGGCGCCGCTGCAGCAGCTTTATTTTCTATTGTACTAGATATCCCCGTGTTTTGGTCTTCCTAAAAATGGCGGCCGGCGGAGACATTGTCTCCGCCGGCCGTGGACCTCTAGCGGCGGTGGAAAATCGCAAAAAAATGGAAAAAACGTTTCTTCTGGGACATTTCCAGGGACAAAGTAAATCCGGGAAAAGGGTATGAATCCCGGGAATGTCCCGACCAATCCGGGACAGTTGGCAACTATGGTGCCGTGTCACTAGGCAGAACAGGGAGATGCCTTGTTTACACTGGCCTCTCCCCGTTCTGCAGGCATGATCGCGGGACACCGTCAGACATCGAGTCTGCGGGTCCCGCGGGCACGGTCACAGAGCTCGCGGCAGCGGTTCGCGTGCGAAATTCAAAGCAACGTATATATACGTTGCTTTGCGCAGCCGTGCCATTCTGCCAACGTATATCTACATGGCGCGGTCGGCAAGTGGTTAAGAGATCAGCAGTGCCCCAAACTCCTTTATTTGACAATTTCAGTCATAAAAAGCTGTTTTTTCCTGGTAGTTTTATCAGCAACACATGTATATTCATTTATACTGTGTCTGCTTTGAATAACAGAGTTAGAAATATATTTTTACTAATGTCAGAAAAAGGGCCTTTTTCCCTTGTTACTTTACTGGAGACAAGCATGTTCATATTAAGGCTCCATTCATACTTGAAGTTTTCTGAATGTGTGACAAAGCGCACAGAAACCATGCGTTTAAAAAACGCGCTGCATACCTGCATCACACTTGCATTGCCATTAATTGTTAATGGCCCCCAAGCGCGGGTATCAGGCATGCATTTGTTACATGTTTTGTCATGTGGCAAATTTGCTACAAACGCTCCAAAGTGCGTGGTGAACAAACACATCATGCTCCATTCTGGAAAAAGTTTTGGAGCTTCTTTGGGGCATATGTTGTGCATAGGGCTGTTCATTCAAGTGAATGGGCTGCCCTATGAGTGACGAGTGGAAGCGCTCCAAAACGTGAATACCAGCACAGATAGAATCTAAAAAAATATGTCTTCCTATAAACATTGGAGATTCATCCCAGAGGGGAGACTAAGGCTGGGTTTTGCGTGTTTTGAAGCGTTTGTGCTCGTCATAGGGCAGCCAATTCACTTGAATGGGCTTCCCCCACGCACACGACAAAGGCCCCAATGAAGCTCCAAAACCTTTTTTAGAGTCAAGTGTGGCATGTTTTTTTCACTAGTGCATTTGCCACACATTTTATCACATGGTGCCCTGACATGTGACAAGCTGAAACGCTAAAAAAAAAAAAAAAGTTAACAGGAACATAAGTTTCTGCTATGCTCAGGTGGGAAACCCAAACTCAAGCCTCGTACACACGGCCGATTTTCTCGTCGTTAAAAACACGTTGTTTTTTTTGACGAGATTCTTGTTAACCTTGACGATTTTTTCGTCAAGCTTTCCATGCGTACACACTGACATTTCCCAATTTCCTCGTTGTTCTCCGCGGTCACGTCCAGCACGTACGACGGCACTATAAAGGGGAAGATCGATTTCCCTGGCGCCACCCCTTGGGCTGCTTTTGCTGATCTCGTGTTACCGCGTGTGAAGTAAAAGTTTGGGAAGAGACGATTCGCGCTTTTCAGTCTTCGTGCTTTTCAGTTCGTTTTCTGCAGTTCAGTTTGTGCTTGTGGGTTCGTATCTTGTCTTTCAGGGCGTCTAGGCAGGTCGTATCTGTTTTACAGTGTGTTCTTGCCTGTTCGTTTCTGATTTTCAGTTCGTTATTCATAGGCCTTGCTGTTCTAAAGTGCGTTCTGTTCTGTACGTTCTGATAAGACGACCGTCTCCTAGCCATGTCGCCTGTACGTTCTCGTCGTCGAGTTCGTGCTGTGTGGGCGCTTGGTTTTGGTCTGCTTGTTTTGGACCAAGACCAGTCCATGAACGGGGTGAGGAGGAGTTCATGGACCAAGAATTGGTTGCTCCAGCGGGACCTATTCTGCCATATGCCTCTGCTGCGGGAGATAGTGGAGAATAATCCTGAGGACTACAGGAATTTTCTGCGGATGTCTGACCCCGTTTTTCAGCATCTGTTGGCTTTGGTGTCCCCCTATATTACCAGGAAGGACACCGTTATGCGGGAAGCCATCAGTGCTGAGCAGAGGCTCATCGCCACGTTACGTTACCTGGCGACAGGGAGAAGTCTTCAGGACTTGAAGTTCACGACAGGCATCTCCCCCCAGGCTCTGGGCCTCATAATCCCAGACACCTGTTCTGCCATTATACAAGTCCTGCAGGAGGACTATATTAGGGTAAGTTTTCTCCATTAACATCACATTTTATGTATTCCATGTATGCTAATGTATTGTATTTCTTTCATCCTTCCCTAATTACCATGATTGTAATCTGCTGAGAATGTCCCCTTTGTCCTCATGCATGCTGGAAGCTTTAGATTGCCCCTTTTTTCTCCTCCATGCATATTTCCCTTCACTAACCTTTCCAGCAGGGGCGTCTGTTGCTCCAAATGTTTGGGGGTCCAATCCCAATTTTAGGAACTAAACTTCCTCCTTTTTAGCGACTGTGCCTATTAAACGCCACCAGTTGCCCCCTCCAATGCAGCCATTTTGTCCCCTCCAAAGCAGCCATTTTGTCCCCTCCAATGCAGCCATTTTGTCCCCTCCAAAGCAGCCATTTTGTCCCCTCCAAAGCAGCCATTTTGTCCCCTCCAATGCAGCCATTTTGTCCCCTCCAATGCAGCCATTTTCCCCCCAGCCCTGCACTTACCTTCTTCTGGTCCGCGCCATCCTTCTTCTGTCCTTGATGTCTTTTCCTGCCCTCGATGTTGCATCAGCCAATCATGTTACCGTAAAACAGACTTGGTGAACATGATTGGCAGAGCAGCCTGTCAGTGTTTACCCAAGGAATGTCTCCCCCCCCCCCCCTGCGTCCCCTATTTTACTTTTATCAAACCAATTACATCCCTCAGGCTGTATTTTGCAAGCCTGTTTGCCCCCCTGTTTCTGATATGCAATTTTCACGCCCTAAATGCCGCAGTTATTCATATGGCCGTCGCTCAACAGGGGGCCATCCACCTGAATAGTGGGCGGCATTGACAATACATAGGTTAATGCAAGGCATGAACCTATGTATTGTTCTGAGTGACGGGCACAGGTGAGAGGGGGCAGTACTCCAGCGCCCACTCTGGACGCCCCGCCACTGCAATGCTATACTGTGGCCAAACACATCTACCCCCCCCCCCAAATTTTGTTAGAATGGACCATCAGAGGGGGTGATGAATATGAAACATGAGCCTTCCATTATACTTCTTAAAAACACCTTAAACTGAGATTTTGATCGATGTTGGCCTCTAATGTATTTTCTTATAATCTGCTTGCAATGTTCTATTTAAAATTTCTAGTTTTTTTTCATCTTGTTTGACTCCCCAGCTTCCTTCCACGCCACAGGAATGGCAGACTGCGGCATCGGAGTTTGCCACGCGGTGGGACTTCCCCAACTGCGGTGGTGCCATAGACGGGAAGCACGTCCGCATCGTGCCGCCACCCCATTCTAGGTCCTACTACTTCAATTACAAGGGGTTTCATAGCATTGTGCTGATGGCGGTGGTGTCAGCACGGTATGAATTCCTCTATGTTGATGTAGGGAAGAATGGCCGAATGTCCGATGGGGGATCCTTCATCCAGACGGAATTTGCCCTCCGTCTCCAGAGTGACGACCTTGCATTGCCACCGGATGCAGGGAATGTTGAAGGACTCCCCTTTGTTTTTTTGGCTGATAAAGCCTTCGGACTCGGACCGCACCTCATGAGGCCATTTCCACAGAGGACCCTGACCCCAGAGAAGAGGGTGTTCAATTACCGGCTGGGCCGAAGAGTCGTTGAAAATGCCTTCGGCATAATGGCCAGCCGGTTCCGCCTTTTTATGACTCCCATCCACTTGGCGGAGTACAAGATAAACTATGTCGTTTTATGCTGCTGTGTGCTCCATAATTTTCTGAGCCGAAAATCAAGTACTTATATGGCCTCAGTATTGCCTGAGGCAGGACTTTCATATGCCAATCCCCTGCCGGGCCTCGAATCTGCCCGTCCTGGCTTGCCCCCCCAAAATGCCCGTGAGGTTCGGCAGAAATATATGGACTTTTTCACGGGTAGGGGGGCAATTTCTATGCCAGGCCATGCCTAAAGAATTGTGCATAAACAACTTATTAAAATTATTTTTAAATCTTGTAACTTTGTTTGTTTCCTGTCTCCTAGTTTGTCTTAGTGCATTTGTAGTGGCAATTGTTTTTTCCTTTAGTAAATAACAACCATTTCACTATGCAACCCAAAAAAATACACAAATATGGTTAGAGCGTATTTGAAAAAGAAGCTACACGTTGTTTGTGTTCAAACATTTTACTCTGTGCACATTCACACACATGGTAAATTTTTTTGGTTTTGGTTTTTTGGCTGGCCACAAACCGGCAATTGTTTTCTTATGAAAATACAAAACCATCAGTTGCATTCCAAAAAGTACAACATTGGATACCTCTGAGCAATATAAGACATTCACTTACACAAACTATGTCTCTATGTGCCCGTCCTAATATGGGGTATTGGCACCCCTGGCCCAGCCAAAAATTGAATATGCACACATTTTGTAGTAATTTCCAATAGGGAGTTTAGACTCCTGATCCCTATTGTCAACATGTGCCATCTGCCATCAGGGCTTATCAATGGACATATTTTGTGGGTGCAACCCCTTCTTCAGTTCACCTACTTTAGATACGAGGAAGGGGTTGCACCCCCAAAAGGCGTACATGGATATCCCCTGATGGCAGATGGCACATGTTGACACACTGTGTGCATATTCAATTTTTGGCTGGTTTGATTGTCAAAAATAGATTAAAAGGGTGAATAACAAACTGAAAACAAAAATGGGGGTTTTGAGGCCTTATTCAATTCTCCCCAAAACATCTAGAATGTCTTTAAAGGTTTGATCCATCACATGAATTCTTTGTTTAATTCTGTCCAGTTCTGTGCTACATTCCATCACTTGCTGTATTATTCGTAGGGCACTGTCAGCAGAGAAACGTGTACTTTCTTTCACCACAACATTTACATCCCCTAAAATATAAAAAAAAAAAAGTTATTATAACTCTGCAGGCCTACATCTCTTACCTGAAGCTGTGGTGACAGATACTGACCTGTTGTGGTGACCAGTTCCACCACGTCATCCACTTCTCCTTCCTGCACTTCTCCTTCCTCCACCTCTTCAACTTCCTCAACATCCTTAGGTTGTGGGTCTTTGTGAGGTTGGGGTTGTTTCGAAGCTGTGGGGTTCCTGTGCTCCCTGGAGTGTTCTCCTCCCAGTCTTCTCTCCCCTATGAGAATCAAACAAAAGGTCTAGTTATCACACTGAAATTCTCTATGAAAACTAAAAACAGGCTAAATTGTTTGGAAGTGGGGTACAAGTGTCTGTCTGTGTGGAATTTTCACATGAAGACATTATTTTGTCTAAAAAATATGTTTAGTATTCACCTTTGGCTGTCAATTTTGAGACATGGAGGCACCACAAAATTTCACTGATGCACCTGTGTGGGTCCCCCAAAAAAGGTGGTTCTGGTGGCACACACTATAGTGCTCAAAAGTACAGATGTGGAACCAGGTGCTGAGTGTCCTCTCCTTTACACTGATTAAAGTTTGCATTTCATTCTCTTTACAAACACATCATCTAGCCAACAATGTAAGAACAACAATTTTATCAAAACAGGCAGATGTGTAATTAAATTTGAGCCTGAAAAATAATCAAAAAACGAGGATAGTGGCCGAACGATGTGTCTGTAACGAACGCTTACTGTGCCCAACCAAGTTCAAAATATGACATTTTGGAAGGGAGTACACTTGTAAAAAAAAAAAACATGAAGCAACATGTCAGTTGAGAAATACATTAATAGCATAAAAGTTTCAAAAGTACTTACTTTTTGCTAGCATTCTCTTAATGCTCCTTAACTGCTCCGGCTCCCTCAGTTTGAGGTCTGACCACCTCTTTCTGAGCTGCTCATTTGATCGTTTCACCCCAAAATTCTTCTTCAGACTCTTCACGACTTTCTTCATGATTTTGGCCTTCCTTCTATTTGGTTTGCTATACGGCCCATGCTTTGCGTCATAATCCGACTTTAGCAAGATGTCCACCATCTCCGCCATCTCCCCATAAGACATATTAGATGCCTTGAATCTCCTCCCTGGTCACGACGTTTCCTCAGTCTCCGGGCTTGTCTCCTCCTCGTTATTTGAGGAATTATCAGACACCTGCTGTAAATCCGCCATATCTGTCTGCGCACTGAAAGAGAAGGGGCGGGGAAAAGATGTTAGTTAGAATGTCATGGGCGGGCGACGTGTGCGGAGCGACGTGTGCGTAGTTTGACGCATGCGTGGTGTATATATAGCAAACACACATGTGACTATACTACATTCGGTGTGCGAAAAGAGGAGTTCAAGTGACGGATGTGCGAACGAAGGTATGTGAATTTGTGACTTTGAAAAATTGTTGCCCTATACTGTCTTGAGAATGTTGGAGGATATATATGGTGAATACGATTTTAAGGAGGTTAGACTGTGTGCCTCACATTAGTTATATAATTTTTATTTTACTTGCAGAGCCAATATGAATGTCTTTATTAGCGACAAAGAATTCCTTGCGGAATTTATAGACCGGGTAAGGGAGTTGCCCGCTCTGTGGGAAACCAAAAACCTCATACATAAAAAAAAAGGGGTGAGAAAAGCAGCGCTGGAGACTCTGCTCCCATTTGTGCATACCAAGGTGCCCACAGCCACAGCAAAACAGGTGGACACTAAAATTGGGAGCTTGAGAGGCACATACAGGACTGAACGCTCTAAGGTCCTGGCTTCTCAGAGGTCAGGAGCAGCAGCAGATGATGTGTATGTCCCCAATTTGTGGTACTACAGCAGGATGTCCTTTCTGGATGACCACATTGAGGCAAGGCCATCACTGTCCACTCTTCCCCCCAGACTTCCCTGCAGCCAACCTGAGCCTTCTCTGGAGCAAGAGGAGGCAGCCATCCTGGATGAACCTAATTTGGCCATCTGGAGCCAGGTATAGTATTTATAGAAAATGTATTGGGATAAACCTAATGTTTGAAAAATATGTCAAGATGACAAACATAAACTATTTTGTGTTCCACACGTAAAATCAAGATCTCGAGACATTAGTCTGGCCTAAATTGGGTGCTAAATAGTCTATCTGATGTAGTTGTAATTTTTTTAACATTTTTTATTGATTTACAGTTAAATTGCTACAATCAGGATCTGAAAGTTGGATGAAAATAATAAACCAAAATATTAAACTATGTCCCTTTTTCATACACAGGATGAAATCAGCCAGGAGGAGGGTCTGGAAACTGTCAGGCAGGAGGAGGCAGGGCCAAGTGGCAGCCAGGAGGTGGCAGGGCCCAGTGGCAGCCAGGAGGTGTCAGGGCCCAGTGGCAGCCAGGAGGTGGCAGGGCCCAGTGGCAGCCAGGAGGTGGCAGGGCCCAGTGGCAGACAGGAGGTGGCCGGCCCGAGGAGAAGCACAAGATCACAGGTGCCTCCCATCCGACTTCCCAAAAGAAGCAGGAGGGACAGGACCACGAGTGAGGCAGCAATGGCCCTTATTCGAGAGGCCCATGCCACCCTCCAGGAGCCCACATCCCCTGAAGAGGCCATTGCCGGCCTAGTGGAGGCAAAGTTCAAGGTGATGAGCATGGAGCAACGCCTCCTATGCGAGCCCCTGCTCATCACCTTGCTGAACAAGGGGGTGATGGAGAAAATTACCCCCAATACGGCCATATGTGAGGTCGCACAACTGTCCCAACCTTAACCTCCTCCTCCACCTCCACCTTCTTCTTCTGCCCCACCCCCACCCCCTTCTCCTCAACCTCCTCCTCCACCTCCACCTTCTTCTTCTGCCCCACCCCCTTCTCCTCCACCTCCACCTTCTTCTTCTGCGCCACCCCCTTCTCCTCAACCTCCTCCTCCACCTCCACCTTCTTCTTCTGCCCCACCCCCTTCTCCTCCACCTCCTCCTCCACCTTCTACTTCTGCGCCACCCCCTTCTCCTCCACCTCCTCCTCCTCCTGACAGGAGTACCCTTCCAGTGGCCCAGCCTCCAGCCACACGAAGAAGGAAGGCTGCAGGGAAGGCTGCAGGGAAGGCTGCCAAGAAGACGAGGAAGTGATGGCCTTGCTTCATTGGGGTCTGACAGAAGGCAGTCTGTTGTAGTACCACACACTTGGGACATATATCTCACCTGCTGCTGTTCCTGACCTCTGGGAGGCCAGCATCAGATTGTGCTCAGAACTGTTGGCCTTCTCAAGCTCCCAATTTTAGTGTCCACACAGGGTTGATGTGTGCTCTGGGGTCCCTGGGATGCACAAATGGCAGCAGGTTCTCCAGCGCTGCCTTCTCTTTATTTTTTACAAAACATGAATAAATGTTATTTTTGTTTAAGTTCATACTTGACTGTTTATGTTTACAATTTTTTAATTTAGCTTTGGAGTAAGCAGATACATTTGACAGACAACAAAAGGGACAGATAACAACCCCCAAAAAAACAAGAAAAAAATTATTTAAAAAATATAGGGTGTAAAATTTACAATAAAAAAATTCAAATATACAATGGGAGATCACTAGCAAAACATTGCCAAATTACAATGAACATCTGTTTGAAAAATCTAAAACAGTAAAATATTCAGAAGATCTTGCACGATATAATACACCTAAATCTTCTTAAGAGCAGCATGAAAAAGGTTAAAAAAACATAGTCATAACTCTGTGTGAATATCAGCAGCAAAAGAAGTTCATTCGTTTTGATTAATGTAACATTCTAAAGAAGATTTCACAACATTTAAACAATGCAATAATTTAGAGCGTGACGAATGTGCTATCTCCATTACGAAGGCTTGATTTAGCAGAAGATGCCCTCCCGTCTCATACTTGATTCTGAGCATGCGCGCTTTTGGAAGAGTCGTAAAAGCATACACACAAACCATTTTCTCGTCACAAAACAGGCCGACGAGAAACACGACGAGGAAATCTTGAATCCTGACGAGAAAATAGAGAGCAGGTTCTCTATTTTCTCGTCGAGATTCACGGCAGTTTTCTCGTCGTAAAACCATACACACGAACGGTTTTCTCGACAAGAAAGCTCTCGCGGCACTTTTCTTGCCGGTTTTGGACAAGAAACTCGGTCGTGTGTACGAGGCTTGAGTCTCCACTCTGGGCTGAATTTCCAGTGTTTTTAGGAAGACATATTCTTGTAGATTACATCTGTGCATTTAGGCTAGTTTCACACCATGGTGAGAAATTGAGTTCCTGCTGACATTTTTTGCATGTCTTGGATAGGGATGAGCTCGGTGTTCGAGTCGAACATAAGTTCGACTCGAACATCAGCTGTTCGCGCGTTCGGCGAACAACGAACGATTTGGGCCGTTCGCGCCAAATTCGAGTGACGCGAACGGCCCACAATACACTGCGCCATCGCAGTGTAATCCCGGCGCTGTGATTGGCCAAGCATGCACTGTGACCTTGCATGCTTGGCCAATCACAGCGCCGGCAGCGAGGAGAGCAATGATTTGCCACAGGCAGGATGCCTGTGGCCAATTATAGCTGAGGGGGTTTAGTACACAACCCACACTATAAAAGGCCGCCAGCGCGGCGGCCTCGTGTAGTGTGTTCCGGAGCAGGGAAAGTGAAGGATAGGCAGGGACAGTGTCAAATCTATTCTTTGCTAAACCTTGTGTGTAGGGACAGAGAAGGATAGGCAGGGAGAGTGTCAGTGTCATATTCTTTGCTAAACCTTGTGTGTAGGGAGAAGGGAGAGAGAAGGATAGGCAGGGAGAGTGTCAGTGTCATATACTTTGATAAACCTTGTGTGCAGGGAGAGAGAAGGATAGGCAGGGGACAGTGTCAGTGTCATATTCTTTGCTAAACCTTGTGTGCAGGGAGAGAGAAGGATAGTCAGGGAGAGTGTCAGTGTCATATACTTTGATAAACCTTGTGTGAAGGGAGAGAGAAGTATAGGCAGGGGACAGTGTCAGTGTCATTGTTGCTAAGCCTCCTGCACATTATACACCTGAAGTTAGCCCGTATTGCTGCTTTTTCCTGGTGTGTTACACCAAAAGGCATTTGCAGCCCTTACAGCGGGCGGAGTGTGCCTCCTGATCATATTACACCTGAAGTTAGCCCGTATTGCTGCTTTTTCCTGGTGTGTTACACCAACAGGCATTTGCGGCACTTACAGCGGGCGGAGTGTGCCTCCTGATCATATTACACCTGAAGTTAGCCTGTATTGCTGCTTTTTCCTGGTGTGTTACACCAACAGGCATTTGCGGCACTTACAGCGGGCGGAGTGTGCCTCCTGATCATATTACACCTAAAGTTAGCCTGTATTGCTGCTTTTTCCTGGTGTGTTACACCAACAGGCATTTGCGGCACTTACAGCGGGCGGAGTGTGCCTCCTGATCATATTACACCTGAAGTTAGCCTGTATTGCTGCTTTTTCCTGGTGTGTTACACCAACAGGCATTTGCGGCACTTACAGCGGGTGGAGTGTGCCTCCTGATCATATTACACCTGAAGTTAGCCTGTATTGCTGCTTTTTCCTGGTGTGTTACACCAACAGGCATTTGCAGCACCTACAGCAGGCGTAGTGTGATTCCTGCAAAATATACTCCTGAAGCTAGGCCTTATTGCTGGTTTTCCCATTTCCCTGCAGGCCATTAGAATGTCTGGAAGGCAAACAAGGAGAGGCAGACAGTCAGGAGCCAATAAAAGAGGGCAAGCAGGCTCTGTGTCTAGAGACAACAGTGCTGGTCGTGGACGCAGTGCATCGCCATCAGCACGTGGCCATGGGACACGCTTGTCCTTCTTTTTGGCAGCTGGACGTGTTGAGCCGCATCATGCCGAAGACTTGGTAGAGTGGATGACCAAGCCCTCCTCATCCTCCTCATCCTCTCTCACCCAGGCTCAGGGTACTGGCAAAGCAGCTGCCAAAGCGTCCTCTTCCCTGGTATCAATGTCATCATCAGTCACTCCTTCCCTAGACCAACCATGTCCTCCTGAGGAGTCCCCCGAACTGTTTGAGCACAGTGTTGGGTACATGCTCCAGGAGGATGCCCAGCGTTTCGAAGGGTCTGATGATGATACCTAGCTAGAGGAAGGCAGTAGCGTGAGAGCAGAGAGAGGGGATGCTCAAGAAGGACACCAATCTGGCAGTCATGTTCCAGCAGCTGCAGCATACTGCCAGATTGGCTCCAGTGATGAGGAGGGAGGGGATGATGAGGTCACTGACTCCATGTGGGTGCCTAATAGGAGAGAGGAGGAGGAGGAGGAGGAGGATAAGGAGGAGGCAAATCTCTAATGAGGCAGGATGCCCTCGGGGGGCCAGCGTAAGGGCAGCACACCGACGGAATCACACCGCAGAGCTCCGCCTGTGCAGGGCGCTGCCTCTGCCCGTTATTCAAAAAGTTTTTTGGTGTGGGCCTTTTTTGAGTCGAGTGCATCAGATCGCACAGCTGCTGTTTGCAACATATGTCTCAAGCGTATATCGCGTGGCCAAAACATCACCTGCTTGGGCACCACATGCTTGACCAGACATATGTTGACCTGCCATGCATCTCGTTGGCAAGCCTACCTTAAAGACCCACACCAAAGAACAAAGCGGAACTCTTCTTGCACCGCATCAGCTGGGATCTCCAACCCCACTATACCTTCAGTCCTCTCTGAAACCTGCACTGAGAGGAATGAAGGTGTAGAATTAGGTGTGTCACAGCCAAGTACTTGCGGGCACTCTGCTAGCAGTACACCGACGTCCGATTGTAGCAGGCAAATTTCCCTGCCCCAGCTGCTGGACCGTCGAAAGAAGTTCACTCCCAGCCATCCACATGCCCAGCGGTTTAATGCTAGCTTGGCTAAATTGCTAGCGCTTCAACTGCTGCCTTTTCAGTTGGTAGACTCGGCCCCCTTCCGTGAGTTTGTGCAATGTGCGGTTCCTCAGTGGCAGGTTCCCAAACGCCACTTTTTCTCACAGAAGGCGATTCCGGCTCTCTACCGGCATGTGGAAGGCAATGTCTTGGCCTCACTGGACAGGGCGGTCAGCGGTAAGGTGCATATTACCGCTGACTCATGGTCCAGCAGGCATGGACAGGGACGTTACCTTTCTTTCACGGCCCATTGGGTCACTCTTTTGGCAGCTGGGAAGGATGCAGGACAAGGTGCAGTAGTGTTGGAGGTTGTTCCACCGCCACGCCTCCAAAATGCTACTACTGGTTGTGACACACCTCTGTCCTCCACCCCCTCCTCTTCTTCTTCCTCCATGGCCTCTTCCTGTGCTTTGTCCTTGGAACCAGCGGTGCTCCGTAGGCGTTCAAGGGGCTACGCAAGTACGCAGGCAAAAAGATGCCATGCCGTGCTTGCGCTGGTGTGTTTGGGGGACAAGAGCCACACTGGGGCAGAGGTTCTGTCTGCTCTGCAGGGGCAGGCCGAGAGGTGGTTGACGCCATGCCAGCTTAAGCCAGGAATGGTAGTTTGCGACAATGGCACCAACCTCCTCTCTGCTCTCAGACAGGGATAACTGACCCATGTGCCCTGTGTGGCTCACTGTCAGGGAAATTCCCCGTTTGTGGTCACCAATCCGCGGTCAGTGCGATTGCGTGGCGAATCGGCGCATCGTCGCGTGCGCAGCGGGACGGCGCTCCGACGTTCTCGGGTGCGCGCACCGGCGAATCGGCGCGCGCGCATGCGCAATGGCGCACCAATGGGATTACAGGCGGGCCTATTTAAACAGACTCAGTGACTCTGTCTGGTTGCTGGTTTGTCAGCGTTCCTGTGTTCCTAGTGTTCGAATTTAGTACTGATCTCCTGTTTTTGACCCGGACCGGCTTGACCACCCTTCTGCTCTCCTGCACCAGACCTCTTGGCTTGATTAACGGACTTCCACCCTTCTCCAGTGTTTGACCCTCGGCCTGTGATCCGGATCCTCTGCCTATCTCCAACCCTTGACTCTCTGCCTGTACCCAGGACTTCTTGTTGAACCTACCTGAGCTTGCTCTACCCGAACCTGTGCTTGTTGCTTCTCCCCGAACTGGCACCTGCTGTTAACCGCTGCCTGGACTAGTACCTCCGCTGCCGGCTGCTGTCTGACCCTGTCCTCCCGTGGTGCTTGACCCTCAGCCTGTTCTCCAGTCAGCTCACCCCTGCCGGACCTGTCAGCAAGACACCTATACCTGCTGGTGGCCAGTGCTCCCTTGTGCTGTCTTCTCCCTGTCTCACCTCCAGGGGGCAGAGTGCGCTTGGGTGCAAGGGTAGACCACTCTCGGCATCTCGGCCTCGGTAAGTACTCACCTGATAGTACAAACCAGCCAGATGTCTGAGGCCGACAGAGTGCGCTCCCCATTTGACACCCTCTGCCAGCAGGTATCCACCTTAACGGACGCAGTACAAAGACTCCAAGAGGGGTATACCCAGATTGATGGCCGTCTGCAACAACTCACCAGTCTCCTAGGACAAACCCCTTCAGCTACTACCTCTGCCAGTCCTGCCTCCACCTCCCAAGTACCTACAAGTTCCACAGTGGTGATGGCTACCCCTGAACCCAGGGTCCGTATCCCGGAAAGATTTTCGGGTGTCCGCAAAAAGTACCAGGCCTTTAAGAATGCCTGTACCCTCTACCTTGCTCTCCAACCAAGGACCTTCTCTTCAGAAGCGGTGAAAGTAGGGTTTATCATATCCCTCTTGTCGGATGACCCCCAAGCCTGGGCACAAGGATTGATGGAGCAGCGGAGCCCAATATTGGATTCAGTAGACACGTTCTTTGAAAACATGGCTCAATCGTATGACGATCCCCAGCGATCAGCCACAGCTGAATCCGTCCTTCACAGTCTGACCCAGGGAAGAAGGCCGGTAGAAGACTACACAGCGGAGTTCAGGAAATGGTCAGCTGACACCGGTTGGAACGAGGCGGCTCTCCGATACCAGTACCGCCAAGGTCTATCCGAGGTACTTAAGGATGAGCTGGCCAGGATATAAACCCCCACTACCTTGGAAAACCTGATTCTATCAGCGACACAACTTGACAGGCGTCTGCGTGAACGATGCATGGAGCGTTTCCAGTCTCCCCGTCCCAACTGGCCTCCATCCAGGACTATGCCTCACTACCCACCAACCTCTCCTCCTGGGACAACACCCCTTCCTGAACCAGAACCCATGCAGCTCGGGTTGGTTCGGCCTCCTCTGACTCCCGAGGAAAGACTGCGTAGGCACCAGGCCAACCTGTGCCTCTATTGCGGGGGTACCGGCCACTTCCTCCGTAGCTGCCCTGTAAGACCTAGTAAGTCCATTGCTAAAAACACCTTGAACTATCAAATCTCTGACAACCCCCAATCTTACGTTGTTCTCTTTATGTCTCTACAGCTGCCGGAAGGGGCAATCCGCCTCCCGGCAATTATTGATTCTGGGGCCTGCAGCTGCTTCCTGGACTCTGCTCTGGCCACAAGATTCCATGTCCCTATCCAGTCTAAGGACCACTGCCTCCGGATCCACCTAGCAGATGGGTCCCTGCCCCGTTCGGGGCTTATCACACAAGAAACCAAACCCATCCTCGCCACCTCTGACTCAGGCCATCAAGAGCTCCTTCGGTTAGACCTTATACCCTCTTCATTGTTCCCTATCATTCTGGGAATCCCCTGGCTTCAGGCACATGAGCCCCTCATAAATTGGGCAGAGAAAGAGGTCAGTTTCATCTCCCCCTACTGTTCTCAGCACTGCCTTGCCTCCACCTCTACTACCTGCGTTTCTATGATCGCCAAGCCAGACAACCTCCAGCATGTCCCTTCAGTCTATCTGGAATTCCAGGACGTATTCGACAAGCAGCAAGCCGACCACTTACTACCCCATCGACCCTACGATTGTCCCATTGACCTTCTGCCGGGCTCTGAAGTCCCGTTCGGACGTATTTTCCCACTGTCCGAAACTGAGTTGAGAGCCCTCAAGGCTTACATCGATGAGAACCTTCAGAAAAAGTTCATTCGCCCCTCTTCATCCCTAGCCGGAGCTGGGATTTTCTTTGTGGAAAAGAAGGACGGCTCCTTAAGACCCTGCATCGATTACCGGGACCTAAACAAAATTACCATCAAAAACAGGTACCCACTGCCTCTTATCCCGGAATTATTGCAACGCCTCCGATCTGCTCGGATCTTCTCCAAACTGAATCTGCGGGGGGCCTACAACCTCATCCGTATTAGGGCCGGTGACGAGTGGAAGACCGCTTTTAGATCTCGCTTTGGACATTACGAGTATTTGGTTATGCCTTTCGGACTTTGTAATGCTCCGGCCACCTTTCAACACCTAGTCAATGATATCTTCAGACAATACCTTGACGATTTCCAGTAGTGTACCTGGATGACATCCTTATCTTTTCCACATCCATCGAACTTCACCGGATCCATGTCATAAAGGTTCTCACCATCCTTAGAAAGCACAAGCTCTACCTCAAGGCCGAGAAATGTGATTTCGAAAAAACCTCCGTACAGTTTCTCGGCTTCATCATTTCCGTCAACGGGGTCGCAATGGACCCACAGAAGGTGAAGGCCATCCAGGACTGGCCAGCCCCGACTGACAAACGGGGGGTACAGCGGTTTATAGGCTTCGCCAATTTTTATAGGAGATTCATCGTGGGCTTCTCCTCCATCGTGGCCCCAATAACCCAACTTACCCTGCAAAACAACCGCTTCCACTGGTCCCTGGAAGCACAAGAGGCCTTCTCCCGTCTAAAGGACGCCTTCACCTCCGCACCAGTACTTCAACACCCAGATCCTTTACTACCGTTTACCTTGGAAGTGGACGCCTCGGAGACAGCCATTGGAGCCATCCTGTCCCAGAGACGAGGTCCCAAGGCTCTTCTGTATCCGGTAGCCTTTGCCTCCCAGAAATTGACTCCTCCGGAGCGAAACTATGACGTAGGGGACCGGGAATTACTGGCCATAAAATTTGCGCTGGAGGAATGACGGTACCTCCTAGAGGGGGCCGCACACCCCATCATGATCTTCACAGATCATAAGAACTTAGAATATTTAAGAACAGCTAAGCGCTTACGCCCCAGGCAGGCCCGTTGGGCTCTTTTTTTTACCCGGTTCAATTTTCATATTTCCTATCGACCCGGTTCCAAAAATGGGAAGGCGGACGCTTTATCCAGGATGTTCCCGGAAACACCCCAGTTTGCACAACCAGGTACCATTCTGTCAGCTCAGAATTTCCTGTTGATTCCCCAGGCCGACCTGCTCACCTCCATTCAAGCCGCCTCCAGGCTCTGTTCTGATCCTGTCACGTCTTCCCTGGAAAAACGTGATGATCTATTCTGGTCTCGGGACAAGATCTTCGTCCCTTCAGAAACAAGACCACTGGTTCTGAAGACTTTCCACGATCTTAAATTGGCCGGTCACTTTGGAGTGCGTAAATCATCGGAACTTGTCTCCCGCTCCTTCTGGTGGCCAAGCTGGAGGAAGGATTGTAAAGCCTATGTCACTTCCTGCATTCAATGCCAACGTAATAAAGGGTCGAACACCAAAAGCTGGGGCCTGCTCAAACCCTTACCCATCCCTGAACGTCCTTGGGCAGATGTTTCCATGGATTTTATTGTTGACCTGCCTCCCTCTGGAGGGTTTACCACAATTCTGGTCGTTGTAGACCGCCTTTCAAAGATGGCTCACTTTCTACCCATGATTGGCACACCTTCAGCCTCGGATACCGCCCAAATCTTTTTTAAGGAGATAACCAGGCTTCACGGAATACCCAAGAGCATCACCTCCGACAGAGGTGCCCAGTTCACTTCTAAATTCTGGAAGGAACTCTGTAAATCACTGGATATCAACACATGCCTCTCGTCAGCATATCACCCCCAGAGCAACGGCCAGACGGAAAGAACCAATCAAACCCTGGAACAATACCTCCGTTGTTTCTGCTCTACCTCCCAGGATGACTGGGCGTCCCTACTCCTGTATGCGGAATTCGCCTACAATAACTCAGTACACTCTGCTACCAATCAGACCCCCTTCTGGGCCAATTTTGGCTTCCATCCCTCCTTCCTCCCTGAAAACATCCCGGAAAGTCCGGTCCCCGCGGTCCAGCACCGGGTGGCCTCTGTTCAAGAGAACTTTCTAAGACTTAAAGAAATGATGAGCAATGCACAAGAATCCTACAAAATATTCTATGACAGGGGAAGGAAGGAAAACCCAGCGTTCAAAGTTGGGGAGGAAGTTTGGCTTTCCACCACCAATCTCTGGTTGCCTATTCCCTCTTGGAAGCTCGGCCCTAAGTTCATCGGGCCCTTTAAGATCAAGCGGGCTATCAATTCCGTGGCCTTTGAACTGGCACTACCTAGTTCCTATAGGATCCACCCAGTGTTCCATTCATCCTTGTTGAAACCCGTTACCCCCAGCTTTTTTCCTGGAAGAGACGAACCTCCTCCTCCACCAGTCGAAGTAGATGGGGAAAAGGAATTTGAGGTGGAATCCATCCTGGGCTGTAGGAAGAGAGGCAGGCAGTTGCAATACCTGGTCCAGTGGAAAGGGTACCCCCCGGAAGACAACACCTGGGAGCCATCCAGGAACTTGCATGCTCCCCGCCTAATCCAAGCCTTCCACCAGGAACATCCAGAACTGATGGCCAGTCTGGGCGTCCGGAGTCCGCCCCTCGGGGGGGGGCACTGTCAGGGAAATTCCCCGTTTGTGGTCACCAATCCGCGGTCAGTGCGATTGCGCGGCGAATCGGCGCATCGGCGCATGCGCGTGCGCAGCGGGACGGCGCTCCGACGTTCTCGGGTGCGCGCACCGGCGAATCGGCGTGCGCGCATGCGCAATGGCGCACCAATGGGATTACAGGCGGGCCTATTTAAACAGACTCAGTGACTCTGTCTGGTTGCTGATTTGTCAGCGTTCCTGTGTTCCTAGTGTTCGAATTTAGTACTGATCTCCTGTTTTTGACCCGGACCGGCTTGACTACCCTTCTGCTCTCCTGCACCAGACGTCTTGGCTTGATTAACGGACTTCCACCCTTCTCCAGTGTTTGACCCTCGGCCTGTGACCCGGATCCTCTGCCTATCTCCAACCCTTGACTCTCTGCCTGTACCCGGGACTTCTTGTTGAACCTACCTGAGCTTGCTCTACCTGAACCTGTGCTTGTTGCTTCTCCCCGAACTGGCACCTGCTGTTAACCGCTGCCTGGACTAGTACCTCCGCTGCCGGCTGCTGTCCGACCCTGTCCTCCCGTGGTGCTTGACCCTCAGCCTGTTCTCCAGTCAGCTCACCCCTGCCGGACCTGTCAGCAAGACACCTATACCTGCTGGTGGCCAGTGCTCCCTTGTGCTGTCTTCTCCCTGTCTCACCTCCAGGGGGCAGATTTCGCTTGGGTGCAAGGGTAGACCACTCTCGGCATCTCGGCCTCTGTAAGTACTCACCTGATACTCACGTCCTTAACCTGGTGGTGCAGCAGTTCTTGGGCAGGTACCCAGGCTTACAGGATGTCCTGAGGCAGGCCAGGAAAGTCTGTGTGCATTTCTGCAGATCTTATAATGCCAGTGCTCGCCTGGCTGAGCTGCAAAAGGAGTTGAACCTGCCCAAGAACCGCCTTATATGTGACATGCCCACCAGGTGGAACTCAACGTTGGCCATGCTGCAGCGGCTGCACACGCAGCAGAGGGCCCTCAATGAGTACCTGTGCGACTACGGCACCAGGACAGGGTCAGGGGAGCTCGGGTTTCTTTCACCACGCCAGTGGGGCATGATCAGGGATGCATGCACTGTCCTGGCACCATTTGAGGAGGCCACGAGGATGGTGAGCAGTGACAGTGCATGCATCAGTGACACTGTACCTCTTGTCCATCTGTTGGAACATACGCTGCGTGGAATAATGGACAGGGCACTTGAGGCAGAACAGAGGCAGGAAGAGGACTTCCTTGCTTCTCAAGGCCCCCTTTACCCAGACAGTGTTCCTTCTGTCCCACCCATTGCACAGGAAGAAGAGGAGGAGGAGGAGGAGGAGGAGGAGGAGGATTGTGTCAGCATGGAGGTGGAGCCTGGCACTCAGCATCATCAGCAGCAGTCTTTTAGGGATGATTTACAGTCCCAAGAAACCAGTGGACTTGTACGTGGCTGGGAGGAGGTGGCTGCGGATCATGTCGTCCTTAGTGACCCAGAAGACTCCGGACCAAATGCCTCAGCTAACCTACGCTGCATGGCCTCCCTGATCCTGCAAAGTCTGCGGAAGGATCCTCGTATTTTTCGGATCAAGGAGAGGGACCATTACTGGCTGGCCACGCTCCTTGATCCACGGTACAAGGGTAAGGTTGCGGACCTTATCTTCCTGTCGCAGAGGATGAGACAACTCCAGGAGGCCTTGCAGAAAGGTCTGTGCAATGCGTTCCCAGAGACTGGGAGGTAACAAACTCCTGGTCCTGGACAACGAGTTGCTGAGGCTTCGGTCAGTCAAAGAAGGAGCGGTGGGGAAGGTGGCCGTCTGACCGATGCGTTCAGACAATTCTTTAGTCCGCAGCCCCAAGGTATGATCGGATCCAGCAACCATCGCCAGCGTCTGATATACATGGTGCAGGAATACCTAGGGGCAAGGTCAGACTTGGACACCTTCCCCACCGAAAATCCTCTGGCTTACTGGGTCTTGAGGATGGATCACTGGCCAGAGCTTGCACAGTATGCAATTGAGCTACTGGCCTGTCCTGCATCCAGCATTCTTTCAGAACGCACATTCAGTGCTGCTGGAGGATTTGTCACGGATCACAGGGTGCGCCTGTCCACCAACTCTGTTGATCGACTGACCTTCATAAAGATGAACCAGTCTTGGATCACCACCAGCTACCAAACACCTGAAGCTGATATAACAGAATAATTTATTTTCAAATGTCACATCCCTTCAAGACTGATGCTGATGCTGAGAGAGTGTCCTGTTATGTTGACTGACTATCCTCCTCCTCCTCAATGATCCGATTGATGATGATAGCTTGGAAGAACATTTTTGTTTCTGGGTGCCGCCACCAGTGGCTAAAGCCCAATTTTTCAGCCCCTGTTTAACAGGGGCGTGTTATTAAAAAATTTTATGCACTGCTTTGCAGCAGGGCTCATTCCTGCACTCCAACTAGAGTATCTGGGAGAGGTTGCAGTGTCGTGGCACCAGCACCAGTGGCTAAGGCCCAATTTTTCAGCCCCTGTTTAACAGGGGCGTGTAATTACAATTTTTGATGCAATACTTTGCAACAGGGCTCATTGCTGTGATCCAAGTACAGTATTTGTGAGGGGTTGCAGTGTTGTGGCACCAGTGCCTAAGGCCCAATTTTTCTGCCCCTGTTTAACAGGGGCATGTAATTACAATTCTTGATCTAATAATTCACAGCAGGGCCCATTCCTGCGCCCACCAAGACTAACTGTGAGGCCTTACAGTGTTGTGTCAACACCACCACCACCACCACCAAAGGCCCAATTTTTCAGCCCCTGTTCAACAGGGGCATGCAATTACAATTCTTGATCTAATAATTCACAGCAGGGCCCATTCCTGCGCCCACCAAGAGTAACTGTGAGGCCTTACAGTGTTGTGTCAACACCACCACCACCACCACCAAAGGCCCAATTTTTCAGCCCCTGTTCAACAGGGGCATGCAATTACAATTCTTGATCTAATAATTCACAGCAGGGCCCATTCCTGTGCCCACCAAGAGTAACTGTGAGGCCTTACAGTGTTGTGTCAACACCACCACCGCCACCACCAAAGGCCCAAAATTTCAGCCCCTGTTCAACAGGGGCATGCAATTACAATTCTTGATCTAATAATTCACAGCAGGGCCCATTCATGCGCCCACCAAGAGTAACTGTGAGGGCTCACAGTGTTGTGGCAACACCAACATGTAAGGGGCAAATTTCAGCTGAGTATATACGGCAGGCCCCTACTTTCAAACATCCAACTTACAAACGACTCCTCCTTGCAAACGGAAGGATACAACAGAAAGTGAGAGGAAATCTACCCCTAGGAAGGCAAATTCTCTCCTGTAAGAGTTAATATGGGAAAAAAGTGTCTCCTCTCCACTGATGCTTTATCACCAATTCTTGTTTCAATAAAAACCCCAAATTTTCAAAAAACATTTGTCATTAGGACGGAAAGTGAGGTGAACTGTTCTGAACAGGTGCACACTGCACAGACAGCAAAACAAATGTTACAGGGGTGATAACCCTTACCTATGTTTTCCAAAAAGTTTAAAAATAGATTTTTGGGCTGGAGCTACACTTAAACAATGTACCTGTTCAAAATTACAAACAGATTCTACATAAGAACAAACCTACAGTCCCTGTCTTGTATGCACCACCTGTATACGGCTGTTCAGAGTATATAGGGCCTTTTTTATTTTGTGTGCGGGGTTCCCCTTAATATCCATACAAGACCCAAAGGGGCTGGTAATGGGCTGGGGTGGGGGGGGGGGCTGTGATGGGGTAGCTATGCCATTTTTCTTAAAGATTTTCATCCATATTACCGGGACCAGACATTACATTAAAGCCGCAAGCAGTTTTAAATGGCTTTTTTTCCTTTAGAAATGTAATTTTGTGCAGGGACAGTTCTAAACACGGGAAACACGTGGCACTTCACAGGCATACTTTAGACACCCCCCAGGTACGATATTTAAAGGAATATTTGACTTTTTTTTTTTCACTTTATGCATCATTAAAATGACTGCTCGCGAAAAACGGCCGTTTTTAAAACTTTTTTTTGGATTGATACATGTCCCCTGGTGCAGAACCCGGGTTCCCAAACCCGTTTTAGGACAATAACATGCATATTAGTCGTTATAATTAGCACTTTAGATTTCGAACGTTCGCATCCATTGTATTTAATAGGGTTCTAAAGTTTGTGCGAACTTTCGGTCCGTTCGCGGGTTCTGGTGCGAACCGAACCCGGGGGTGTTCGGCTCATCACTAGTCTTGGAGCATTTCTGTTCGTCGAGCATACGACCACTAACTTGAATGATCTGCCGTGCGATAAATGCTCCAAAGTAGCTCCAAAACTTTTTTGGAGTGGAAAATGGGGCTTTTTTCATAGCGCATTTTGGCCTGTTTGCACGCCAAACAAAAATAATTATGCTCTAACATGTAATATCTCCCCCTGATATCCCACCTACTTGTGGCAGCAAGCTGGGGATCTTTTCCCTGTACTTGCTGACACAATTCAAAGACAGAGCGGCCATGTGGGACTCTGCCCACATAGCTGCATCATTGATTCGCAGATCTCTATGGATCAATGAACTACAAGTACCGACAGTCTTTGCAGCTGTCGGCTTGTAGCTCTCAAGGACCTACCGTGACAGTGTATAAATGCCTGCCCGCATGATGTATGGTCAGACAGCTTGCACTGACAGTCTGTAGGAGCCCTGCATCACATCAGCGATCTGCCGATTGCTGGAGCAATGTTTTTCAGGCTCCTAAAACAAAAAATAGTAAATGCACATTTTTATTTTACCTTCACAAAATGTGCATTTATTTTTTGTTAAAAGATGAACTTATTCTTTAATTTAACGACTATCTTTGCTTAGTTATATTCCTGTGGTTATACAGTAACCGCTGGTCAGGTGCAAGGCTTTTCCCATTCAGGGCACGGAGCACTGTCAGAACCCTAATTGGACAAAGCCATGATAACTTTGTCCAATCATGTCTCAGTGCTCATAGTCCAATACCAAAATAGAAAAAGGTTCCTTCCCACAGGAACATTTTGTAGTGTGTTGTTGTAGTGGAGTGATAGCTAGTTTGTGTATTCTTGTGACTCTGAGTGTAGAGTGTTAGTATAGTGTGAGTATAGTGCGAGCATAGTGTAGTGTGTCAGTGTAGTGTGAGTATAGTGTAGTGTCAGTGCAGTGTATAACTGCATTACATTACATTTAGTGGTGTATACAGTGCTGTATACACATTTTTCTTCTGGTTGCTGCTAATTTTTTTTTTTTTTGGGGCCCTGCCTTTTTTTTACAGCATGTCCAATTCTTGTTTTCATCAAGAGTACCTCTATAGCAGTGATGGCGAACTTTGGTACCCCAGATGTTTTGTAACTGCATTTCCCATGGTGCTAATGCACTCTGCAGTGTAGTTCAGCATCATGTGCCAAGGTTCGCCATCACTGCTTTATATGGTTACAGTGTGAAGGCACCACCAACACCCAAAGACCAATTTTTCCGCAACTGTAGAGTTTAGAGTGTGGAAAAATTGGCCTTTGGGTGTTGGTGGTGCCTTCACACTGTAACCTTATAGAGGTACTCTTGATGCAAGCAAGAATTGGCCTTGTTTTTCAAAATTTCAATTATATGCACTGGTCAAAAAGTTGTGGAAAAATTGGTCTTTGGGTGTTTGTGGTGCCTTCACCCCGTAACCTTCTAGAGATAGTCTTGATGAAATCACAAATTGGCCTTGCTGTAAAGAAATAGAAATTTGATGCCCCTGTCAAACAGGTGCGGAAAAATTGGTCATTGTGTGTTAATTGTTCCAATGAAACCTATACCAAAAAATTACTTCAAGATAAAATCAACACCCACAAAGCTAGGTAGCCTAGCAGAGATTTGAGATCCCAATAACACTCAATCAGTGACATCAGCATCAGGGGTTTAATAGCTGCTGCTAATCCAGGGCTGATTCCTTTTGACAAATGTCAGTGGGTCAATGGAGTCTGTGGATAGACCCGCTCTTTTATCTGTTACAAAACCTCTGACAGCACTAAATGCCCGTTCAGAAAGCACACTGGATGCAGGGCAGCCTAGCAGCTCAATTGCATACTGAACATGTTCTGGCACCCAGAAACCCAAGGGATCATCTACTGGAAAGCTCTCCATGTCTGTTTTCGCCCTAGATAACCTTCCACCATATGATGCAGATGCTACCGATGGGACAGCCCTGGGCATCGAGTACTAAAAAAAATTTGAAATGCGGCCCCCTTCTCCACTGCTCTCCCTTTGACCAACAGAAGTCTGAAAACTAGCTTTCCCATGAGACTGTAACCTACCAGAGTCTGGAAAGGCATTGCATAAACTTCTCTTTAAGGTGTCCTCAAGATATTTCATTCTGTGTTCCCTCTGTGAGGGCAGGATAAGTTCCGAGACTTTCCTCTTGTAATGATGGTCAAGGAGGGTTGCCAACCAATAGAGTTGGCCAAACAGTTGAGGCCGAGCAAACATTTGGCCCGAACATCGCCTGTTCACCCATTCGACAAACACCAGAATTTGCAGGGCGCTGCACATTGAAAGCTTTGCCCAATCAGGGAGCAGTGAATAGCTGGTTGTTAAGGAGCAGCCGGGATGCCGGTCGTGGCATCTTTAACAACCAATGAGTCATCAACTGTCAATGGGTTCCCCGCTGACAGCTGAATAAAAAAAACATTGCCAGCAATAAAAAAATGGCATGGGGGTCCCTCCTCCAATCCATACCAGGCCCTTGGGGTCTATGGATTTTAAGGGGGACCTTACGTCAAAATGAAGGGACAAGGGCCTCGTTCCCACATCCCTGGGCTGTAGTTTTGGGGGTCTGTGGGCAGAGGGCTTATCAGAATCTGGAAGCCCCTTTTATCAAGGGGGCCCCCAGATGCTGCCCCCCATGTGAATGAGTAGGGGATACATAGTACCCCTACCTATTCCCCAAAAAAGTGTCAAGAAGTAATAAAAACACAGAAACAGTTTTTGACATCTCCTTTATTAAAAAAACTGAAAAGAAAACAACAGTGTCGCCCGATGTAGATCCCCCGACAATCACACCACTGCCCACCACCAACAGACCCGAAAAAAAAAGAAGCTCCGCTGTCAACTAAGGCAAACTGCCGATTGGCTGGCTTGCCGTTTGACAGTTCTTATATAGGTAAGGTGCAGAGCCACCTGGTGATGTCACCACCCCCTTGTGATGTCACTGACCGATGAATGCTGGGTCAGGACGTCACAAGGGGGCGGTGCCACAGGTGAAGTTTCATTCATATAGGATTGTATATGTATTAATATTCCGCGCAACTTGGACTTAGATTAAGCTGCTGCCCCCCTTGTGTATTCTGTCACAAAGACAGATCACTTTGTGGTGTGTATTGTATGGTGTGGGGTATTGGCGCTGCTTTAAGTAAAAAGGACTGGTTACCTTGCCTTCTAAAGGATGGATTTAAAGCTACTGTGCCCTTAATATTGGAACTGTATACAATACGTGTTGATATCTCAAATTATATTATATCCTCAACTTATATGTGATAACTTAGAATCACTCCTGACTCTCACAATACCCTGTGGGGTTTGTGACAATGTGCTAGATTGGGCCTCTGAGTTGCCACTTAAAATTGTGTGTGTGTTGATTAATTACATATGTGTCAATCACTCCTTAGTACAGATTCCTTCAACCAATTTGTGAAAACAGTGTTACAAAAAATAAAAAATAATAATAATAATAATAATAAACATATTGATGTCCTCATAAGTCCTCATAAATTCTATACAGTGTACACCTATGTAGCGGTGTATATTCAGTGTGTCCAGTGCCAAAACTTGAAATTTATATACTATATTAGTGCACACCCAATTCCAATTAAGGTCACTAATCACTGCCCCAGGTGGGAGCTGCCGGACAACCAATGCGTTCCTTTGTAGGTTACACCAATCCCTAAACCAATGAGATTAGATCACAATGGTCATGTGATGGTTAGCCACTTTAATAGTAAGGGTTAATCCCCTCTGGTTCTATATCCAGCAAAAATAATTGAATTAAATATATGTATATAGCAGGAGTATGTTCATATGGCTATAGAGTACTCTTTGCTGACATATCAGTGCAAAGCGATTTCAAAGAACAGTTGCAAATGACAGTTTCAAAAAACAGTTTCAAAAAACAGTTTCAAAAAAATCTTGCGCCGGCAAAAATAAATGTTCAACTATCCTTCATGCATTTGGTCAAGTGACTTTGGTGACTCTATATTTCCAGTAGGGATCCTTCAATTTGCAGGTGAAGAAAAAAGGTGACTTTATGGTGCTCCCCCCTCACATGGGTCCCCACTCACCAGATTGACGCACCCCTGCTGGGGTCACACGCTCATCAAGTATCCCCAGTGATTCCTCCACCGCTCCTTGTGTTGTTCCTCTCCTGCTTTTTCCTCCTCCACCACTCAGATCCTCAAGAAAGAACCACAAGCAGGGCTTCCATAGCGTAACTTGCTTATTTATTTAAAATTTAATACAAACCAAAAAATGTATAAAATAATATAAAATAAAAGAGGTCCTCAGACCTTCCTAAATGCAGCCCCTTGAAGTTGTGGTATCGCCAGGTACCAATAGGGTCTATCTACAAAACATATGCAGAGTGCAGACAAGCCCCATGTAAGTCACGCCAACCTATGCTGTCAGCTACGGCTGCGGCGTGCGCTCCACCGCTCAAGCCTCGCTAACCGGACGTGACGTGGACGTGTCTGGATGATTTTTTTTTAAACTGTTTTTTGAAACTGTTTTTTGAAACTGTCATTTGCAACTGTTCTTTGAAATCGCTTTGCACTGATATGTCAGCAAAGAGTACTCTATAGCCATATGAACATACTCCTGCTATATACATATATTTAATTCAATTATTTTTGCTGGATATAGAACCAGAGGGGATTAACCCTTACTATTAAAGTGGCTAACCATCACATGACCATTGTGATCTAATCTCATTGGTTTAGGGATTGGTGTAACCTACAAAGGAACGCATTGGTTGTCCGGCAGCTCCCACCTGGGGCAGTGATTAGTGACCATAATTGGAATTGGGTGTGCACTAATATAGTATATACATTTCAAGTTTTGGCACTGGACACACTGAATATACACCGCTACATAGGTGTACACTGTATAGAATTTATGAGGACTTATGAGGACATCAATATGTTTATTATTATTATTATTATTATTTTTTATTTTTTGTAACACTGTTTTCACAAATTCATTCATATAGGGTGGGGGCCAGGATCTGGGGACCCCTTTCCAGATTCTAATAAGCACCCTGCCCACAGACCCCCACAACCACAGCCCAGGGTTATGGGGATGAGGCCCTTGTCCCCATCAACATGTTGAGGGCATGTGGCCTGGTATGGTTCAAGAGCAGCTTGTCCCCCCTCCCCTTTCCTGGCTTGCCAGGCTGCGTGTTTGGATAAGGGACTGATATGGATTTAGGAGGGGGCCCCCAAACAGTTTTTTTTTTAAACTTTGGCATGGGGTCCCTGTAAAATCCATAACAGACCCGAAGACCCTGGTATGGATTGAGGGGGAACGCTGTTTTAAAAAAAAATTCTATTGCATTTCCGGCAACTTAAATGTAATTTCATTCTTTTTTTTTCTTAAATTTTTGCTGCAGCATGTACTATACATTTTTTTTTTATTGTTGCACTTTAACCACTTAAGCCCCGGACCATTTTGTTGCTAAATGACCAGGCCACTTTTTGCGATTCGGCACTGCGTCGCTTTAACTGACAATTGCCCGGTCGTGCGACGTGGCTCCAAAACAAAATTGACGTAATTTTTTTCCCACAAATAGAGCTTTCTTTTGGTAGTATTTGATCACCTCTGCGGTTTTTCTTTTTTGCGCTATAAACAAAAATAGAGCGTCAATTTTTAAAAAAATGCAATATTTTTTACTTTTTGCTATAATAAATATCCCTGCGTGTGTCCACAGCAACCGCTTCTTAAAGGGGACGTATATATACGTCCTTCTGCCTGCCCGTGCCATTCTGCAGACCTATATCTGCATGTGCCGGGCGCTAAGCGGTTAAAGCGGAGCTCTGCTGTAATAAAAATATTAAAAGCCAGCAGCTACAAATACTGCAGCTGCTGACTTTTAATATCAGGACACTTACCTGTCCTGGAGTCCAGCGACGTCAGCAGCAGAAGACGAGCAATCGCTCATCACTCTGCTGGCCCCACCGCCATCCTCGGTGAGGGAACCAGGAAGTGAAGCATTGCGGCTTCACTGCCCGGTTCCCTACGGCGCAAGCACGAGTCGTGCTGCGCCGAGCTCACTGGTCCCCGCTGTGTTCTGGGAGCCGAGTGTTTCCCAGAACACAACGGGGGGGGGGGGATCGGGAAGTGACGCACTACCCGCAGATCCCCGCAGAGTGGACTCCTGGAAGTGGGTGCAAATACCTTAGACAGGTATCTGCACCCCCCTCCCCCCTGAAAGGTGCCAAATGTGACACCGGAGGGGGGGAGGGTTCCGATGAGCGGAAGTTCCACTTTAGGGTGGAGCTCCGCTTTAAGCATGATTAAAATCATCGCTCCTGTAAAAATAATCTTTTTTTCAAACAAATTTTGCATTGATATATGTCCTAAATTCAAAAAATGCAGCGCTACAGTGTAATAACAAATAAAAGTCCAACAATTGAAGGCAATCAACATTGGATGGAGGTAAAGATGAGATGAAACTGCCACCAAGCTTCAGTGTGCAAAAACAGAAAATAAAAGCACACCACACCAACGTGCTCACAATCTGCTTACCAGAAAGTGGAAAATAACAGGCAATGTAATCAAATGATGCAGAGGGTCAGACGTTGAGAGAAGGACACTCCAAATCAGATGGTTCGATCATAGGGAAGACCAACATCACTAATGTCAAGGCAATTTCCAGAGTATAGATGTGGAGCTATGCAAATCTCAGCCAGAAGTTTTACCCAATGAGAGAAAAATGAGGCAGCATAGTGAAGCCCGTAAGGTAAAAAACATAAGCATTTATTGTAGTCTACTTACAAATAGCAGGTAACATCAAGGCATATAAAACAATTCCGCGGCTCTCAGCGTGCTTGCATCGGCCAGCCTGACATGTTTCATCCTATGTGGATATCATCAGAGGCGTGATATATGTCCCCCAGGGCAGTACACGGACCCCCATAACCTTTTTATGGCCAATTACAGAATACAGAAAACTTTAATAATCCCAAAGGGAAATTGGGAAATTGTTATGACACAGACACACTTAACAAGACGACACAAGATCACAACAATAAACTGAACAAGATGCAAAAACACAATTACCAATAACAGCCATTAACACCAAATAACAAAATTAAAAATACACTACAACATAGAATAAATAACACATATTAAAATAACAGGCAAACTACCAAATACAAATAATACACCACTTTCTCTAACACCGCCCCAAATAATAACCAACACAATACCAACATACTATAAAAACAACACAAAATCCTGATCATAAACCAGAATTAAATCTGCACCTCCAGCCCTCACAGGAAAGAATTCTATATCTTGATCGCCACAGGCAAAAATTATTTCCCTTGTTGCTCTGTGGTGTAAGAATCTGTCACTGATGGTACTCCGCAGACTGACTAGAGTATTCTGGAGTGGGTGGGAGAAGTTGTCCAAGATTGAACGTAACTTGAACAACATTCTCCTCTCCAACACTTTTGTAAAAGACTCCAATTCCAATCCAACAACATCACTGGCCTTGCGAATCAGTTTGTTGAGTCTGTTGGTGTCGGACACCCTAAGCCTGCTTCCCCAGCATGCCACTGTATACATGAGAGCGCTCGCTACCACAGACTCATAAAACATCTTCAGCATTGTCCGGCAGATGTTAAAGGACCTCAGACTCCTCAAAAAGTAGAGGTGTCTCTGGCCCTTCCTATAGAGCACCTCAGTGTTCTTTCTCGAATCCAGCTTATTATCTATGTGCACCCCCAGATACTTGTAACGCTCTACTATCTCCACATCCACTCCTCGGATGGAGATTGGGGTCAATGGTGGCTTTCTCTTTCTGAAATCGACAACCAGCTCCTTTGTCTTTGTCACATTTAGATACAGATGATTAACCTCACACCATGTGACAAAGTTCTCCACCACAGTCCTATACTAAGTCTCTTCCCCAACCCTGATACATCCCACTACCGCAGAGTCATCAGAAAACTTCTGAAGATGGCAAGACTCTGTCTGGTAGCTGAAATCAGTGGTGTAGACAGTAAAAAGAAAGGGAGAGAGAACTGTCCCCTGTGGAACCCCAATATTGCTGATCACCCTATTTGACACACAGTCTTGCAAATGCACATACTGCGGTTTTCCTGTCAGGTAGTCTGCAATCCATGACACAAGGGAAAAATCAACCTGTAGTGCTGCTAGCTTCTCACCCCAAAAGATCCGGTATGATAGTATCAAAAACACTGGAGAAGTAAAAAAACATGACCCTCACAGTGCTTGCTGACTTATCCAGGTATGCATACATGCGATTTACCATAAATGATGATAGCATTCTCAACACCCAAACTTGGCTGGTATGCAAACTGCAAAGGGTCTAAACATTTACTAACCATGGGTCATAACTGATATAAAACAAGTCTCTCCAAGGTCTTCATGATAGGGAACGTCAAAGCAACAGGTCTATAATCCTTGGAGCCCCAAGGACGTGGTATCTTTGGCACAGGGACAAGACAGGACGTCTTCCACAACACAGGAACCTTTTATAAACGCAGGCTCAAGTTAAAGACGCATTGAAGGACACTGCCCAGCTGGTCTGCACATGCCCGAAGCACCCTGGGGCTAACTTCATCAGGGACTGCAGATTTTACTGCCTTAAGTCTCCTCAACTGTCTACTCACCTGATCAGCTGTAAAAGACATTGATACACTTACCCATAAAGGAGGAGTAGAGTTGTTCTTATAAAAAGAACAACCAGTAAAAGTATCCAATAGGGGTGAATCAGAACACACATTAAATGAGTAGATCTAGTATGAGGAGAGGAGAGTACTTTCCGCAATTCTACTCTTCTACAGCTTTGAGTCAAACCTACTAAAAAAATGGTTCGGTTCATTTGCCCTCTCCACATCACCCCTAGTCCCTCCACCAACCTTCTTAAGACCTGTAATGGTTCTCATGCCACTACAGACCCCTCTCACTTTGTTTTGCTGGAGTTTTCACTCCAGTTTTCTCCTATATTTCTCCTTAGCTTCTCTAATCTTTATCCTCAGGTCCCTCTGAATCATTTTTAAATCCTCCCTATTACCCACTCTAAAATCCACCTTCTAGGAATTAAAGGAGAAGTCCAGCCTAAGCTTGTTTGGCTGGGCTTTTCCTATGGATCAGAGGAGTGCAATTCATTTTGCATTCCTGTGACCCGTTTTCAGTAGAGAGCGGACTGAAGTCCACTCTCTGCTGATGTCACAGGAATCAGTCCAGGCACGGCGTCATCATGACAATGGAAGTCAGGATCTGCCAGCTGCCTGGACTGACACCTGTCTCAGCCTCTCAGCTCAGCGCTGAGAGCCTGAGACGGCCGCTCCCACCCCTTAACAGCTCAGCGCTCCAGTGAGCTTGAAGGAGCAGAGCGGAGAGATGCTGATTGACAGTCAGCAGCTCTCTGCTCGGGGAGCTGTGAGAACTGAGCCATCAGTGATGTTTGATCACTCGGTTCTCAGTGTAGAGGCATCGGAGGACAGATGCAGCATCGGACCGATGCTGCATCCACCTAGGTAAGTATGATGGAGGAAAACCCCCCAACCCATCCTTCTCTTTTAAGAATATCCTTCATATCCGTCGTTACCCAAGATTTATTATTTGAATAACAACAAACAATTTTTGTTGGAACAATAGAATGTACACAAACATTCCTTGCATATAAGCCTTCAAAATGGGGGCTTTTTATTTTTCAAGTTCGGGTCCCATAGACTTTAATAGACCTGTTCGGGTCAGACCTTTTTCTCTCTTCGGATGTTCTGGTACAAACCAAAGAGGGAGGTGTTCGGCCCATCTCTACCAACCAATAATGATCGTTATCCATGATGCCACAAATTCTCGGGTCCTTACGCAGGCTTTGAAGAATAAGGGAGCCCGTGCACCACATGGTTTGCAGAGGCATGGGTCACTGAGGATTACAGTATCTGGAACTGCCTCCTCCCAGTCACGTACTACGCCCAAGGTTTCTGGGGACCATCTCTTAAGGTTTGATGTATGTCTTCCTCTGCTTTTATGCCTCCAAAACTGCCAGAATCCTCCTCCTCCCTCTCCTCTTGTGTGTTCTGTGGTGTCGCAAGAATGATGTCTGCATAAAGCGGGCCTTGAGAGAAAAGTAAGTCCTCCTCTTCCTCCTGCTACTCTGCCTCGAATGCCCTGTCCATAATGCCATGCAGATTATCCTCCAGCAGGAACACAAGAGGGATTGTGTCACTGATGCATGCATTGTCATGGCTCACCATCCTTGTCGTCTCCTCAAATAATAACAGTACAGTGCATGCATCCTTTATCAGGAGCCATTGGCGTGGGGAAAAAGAGCTGAGCTGCCCTGAGCCTGTCCTTGTGTCATACTCACACAGGTCGCTGCAGCATTGCCAAAGTTGAGTTCCACCTGGTGGGCATGTCACAAATTAGGTGGTTTACGGGCAAGTGGAATTCCCGCTGAATTTCAGCCAACCCAACATTGGTTGTGGATGACTGCCTGAAATGGCTACAGACTCATCTGGCCTTCTTTAGAAGATCTTGCAAACCTGGGTATCTGCCCCTGCAGAGCTGAAATAATCTCTGCTCTGGTGTGGCTCCTGTTCCCTAGACAGACCAGCTGAGGCACTGCATGGCATCTTTTAGCCTAACTCGCTGAATGGCTCCTTGAATGCTTAGGGCGTACTAGTGGTTCATAGAACAATCCAGCAGAGGAGAGCATGGAGGAGGAGGAGGAAGAGGAGAGGGTGGAGCTGAGAGATCTCGCATCATCACCGCCAACTGTATGGAGATGTGAAGGCAAAACAAGCTCCAGCACTGAGCCCTGTCCTGCATCCTTCCTAGTTGCAAGCAGAGTTACCCAGTGGGATTACAATTTGAATCGATCAAAAATTTATGGACCAATCCAAATTTTGTGTGAACCAGCAAACCCGCTCCTTAACAACCAATGACTCATCTGCTGTCAGCAAGATTGCCCACTGTCAGAAGAATGTAAACAAACCTAAAGCTGGTTTCCCTTTTTTTTTCAAATGGTGTGGGGGTCCCCAATCCAGTACCAGATGCTTTGGGTCTGTAATGGAATTAAAGGGAAAACCCCACTCCGAGAAAAAAAAAAGAAAAAGGGAGAAGGGATGAGCGATTGCCCCCCTCCTGAACCATATCAAGCCACGTGATCTCAACATGGGAGGGGTGCTTTGGGGTGGGGGCTCCCCCCCAAAGCACCTTGTCCCCATGTTGATTGGGACAAGCGCCTATTCCCCACAACTATGGGCAGTGTTTGTGAGGGTCTGTGGGGGGGGGGCTTATCAGAATCCGGAAGTCCACTTTAATAAAGGGGCCCCCAGCCCCCCCTATGTAAATGAGTGTGGGGTACATAATACTCCTACCCATTCACCAATAAAGTGTCAAAAGAGAATAAAGACACAACAAGAGGGCCCTCAGATACTGGCCTCCCCCATATGAATGAGTAGGGATACATACAGTAGTACCCCTATTCATTCACCCAAAAAAGTCAAAGTGAGTAAAAACACAAACAGTTTTTTAAAGATCCTTAACCACTTGCGGTCGGTCGGCACGATCCCGTGAGCCGTCTTAGCTGTACGTCGGCTCCTTTAAGCGGGATAGCAGGCGCGCCGATGCGCGCTGACCGCCGGCCAGTTCTGTGAGGAGAGGCAGATCGTGAGTTCCTAATAGCTGGGAACTACGATCTGTCATTTCCTCCAGTCAGTCCCATCCCCTTACAGTTAAAACACACACTAGGGAACACAGTTAACCCCTTGATCGCCCCCTAGAGTTAACCCCTTCCCTGCCAGTGACATTTACACAGTAATCAGTGCATTTTTATAGCACTGATCGCTGTATAATTGTTAATGGTCCCAAAAATGTGTCCGATCTGTACGCCATAATCTCGCAGTCTCGATAAAAATTACAGATCGCCGCCATTACTAGTAAAAAAAAAATAATAATAATAAAAATGCCATAAATCTATCCCCTATTTTGTAGACGCTATAACTTTTGCGCAAACCAATCAATATACGCTTATTGCAATTTTTTTTTACCAAAAATATATAGAAGAATACATATCGGTCTAATCTAAGGAAAAAATTTGCTTTAAAAAAAAAAAAAAAAACGCAGAGGTGGTCAAATACCACCAAAAAAAAGCTCTATTTCTGGGAAAAAAAAGGACGTCAATTTTGTTTGGGTACAGCGTCGCACGACCGCGCAGTTGTCAGTTAAAGCGACGCAGTGCCGTATGGCAAAAAATGGCCTGGTCATTGAGCAGCCAAATCTTTTGGGGCTGAAGTGGTTAATAAAAAAAAGCTGACCCGAACTAAAAAAAAAAAAAACGCCACACAAGAAACACAAGGGACACAGCCACCTGACAGAGGCAGAGGTTACCTAATGATGTCACTGGGTGACCCCGCCCCATGTCTACCTATCCCAAATGACAGATAAACATGGGGTCGGGGGTTACCCGGTGACGTCACCTGGTAACCCAGCCCCCATAATGACACTTGCCCACTTGAAAGGTAGTCATGGGGATAACTTCCGCCCCTATATTTACTTGTCAGGTGGCTGTGTCCCTGGAGAAGAGCAGTTGTTGTATGGCTGGCAGTGGGTTTTTTGGTTTCTCGTTCAGCTTTGCATTTATTTCGTTTTTTTAAAAATAAAGGACTTGTCAAAAACTGTGTTTGTGTTTTTTTACTCACTTTTCCTTTTTTTTGGTGAATGAGTAGAGGTACTATGTATCCCATACTCATTCACACAGGGAGTCTGGGATCTGGGGCCCCCTTATTAAAGAGGGCTTTTTAGATTCCAATAAACCCACCTCCCGCAGACTACCACAACTACTGACCAGGATTGTGAGGAAGAGGCCCTTGTCCCCATCAACATGGGGACAAGGTGCTTTGGGGGGAGCCCCCTGCACCAAAGCACCCCCCATGTTGAAGGCATGTTGCCTGGTATGGATTCAGGGGGACCCCCACACTGTTCTTAAAAAAAAAAAATGAAAACCGCCATTTGTTTTCTTTATATTCTGCTGACAGCCGGAAAACCCATTGACAGCAGATGAGTCATTGGTTGTTAAAGTGGTTCTAAAGGCAGAAGGTTTTTTATCTTAATGCATTCTATGCATTAACCACTTCAGCCCCAGAAGAATTTACCCCCTTCCTGACGAGAGCACTTTTTAAGACTGGGCACTGCGTCGCTTTAACTGACAATTGCGCGGTCATGCAACGTTGCACCCAAACAAAATTGACGTCCTTTTTTTCCCACAAATAGAGCTTTCTTTTGGTGGTATTTGATCACCTCTGCGGTTTTTATTTTTCGCGCTATAAACAAAAAAAGATTGACAATTTTGAAAAAAAAGAGCAATATTTTTACTTTTTGCTATAATAAATATCTCCCAAAAATATATAAAAAAACACATTTCTTTCTCAGTTTAGGCCGATATGTATTCTTCTACATATTTTTGGTAAAAAAAAATTGCAATAAGCATTTATTGATTGGTTTGCACAAAAGTTATAGCGTCTACAAAATAGGGGATAGTTTTATGGCATTTTTATTATTCTTTTTTTTATTAGTAATGGCGGCGATCAGCGATTTTTTTCATGACTGCGACATTATGGCGGACACATCAGACACTTTTGACACTATTTTGGGACCATTGTCATTTATACAGCGATCAGTGCTATAAAAACGCACTGATTACTGTATAAATGACACTGGCAGGGAAGGGGTTAAACACTAGGGGGCGATGTAGGGGTTAAGTGTGTCCTAGGGAGTGATTCTAACTGTGTGGGGGCTGGGCTACAAGTGACATGACAGTGATCACTGCTCCCGATGACAGGGAGCAGTAGATCACTGTCCTGTCACTAGGCAGAACAGGAAAATGCCTTGTTTACATAGGCATCTCCCTGTTCTGCAGCTTTGTGACATGATTGCCGGAACACCGGCAGACATCGAGTCCACGGGTCCCGCGAGCACAGTCACTGAGCTTGCGGCGCAAACGTGCCCGCACGGCGGCAATTTCAAAGCAACGTACAGGTACGTTGCTTTGCGCAGCCATGCCATTCTGCCGACATATATCGTCGTTAGGCGGTCGGCAAGTGGTTAAGATAAAAAAACATTCTGTGCGTATCAGCCACCTAGCCCCCCCCCTCATATACTTACCTGAGCTCCCTCTCGATCCAGTGATGTTGCACAAGAGCCACAAAGTTCGGGGACTCTTCCTCCTGATTGGCTCCCGCTGCTGTCAATCAAAGTCAGTGAGCCAATGAGGAGAGAGATGGGTGGGGCCAAACCACAGCTCCATGTCTGAATGGACACACAGAGCAGCAGGTCGGCTTGGGTGCCCCCATAGCAAGCTGCTTGCTGTGGGGGCACTCAGCAGAAGGGAGGGGCCAGGAGCGAGGGACCCTAGAAGAGGAGGATCTGGGCTGCTCTGTGCAAACCCACTGCACAGAGCAGGTAAGAATACCATGTTTGTTATTTTTAACAAGACTTTAGCATCACTTTGAGGATGCAGCGGCCGGCTTTGCAACCAGCTATTTTTAATACAGGTGCAAAATATGGTGCTTAGTGACTAAGAAGGAATGAACAATAAATAAGTTAGGGACCCCTCCTATATTAAAAAAGGCATCGCTCTGGAGAAGAATAAAGAGGTGGTTATCCGCCCTGCGGATAAGAGAGGGGGGTTAGTTGTGATGAGCAAGCACTTTTATAAAGGAGAAATGGGACATCTATTAGGTGATCGTACTACATATCAATTATTAAATGGAGATCCTGTTTTTGAATATAAGGATGAGTTACAACAGCTAATTAAGTATGGGAAAAATAAAAAAATCTTAAATAAGAAGGCGGCATTATATTTGTATCCCAGTGCATGCAGGACACCAATTGTATATTTTTTGCCTAAAATACACAAGAATGCCCGGGGACAGTCCCAGGACAGAGGACATTGTCCCCAGAGCAAGTCTGTCCCAGGGCCATCTTTAATGTTGATTGGACCCTGGGCAAAAAATTTCTTGGGGCCCCCTCATGCAATTTTGCTCTCCACCTGCTCTGAGACATACAATAAATATCAGCTAGACTTAAAATCAGTTTACTGTATCAGATCAGGCAGTGATTGTGATTGGTTGTCAGAGGTTACAGCATATCATTACCACTTACTGACTGGTTGCTAAAGGTTACAGCACATGATTTCTTCTTTTGATTGGTTGCTAGAGATTACTGTACAGTAATACTGCTCACGGATTGGTTGATAGAGGTTAAAGCACATCATCTCTTCACTGCAGAGGGGCATGATATACATATGAACAGGGGAGGGCTGGCAGCCTTAGGCCTGGGGGGCAAGTCCAGCCAAGTGGCCCACTGAACACTGACCCACAGGCCAGCAGCCAGGAGGACCCACAGGCAAGCGTCCAGGAGGACCCCAGCGGCCAGCAGGACCCACAAGTTGGCTGGCGGCCAGCAGGACCCACAGGTCAGCTGGCGGCCAGCAGGACCCACAGCCCATTGGAGTTACTACCAAACTTCCAGTGCTGCAAATCAAATGTACAGTGCACTTAAAACAAACAGTCCATCAGAGAGCAACTGCTCTTGTGCACATTGCTGGATGAAGATGGGGCTCAAGCAAGTGGCTGACAGATTCCTCCCTCCACACAAGTGGATGGATGTGGGAATCCACCCTTACTGGGACTGTCCCCTGTCAGAATACACTGGACAACACTGGTGCGGTTTGGCTGCAAGCAGCTAATTGAGCAAGGATTTCCAGCAGAAGATATAACAATGGGTTTCTGCCTAACATAGAGGGTTACACACCGATCAAAATTCAGCCCCTGCTGAACCCGATGAATTCTGATCTGTGTGTACCCAGCTTTACCTTATCCCTTGCTTCATCTGGCTCTCTGCAATTGTGTTACTGGTCCCCTGCAGCTCCTGTGTATGTTGGTCACTGACTGACATTGGTCACACTCCAGCCTCCACTTCATACCATACTGGGTTAATCTTCCTCTATATGTGATGATGTGTTAGACCCCTTTCACACTGAGCCGCCCATAGCGTCGGCGTTAAAACTCCGCTATTTTTACCGCTGACGCTATGGGTGGATTTGCGGTGCATTTCGGCAGCTAGCGGGGGGGCGGTTTTACTAGTGGCCGAGAAAGGTTTAAAACCGCCCGCAATGCGCTGCTGAAGCAGCGCATTGCGGGCAGTATAGCCGCGCTGTCCCATTGATTTTAATGGGCAGCAGCGGTGGAGGAGTGGTATACACACCGCTCCTTCACCGCTCCAAAGATGCTGCTAGCAGGACTTTTTTTTTTACCATCCTGCTAGTGCAACGCTCCAGTGTGAAAGCCCTATGGGCTTTCACACTGGAGACAATGGAGCAGCTTTTTAAGGGCGGATTGCAGGTGCTATTTTTAACGCTATAGCGCCTGCAATACGCTCCAGTGTGAAAGGGGTCTTAGGGAGGAGGAGAACACTGGAGCTGGCTGGAGTGTAATAGATTGCCTCTGGCCCAATACCAGAATACTATTCTTTATTCTGCCGTTGGTCCAAATTTATGGTGATATGCATGCATGCCTGCCGGAACAAATCACACTGGAATACACTGATCAGTGTAACCTTTTCATCATCAAAGAGAATTTATTCTGGGTCCCAGCCCCTTATATAAACTAAGTGACATAAGCAATTGTCATCACAAATGTGTACATATGATTGGCTGATTCCATATATGGTTCTTCTCTTGTGACGTCTGTTTCTTCCACGTGTCAAGCCACATGCTGCACATTCCTCAGCTCAGCAGGACATGGGGGCCATTTTCCTTTGCATGGTGGGTTGGGCCGGAAGGATGGAGTTGAAGGAGTGAATCAAGGAGTGGGGGAGTGGAAGAGACATCTATTTCTCATTTATCTGTTTTGTCATTTAAGGAAACTCACTGCTGGCTGGTTATAAGATTACTATAACACACATGATAATACTCTTGATTACATTCTTAGCTAGCATACATAAACTTTCTGGTTCCCAATGTAGCAATACTCCAGTTAAGAGGGCTGCTGGTATTATTTTCGGGCCTGTAACACTCTGCTGTCAACCCTAAGTAACTGGCTCTACCCTCCCTTGGCACAGCTAGTGAGACTAAAGGATTGTGAGACCCGTAGGCTATGGGTATTACAATACTGCAGACAACATACACAGTAATCACACCACACAAAGTGTCTGCTTAATCACTAATGCGTTTACTGAGCAAAATAAAAGATCAGAATAAGCAGTAGTACAACTATTAATGCAGAGCCCTGCAATAAGATCTAGTCAGCATATAAAACAGGTATACAATCTCCTCAATCCTATGCGAATCAACTTATAAACCCTGCTTGCAAGCTTCCCCCTCGTGGGCAAGATGGCGCCCAGCAATGTCTCTACTCTATACAGTCAGGCCTGACTACTTAGTTCACAATGTTTCTGTAGAGAAGGATCTTCGCTAGCAATGGTGGTGCACTTTGTAAGTTATTTGTAATCCACAGGGTGTAAAACAATTAGCTGCTGAATATATGACAAAGGATTCAACTATAGCTGCACGGCACACTGTCCCTCTGGTAAGCAGCTCAACTTGATAACGATAGGCCCTAAGCAAAAGACACTGGGCTTAAAGAGTAACTTAAGAAATCTTCGAGCAAGTGCTCTGTCACCCAACCGAACCAGTCCGTGCGGCCGACTTCCACCACTGTGCATCCCACACACAGTCTCACGATACCTGGGGCCTCCGATCCTCCCGACAAGCCTTGGAAGGTACAGTAGGTGCCGCCGATATTGTGTCAATCTCGCCGCTTCTAGCGGCGAGATTGACATCCTATGAGCGCCGTCGCGAGAGCCAGCGCCGAGCTGTCTCGTCATCGGGAAAGGAAAAATGTTCCTTTCACGATGAGCGACACGCATTGCCGATAGACGGGGATCCGACGTGGATTCCCGCCAATACCAGGCACTGCGTTTGGTATGAATCCTGAGCGGGAACTCAACGCCAATTTTTAAAGAAAAAAAACGGCGTGGGTTCCCCCTCCAGGAGCATACCAGGCCCTTGGGTCTGGTCTGGATTTGAAGGGGAACCCTACTCCGAAAAAACGGCGTGGGGGTCCCCCTCAAAATCCAAACCAGACCCTTATCCGAGCACGCAACCTGGCAGGCCGCAGGGGAAGAGGGGGGGACGAGAGAGCGGCCCCCCCTCCCTCCTGAACTGTAGCAGGCCACATTCCCTCAACATGGGGGGTTTGGTGCTCTGGGGCAGGGGGGCGACCTGCGGCCCCCCCACCCCAGAGCACCCTGCCCCCATGTTGATGAGGACAGGGCCTCTTCCCGACAACCCTGGCCGTTGGTTGTCGGGGTCTGCGGTTGGGGGGCTTATCGGAATCCAGGAGCCCCCTTTAATAAGGGGGCCCCCGGATCCCGGCCCCCCCACCCTATGTGAAAGAGTATGGGGTACATCGTACCCCTACCCTCTCACCTGGTGGAAAAAAATGGCAATAAAAACACAACACAGTTTTAAAAAGTATTTTATTGCACAGCTCCGGGGGTCTTCTTCCGACTTCGGGGGTCTCCGGTGTCGTCGCCGCGCTCTCCGGTTCTTTCTTCTGCCAGGCCTCCACTATCTTCTTCCAACTCTTTTGCTAGCGGGGCCCGGTCTTCTCCGTCGCCTTCTCCCCTCTTCTCCTCTCCGGTTCTTTCTTTCTTCCGCCGGGCCTCCGCTAACTTCTTTTAGCTCTTTTGCTAGCAGAGGCCCGGTCTTCTCCGTCGTCTCGTCCGGCTCTCCGTTGTCCTTCTGCCGGCCCCTCCACTAACTTCTTGTAGCTCTTTTGCTAGTGGAGGGGCCGGTCTTATCGTCGTCGACGTCGGCGTCTTCTTCCCTCTTCTCCTCCTCGATGTTGACTCGTCGCTTCCTCTCGCAGTAATGCTAAATCTTCGGTCCGCAGAGATTTATATAGGCTTCTCATGACGTCACAGTCACATGTTCCCATGACGTCACAGTCACATGCTCCGGGGCCACCCGGAGCATGTGACTGTGACATCATGAGAAGCCTATATTAATCTCTGCGGACCGAAGATTTAGCATTACTGCGAGAGGAAGCGACGAGTCAACATCGAGGAGGAGAAGAGGGAAGAAGACGCCGACGACGGGAAGACCGGCCCCTCCACTAGCAAAAGAGCTACAAGAAGTTAGTGGAGGGGCCGGCAGAAGGACAATGGAGAGCCGGACGAGACGACGGAGAAGACCGGGCCTCCGCTAGCAAAAGAGCTAAAAGAAGTTAGCGGAGTCCCGGCGGAAGAAAGAAAGAACCGGAGAGGAGAAGAGGGGAGAAGGCGACGGAGAAGACCGGGCCCCGCTAGCAAAAGAGTTGGAAGAAGATAGCGGTGGCCCGGCAGAAGAAAGAACCGGAGAGCGCGGCGACGACACCGGAGACCCCCAAAGTCCGAAGAAGACCCCCGGAGCTGTGCAATAAAATACTTTTAAAAACTGTGTTGTGTTTTTATTGCCATTTTTTTCCACCAGGTGAGAGGGTAGGGGTACGATGTACCCCATACTCATTCACATAGGGTGAGGGGGCCGGGATCCGGGGGGCCCCTTATTAAAGGGGGCTCCCGGATTCCGATAAGCCCCCCGCCCACAGACCCCGACAACCAACGGCCAGGGTTGTCGGGAAGAGGCCCTGTCCTCATCAACATGGGGGCAGGGTGCTCTGGGGTGGGGGGGCCGCAGGTCGCCCCCCTGCCCCAGAGCACCAAACCCCCCATGTTGAGGGCATGCGGCCTGGTACGGTTCAAGAGGGAGGGGGGGCCGCTCTCTCGTCCCCCCTCTTCCCCTGCAGCCTGCCAGGTTGCGTGCTCGGATAAGGGTCTGGTTTGGATTTTGAGGGGGACCCCATGCCGTTTTTTCGGCGTAGGATACCCCTTCAAATCCAGACCAGGCCCAAGGGCCTGGTATGCTCCTGGAGGGGGAACCCACGCCATTTTTTTCTTTAAAAATTGGCGTGGGGTTCCCGCTCAGGATTCATACCAAACGCAGTGCCTGGTATTGGCGGGAATCCACATCGGATCCTGTTCAATACAGTGTCGCGTCTCCCTCTCGCTATTGCAGCGAGCGTGGGATGTCGGCACCCTGTTACCGAGATCTCGGCACTCCTGTCGCCGAGAATCTCGGCGATGGGAGCGCGATAGATATACAATATCGGCGGCACCTACTGTAGATACTCGAGACGTCTCAGGGATTCTTCCGTGAAGAGTAGAAGGCTCTTTGGATCCACAGGGCCCAGCTCTGGGGCCTAGTCCGGAACAGCAGACACAGCACAGAGTTCCACTTGCTAGACGGGCGATGTTCAAAGAGACCCCCATGCTGCTCCGCCCCTCCTTATATAGTCCAACCCCAGCAGACCTTGCCCCTGGCCCAAAGGAACTGTGGGTAGCCCATTGCACACTGGGTAAGGTAGTCTTTAGGGCTACTTAAAGCAACACCCCGCTACACACTCCCCCCACTTAAAATCTTTGTTCCCCAAAGATATCATCAGCATTGTTATATGTACAAGCAACGCAATTCACGGCTACAAAGGAGCTGGGCAGGGGAATCTCCCACCAAGCTTGGTAAGGGAGATTGTCTGGCCCACAGGTCACATTATCAGAAGTGGCCTGTCTAACTGTGCCAGGGAGTGAGCTGGGGTTGCCCTCCACCAAATTTACAGTAGAGGGGACAGGCTTATTTACTGTCCTTCTTGCAGTGACAATAGTCTCTTCTGAGCACTCCCCCATCTGCGAATAGGTTAGTATTCTTGGGGGGTGAATAGTTCTTCTCCCCCTTTGTTCCCTGGGAGTCGGGGTTTAACTGCAGGTGGTTCCTCCAGTCTTTCTTCTGCCAAGTCAGGTGTATTGGATTCACATGGCTCAGGGGCGTCTATCTCAGGTGCAGAGAGGTACAAGGAATCTCTGGGATCTTCTTCTGGAAAAGACTCCTGAGCATCCTCCCATTCCTCAGTAAGAGTATTAAGCGGTACAAACTCAGCAGACTCCGCATTTAAAGTGTCTCTAGCAGCAACCTCAAGTGATGGAGAGGCCGTGGTCGTGGATTCAGGTATCGGTGGTGTCCAAAGACATTCAAGTCCCAATTCCTCCTCTTCACTCTCGTCTTGGGCATCCATCTCTGTTGAACTGGCTGCTTGAGATCTAGTGGCAGGCCTAGGGGTATATGAGACTGAAAGGTGCTCGGAAGGATCTGAGGCAGGGGGCAAACGAACAGCTTCGGAAAGGGGCAGAAGGTTATTCCTGTGCCATGTCTTCAAAGGCCCCACACTTCCTTCTGGTTTAAGTTGGTATACCGGTAAACCTGGCAGTTGTTTGCAGATCACATAGGGTTGAGACCTCCACCGGTCGGCCAGCTTATGCTTCCCTGGTATGCCTAAGTTTCGCAACAGCACCCGGTCTCCTGGCTGCAAGTCATGAATCAGAAACTTTAGATCATAGTTCCGCTTATTCCTGGCTCCTCTTTGATCGGAAATTGCTTGGGCCTTTTCATATGCCATTCTTAAACTCAGTCGTAACCGATCCACATATCCTTTGTGAGAGGCTGCTGAAGTATTGTCTATTGAGGTACCGAAAGCCAGATCGACTGGTAGTCTTGCTTCCCTGCCAAACATCAATCTGTACTATTATACGCATGCACAATGGAGGCCACATGCTTTCCCCAATGTTGCTTCTTCTCACTGCTCAAAGTCCCCAGCATGTTTAACAATGTCCGATTGAATCTCCCTGGCTGGGCATCCCCTTGTGGGTAGTAGGGGGTGGTTTGGGTCTTCTTAATACCCAGGGAATCTAACAACTTCCTGATCAGCCGACTCTCGAAGTCCCTTCCCTGGTCCAAGTGAAGGCGTTGAGGTAGGCCATAATGTACAAAGAACTTCTCTACAAGTACCTTGGCCACTGTGGAGGCCTTTTGGTCTTTGGTCGGGAACGCCTGGGCGTAACGAGTGAAATGATCAGTTATCACCAGAACATTCCCATTTCCATTTAAATCAGGTTCTATACAAAGAAAATCAATGCATACCAGATCCAAGGGCCCTTGACTTTGTAGGTGGCCCATTGGGGCGGCTTGATGAGGCAGAGTCTTCCTTTGTATGCAACTTGCACATGAATGGCAATATTCCTTCACTTCAGCCCGCATGCAGGGCCAGTAAAACTGGTTCCTCACTAGTTGAAAAGTTCTTTCCGATCCTAAGTGACCATGATCATCATGTAAGGCAGTCAGGACAGTCTTCCGATACTTCTCAGGCAAAAACAGTTGCCACTTATCCTCCAGATCATCAGAGGGGCCCCTTCCGTAGACCACCCCTTGATGTATCTGTAACCAATCCCATTCCTTTCTCAGTAGGCGAGCCCCTTTTGATGGGTCCTTCAGAAGTGAGTCTGGGGTTTGGTTCTCTAATGCTTCTAGGGCCAGCTTTCCCAATGGGTCTTCCAGTTGATCTCTTCGCAGATCTCTCTTCGAGAGTGTGGGCAGGTTCTCTTCTTCAATCTGTGTCACATCACAGTAATACTTGGGTACCCCCACTACTGAGACCCCAATTTCTTCGGCCCTTGACCCTCCATTGGCTTGAAGTTCCGCCCCGTGACACAGGGCTCGCACTCTCTCTGGGGTCAGTCGAGTCCAATCCTCAGCATGGTTAGTGGGAGCATGGGCCCTTCTTGACAAGGCGTCTGCATCTCTGTTTCCAGTCCCAGGTCTGTACTTTAAACTAAAGGTGAACCCAGAAAGGGCTGCTAGCCAGCGGTGGCCGGTGGCATCCAGCTTGGCGGTGGTCAGAAGGTAAGTGAGCGGGTTATTGTCTGTTTTGACCACAAATTCTGCACCATACAGGTAGTCCTTCAACTTGTCCACCACTGCCCACTTCAAGGCCAGAAATTCCAACTTGTGAGTGGGGTAATTCCTTTCAGCTGGGGTCAAGATTCTGCTCACATAAGCAATGGGTCTCAGCTGGCCATCGTACTCCTGGTACAGTACTCCTCCCAGACCATCATGACTGGCATCCACATGTAACTCATATGGCTTCTTAGTGTCTGCATAGGCCAAGACAGGGGCAGTGGTCAAACTCTCTTTCAATCACTTGAACACTTCTTCACACCTCACAGTCCACTGATCTTCCACAAACTCCCCTGGCTTCCTAGGACCTGAGTCATCCTCCTCTCCTTCTGTCTTCAAAAGTTCATTTAAAGGCTTGGCGATCTTGGCAAATCCCTCCACAAACCTTCTGTAATAGGAGCAAAACCCCAAGAACGATCAAAGCTCAGTCACTGTGGTGGGCCGGGGCCAGGAGGTGACAGCCTCCAATTTTTCCGGGTCTGTGGACACTCCTTCTTCGGACACAATGTGCCCCAGATAGTGAACTGAAGATTGGTAGAACTGACACTCTAGCGAGAGCTTGAGTCCTTCATCGCTGAGCCTCCTCAAAACCTTCTCCAACCTCTCTCCATGCTCCTCCAGAGTCTTCCCAAATACAATAATATCATCTAGATATACTAGTACTTCGATGAGATTCATGTCTCCTACTGTCTTCTCCATGAGTCACTGGAAAGTGGCTGGGGCTCCCGACAAGCCTTGGGACATGTGATTGAACTCATAAAACCCCACAGGGGTGATGAAAGCAGTTTTCTCCTTATCCTCAGGATGCATGGGGATCTGGTAATACCCACTCTTCAAGTCCATTACACTGAACCATTTCACTCCAGACAGACTCTGTAGGGCATCCTCTATTCGGGGGGTGGTGTATTGGTCGGGTATTATTCTTCTGTTGAGGGTCCGATAATCGATGCATAGCCTCAACGACCCATTCTTCTTCCTCACCACCACTATGGGGGATGCATACAGACTTCTAGACTCCCGGATGACACCTGTTCTCTGGAGCTCGGTCAGTTGCTCTCGCAGATCCTCTAGATCAGCCAAGGGGACCCGCCGGACCCTTTCTCTGAATGGCTTGTCCTCCTGTAGGCGGATTCTTCGCACACCCCACATCGAATTCATCTTTAGAAAAAAAAATCTGCCATCTAGTCAACTGGGCTAGGGCTCTCTCTCTCTCCATGCCAGTGGCAAGGCCGTCTCCTCCAAGCAGAGTTTCTCCACAGTAACTCTCCCTCCTTCCTCATTCTCCAAGTCGGACAAGGCTACCGGGGTGGCAGGATTTGCCTGACCTAACAACATTCGGGCTGGGATCTTCACAGAGGTGTCAGTAGTGTTTCTGATGCTCACAGACACCCTTCCATTGGCTTTCTTCAAGGCTCTTAGTGGGACCACTTCAGGAATGACTTCCAGCCCTGGGGGGGCATCCAAAGGATCTGGTTCCAAGACTATGAAAGGGCCAGGTTGTTCCCAGGTAAGTTTCACAGTAGCCTTCAGACTGGTAACCTCACCGGGCTGTAATATCTTCTGCTTTTTGTCCAACTTCCAGACCTTCCCCACTCCTTCTTCGGGAGCTCTCTGCTCCAGTATCAGACGCTGGTAGGCCTGCCGCAACATAGGATGGACTCTGGTCGCTGGGGCATCCTGTCCCTGTACTATAGGGGTCAGTAATCTCCTGACCAAATCAGTGTTTGTCCCTATTATGAGGGAAGTCTTGTTGGCTCCTGGAGGGCGAGGGCAGACTACCGCCAATGTGTCAAAAACTTCTGTGTCTCCGGCTACCGATTGGTCGAAGGCCAACCTAATTGGGAGGTATCCGTCATATGGGAAACTTTGGGTTCCAATTCCCCATATTTGCAGGTCTTCCAGTTTCTGCAAGGGCAAATGCCTCAGATGTTTCTGATAGAAGTCCCGGTACAGGTCACTTGAGCCCCTGTGTCGAGAATGGCCTTTGTATAGATCCCTTCCACTTGAATGGGGACCACGGCAGAGGGTCCCACTAGTTTGACTGGGAATTCCTTCAGAGAAGTCTCCTTCCTGGATTCCGCTGGTTTGGCATTCTGTAGTTTCTTTCTTTTTACTCTTTTCCTGGATCTGAGTCCATGTTGGGCCTGGTATGCATTGATTTCTTGCCAAGTTTTAGGTTTTGACTTAGAGGGAGGAGTATTATGTTCATGAGTTGTGACATTGTCCCCCTCTCTTCTTGGCTTCTCTGGTTTCTTGATTCCGTTGGAGTTTACTGGAACTGACGGGCTCCCGGTTGACTCCTTCACCGGGGGCCCTCTGAAGTTTTCCGCCGGCTTGCGGTATGAACCTTGTTTTTTTCCTTGGGCTGGGACACTCTCGGCTGTAATGTCCAACCCCTCCACAGTTGAAGCAAACCTCATCTATTCTGGCTTGTGGGGAAACCGGCGTTGAGGCACTCTGGTACACATCCTTCTTCGGTTCCTCTATTTGTATGACCCCTGGACTCTTAGTCATTAAGGACGTCAGCATTTCTAGAACTTGGGTCATTTGTGACTTCAAAACCGCCGCCTCAGAGTCCCGTTCCATGGCTATGACAGATCTAACCTCAGCCGTGGGAGGAAAAATGGGCTTCTCCGGTGTCTGCTGGTCTTTGAGCAATGCCTCTTCATCCCTCACTATTCGCACGAGATCTGGGTAGTTCAAGGACATGACTCCCCCTGTTGTCTTCAGGTGGAGCCAGACTGGATCAGAGCGTAATGCTCCCTTCATAACCTGCCACATCCTGGCTGCATCTATAGCCTGAGGCACTATTCCTTTCTTCAGGACTATTTGGCAAAGCATTTTGTTCAGCCTTCTCACATATTCTGAAAACTACTCTCCTGGCTGTTGAAGTGTATGTTCAAACTTGTACATCAAGTCAGTAACTTTCTCCAGCTGGCCAAACTCTTCCTGCAACATGGTTAGGTAGTCATAAGCAGTGCAAGAAGTGTCGCTGAATCTGAGGTTCTTTACCGCTTCTGCAGCGGCCCCCTTTAAACTTTCATTAATGTGCTGTTTCTTCTGGGTTTCTTTCACTTCCCATCCTTCTACAGCCTGCATTGCTTGCTCTATCCATGTGTCAAAGTCTTACTCCCCAAGTGGCACGGGCTGTTTACCTGAAAATATTCTGAGTTTCCGGTAACCAGTCTCCACACATACCGTGTTGCTCTTCTGACATTTGGCAACTAGGTCCCCTAAAGCATTAAGGAGTTCAGGGCCTATAACGGTCAGTGGTGCCACAGCAGCTGCCGCCTCTTTTACTGTTAGTTCGGGTGGTTCTTTCTTCATGGTCTTTGCATGCAATAGACTGTATATCTTTTGGTCTATGGCCTGTACACTCTAACATCTAAAGCTCTCTGGCATCCCTTCATGCCATTCCACCAATGCCTAAGTAAAGGAGGCCTCTGGGTCCGGCTTTAGATCCATTACCCATGCCTTCTGACTTGGGGACAGCAGCACCATGAGCCGCTCCACATCATCCCCCTGCCAGTCTTCCCCAGGGAGTTCAATAACTACCGCCATGTCTGGACAAGCTCCTGCTGTTATGCACCACTGTGTCACTACCAACGGATCCATGCCGATACTTCTGGCAGGCTTGATTGCAGTGTAGAGGATCCCGGACTCTGAGCCCCCACGTGTAGCAATATCCCCAGTTAAGAGGGCTGCTGGTATTATTTTCGGGCCTTTAACACTCTGCTGTCAACCCCCAGTAACTGGCTCTACCCTCCCTTGGCACAGCTAGTGAGACTAAAGGATTGTGAGACCCGTAGGCTATGGGTATCACAATACTGCAGACAAAATACACAGTAATCACATCACACAAAGTGTCTTCTTAATCACTAATGCGTTTACTGAGCAAAATAAAAGATCAGATTAAGCAGTAGTACATCTATTAATGCAGAGCCCTGCAATAAGATCTAGTCAGCATAAAAAACAGGTATACAATCCCCTCAATCCTATGCTCATCAGCTTATAAACCCTGCTTGCAAGCTACCCCCTCGTGGGCAAGATGGTGCCCATCAATGTCTCCACTCTATTCAGTCAGGCCTGACTACTTAGTTCACAATGTTTCTGTAGAGAAGGATCTTCGCTAGCAATGGTGGTGCACTTTGTAGGTTATTTGTAATCCACAGGGTGTAAAACAATTAGCTGCTGAATATGCGACAAAGGATTCAACTAAGGTTGCACGGCACACTGTCCCTCTGGTGAGCAGCTCAACTTGATAACGATGGGCCCTAAGCAAAAGACTCTGGGCTTAAAGAGTAACTTAAGAAATCTTCGAGCAAGTGCTCTCTCACCCAACCGAACCAGTCCGTGCGGCCGACTTCCACCAGTGTGCATCCCACACACAGTCTCACGATTAGTGATGAGCCGAACACCCCCGGGTTCGGTTCGCACCAGAACCCGCGAACGGACCGAAAGTTCGAACGAACATTAGAACCCTATTAAATACAATGGATGCGAACGTTCGAATTCTAAAGTGCTAATTATAAAAACTATTATGCATGTTATTGTCCTAAAAAGGGTTTGGGAACCCGGGTTCTGCACCAGGGGACATGTATCAATGCAAAAATAAGTTTTAAAAACGGTCGTTTTCCGGGAGCAGTCATTTTAATGATGCATAAAGTGAAAAAAAAAAAGTCAAATATTCCTTTAAATATCGTACCTGGGGGGTGTCTAAAGTATGCCTGTGAAGTGCCACGTGTTTCCCGTGTTTAGAACTGTCCCTGCACAAAATGACACTTCTAAAGGAAAAAAAAGCCATTTAAAACTGCTTGCGGCTTTAATGTAATGTCTGGTCCCGGTAATATGGATGAAAATCTTTAAGAAAAATGGCATAGCTACCCCATGACCCCCCCCCTACCCCAGCCCATTACCAGCCCCTTTGGGTCTTGTATGGATATTAAGGGGAACCCCGCACATAAAATAAAAAAGGCCCTATATACTCTGAACAGCCGTATACAGGCGGTGCATACAAGACAGGGACTGTAGGTTTGTTCTTATGTAGAATCTGTTTGTAATTTTGAACAGGTACATTGTTGAAGTGTAGCTCCAGACCAAAAATCTATTTTTAAACTTTTTGGAAAACATAGGTAAGGGTTATCACCCCTGTAACATTTGTTTTGCTGTCTGTGCCCCTGTTCAGAACATTTCACCTCACTTTCCGTCCTAATGACAACTGTTTTTGAAATGTGGTGTTTTTCTTGAAACAAGGATTGCTGATAAAGCATCAGTACAGAGGAGACACCTTTCTCCCATATTTATTCTTACAGGAGAGAATTTTCCTTCCTAGTGGTAGATTTCCTCTCACTTCCTGTTGTCTTCTTGCGTTTGCAAGTAGGAGTCGTTTGTAAGTTGGATGTTTGAAAGTAGGGACCTGCCGTATATACTCTGCAGAAATAGGCCCCTTAGTTGTTGGTGTTGGCACAACACTGTAAGCACTCACAGTTACTCTTGGTTGGTGCTGGAACGCCCTGCTGTCAACTATTATATCAGGAATTTTAATTACATATAATTGTTGAACAGTGGTAGTAAAAATTGGGCCTTTGATGGTGGTGCTGGTGCCACAACACTGTAAGCCCTGACAGTTACTCTTGGTGGGTGCAGCAATGGGCCCTGCTGTGAATTATTAGATCAAGAATTGTAATTACATGCCCCTGTTGAACAGGGGCTGAAAAATTGGGCCTTAGGCACTGGTGGCACAACACTGCAACCCTTCACAGATACTGTACTTGGAGCACAGCAATGAGCCCTGTTGCAAAGTATTGCTTCAAAAATTGTAATGACACGCCCCTGTTAAACAGGGGCTGAAAAATTGGGCCTTAGGCACTGGTGGCACAACACTGCAACTCCTCACAGATACTGTACTTGGAGCACAGCAATGAGCCCTGTTGCAAAGTATTGCTTCAAAAATTGTAATTACACGCCCCTGTTAAACAGGGGCTGAAAAATTGGGCGTTAGGCACTGGTGGCGGCACCCATAAACAAAAATGATCTTCCAAGCTATCATCATCAATCGTATCATTGAGGACTCGGAGGAGGAGGATAGCCAGTCAACATAACAGCACAGGCACTCAGCATCAGCATCAGTCTTGAAGGGATGTGACATTTTAAAATCAATTAGTCTGTTATATCAGCATCAGGTGTGTGGTAGCTGGTGGTGATCCAAGACTGGTTCATCTTGATGAAAGTCAGTCGATCAACCGAGTCGGTGGACAGGCGCACCCTGTGATCCGTGACAAATCCTCCAGCAGCACTGAATGTGCGTTCCGAAAGAACGCTGGATGCAGGACAGGCCAGTAGCTCAATTGCATACTGTGCAAGCTCTGGCCAGTGATCCATCCTCAAGACCCAGTAAGCCAGAGGATTTTCGGTGGGGAAGGTGTCCAAGTCTGACCTTGCCCCTAGATATTCCTGCACCATGTTTATCAGACGCTGGCGATGGTTGCTGGAACCGATCATACTTTGGGGCTGCGGACTAAAGAATTGTCTGAACGCATCGGTCAGACGGCCACCTTCCCCACCGCTCCTTCTTTGACTGGCCGAAGCCTCAGCAACTCGTTGTCCAGGACCAGGAGTTTGCAACCTCCCAGTCTCTGGGAACGCGTTGCACAGACCTTTCTGCAAGGCCTCCCGGAGTTGTCTCATCCTCTGCTCCCTCTGCGACGGTAACATAAGGTCCGCAACCTTACCCTTGTACCGTGGATCAAGGAGAGTGGCCAGCCAGTAATGGTCCCTCTCCTTGATCCGAAGAATACGAGGATCCTTCCGCAGACTTTGCAGGATCAGGGAGGCCATGCAGCGTAGGTTTGCTGAGGCATTCGCTCCGGAGTCCTCTGGGTCACTAAGGACGACATGATCCGCAGCCACCTCCTCCCAGCCACGTACAAGTCCACTGGTTTCTTGGGACTGTAAATCATCCCTAAAAGACTGCTGCTGATGATGCTGAGTGCCAGCCTCCACCTCCATGCTGACACAATCCTCCTCCTCCTCCTCCTCCTCCTCCTCCTCCTCCTCCTCCTCTTCCTGTGCGATGGGTGGGACAGAAGGAACACTGTCTGGGTAAAGGGGGCCTTGAGAGGCAAGGAAGTCCTCCTCTTCCTGCCTCTGTTCTGCCTCAAGTGCCCTGTCCATTATTCCACGCAGCGTGTGCTCCAACAGGTGGACAAGAGGTACAGTGTCACTGATGCATGCACTGTCACTGCTCACCATCCTCGTGGCCTCCTCAAATGGTGCCAGGACAGTGCATGCATCCCTGATCATGCCCCACTGGCGTGGAGAAAAAAAACCAAGCTCCCCTGACCCTGTCCTGGTGCCGTAGTCGCACAGGTACTCATTGATGGCCCTCTGCTGCGTGTGCAGCCGCTGCAGCATGGCCAACGTTGAGTTCCACCTGGTGGGCATGTCACATATAAGGCGGTTCTTGGGCAGGTTCAACTCCTTTTGCAGCTCAGCCAGGCGAGCACTGGCATTATAAGATCTGCGGAAATGCACACAGACTTTCCTGGCCTGCCTCAGGACATCCTGTAAGCCCGGGTACCTGCCCAAGAAGCGCTGCACCACCAGGTTAAGGACGTGAGCCACACAGGGCACATGGGTCAGTTGTCCCTGTCGGAGGGCGGAGAGGAGGTTGGTGCCATTGTCGCAAACCACCATTCCTGGCTTAAGCTGGCGTGGCGTCAACCACCTCTCGGCCTGGCCCTGCAGAGCAGACAGGACCTCTGCCCCAGTGTGGCTTCTGTCCCCCAAACACACCAGCGCAAGCACGGCATGGCATCTTTTTGCCTGCGTACTTGCGTAGCCCCGTGAACGGCTACGGAGCACCGCTGGTTCATAGGACAAACCACAGGAAGAGGCCATGGAGGAAGAAGAAGAGGAGGGGGTGGAGGAGAGAGGTGTGTCACAACCAGTAGTAGCATTTTGGAGGCGTGGCGGTGGGACAACCTCCAACACTACTGCACCTTGTCCTGAATCCTTCCCAGCTGCCAAAAGAGTGACCCAATGGGCCGTGAAAGAAAGGTAACGTCCCTGTCCATGCCTGCTGGACCATGAGTCAGCGGTAATATGCACCTTACCGCTGACCGCCCTGTCCAGCGAGGCCAAGACATTGCCTTCCACATGCCGGTAGAGAGCCGGAATAGCCTTCCGTGAGAAAAAGTGGCGTTTGGGAACCTGCCACTGAGGAACCGCACATTGCACAAACTCACGGAAGGGGGCCGAGTCTACCAACTGAAAAGGCAGCAGTTGAAGCGCTAGCAATTTAGCCAAGCTAGCATTCAACCGCTGGGCATGTGGATGGCTGGGAGTGAACTTCTTTCGACGGTCCAGCAGCTGGGGCAGGGAAATTTGCCTGCTAGAATCGGACGTCGGTGTACTGCTAGCAGAGTGGGCGCAAGTACTTGGCTGTGACACACCTAATTCTACACCTTCATTCCTCTCAGTGCATGTTTCAGAGAGGACTGAAGTTATAGTGGGGTTGGAGATCCCAGCTGATGCGGTGCAAGGAGAGGTCCGCTTGGTTCTTTGGTGTGGGTCTTTGAGGTAGGCTTGCCAACGAGCTGCATGGCAGGTCAACATATGTCTGGTCAGGCATGTGGTACCCAAGCGGCTGATGTTTTGGCCACGCGATATACGCTTGAGACATATGTTGCAAACAGCAGCTGTGCGATCTGATGCACTAGCCTCAAAAAAGGCCCACACCAAAGAACTTTTTGAATGACGGGCAGAGGCAGCGCCCTGCACAGGCGGAGCTCTGCGGTGTGATTCCGTCGGTGTACTGCCCTTACGCTGGCCACCAAAGGGCATCCTGCCTCGTTGGAGATGTGCCTCCTCCTCATCCTCCTCCTCCTCCTCTCTCCTATTAGGCACCCACGTGGAGTCATTGACCTCATCATCCCCTCCCTCCTCATCACTGGAGCCAATCTGGCAGTATGCTGCAGCTGCTGGAACATGACTGCCAGATTGGTGTCCTTCTTGAGCATCCCCTCTGTCTGCTCTCACGCTACTGCCTTCCTCTAGCTGGGTTTCATCATCAGACCCTTCGAAACGCTGGGCATCCTCCTGGAGCATGTACCCAACACTGTGCTGAAACAGTTCGGGGGACTCCTCAGGAGGAGGACATGGTGGGTCTAGGGAAGGAGTGACTGATGATTTGTCTGACATTGATACCAGGGAAGACGACGCTTTGGCAGCTGCTTTTCCAGTACCCTGAGCCTGGGTGAGAGAGGATGAGGAGGAGGAGGAGGGCTTGGTCATCCACTCTACCAAGTCTTCAGCATGATGTGGCTCAACATGTCCAGCTGCCGAAAAGAAGGACAAGCGTGTCCCATGGCCATGTGCTGATGACAATGCACCGCGTCCACGACCAGCACTGTTGCCCCCAGACACAGAGCCTGCTTGCCCTCTTTTATTGCCTCCTGACTGTCTGCCTCTCCTTGTTTGCCTTCCAGACATTCTAATAGATGGCCTGCAGGGAGATGGGAAAAAAGCAATAAGGGCTACCTTCAGGTGTCCTTCTCTGTCCCTTGAAACAAGGACTTTCACAGTGAAAGAAACTGACACTGTCCCTACCTAGAGTTTTCTGTCCCTAGAATAAATGTTTTTTTTAATCACAATATAGCACAAGGACAATTCACTCAATGTCTCTCCAGGTCCCTGGAAACAAGGACTTGCAGAGTGAAAGAAACTGACACTGTCCCTACCTAGAGTTTTCTGTCCCTAGAATAAATGTTTTTTTTAAGCACAATATAGCACAAGGACAATTAACTCACTGTCCTTACAGGTCCCTGGAAACAAGGACTTGCAGAGTGAAAAAAAAAAAACACTCTCCCTACCTACAGTTTTCTGTCCCTAGAAAAAATGTTTTTTTTAAGCACAATATAGCACAAGGACAATTAACTCACTGTCCTTACAGGTCCCTGGAAACAAGGACTTGCAGAGTGAAAGAAAAAAAACACTCTCCCTACCTACAGTTTTCTGTCCCTAGAAAAAATGTTTTTTTTAATCACAATATAGCACAAGGAAAATTAACTCACTGTCCTTACAGGTCCCTGGAAACAAGGACTTGCAGAGTGAAAGAAAAAAAACACTCTCCCTACCTACAGTTTTCTGTCCCTAGAAAAAATGTTTTTTTTAATCACAATATAGCACAAGGAAAATTAACTCACTGTCCTTACAGGTCCCTGGAAACAAGGACTTGCAGAGTGAAAGAAACTGACACTGTCCCTACCTAGAGTTTTCTGTCCCTAGAATAAATGTTTTTTTTAAGCACAATATAGCACAAGGACAATTAACTCACTGTCCTTACAGGTCCCTGGAAACAAGGACTTGCAGAGTGAAAGAAAAAAAACACTCTCCCTACCTAGAGTTTTCTGTCCCTAGAAAAAATGTTTTTTTTAATCACAATATAGCACAAGGAAAATTAACTCACTGTCCTTACAGGTCCCTGGAAACAAGGACTTGCAGAGTGAAAGAAAAAAAACACTCTCCCTACCTACAGTTTTCTGTCCCTAGAAAAAATGTTTTTTTTAATCACAATATAGCACAAGGAAAATTAACTCACTGTCCTTACAGGTCCCTGGAAACAAGGACTTGCAGAGTGAAAGAAACTGACACTGTCCCTACCTAGAGTTTTCTGTCCCTAGAATAAATGTTTTTTTTAATCACAATATAGCACAAGGAAAATTAACTCACTGTCCTTACAGGTCCCTGGAAACAAGGACTTGCAGAGTGAAAGAAACTGACACTGTCCCTACCTAGAGTTTTCTGTCCCTAGAATAAATGTTTTTTTTAATCACAATATAGCACAAGGAAAATTAACTCACTGTCCTTACAGGTCCCTGGAAACAAGGACTTGCAGAGTGAAAGAAAAAAAACACTCTCCCTACCTACAGTTTTCTGTCCCTAGAAAAAATGTTTTTTTTAAGCACAATATAGCACAAGTAAAATTAACTCACTGTCCTTACAGGTCCCTGGAAACAAGGACTTGCAGAGTGAAAGAAAAAAAACACTCTCCCTACCTACAGTTTTCTGTCCCTAGAAAAAATGTTTTTTTTAATCACAATATAGCACAAGGAAAATTAACTCACTGTCCTTACAGGTCCCTGGAAACAAGGACTTGCAGAGTGAAAGAAACTGACACTGTCCCTACCTAGAGTTTTCTGTCCCTAGAATAAATGTTTTTTTTAATCACAATATAGCACAAGGAAAATTAACTCACTGTCCTTACAGGTCCCTGGAAACAAGGACTTGCAGAGTGAAAGAAACTGACACTGTCCCTACCTAGAGTTTTCTGTCCCTAGAATAAATGTTTTTTTTAAGCACAATATAGCACAAGGACAATTAACTCACTGTCCTTACAGGTCCCTGGAAACAAGGACTTGCAGAGTGAAAAAAAAAAAACACTCTCCCTACCTAGAGTTTTCTGTCCCTAGAAAAAATGTTTTTTTTAAGCACAATATAGCACAAGGACAATTAACTCACTGTCCTTACAGGTCCCTGGAAACAAGGACTTGCAGAGTGAAAGAAAAAAAACACTCTCCCTACCTAGAGTTTTCTGTCCCTAGAAAAAATGTTTTTTTTAATCACAATATAGCACAAGGAAAATTAACTCACTGTCCTTACAGGTCCCTGGAAACAAGGACTTGCAGAGTGAAAGAAAAAAAACACTCTCCCTACCTACAGTTTTCTGTCCCTAGAAAAAATGTTTTTTTTAATCACAATATAGCACAAGGAAAATTAACTCACTGTCCTTACAGGTCCCTGGAAACAAGGACTTGCAGAGTGAAAGAAACTGACACTGTCCCTACCTAGAGTTTTCTGTCCCTAGAATAAATGTTTTTTTTAATCACAATATAGCACAAGGAAAATTAACTCACTGTCCTTACAGGTCCCTGGAAACAAGGACTTGCAGAGTGAAAGAAACTGACACTGTCCCTACCTAGAGTTTTCTGTCCCTAGAATAAATGTTTTTTTTAATCACAATATAGCACAAGGAAAATTAACTCACTGTCCTTACAGGTCCCTGGAAACAAGGACTTGCAGAGTGAAAGAAACTGACACTGTCCCTACCTAGAGTTTTCTGTCCCTAGAATAAATGTTTTTTTTAATCACAATATAGCACAAGGAAAATTAACTCACTGTCCTTACAGGTCCCTGGAAACAAGGACTTGCAGAGTGAAAGAAACTGACACTGTCCCTACCTAGAGTTTTCTGTCCCTAGAATAAATGTTTTTTTTAAGCACAATATAGCACAAGGACAATTAACTCACTGTCCTTACAGGTCCCTGGAAACAAGGACTTGCAGAGTGAAAGAAAAAAAACACTCTCCCTACCTACAGTTTTCTGTCCCTAGAAAAAATGTTTTTTTTAATCACAATATAGCACAAGGAAAATTAACTCACTGTCCTTACAGGTCCCTGGAAACAAGGACTTGCAGAGTGAAAGAAACTGACACTGTCCCTACCTAGAGTTTTCTGTCCCTAGAATAAATGTTTTTTTTAATCACAATATAGCACAAGGACAATTAACTCACTGTCCTTACAGGTCCCTGGAAACAAGGACTTGCAGAGTGAAAGAAACTGACACTGTCCCTACCTAGAGTTTTCTGTCCCTAGAATAAATGTTTTTTTTAAGCACAATATAGCACAAGGACAATTAACTCACTGTCCTTACAGGTCCCTGGAAACAAGGACTTGCAGAGTGAAAGAAAAAAAACACTCTCCCTACCTACAGTTTTCTGTCCCTAGAAAAAATGTTTTTTTTAATCACAATATAGCACAAGGAAAATTAACTCACTGTCCTTACAGGTCCCTGGAAACAAGGACTTGCAGAGTGAAAGAAACTGACACTGTCCCTACCTAGAGTTTTCTGTCCCTAGAATAAATGTTTTTTTTAATCACAATATAGCACAAGGACAATTAACTCACTGTCCTTACAGGTCCCTGGAAACAAGGACTTGCAGAGTGAAAGAAACTGACACTGTCCCTACCTAGAGTTTTCTGTCCCTAGAATAAATGTTTTTTTTAAGCACAATATAGCACAAGGACAATTAACTCACTGTCCTTACAGGTCCCTGGAAACAAGGACTTGCAGAGTGAAAGAAACTGACACTGTCCCTACCTAGAGTTTTCTGTCCCTAGAATAAATGTTTTTTTTAAGCACACTATAGCAGAAGCACAAAACACACTGACACTCTCCCTACCTATCCTTCTCTTTCCCTAAACTAAAGGAATCCAGGTTAAGCAAGAAAGAAATAACAGTCACTGTCCCTGCCTATGCTACTCTATCCCTGCTCCGGAACACACTACACTAGGCCGCCGTGCTGGCGGCCTTTTATAGTGTGGGGCGTGTACTAAACACCCTCAGCAATAATTGGCCACAGGCATCCTGCCTGTGGCCAATCATTGCTCTCCTCGCTGCCGGCGCTGTGATTGGCCAAGCATGCGGGGTCACAGTGCATGCTTGGCCAATCACAGCGCCTGGATGACACTGCGATGGCGTAGTGCATTGTGGGCCGTTCGCGTCACTCGAATTTGGCGCGAACGGCCCAAATCGTTCGATCTTCGTCGAACGATCGAACAGCCAATGTTCGAGTCGAACGTATGTTCGACTCGAACACGAAGCTCATCCCTACTCACGATACCCGGGGTCTCCGATCCTCCCGACAAGCCTTGGAAGGTAGATACTCGAGACGTCTCAGGGATTCTTCCGTGAAGAGTAGAAGGCTCTTTGGATCCACAGGGCCCAGCTCTGGGGCCTAGTCCGGAACAGCAGACACAGCACAGAGTTCCACTTGCTAGGCGGGTGATGGCCAAAGAGACCCCCATGCTGCTCCGCCCCTCCTTATATAGTCCAACCCCAGCAGACCTTGCGCCTGGCCCAAAGGAACTGTGGGTAGCCCATTGCACACTGGGTAAGGTAGTCTTTAGGGCTAATTAAAGCAACATCCCGCTACACCAATATGAACATCAATAAGTTTCTTATTGTATAAATATATGTTATAGTGTCTGTCCCTATTGTTCCTTGCAAATATATCCCTCAGAAGGGGGGGCTGTTTACTCTAAAATTCCTAAGGATGGGGCTGTGAACCATGTGAGCATGAGCACTAATTCTTAGAACATACAGGCGGTCCCCTACTTACAAACATCCAATTTACAAAGGACTCCTACTTACAAACACAGGAAGACAACAGGGAGTGAGAGGAAATCTACTTCTAGGAAGGGAAATTCAAGAGTTAATATGGGAAAAATGTGTCTCCACTGATGCTTTATCATCAGTCCATGTTTTCCTAACAACTCAAAATTTTCAAAATCCAATTGTCATTGGGCCAGAAAGTGAGGTGAAATCTTCTGAACAGGTGCACATACAGCAAAATAAATGTTACAGGGGTGATAACCCTTCTCTATGTTTTCCAAAAAGCTTAAAAATAGATTTTTTGGCTGGAGCTACACTTAATAAATGCACCTGTTCCGACTTACAAACAGATTCAACTTAAGAACAAACCTACAGACCCTGTCTTGTTTGTAACCCGGGGACCACCTGTACACCAAAGCATAATAAAAAAAAGAAATAATAAAAATAATAAAGAATAAAAGAAAATACCAATATTTGAGTGGATAATAGAGAGACACAACATACAAATAAAATAATCATTTTATCAACTCCATCACAGTCCCCCCTTAAAATGACTATTTTATCAGTACTTTCCCTATGCTATTTGACCGTACTTGGCCCTCTCAACATCAGAATATTTTCTTTTGCATCTTGCATAAAAGTGTCAGGTCACCTGAGCCCAGATGACAGATGTACACCGTTGAGATCAGAAGTGCAACTCTATGGTAGTAGACCCTACAGCTGACTACTGCGAAGGGAACTCTGGGTGGTTAAGAAAGGCAGGTCCACCAGAGAACCAACACAGATCCCACAGGGAGCTAGAGCATAAGATTCCCCAGGGCGTCGAGTCTAAGAGCTAGCAGGTGTTCACCAGAGCCTCTAGTGGTGAGGATGGCCTGGGCTGCAGCTAGCTCCAGGTCGCTGTCCCTAGAGTTACCCAGCTCACGCTCTTAGTAGGCTACAGGAGGACAATAAAAGAATAAGCCAAAGGTCATGGTAACCAGCAGACAAGGATAAACATAGGACACTATTCGTTCCCTTATCATTTGAGAATGTTGTATGTATTTTTAACAGGTAAGGACTGCAATGGAGCATACAGTCCCTCTTCTTCCTCCTTTATTGGATCTCTAATATCACCCAAATTAAAAAAAAAGTAGGGGTTACCTCTTCAGCTGCCTTTTCTAACAGCTTTTTCATACAGGGCAGAATACAGCAAACCACTATCGCAGCTAATGTAAGCAGCATCAAAATTGCTATGCCTATTTGAGTACAAATGCGTTGCCATCCACCCAAAATACTGATCCCAGGGATCGGTCAGTACTGAATTTCTTTTTAACTCTTTTGAGAGATCCTCTAATTTCTTAATGGCCAAGGTTACCTTACCATTTGGGCCTGTATTGTCCGGAATGAAGGTACAACATGTACTTGTCCCAGGTAACATTTTACATACACCCCCCTTCTCAGCTAAAATCATGTCTAAGGCCATACGATTTTGGAAAGTCATTTGTGAAGTAGCATCTAGTTGTTCAGCTAAACCCTGGAGGGCATCCCTGGTATAGTTAATGAACCTCTGTTGGTTATAGTAGATATATAATTAATCCAATCTACATTCTTGTTTACAGTGATTATAGGAATCAGGGACTCAAAACCTTCAGCTACTTGGTCTCGGGCTTTAAACTCATCTGGAACCCCCCTTGGGACTTCTATGGCATCTATATCTGTTAACTTAGTCCTAATCTTCATGTCCTCACTAGGGATGAGCCGAACACCCCCCCCCCCCCCGGTTTGGTTTGCACCAGAACCTGCGAACGGACCGAAAGTTCGCACAAACGTTAGAACCCTATTAAATACAATGGACGCGAACGTTTGAAATCTAAATTGCTAATTATAATGACTAATATGCATGTTATTGACCTAAAAAGGGTTTGGGGACCCGGGTTCTGCCCCAGGGGACATGTATCAATGCAAAAAGAAGTTTTAAAAACGGCAGTTTTTTCTGGAGCAGTCATTTTAATGATGCATAAAGTGAAAAAAAAAGTGAAATATTCCTTTAAATATCGTACCTGGGGGGTGTCTAAAGTATGCCTGTGAAGTGGCATGTGTTTCCCGTGTTTAGAACTGTCCCTGCACAAAATGACATTTGTAAAGGAAAAAAAGCCATTTAAAACTACTTGCGGCTTTAATGTCATGTCTTGTCCTGGCAATATGGATGAAAATCTTTGAGAAAAATGGCATGGCATGGCAACCCCATCACCCCCCCCCCCCCCCACCCCAGCCCATTACCAGCCCCTTTGGGTCTTGTATGGATATTAAGGGGAACCTTGCACCAAAATAAAACCCTATACCTAAAACCCTATGTACTCTGAACAGCAGTATACAGGCAGTACAAACAAGACAGGGACTGTAGGTTTGTTCTTAAGTAGAATCTGTTTGTAATTTGGAACAGGTACATTTTTAAGTGTAGCTGCAGCCAAAAAATCTATTTTTAGGCTTTTTGGAGAACATAGGAAGGGTTATCGCCCCTGTAACATTTGTTTTGCTGTCTGTGCACCTGTTCAGAACATTTCACCTCACTTTCCGTCCCAATGACAAATGTTTTTGGAAAAGTGGGGTTTTTATTGAAACAAGGATTGGTGATAAAGCATCAGTAGATAGGAGACACCTTTTTCCCATATTAACTCTTACAGGAGAGAATTTCCCTTCCTAGGGGTAGATTTTCTCTCACTTCCTGTTGTCTCCTTCCGTTTGCAAGTAGGAGTCGTTTGTAAGTTGGATGTTTGAAAGTAGGGGCCTGCCGTATATACTCTGCAGAAATTTGCCCCTTAGATGTTGGTGTTGCCACAACACTGTAAGCCCTCACAGTTACTCTTGGTGGGCGCTGGAACGCCCTGCTGTGAACTATTATATCAGGAATTGTAATTACATGCCATTGTTGAACAGTGGTAGGAAAAATTGGGCCTTTGGTGGTGGTGCTGGTGCTACAACACTGTAAGCCCTCACAGTTACTCTTGGTGGGCGCATTAACGGGCCCTGCTGTGAATTATTAGATCAAGAATTGTAATTGCATGCCCCTGTTGCAGAGGGGCAGAAAAACTGGGCATTTGGTGGTGGTGGTGGTGTTGCCACAACACTGTAAGCCCTCACAGTTACTCTTGGTGGGCGCATAAATGGGCCCTGCTGTGAATTATTAGATCAAGAATTGTAATTGCATGCCCCTGTTGAAGAGGGGCAGAAAAATTGGGCCTTTGGTGGTGGTGGTGGTGGTGGTGGTGTTGCCACAACACTGTAAGCCCTCACAGTTACTCTTGGTGGGCGCATGAATGGGCCCTGCTGTGAATTATTAGATGAAGAATTGTAATTGCATGCCCCTGTTGAAGAGGGGCAGAAAAATTGGGCCTTTAGTGGTGGTGGTAGTGGTGTTGCCACAACACTGTAAGCCCTCCCAGTTACTCTTGGTGGGCGCAGGAATGGGCCCTGCTGTGAATTATTAGATCAAGAATTGTAATTGCATGCCCCTGTTGGTGTTGAACAGGGGCAGAAAAATTGGGCCTTTGGTGGTGGTGGACGGTGTTGCCACAACACTGTAAGCCCTCACAGTTACTCTTGGTTGGCGCAGGAATTAGATCAAGAATTGTAATTACACGCCCCTGTTAAACAGGGGCTGAAAAATTGGGCCTTAGGCACTGGTGCTGGTGCCACAACACTGCAACCCCTCACAGATACTGTACTTGGAGCACAGCAATGAGCCCTGTTGCAAAGTATTGCATCAAAAATTGTAATTACACGCCCCTGTTAAACAGGGGCTGAAAAATTGGGCCTTAGGCACTGGTGCTGGTGCCACAACACTGCAACCCCTCACAGATACTGTACTTGGAGCAAAGCAATGAGCCCTGTTGCAAAGTATTGCATCAAAAATTGTAATTACACGACCCTGTTAAACAGGGGCTGAAAAATTGGGCCTTAGGCACTGGTGCTGGTGCCACGACACTGCAACCCCTCACAGATACTGTACTTGGAGCACAGCAATGAGCCCTGTTGCAAAGTATTTAATCAAAAATTGTAATTACACGCCCCTGTTGAACAGGGGCTGAAAAATTGGGCCTTAGGCACTGGTGTTGGTGCCACGACACTGCAACCCCTCACAGATACTGTACTTGGAGCACAGCAATGAGCCCTGTTGCAAAGTATTGCATCAAAAATTGTAATTACACGCCCCTGTTAAACAGGGGCTGAAAAATTGGGCCTTAGGCACTGGTGCTGGTGCCACAACACTGCAACCTCTCCCAGATACTCTAGTTGGAGTGCAGGAATAAGCCCTGCTGCAAAGCATTGCATAAAAAATTGTAATTACATGCCCCTGTTAAACAGGGGCTGAAAAATTGGGCCTTAGCCACTGGTGGCGGTACCTAGAATCAAAAATGTTCTTCCAAGCTATCATCAGGATTATTGAGGAGAAAGAGGATAGTCAGTCAACATAACAGGACAGTCACTCAGCATCAGCAAAGGCAGTCTTGAAGGGATGTGACATTTCAAAATATATTTTTCTGTTACATCAGCTTCAGGTGCCTGGTAGCTGGTGGTGATCCAAGACTGATTCATCTTTATGAAGTTCAGTCGATCAACCGATTCGGTGGACAGGCGCACCCTGTGATCGGTGACAAAGCCTCCAGCAGCACTGAATGTGCGTTCCGAAAGAACGCTGGATGCAGGACAGGCCAGTAGCTCAATTGCATACTGTGAAAGCTCTGGCCAGTGATCCATCCTCAAGACCCAGTAAGCCAGAGGATTTTCGGTGGGAAAGGTGTCCAAGTCTGACCTTGCCCCTAGGTATTCCTGCACCATGTATATCAGACGCTGCCGATGGTTGCTGGAACCGATCATACCTTGGGGCTGCGGACTAAAAAATTGTTTGACCGCATCGGTCAGACGGCCACCTTCTCCACCGCTCCTTCTGCTACTGACCGAAGCCTCAGCAACTCGTTGTTCAGGACCAGGAGTTTGTAACCTCCCAGTCTCTGGGAACGCATTGCACAGACCTTTCTGCAAGGCCTCCCGGAGATGTCTCATCCTCTGCTCCCTCTGCGACGGCAAGATAAGGTCCGCAACCTTACCCTTGGACCCTGTACCATGGATCAAGGAGAGTGGCCAGCCAGTAATGGTCCCTCTCCTTGATCCGAAGAATACGAGGATCCTTCCGCAGACTTTGCAGGAACAGGGAGGCCATGCAGCGTAGGTTAGCTGAGGCATTCGGTCCGGAGTCCTCTGGGTCACTAAGGATGACATGATCCGCAGTCACCTCCTCCCAGCAACGTACAAGTCCATGGGTTTCTTGGGACTGTAAATCATCCCTAAAAGACTGCTACTGTTGATGCTGAGTGCCAGGCTCCACCTCCATGCTGACACAATCCTCCTCCTCCTCGTCCTCTTCCTGTGTGATGGGTGGGACAGAAGGAACACTGTCTGGGTAAAGGGGGCCTTGAGAGGCAAGGAAGTCCTCCTCTTCCTGCCTCTGTTCTGCCTCAAGTGCTCTGTCAATTATTCCATGCAGCGTATGCTCCAACAGGTGGACAAGAGGTACAGTGTCACTGATGCATGCACTGTCACTGCTCACCATCCTCGTGGCCTCCTCAAATGGTGCCAGGACGGTGCATGCATCCCTGATCATGCTCCACTGGCGTGGTGAAAAAAACCAAGCTCCCCTGACCCTGTCCTGGTGCCGTAGTCGCACAGGTACTCATTGATGGCCCTCTGCTGTGTGTGCAGCCGCTGCAGCATGGCCAACGTTGAGTTCCACCTGGTGGGCATGTCACATATAAGGCGGTTCTTGGGCAGGTTCAATTCCTTTTGCAGCTCAGCCAGCCGAGCACTGGCATTATATGATCTGCGGAAATGCACACAGACTTTCCTGGCCTGCCTCAGGACATCCTGTAAGCCCGGGTACCTTCCCAAGAACCGCTGCACCACCAGGTTAAGGATGTGAGCCACACAGGGCACATGGGTCAGTTGTCCCTGTCGGAGGGCGGAGAGGAGGTTGGTGCCATTGTCGCAAACCACCATTCCTGGCTTAAGCTGGCGTGGCGTCAACCACCTCTCGGCCTGCCCCTGCAGAGCTGACAGAACCTCTGCCCCAGTGTGGCTCCTGTCCCCCAAACACACCAGCGCAAGCACGGCATGGCATCTTTTTGCCTGCGTACTTGCGTAGCCCCTTGGACGCCTACGGAGCACCGCTGGTTCCGAGGACAAAGCACAGGAAGAGGCCATGGAGGAAGAAGAGGAGGGGGTGGAGGAGAGAGGTGTGTCACAACCAGTAGTAGCATTTTGGAGGCGTGGCGGCGGAACAACCTCCAACACTACTGCACCTTGTCCTGCATCCTTCCCAGCTGCCAAAAGAGTGACCCAATGGGCCGTGAAAGAAAGGTAACGTCCCTGTCCATGCCTGCTGGACCATGAGTCAGCGGTAATATGCACCTTACCGCTGACCGCCCTGTCCAGCGGGGCATGGACATTGCCTTCCACATGCCGGTAGAGAGCCAAAATCGCCTTCCGTGAGAAGAAGTGGCGTTTGGGAACCTGCCACTGAGGAACCGCACATTGCACAAACTCACGGAAGGGGGCCGAGTCTACCAACTGAAAAGGCAGCAGTTGAAGTGCTAGCAATTTAGCCAAGCTAGCATTCAACCGCTGGACATGTGGATGGCTGGGAGTGAACTTCTTTCGACGGTCCAGCAGCTGGGGCAGGGAAATTTGCCTGCTACAATCGGACGTCGGTGTACTGCTAGCAGAGTGCCCGCAAGTACTTAGCTGTGACACACCTATTTCTACACCTTCATTCCTCTCAGTGCAGGTTTCAGAGAGGACTGAAGGTATAGTGGGGTTGGTGATCCCAGCTGATGAGGAGCAAGGAGAGGTCCGCTTTGTTCTCTGGTGTGGGTCTTTAAGGTACGCTTGCCAATGAGCTGCATGGCAGGTCAACATATGTCTGATCAAGCATGTGGTGCCCAAGCGGCTGATGTTTTTTTTTTTTTAAAACATTTTATTAAGAGTTTTCAAATACAGGGTAAAGAACAAAGATAAATTTGCATATTATAGCATTATGCACAGAGCACAAATTACATAGAAAATCGGAACAATAAACAACTTCATACGGTGTCACATATACATTGGCATTTATATCATGACATAAGAAGTGAAGGCCTTCCATACTAATGCCTCGCAGAAAGGGTATCATACGCCTGTGGGGCAGTAAATCACCAGAATTCCACCACTAGTATGGGGAACTAAGGGATGCTGTGGTGGGCTGAAGGGCGAACCGTAGTATGTCCACCCCAGCCCGTTCACCCCATAAAGGGTTCACGCTGTGAACGGGGGGGGGACCAATTGACGGCTAAAAGGTGTTCGAACGTGTAAGGGACACCTCTAAAGTAACAGTTTTTGATCTCCAGTATACTGTATCTATCCAGCGTGAGCCTGGAGGGTGGATCTTGACCACCCCAAGAGCTTACTAGATCCATCTGGAGGAGAGATATAGACAAGTGACCGCGTTGGCAGTCCCATGTCATGGGGGCAGTAATTCAGGTCGAACACATGGGGGTGGGAGGGAAGGGAAGACAAGAGGGTGGACGGAAATCTCGTGCGATCATAGGTGGAGGGCCTCAGTGGTCCTCTGTACTGTGTGCAGGTGTGGAGAAAGAGCCCCTTGTCAGTGTGGATTCTCTGTAATGGATCCAACACGCCCACGTATTTCTAAATTTGGTAGAGGTGTCATTAGCCTGATGGACAAGCCTTTCCATGTCCACTATCCTATCTATTCGGGCATGCCATTCTGAGATGGAGGGGGGGTAGCACTCCTCCAATGGATCGGAATGCACTGAGTGGCCGCATTGATGAGGTGCAGGGTGAGGGATTTACGGTAGGCTGATCTCTGAAGTGTTGTGTGGTGAAGTAGGTATTGAGCTGGGGTAAAGTCTGGGGTATAGGTGGTAATTTGAGTGATCAGGTTGTGCACGTCCTTCCAGAATGTTTGTATCAGTGGGCATTCCCACCATATGTGGATAAGGGACCCTAAGGCCGAGTTACATCTCCAGCAATTAGTGGAGACACTGGGGAAAAATTTATGAATCTTGTCTGGTGTACGGTACCATCTAGAATACAATTTGAACCTGTTTTCCTGTGTAGAGATGTTTATGGAGCCTTTATGTATGTGCTCATGGACGAGTTCCCAGTCTTCTGCGGACAGGTCCATTGCTAAGTCCATCACCCAGAGCCCATGAATTTTAGTGTGGGATGGTACTCCCTCGAGTAGTAGGGAATATAGTGTTGAGATCAGGTGATTTTGAGGTTTTGAATCAGCACAAAGATGTTCAAAGGGGGTAAGGTCCCTGTACCATTGGGCGAGTGGTTGGGCGCTTTGCAGAAAGCGTCTGATTTGCAGGAATTTAAAGAATGGAATGGAGAGATCAGTAAATTTTGAGGACATGTCAGGATGAGAGAGGAGTGTTCCATTATTAAAAAATTCGTAGGCCCTTGTCGGCCGGTTATTAGGGTGAACAGACCCGGCTCTTGCAGAAAGACCTGGCGGGAAATCCGGGTTTTGATTCAGTGGTGTCATGGGACCAGGGTAAGGTGTCATGTTAAAGATGTGACTCGTCGCTCTGAAATTTAGTAACGTGGGACCTATGAGAGAATGGGTGGAGCATTCAGTAGGGACAGATTTCGGGCTGATCCATGGGAGGTGTGAGAGGGGCACCCTCGTGAAAGCATTTTCCAGCCGGATCCATGCCTTGGTGCTATCATGGACATGCCAATCTACAATTCTAGTGAGCTGGCAGGCCCTATAGTATGTACGCAAGTCTGGCAACCCTATACCTCCCTTCCACTTTGGAAGAGTCAGTTTATCCCAGCTCAGTCTGGGAGGGCGAGTGGACCATAAGAGGGTTCTGCACATTCTCTTGAAGGATGTGAAGAACAATGGGGGTAATTTGATTGGGACAGCTTGTAGCATGTAGAGTAGTCTGGGGAGGATGTTCATTTTCAGAATTGCTGCCCTGCCAAACCCGGAAAAGGGGCCCTTAGTCCAAGCAGTGAGGTCTTCTCTTATTTTCTGTAGCGTGGGTATAAAGTTTCTGGCATAGAGGTCAGATAGTTTGGTGGGAAGTTTAATACCTAGGTAAGTTATTTCAGTGGGTTCCCAACTAAAGGGGAAGTTGATCTTACATAAAGAGATCAACGCTGGCGGGAGTGTTACTTTAAGAGCTTTGGATTTGTTGTAATTAATTTGTAAATTGGAGAGTTGTTTGAAGAGGGCAAAGTCCTTGAGAAGGTTAGGTAGAGTGGTCAAGGGATCTGTTAGAAAGAGCAGGATATCGTCCGCGTAGGCCGCTATTTTGTATTGTCTGTGGTCAATCTCTATCCCTTTGACATTCGGATTCTCCCGTAATCTGCGGAGGAAGGGTTCCATGGTGAGTATGAAAATGAGGGGCGAGAGGGGGCAGCCCTGACGTGTGCCATTGGCAATGGAGAAGGCGCTCGACAGTCGACCGTTGACCCTGAGTCTGGCCGTGGGGGAGGAGTATAATGCCATGATCATTTGGTGGAAACGAGGAGGGAGCCCCAGCGCTGTCAGCACTGCGGACATATAATCCCAGGCCACTCTGTCGAACGCCTTCTCCGCGTCAAGGGAAAGAAAGAAACCCGTTGTTTTGGTGGATGTCAACCAGTGGTGTATATTTATGGCCTTCGTGGTATTGTCCCTGGCTTCTCTGCCAGGGACAAAGCCGACTTGATCAAGCGAAATAAAGTTGGGGATGAGAGGGAGGATGCGGTTTGCTAAGATTTTCGCGTAAAGCTTAACATCCACATTAAGCAGAGAGATGGGGCGGTAATTGGACACCACCGTGGTGTCTCTGTCTGGTTTCGGAATCAGGGTTATGTGTGCTTCTAGAATGTCATTGTGATGAAGGGGAGAAGTGGGCAGGGCATTGAAAGCTTTAACGAAGTGGGGGATCAGTATTTCAGAGAAGGACTTATAATAATTGGTCGAGAGGCCATCTGGGCCGGGGCTCTTGCCCGTTTTCAGTTGTTTTAGAGCTAAAAGAGTCTCCTCCGACGAGATAGGAAGGTCAAGGTCCGTCAGGTCCTCCGGGTTGAGCGGGGAAGGACTGTACTGAGTCAAAAAGTCAGTTATGGTCTTGGCCCGGTCAAGTGAAGCACCTGGTCGGTGCGGTTTGGGTATGTTATACAATTTAGAGAAGTAAGCAACAAATTGGTCAGATATGTCCACTGTAGTGGCTACTTTGGTTCCAGAAGGGGTCCTGATAGAGTGTATGGTGTGGGCAGTTTTTTTCTTTTGTATGGCCCTCGCTAACAGTTTTCCGGCCTTGTTGCCGAACTCGTAAAAGAGTTTATGTGTCAGTGCAAACTTGCGTTTCAGCGTCGCTTGAAGTTCTGCTAACAATTCCTCTCTTGCTGTCAGTAGTTCAGAGAGGGAATTAGTAGCCAGGGAACATTTGTGTGCGTGCTCTAAGGTTTTAACGCGATTCGATAATTCCTCAATGTGGACCTTATTGCGTCTATGTCTCTTGGCCATCAGGGATATAAGCTCACCTCTAATAACGCATTTGTGTGCGGCCCATATAGTGGTTGAGGAAATGTCTTCCGAGACATTTTCCGCAAAGTAGTGGGAGAGATGGTCAGATATTAGTTGGGTGTCAGCCAGGTCCGACAGTAAGGAATCGTCCAAGCGCCAAATCTCGGATCTGTCGCGCCAGATCGGGAACGTCAGTGTCATGGTTATAGGGTTGTGATCAGAGAGCAATGCAGGTTCTATCGTGGCCTCCGTGAGTAGGGTAAGGTCGTTCTGTGTAAGAAAGAAGTGGTCGATTCTGGAATATTTGTTATGCGGGGGGAGAAGAAAGTGTAATCTTTTACATTCGGGTGTAGTGTACGCCAGCTGTCATGAAGGGTTAGGGTGCTGAGTTGGGTTTTAATCGCACGGAGGGCCCTATATGTCATATATGAAGATCCATTGGACGTGTCTAGGGAGGGCGTTAGGGGAACATTGAAATCACCTCCCAAAACAAGAGTGCCAGATTGAAAAGCGGTGAGAAGTTGGAGAGTGGTGCGAAAGAAGGACACCTGTTGCGAATTTGGAGCGTAGATGTTTGCTATGGTCAGGGGCCTACCATGAAGCGTGCCTTTGAGGAAGAGGTATCTGCCTAGGGTGTCTCTCTGGATCTCTGCTATCTGGATAGGGCAGTGCTTAGAAATTAGGATTGAGACGCCTTTAGATTTCGCCTCATTATTGGCCGCATGATAGACCGTCGGGAAAAAATGGTCACGAAGTTTAGGGATACTATCTTCTCTGAAGTGAGTTTCTTGAATAAGCGCAATGTGGGCCTTCGCTTTTTGGAGAGTGTATAGTAGTTGTGAGCGTTTTTCCGGGGTATTCAGACCGCGAGCATTTAGAGAGTATAGTTTAAGTTGCGTCGGGAGTCTCTGACTGCGCAGTTTCGAAGTGGAGGGGACGGAGGCTTCCGTCATCGCAAGGGGGAAAGGGGGCGGGAAGGGGGGGAACGGTATCTGATGTATAAAAGATATAGGAGGAAGGAAATTATGTAAGTGCTTGTGTAATTCTGGATTGAGCAGTAGTAATAGGGGACCAACCGATGAGGAGAAGGGACGGAGCCGCCCTCCTCTGGGGGGGGGAAGGAGTCGGTAGTGTACAGCGCGTATGAGACGACAGTGTCCCTAACTGAGCACCGACGGCCCAATACGTGGCTGTGTGGGGGTCAACTTAAAACCGTATCCGAAGTTTCTAGTTAACCACTGGAGTGTGGGGAGACCCGCCACCCCAGGATGTTTGCTGCATATCTAAGGGAGGCACATCCCCAGGAGATAAAAAGGGGGGGAGGACGTTTAGCAAAGGACAGTGACTCAGCATATCAAAGAGGGAGTGAGTCGTAAAGATTTCCGAGTAATGTTAGGTGTGTAGAGCAAGTCTTAGGAGTGGGGGTTAAACAAGAGGAAGCATCACGACCCCATGCTGGAGCAGCCCAGCGAAATGGCTCGGGCGAACCAACAGGAGGGCAGGCTGGGCCCATAGGAAGACATATCGTCAAGGGACAGCAAAAACTGCCTAAGCTAAACAAAATAGAACATTAAGTAAACTGTGGACGTGAATCAACATTCCTCACCGAACTAACTGTGGAAGACATCTACGTTTTGGTTAATTTAGTCCCATCGTACCTTGTATAGGGAATCAACCACCTGCGATAAGTCCCGTATGTGACATGCATGAGATAACAGCAGTTCATCAGCCAGCTATGTCATAAGCGCCTGGAGGACGGGGTTCAAGTGTCTGATGCGTATACAGGCGGGGCAGTCATTCGAGGTGCAGTGTAGAAACAAAACGCAATTGTTCTCTACAGCACTGGCTATAGGTATCTGGGAGATGATGGGGACATCCGTCTTCTGACTGTTTGGAGGGTTTCCAATTTGACTCTTACTTCAGCAGGTACATCCTAGTCGTGGAAGAGAGGGTACCGAAGGCTTCGCCGGCATCGGCTCCCCCAATGGTGTAACTTGCAGCCGCAGTTGGTCAAAGCAAGCTGTGGAAGGGGGACAGGGAGGCGTTGCACCTAGCACAGGAGGGGGACGCATCGGGACGCCGTGACGGCTGCGGGTGGAGATCGTAAGTCACTTCCTGAAGTCAGCAGCGTCACTCATCTATGTGTCATCAGCACGTCGCGGTGGGTTATGGGGATTGTAGTTTTCCTGAGGAGATTTGCGTGAGGCATCGGAACGATTCCAAGGGCTATGTCCCCTAACCCATTAACATTGCAAAGTTCTGTAGGGTGAGGAGCGCAAAGGAGCAAACAGGTTCAGGTCACAAAATAAAGATAAAGGAAAGAAGCCTTTACAGAAAACACTTCAACTCAGTAGGTAGTTCACGGGTGCTATTCCTCCTAATACGGCAATGTACTGCCAAAACTGGGCAAACTGAACAGTGAAAAGGGGGTAAACGGGAAGCAGTACCTCAAAGACATAGTGATGGTCGTCCCGGTCAGTAATCCCAACGAGCTCTCCGGGATCCAGGGGGTGTGGAAGGGCTATGCTCTTGGTGAGAGTTGCGGGAGGATTCCTGGCGCCTCGAGCCTGACGGGGAGCGTCTCCTGCGGAAGCTGGTGGTTTGTGCCTCCATGGGTTCTTCCGTACGTTTGCCCGGTCTGTACACAGCCTGTCGGAAAGCTGCGTACCAGTCCGGAACCGCTACATGGGGGATGCCGAGGGTATCACAGAAACGTGGCAAATCTTCCGGTACCTTCAGTAGTGCTGTGCGGCCATCTACCGTGGCTGAGAGGCTGAATGGGAACTTCCATTTGTAGCGAATCTCTTTAGCCCGGAGTGCATCCAGCAGGGGTCTCAGATCCCTACGATGCTGCAGGGTGATTCCCGAGAGGTCCTGGAAAATTTGAATAGGCGCCGATTCAAAAACTAATCGTTGGCCCCTCGCCAATCTCAGGATGTCTTCTTTGATCTTGTAGTCTACTATACAGCACACTATGTCCCGGGGGGGGGGATCTGTGGCTCTGGCCCTGGGTCTCAATGCTCGGTGGATGCGTTCCATGACAATTGGAGTTTGCGGCGGTCTGTTGAGCAAGCCGTTAAAGAGGGCAATCACCGCCTGGGAGATGTGTTCCCCTTCTACTGATTCCGGCATGCCTCGCAACCTCAGGTTATGGCGGCGCCCCCTGTTGTCCAGGTCCTCCATATGCCTTTGCATGTCCCGGAGCTGTAGAGTGTGGGTGTCAATCTTCCAGGTGGCACGTTGAATAATTGTTTCATGCTTCTCTGTCGTTTTCTCCACTGTGCGCACTCTATCCGTGAGGGCACGAATGTCTAGGCGGAGTTCCGAAATGGCCGCTGAAAGAGTGTCTTTAATGTCCGCGGCAATCGTCCGCAGGTCATGTATGTTGAGCTGAGGAGGAGGGGGGGGCGGTCATGGCATCGTTCCCCTCGGCTCCCAGTGGTAGGGGAGCGGCCGGCGTTCCAGTCATGGAGATCCCTGTGAGAGGGATGGATTGTGTCTGAGAGTGGGCCTGTGTTTGTCCGTGGCGGGAAGACGCCATGTTCCCCCTGCTCGTCCTGAACATCTCCGGGATGTTTTGGCTCAGACCCCCGGCCAGTTCACGGGGGGAGCGCGATCTGGACGCCGAAGATTGCCTGGAAGCCGTCCCCATGATGGACAGTAGGTTAGGGGCTTGCGGGGATGGAATTTACCTCTGTTTTTCAATAAAGGGTGCCTGAGGTGGCGGGAGCTCTGAGATCAAGCGTCCATCTTCTCAGCGGCTGATGTTTTGGCCACGCGAGATTCACTTGAGACATATGTTGCAAATAGCAGCGGTGTGTTCTGATGCACTCAACTCAAAAAAGGCCCACACCAAAGAACTTTTGGAATAACGGGCAGAGGCAGCACCCTGCACAGGCGGAGCTCTGTGGTGTGATTGAGTCGGTGTGCTGCCCTTACGTTAGCCCACAGAGATCATCCTGCCTCGTTGGAGATGTGCCTCCTCCTCATCCTCTTCCTCCTCCTCTCTCCTATCAGGCACCCACGTGGAGTCAGTGACCTCATCATCCCCTCCCTCTTGATCACTGGAGCAAACCTGGCAGTATGCTGCAGCTGCTGGAACATGACTGCCAGATTGCTGTCATTCTTGAGCATCCCCTCTCTCTGCGTTCACGCTACTGCCTTCCTCTAGCTGTGTATCATCATCAGACCCTTCAAAAATCTGGGCATCCTCCTGGAGCATGTACCCAACACTGTGCTCAAACAGTTCGGGGGACTCCTCAGGAGGACATGGTGGGTCTAGGGAAGGAGTGACTGATGACATTGAGACGAGGGAAGAGGACGCGTTGGCAGCTGCTTTGCCAGTACCCTGAGCCTGGGTGAGAGAGGATGAGGAGGATGAGGAGGGCTTGGTCATCCACTCTACCAAGTCTTCGGCATGATGCGGCTCAACACGTCCAGATGCCGAAAATAAGGACAAGCGTGTCCCATGGCCACGTGCTGATGACGCTGCACCGCGTCCACGACCAGCACTGTTGTCTCTAGACACAGAGCCTGCTTGCCCTCTTTTATTGGCTGGTGAATGTCTGCCTCTCCTTGTTGGCCTTCCAGACATAGTAATGGCCTGCAGGGAGATGGGAAAACCAGCAATTGGGTAGTGTATATTGTGCTGGAGGTACACAACACCCACTGTAAAGGCTGCAGATGCCTGTATTAGAGAACACCAGCAATAAAGGGTAGATACAGGTGTATACTATGCTGTGCTGGAGGCACACAACACCCACTAACTCCTGCAGATGCCTTTATTAGAGAACACCAGCAAAAAAGGGTAGATACTGCTGTATACTGTGCTGTGCTGGAGGCACACAACACCCACTAACTCCTGCACATGCCTGTATTAGAGAACACCAGCAATAAAGGGTAGATACAGGTGTATACTGTGCTGGAGGCACACAACACCCACTAACTCCTGCAGATGCCTGTATTAGAGAACACCAGCAATAAAGGGTAGATACAGGTGTATATTGTGCTGGAGGCACACAACACCCACTAACTCCTGCAGATGCCTGTATTAGAGAACACCAGCAAAAAAGGGTAGATACAGGTGTGTATACTGTGCTGTGCTGGAGGCACACAACACCCACTAACTCCTGCAGATGCCTGTTTTAGAGAACACCAGCAATAAAGGGTAGATACAGGTGTATATTGTGCTGGAGGCACACAACACCTACTAATTCCTGCAGATGCCTGTATTAGAGAACACCAGCAATAAACGGTAGATAACGGTGTATACTGTGCTGTGCTGGAGGCACACAACACCCACTAACTCCTGCAGATGCCTGTATTAGAGAACACCAACAGAAAAGGGTAGATACAGGTGTATACTGTGCTGTGCTGGAGGCACACAACACCCACTAACTCCTGCAGATGCCTGTTTTAGAGAACACCAGCAATAAAGGGTAGATACAGGTGTATATTGTGCTGGAGGCACACAACACCTACTAACTCCTGCAGATGCCTGTATTAGAGAACACCAGCAATAAAGGGTAGATACAGGTGTATACTGTGCTGTGCTGGAGGCACACAACACCCACTAACTCCTGTAGATGCCTGTTTTAGAGAACACCAGCAATAAATGGTAGATACAGGTGTATATTGTGCTGGAGGCACACAACACCCACTAACTCCTGCAGATGCCTGTATTAGAGAACACCAGCAATAAACGGTAGATACAGGTGTATACTGTGCTGTGCTGGAGGCACACAACACCCACTATCTCCTGCAGATGCCTGTATTAGAGAACACCAGCAATAAACGGTAGATACAGGTGTATAATGTGCTGGAGGCACACGACACCCACTAACTCCTGCAGATGCCTGTATTAGAGAACACCAGCAATAAACGGTAGATACAGGTGTATAATGTGCTGGAGGCACACGACACCCACTAACTCCTGCAGATGCCTGTATTAGAGAACACCAGCAATAAACGGTAGATACAGGTGTATACTGTGCTGGAGGCACACAACACCCACTAAACTTTTGCAGATGCCTGTATTAGAGAACAACAGCAATAAAGGGTAGATACTAGGAGTGCGGAATTTAATCGCTGCATCGGTGCATCGCGATTCGGGCGTCCCCGATGCGGCACCGATGCAGGGAAACCTAATAATCGATTACCACAATGTCTAGCCCCGCCCCTCCTCCCGGGAGAGCCGTTACCTTATTTTATTTTATTTTTTTTGCTATGACGCGCTCATGTGACTGCCCGGCCCGCCTCTCTCCTCTCTTCTTTCATGTCTCACGTCTCTCCTGGCGTCAGAGACGTGAGAGGAGAAAGGGCAGTCACATGACTGTTCCCCCCGCCGGATTCTGTTCCCCCCTGTCTCTCGGCTACTATCGGAACTCCGCCCCCTCAGCCCTGTACATTGCCGCTCCCTCCTACTCACGAATGCAAATTCTTCTAATACCGCCCCACCTCTCCAGCACCGCTCACGCCTACTGTTTCACGAATGCTAATGAGCAGAGAGCTGGAGAGGCGGGGCGGTATTAGGGGCATTTGCGTGGAACAGTAGGAGGGAGCGGCGCTGGAGAGGCGGGGCGGTATTAGAAGAATTTGCATTCGTGAGTAGGAGGGAGCGGCAATGTACAGGGCTGAGGGGGCGGAGTTCCGATAGGAGCCGATAGACAGGTATTCTTTTTTTTTTCCCCAGGTGTTGGACCAAGTTTATTTTCTTCTGGTACTGAACTCATAAATTTGAAACGTCTGGCTCCTATAACGTACAATTATAATAACGAGGGCTGTATGATCATTTCAGATACTGGGAGTATAGTGTGCCCCAGCTGACCTATTCATCAAGAGAGTTCTGTGCATAACATGAAGACCACATACAAGGTAGACACTTGCAGGACATCTTTGAACTGCTGCTCTAGCCACAATGCACACATTCTAATTCTTTTTTTATACTTACCTGCTGATCTCCTGTAGCATGTCCGCAGTCTGACCATCTCCTGTAGCATGTCCGCAGTCTGACCATCTCCTGTAGCATGTCCGCAGTCTGACCATCTCCTGTAGCATGTCCGCAGTCACTGACCATCTCCTGTAGCATGTCCGCAGCCTGACCATCTCCTGTAGCATGTCCACAGTCACTGACCATCTCCTGTAGCGTGTCCGCAGTCACTGACCATCTCCTGTAGCATGTCCGCAGTCACTGACCATCTCCTGTAGCATGTCCGCAGTCACTGACCATCTCCTGTAGCATGTCCGCAGTCTGACCATCTCCTGTAGCATGTCCGCAGTCACTGACCATCTCCTGTGGCATGTCCGCAGTCACTGACCATCTCCTGTGGCATGTCCGCAGTCACTGACCATCTCCTGTAGCATGTCCGCAGTCACTGACCATCTCCTGTAGCATGTCCGCAGTCACCGACCATCTCCTGTAGCATGTCCGCAGTCTCCGACCATCTCCTGTAGCATGTCCGCAGTCTCTCTGACCATCTCCTGTAGCATGTCCGCAGTCTCTCTGACCATCTCCTGTAGCATGTCCACAGTCAACGACCATCTCCTGTAGCATGTCCGCAGTCTCTGACCATCTCCTGTAGCATGTCCGCAGTCACCGACCATCTCCTGTACTATTTCAAAACAATTACTTAAACGTGCATCCTCACAGGGTGACACTGTGGATGCACATATACAAATGTGGCAACATCCCAATATCATAGGAGAAACAAAGATAAACTAGAAAGAATGGACTTTTGGCGGCACATGGATAAAGGTTTGTAAAAAACTAGGGGTATTTATTTTTAAACAGAGTAATGAAAAAATACATATAAACATTTAGATAATACCAATTTGTTTATACTTAGATACAGAGCTTGGGTTCACGCTTTAACAATACTTCACGGTATGTAACATGTAGGCATTCCACCTTGTTTGGGATGCAAATCCGGCAAACCAGAGGCTATAGAAACAATAATTGTGTGAAGCAAGTTAACGAGAGCCATAGGTCCAATGTATCATGTGTGGTCTTGACTTGCTCTACTAGTTTCGCGGGTTACCGCTTCTTCAGGAGCACAGTAATCTATTTAAACACATATATAAACAACAAAAAATATATTTAGCGTCTTTTAATACATAAAACAAAAACAAATATAAAACAGCATAAAAACAACACCTATACCAAATGGTAAAGATTGCTGACCCCGCATAGCGCAAACACCAGGAGCAACCCATGCATAGGGCACCAACCCAGCACGTGGGCCAATCCCCATGCCAGGGCAGTGGAGGATGGCCTTGGCGCTAAGATGGCGCCCAAGGAAAAAGGGGGGGTTTGGGGGGGAGAGGGGCAGGAAAGGAAGGGGAAAAGAGGTGGGAAAATTCTATTAAATTCTACGAGGGGGCGGACCTGATGGGAACTTCCTTCACTGTGTAATACGTGAATAGACCCGCCCCTTCTTATGTTCCGCATCTGGTCCGCTTAGGGGACCTGATGGGGAACTTTAGAAGGGGCGGGTCTATTCATGTATTACACAGTGAAGGAAGTTCCAATCAGGTCCGCCCCCTCGTAGAGCGGACCTGATGGGGAACTTCCTTCACTGTGTAATACGTGAATAGACCCGCCCCTTCTCACGTTCCGCATCTGGTCCGCTGAGCGGACCTGATGGGGAACTTTAGAAGGGGCGGGTCTATACATTTAAAACACTGCGGAGGAAGTTCCCCATCAGGTCCGCTCAGGCACAACCAATGACGGACAGCGCTGGTTATCGGGATCGCCACGGGACACTGGATTTCATCGCTGGAATGTTGTTGTTTTTTGTTTTTTTTTAAATAAAGGACTTTTCCAAGGTGTTTGTGTGTTTTTATTTATATTTTTTGACACTTTCTTCGTGAAATGGTAGGGGTACAATGTACCCCTTACCAATTCACATAGGGGGGGCGGGATCTGGGGATCCCCTTTGTTAAAGGGGTCTTCCAGATTCCGATAAGCCCCCTGCCCGCAGACCCCCACAACCACCGGGCAAGGGTTGTGGGGATGAGGCCCATGTCCCCATCAACATGGGGACATCCTCCCCATGTTGAGGGCATGTGGCCTGGTACAGTTCAGGAGGGAGGGGGGGCCGGCCAGGTTGCGTGCTCGGATAAGGATCTGGTATGGATTTTTGGGAGGACTCCACGCCATTTTTTTTTACATTTGGGGTGGAGTTCCCCTTAAAATCCATGCCAGATCTGAAGGGCCTGGTATGGATATTTAGGGGGAACCGCACGCCATTTTTTTTAAAATTTGCGGCGGGGTTCCCCTTAATATCCATTCCAGACCTGAAGGGCCTGGTAATTGAATTTGGGGGAACCCCCACGCTTTTTTTTTATTTTTATCAATGACTTTTCTATGTATTGATAATTTACATGCATATCATTCACGCCCCCTAGATATGAAATTTAAAGGAAAATTTCACATTTATTTTTTTCATTTTAAGCATTTTAAGCATTATTAACCACTTCTCTACTGTGCACGAAAACCCCCGTCCTGCCCAAGCCATTTTTCAGCTTTCAGCGCTGTCACACTTTGAATGACAATTGCGCGGTCGTGCGACGTGGCTCCCAAACGAAATTTGTGTCCTTTTTTTCCCACAAATAGAGCTTTCTTTTGGTGGTATTTGATCACCTCTGCGGTTTTTATTTTTTGCGCTATAAACAAAAGAAGAGCGTCCAGTTTGGAAAAAAAACACTTATTCTTCTACATATTTTTGGTAAAAAAAAAAAAATCGCAATAAGCGCGGATTGATTGGTTTGCGCAAAAGTTATAGCATCTACAAAATAGGGGATAGATTTATAGCATTTTTATTTTTTTATTTTTTTATTAGTAATGGCGGCGATCTGCGATTTTTTATTGTGACTGCGATATTGCGGCGGACACATCGGACACTTTTGACACATTTTTGGGACCATTCACATTTATACAGCGATCCCTGCTATAAAAATGCATTGATTACTGTATAAATGTGATTGGCAGGGAAGGGGTTAACCACTAGGGGGCGGGAAGGGGTTAAATATGTTCCCTCAAAGTGTTCTTACTGTGGGGGGAGGGGACTGACTGGGGGAGGTGACCGATGGTTGTCCCTATGTACAAGGGACACACCATCGGTTCCCTCTCCCTCACAGGACGTGGATCTGTGTGTTTACACACAGAGATCCACTTTCCTGCTCATTTCCCGGGAAATCGCGGGTGCCCGGCGGCAATCGCGGCCGCCGGGCACGCGCACGGGCACGCCGCCTCATATGACGTCCTCCCAGAACGAGAGTATCCTCCGCCCGCCGTCAATTGACAGTGGGCGGGGGACAAGTGGTTAAAATCACCGCTCCCGTAAAAACGTCTATTTTTTTAACTTTTTTTGCATTGATACATGTCCACCGGGGCAGGACCCGAGTCCCCAAACACTTTTTAGGACAATAAATTGCATATTAGCCTTTATAATTTGCACTTTAGATTTTGAACGTTCGAGTCCATTGTATTTAATAGGGTTCTAAAGTTCACGCGAACATTCTGTCTGTTCGCAGGTTCTGGTGCGAACCGAACAGGGGGGTGTTCAGCTCATCCCTGCTCTCTATCACCTCAGGTACCCCATATCTGCAAGCCACCTCCAAAAGAAATTTCTTAGCCGTGATTTTCGCTGTCTGATCTGCGACTGGATAAGCCTCGGGCCATCCTGAGAACATGTCTACCACCATCAGGGCGTACTCAAATCTACCACTCTTTGGCATTTGTATATGTAGCGGGGTATCGTTTTCACCCACAAAACTACAGTTCCCAGCACGCTTTGAGGCACCCAGGGTGCATTTCCTCGCGCAAGGACTGCTGGGGTGGACTTTAAAAGGGAGAGGAGGAGCCTCTCTTTTTCTCTTTGAACGCCGCCCTCCCTGCGAGAGGATCTCTGCACTCACCTGCCGCTGCGCGTGCAAGGCCTGAAGCCTGGGCCTCGCACTTTGTTCCAGAGAGCTTTCCGCTCTACCGAGGAGCCTGCGGAGCATCCGATCCACTTGAGGTGCCACCATCTTCTGGAGGACCGAAGACCCGGCGCATCGTGGGCACTGTGAAGCAACTCACAGTAGCGGAGGTACCGGACAGGAGTCGGTCCGGTCTGGGTGAGAGAGCGCCAGCTCAGAACCGCATCTAAGTAACTTTGTTGCCTATTAACTTTGCCTAGGCCCATCATTGATTTCAGTTATACTTTGGAGAGATTGTCTGCATGAGATATTGTATACAAATTACCTTTTATACTTTTACCAATAGTAAAAAGTTATAGTTAGGTAATTTGGTTGTCAGTGTCAATTACTGTGCTGGGATACAAAGGGGTTGTACCATATAACAGTATAGATATAGTACAGTTATACCATCCTTCCCCCTTTCCTAACTGTGCCATGAGAGGTTAGAGCCGATTGCCAGGGGTCGACAGCGGTGCATTACAAGGCCCAAAACAAACAAGCAGCCCTCTTAAACTGAGGGTATCGCTATATATGTGATCAATCTGTATCCTCTGGAAGGGGTAGAGCGGTCTAACTGAGTGTTTTGGGGGTGGTTTCTCTAGCCTTCCGAGGTTGCATGCTAGGCAAGTGTGGCAGGACTTGCAGTATTGATTAGTTAAAGTAGTTGTTTGTTTGTTTATAAGTGAGTTCATCAAAGTCTTTGAGAGATGGGTTGCTCCATGGGCCCATTTCACCACAGCTGGGTACAAAGCTCTGGGGAGACGTTGGCGGGTTCCTACAGTCCAAAGATCATCCATCTTCATCTAGGGTAGGAGCAGGTAGGTCTGCATTCTCTTCTTCCTGTTCGTCCAGAGACATGTCATGATACCCCCCTTGGACAAGAGTAAGGAGAGTAGCAGGGTTAAGTTGTTGGCATCGAAGTAGAGTCACATTGTCAGGCATGAGTAAATTGCATTACAACCGGAGGTGGCGGGCAGAGGATAAATGCTTGGATTGCACCTGATTCAGAATGGCAGAGATATCGTGAGGGGCTAGCAGCATAAGGGGATGGGCCAGAACAATATATGAAGTTTTGTCCAGCAGGGCTTGGGCAGCAAAAACAGCTTGGAGACAAGATGGGCCTCCTCTGGCAACTGGGTCCAGGTGGGTAGAATAGTAACCAATAGGGCGGTTACGGAGTCCATGACTTTGTGTCAACACCACTGAGGCGTGGCCCTGTCTGTACCTCAGATATGAACAGGCAAAAGGGCTTTCCATAATCAGGGAGACCAAGTGCAGGAGCAGATCTGATTGCCTTTTTCAAAAGGTCAAAGTTAGTGAGCGCATCTTCGGACAGCGCAAAGGGTTCACACAGCAGGCTGTCATACAGGGGTTGCAGGAGAAGGGAAGCTGTAGGTATCGGAAGAAATCAGTCCCAAAAATGCATGTAGGGCCTTAGCATTACTGGGGCGGAATGGCCTGTATGGCTTCAGCACACGCTAAATCTATGACAGCGAAAAACTTTGCAGACAGGGGCACCCCAGACAGAAGAGTGTGTGGAGGATGGCCTCGCTCGCTGTTACAAGGTCCTGTACTATACTGGTCGGGTCACTATCAGCCCTATCTGTATCGGTTCTCTCAAACCCGCTACGAAAGCACTTGATAGCATGCGATAATGCTCTTTTGTTATGTAACCTGGTATTGAAGGCATCACTGGGGCAAAGACCGGTGGGCAGTAAAAGCAGCCATCTGCATTCAATACTGGGCACAGGGGGTATAGGGTTAGGGATCGCTGGGATGAGGGTGGAGGAAGGCCTGCTTGCAAGCGGAGGGATTCCGTAGGAGGTCCTCCAACTTACAACAGCATTAGGGGCAGAGCCTGGAGCGGTCAGGGTGTGCAGGTCTAGACCTCCCACATTCCACACACGCCCAGTTATGGCTACCATGATAGGGTGGAGGCAGGCTTTGTCCTCGTTCAGATAATATGTACATACATTTCTATGCAAGCCCTACGCACAAGACATATGCGCAGTTCAATACTTAAATGATACTAGAACATTTAAAACTTGGTAACCCTTGTGAAACATCTTTCCGTTACTGCACGGAAGGTAAGTACTCTTGATTAATTTGACACTATGTTATCTTTCTTAAGACAAACAGATCTCCTTAGCCTCTTAAAATGCATAAACAAAAACGTTACATTATGCACACAGTGTGATGAATCAAACAACACTTATGTTAAATTTGGAATGAATCAATGGTTCAACATATCCTATAATCAATCCAATTCCAAGACTTAAAGTCAATGTCAGGAGATATGACAAAAGACAAAAGATACCTCCCCCTTGCTTTAGAAGAGAGACCAATACATACTGCAGTTAGTATTAATGTCACTCCAAAGCATATGTAGATTGGATTAGTCAAGCATATGGTCAACCACACTTGAAATTATCTAAATGGTTAAAACGAAAAGACTAGTAGTTAAGAGGTCTGCCAACCCTTATTTCTGTTCAGTCTCTGCTATGGGGCAGAATCCACCCTCCCCACCACGCAACGTGAAAATGTGAAGAGTTTTAAATAGCTACGTAGCAAATGCTCAACCTAAAAATAAACAGCAAATCTAAAAACTCCAGACCTCATAATTAGGGTGAAGTAAAGTTCGGGTTCGTACCGGACTTTTGGGTTTTTGGTACCCGGATCCGAACCCAAACAATTTACTGTATGTTCGTGTTCGAGTTCGGTGTTTGGCAATGTAATGGCGCATTTTAAAAAGCTGCAGGGCAGCCAATCAACATTAGTTTAACTTGTGTGCCCTTATAAGCCATCACAGCCATGCCTACTAATGGCATGGCTGTGATTGGCCAGTGCAGCATGTTACCCAGCCTCTATGTAAGCTAGAGGCACATAGCACAGCACGTCACTCTGCTTTAGATAGTGTAGGGAAAGGTTGCTGCTGCTGCTTTGAGGGAGAGAATTAGATAGGAGTCCTGATTCAGAAATCAAATTACTCAGCGATCTACCTTGATTTTGTTGTGTGGGTGCAGTGCACAATCTTTTTACCCTGCCCTGAGCCCAGTGCTAGAGAAAAGATAACTTTTATCCATCTGTTAGTTAGGTTGGCGTCGGCGGGCATTTTATGCAAGCTCAGTGCGCCAGCACTGCATATGTTACTGTGAGATACACCCTTTAGATACTGTTGGTCTATTCTGCTATTCTAAAAACACCCATTTAGGGTAAAAAATATATATTTTGCAGTGTTTCCTGCATATCTGTGCGTGTGAGATACACACTTTAGATACTGTTGTTTTATTCTGCTATTCAAAAAATAATAATTAGGGCAAAAAAAAAATTTGGGCAACGTTTTCTGCATATCTGTACGTGTGAGATACACACTTTAGATACTGTTCTTCTATTCTGCTTTTTTTTAAAATAATAATTTAGGGCAAAAAAAAAAATTTTGGTGCGTTTTCTGCATATCTGTACATGTCTTAAAAAAAAAAAAACATTTAGGGGAAAAATCTTAAATTGCGGCCTAGTCTGTATCTGTACGTGTGAGGTACATTTAGGGAAAAAAATTATAATTTGCAGCATTTCCTGCAAATCTGTACATGTTATATACACACTTTAGATACTGATGCTCTATTTTGCTATTCAAAAAAACACATTTAGTTGAAAAATCTTAAATTGCGGCCTAGTCTGTATCTGTACGTGTGAGATACACCCTTTAGATACTGTTGTTCTATTCTGCTATTCTAAAAACACCTATTTAGGGCAAAAAATATAATTTTGCAGCGTTTGCTGCTTATCTGTACATGTGAGATACACCCTTTAGATACTGTTGTTCTATTCTGCTATTCAAAAAACACCCATTTAGGGCAAGATCCTAAATTTGAGAAATATGAGGAGAACGTCAAATAAGGGACGTGGCCCCGGTCGTGGTGCTGCTGGTGGAGCTCCTGTTGCAGGGAGAGGACGTGGTCGATCTGTGCCAGCTACACGCACAAGTGAAACACCTTCCTCAGGTGCAAGTAGGCGACAGAGCCTGCAGTGGTATTTGGTCGGGCCTAATGCGTCTCTACGAATATTGAGACCAGGACAAGTACAGGCGATAGTAGATTGGGTTGCTGACAATGCCTCCAGTTCCTTCACATTGTCTCCCACCCATGTTATTTTAAGTTTTTTCCCTATCCACATTTGTTTGCAGAGCACTTGCCATGCTCTTAACAACATTTTGCTGCCATTTGCAGCCATCTAACCCTTTCCATTACTTTTTTAGAGCCATTTTAGTCCTCAAAAGTTCGGGTCCCCATTGACTTCAATGGGGTTCGGCGTCAAGTTCGGGTCCCGAACTTGAACTTTTTTGCGAAGTTCCGCCGAACCCATCGAACCTGAACATCCAGGTGTCCGCTTAACTCTACTCATAATTAAAAGGTACACTCAGGGTTAAAAATCAGCCATAGGCTAGAAGGGACGTGAAACAGTTAAACGACTGGACAAAATAGAAACAACAGCAAGTTTAAAAACCATTCCTCTTTTTTTTTTTCCTTCCCTCACAGAAGAAGCAGCAACCCCCCCTTAACAAAAGTGGGAGGAGATTGATTTGTCTTTTCAGACAGGCTAGCTAACAAGCAAGGCTTAGGAATTCATTCATTTAGCATACACAGGGTTAATCTGCCATCTTTAAGTTAGAAGCACACCAGCCCCCACCAGTAAAGAAAAGGGGGAGGGAAATTTGACTCCCTCTACACAGCCCTCCCAAGATAGGTTTGAGGAAATTATGGCTGTGCAACACAAAAGAGGGGGGGTTTAGGAGGGATTACCCAGCTGCGTCTGTGCTCCTCTCCCAAAATGAACTGTAAAAGACAGATTATACTGCACGTCGACTGCGAACACTGTAATATCTGCCAAGCTAGTTTAACAGGCGTCCTAAGGCCCAATATACCTCCTGTATATCATATACCTGGATCAGCTTAACTAAAACCCCAACCACCTTCACGCACAAACATGAATCCACATACACAGGTAAGAATATGACACGCTATTTCAGCCCTGCTGTCTGTATGGAGGTAAAATGCAACCCTGAACCTACCTGGTTCGTATTATATATATAAATGTAAGCAGCCAGCCTCTCTTCAACTAGAATCCAAAAAAATTACGGATACTTAGCAAGGAATCCAGTGACTCCATACACACATATATATTCCCAGCACCCTCACTCCATGCCTATATTTATTCATTTAATAACACCCTCTCGGAACCGTGCACTTTGTACAACTGGGCCGACCAGGCATCTGTGTAAGTATTACACCTCCTTGAAATCGGTTATTGTACAAAAAAAACGGCCAGGCAACTGTGTCTCTAAACCCATATCCAGACACCTCTCTCTGTGAATCAAGGCTCGGCTAAACACCTCTCTCTACGAACCAAGGCCCGCCCTGGCGAGGAATTATTGTGTCAATACCTCCGGAGCCCTGACGAAGAATTATTGTGTCTCCCCTTCTCATACAGACAACATCTGGTGAAATAGGCACATTCAAGACAACATAAAACAAAACATAACATAAATAACAGCCGGCAGAATAGGTCGACGGAGGAGCCGACTGAATGTGAGTGAAAGGGAGGGTGACTGAACCGGAATAACACAGGTAAGGAATAGAACAGTATTCACTTACCGCGTAACAAAGATGATCAGGCCTCGTCCCGGCAGACATGCCTCGATTCGCTGACATCCATAGCTAGGTCGGCTAGGCCAGAGAACGGAAACCAGAAACCCACGTTGAAATGCGCCAATTGTAATAGATTGCCTCTGGCCCAATACCAGAATACGATTCTTTATTCTGTCGCTGGTCCAAATTTATGGTGATATGTATGTATGCCTGCCGGAACAAATCACACTGGAATACACTGATCAGTGTAACCTTTTCATCACCAAAGAGAATTTCTTCTGGGTCTCAGCCCCTTATATAAACTAAGTGACATAAGCAATCGTCATCACAAATGTGTACATATGATTGGCTGATTCCATATATGGTTTTCTCTTGTGACGTCTATTTCTTCCACGTGTCAAGCCACATGCTGCACATTCCTCAGCTCAGCAGGACATGGGGGCCATTTTCCTTTGCACGGTGGGTTGGGCCGGAAGGATGGAGTTGAAGGAGTGAATCAAGGATTGGGGGAGTGGAAGAGACATCTGTTCCTCATTTATCTGTTTTGTCATTTAAGGAAACTCACTGCTGGCTGGTTATAAGATTACTATAACACACATGATAATACTCTTGATTATATTCTTAGCTAGCATACATAAACTTTCTGGTTCCCAATATGAACATCAATAAGTTTCTTATTGTATAAATATATCTTAGTGTGTGTGTCCCTATTGTTCCTTGCAAATATATCCCTCAGAAGGGGGGGCTATTTACTCTAAAATTCCTAAGGATGGGGCTGTGAACCATGTGAGCAGCTGACATGAGCACTAAATCTTAGAATCAATACACCAAAGCATAATGAAAGAAAGAAATAATATAAATAATAAAGAATAAAAGAAAATACCAATATTTGAGTGGATAATAGAGAGACACAACATAGACATAAAATAATCATTTTATCAACTCCATCACAGGAGCATAGAATATACCTCCTTCTCCCCCTCCCCCACACTGCAAGAGTGGACTTCTGTACTTTCTTGGGCTGGGATAAGAAATCACATCCTTGCTGTGTATTCTTATATAGGGATGGAAGAACATCTCCCGGGACGGTTCGCGAACGCGGGTAAATGTTCGCGAACCGCGGGTTCGCAGCGGGCCCCATTCATTTCAATGGGAGGCGAACATTAAAAACCTCCAGGTCATATTTGCAGCCACAAAATAATTACTAGCTGTGCACACATAGTCCCACAACATGGACAATGACATAACAGAAGTATTAAGCAAATTTGAGATCGACAACGACAAGCATTCTTTTTTTATCTGAATTTTTTTGTCAATTCAGGAGCGCATGAAGGCCATGGAAGAGACGCAAGGCCAGGCTATGAAGGGGGTGCATGAGATGATCCTGCTATTGGAAAAGTTGCCATAAATGTTTTTTTTTTTTTATAAGTTGTATAAATCGTTTATACAGTTATACAGTTATAACGTTTATTTCGTATTTTGTAATATTGCTCGGTTTTATTGTAATAGCTCGGCCTAAATCAGCCGGAACTGACAGCAGCCAGTAAATACATGTCAAATACATATAGGGTCCATTCACACGTCTGTAAAATGGGTCCGCATCCGTTCCACAATTTAGCGGAATTGATTTTCAATTCCAGTCTGAAAAATTAGGCATTCACAGCCTGGATAAAGAAGTAAGTGTCGGCCAGTACAGGCCCCAAAAATTAGCCAACAGGCATTCATCTGACAGCAAAGAACTTTAATTCTGTGGCTGGAGGTACATTAGGCATTCACAGGATAAATACGTTTCGGGCACTACAGGCCCCAAAAATTAGGCATTCAACGGACATAAAAGGCCTTTTATGCCGCTGTATTTACCCAAGAAGACAAGGACCGTGAATAATTGTTATAGGTGGTGGTGGATATTTGTGGCCTGTCATGAGGAATTTGAATGAAACATGGTCTACTGGTCACATGTGTTGAATTCCTCAGAGATCCATGCCTCATTCATTTTTATAAATGTGAGGTAGTCAACACTGTCGTGAGCTAAGCGAGTGTGCTTATCGGTCACGATCCCCCCTGCTGCGCTGAACGTCCTTTCAGACAGGACACTGGACGAGGGGCAAGCCAACAGTTCCATTGCAAATTGTGCAAGCTCTGGCCAGAGGTCAAGCCTGCCCACCCAGTAGTCCAGGGGTTCATCACTTCTCAGAGCGTCCACATCGGCCATTAATCCGATGTAGTCGGACACCTGTCAGTCTAGGCATTCCCTGATGCTGGATCCGGATGAGACCTGTCGATGGGTCGGCTGAAAGAATGATCTCATATCAGAAGTGACCAAGACATCTTCAAACCGCCCTCTTCTTGCAGGCGCTGTTGGATTTGTATCCACAACTGTTCCTCTGGGAGTGGAAATTCCTCTGCCAGCGCACGCAAAAGCAGAATGCAGCATTTCTCGAAGCAAGGCCTGGAAGTGCTCCATTCTGACAGCCCTCTGTGATAGTGGTAACATTTCTGCCATTTTTTGTTTGTACCGGGGGTCCAAGTACGTTGCCACCCAGTAATGGTCCTATCCCTTTATGCTTTTTATACGGGGGTCCCTCTTAAAACACTGGAGCATGAAGGCCCCCATTTGCACTAAACTGGAAGCAGTGTGGTGGCCTGGCTCCTGCTCGTCATCATCCAGGATAATGTCGTCCTCGATCTCCTCCCCCCATCCACGAACAACAACAGCAGGGATCCCAGAAAGGTTTAAAGCATGCTCTTCTTGCTCCTCCTCATCCGCCCCGGCACCATCCTCCTCTGACTCCTCTTCAGACTCCTGTTGTTGACTTGTCTCAGATAGAGTAGCCCCCCCTGGGAATTCATCCAGCATTGCGACTTCCTCATCTTCCTGCTCCTGCTCCTCGACGGCTTGATCAATGACACGACGCAATGCACGCTCCATAAAGAAGGCATAAGGTACGATGTCACTGATGGCACCATGGCTGCGACTGACCAGTTTGGTGATCTCATCAAATGGCCGCAAAAGTCTGCATGCGTCGCGCATGAGCAGCCACTGACGCAGTGAGAAAAAAAAATCCCCAGAACCTGTTCTGGCGCAGAGTTGGTACAGGTAGTCGTTAACCGCACGTTTCTGCTGGAGCAGCCTATCAAGCATATACAAGGTTGAGATCCATCGCGTCGGGCAGTCACAAATAAGACGTCTGACCGGCAGATTGTGTCGCCACTGAATGTCAGCAAGGCGAGCCATGGCTGTGTAAGTTCTTCTGAAATGGGCCGAGATTTTCCTTGCCTGCCGCAAGACGTCCTGGACCCCAGGGTATTTGACAACGAATCGCTGCACGACCAAGTTCAAGACATGTGCCATGCATGGCACGTGTGTAATTTTGCCCTGTTTCAACGCGCTCAGCAGATTGGCACCGTTGTCGTACACCACTTTACCAACTGTCAAATTGAGCGGTGTTAGCCACTGATCTGCCTGTGAACGCAAAGCTGAAAGGAGTGCAGGGCCAGTGTGGCTCTTGGCTTCCAGGCACAACAGATGAAGCACAGCATGGCAACGTCTCACCTGGCATGTCAAATAGGTTCTGGGGATCTTGGGCGGCGCAGCGGAAGAGACGGTATCAGCGGAAGAGGAGGAGTCAGCCGAGGAGGAGAGGGAGGATGGAGTAGGAGGAGGAGGAGAAGAAGAGGCAGGCCTGCATGCAATCCGTGGCGGTAAAACCAAATCTACACGGGTGCCACGGGTTACATGCTTGACGGCCATCAGAAGGTTCACCCAGTGGGCAGTAAAAGTAATATACCTTCCCTGCCCGTGTTTGCTAGACCACGTGTCTGTGGTCAGATGTATCTTGGCACCGACACTGTGTGCCAGAGATACATTCACTTGCCGCTGAACATGGCCATATAGCTCTGGGATGCCCTTCTGGGAGAAATATTTCCTTCCTGGGACCTTCCATTGTGGTGTTCCAATGGCCACAAATTTTCGAAAGGCCTCCGAGTCCACCAGTTTATATGGCAGTAGTTAGGAGTTCTGACAAGCCAGCGGTCAACCGTTGGGCAAGAGGGTTATCCGGCGTCATCATTCTTTTACGCTCGAACATTTGTCCCACGGAAGCCTGCCTTTTTCCAGATAAACTTGGGGACGTGATGATGGAAGGTGGAGTGGAGGACAACTGTGAAGAGAGAGGAGAAGTAGTAGAAGAGGCTGGACGGTGAGAGCCTGGAGTTTGGCTTTGTGGGTTCTGACGGCGTTGCTCCCACTGGGCTCGGTGATGGGAGTTCATGTTCCTTCTTAAGGCAGTCGTCCCTAGGTGAGTTTTGGGCTTACCGGGACTTATGCGTTGACTGCAAAGGCTGCAGATGGCAACACTATTGTCAGCAGCGGACACGTTAAAAAAAGCCCACACTGCGGAGCCATGTGCCAGAGTCCTGGGAGTGCCAGATGTGACCGTACATGGTTGATGGCTCGCTCTGAGTCCTGATACATTAGCAGTCTTGTTTGTCACTCCTGTGCAATGTAAGTTCCGCCTGCCTTTCCTCCCTATCTGCTGGTCCATCTCTCCCTCTGAACTCCCCTCCTGGTCCTCTCTTGTGGGCACCCACGTGACATCCATAGACACATCATCATCTACGTCACCTTCCCCACCACTAACATTAGAGATCTCGGAGTAGGCAGAAACAGCGGGGACCAACATCCTTGGGCTGATCTGGGTACTGTCGTCAGACTGCTGAGTGGCGGTTGTTGCTACCTCCTCTTCCTGATCCAATGTCAAGAATGCCTGCGCATCAGAGAAGTCTTGTGATTAGAGTTGAGCGGACACCTGGATGTTTGGGTTCGACGGGTTCGGCCGAACTTCGGAAAAAAGTTCAGGTTCGGGACCGAACTTTAACCCGAACCCGAACCCCATTGAAGTCAATGGGGACCCGGACTTCTAAGGACTAAAAAGGCTCTAAAAAAGTAATGGAAAGGGCTAGAGGGCTGCAAATGGCAGCAAAATGTTGTTAAGAGCATGGCAAGTGCTCTGCAAACAAATGTGGATAGGGAAATAACATTAAAAAAATAAAAACCAGCCAGCAGCACCACGACCGGGGCCACCACGTCCCTTTGACCTTCTCCTCATATTTTCCAAATTTAGGATCTTGCCCTAAATGGGTGTTTTTGGAAGACCACAACACACCCACAGTACGTAACCGCTGAATCGTACAGGTACAGAACTGCAGAAAATGCTATTCAAAAAAAATGTTTTTTTTTTAGTATAGCACAGTAGAAGAAAACTATATAGAAATTGTTTATTTCACACACCTCCACATATGTATAACACACTGCAAAATATTTTTTGTGGCCCTAAATGGCGTTTTTTGGAAGACCACAACACACCCACAGTACGTAACCGCTGAATTGCACAGCTACAGAACTGCAGAAAATGCTATTCAAAAAAAATGTTGTTTTTTTAGTATAGCACAGTAGAAGACAAATATATAGAAATGGTTTATTTCACACGCCTCCACATATGTATAACACACTGCAAAATATTTTTTGTGGCCCTAAATGGGTCTTTTTGCAAGCGTACATTAAAGTGCAAATTTTTTTATTTTATTTTTTGCCCTAAACGGGTCTTTTTTGCACGAGCAAAATAAAATGCAAATTTTTTATTTTTTTTTGCCCTTAATGGGTCTTTTGGAAAAGAGCACAATAAAGTGCCTTTTTTTTTTGCCCTAAATGAATCTTTTTCCAAGAGCAGAATACACCCACAGTATGGAAACGGTGTATCTCTCAATGTAATATATGCAGTGCTGGTGCACTGAGCTTGCAGATAAAAGGTAGATTTTCTCTGACACTGGGCTCATGGCAGTGTAAAAAGACTGCACTGCAACACAAACAGGTAAACCTATGCAGATCGCTGAGTTATATCTCTGAATCTGGACTCCTATTCCTATATAATATATCTCTCTCCCTGAAAGCACCAACAGGAACCTGGCCTTACACTACACTGTCTCTCTATCTTTTCCCTCAGATTCCAGAATCAGGACTAACTCATGTATTTTTCAATCTCTCCCTAAAAGCAGCAGCAGCAGACAAGATCCTCTCCCTATCTATTCTGAAGCAGAGTGACATGTGTGCTGTGTGTCTCTAGCTTATATAGAAGCTGGGTCACATGTTCCACTGACCAATCACAGCCATGCCATTAGTAGGCATGGCTATGATGGCTTCTAAGGGCACACCAGCTAATCAAAAGGTGATTGGCTGGCCCCTGAAGCATTTCTAATTGCGCCATTAGATTGCCGAACCCGAACCCGGACTTTCACGCAAAGTCCGGGTTCGGGTTCGGGTTCGGGAAAAAGCTAAAGTTCGGTACGGACCCGAACTTTACAGTTCGGGTTCGCTCAACCCTACTTGTGATGGATCGGAAAATAATTCCTGTGACTCAAGCGGAGGGTATATGGTGGCGGTGGTGTTGGTGGTAGTGTCTTTGGGGGTGCACACAGCAGAGACTGAAGAGGGTGCAGATAGAGAGGATGAGGAGGGTGCAGAAGAGTAAGGCTGAGTGAGCCACTCAACCAAGTCTGGTGCGTCCTTTGACGTAATCGAATGCACCTTCTGCAACTTCCCACTTTGGCTCCGGCCTGGTGCTCCTGCCCTACCCCTACCACCCCTGCGGAAGAGCCTGCCTCTTCCTCTGCCTGTCATCTTTTTAAATGACCCTGTGACAAAAGGCTGTAGAGAAGGGCAGTATATGTGGAAGAAGGTATATAACACCCCGCTTCAAACTGTCGTTTTCGGGGGCCACTGGTCTATCACAGCAGTTATAATACTTTTTTCTAATTGCGTTTGCCACTCTTTGTAGTATCGCTACAGAACCTCTCAGCAGTCACAATGCTGCACAGTAGAAATGCACTATACTATTCTTCCTATATGTGAAAGTTTTTTATGCGTGTATTAGACCCCTATATACTGCACACCAAATAGTACACACCTATACCAGTCCTTAAAATGAACTTTTGTGGAGCTTTATTGGTTAGCGATTTTAGTCGCTAGTCTGTGCCTGCGACACAGCGGCAATTTCTACCTAAACCGAGAAAAGAGCTGCAGCAGAACCGCTCAGAAGCTGCAGAGTAGAAATGCTGCACAGTTGAAATGCACTATATATTATATAGTATAGTATATAGTATATATTATATAGTATGTTTGAAAGTTTTTTATGCGTGTATTAGACCCCTATATACTGCACACCAAATAGTACACACCTATACCAGTCCTTAAAATGAACTTTTGTGGAGCTTTATTGGTTAGCGATTTTAGTCGCTAGTCTGTGCCTGCGACACACAGCGGCAATTTCTACCTAAACCGAGAAAAGAGCTGCAGCAGAACCGCTCAGAAGCTGCACAGTAGAAATGCTGCACAGTTGAAATGCACTATATATTGTATAGTATATAGTATATATTATATAGTATGTTTGAAAGTTTTTTATGCGTGTATTAGACCCCTATATACTGCACACCAAATAGTACACCTATACCAGTCCTTAAAATTAACTTTTGGGGAGCTTTATTGGTTAGCGATTTTAGTCGCTAGTCTGTGCCTGCGACACACAGCGGCAATTTCTACCTAAACCAAGAAAAGAGCTGCAGCAGAACCGCTCAGAAGCTGCACAGTAGAAATGCACTATACTATTCTTCCTAGAGTATTTTATGCGTGTAGTACACCCCTATTTACTGCACACAAAATAGTACACCTATACCAGTCCGTAAAAGGACTTTTGTGGACTGTACACCTATACCAGTCCTTAGAAGGACTTTTGTTTTAGTAGAGTCTGTCCCTGCTAGTACACACACAGCAACCTTCCTACACTGACTAAAGACAGCTGCAGAACCGCTCAGCACTGCAGTCCCAATGCTACACAATTGAAATGAACTAAAAGTGTATTACACCCCTATACACTGCACACAAAACAATTGTACACCTATACCAGTCCTTAAAAGGACTTTTGTGGACCTAATAGCTAGGATTACAGTCTGTCCCTGCTCCACACAGCAACCTGTCCCTACGCTGACAAATAACAGAATGTAAAATGGCAGCCAGATCAGGTCTATTTATAAGGTAGGGGGTATGTCCATCTGCTGAAATGTCTCATTGGCTGTCCTGTACCACATGATGGATGTGTCATAGGTCAAAGTTCCACAATGTAAAAGATTCAGAATATGGTGGCCGCGAACTGGCCGCGAATAGCGCCATATGTCCGCCGGTTTCGCGAACCGCGAATGCGCAAAATTTGCCGCGAACCGACTGCGGGCGAACCGCAAGGCCATCTCTATTCTTATATTCTTGAACAGCTTAGGAATTAGTTTGACATTTTAGGTGCTACATAAGATGTAATCCACATACACATTATATCTTCTAAAAATAATGATTTTTAGATGATATAATGTGTATGTGGATTACATCTTATGTAGCACCTAAAATGTCACACTAATTCCTAACCTGTTCAGGAATTTTACTTTCACTTTCAATAAATCTGCCCTGAAAAGTACAGAGCAGGTTCACATCACAGTTAGGGTGCCCACGTGTCCCGGATTGCCCGGGACATTCCAGCACTTAGCAGGTCTGTCCCGGGTCCCGGGCACCTTCATTCCGGGACAATACAGTGTCCCGGAATAGAATTGACAGAGCGAGCAAACCCAGCGGTAGCGCTGGTTCTGCCTCCCACTCCACCTGAGACTCTGACCACTGGTTGCTAGAGTCGCCTGGCATCTACCAACCAGTGACCACACAGCCGCGACTGCCCAGCATGCAAAGCGGAGGAGGAGTTTGTTAACTTTATCCTCCTCCGTGCCTAACGCTCTCCACGGTCCACCATGCCGGACGAGGCTGTCAGCGGGGTCAGCCCCAAAGACTGCATTCTGGGTTACGATCTCCGCGGCTCTCCCACTGGATGTCTCCCTGCCTCATACCGCAGAGCAGACCGAAGCCGCCTCCCCCTCCTCGGCAGTTTACAGGAGACGGCAGAGGGACAACGCTTTGCATTCCTGCCGCTGATCTGAGGTCTGTTCTAAGCTGTACTGTGGGGGGCCTGTACTGTGGGGGGGTCTGTACTGAGAGAGGGGAGTCAGCACTGAAGGGGGTCTATACTTAGGGGGGTCTATACTGATGGAGAAGGGGTCTGTATTTTGTGGGGGGTCTATACTGAGGGGGGGGTAGTTTGTACTGAGGGAGGGGAGTCTATACTTGGATGGGGGGGTCCTTTACGGAGGGGGTCTATACTAAGTGGAGATGAGGCCGGACTGAGGGAAAGGGGGTCTATAGTTAGTAGAGGGGGGTTCGTACTGAGGGAGGGGGGTCTGTACTAAGGGAAGGGGGTCTATCATTACAATGTATTAATAGAAATACATTCCAAGCATGGTATTGGGATGATATAAGTGCTAAAACCAGCCATTCACCCGACAAATCGCTCGCAGCCGAAATCCCGTCAACCCCTAAACTATATTCAACACAACCCCCCCACCCGGGCCTTGGCAAAATTGTCCCTAAATGGCAGTTTGGAAATGTGGTCACCCCAATCACAGTATGCAGAGCCTTACAGTAAGTAGAAGTGGATCCAGTCTCCCTTCCATGCTGTACACAATCTTCACTCTGCCCTGGAGGAGGTCTCTGCTGTGTGCTGGGCGGGACCCAATCATCGATGCTGCAGTGTGAAGTTCTTCCTTCCCCGCAGGGACTATACCAGCTCCAATCTGGGGTAGGGGGGACTCAGGAACTCAAGAAGGGAGCCTGGAAATGGGTGTATCTGCTGCCACAGAGCAACGACCAGGGGTGCAAACATTTTGTTTCGGGCTGGCAATAGGGGCATACAAGTGATACAACTAGACTTTGTGGGCAGATTTTCCTGCTCACAACCTGGCGCTCCCTCCAACCCCCCTGTACCACCCCTGCTTGCAGCCATCCAGCTCCCAGCCCGAGCCAGTGAGTCACACCTCCCTCTGCCTGCCTCTGAAGACTCCGTCTGCGGGAGTTGTAGTTTCCGGCTGCTGCGCACCGCTGCTCAGTTCTCTCCACCCATCGCCACCAGGAACTACAACTTCCAAAATGCAGCACGGGAACGACACAGCCAATCGGCGGCCACCACAATCGATCTCCTGCTGCGTGCATAAAAAATATAAATAAATATGTCAGCAGACAGCGGCCATTTTGAGTATAAGTTCGGCGGCCTGGAGGGAAATTTCCACTTTGCAGGGCGGGTTCTGAGACAGAAGGTGGTGTTACGCCCTGGCTGCCACACACTGGCGGGTGTCAGGCTGGCGTCGTTCGCTGTGTCAGCTTTAATTTGAATCATCGGTCGCCGCTGTCACATAAAGTCCCGCCTCCTGGTATGGCTCCTTTGACACACAGCACACTTGTCCAATGCCCGGGACATGTGCTGCCTATCATAGGTGGGAGTTAATCCAGGAGGCGGGACTTAAGTGACGGCGGGCACCCAGCGATTCAAATTAAAGCTGACACAGTGGGCGATGATCCAGCAGGCTCTTCTCTTCCTCTCCTCTCTGATCCCCGGCACAGGTGAGGCTGAGATGTGGGTACTGGTGAGACTGATTCCTGGGCACAGGTGAGACTGCATTGCTGGGCACTGGTGAGGCTGAGATGTGGGCATAGGTGAGGCTGAGATGTGGGCACAGGTGAGGCTGCATTCCTGGGCACTGGTTAAGGCTGAGATGTGGGCACAGGTGAGGCTGCATTGCTGGGCACTGGTGAGGCTGCATGGCTGGGCACAGATGAGGTTGCATTGCTGGGCACAGGTGAGGCTGAGATGTGGGCATAGGTGAGGCTGCATTCCTGGGCACATATGAGGCTGCATTCCTGGGCACTGGTGAGGCTGAGATATAGGCACAGGTGAGGCTGCATTCCTGGGCACAGGTGAGGCTGCATTCCTGGGCACTGGTGAGGCTGCGGCACAGGTGAGGCTTCTTTCCTGGGCACTGGTGAGGCTGCATTGCTTTGCACTGGTGAGGCTGAGATGTGGGCACAGACGAGGCTGCATTCCTGGGCACAGGTGAGGCTGCATTCCTGGGCACTGATGAGGCTGCATTGCTGGGCACTGGTGAGGCTGAGATGTGGGCATAGGTGAGGCTGCATTCCTGGGCACATATGAGGCTGCATTCCTGGGCACTGGTGAGGCTGAGATATAGGCACAGGTGAGGCTGCATTCCTGGGCACAGGTGAGGCTGCATTCCTGGGCACTGGTGAGGCTGCGGCACAGGGGAGGGTGAATTCCTGGGCACTGGTAAGGCTGCATTGCTGGGCACAGGTGAGGCTGCATTGCTGGGCACAGGTGAGGCTGCATTCCTGGGCACAGGTGATGATGCATTGCTGGGCACTGGTGAGGCTGAATTCCTGGGCACAGGTGAGGCTGCATTGCTGGGCACTGGTGAGGCTGAATTCCTGGGCACAGGTGAGGCTGCATTACTGAGCACTGGTGAGGCTGTATTGATGGGCACAGTTGAGGCTGCATTGCTTGGCACTGGTGAGGCTGCATTGCTGGGCACTGGTGAGGCTGCAAATATGGGCACTGTTGAGGCTGCATAGATGGGCACAGCTGAGCCCTACATTCTTTATGTAGCGCACTCCTGAGCCCTGCATTCTTTACGCAGTGCACTCCTGAGCCCTGCATTATTTTCTGTAACACACTCCTGAGCCCTGCATTCTTTATGTAGCATTCTCCTGAGCGCTACTTAGATGGGAAGTTATTATAGAAGGATGAGTCTAGAATACAATATACATTCTTGCATGCATGGAAATCACCTAGATGTATAATATAGAATGGACATATATGCTGGATGGGTGGAGTATTTTAAATGGGACTTTAAAGGCTTTGGATTATTGTTTATTTTGCAAGTACTCTGTTGGATTTTGTCATCTGTTCTGAGATCCAGTAAGTGCTATTTTCTGGAATAGCCTAGTTGCTGCAGAAATTAATTTGGATTGGAGTAGTTTGCGTTCTATACCTTTGTAGCGGGTACTTGAATTTAGGGGAGGCATCTGGGTGGTAGTGTAACCCAGATGCACAGATTGCTAGGGTATCCGAGACCTTTTTCTGGTTCTTGGAGGACTCTGGTGGTGTGAGGTTCCTTGCGGCCCACAGGTGGCACTGTTGCCCTGGGCCGGGGCTGAACTCACACCGCAAGACTGTACCTTTTTGTCCTCCCCTGGAGCTGGTACAACGGGGCGGGGAAACCGCTGTGACGCAAAGGAAGAGGGGATAAAAGGGGCGTACGCCCTTACCACGGGGTTCAGAGTTCAGAGTTGGAAGACGCGGCCGCACCCAGGCACCTTCGGCCTGGGTGCTGGCGTTCCGGTGTTCCGGGCCTAGGTGCCCTTGACCTGGTCGGAGCGAGGATGGAGTCCATCCCAGGAACCTTTAGCCTGGGGTGAGGTACTATGGCGGAGGCCTGGGGCTCAGTACCTTCGACTGAGTTCCACGAGGGTGGAGGAATCCAATGGGGGCCCTAATTCTTTGGGTGCCCGTGTCTGAGTTCGTGAGGACTGGTGTGTGGAACTTCTCTGGAGAGTCCGGCGCAGCATCGCTGGTGACAGAGAGGCCTCCTGTTTCTCCCTTGGACGGATATCCTTCCCTTGACAGGGGCCGTGCTAGCGAAGGTAATTCACGTTCTACCTCACATAGTCAGTGGCAGTGACTATCCGCCACTGGTGATATCACAGTGGTTAGCATCAGAAGGGAAAGGATTGTGCCTCAATCTATTCCCCATTATAACTCAGTAGAAGAAACTGTTTATTGTTTGACAAGAAGAATAAAACTGAGTTGGACCTATTCACTGTGTGGAACTCTGGTTACTAGGAGCAAAGGAGTCAGGAACGAAGTACTGGACTTGACTCTAGGACACCTGCACAGGGCCCAATTTTCTGGCCTTCACCTCTTAGTTATGGAGGACATGGGCCGTGGTGTATCTCATCTCTCCCTCCCAAAGACCCCTAGACAACAGCCGCATAACCGATAAAGCAAGAGAGGGAGAGAGGGTCGCTACACGTGGGGGCTCGTCCGGGATGTGTATGGTGTCTGAATTTGAACTTTGCTGCCCGGAGGAGTTCCGAGTAGGTCGGCCATATTGGCCAACGCGCCACGAGGCAATCCATAGCTGCGTAGTTCATGGGCGGGGAAAGAGAAAAGCCTGCGAACAAGTGCAGAAGGTGGGAGGAGTCTGGCCATGTGGACGTACGCACGTGGAGATTCCGGCGCGAGTGGGTCAGTGCGCAATGGAGCAGCGAAGAGAGAAGATGACTTCAACCACTCCATGGATTTCAGCTTCTTCTTGCATGGACATGACTTCTCTGGCTGCTCCGCTTATGGATACGGGGATAAGACTAAAGCCCCGGCTCCCTGCTCCGACCACCGAAGAGGAAAGTCGGCCTAGTGATGGCCTCGTGTAGTCGTGGAAGAGCTTCGCCCTGCCGTTTGCCTGGCCTTGATGGATCCGGTAGGAAAAGTCCTGGACATCCCTGTTCTTCTGAAGGCCCAGGTGAGCCAGGGGTTGGGACTGTCTGTGAGGTTACAAGTCACAGTCGGTAGAGGCCGTCAAGGGGGATAGTTCCGTGACTGGGAACTATCTGCCCGCTGAATGCTACGACACCTCTGACCTGGATTCATTGTCTGACAATGGCGATGATGGGGAGATAGACAAAATCTTCCACCGAAAGGGATGGGACAAGATAAAGCTACCCTCGTCCTGTGTTATCAGGGACCTGCCCATGTCTACTGGAGATAGTACACCTCGGGTGGAGGCCTCGGCGCCTATGGAAGAATCTGATCCCCTGTCCGAAGTTCCTCTTCTGGACTTAACATCCATTTCACCTGTTCCTGTTGCGGGAGTGCAACGCCAGTCATTGCGGGCTCCTAGGCCCAGATCTACTGAGGTGGTGAACGCACCTCATCAACCAGAAGTGATTGTTCGGCCTGGAGAAGGAGACCGGGCCACCATGCCACCTTTATCAAGGCTGCAGCGGCTCTTCGGCCAGAAGGTTGCCCAGGAGTATGGGTGGGAATACCCGTACCTGCCTCGAGAACTGCTTTATGAGGTGGAAGTTTTTCACCAAAGATGGTATGATACCTTTGTGTGGGACAAGCTTAAACTACAGCAAGCACGGCGGTACCTTTCTTGTTCACCAACGGTTACCAAGAAGTTCCAGGACTGTAAAGCTAAGTGGATGCTGGGAAGGCATATCCATGCGGACAGAGTGGTGATTTTCCGCAAGGAAGGAGGAAATGCTGAGTACCATGTGGAGGTTTTGGACAGACATTTGAAGCCTGTGTTCCTGCCGCATCCAAGGTTTTATCTTTAGGAGAAAAAGAAAGACTCCTGTGTGTACTGTTTGCTGTTCATTGCTGAACCTTCCGGAGTGTTTTCATCGGAACACAGGGACTGTGTCCTAGTTTTTTTTGCATTTGGGCAGTTCTACTCTTCGGAGAAGTGGGAACTGTTTTTGTTTTGTTCTCCCTCCTTCTCCTTGCACTTCAGAGAAAGCAGTGACTTTGGGTTTCAGTTAGTGTAGAATCACAGAGAAATGATGAAGAGAAAAGTTCATCTGGAAGTGATGAGTGTCTTGACCGCGGCATTGTCACCAGGTGGCAGTGTTGCGCAACGATTGTTTGTTTTTTTTGACATTATGCAGCACTTATTGGAGTGAATGGGTTTCTTTTCGGATAGACTCATTCATTCCAAGGAAACACACATACGTTGGTAGGATGTATGTTTCTTTTCTTTCCCTCTGCAGGAGACTCGTCTATCAAGGCTGCTGAGAATGGGTGGTCCTTAGATAGCCGGGGGGAGGGAAGAATGTAAATGTGTGAGATATTTACAGTGTTTTATTGAAAAAGTTTTAAAGTTATATTGTTTTAAGTTTTCCCTTTCCCATTCAGGTCTTGGCACAATTCAGGGCTAAATTGTGTAGTTTGGTTTCTGGGCTGAACTTATGTCACCACCCTTGTGGGATGTGAGTTCGTACCTGACACTGGGGACCAGTGTCAAATCACCAGAGGGAGAGTGTAGCGGGTACTTGAATTTAGGGGAGGCATCTGGGTGGTAGTGTAACCCAGATGCACAGATTGCTAGGGTATCCAAGACCTTTTTCTGGTTCTTGGAGGACTCTGGTGGTGTGAGGTTCCTTGCGGCCCACAGGTGGCACTGTTGCCCTGGGCCGGGGCTGAACTCACACCGCAAGACTGTACCTTTTTGTCCTCCCCTGGAGCTGGTACAGCGGGGCGGGGAACCCGCTGTGACGCAAAGGGAGAGGGGATAAAAGGGGCGGACGCCCTTACCACGGGGTTCAGAGTTCAGAGTTGGAAGACGCGGACGCACCCAGGCACCTTCGGCCTGGGTGCTGGCGTTCCGGTGTTCCGGGCCTAGGTGCCCTTGACCTGGTTGGAGTGAGGATGGAGTCCATCCCAGGCACCTTTAGCCTGGGGTGAGGTACTATGGCGGAGGCCTGGGGCTCAGTACCTTCGACTGAGTTCCGGGGGGGGGAATCCAAGGGGGGCCCTAATTCCTTGGGTGCCCGTGTCTGAGTTTGTGAGGACTGGTGTGCGGAACTTCTCTGGAGAGTCCGGCGCAGCATCGCTGGTGACAGAGAGGCCTCCTGTTTCTCCCTTGGACGGATCTCCTTCCCCTGACAGGGGCCGTGCTAGCGAAGGTAATTCACGTTCTACCTCACATAGTCAGTGGCAGTGACTATCCGCCACTGGTGATATCAGGAAGGGAAGGGAAAGGATTGTGCCTCGATCTATTCCCCATTATAACTCAGTAGAAGAAACTGTGTATTGTTTGACTAGAAGAATAAAACTGAGTTGGACATATTCACTGTGTGGAACTCTGGTTACTAGGAGCAAAGGAGTCAGGAACGAAGTACTGGACTTGACTCTAGGTCACCTGCACAGGGCCCAATTTTCTGGCCTTCACCTCTTAGTTATGGAGGACATGGGCCGTGGTGTATCTCATCTCTCCCTCCCAGAGACCCCTAGACAACAGCCGCATAACCGATAAAGCAAGAGAGGGAGAGAGGGTCGCTACACCTGTTTGTGTACTCCTGTTTCCACAATAACACTAATAATCACAGACATTTTTATCCTTCATAATCCATTATTTACAACACATTGCAGTGCTGGATATTCAGAGACAGGAAAAGGACCCCTATCCCCGCAGTGAAGATTTCTCTAGGTTCCAGCTGCCTGCACTATGTGGAGCATACTTCATTACAGGTAAGTGATGTGACTAAAGCTGTATCACTTTTTTTTCTAAACTTCAGCTTTAACTGCTCAGAAAAAGTCATGACAGTGGGCCCACCTTTCAGTGTCAGCAAAATTACCTTAAAGTGATTGTAAAGTCTTGTTTTTTTTTTTAGGTAAATATAACAAACTTGTTATACTTACCTGCTCTGTGCAGGGGTTTTGCACAGAGCAGCCCGGATTCTCCTCTTCTTGGGTCCCTCGTTGGTGCTCTTCCCTCCTGTTGAGTGCCCCCACAGCATGTGGCACCCGAGCCGAGTCACAGCTTCCTGTGTCCATTCAGACACAGAGCCGTGGCCCAGCCCCACCCCCTTTCTATCCTCATTGGCTGACTGACTTTGATTGACAGCAGTTGTAGCCAATGGCACCATGCTGCTGTCTCAACCAATGAGGAGGGGAGTCCTGGCCAGCCGAGACAATCCTACAACATCGCTGGACCTAGATGGGGCTCAGGTAAGTATTAGGGTGGCTGCTGCGCACAGAAGGTTTTTCATCTTAATGCATAGAATGCATTAGGATAAAAAACATTCTGCCTTTACAATCTCTTTAATTCCTGCCCTAGTAGATTAGAAGTATGGAATATAAGAAACTTGCTTAGAAAAATATATGGAATATGGAACGTAGGCTTATAAACTCCCTGGTGATACATAACCTGGACATGCAGACATTTTTCCCACTTAATTCAAATAATTTTATGTAAAAGTAACTAAACTGCCTTGTTATAACAAAGCAGGCAGCGCACATCAAGAACAGCTGGAGATGATTAAACATTAAAGGTTCTTCGCTCTGACAGACGGATTCTATAAGAGGTATGATACATCAAGACTGGCATGTTGGCAGTGAAGATTTATAACCAGGGTATAGAATCATTAAGGGCATCCATAATGTTGTATAGCAGAGGGAGCACATTTTAATAAGAATGATGTATATACTCTACACCCAAAACACTCCAGGAAAAAAATGTTCAAGAGAAAATGCTTTGACTACAGATTACTTGATTCTATGACTTTATATCTAGGGAGTGGAAAAAACACATCAAATAGTGAAGATTTGTGTGCAAGATGGTCTAGGAATTCTCAGAGTGGACATACAACGGAGATTGCTTACCAGCAGGTTTTACACAACAGCAAACAAATTAGATGAAATGAGCTTGGACAATGGCACATGTGGGAATTGTTCAGTGTGTGGAATTAACAGTTCAGCAGTAAGCTTTGGACAAGCTTATGGGACAACTTCACATAATGAAATTTCTGATAATGTCTCAATGTTCTAGACTGGATGCCTGCACATCTACAATGCTATCATGGAAATAATTATAATTTCACAGTCTGCAATAATACTGCTTGTTGTGGTTATGTTGATACTGCGTTATTTCAGCAACGTTCTCTTTTAACAAATATGTACGGTATGTGAAGGTAATCTTAGCTGTACAAAATTGAAAGGTTTAACATTATAAATAATAGTGCATCTATTTCTGTGATATCATTTATTTTAGACAGAAGCCCTTCAGGTTATATTGTCAGGGGGGATTTATAGACAAAAAAAATCATCTTATACCCTTCCTAAACTGACTCCATCTGAAATATCTTCTCTTTCAACAAATTTTTGAAAGATATATATGTACCGTATCTATAATGGAAAATTGTTATCAATACTTACTGTAATTTTCCTTTCCTGGCCTGTCAGCACACTATGGGTTAACCCCTTCCTCCGGTCTCCCAGTACCACCTTCTTTTAGCTAATAAATAGGGGGCCCCTCCTCCCTTGCCCTTGTTCCACTTAACTGGAGGACGACAGGCTTATCGGGAGGGAAAAGAGCTGTGCTGACGTGAGGACAGGCCAGGAAAGGAAAATTACAGTAAGTATTGATAACAATTTTCCATTTTCCTGGCCAGCCTCACGTCAGCACACTATGGGATTTAATTTAGCTGATTTAGGGTGGGGAAAAGATAAGACTCGAACAACAACTGAAAATGCTGCTATAGTGAATATTTTATTTTGTTTGCAGAGGTGTGGACACCACTGCGTTTCCAAAATTTGATGCGTTGGCCGCTGTGACATCTAAACTGTAGTGTTTAGCGAAGGTTTCGCAGAAGCTCCAACTAGCGGTCCTGCATATGTCTTCAATCGGTATCTTAGCCGAAGCTGCCCATGAGGCTGCCACCCCTCTGGTAGAATGAGCTCTAAGAACTTGTGGAGGCGTCAGCCCCTGTTTCTCATACGTGAGGCTTATCACCTTGGTGATCCAAGTCGCTATGATTCTTGCGGATGCCGCTTGTCCTTTCCTAGGCCCGGATGGCAGGACGAAAAGGGTATTAGTTTTGCGTACCTGTAGAGAGCGGTGTAGGTAAATTGAGAACAAGTTGACCATGTCCAGTGGTCTGAGATCTAGCTCTTCCGCTTGTTTTGGTGGCTGTGTGAAGCTTGGTAGGACTGCCTCCCAATTCACATGGAATTTGGAAACCACTTTAGGTGTTACAGCCGGTGAGGGCCTTAGGATCACTTTGTCCTGGAGAATGATGCAATATGGATTCTTGCAGGACAGAGCTGCTAGTTCTGAAACCCTTCTTGCCGACGTTATGGCTGTAAGGAAGATCAGCTTGACTGTCAAGAACCAAAGCGGGCATGTCTCTGCAGGGACGAATGGATGTAGGAGCAGGGCTTTTAGTACCGTGCCCAGATCCCATGCTGGGAACAGGGGTCTCCTTGGTGGTTTCAATTTTATGACTGCTCTGAGGAACTGTCTTATTAGAGGCTCACCTGCCCACTTGTGACCTGTGAAGCACGCCAATGCTGACACTTGAACCTTTATGGTGTTATAGGCCAAGCCCGCTTTTAGAGCTGACTGTAAGAAGTCCAACACTTGCGCAATGCTTGGGGATAACGGAGAAAACTTCTGTTGCAGGGCAAATGCCGTAAATTTCTTCCAAATTCTGTTATAAGTGACATTGGTTGTGGCTTTTCTAGATTTTAGTAGCGTCGAAATTACTTCCTCCGAGATGCCTTGTGACTGTAGTCTGGCCGATTCAACAACCAAGCCATCAGCTGTAACCTGCCCGGGTTGGGATGACACCATTGGCCCTGCTGTAGAAGGTCTCTCTTCAGTGGCAGCTGTATTGGGGGGACTGCCGCCATCTGTAGGAGCAGAGGGAACCATGGTCTCCGTGGCCAGAAGGGCAGGATTACAATTGCATGGACGTTCTCCCTCGCAATCTTCAGTAGGGTTTTCATTACCAGAGGTAACGGTGGAAAAAGGTAGACAAAGGGAAAATCCCACGGAATTGAGAAGGCGTCTTGGGCTACTGCCTCGTCGCAGCAAAACCTTGACACGAACCGGGGTGTCTTCGCATTCCATGGAGTCGCCATTAGGTCTACCGAGGGTGTCCCCCACTTGTGGAAGATTGTCTCTAGGACGTCCCTGTTGAGTGTCCATTCGTTCTTGTTGGGGAAATCCCGGCTCAGACGGTCTGCTATGTGATTCTGACTGCCCGGAATGTAGGCTGCCGTTAGGGCTCCCACATGCGCTTCTGCCCAAACGAATATGTTGGTTGCCACCTGCAACAGCGGCAAGCTCTTGGTTCCACCCTGTTTGGCTATATAAGCCACCGCCGTTCGGTTGTCCAACATCAGTTTGACTCGAGCCCTGTGGACTAGATTCTCGAAGGCCCGCAGGGCCAGGTATGCTGCCTGTAATTCCAAGAGGTTGGAGTGTCTGGTTTCCATCCTGCTCCATTCGCCTTGAACCTGCCTGCCGAGGCAGTGAGCGCGCCAGCCCCGGAGACTGGCATCCGAGGTTATCCGAATCCAGTCTCCGGGGCTGAGGGGCATGCCCTGCGACAGGTTTTCTGGTGCTATCCACCACGCCAGGCCTTGGTGGATCTGTCTTGGTATGAAGATCTTCTGGTGCAATGATACGCCATCCCACTGGTTCAGGAAGGATGTCTGGAATGCTCTTGTATGGAATCTTGCCCAGGGGATAGCTGGGATCGCTGCGGTGAACATTCCCAGAAGTGTCATGCAATCCCTTGCTGACAGTGATGAGGATTCCATCACGCTGTTTACGCAGGCTACTAACTCGACTTTCTTGCGTCCTGGTAGCGAGACAAGCCCTTTTCTTGTGTTGAAAACAAGTCCCAGGTATTCCATCTCTTGAGAGGGGATCAGCTGGCTCTTCTGCTTGTTGATAATCCAGCCGAATTCTGATAGAGTCTCCAGTACTAGCTCGCGCTGTGTCGCTAACTCTTCGCTTGTACGAGCCACTACTAAGATGTCGTCTAGGTAGTGGAAGATCTTTATGCCCCTTAATCGAATGACGGCGATGACAGCTAGCAAGATCTTGGAGAAGACCCGAGGCGCTGTGCTGATCCCGAAGGGTAGACACCTGAACTGGAAATGGTCTTCCCCTACCATGAATCTTAGGTATTTTTGGTGCTTCTCGTTGATTGGGACATGCAGGTATGCATCTGCTAAATCGACTGATATTAACCAGTCTCCTGGTTGCAGAACTGATATAATCGTAAATATTGATTCCATCTTGAATGTTTTGGGGACAATATAGTGGTTCAAGGATCTTAGGTCCAAAACCGGTCTTAGATCTCCTGATGCTTTGGGTACCAGAAAAATTGGTGAATAAACTTCCGTTTTCCGCTGTTTTACAGGTACCGGTGTGATTGCATTTTTTTGAAGTAATTCGGTTATATATTCTAGTAAGCACTTCCGTTTTTTCTGGTCTTGTGGCCATTCTGTCTGGGCCACTATGTTGGGTGGTTTTTGTCGAAAAATTATTTTGTATCCTTGCTTGACCGTCTTCTGGACCCATTGGTCCTTGACCGTCTCCGCCCATACTCTCCAGAAGGATGCCAATCTGGCACCCACCTGGGGAGGATGGGCGGCTGACCCGTCAAAAAGACTTCTCCGATTTCTTAGCGGTCTGCGCGGCCTTGGTCTTTACGTTTCGTAGAAAAGAGTTCTGGGAGCTCTTCAAATAGGGCCTTGTGTATTCTCGCCCCTGTCTGTATGATCTGGCATCCTGCGCCCTTCTGTAGTCTGATTGGCCTGACCGGGTGGCCTGCTGTCTTCTTTTAGGTCTTTGTGGTATCAGGCCCGACTTCCCTCCTGTAGCTCGTTTAATAGCTTCTTCTAAGGTGCCACCAAACAACGTTTTGCCATTAAATGGAATATTACAGAGACCCAGTTTTGAGGTACTGTCTGCTACCCAATGACGCAGCCATAGGGCCCTTTTTGCGGTCACTGCAAAAGCCATGATCCTAGCGAGAAGTTTTACTAAGTCCATAGAGGCTTCTGCCAGGAAGTCGGCTGAGAGATCCAATTCCTCCATTGCCGAAATGATTCTGTCCATTTCCACGTTAGACCTTAGAGCTGTCTGGACATTTGTGGTCCAAACCTTCAAGGCTCTGGAGACTGAGGTTAAGGCTATGGCAGGGCGGCAAGCCGCACCAGCAGATGAATAAACCTTCTTTAGGTCTGTATCCGCACGTCTGTCCATCGGGTCTCTGAAAGTTGTAGAATCCTGCAATGGCAGGGCCACTTGTCTAGCCAAGCGCTGTAAGGCCGCGTCTATGCCTAGTGGGGATTCCCAAAGGGCAGCTTCTGGAGTCTTAAATGGGTATAGCCTTGCGAAACGATTCTGTACATTTAACCTCTTTTCTGGCTTTTCCCATTCCTCCTCGAACCACTCTCGGATCTCTGGCAAGAGCGGAAAGGTCTCCCCTTGGTTCTTCCGGCTAGGAAAAAACCTTTTAATTTTTTCAGGTGGCTGGGCATCCTGTTCCCAGTCTATGGCCTCTTTTACGGCCGCAACGTAAGGCTCTATGCATTGAAAGTCAAATAAGTACTCAGAGGGTTCCTCTGAGTCCGAGGAATCTCGTGACGACACCTCTAGCACTGGAGACGAATCTCGCCTTTGCTCCGCTGTGCTCCTGATTCTAGCTTTAGTCCCCAGAGCCCTGAAGCCTGAGGCTGACTGTATACTTTCTGTCACTGCCTCGTGAATATAGTCTTTTATTCTGCGTGCCTCCGCTTCTTTGTCTGTGGCTACCTCTTTGATGCAGTCTGCGCATAAGAGTTTCCCAGGAGCGGATGGCGCTGAACATGCCCAGCAAAACCCCTCATTAGGGCGGCCTCCGGTCACATTTGGCTCTGCTACTGTAGCAGTTTGAGTAGTTTTGCGACCTGGGCTGGATTGGGATTTGTGTCCGAGACCCAGACGCTTGCGGAGATTTAGAACGGTGGCGGGTCTTTTTCTTCCGCACTTGTCTTGTATTAGGGCTTCTGCTCCTAAAAGACAAAACACCTCTTTAGTTTTGGTGTTGCACTCTTTTATATTGTGGCCCCCGTAGACCCCTCCTACCTTTCTGGTGATCTTCGTGCATTATGGGGCTGTGGTGAGCTCATGCTATATAAGACAGGATATAGCCAATAAGCAACAGGAAAATTCTCACTCTCATATATATATATAATAGTTATCTCTTTTAAATAAATGCTCTTTACCTTGCATTTAGTCCAAATTCTCTAGGGGTGGCAGCAGTATATTTGAGAAACACTGAGTGCTGTTAGGTAAAATAAAGTTCATGTCACTTTAAAAAAACAGGCAGTGCATAATGCTGACACAATCTCACCACTCCCCCTCACTGAAGGAGACTCACCAGGACGTCTCTCTCAAGCACTGAGGCATACAGCAATGATTTTCCTGGCTTACAGGGCTTTTCTAGCCACGCTAGTTCACGCCCCCAGCAATTCCACAGAAAGCACGGAGGGGGCGGCCGGCACGCTCCTAAGGAGCCCAGCAGCATGGAGCATGAGAGGAGACAGCATCCCCACAGCCCTGTATGTAAGCTCCTATAGCTCAATATGCCCGCATAGCTCATGCACCTCGAGCGTCCAGTGTTCTAAAAGGATGCTACCTTTAGTATTCTGGACCTTCCAGTCCCAGGAGAGGCTTGAACCTGGGTGGGTGGGTTCGGCAGGGGGGTTTGTTCTGTGTTGTTTTGTTGTTTTTCGTGGTGGTCTGGTCGTCCGACCAAAAAAAAGGAACAAGGGCAAGGGAGGAGGGGCCCCCTATTTATTAGCTAAAAGAAGGTGGTACTGGGAGACCGGAGGAAGGGGTTAACCCATAGTGTGCTGACGTGAGGCTGGCCAGGAAATATAGATATCTATATATAGATATATATAGATATATATATATCTATATATATTGTGATAGTGAGAGTCCCTGTCTCTATGGAAAGGGAGCAAAAACGGACACAGAGTCTGCATATCGGCTGAGTGCAGAGCTACAGAGCGTAAATTTAAAAAACAGAGAAAACTGCTCTGGCAGTTTTCTCAGATTTTGCTATTTCTACATGGGGCTTCTATGGCTTGGAGATCCTTCAGAGTCTTGGGTGGGATGGGATCTCCAACCCTGTGTCCGGGTCTTGTGAACAGCCAGCATGGTGTGTGCTTAGGTGCACACAGTGCCGATCCTGACCTCCCTGGGGCCCTGAGCAAAATTCTGCTAAGGGGCCCTTTACGGTGGCAAAAAATGGGTGTGGTTTACGTGGAATGGTGGGCGTGGCTTACGTGGGCGTGGCTCGGAGGGGTGTGGTTAGAGTCGGAGATGAATGAGGGATGGAGGAAGAAAGAGAGAAAGAAAGAGGGAGAGATAGAAAGAAAGAGGGGTGGAGGGACAGCAGGCCCAGATCCTACACCACAATACAAATATGTGTATTCCAGAAAGTTTAACAAATCAGCAGATAAAGATACTCCAAACACCTGGTGTTAGCGCTTCAATCATCCCGGCACCATGGTTGTTATGGTGTCAGGATGTCTGAAGCGCATTATTTCTATTATTACATTGTAATATAGAATGAAATTATTCAACTCACCATAATGCAGAATCAGTGGAAGCCCCGAGTCCCTCCTTACACCAGGCCTCCCCAGTGGAGTCCCCCCTTACACCAGGCATTCCCAGCGGAGTCCCCCCTTACACCAGGCCTCCCCAGCGGAGGCCCCCTTACACCAGGCATTCCCAGCGGAGGCCCCCTTACACCAGGCATTCCCAGCGGAGGCCCCCCTTACACCAGGCCTCCCCAGCGGAGGCCCCCCTTACACCAGGCCTCCCCAGCGGAGGCCCCCCTTACACCAGGCCTCCCCAGCGGAGGCCCCCCTTACACCAGGCATTCCCAGCGGAGGCCCCCCTTACACCAGGCCTCCCAGGCGGAGGCCCCCCTTACACCAGGCATTCCCAGCGGAGGCCCCCCTTACACCAGGCCTCCCCAGCGGAGGCCCCCCTTACAACAGGCCTCCCCAGCGGAGGCTCCCTTTACACCAGGCATTCCCAGTGGAGGCCCCCCTATACACCAGGCCTCCCCAGCGGAGGCCCCCCTTACACCAGGCATTCCCAGTGGAGGCCTGCCTTACACCAGGCATTCCCAGCGGAGGCCTTACACCAGGGTAGGCCCCCCTTACACCAGGCATTCCCAGCGGAGGCCCCCCTTACACCAGGCATTCCCAGCAGAGGCCCCCCTTACACCAGGTGTGATGCCCCAGCAGCAGAGACTCTCTCCGCCGCCATTACGCAGAGGGGACAGTGGAGGAGCCGGCCGGGTGGCTGGCAATAGGAATTAAGCTGCGGCGCCGCCGCCCACCCCCGCCCCTTCCCACATTTCACTCACACACAGACAGACATTAGCGGGGCGGGAGGTGGGCGGTGCCGCAGCTCAATTCCTATTGGCAGCCACCCTGACCCTCCTCTTGGTCTACAAGAAAATGAAAATTGTCTCCGCCCGGCCTGCGGACCTCTAGTGGCGGCGGCGGCGGTTGCGGCGAAGATTCGGGGGCCCCTAGTAATTACTCGGGGCCCTATGCAGCTTGCCTAGCAAGCCTATAGGGCGGATCGGCCCTGGGTGCACACAACCAATATAATGAGGGGCTGGTGAGAGCAGAAGTGGAAGGATGGTGGAGAGTGAGCAACTTGCTACTGCTAAGTGAAGACAGACTTATGTCTGGAGAGCGGTCTGCCCTGTGGGAGACTGCAGCCCATGTAAAGGGGATTCTTTGCCCAGGGACTGGGAAAGGCTGGCCAGCCTTGAGAGTCGGGGAGACTGAGGAAGCCAGTAAGTCCAGGGAGCTGGAAAGAATCGTTTCTATTTGAAAGCAAGCAGAGGAACTGCTGACAAGAGCCAGGTGGCTTGGTATGTTTTCATTTATGTGCTGAATGAAGTTTAAACCCCTGCGTGGGAATCCTGAATAGACATTTTTCTTTTGTTTTTCTGTTTAAATAAACGTGGGCTACCAGGCCCTTAACTAGAATGCCTGTCTGACATGGACTCACTGCATAAAAATGCATCTATCCACTTGAGCTAAAACACCCCAATATCACAGTGGTGGATTCAGTGGGCAACACTACGGTGGAATCCGGGTCCTTGCTGCATAGTGAGTTCAGGTCAGGAACTGTTGGCTGTCTATGGAAGTGCAGCCAGGCAAAAGGCATTGCGTGTTGCAGGTGGTGTACCTGTAAAGGAAAAGCTATTTTTTTTCTCTCTGCGGTGAACTGCTGCTAGCTGTGTGTGGCAGCCAGGCGAACTGCATTGCGCAGAAGTTTATTGGATGGACTGTTGCATGCAGGTAGTGCACCTGTGAGAATTTTTTCTTTTTACTACTGTGAACTGTGTAACAAACTGCTGTGCATGTGACTGCAAAGATGAGGCAGTCAAAACACAAGAAGTTCATATTAAATCAAGTTCAAGGGGAAGTGAGCTCAGCGTGGCCTGAGAAGATGTCTACGCCTAGGAGGGCCAGTCAAAAGGGGCCAGTGGTGTATGAGACCGTGAATGAGTGGTTCAAGCGGAACCAGACTAAAGAGTCGGATGCAGTTCAAGGGGCTATGATCTTGGCCTCTGATTACATGCAGCCCATGCTGCCCACAGAGGAGGTTGGGGACTTCCTGGAAAAATTTGAAAAAGTCGCTGTAAGGAGAAAATGGCCTAGGAATCGGTGGCCAAAATTGCTGCAAACCTTGTTACAGATAGCGTTCCGGTCGGTTTACCCTTTGATGGATGGGGACCAGGATGACTACTGCAAGTTTAAAGAGGAAATCCTTCTCAGAGGAGAGTTCCATCGCATCATGGGCTCCAGCAAAGAGAGGTCATCGCCCATAGCAACGGGAGACGCATCACTGCGACAACAAAGCACCAGTCAAGCGGTGGCTCAGGAGAGCATGAGTGTGCATCGGTGTACCAGCCCTGCGTTTTCTGCAAGCATATTGGTTGTCACCCCTGGCAACAGTGGCAAGAAGTCTGTGTGGACTGCAGGGGGAACCAATGAGCATGAGGAATATAAAGATGTGTATTATGGCCGCTTATGTGAAGTGGTCAGCCCAGAAAGAAGGGCACAACAGTCTGTATTCACCAGGAGGTGCAGCCAACCATCTTTGGAGTGCTGGTCTGCTGTTACCCCTAGCAACAGGGATCCTGTGTTACATGCAGGGGGTGTTGGTGGGTCCGGAAAGGCTGCAGTGTTACTCCATGACCACATGGAAGAGTCAGCCTGTAAAGACACCACAGATGAGAGACAACACACTCAAATGAAGGCTATGACAACGGCTACAGGAATTGGTAAGACTGTTGCAGTTTATGGGACAGAACCCAATGAAATTAAAGTGTGTTCAGCGGGGAGATCCGCAGTACAGGGGGACTTGCTACAGTGTGCTACCCAGAGTAGGGGGAAGGCACAAAGTAAAGCCCAACTGGCAGCAGGACTAGAGACTAAAAAGGACATGGGGACTCTGTATGTACCTGGTGGAATCCAGCACAGTGCTGGAAGAGCTGTACTAGGGGTGACCAAAGAAATCCATATACCATGTTCCCTAGTGACAGACACAGGTGCTGCAGGGTTGCCCAGGGAAACCTCCCAGGAGCCCACAGTGTTGGAGCAGAGGGTTTCCCAGGTCAGCTGTGGAGCTGCTCAAGTGGGTAAAGGGCCACCCACAATAGCTACAGCTATGTCTAAGTGTCATGATGATCCTCTAAAGGTTGAGAAATGTATTTCTGGAAATGTCATGTTTGAAAATAATGTTGGTAATGTGTTTACTAAAATGGTTGGAGGCAGAGCTGCAGGGTTGTCTGTGGAAACCTCCAGGGATCTCCCTGTGTTGGAACTGGAGGTTTTCCAGGACCGCTCTGGCACTACTCTGGGGGAACAAGGAGGGACTGCACCACACAATGAGAGTGTGTGGGTGCAGACCACCCGCCTGGTATGTGACCAGATTGGTGAACAAGTTATTCACCCTGTTAAAGCTGGTAGTGTAAAGCTGGATGTGATGGTAGCGCCACCAGAACAATCTGGTCAAAATAGTGTATTGCACCCTGCGTTCTCTGACGAAGCATCGTCCCAATGTGACATAAGTGAAACTGTGCTTGTACAATGTGATGCGTATAGAGATGACAAATGTACAGTATTGGGTAATGAGTCCCAGGTTCCTTTGGTGCCTCTTGGAACAGGTGATGCACTGCTTCAGGATACCTGTCAGGGAAGTACCACTGACTGGGACAGCTGGGCCAAACAATTGCTGGCCATGCTGGATAAGGCTAGGTTACGTAACACAGATGTGGACATGACACCTGCTATGCCCAATGGAGGGATTGCAGGGTGGCCAGTGGCCAAGGGCGTGTTGGCCCCGGCAGAGATTGGCCCCCTCCAATCAGAAGGACCAGTTAAGGGCGCATGCATGGCAGTTGGGTTATATGCACCCCAACCGCTGGAAAATAGTGAGTGCAAAAATGGCAATGTGACGTATGACCTGCAGCAGCTCGCCGATGCTGGGACAGAGAGGGTAAATGTGAGACGCACATCTGACAACGCTCCAGGGGAGCAACAGGCTGGGATGAGGGGTACCTTCAAGGAGATGGTGGTCTCTTCAAATGTCTCAACCTCACAAGCTGCAATGGATGAGCCCCTCCATGTCTCGCACAGGGGAAAGGTTCCCAAAAAGGTCACGCATTTAGACATCGGTTGCATAGAGTTGACAAAAACTTTATTAGAAATGCTGGAGTTGGTAAAAGTGCCCTCACTGTACACTTGGGTGTCTCCACCGCAGTCGGACCAGGTGGTGCTGCGTGGTACCAATAGGTGGAGCCAGGTGGTACAGGCTGCGCGGGGAAGCTTGTTAACAGTGTGGCAAATAGTTCTGAGGTTCTCTAAGAGGGTGCTCCCTGTTACTGAGTGGCCTGGAAGGCGCTCAGAACTGTTGGAGACATCAAAGGTCTCTCCGGCTGGTGTAGTGACTGGAAACATCTCTGCAGGTGTGCTCCGAGGTGCAGCTGAGCAGTGGTCAGTAGAGGGCACAGATACTGTCTCAGCCGCTAAATCTCATGAGAAGGAAGGGCCCAGAATAGATCCAGCACTAGCAGAGATGCTTTCTATCACTCAGAAAGAGGTACAACTTAAAGTACCCGGAGACACTGTGAGAAAAAGTGCTATAGGTGGATGCTGCAACAATGTAATGTGTACATCAGAAAGAAGTAGTTTGTGCTTGGATCAGTGTCATCTGTTAGTTAGATCCGTTATCCATGGAGTGTTGGACAACAGGTGAGGTAGAACTTGGCTTTAGTCCTGTGGGATTTAATCTCTCGCCTATGTGTGGTCCCTCCTCAGGTCTGGTACTAACAAGCACTGAGATGGACAGCACAGATTGCGTTGGAAAGTGTGACATTAAAATATATGATTTAATGATTGGCGCTGTTAAAAGTAATGTGGTTGCCCTGGGTAACCAGAGAGAGGTTTTTGAACCTGAAAGACCTGTGGTGAAAGATAAAACTTATTTGCGTAAGCTGAAAGGTAGGATCAGGGAAGGCAGAGTTCCCCCAAGAGAGGAGAGTATGCTCAGGGACCCCAAGAGAAGAGAGGGAAGGCAGAGTATACGGAATTATAGGACCCTGTTAAGATCCAAGCTGGGACGTACCTGGAAGAGCACCCGAAAAAAGGGTTGGGCCTACGCGGCTGACAGCCGGCACAGAGGTGTCCCAACCCTGATGACGTATGCTGGTCTTCCTCCCTGCGGATCGAAACAAAGGGGGGGGGGGGGATATGTGATAGTGAGAGTCCCTGTCTCTATGGAAAGGGAGCAAAAACGGACACAGAATCTGCATATCGGCTGAGTGCAGAGCTACAGAGCGTAAATTTAAAAAACAGAGAAAACTGCTCTGGCAGTTTTCTCAGATTTTGCTATTTCTACATGGGGCTTCTATGGCTTGGAGATCCTTCAGAGTCTTGGGTGGGATGGGATTTCCAACCCTGTGTCCGGGTCTTGTGGACAGCCAGCATGGTGTGTGCTCAGGTGCACACAACCAATATAATGAGGGGCTGGTGAGAGCAGAAGTGGAAGGATGGTGGAGAGTGAGCAACTTGCTACTGCTAAGTGAAGACAGACTTATGTCTGGAGAGCGGTCTGCCCTGTGGGAGACTGCAGCCCATGTAAAGGGGATTCTTTGCCCAGGGACTGGGAAAGGCTGGCCAGCCTTGAGAGTCGGGGAGACTGAGGAAGCCAGTAAGTCCAGGGAGCTGGAAAGAATTGTTTCTATTTGAAAGTAAGCAGAGGAACTGCTGACAAGAGCCAGGTGGCTTGGTATGTTTTCATTTATGTGCTGAATGAAGTTTAAACCCCTGCGTGGGAATCCTGAATAGACATTTTTCTTTTGTTTTTCTGTTTAAATAAACGTGGGCTACCAGGCCCTTAACTAGAATGCCTGTCTGATATGGACTCACTGCATAAAAATGCATCTATCCACTTGAGCTAAAACACCCCAATATCACAATATATATATCTCTATATATACTGTGTAGCGCTACCCCCAGTTAGGAGAGCCGCTGGTTTGTTTTCGGGCCCTGTGTGCAGTACCGCCAACCCCCGGCAATCTTACTCGACCCCCGCTGGCACAGTTAGTCTAGGGCTATACTTATACCACATTCAATTGTATTGCATGAATTAATCTCTAAGCAGTAAGACAACACACTAAGGTGAGAGATTGATTATAACGGTTTTACTCTTATAGTAAATAGCATAGGTATAACATCACACATGCAACTGGCATCCATTCAGCACACTATAATGGCACTGCGCGGTACTACACCACGCGTAGCTATTATGGTGTGCGCGCCCTATGGCGCACTAAACAATATACTATCTCCCCACCCGAGTCAGGCCTGACATGGAGTAAATCTCAGTCACTTCCTATAAGGATTTCTTCGCATGCCAGCTTTCGGTGGTGCACTTGATGAAATTCTAATTTGTAATCCACAACAGGCAGTAACTTGGAAAAACTATACTGGGGGGGACACTTCAACTCTGTCCTGCTACCGGTCTCCCCGTGGAACAGCAAATAAACGAGCTGTGGGCCTATGCAGTTCTAAAGGCCTGAACACGACGCAGTCTACTGGTCTGGGCAGGTGCCCGCTCACCACTCCGGACGCGATCCCAGTCCGGGACTTCCACCTGCTGTGTATCCGCACACAGCGTCTGCAACGATTGGGTCCCCGATCCAACTGATGTCCTCACTCGACAAGACAGGATCCACCCAGGCTCTGCAGTGGGGTGGAAGGCTCTTCGGAAGTCACGCAAGGCCCCAGGCTTCGGGCCTTGCACCGCAGCAGATCCGCACAGGAAGACTGGTTGCTTGCAGCGCGGTGTCCAAAGAGGCCGAGCTCCGCCTCCCCTCTTCCTTAAATAGCCCCTCCCATGAGTCTCTGCGGTGGAAACTTTCACCCTGAGGCCGGATGGGGTTCTGGGTAACGTAGTTCCGGGGCCTTAAAGGAGACCCCGCTACACACTCCCCCCACTTAAACTCTTTGCTCCCCAAAGATAACATAACCTTAAATTACAGAACGTACAACATCAAAGTTTCATATGATGTCGGCAGAGGAAATTCCCACCAAAACCAAGGTAGCGAACTCCCCTGCCCACAGGACACACTATCATCAGTATCCTGTCTAACTGTGCCAGAGAGTGAGTTGGGGTTGTCTCCCACCAAATGAACAGTGGGAGAGTCAGGGTCTTCCATACTCCTTCTGGCAGTGACCACAGTATCTTCAGCACTCCTCCCCATCTGTGGGTAGGTTAATCTCCTGGGAGGTTTTATGGCTCTTCACTTCCTCTGTCCTCTTGGACTTTCTGTTGAAACAGGTTCTTCTTCTGTAACTGACTTAGGAATTTCCTCTGGTTCGGGAGCCTTGGATTCCCGAGCAGGGAGGTACAGGACTTCCCTTGGATCTTCCTCTGGGAGTAATTCACAGGCGCTCTCCCAAGCATCTGACCAAGGACTGGACGGGATGAACTCCGTAGCTTCTGCATTCAGTGTTTGATCTTCGTTATCTTCGTCAGGTGGAAGATCAATAGCTGAAGTTGCCGGGGCCTGGGAAGGCCAAAGCCAACCAAGTTCTTCTCCCTCATCTTCACTTATCTCTGAGTCTTCGGTATCCTCGGTTCGAGGGGTCTGAGACCGAGTGTTTGGTCTAGGAGTGTCCATAATGGACGTTGGTTCAGGGGAATCCATCATAGGGGGTATCCGAGCCGCCTCAACTTGTGGGAGTAGGTGGTTCCGAAGCCAGGTCTTCAAAGGCCCCAACTTCCCTTCTGGTTTAAGTCTGTAAACGGGTAGGCCCGGTAGTCTTTTGCAAACAACATAAGGTTCAGGTCTCCATCTGTCTGCAAGCTTGTGTTTTCCAGGGATTCCCAAGTTCCGCAGCAACACTCTGTCTTCTGGTTGTAGATCTTGGATCCTAACCTTTAGATCAAAATTCCTCTTGTTGCGTGCTCCCCTTTGCTCCGAAGCCGCCTGGGCCTGTTCATAGGCCACTTTCAAATTACGTCTGAGTCTATCGATATATCCCTTGTGGGAAGCAGCAGAACAATGGTCTATGGAGGTGCCAAAGGCCAGATCCACTGGCAGTCTTGCTTCTCTCCCGAACATGAGTCTATAGGGTGAGTATCCTGTAGCATCGCTGATAGTGCTATTGTATGCATGCACAAGGGCCGCAATGTTGCTTCTTTTCACTGCTTAAAGTTCCCAGCATGTTGAGCAGGGTTCGGTTGAACCTCTCCGGCTGAGCATCATCTTGTGGATGATAGGGGGTAGTCCTTGTCTTCTTAATCCCCAAGGTATCCAGGAGCTTTCGTATCAGTCGACTTTCAAAATCCCTTTCTTGGTCTGAATGGAGCCGTTGTGGTAGCCCGTAGTGTATGAAGTATTTCTCCATAAGTACCTTGGCCACAGTGGAGGCCTTCTGGTCTTTGGTTGGGAAGGCCTGGGCATACCGGGTGAAATGGTCGGTTACTACCAGAACATTTCCTAGTCCACTCAGGTCGGGTTCGAGGCAGAGAAAATCAATGCATACCAGATCAAGCGGGCTTTGACTTTGTAGATGGCCCATTGGGGCAGCTTGATGGGGCAAAGTCTTTCTCTGGATGCATCGTGCACATGAATGGCAGTATTCCTCAACTTCAGCCCTCATGCAGGGCCAATAGAAACGGTCCCTAACGAGTTGGAAAGTCCTTTCCACCCCTAGGTGGCCATGGTTGTCATGCAGAGCAATCATGACAGTCTCTCTGTGTTTCTCGGGCAGGAACAACTGCCATTTGTCTTCTAGGTCATCAGAGGGGCCCCTTCGGTAGACCACCCCTTGACGCACCTGCAACCTGTCCCACTCCTTCTTGAACAGGCGAGCTTCCTTTGAAGGGTGACGTAGGAGTCTGTTCGGATCCTGGTTCTCCAGTGCCTCTAGGACCAATCTCCCCATAGGGTCTTCCAATTGGTCGGATCTCAACTCCCTTTTGGACAGTTTTGGTAAGTTACCTTTCCCCATTTGGGTTACCCCACAGTATTGCTTGGGAACTCCTACTATGGTAACCCCCATCTCTTCTGCTCTTGAGCCTCCCCGGGCCTGAAGTTCAGCCCCTTGACAGAGGGCCCGCACCCCGTCGGGTGCCACTTGGGTCCAGTCTTCTATACTGCAGGTGGGGACGTGAGATCTTCTGGACAAGGCGTCCGCATCTCGATTTCCCACCCCAGGTCTGTATTTGAGGCTGAAATTAAAGGCAGACAGCGCCGCCAGCCATCTATGTCCTGTGGCGTCCAGATTTGCTGTGGTAAAAAGGTAGGTAAGGGGATTGTTGTCCGTTTTTACAGTGAAGTCTGCCCCATACAGATAATCTCTGAGTTTGTCAACTACAGCCCACTTGAGGGGCAGGAACTCCAATTTATGAGTAGGATAGTTCTTTTCGGAGGGGGTCAGGCTTCTGCTCACATACGCAACAGGTCTCAGTTGCCCCTCATACTCCTGGTAGAGCACTCCTCCCAAACCATCATGGCTGGCATCTACGTGGAGCTCATAGGGCTTCTTTGGGTCTGCGTAGGCCAGAACAGGGGCAGTGGTTACGTTCTTTTTCAGCATCTGGAAGGCGTCTTCACACTTCTTATTCCACTGGTCCTTGATTGACTCCCCCGGCTTTCTGGGGCCTGAGTCATCCTCTTCCCCCTCCGTCTTCAGCAGCTCATTCAAGGGCCTGGCTATCCGAGCAAACCCCTCCACGAACCTCCTGTAATAGGAACAGAATCCCAGGAAGGACCTGAGTTCTGTTACGGTGGTGGGCCTTGGCCAGGAGGTGACTGCCTCCAATTTTCCAGGGTCTGTGGCCACCCCATCTTCAGACACTATGTGCCCCAGATAGTTGACTGAAGACTGATAAAATTGACATTTTTCAGGTGAGAGCTTGAATCCTTCCTCACTCAGTCTCTTCAAAACCTTCTCCAGCCTTTCTTCATGTTCCTCCAAAGTTCTCCCGAAGACAATGATGTCATCCAAGTATACGAGGACTTCGATGAGGTTCATGTCTCCCACAGTCTTCTCCATGAGTCTTTGGAAGGTGGCTGGAGCTCCAGACAGGCCTTGAGGCATCCAGTTGAGTTCGAAGAACCCTACCGGGGTTATGAAAGCCGTCTTTTCTTTGTCTTCTGGATGCATCGGGATCTGATAGTACCCGCTCTTGAGGTCCAGAACACTGAACCACTTGGCTCCAGACAAGCTCTGTAGGGCATCCTCTATCCTCGGAGTGATATACTGATCCGGTGTGGTTCTCCGGTTGAGTGTCCTATAGTCTATGCACAGCCTCAATGACCCATTCTTCTTCCGGACCACCACTATGGGGGAGGCATAGGGACTTCTAGATTCTTGAATCACCTCTGTTCGCTTGAGCTCGGCGAGCTGCTCCCTCAAATCTTCGAGGTCTGCCAACGGAACCCGCCTAAACCTCTCCCTGAAGGGCTTGTCTTCCTGGAGGCGGATTCGATGGGTGGCACTCCTAGCACACCCCACATCAAATTCATCATGGGAAAAGATCCTTTCCCACCTGGTCAACTGGGCCTTGGCTCTCTCTCTCCAAGCTCTGGGCAGGTTTGGATTCTCCATGGAAAGTTTCTCCCACACAGTACTTTCTTCATCTGTCTTCTCCATATCTGATGAAGCAACTGGTGTGGCTGGGCTCACCCGGCCTAGCAACAACCTGGCTGGGATATCCATGGGACCATCCGTGGTGTTTCTGACACTCACAGGCACTTTACAGTGGGCCTTCTTCAGGGCCCTCACCAGAACCACTTCTGGGACTACTTCTAGGCCCGAAGGTTCTTCCGTTGGATCGGGTTCCAACATGACAAAGGGGCCAGGCTGCTCCCAAGTGAGTTTCACTGTGGCTTTCAGGCAGGTTACTTCACCAGGCTGCAGCACTATCCCCCTTCTTCCCAGTCTCCAGACCTTCCCTACCCCCTCTTCCGGGGCCTTCTGTTCCAAGATCAGCCGTTGATAGGCGGTCTTCAACATTGGGTGGATCTCCGTGACTGTGGGGTTCTTCCTTCTTGGCACTGGGGCCAGAAGTCTTCGGACCAGATCCGTGTTGGTCCTTATTATTAAGGAACTCCTGTTAGCTCCAGGCGGTCGGGGGCACACCACAGCTAAGGTGTCGAACACTTCAGCCTTTCCGGCAATGGACGGGTCAAAAGTCAGTTTTATGGGCAAATAGCCATCATAAGGGAAGCTCTCTGTCCCAATTCCCCATATCTCCAACTCTTCAATCTTCTGGATAGGTAGGTGACTCAGATGCCTGTCATAAAAGTCCCGATACAGCAGGGTCACCTGCGCCCCAATATCCAATATGGCTCTTGTGTAAACTCCCTCCACTTGAATAGTTACTATTGGGGAGGGGCCCACCAGCTTCTCTGGATACCGATTCGAAGGGGTTTCTTTCTTTTGATCTTTGCATTTCCCTTTTTGACTTTCTTTCTTCCATTTGTCTCTGGTCTTAAGTCTCTCTTGGGCCTGGTATGCATTGATCTCCCCCCTTTTTAGGGGTGTAGCTACCCGCTGAGGGACATTACTGTCTTTCTTTGGAGTGCGTTCCCTCTGAGGAACCTTATGTTTCTTCTGAGGGGTCTTGTCTACTCCTCTCATGTGCTTCTTATTAAGTTTGGAGCTCACTGGAGATGATGGGCACCCGGTTGACTCCTTCACCGGGGCCCGCTGAAGTTTTCCGGCGGCTTGCGGTTATTCATCTTTTTTTCTTTGGGCTGGCACACACTTTGGCGAAATGGCCAGCTCCTCCACAATTGAAACAAATCACATCCCCCCCCCAATCTTCCAGGGATGCGGGCGCTGAGGAGTTGGGAAACAGCTCCCTCCTCGGACTTTCCCTCTCTGGCTCCCTTGACTTATTTTCCATCAGGGAGGTCAGCATCCCCAACACTTGGGACATCTGCGACTTCAAGGTATCCACCTCTGCGTCTCTTTCCAGGGTCATGGCCGTCCTGACCATCACGGGAGGAGGATTCACCGTCTCAACTGGTTGGCTCCTCTTCTCCTCCTCCAGCATAGCTTCTTCTTCTTCTCTGACTACTCGGATCAAGTCAGGGTACTCCAGGCTCTTCCCGTCCTGTCTTGTACGTAGCGCCAGTGCGATGGGGGTCCAGGGGCTGAGACCCTCTCATCACCTGTTGAACACGGGCCTCATCCACCTTCCGCGGATCAATCCTCTTCTTAAGGATCATCTTGTGCAGTATCTTATCCAGGCGCTTCATGAAATCTGACAGCTTTTCTCCTGCCTTTTGGTAGCAGTGCTCCATCTGGTAAGTGAGCTCAGTGATTTTCTCTGTTCCACCAAACACATTCTGCAGAATGTCCAGATAGTCCTGCGCATCACAGTCTGTCTTGCTCATCTTAAGGTTGCGTATGGCCTCCAGAGCAGGTCCCTTTAAGCTCTCAGCAATTCTCTGCTTCTTTCTGTGGTCTGGGACTTCCCATTCTTCTAAGGCCTGAGTGGCACCGTCTAGCCACTCCTCAAACCCCTCTTCACCCGAAGGTACAGGTTTCCTCCCTGAAAACATTCTGAGTTTTCAGTATCCTGGCATTTGGTAATCTGGACGGTCTTTCCTCTAGGACCGCGCATAGTTCGGTGCTGAGGGTGCCCTGCGGCGACCCGGGTCTCTCTTTCTTCTCCCTTTTTACTGTTTTTGGGGTGAGTGGCAATGCGTGTATTAGGCTATAGGTTTGATCATCTGTCGCTTTTATACTTGGATTCTTGAAGTCCTCCGGGACTCCATCCTTCCACTCTATCAGTGCGTGCGTCAGCGAAGAATTCGACCTGACATCCACTATCCATGCCTTCTGGTGCGGGGACAGCGACGCCACTAGCTGTTTCACCGCTTCTTCTTGCCAGATCCCTGGGAGTTCTATAAGTACTACCCCTCCTGGATCTGTGCTGACCACCTTGCACCACTTGAATACTTCCGATGGGTCCATGCTGGTACTTTTTGGCGCGTTACTTGCTGCACCAGGATCCCGGACTCGAGAGCCCCCACGTATAGCGCTACCCCCAGTTAAGAGAGACGCTGGTTTGTTTTCGGGCCCTGTGTGCAGTACCGCCAACCCCCGGCAATCTTACTCGACCCCCGCTGGCACAGTTAGTCTAGGGCTATACTTATACCACATTCAATTGTATTGCATGAATTAATCTCTAAGCAGTAAGACAACACACTAAGGCGAGAGATTGATTATAACGGTTTTACTCTTATAGTAAATAGCATAGGTATAACATCACACATGCAACTGGCATCCATTCAGCACACTATAATGGCACTGTGCGGTACTACACCACGCGTAGCTATTATGGTGTGCGCGCCCTATGGCGCACTAAACAATATACTATCTCCCCACCCGAGTCAGGCCTGACATGGAGTAAATCTCAGTCACTTCCTATAAGGATTTCTTCGCATGCCAGCTTTCGGTGGTGCACTTGATGAAATTCTAATTTGTAATCCACAACAGGCAGTAACTTGGAACAACTATACTGGGGGGGGACACTTCAACTCTGTCCTGCTACCGGTCCCCCCCGTGGAACAACAGATAAACGAGCTGTGGGCCTATGCAGTTCTACAGGCCTGAACACGACACAGTCTATTGGTCTGGGCAGGTGCCCGCTCAACACTCCGGACGCGATCCCAGTCCGGGACTTCCACCTGCTGTGTATCCGCACACAGAGTCTGCAACGATCGGGTCCCCGATCCAACTGATGTCCTCACTCAACAAGACAGGATCCACCCAGGCTCCGCAGTGGGGTGGAAGGCTCTTCGGAAGTCACGCAAGGCACCAGGCTTCGGGCCTTGCACCGCAGCAGATCCGCACAGGAAGACTGGTTGCTTGCAGCGCGGTGTCCAAAGAGGCCGAGCTCCGCCTCCCCTCTTCCTTAAATTGCCCCTCCCATGAGTCTCTGCGGTGGAAACTTTCACCCTGAGGCCGGATGGGGTTCTGGGTAATGTAGTTCCGGGGCCTTAAAGAAGACCCCGCTACAACTGTGTGTGTGTGTATATATATATATATATATATATATATATATATATATATATATATATATATATATTAACAGTGCGGTGCACTACCACTGTGTTGGAAGAGTAAAAATCACACAGGGTTCCAATGGATTCAGGTTGAGGGGCTCCACAATATTCTGCGTGGAAAAGTTCTTTTCAGTTTTCTCCAGCACTGGTAACTCTTGTATTGGGTTGTGGAGTCTGGAGGTTTAAAATAGTCTTTGGAGGGATGACGCCTCTAATCCTATGTCCATGTCTTAAAGGAGATCAGCAGGCTTAGTGTGCAGGTGTGCATAGCCTTTATTATCAAGGGGCTGTCTGTAGTTTATGGCTCCACCCAGAGCCGGAGCCAGCATAAGGCAGCGACGGCGGCTACCTTAGGGCGCCAGGAGAGGGGGCGGCGCTAAAGCTGGGGGTCTCTCAAGAAGAGCTAATGCTGGCGCCGGCTCTGCTCACTAATTTATATAGCTCAGACCAACACAGCAGACACAGTGACAGGTAGCAGTGCAGCACAGCCACGGGCGCTGCAAACTTCAGCTGTTGCCTTCACTACCACTCTCCCACTCCTCCTTTCTCCTGCTCCTCCTTATCCTCCTCTTCCACCGCCCCTACTTTACCTTCTCTCTCCCAGATCAAGGGCAGGCGATTGTTAACACACCCGCTTCTCTGTCTAGAGCCCCCATAATGAACAACAAGTTCCTCCTACGTGGGCGGTAGCATAAGCAGTCCTCCAGTCCAGCACTTAGAAAATCACAGCTGAACTGGAGGCATGTGATGTGAGGGGATTGGCCAGCAGGCATAGGAGTGGGAATGACAGGGATCTTCTGTGGAAGGTAGGACAGAGTGCTGAATTATGTCTGTCTTTGGTTATGATAAATTCTGCTGCATCTACAGAGGAATAAATGGGAGATGGGGACATAGGGGCAGTCAGAAATGGGGAGACTGATGGGGACACAGGCTCCATGTGGACACTGAGGGGGACACCTGCTCTATGAGGGCACACTGATAGGGAAACCTACCTCACGGGGACACCTACTCCACGGGGACACTGGTGGGGACACCTACTGTATGTGGACACCTGCTCCACGAGGACACTGATGGGGACACCTGCTCCATGAGGACACTGATGGGGACACCTACTCCATGGGGACACCTACTCCGTGGGGACACTTATGGGGACACCTGCTCTATGGGGACACTGATTGGGACACCTGCTCCATGAGGACACTGATGGGGACACCTGCTCCATGGGGACACCTACTCTGAGGGGACACTGATGGGGACTGATGGGGAAACCTGCTCTATGGGGACACTGATGAGGAAACCTACTCTATGGGGACACCTACTCCGTGGGGACACTGATGGGGACACCTGCTCTATGGGGACACTAATGGGTACACCTGCTCTATGGGGATACTGATAGAGGCACTTGCTCTATGGGGACACAGATGGGGACACCTGCTCTATGGGGACACTCTGATGGGGACACCTGATGTAATGGGCATACTGATGGAGACACCTGATCTATGGGGACACACTGATGGGGACACCTAATGTAAGGGGCATACTGATGGGGACACTTGATCCTATGGAGACTCTCTGATAAGGACACCCTGATGGAGACACCTGATCTATGAGGGCACACTGATGGGGACAACATCTCTATGGGGGCACAGTGAAAGGGACACCTGATATAAGAGGCACTCTGATGGGGACACCTGATCCATGGGGGCACTGTGATGGGGACACCTGATCCATGGGGGCACTCTGATGGGGACACCTGATCTATAGAGGCACACAGATGGGGAAACCTGATGTAATGAGGTACTCTGATGGGGGAACCTGCTCTATGCCGGCACTCTGATGGAAACACATGATGTTAGAGGGCACACTATTGGGGTGACCTGATGTAAAGGGCACTCTGATGGGGATAAATACTGTGGAAATGCTAAAAAATTGTACGTTTCTTGTTTTTCAGAAGACATACAAAGACTACAATCTTCCCGAGTCAGAGCACAATTTTTGAGATTTTGACCTCGGATGGTAAAATTTTTTAGTGACCTGACCTCCTTGAATTTAAATTCAATACTCCTGCTCTATAAATTAATGGAACATAAATAAAGTGTATGCTATATTAGGGTTAGGGGTTGCATTGTGGAGGGGAGGGGATGACAGGAGAACAGTGGGGGAGAGGGGGGCACCAAAATCATACCTCCCAACCGTAACCGGTTGTTAGGACCGCCGGTGTCCTAGGAACGGAAGACATTACTTGCAGGCCACCTTTCAGCTCCGCCCCCTCTTCGGCCCCGATCCTACCTCTCAGCGGTCCTCATGCCGGCTCTCAGCAGCTCCAATCCCATCTGCAGGCGGCCCCAATCCCGCCTCTCAACAGCCCCGATCCTGCCTGTCAGCGGCTTGTGAAAGGTAACTGAACTTGTCAGAGGGAAGCACTCCACCTGCTTCTGTGTGTTTGCGCCAGGCACCCAGGGGGGACATGGCCCACATTTGCTGGTGTGTGCCCTGGGTCCCGGCGCCACAACTGCCCACATTGCTGTCATCACATTGGGGATGCCAGAGGTGTCTTCCTTCCCCGCCTGTCAGGACTATAGCATGGAGCAAGTGAAGTGCTGTGAAACTCCGCCTCAGCTCCATGCTACAGTCCTAATACCCAGAGCTGTCAGCGGCACTGTGCTTATAAAAGCACAGGCATACATACCATTCTGCATTTGTGGGAGAGCTGGGGGGGCATTAGTAAGAGAGGAGGGGGAATTGGAGAGAGAGCTGGGGGGGCATTAGTAAGAAAGGAGGCAGGATTAGAGATAGAGCTGGGGGGCTTAAATAAGAGAGGAGGGGACATTAGTAAGAGATGAAGGGAGAATTGGTGAGAGAGTTGGGGGCATTAGTAAGAGAGGAGGGGTGAGAGCATTGGTGAGAGAGCTGGGGGAGACATTGCTCAGAGAGCTGGGGGGCATTTCTGAGAAAGCTAGATTGGGGCATTGGTGAGAGAGCTGGGGGATTTGTGAGAGAGCTGGGGGACATTAGTAAGGCCTCGTACACACGACCGATTTTCTCGTCGTAAAAAACACGTCGTTTTTTTCGACGAGATTCTTGTTAAGCTTGTCGATTTTCTCGTCAAGCTTTCTATGCGTACACACTGTCATTTTCCAATTTCCTCGTGGTTCTCTGCGCTCACGTCCAGCACGTACGACGGCACTATAAAGGGGAAGATCTTTTTTCTTGGCGCCACCCCTTGGGCTGCTTTTGCTGATCTCGTGTTACCGCGTGTGAAGTAAAAGTTTGGGAAGAGACGATTCGCGCTTTTCAGTCTTCGTACTTTTCAGATCGTTTTCTGCCGTTCAGTTTGTGCTTGTGGGTTCGTATCTTGACTTTCAGGGCGTCTAGGCAGGTCGTATCTGTTTTACAGTGCGTTCTTGCCTGTTCGTTTCTGAATTTCAGTTCGTTATTCATAGGCCTTGCTGTTCTAAAGTGCGTTCTGTTCTGTACGTTCTGATTAGACGACCGTTTCCTAGCCATGTCGCCTGGACGTTCTCGTCGTCGAGTTCGTGCTGTGCGTGCGCTTGGTGTTGGTCTGCTTGTTTTGGACCAAGACCAGTCCATGAATGGTGTGAGGAGGAGTTCATGGACCAAGAATTGGTTGCTCCAGCGGGACCAATTCTGCCACATGCCTCTGCTGCGGGAGATCGTCGAGAATAATCCTGAGGACTACAGGAATTTTCTGAGGATGTCTGACCCCGTTTTTCAGGAACTGTTGGCTTTGGTGTCCCCCTATATTACCAGGAAGGACACCGTTATGCGGGAAGCCATCAGTGCTGAGCAGAGGCTCATCGCCACCTTACGGTACCTGGCGACAGGGAGAAGTCTTCAGGACTTGAAGTTCACCACAGGCATCTCCCCCCAGGCTCTGGGCCTCATAATCCCAGACACCTGTTCTGCTATTATACAAGTCCTGCAGGAGGACTATATTAGGGTAAGTTTTCTCCCTTAACATCACATTTTATGTATTACATGTATGCTAATGTATTGTATTTCTTTCATCCTTCCCTAATTACCATGATTGTAATATGCTGAGAATGTCCCCTTTGTCCCCATGCATGCTGGAAGCTTTAGATTGCCCCTTTTTTCTCCTCCATAAATATTTCCCCTCACTAACATTTCCAGCAGGGGCGCCTGTTGCTCCAAATGTTGGGGGGTTCCAACCCCAATTTCGGAAATAAACTTCCTCCTTTTTTGCTCTGTTGCCTAATAAACGCCCCCAGTTGTCCCCTCCAATGCAGCCATTTAGTCCCCTCTAATGCAGCCAGTTTCCCCCCAGCCCTGCACTTACCTTCTTGTGGTCAGCGCCATCCTTCTTCTGTCCTTGATGTCTTCTCCTTCCCTTCATGTTGCATCAGCCAATCATGTTACCATTAAACAGACTTGGTGAACATGATTGGCAGAGCAGCCTGTCAGTGTTTACACAAGGAATGCCCCCCTCCTTGCGTCCCCGATTTTTCTTTGAGGAAGCCAATTACATCCCTCAGGTTGTAATTTGCAAGACTTTTTTAATACCTGTTTCTGCTCTGCAATTTTAACCCCCTAAATGCCGCAATTATTCATATGTCGGTCGCTTTACAAGAGGCCATCCACCTGAATAGTGTGCGGCATAGACAATACATAGGTTCATGCAACGCATGAACCTATGTATTGTTCTGAGTGATGGGCACAGGAGAGAGGGGACAGTGCTCCAGCGCCCACTCTGGAAGCACCGCCACTGCAATGCTATCCTGTGGCCAAACACATCTCCCCCCCCCCCAAAATAATTTAGTAATGGCCCATCAGAGGGGGTGATGAATATGATAAATGAGCCTTCCATTATACTTTTTTTACACACCTTAATAAACGTATAATTAGATTGATGTTGGTCTCTAATTTTTTGGGATAGAATTTCCTTGTAATGTATGCCTTTGTTTTTCTAATATTATTTCATCTTGTTTCACTCCACAGCTTCCTTCCACGCCACAGGAATGGCAGACTGTGGCATCGGAGTTTGCCACGCGGTGGGACTTCCCCAACTGCGGTGGTGCCATAGACGGGAAGCACGTCCGCATCGTGCCGCCACCCCGTTCTGGATCCTACTACTACAATTACAAGGGGTTTCATAGCATTGTGCTGATGGCGGTGGTGTCAGCACGGTATGAATTCCTCTATGTTGATGTAGGGAAGAATGGCCGGATGTCCGATGGGGGATCCTTCATCCAGACGGAGTTTGCCCTCCGTCTCCAGAGTGACGACCTTGCATTGCCACCGGATGCAGGGAATATTGAAGGACTCCCCTTTGTTTTCTTGGCCGATGAAGCCTTCGGACTCGGATGGCATCTTATGAGGCCATTTCCACAGAGGACCCTGACCCCAGAGAAGAGTGTGTTCAATTACCGGCTGGCCAGGGCCCGAAGAGTCGTTGAAAATGCCTTCGGCATAATGGCCAGCCGGTTCCGCCTTTTTATGACTTCCATCCACTTGGCGGACTACAAAATAAACTATGTAGTGTTATTCTGCTGTGTGCTACACAACTTTCTGAGCCAAAAATCAAATTCCTATATGGCCTCAGTTTTGCCAGAGGCTGGACTTTCCCCTGCAAATCCCCTTCCGGGCCTGGAATCTGCCCGTCTTGGCTTGCCCCCCCAAAATGCCCGTGTGGTTCGGGACAAATACATGGAGTATTTCACGGGTAGGGGGGCAATTCCTATGCCAGCCTATGTCTAAGTATCCCAATAAAAATCTTGTTTAAACCTTTAATTATTTGTTCTTTCCTGTCTCCTAGTTTGTCTTTGTGCATTTGTAGTGGCAAGTGTATTTTACTTTAGTAAATAACAACCAATTTCACTATGTTACCTTACAAAAGAACCAAATAAGCTTAGAGAGTATTATAAAAAGAAGCTACACGTTGTTTGTGGTCAAATATTTTACTCTCTGCACATTTTTTTTTGTTTTACTTTGGGGTTGGCCTGGCCACAACCCGGCAAATTTTGGCTTATGAAAATACAAAAATACCACTTGCATTTCTAAAATGACAACATTGGATACCTCTGAGCAATCTGAGACATTCAGTTACACAAACTATGTCTCTATGTGCCCGTCCTAATATGGGGTCCTGCCACCCCTTGCCCAGCCAAAAATTCAATATGCACACATTTTTACTTTTTTGCAAATAGGAAGTTTACAATCCTGATCCCTATTGTCAACATGTGCTATCTGCCATCAGGGGTGATCAATGGACGTGTTTTGGGGGTGCATCCCCTTCCTCAGTTCACCGACTTTTGATACGAGGAAGGGGTTGCACCCACAAAAGACGTACATGGATATCCCCTGATGGCAGATAGCACATGTTCACACACTGTGTGCATATTCAATTTTTGGCTGCTTTGTTACTCAAAAAATTTGAAAAAATATAAAAACAAACATGTGAAAACAAATGTGTTTGGATGGCTTATTGAATTCTCCCCAAAACATCGAGAATGTCTTTAAATGTTTGTTCCATCACATGGATTCTTTGTTTAATTAGGTCCAGTTCCGTGCTACATTCCATCACTTGCTGGATGAGGCGGAGGGCACTGTCAGCAGAGAACCGTGTGCTATCCTTCACAACATTTCCATCCCCTAAAAACCATTAAAAAAAATTAATAAAACTCTGCAGGCCTACATCGCTTACCTTAAGCTGTGGTGTCAGATACTGACCTGTTGTGGTGACCAGATCCACAACGTCATCCACCTCTCCTTCCTGCACTTCTCCTTCCTCCACCTCAACTTCCTGCACATCTTTCGGTTGTGGATCTTTGGGAGTTTGGGGTTGCTTGGAAGTTGTGGGGTGCATGTGCTCCCTGGAGTGTCCTCCTCCCAGTCTTCTCTCCCCTATGAGAATAAAACCAAAGGTCTATTTATCACACTGTAAAAATCTCATTGTTAAACTTAAAACAGGCTAAATTGTTTGGAAGTGGGGTACAAGTGTGTGTTTGTGCGGAATTTAAAGAAAAATGCATTATTTATGACCCCAAATATGTTTAGTATTCACATTTGGATGTAATTTTTTGGACATGGAGGCACCACAAATAAACTCTGATGCACCTGTGTGGGACACCCAAAAAAGGCGGGTCTGGTGGCCCACACTATAGTGCTCCAAAGTACAGATGTGGAAGCAGCTGCTGAGTGTCCTCTCCTTTACACTTATTAAAGTTTGCATTTCATTCTCCTTACAAACACATCATCTAGACTTAAAAATTATCCACAATACTTGATCAAAAATGGCAGATGTCTAATTACTTTTGTGGCTCTTAAATAAGCCAAAACCGCGGATAGTGGCCGAACGAAGTGTCGGTAACGTAACGAACGATTACTGTGCCCAACCTAGTTCAAAATATTACATTTTGGAAGGGAGTCCAATATGATAAAAAAAAAAAAAATGTCAGTTTCTAAAAAGATTAATAGCAGAAAGGTTGTCATTTTACTTACTTTTAGCGAGCATCCTCTTTATGATCCTCAACTGGTCTGGCTCCCTCAGTTTGAGGTCTGACCACCTCTTTCTGAGCTGCTCATTTGAGCGTTTCACCCCGAACTTCGCCCTCAGACTCTTCACAACTTTAGTGAGGATTTTGGCCTTCCTTCTATTTGGTTTGCTATACGGCCCATGCTTGGCATCATAATCAGCCTTGACCAAGATGTCCACCATCTCCGCCATCTCCGCCAAAGACCTATTCGATGCCTTGAATCTCCTCCTTGATCGTGACGTGTCCTCGGTCTCCGGGCTTGTCTCCTCGCTAGTTGCGGAATTATCAGACACCTGCTGTAACTCCGCCATATCTGTCTGCGCGCCGAAAGAGAAGGGGCGGGGAAAAGATGTTAGTTAGAACGTCATGGGCGGGCGACGTGTGCGGAGCGACGTGTTCGAATTTGGACGCATGCGTGGTGTGTATATAGCAAACACACATGTGACTATAGTACGTTCGGTGTGCGGAGAGAGGAGTTCAAGTGACGGACGTGCGAACGAAGGTATGTGATTTTGTGAGACTTGTAAAAATTGTTGGCCTATACTGTTTTGAGATTGGTGGAGGATATATATGGTGACTAGGATGTGAAGGAGGTTAGACTGTTTGCCTCACATTATTTAAATATAATTTATTTTACTTGCAGATACAATATGAATGTCTTTATTAGCGACAAAGAGTTCCTGGCGGAATTTATTGACCGGGTAAGGGAGCTGCCGGCTCTGTGGGAGACCAAAAACCCCATCCATAAAAAAAAAGGGGTGAGAAAAGCAGCGCTGGAGAAGCTGCTCCCATTTGTGCATACCAAGGTGCCCACAGCCACAGCAAAACAAGTGGACACTAAAATTGGGAGCTTGAGAGGTACCTACAGGACTGAACGCTCTAAGGTGCTGGCTTCTCAGAGGTCAGGAGCAGCAGCAGATGATGTTTATGTCCCGATTTTGTGGTACTACAGCAGGATGTCCTTCCTGGATGACCACATTGAGCCAAGGCCATCACTCTCCACTCTTCCCCCCAGACTTCCCTGCAGCCAACCTGAGCCTTCTCTGGAGCAAGAGGAGGCAGCCATCCTGGATGATCCTGATTTGTCCATCTGGAGCCAGGTATAGTATTAACTGAAAATGTAGTGGGATAAAATTAATGTTTCCCAAATATGTCAGGATGAGAAACATACATTATTTTGTATTCCACAAGTGAAATCATGATCTGTAGACATTATTCTGCACTTAATTGTGTGGTAAATAGTCAAGCTGATGTAGTGGTAAATTTAAAGCAAGGATTTATGCATTTACATTCTAATTGCTTCCATCAGGATTACAAAGTTTGATGCAAAGATTAAACCAACATATTAAACTATGTTCCTTTTTCATACACAGGATGAAATCAGCCAGGAGGAGGGTCTGGAAACTGTCAGGCAGGAGGAGGAAGGGCCCAGTGGCAGCCAGGAGGTGGCAGGGCCCAGTGCCAGCCAGGAGGTGGCAGGGCCCAGTGGCAGCCAGGAGGTGGCAGGGCCCAGTGGCAGCCAGGAGGTGGCAGGGCAAAGGAGAAGCACCAGATCCCAGGTGCCTCCCATCAGGCTTCACAAAAGAGGCAGGAGGGACAGGACCACCAGTGAGGCAGCAATGGCCCTTATTAAAGAGGCCCATGCCACCCTCAAGGAGCCCACATCCCCTGAAGAGGCCATTGCCGGCCTAGTGGAGGCTAAGTTCAAGGTGATGAGCATGGAGCAACGCCTCCTATGCGAGCCCCTGCTCATCACCTTGCTCAACAAGGGGGTGATGGAGCAAATTACCCCCAATACCGCCATATGTGAGGTGGCCCAACTGACCCAACCTCAACCTCCACCTCCACCTTCCTCTTCTGCCCCACCCCCTTCTGCTACACCTCCACCTTCTGCCCCACTCCCTTCTGCTACACCTCCACCTTCTTCTTCTGCCCCACCCCCTTCTGCTACACCTCCACCTCCTCCTCCTGACAGGAGTACCCCTCCAGTGGGCCAGCCTCCAGCCAAACGAAGAAGGAAGGCTGCAGAAAAGGCTGCAGGAAAGGCTTCAGGAAAGGCTTCAGGAAAGGCTGCAGGGAAGGTTGCCAGGAAGAAGAGGAAGTGATGGCCTTGCTTCATTGTGGGCGGACAGAAGGCAGCCTGTTGTAGTACCACACACTTGGGACATATATCTCACCTGCTGCTGTTCCTGACCTCTGGGAGGCCAGCATCAGATTGTGTTCTGAAATGTGGGCCTTCTCAAGCTCCCAATTTTAGTGTCCACACAGGGTTGCTGTGTGCTCTGGGGTCCCTGGGATGCACAAATGGTAGCAGCTTCTCCAGCGCTGCCTTCTCTTTATTTAATTTATAAACATGAATAAATGTGTTTTTTGTTTAAGTTCATACTTGACTATGTGTATTTTTAAATAAAAAAAAACAAGCTTTGGAGTAAGCAGATACATTTGACTGACAATAAAAGGCACAGATATCACCCCCCCAAAAGAATAACTAAATCTGATTAGCTCAAAAACATGGTGTGAAATTTTAAAAATATAGATTAGAAAATTAAATGGGAGATCGCTATCAAAACATTGAGAAATTATAATTAACATCATTTTGAAAAATCTAACCATTTAAATTATTCCTAAAAGCTTGCACGATATAATACACATAAATCTTATAAAGAGCAGCATGAAAAAGGTTAAAAATAAGGCATAACTCTGTGTGAATATCAGCAGCAAAAGAAGGTCTCTCGTTTTGATTAATGTAACATTCTAACGAAGATTTCAATGCAGAACATTTAAACGATGAAATATTTATGAGCGTGACGAATGTGCTCTCTCCATTATGAAGGCTTGTTTTACCAGAAGATGCGCTCCCGTCTCATAGTTGCTTGTGAGCATGCGCGCTTTTGGAAGAGTCGTAAAAGCATACACACGAACCATTTTCTCGTCACAAAACAGGCCGACGAGAAACACAACGAGGAAATCTGGAATCCTGACGAGAAAATAGAGAGCAGGTTCTCTATTTTCTCGTCGAGATTCTCGTCAAGTTTCTCGTCGTAAAACCATACACACGAACGTTTTTCTAGACAAAAAAACTCTCGCGGCACTTTTCTTGACTGTTTTGGACGAGAAAATCGGTCGTGTGTACGAGGCCTAAGAGAGGAGGGGGATTCGTGAGAGAGCTGGGGAGACATTAGTAAGAGAGGAGGGGGGTTTGGTGAGAGAGCTGGGGGTATTATTAAGAGAGGAGGGGGGAATTGGTGGGAGAGCTGGGGGGCATTAGTAAGAGAGGAGGGGGATTGGTGAGAGAGCTGGGGAGCATTAGTAATAGAGAAGAGGGGGAATTGGTGAGAGAGCTGGGGGGCATTAGTATGAGACAAGGGGGATTTGTGAGAGAGCTGGGGGACATTAGTAAGAGAGGAGGGGGGATTTGTAACAGAGCTGGGGGGGCATTAGTAAGAGACAAGGGGGATTGATGAGAGAGCTGGAGGGGCATTAGTAAGAGAGAAGAGGGGGAATTGGTGAGAGAGCTGGGGGAAATTAGTAGGAGAGAAGGGGGAATTGGTGAGAGAGCTGGGGGGGCATTAGTAAGAGAGAATGGGGGTTTGTGAGAGAGCTGGGGGGCATTAGTAAGAGAGAAGGGGGATTGGTGAAAGAGCTAGGGGGCATCAGTAAGAGAGAAGAGGGGGAATTGGTGAGAGAGTTGGGGGCATTAGTAAGAGAGAAGGGGGATTTGTGAGAGAGCTTGGGGACATTAGTAAGCGAGAAGGGGGGATTGGTGAGAGAGTTGGGGGGCATTAGTAAGAGAAAAGGGGATTGGTGAGAGAGCTGGGGGACATTAGTAAGAGAGGAGGGGGATTCGTGAGAGAGCTGGGGGTTATTAGTAAGAGAGGAGGGGGATCTGGTGGGAGAGCTGGGGGGGCATTAGTAAGAGATAAGGGGGATTTGTGAGAGAGCTGGGGGACATTAGTAAGAGAGGAGGGGGGATTTGTGAGAGAGCTGGAGGGGACATTAGTAAGAGAGGAGGGGGAATTGGTGAGAGAGCTGGGGGGTATTAGTAAGAGAGGAGGGGGAATTGGTGGGAGAGCTGGGGGCATTATTAAGAGAGAGGGGGGATTGGTGAGAGAGCTGGGGGGCATTAGTAAGAGAGAAGAGGTGGAATTGGCGAGAGAGCTGGGGGGCATCAGTAAGAGAGAAGAGGGGAATTGATGAGAGAGCTGGGGTGGGCATTACTATGAGAGAATGGGGGATTGGTGAGAGAGCTGGGGGGTATTAGTAAGAGAGGAGGGGGGAATTGGTGGGAGAGCTGGGGGCATTATTAAGAGAGAGGGGGGTTGGTGAGAGAGCTGGGGGGCATTAGTAAGAGAGAAGAGGTGGAATTGGCGAGAGAGCTGGGGGGCATCAGTAAGAGAGAAGAGGGGAATTGATGAGAGAGCTGGGGTGGGCATTACTATGAGAGAATGGGGGATTGGTGAGAGAGCTGGGGGGCATTAGTAAGAGAGAAGGGGGATTGGTGAGAGAGCTGGGGGTGGGCATTAGTAAGAGAGAAGGGGGATTGGTGAGAGAGCTTAAGGCATTAGTAAGAGAGGAGGGGGAATTGGTGAGAGAGCTGGGGGTGGCATTAGTAAGAGAGGAGGGAGGGAATTGGTGAGAGAGCTGGGGGGGCATTAGTAAGAGAGAAGGGGGATTGGTGAGAGAGCTGGGGGGGGGCATTAGTAAGAGAGAAGAGGGGGAATTGGTGAGAGAGCAGAGGGGAATTGGTGAGAGAGCTGGGGGGGAATTAGTAAGAAAGGAGGGAGGATTGGAGATAGAGCTGGGGGGCTTAAGTAAGAGAGGAGGGGGCATTAGTAAGAGATGAAGGGAGAATTGGTGAGAGAGTTGGGGGGCATTGCTGAGAGTTGAGGGGCATTAGTAAGAGTGGAGGGCCGAGAGAGCATTGGTGAGAGAGCTGGGGGGGCATTGCTCAGAGAGCTGGGGGGGCATTGCTGAGAAATCTAGATTGTGGGCATTGGTGAGAGAGCTGGGGGGGCATTTGTGAGAGGTGATTGAGCTAGGGGGCATTGGTGAGAGAACTGGGTTTTGTTTAACCATACCCCTTAAGCCTCTCCCACCATTACGACTTTGGCCACACCCACATTTTGCTGTTACGTGGACCGCAGCTCACTTACTCCCTCAATTGTCCCTCATTCTGAAGTTCAAAAGTTGGGAGGTATGCGATAATCCACCTTCGCCTGAGTAGAAAAAAAATTCTTGCACCGGCTCTGGCTCCACCTGGGGGACAAAAGGCCCCTGCCCAAAGGTCAGGGTGTGGGCCAGTGCAGCAAGGAGCTGTGAGGTGTGCAGAGTATGCATGTGAGCACAGTGGTGCTGTGAGACGGTCTGAAGGACCACACAAAATGCCTAAGCTTTAGGCTTGAGCAGCAATGCTGCAAGAAATATACAGTATATGTATAACTTCCCTGACCCCAAGACCCTATAATGCTAAAAATAGCGTCTGCAAAGCGCCCTGAAACAGCCTCTGCTGTCTCTCCAGTTTGAAAGCCCTCGGGTTTTAACCCTTTCTCTGCCTCTAGCGGGGGGTAAAAGCGGCAAGCTAGCGGCCGAATAGCGCCTCAAAATTGACGGTAAAGCGCCGCTAAAAATAGCGGCGCTTTACAATCGACGCACCCACCACCCCACTGTGAAAGGGGCCAAGAAACATGTTGGTACCCCCAGCAACAGGGTAAGCTGAAGTTTCACCTCAGGGTGTAGACTATTAGTGGGATGTGAACAGGTGGGCTCCAGTCACTTTAAGATGAAAACAAAAAGTACGGTAAGTTTATTGCTCACACAGAAAACCCCAGAGAGAGAGGTATAGGGCATAGGACACCCATGAACCAGCAGATTTAAAAAAGGGGAACAAAAGTACTCATAATCTTCACAGACAGATAACCTTATAGATGCCCCGGCATTCTTTGATTGTAGCTCTTGACTGTAAGGCACTTGTTAAATCATCTGCCATTACCCTGGGGAGAAGACTCCATACTCCAGTGAGGTTCAAGCTCTACACCCAAGCTTTTCCTGGCTCTTCAAGACATCTGGAGGACCTCCATGGCTCCTCAATCCCTATACTCCACAGGCTAGGCCCCAAATACAGCCACATGTTCACCCTCTCAGGCAGCAATCATAAAATGTTTTAGCAACAAACACACACCCCCTTAGGCAGGAGGCCCAGGGGAGGACAGACTGTATATGTATACCCTCTCCCAGCATGCACCAGTGGCAAGGAAATCCCTACTGGTTGACCAGGGTGAGAATAATATCCATGACTCTGATCAGTGTAGCGCTCATACTATTGCCAGGAGGCAGCAGTGCCACCTGCTGGCAGCAGAAGGATACACACAGTAACTAGAGCCCAGGCAAGCCTTATGCCGCATACACACAACCGTTTTTCATGACGAGAAAAATTCCATTTTCTAAAATGGTCTTTAAAAACGATCGTGTGTAGGCTCCAGAGCATTTTTCTCGACGCGAAAAATGGGCATTAAAGATTTAGAACATGCTCTATTTTTTATCGTAGTTTTTCACGTTGTCGTTCTTCTTGTCGTGAAAAATGGCCGTGTGTACACTTTAATGACGGGAAAAAAGCGCGCATGCTCAAAAGCAAGTGATGAGAGGGAAACGCTCGCTCTGGTAAAACTAGCGTTCGTAATGGAGAGAGCACATTCGTCATGCTGTAAATTATTGCATCGTTTAATGCAGCACATTCTTTTCTTTGTTATAATGCTACAATAATCAAATTATTTTGCTGCTGATATTCTCACCAAGTTATGACAAACTTGTTTCTTTATTATTTATTGTGATCTCATGAATAATCTTTATTTTTTGTAAGCCAGATCTCCCTAAAAAAAAATATATATTTTTACAATCTTTTATTGAAGATGTTATTTTTTGGTTATTATTCGGATAATATTTTAGACTGATTTCCCTTCTTTTTGGTATTTTTGAGTGGGTCAAGTTACCACAACAACATTATTATTTAGTATTATTTACCCTCAAGGAGGTTAGTGTCCCTTGTTAATTTGAAAAAGGTTTTTTGAAATGTCCCTGCCTACTTACTAGCAAATTCATTATTTTTAATAAAAACACATGGTCAATTTTTGTCTGGAAACAAAAAATCCATTTATTCTGGTATAAAAACAAATTAAAGGTGAAGGCAAAACAAAAACACAGGTAAAAGAAAAACAAAGAAGACAGGAAGACAGCACTGGAGACCCTGCTTAACCATTTAACGACCGCTCACTGTATATATACGTCGGCAGAATGGCACCGACAGGCACAATCACGTAGAGTGTACGTGATTGCCTTTGTACAGTTGGGGGGTCCAATCGGACCCCCCTCCTATACAGTGAGCGGTGGCTAAGTGTCCGGGAGCGTTCCGGGATGAGGGGGCAGCCATTCGTTTCTGGCCACCCCCTCGCGATCGCTCCCGGCGAATGGAAATGCCCCCTCTGTCTGTGTCAGACAGAGGGAGCAGGAGGAAGTGATGTCATCTCTGGTGCGGCGCTCACATATACCGAGCGCCGTACAAGAGAAGATATCAGGTCAGTGCACACAACACTACACTGACACCAGGACACATAGGGACATAAATCGCCCCCCCAGGCCCCCCCAGACACCCCAGATCACCCCCCCAGCCCCCAGTCACAGTGTCACTGATTGCAGTGACCATTTATTTAGTGATCACTGCAATCAGTGACATTTGTGACTGTAAAAGTGTCACCAAAGTTTAGTCTTAGGTCCAGTGTAGCCCCCTAACCCCCCCTAATAAAGGTTTAACCCCCTGATCACCCCCCAGATAACCCTTTCACCCCCTATCACCACTGTCGCTTAGCGATCATTTTTCTGATCGCTGTCTTAGCGTCAGTGATGCCGATCGGCAGCCAGTAATTTTTTTTAGGTTCGCCGCAGGTTTTTATAGCGTCAGGTACCCCAATATATTATCTAATAAAGGTTTAACCCCCTTGATCGCCCCCCATGTAACCCTTTCACCCCCTATCACCACTGTCGCTAAGCAATTGTTTTTCTAAACGCTGTCTTAGTGTCGGTGATGCAGATCGTAGCCAGTATTTTTTTTTTAGGTTCGCCGCATGTTTTTATAGCGTCAGGTACCCCAATATATTATCTAATAAAGGTTTAACCCCCTTGATCGCCCCCCCAGGTAACCCTTTCACCCCCATCACCACTGTCGCTAAGCAATCGTTTTTCTAAACGCTGTCTTAGTGTCGGTGATGCAGATCGGTAGCTGGTAATTTTTTTTAGGTTCGCCGCAGGTTTTTATAGCGTCAGGTACCCACATATATTATCTAATAAAGGTTTTAACCCCCTGATTGCCCCTAGTTAACCCTTTCACCAGTGATCACCATATAAGTGTTACGGGTGACGCTGGTTAGTTAGTTTGCTTTTTATAGTGAGAAAAAGGGGGGGACAGCGGGTATACTCAGTACCCAGGGATTTTTTGAAAACACGGTGCTTGATAGAGATAAACACAATTGTCAAAATCAATAAAAGATTAAATTTTATTACATGAAGCATAAAAACAATACACAAAATTATTAACCATCCTTCAAGATATGTAGGTCAGTTTTCAAAAAGATGCAATTCACTGCTTGATTTCCACTCAACTAGTTTCGCTCCCAGCGGAGCTTCTTCAGGAGTGTAATAGAGTAATAGCAGGTTTAAACTGTGAATACAGGATGTACAACAATTAGCAACATAGAATGGTTAAAAGTATGTAAGACTTTAATGTTGAACATTTCAGAAAAATTAATAAATTGACGTGCCCAAAGCACGCTAATGGTTAAGTAGTTCATAAGGGTAGATCATTAACACAATAGATCCGTTCACACTGAAATGGTGATGGCCCATGCTGAGCATCATACAAACACATATGTATACACTCACCGACTTACATGTGTAGCTACAAACTGGAAGAACAAATGGCATTTCCACTGGTATTAGTTGACCGGTTTGCCCAATCCACTGAAACAACCCATAGGGTTAGCAACCAGTGTGAACGGATCTATTGTGTTAATGATCTACCCTTATGAACTACTTAACCATTAGCGTGCTTTGGGCACGTCAATTTATTAATTTTTCTGAAATGTTCAACATTAAAGTCTTACATACTTTTAACCATTCTATGTTGCTAATTGTTGTACATCCTGTATTCACAGTTTAAACCTGCTATTACTCTATTACACTCCTGAAGAAGCTCCGCTGGGAGCGAAACTAGTTGAGTGGAAATCAAGCAGTGAATTGCATCTTTTTGAAAACTGACCTACATATCTTGAAGGATGGTTAATAATTTTGTGTATTGTTTTTATGCTTCATGTAATAAAATTTAATCTTTTATTGATTTTGACAATTGTGTTTATCTCTATCAAGCACCGTGTTTTCAAAAAATCCCTGGGTACTGAGTATACCCGCTGTCCCCCCCTTTTTCTCATATTAAATTACAATGGGATGTGGTGCTTTTTGATTTGACCAAGAGTACCCCAATATATTAGTTTTCAAATACCCGGGTGTTACCCACCCTTCTCTCTCTGGGGTGCTCTTGTACTTAGTCAAATCATTTTTGTATAAATTTATGCAGTATCCCGCTTGATTCTCAAGTGCGATACCAATACTATTTAAGGACCATTCCAAATTTTTAATAACATTAGTATGGTGTTCATGCATCTATGTACTGTTGCAAAGTGCTGAATCTATTTGTTTATTTTTCTCTTTTTTTTTTTTTTTTTTTTTGGTTTCTTTCTTATTATCCTACTCTTTATCCTTATTCATTGGTGCCTTTTCACTGTTATCTTGTTCATTTGTCCCCTTGTAGTACCAACATGGCAAGCTACTGCGGTAATGCTTTCGAAGGCTACATGGACAAAATCCACAAGGCTCAAAACACTGCCAGTGGAGGTCTGTCCATGGATCGCTTTATCATGAGACTCCAACGGATGTTGGAAAGAAAGTCCAGACTATTTTGGAATAGATGGTACTTTCTTAAATATATAGAGGACAATGTTGTCCCTTGGGGTCTTTGAGTTCAAATTTTTCCTACCTTGAACCAAATTGATCCTGCATTCAAAGCAGAATGGGAAATTAACCTCCAAACCTGTTCCATCCACATGATGGAACTATTGAATAAACAATACGCTTCTGATTTGATTGCTATTGATAGAGAAATTGAAGACCTCTATAAAGCCAATGAAACCATCGTCTCTGATGAATCGTTTATAGTCAGAGAAACTTCCTTAAAAGCTGATTTGGAGGTGTTTGTCTCCAATATTCTTAAAACCAAAGAAAAAAAGTTTGTCAGGGACAAATTGGCATACGATAATATTCAGGCCTACAATTGGGGCACGAGTTTCAAAAGCCGCAGACGTTTTCAAAATACTAAACGTCAATCAAATGAATCATACCATGATCCTAGTGAATCTGACTCTTCTGCTTCCTCTTTTTCTTCCTCACAGGCACCAGAGGCACTCCCTATGCCTAAAACTCACGGCTTTTTTCAGGCCCGTAATGGTAAGACATCCACTAAATCTTTCCCTTCTCAGCGCACTGCCTCGTCTCGGGCACCCATCACGACCAGGGCAACCTCGGCCAAAATCTCCTCAACTTCCGGCACTGCGATGACACATTCTATCCAACCACTCATCACTCCCATCTCCACCTCAGCCCTCACTTCCTCACTTGCGGCACAGGTAAGCAATTCTGCGCACCCTTGTCTTTCCAATCAGGCGGATTTTCGGCTGGCTCAGCCAGCTCCGTCGTTGGCACTAGACCCAAGGAAGCAGGTAAATTCAGATCCACAGAATCAAAAATTCTCGAAAACGAACTTGAGGTAATCAATTTGTCCTCATATGCATTGACCCCTGATCAGATCTCAGTTTTAAAACTGGGACTTACTTTTTGCCCTACTCACCAAATTGATAAGTTCGAACTCATCAAAGATTTAAATCTATTTTCCAGGAAATTACTATTCCGAGTTCTTTATGACAAACCCGAAGATCAGTCTCAGACTACCACTCTGGCCAATCCTTTATGGCAGGAAATGAACATTGAGGACTTAAAGGCTCTTGAGGAACTCATGGAGCTATGGGAGGAGGGCAACGTTGACCTCACGGACCTTGATGAGGCACGGGCTCTAGAGGAACAGTGTATGTCAACGTTGCCCTCCCCTCCCCCCCAGGCCCCATCCTCCTCTAATCCTTTGGTAATAAAATCTGTTCAACGGGAATACAAACCCAAATCCAATTTATTCCCATTACTACAGGGAAATCCTAATATTTGGGCTTTCACAAAACAGGTGACGTTGGAGATAAACCAGTCAAACTGGAAATCACAGGCCGATTCCAATCTTAGTGATTCTCAACGTGAGGCATTGCGATCTCTACAGCTCAACAAAGAGATTATCATCAAGCCCTCCGACAAGGGGGGCAACTTGGTGGTTATGAACTGTTGTGACTATGAGCAAATGGTCATGAACCTACTGACCAACAAAAGTTGGTACCGGAAAGTATCTAGTGCTCATTTGCATCTGGTTACTGAACGGTACAGACATTTGATCGGCAGTGCATATCATGATGGTTTAATCACCAAAAAAACTTGGGAATTTCTCAGTGTCACCAATCCTAGAACCCCCACTCTCTATGCATTACCTAAAGTTCACAAGAACTTGTCCTCTCCCCCGGGACGTCCTATTGTCTCGGGCAATGGTTCCCTGACAGAGACGGCTAGTCAACTGATCGATGACTTTCTCAGACCTCATGTTGAAGGGCTGGTATCGTATCTACAGGATACAACTGACCTTTTAAGAACCTTAGATGGCATTTCTGTGCCTGAGGGATCTTGGTTGGTGGCACTTGATGTTGAGGCCCTCTACAACTCCATACCACACCAACTTGGTGTGGAGGTTGTGGAGGGCTTCATCACCGAGGATAGGGGCATCTCTCGGGCCTATATCTCGTTCATTTTGAACCTTCTCGAATTCATTTTATCTAACAATATTTTTTTGTTTGGAGACTCCCACTACCTCCAGATACAGGGGGTGGCAATGGGGACCAAGTGTGCCCCCTCCTACGCGAACCTGTATCTGGGGGGGTGGGAGAGAAAACTCTTTTTTAGAGAGGATTTACAGAGCCATTTGGATTTTATCCCAATATGGCGACGATTCATTGACGATATTTTCTTTATTTGGACCGGCCCCAGAGATGCCCTTACCACTTTCCTTGATTCCTTAAAGATCAATAACTTTAATCTCAAATTCACTTTTGAAATTAGCCAAAGGGAGTTGACCTTTCTGGATCTCAAAATCAACATCAAAACTGATGGTACCATCAGCACCTCCCTTTATCGTAAATCTTCGGCTGGAAACTCCCTGCTGCATGCAGGGAGTGCCCATCCCAAACCTCTGATCTCAAGTGTGCCCTATGGGCAATATTTGAGATTGCGGCGGAACTGTAGCAGTTCAAAGGACTTTGAACATGAGGCTAAACTATTGAGGGCCCGTTTTTTAGAACGAGGTTACAGCAACAAGTGCCTTAAAAAGGCTTATGCTAGAACCAAAAAACAAAATAGAAGTGCTCTTCTGCATGGTCCCAAGAAAACAAAATCTGACCCGGGTGTTAGGTTGATAACTACATTTTCAAACCAACACCAACAGGTGCGCCTCATCCTACAAAAATACTGGTACCTACTAACCAGCGATGATCAAATTTCTAAATTTATCAAACCGTATCCACAGATCACCTACAAGAGAGCGCGATCTCTACGAGACACTCTGGTCCATAGCCACTTTTCTTCATCGCCGTCTAATCCCATCCCGTTTAGGGGCACTAGGCCTTGTCATAAATGTAAATTCTGCAGATATTTACATTCCTCCTCCACGGTTACTCTTCCGGACGGACAAGTACACAGACCTATGTTTTCAGTCACGTGCCAATCCATTGGTATAGTATACTTAATGCAATGCCAATGTGATGCATTCTATGTCGGCAAGACCAAAAGGCCCTTCTTTCACCGTGTCAGAGACCATGTTTCTCTGATAAGGAAAAAGAAAATGGAAACCCCAATTAGCCGGCATGTAGGTCTGTTTCATCAATTTGATAGTGCAGTAATGCATTTTTCCGCCTTAGAACACATTCCCCCAGGGGAGAGAGGAGGGAATTTTGATAAAATTCTACTGCAGAAAGAGGCCAGATGGATCCATAGGTTATCAGCTCTTAGGCACCCTGGTTTAAACGATGCCTTTAGCTTTAAGCCGTTTTTATAGAGTTCTGCCGTGAATTACTATAGCATTGTTCGTCCAACATTTACTCCATTATCTAATATTCATCAATATATTTTTTTAATTTTTTGCTATACTGTTATAAATTCAAATTGAGTCCAGTTATCATTTTTTCATTTCATATTATTTTATCTTCAATCTTTTTTCATTTCTTTATCTCACTTAGATTCATCCCTTGCAACACTTTGCATTCCTCATATATTAACACATGTTTCCTAAGTTGGAAAGTTTAACTTACAATGTATTTTTCATGATTCATGTAATCCGTCATACTGTATGTTCATGTTCCATCCTGAGCTTCACCAGTTCCGCCCATTTGCTTTACTTCAGACCCTTGCTACAAATTGGGTTTACTCTTTGTGAAAAATTGGCATTCTAGTTATTATCTAATTTCGATTATTTATCTACTTGGGTGACACAATGTGTCCCTGTATAATAATAAAAAATTTTTCATACCAAATTTATTTTCTCTATATTGCATCTGGTATTTGCTGACTGGCTCAATTCATGATTCACCCCGGGCAACCATACGGACGCCCGGGGGCCCCCTGCTTTGATATACTCGTGATGCCAGTCGAGCTTTCAATGGGGTGCCCCAAATTGATGATCAATGTTGACAGTCATTCTGTGAGTTCCACCTGCGCTGCTTCAATATAGATTTTGATTATTAATGTCATTACACCATATATATATTCTTGTTCCCACTCTCTCAATGACGCTGGGTTCATTTACTATTATCTATATATTCTGTTTTCCCTTATTCAAGATGGCGCGGCTGGCCTCAGCAGCGTCCAGCTGACTGACACACACCTCGCTTGGTGTGTGACACGCCACGTTGGCTGCTGTCTCAATGACGCTCACGCCAGTCCAACTCTTGGACGGCGGTGCGCGTCATCATTGATCCACCAATGTACGTCCGCATCGCGGCGATGACGTCAGACGCCGCCGCGATGGGGGTATTTTAAATGCGGCTCCGGTCCGCCGACAGTCTGCGAGGATCTTTCGCCGCCCTGGGGCTTGGAGATATACCTGCTCCAGCCGGACGGATTCTGACCCCTTTTCAACTTGCCCAGGTAGGCTGCTGTTATGGACAATCGCTTGTCCGCTGTGTTGATAACTTTCTCCTCGCAGTGGCCGAGGTTGCTCATCACTTTGTCTGCTATATTTTTTTATTTACAGCTGGTGACCAGCTCATCCATCCCACCCAACCATCTTGAGTGCAATGTAACCAGTGAAGTTATTTTTCACTATGTGTTTCCAATCATTCAGCCCGAGGGTTTGTCTTTCTTAGCACAAATAGACACTTTGTGCTCTATAAGGATTTTTACAACTCCCTATTGGCATACTGCTGACTTTGGATCTAGTGACCCATACTAACAACCTCTCAAGGTAAGAGGTTGTCTTTCCATCCATTTCAGGATGAATTATGTTGAATTTGCTAGATTTAACATCTATTCACTATATACCTTTTGTATGCTTTCTATTTCCAGTCTTCAATAGATTTTCTTTACCCTTGTGGTTGCTAACCCTATGGGTTGTTTCAGTGGATTGGGCAAACCGGTCAACTAATACCAGTGGAAATGCCATTTGTTCTTCCAGTTTGTAGCTACACATGTAAGTCGGTGAGTGTATACATATGTGTTTGTATGATGCTCAGCATGGGCCATCACCATTTCAGTGTGAACGGATCTATTGTGTTAATGATCTACCCTTATGAACTACTTAACCATTAGCGTGCTTTGGGCACGTCAATTTATTAATTTTTCTGAAATGTTCAACATTAAAGTCTTACATACTTTTAACCATTCTATGTTGCTAATTGTTGTACATCCTGTATTCACAGTTTAAACCTGCTATTACTCTATTACACTCCTGAAGAAGCTCCGCTGGGAGCGAAACTAGTTGAGTGGAAATCAAGCAGTGAATTGCATCTTTTTGAAAACTGACCTACATATCTTGAAGGATGGTTAATAATTTTGTGTATTGTTTTTATGCTTCATGTAATAAAATTTAATCTTTTATTGATTTTGACAATTGTGTTTATCTCTATCAAGCACCGTGTTTTCAAAAAATCCCTGGGTACTGAGTATACCCGCTGTCCCCCCCTTTTTCTCATATTAAATTACAATGGGATGTGGTGCTTTTTGATTTGACCAAGAGTACCCCAATATATTAGTTTGCTTTTTATAGTGTCAGGGCACCCGCCGTGTATATAACCCAATAAAGGTTTAACCCCCTGATCGCCCGGCGGGTGATATCAATTAGGTTTTAGCATCAGAGAGGGTCTGAGTCACACTCCAGGCAGCGTCAGGTTAGTGCCAGTAACGCTAACACCCACGCGTGAAGCATACACCCCCCTTAGTGGTATAGTATCTGAACAGATCAATATCTGATCTGATCAGATCTATACTAGCGTCCCCAGCAGTTTAGGGTTCCCAAAAACGCAGTGTTAGCGGGATCAGCCCAGATACCTGCTGGCACCTGCATTGTGCCCCTCCGTCCAGCCCAGGCCACCCAAGTGCAGTATCGATCGATCACTGTCACTTACAAAACAAAAACACACATAACTGCAGCGTTCGCAGAGACAGGCCTGATCCCTGCGACTCCAGTGCTGTAGGAGGTGATTTCACCACCACAGTTAAAAAAAAAAAGCAAATATGCCAAAGCATTGGGGCAGCAGGGGCGGAGGAGCGATTTTGCTCCTAATGCCGCGTACATACGGTCGAAATTCCGACGGAGGCTTGCCCGTGGAAAAGTCCGACCATGTGTGTGCGGCATAACTTTTTTGCGGGAGGATGCCCCCATGCTTCGGCATATATAAATGGTGCGTGTATGCCCATCATTGGAAGTGGGTGGATGAAGGGCGGTATTCTAATGGTGGGCATACCCACCGATCAATCTCTTTTTTCGTTCAGCCAACTGGCTGCATGAAATAAAAAGATTACAATACATGTCCAACAAGGACCAGCAACGTACTGGTATGTTGCTGGACTTTGAATGTTTATACCAGAATGATGCCTGTGGGTTTAGGTATCATCTTGGTATCATTCTTTTCAGCCTGCGGCCGGCTTTCATGTAAAAGCAATCCTAGCGGCTAATTAGCCTCTGGACTGCTTTTACAAGCAGTGGGAGGGAATGCCCCCCCCGGATATAAAAAGCGCCATTGGGAAATTGGGAAAGCATTTTATCACACCGATCTTGGTGTGGTCAGATGCTTTGAGGGCAGAGGAAAAATCTAGGGTCTAGAAGACCCCAGTTTTTTCAAAAAAAGAGTACCTGTCACTACCTATTGCTATCATAGGGGATATTTACATTCCCTGAGATAACAATAAAAATGATAAAAAAAAAAATACTTGCAAGGAACAATTTAAAAATAAAATAAAAAAGCAAAATTAATAATAATAAAAAAAAAAAAAAAAAAAAAAGCACCCCTGTCCTGCCCTGCTCTTGCCCAATGGCGAACGCAAGCGTCAGTCTGGCGTCATATGTAAACAGCAATTGCACCATGCATGTGAGGTATCACCGCGAAGGTCAGATCGAGGGCAATCATTTTAGCAGTAGACCTCCTCTGTAAATCTACTGGGGTAACCTGTAAAGGCTTTTAAAGGCTTTTAAAAATGTATGTAGTTTGTCGCCAATGCGCGTTTGTGCGAAATTTTAAAGCATGTCGTGTTTGGTATCTATGTACTCGGCCTAAGATCATCTTTTTTATTTCATCAAACATTTGGGCAATATAGTGTGTTTTAGTGCATTAAAATTAAAAAAAGTGTATTTTTTAACCCAACAAATGCGTTTGAAAAATCGCTGCGCAAATACTGTGTAGAAAAAAAAATGCAACACCCACCATTTTAATCTGTAGGGCCTTTGCTTTAAAAATATATATAATGTTTGGGGGTTCAACATAATTTTCTTGCAAAAAAAAAAATGTTTTCATGTAAACAAAAAGTGTCAAAAAGGGCTTTGTCTTCAAGTGGTTAGAAGAGTGGATGTAAGCTTCCTAATGTTGTGTATAAAATGCCAGAACAGTTCAAAACCCCCCAAATGACCCAATTTTGGAAAGTAGACACCCCAAGCTATATACTGAGAGGCATGTCGAGTCCATGGAATATTTTATATGTTGACACAAGTTGCGGAAAAACGACAATTTTTTTTTTTTTTTTTGCACAAAGTTGTCACTAAATGATATATTGCTCAAACATGCCATGGGCATATGTGGAATTACACCCCAAAATACATTCTGTTGCTTCTCCTGAGTACGGGGATACCACATGTGTGAGACTTTTTGGGAGCCTAGCCATGTACGGGACCCCAAAAACCAAGCACCGCCTTCAGGCTTTCTAAGGGTGTAAATTTTTGATTTCACTTCTCACTGCCTATCACAGTTTCGGAGGCCATGGAATGCCCAGATAGCACAAAACCCCCCCAAATGACCCCATTTTGGAAAGTAGACACCCCAAGCTATTTGCTGAGAGGTATTGTGAGTATTTTGCAGATCTCGCTTTTTGTCACAAAGTTTTGAAAATTGAAAAAAAAAATATATATATATATATATATATATATATATATATATATATATATTTTCTTTCTTAATTTTCAAAAACAAATGAGAGCTGTAAAATACTCGCCATTCCTCTCAGCAAATAGCTTGGGGTGTCTATATTCCAAAATGGGGTCATTTGGGGGGGTTTTGTGCGATTTTGGCATTTTATGGCCTTCGAAACTGTGATAGGTAGTGAGGAGTGAAATCAAAAATTTGTGCCTAGAAATCCTGAAGGCGGTGCTTGGTTTTCGGGGTCCCGTACGCGGCTAGGCTCCTAAAAAGTCCCACACATGTGGTATCCCCGTACTCAGGAGAAGCAGAAAAATGTATTTTGGGGTGTAATTCCACATATAACCATGGCATGTGTGAGCAATATATCATTTAGTGACAACTTTTTGTAATTTTTTTTTTTTTTGTCATTATTCAATCACTTGGGACAAAAAAAATTATATTCAATGGGCTCAACAGGCCTCTCAGCAATTTCCTTGGGGTGTCTACTTTCTAAAATGGGGTCATTTGGGGTGGTTTTGTGCCATTTTGGCATTTTATGGCCTTCGAAACTGTGATAGGTAGTGAGGAGTGAAATCAAAAAATTGCGCCCTTAGAAATCCTGAAGGCGGTGCTTGGTTTCCGGGGTCCCGTACGCGGCTAAGCTCCCAAAAAGTCCCACACATGTGGTATCTCCGTACTCAGGAGAAGCAGCAAAATGTATTTTGGGGTGAAATTCCACATATAACCATGGCATGTGTGAGCAATATATCATTTAGTGACAACTTTTTGTAATTTTTTTTTTTTTTTAGTCATTATTCAATCACTTGGGACAAAAAAATAAAAAATTCAATGGGCTCAACATGCCTCTCAGCAATTTCCTTGGGGTGTCTACTTTCCAAAATGGGGTCATTTGGGGGGGGGTTTGTACTGCCCTGTCATTTTAGCACCTCAAGAAATGAGATAGGCAGTCATAAATTTAAAGCTGTGTAAATTTCAGAAAATGTACCCTAGTTTGTAAGCTCTATAACTTTTGCGCAAACCAATAAATATACGCTTATTGACATTTTTTTTACTAAAAACATGTGGCTGAATACATTTTGGCCTAAATGTATGACTACAATTGAGTTTATTCGATTTTTCTTATAACAAAAAGTAGAAAATATCATTTTTTTTCAAAATTTTCGGTCTTTTTCCGTTTATATCGCAAAAAATAAAAATCGCAGAGGCAATCAAATACCATTAAAAGAAAGCTCTACTTGTGGGAAGAAAAGGACGCAAATTTCGTTTGGGTACAACATTGCATGTCCGCACAATTTACAGTTAAAGCAGCGCAGTGCAAAATTCTGAATTCACCTCTGGTCCTCTAGCTACCAAATGGTCCGGGGCTTAAGTGGTTAAATAAGTGCAAACACAGATCACCACAGCAAACAACCAAGGATGACAAGAAGAAAATTGGGACCATGAGAAGGACATATCATAGAATTATTTTTTGGTCTTCTTTGTAGCCTTCTTTGCAACCTTCCCTGCAGCCTTCTCTGCAGCCTTTGCTAACCGTGTCTTTGGAGGCTGTGTCCCTGGAAGAGATCTTGTGGCAGGAGCAGGAACTGGAGCAGAAGCAGGAACATGAGCAATCTCCACAAGGTCGGTATAATCGGTGAGCTTCCCCATCATGCCCATGTTGACCGCCTTCAATATGATGGTCTCACATCGGAGACGCTGGCCCATGTCCATTGTTGGCAGTTTGTGCCCAATAAGGGCAGCAAATCCCTCTGCAGCAGTGGGGGGCACTCTGAGGCCTCCCTAATTAGGGCCTGTGTCTCCTCCTCCATCTGTATAAGCCTCCTGGCCCTTTTTGGTGGAATGCGTAGAGGAGGTATCTGGGGCCTGGTGTTACGCTGTGTCCCACTGGGGCCTGCCTCCTCCTGGGTCCCACTGGCTCACATTTTCTCCCCCCTCATCCTGGCTTTGTTCTGTCTGTGTATCAAAAAAGGTACATAGTTAAATTTTGGTCTTCATCTATCACACACATTTTTCACCTCATGACAGTTGCAAATTGAATGCTGATAAATATTAAAGACAATCATTCTGACCCCTGCATTTTTCATTCTTGTCCCCATCATTTTTGGCCACTACTGTCTATTAATACGTCAAACACTTTTTGTTAAATCTTTAAATTTTTCGCACTAGTAACATCTATTTTACATCATTATACTTTCAGTACAAGAAATCTTTAGCTAAATACTATACCTGGCTCCAAATGGTAAAATCAGGCTCCTCCAGGAATTTAGGTTGTTCCTCCAAAGAAGGTTGAACTTGGCTGCAGGGAAGGCTGGAGGGTTGGCTGCAGGGAAGGCTGGAGCTACTTCTGGGGGGAAGGCTTGAAAGGGATTCCCTTGCTTCCAGATGGTCATCAAGGAAGTTTAGCTGACTGTAGTACCACAGATTTGGCTTGTAAATTTGATCTGCAGCTGCTCCTGACCTCATTGATTTTAGGACTTTGTTGCGTTCAGTCCGATATGTGCCCCTAATGGTCCCAATTTCTTCTTGACATCCTCGATTGTTGCTGTGGGGATCTGTGTTTTCATAAATTCAAGCATGCTCTCCAGTACTATCTTCCTGGCTTCTTTATTTTTATTTGTCTTATTTTTTGTCTGCCATAAAACTGGAAGATTCTTCCACCTTTGCAGGAACTCTGACATAAATTCAGTATCTTTGAATACCTGCATGATTTCTGCAAGTCAAAAACCAGAAAAAAATACTAATGTCAGTCAAGACTCTACTACTAATCTTTCTCACCATATATAGGCCACAAACTCATCTACTGATCAGTCAAGTCTAAAAAAAATTACGTACCCTCTATCTACACGTTCGTTGCTTCCGGCTTCCGACCTTCTTCCACACACTGAACGTCGTTTTGACCCATGCGTATTACCGTTATATACACTGCACATGCGCGAAGCTCCGCACGCTTTCCCCGCCCCTGACGTTCGTTATACTACTTTCCCCGCCCCTTCTCGCTCGTCGTAATGCAAGAGAACATGGCGGACACTCTGCAAGTGACAACCTGAAATCGAGGAGGAAAGTCAGGAAGAACCACAGACCCACAGATCCCGGAGATACAAGGCCACAAACATGGCGTTCAAGGAGATGGTTGAAATGGTGGCAATATTGAGGAGGGAGGATTATGATGCAAAACATGGCCCATACAAAAAGCCTAATCAGGTCAAGGCCAAAATAATGGACAAAGTGGTGAAAACTCTGCAAATTTTATTTGGGGTGCGCAGATCAAAAGAACAGCTCCGCAAAAGATGGTCTGACATCAAGTTGAGGGAGCCGGAGCAATACCACAAAATTAAAAAAGTTATTAGAAAAAGTAAGTAATTTTCATGTTACTCAGATTTTTATTACTAGCATGGTGCTGCATGTGCTTTTTCTTTAATGTAGTACAAGATGTCAAGTTTCATGTTTTTGGCCACAATAATCGGTCGTAGGAATCATCGTTCATTCGCTCACTAATAATAATACAATGTTTTTGGTCGGATACAGTGTTAACTAAATTTGACCATGCCTATTTAGGCATGGTCAAATTTAGTTAACACTGTATCATACAAAAACATCGTAATTTAATTAGTGAGCGATTGAACGATGATTCCTACGACTGATATTGTGCCCAAGAACATGAAACTTGACATCTTGAACTGTTTATGTGTGAATATTTCTTTTTCGTACATCACGGGACACAGAGCGACATAGTCATTACTAATGGGTTATATAGTTACCGTCAGGTGCTGGCACTGGCAACTTCCAAAACCGGAAGTACCCTCCCCTATATAAGCCCCTCCCATCCGGGAGCACCTCAGTTTTTTGCCAGTGTCTAAGGTGTTGGCCAAGAAGAAACATGTGTTTTTCACTGAGCTTGCGTACAGGTTCTTTTGGGCCTCAGTAAGCTATTCCGGATCCGACCAAAAAAGCTTCATAGCTAAACGGTCGGTACCCGGGCCTTGCAGAGAAGAGCAAGGTTCTGCCTGTAATGCTTCTCTTAGGAGAGCTGGACCCTGGGATCCAGAGCTCTGGTCATACCCACGACCAAGATGTTTTCTGTGCAGGGTGCTATACAGGTCCAGGGGAGTGGAATCCTTGGGAACCCGGTCCCTGAAGGTTTGATTACAATGCCTGCCGTGATAGGTGAAGTTTGGGCTTTTGTGGACCAAACAAAGTCCTGCGGCGGGGAACAGGTAAGTGGGGGCCCCCAGGAACTTGGTTCTATTGGGGGACCCCCAAGCCTAATTTGTCTGTCTGTTACCTAACGGTATTCCCGCTAATATCTGTGCATGCCTGTAACTACTAAAAAAATGTAATAATTTTTAATGGTGGTCAAGAAAAAAAAAAAAAAAAAAGGAATGTTTTTTTATATATGTTTAGTATATTAAACTGCGGTACCTGTGTTTGTCCACTAGAGGCCGCTGTGGAATGTTTTTCTTGTCATATGGACTAGTTTCTTCTCAGAGAACAAAGTCCAGGCAGCTGGTGAGTTCTCCTACAGGAAACTGTTTCCTCTGCCCTGTTGCAGTGTTCGTCTATCCCCCGGCCTGCGGCAAAGGGGGCCCTGGCTCCTGTCCCTGGTTTCCATGTTTGAAAATTGGCGCCGAGGCGCACGTGGCCGCGCGCGTGCGCGTGCACGCGCCTCTCTATATAGAGGTGGCCGGAAAAAGGGGCGGGGCCTGGGGGATGACGCTCTGTGCGCGCCGCAGCGCTTCTGCGCATGTGCGGGCGTCCCAGCAGGTTTTTAAAAAGCCACATTATTGCAGTAAGCTGGCTATGAAGTACAGAGACAGAGCTGGCAACATTTAAAGGCATACAGCAAGCGGTTGATACAGGCATCCCCTAGAAAGGCACATTAGTAGACACCAACTGTTATATAGCAGCAATTGTGCTAGACTATTCTCAGTAAAAGTGGTGTATTACGGCTGGAATACCTCAGCTTTAGGCTTAGGAATATGCCGTCCAGTAGCTCCGGAACTGAATCTTCCAGGAAGCGAAGGGGGTCTCATCGGGCTCTGAGGATCTTGGGCATACTCCTGCTGCACCAGTCTCCCCTGAAGTTCAGAGGTAAGTGACCGTAGAGACCCCGCAGGGGTACTTGGTACTGTGGCTGTCCTCAGTCACCTGCTCCTGTGTATGTAACAGATGAGGTTTTTTCCTCAGCTCTGGGAGGATTAGAGAGAGATTGTCAACATTTATCGCTGCCTCCCTGTCAGGGAAAGCACGCCCGATCTCCGTCTCCTCCTTCAGAGTGCCTGTTAGCAGAGCAACAGTCCCATACAGGGATCGACCTGCCTGAAGGGGATCAGGATAAGGTTGATTCTGTTATAGAGGAATCAACAGTGGGGGAACCTTTTCTCAGCATCTCAAGCTGAAAGATTATGGGTTCAGTCTCTGACTAACATGGTCCGATCAGCATTTAAAAATGCACCTTGCGGAACCATCAACCACTACTGTATCCTCGTTGGGGTCGCTAGAAGCCCCCAGACTGTTTGTTCTTTTCCACTTCACCCTTTACTGAAAGGGCTCATTTACCAGGATTGGGAACGTCCTGAGAAAATATTTATTCCCCCAAGAGATTTCCGGTGGTCTATCCCATGGAGGATAAGTTCATCAAAAAAAAAAAAAAAAAAAAATGGAAGGTCCCTACAGTGGACGCAGCCATCTCTTGTATGTATAAATCACTGACATGTCCAGTGGATAATGTCCAAATGTTCAAGAACCCAATAGATAAAAGATTGGAGTCCTTATGAAAATCTGCTTGGTGATACAACCAGCAGTAGCAGCTATTGGGGTCTGCTAAGCAGTGAAGGATCAGTTGAAACAGGTCTTGAGGGACTTGACAGATCAGCAGGCTTTGCCCTAGCTGATCTACCTAGAGCCTTAGGCTTTGCGGTTGACGCCATAGAGGATTCAGTCCATCAGGCCTCCCGCCTTACGCTGTCTATAGTACATATGCGTAGGCTCCTATGGTTCAGAAACTGGTCTGCTGAAGCTCCCTGTAAAGAATGGCTGGTTAGCGTCCCATTTCATGGTGAACGCTTATTCAGGGAAAACCTGGACAAATATATCCAGAAAATTTCCAGCGGTAAAAATACGCTCTTGCCGGTTAAAAGCAGAGTTAGAGGTCCCTCTTTAAGAGGCCTGCTTCTCCAGTCCCTGGGGCATCGGCTGTGTAACAGTTCCGACGGCCTCCTCGGTTAAATCCCGGGGGTAAAAAACAGGGACAGTAGCAGGGTAATAAGAAACCCTGGGTCAGGGGAGGTACAAAACCTCCCCCAAAGTTAAATTCATTGAAGCCCCCACTCAGTCGGGTGGGGGGAGGACTCCAGTTGTTCGCAAAGAGACCTGGCGGGACACGATCAAGACAGATAGGTGCTCTCCGCAGTAGGTTTGGGATACAGTTTGGAGTTAAAAGACTCCCCTCCTTCCCATTTTGAGGTCAAACGTGCCAAGGGATCCCCGGAAGAGAGAGTCCCTCCTGTTGGCACTAGAACAACTATTACTCCAAGGAGTAATTATGGAGGTTCCCCTGGAAGAATGAGGGTTCGGGTTTTACTCAAACCTCTTTACAGTCCCGAAGCAAACGCGGACGGGAGGCCCATATTAATTCTGAAAAGGGCTATACAAATTCCTGTATATCAGGACTTTCCGATGGAGTCGATCCGATCGGTGGCCACTGCCCTACAAGGGGAGGATTGGTTAGCCACGATCGACATCAAAAATGCTTATTTGCACATTCCCATCTTTCCAGTCCACCAAAAATTTCTACGCTTTGCAGTAGAAGGGCGCCATTTTCAGTTCAGAGCCTTACCCTTCGGTTTGGCCACAGCACCAAGAGTGTTCACAAAAATTCTGGCCCTTTATTGGCCAATCTAAGAACACAAGGTGTAATGATAATGGCATATCTGGATGACTTGTTGCTGATAGACCACTCAGTGAAAAAACTAGACGTGGTCGTTCACAAGACGATCAAGTATCTGGAATCTCACGGTTGGATTATCAACCGAGACAAGTCAGCCCTAAAAACCAGTCAAAAGTCTGGAATACTTGGGGCTAAGGTTGGATTCAGGCCAGAGAAAAATATTCTTGCCTCAAGGAAAGGTGTTGTCTTTGAAAGATTTGATCCACTTAGTGGGTACAAAAAAGACAGCCGTCCATACGCCTGTATATGAGGCTGCTGGGAAAAATGGTGGCATCATTCGAAGCAGTACCCTACGGTCAATTCCATTCAAGGAATTTGCAAGGGGCCATACTGTCAGCCTGGAACAAAAAAAGTTCAGGCCCTAGACTTACAATGTCCTTGTCCCCTTCCGTTCGCAAGAGCCTCCGTTGGTGGTTGGTTCCCCAGAATCTGGAAAAAAGGAAATCCTTCAGTCCGATTTCTTGGAAGGTGGTCACTACAGATGCCAGCCTTATAGGCTGGGGAGCAGTACTGGAGCAATAGTCTCTCCAGGGCAGATGGTCGGATGCAGAAAAGGCCCTGCCCATCAATCTCTTAGAGATACGAGCAGCCCGGTATGCCCTAGTAGCATGGACATCCAAACTCCAAGGGTCCCCTGTCAGAATTCAATCAGACAATGCCACAGCAGTGGCATATATCAATCGGGGGGGCACCAGGAGTCGTGCAGCCCAAAGGGAAGTAAATTACATCCTGAGATGGGCAGAAAAATATGTCCCAGCCATATCTGCGGTATTCATTCCAGGAGTGGAGAATTGGAAGGCGGACTTTCTAAGTCGCCAGCAATTAGGCCCAGAGGAAGGGTCCCTTCACCCCGAGGTTTTCTGGACAATATGTCAGCGGTGGGGAACATCGGATATAGATCTTCTAGCATCCAGATTCAACGCAAAGGGGGATAGGTTTGTCTCTCGGACAAGGGATCCCCTAGCTTGCGGCTCGGATGCCCTAGTGTTCCCTGGGGATCAGTTCAAGCTGATATATGCATTCACACCGCCACAATGGTTACCTCGATTACTCCGCAGAATCAGGGTAGAAAAGAAACCAGTGATTCCGGTGGCTCCAGCGTGGCCCCGAAGAGCGTGGTACGCGGAGATTGTAAAATTTCAGTGGGGAGTCCTTGGACTCTCCCACGTCGTCCGGCTTTCGCAAGGACCGATATACCACCCTTCCTTACCAGCCCTAGGTTTGACGGCCTGGCTATTGAAGCCCACATTCTAAAAAAGAGAGGGCTCTCTAATGCTGTGGTATCTACCATGATCAATGCCAGGAAGCCGGTATCCAGGCAGATCTACTATAGAATCTGGAGGGCGTACATCGCGTGGTGTGAGGCCAAGAAATGGCATCCACATAAGTACGTAATAGGTAGGATTCTGGACTTCCTACAGTGGGCTGTAGATAGGAAGCTTGCCTTGAGTACTATCAAGGGTCAGATTTCGGCCTTGTCAATATTTTTTCAAAGGCCCTTGGCTTCGCATTCACTAGTCAAAGCCTTTATACAAGGAGTGATGCGTATTAGGCCTCCGGTTAATATTCCCATATGTCCATGGGATCTAAACTTGGTTCTGGCGGTTCTACAGAAACAACCATTTGAACCATTACAGCATATTTCCTTGGTGCTTCTTACCAGGAAATTGATTTTTCTAGTAGCCATTTGTTCGGCTAAGAAGAGTATCGGAATTAGCAGCTATGTCCTGTAAGGAGCCATATCTGGTTATCCATAAGGACAGAGTAGTGTTACGTCCTCATCCAGCCTTTCTTCCTAAGGTGGTATCGAGGTTTCATTTGAACCAAGATGTGGTTCTTCCTTCTTTTTTCCCCAAACCTACTTCGGTAGAGGAAAAGTTATTGCATTCTTTGGATGTAGTAAGAGCAGTTAAAGCTTATCTAAAAGCCACTGCTCAGATTCGCAGAACGGATACTTTGTTTATTCTGCCGGAAGGCCCCAGAAAGGGTCAGGCAGCGTCAAAATCTACTTTAGCCAAGTGGATTCGACAGGTCATAATACAAGCCTATAGCTTGAGAAGTAGACCGCCTCCGTTCAAAGTTAGGGCGCACTCCACGAGAGCAGTTGGAACTTCATGGGCAGTGCATCACCAGGCCTCCCTGGCTCAAATCTGTAAGGCCGCAACGTGGTCTTCAGTTCACACGTTTACTAGGTTCTACCAGGTGGACGTTAGAAGTCAGGAGGATGTCGCCTTTGGGCGCAGTGTGTTGCAGGCCGCAAAAGATCCTAATGTCTGATAGCGCTCAGCTTATATATGGTGTATCCCCCCCCTCATTTGGCATTGCTTTAGGACATCCCATTAGTAATGACTATGTCGCTCTGTGTCCCGTGATGTACGAAAAAGAAAATAGGATTTTTATAACAGCTTACCTGTAAAATCCTTTTCTTGGAGTACATCACGGGACACAGAGCTCCCACCCCTCTTTTGGGGACACTTATTGCTTTGCTACAAAACTGAGGTGCTCCCGGATGGGAGGGGCTTATATAGGGGAGGGTACTTCCGGTTTTGGAAGTTGCCAGTGCCAGCACCTGACGGTAACTATATAACCCATTAGTAATGACTATGTCGCTCTGTGTCCCGTGATGTACTCCAAGAAAAGGATTTTACAGGTAAGCTGTTATAAAAATCCTATTTTTTGGAACATGGTTGTGTAGATGTGTTGGTAACTACTGTATATTTAACTAATCTAACTGGATTCAGTGTACGGTAAGGCAGGGGCGGATCCAGAGTCTTTTCTCGGGAGGGGCACTGTTTTTTTTGTGGGAAATTTATCGGGGAAATGGCTGGTGTCGGCGCTTCAATCATCCCGGCACCAAGGTTGTTATGGTGTCAGGATGATTGAAGCACCTTAATTCTATTATTACATTGTAAGTAATATAAAATTAAATAGTTCAATGCAGAATCAGTGGGAGCCCCCAGTGTGTCACTTGCCCCGCCACCTGCAATTAGTGGGAGCCCTGAGCGTGTCACTTGCCACACGTTGCGGATTGTCACTTGCCACGTCACCTGCCACATCTTGTGGATTGTCACTTGCCACATCACCTGCCACACCTTGCAGATTGTCACTTGCCACGTCACCTGCCACACCTTGCGGATTGTCACTAGCTACACCTTGCGGATTGTCACTTGCCACTCACCTGCCACACCTTGCTGATTGTCACTTGCCTGCCACCAGATGCAGATTGTCATTTGCCACGTCACCTGACACAATTTGCGGATTGTCACTAACTTGCCTTCTAAGGTGTAGTTTTGGTTGTCTCTTGCTGTGTTCCAGACTCCCAGAGTCAGGCAGCAGAGAGATAATGTAATCTCTCTGCTGCCTGCACAGTGAGGGCAAAAGTCACTGCAGGAATGCAGGGCAGGCACGGGCGGTGAGAGATGAGCCTGCTCTCTCACTCTCACCTGCGTGGCCAACACACTGAGCAGCACGGTCTGCCCATGAACCGCGCCGCCCGCCCACAAACCGCGCCGCAAGCGGAGCTGCCTGCTTTCTTACCCGTTTGTGGAGCCGCACGCTATCGCACCTGCCCGCAGAGCGGCCCGACGTGACTCACTGATGTCACTCGTTGCTAGACGCCAAGTCGCCCAGGCGTTAGCAACGAGTGCAGGGAAGAGGCTCCACCCACCTCGTCCTCCGCTCCTGGTATCGTGTCAGTGCGCCGCGTAACTACATTAGACGAGTCTCTCTCTCTGCGCCGCTGATCAGCTGATGTGAGAAACTGAGACAGAGACTCAGAGAGGCAGCCGCAGAACAAGTACTGTATATACTGGAGTATAAGCCGACCCGAATATAAGCAGAGGCACCTAATTTTACCCAAAAAACTGGGAAAACGTATTGACTCGAGTATAAGCCTAGGGTGTCCATCTGCATGCCTCACTGTGCTCATGCTTCACTGTGCCTATGACTAGACTGATGTTTAACATGGGAGTCTATGGAAGGAGTGCCCAGCTTTGAAAAATCGGTTCTCCCCGGCCGTAGGTCTCCCAGACACCAAACTTTGCACACTTGTAGAAAAGACATGGGGCTACATGTGTGCCAAGTTTGGGGTCCAGGGGGACCAATGGCCGGTCAGTACCGGGTCCCCAAATCCGGGAGATCAGGTGCAAAAAAAAAAAAACAGAGCAAGCAAGTGAGTGTGACAGATGGTCTCGGGGGGGGGGGGCAATTGCCCTGTTGCCCCCCCCTGGATCCGCCCCTGCGGTAAGGAGAGTATGCTAAGCAGCTGGTTACACATCTGGATTCATTAGCACAAGTGTGGGCCACAAGAACAACCTTTTTATGGTGTCACACACAGGTGATCCAGTGGATACTTGGTGTGTTTCCATGTGTGAAACTTGACCAAAATAGATCAATGTACCAGCTTTGGTAATGGATAGAATCATGTGTTCAGCTTAGAAATATTGATGATTCATATTCCTCTTTCAGGCCTAAAATCTTTTTTTACTCAAGTATACCTTTTGTTTCAATCTCATATGGCTTCAAAGAGCTTTGAGACGGGAGCCTAGGAACCCCACACCTCCAAACCAAGACCCACAACCACAGAATGTGGAGGAAGAAGTGGAGGAAGTGGAAAATGGCACCACAACAGGTCAGTGTCATACACCACCGATTCAGGTAATAGATGTAGGCCTGCATATTTATAATACAAGGTGTGTTTCCAAATTTTAGGTGCTTTTCTGCCTGTGGAGCAAGAAAGATTCACCAGTCACAGTGCCCAGATGGTGATCAACGAAATCATGGTGTGCTCTTGTGACCTGGATCACATCAACCAAAACTTGCTCCAGATCAGGCAAAAGACCAAGCAACTGGAGCAAAGAATAAAAAAGATCAGAGATGTGCTTGGGAGGGTTTAAATATTGAATATGGCACCAAATTTTGCTTTTAATTTTGTTTGTTGTTTTGATTGTTTGTTTTGTAATGTTTTAGTTGTTTTTAGTACAAGTGTACATGTTGAACTTTACAAGTTACATATGGTTCATGCGTTTTAGCAAGATAAATACCCCCCAAAAAAAAAAAAAAAAAAAAAATATATATATATATATATATATATATATATATATATATATATATATACATATATATATATACATATATATATATATACATATATATATATATATATATATATATATATATACACCATTTTCTATTTTGTTAAAAAAAATACACATTTAAAATGTGCAATAATTAAAAATATTTTATACTCAACAATGTGTGGCTTCTTATATCAATGTTGCCTAAAAAAAAAAAAAAATGGGGGTGTTTACACTGACAATAATGGTTATTTACTAAAGAAAAATACACATGGCACTACAAGTGCACTAGGATAACCTAGGAGAAAGATTAAATCAACCCAAAGAAAAATAAAACAAGATGTTTTCATTATAAAGTACTTTTTTATTAATAGCAAACCTTCAAATGTCATCAGGCATTGCAATGGCCCCCTTACCCATAAAACAGTCCAAATAATGTTGGCGCACATCACGGCCGCTTTGGGGGGCCAAGCCTGCAGGGCCAGCTTCCTGGGCTGGCAATGCAAAATCTGAATATCGTGTGGCCTCAGGTCCAACTGAAGAAAAATAATTTGGAGAGTGTTTTTTTAGAAAATTATGTAGGATGCAACAGCACATTACAATGTCATTCCACTTGTACTCCGCCATATTTATTGAGGTCTGAAAAAGGCGGAAACGGCTGACCATGATGCCAAAGGCATTTTCAACCACCCTTCTGGCTCTCTCCAGCCTGAAATTAAAGACCCTCCTCTCAGGGGTGAGGGTCCTTTGGGGAAAAGGCCTCATCAGATTTGGACCTAGTGCAAATGCCTCATCTGCTATGAAAACAAAGGGTAGTCCCTCTTCATTCTCTGCCGCAGGTGGCAATGCCAGGTGATCCGATTGTAGCCGTTGGGCGAATTCCGTCTGGGCAAAAACTCCACCATCAGACATCCGCCCATTTTTCCCCACATCCACAAAAAGAAATTCATAATTGGCAGATACCACCGCCATCAGCACGATACTGTGGAACCCTTTATAATTAAAATAATAGGATCCCGAATGGGGTGGTGGCACGATGCGGACCTGCTTGCCATCAATGACTCCTCCACAGTTGGGAAAGTTTGAACGCTGGAAAAACACTGATTCCACATTCTGCCATTCCTGTGGCGTAGAAGGGAACTGTGGAGTCAAACAAGAAAAAAAATAATACTTTGATACATAAACATTACAAGCAGATTATCACAAAACATTCTTGGCAAAACATCAGTATAAAACATTAATTTTGAAGGAGTATTTTAATAAGAGCTAAAAAAATGAGCACTAATCAAATTCCTCACCCCCTCTGATGGACCAATTAAATAATTTTATGGGGGGGGGGTTCGAGATGAGTTGGGGACCTCAGAAATAAAGGCTCTAGCACTCTGTCTGAATTGGAACAAAAAAAAAAAATGAACACATTTTAGGGGGGGGGGGCAAGCACTACAATGGAGCTGACAAAAAACATTGGGAAGTGACTAGGCTAGGTGTGTTTGGGCCCAGGATAGAATTCTGGAGAGGTTGGTTATTGGAAATATGCATATATGCCAAAAAAGGAGCATTAAAAGCTTACAACATGCATGGGGACAAAAGGAACATTCACAGCATATTACAATCATGGTAATTAGGGACTGTTGAAAAAAATACTATACATTAGCAAGCATTAAATACATAGAATGTGAGGTTAAAGGACAAAACTTACCTTAATATAGTCCTCCTGCAGGACTTGGATTATGGCAGAACAGGTTTCTGGGATAAGGAGGCCCAGAGCCTGGGGGGAGATGCCTGTCTAGAACTTGAGGTCCTGCAAGCTTCTCCCTGTTGCCAGGTAGCGCAACATAGCAACTAGCCTCTGCTCAGCAGTGATGGCTACCCGCATAATGGTGTCCTGCCTGGTGATATAGGGGGATACAAAAGCCAAGAGCTGCTGAAAAACGGGGTCAGACATCCTAAGAAAATTCCTGTAGTCATCAGGGTTATTCTCCTGGATCTCCCACAGCAGAGGCATGTGACAGAATTGGCCCCGCTGGAGCAACCAATTCTTGGTCCATGAACTCCTCCTCACCCTGTTCATGGACTGGAGCTGGGATAAAGCAACAAGCCCAGCACCAAGCACAGCACGACCTCTGGGCCCCTTACAAAAAATAAAATAAAAATAATAATAATAATAATTTATAAAAAAAAAAATATATATATATATATATATATAATTGTAGCGTTACCCTCAACTAAGAGGGCCGCAGATTTGGTCTGGGCCCTGAGTACAGCTCCGCCAACCCCCGGCAATCTACTCGACCCTTTCTGGCACAGTTAGTTTAGGGGTATACACATTTAATACTTATAATTTATGAGAGACTCAGACACGGAGTAGTTATAAAGGAATAACAGATTTTACTTTCAGCTATGCAAAGGGAATGAACAGTGATAACAACTTGACCATTAGAATATTCACAGAGCCCTGCAATATTACAATATCAGTCACACTACACCATGGAGAAGGGGGGGGGTGGATAAGGAGACGCCACGTGGGGCGACTGTTAACTAGGCGCCCTGTGGCGCAATAACTAAACTAGGTCCCTAATGAAACAGGCCTGATTCCTAACTCTAGAACTCAGTCCTGTATGAATGATGGATTCTTCACCGGCATCTGTAGAGGTGGTGCACTTAAGAATAAACAACAATTGTAATCCAGGAAAAAGGAAAGTTGATAACTGACAACACTTCACTGGAGATCCTCTGGATCAGTCCTGCTGTGGATCTCCAGTGAGAGTCTTTAACATGAGGTAGTAGGCCTCGGCAGTTATAGGCACAGTACTAGCACACAGGTTAGGGAATGAGCTTACGCTCGCTCACCCGCCGGACACGATCTCCGTCCGGGACTTCCACCGGCTGTGACTTCACTCGCCCACAGCGGTTGCTGCGATCGGGTCCCCGATCCAATCCAGGCTGTAAGTAGAGATGTCGGATGCCACCCAGGCTCGCAGTGGGGTGGAAGGATCTTTGGTCGGCTGCGGAAGGCCCCAGGCTTCAGGCCTTACCCAGCACAGGTCTGCACAGGTGTATCAGTCTCTGCCGCCCCGTGTCCAAAGAGGCCGAGCCAGGCCTCGCCCCTTCCTTATATATCCCCATCCATGAGTCTCTGGGGCAGAAGCAAACATCCTGGGAACCAGTGGGGTTCTGGGAACAGTAGTTCGAGAGCATTTAAAGGAACCCCGCTACACAATTATTTTTATTTAAAAAAAAAGGGGGTTGCCATCCGGGGCCCTGGGGACCTCTGGGCGCCTTACAAAAAATAAATAAAAATTTATTAAAAAAAAAACAACATTTTTTTTTATTTTATTTTTTTATAAAAAACACATAAAAAAGGGGGTTACCATCCGGGGCCCCGGGGACCTCCGGGCCTCTGGGGACCTCTGGGCCCTTTAAAAAAAAAAAATTATGAAAATAAATATTTTTATAAAAAAAAAAAAAAAGGGGGGGTTGCCATCCGGGGCCCTGGGGACCTCTGGGCCTCTTACAATTTTTTTTAATTTTTTTTAAATAAAAAATACATAAAAAAGTGAGGTTACCATCAGGGGCCCTGGGGACCTCTGGGCCCCTTACAAAAAAAAAAGGGGGGTTGCCATCCGGGCCCCTGGGGACCTCCGGGCCCCTTACAGGTGTACTACCTGTACCCCCCTGATGGCGGCTCTGTTCATAATATACTGACATCCAGGCAGGTGATTGTGCTAGCTGCAGTATTTTCACTTAGTGTACTGTGTCATTTGCACAGTGCGCACCTAAAGCTTACCTGAATACAGTTTCTGGTGTTCTCATACAAATACAGGCAGGGAGCTGCAGTATTTTGTTTTAGTGTCCTTTGCACAGTGTGCAACTAAAGCTTACCTGAATACAATTGCTGGTGTTCTCATACTAATACCACAGGCAGGGAGTTCAAAATTACAAACAGATTCAACGTAACAACAAACCTACAGTCCCTGTCTTGTTTGCACCACCTGTATACTGCTGTTCAGAGTATATAGGGCCTTTCCTTTTTTTAATTTGGGTGCGGGATTCCCCTTAATATCCATACAAGACCCAAAGGGGCTGGTAATGGGCTGGGGGGGGGGGGGTACCCATGCCATTTTTCTCAATGATTTTCATTCATATTGGACCATCCTGGATCAGACATTACATTAAAGCCGCAAGCAGTTTTAAATGACTTTTTTTCCTTTAGAAATGTCATTTTGTGCAGGGACAGTTCTAAACACGGGAAACCACTTCACAGACATACTATAGACACCCCCATGTATGATATTTAAAGGAATAATTCACTTTTTTTTTTTTCACTTTATGCATCTTTAAAATCACTGCTCCCGAAAAAACTTACGTTTTTAAAACTTCTTTTTGCATTGATACATGTCCCCTGGGGCAAGACCCGGGTCCCCAAACCCTTTTTAGGACAATAACTTGCATATAAGCCTTTAAAATTAGCACTTTTGATTCCGAACGTTCGAGTCACATAGACTTTAACGGGGTTCGATAGTTTGCGCAAACTTTCGGTCCGTTCGCAGGTTCGCAGGTTCTGGTGCAAACCGAACCGGGGGGTGTTCGGCTCATCCCTATTGAGTAGGAAATCATACTTTAATTCTTAGGCCTCGTACACACGGCCGAGAATCTCGTCAAGAAAAAACACGTCGTTTTTCTTGACGAGATTCTTGGACAAGAAACTTGTCCCGGCCGAGTGTACACACGATCCATTCAAAGAACCCGCGGTTCTTTGAATGGAGCGAACGCGATGACGTCATCGACTATGACGAGCGTGCGCTCGTCACATTCGATGCCGTCGCCGCCATCTTGCTACACCCTACCTATGCCTAGGAAGCTACCGCGCATGCGTCAAAGTCATTTCGAGCATGGGCGGGTTTCCACAGCGAAAGGTAAATGCACACACACACACTTTTCTCATCGAGAAACATGCTGACGAGAATCTCGACGAGAAAATAGAGAGTAGGTTCTCTATTTTTCTCGTCGAGATTCTTGTCGGTTTTCTTGACGAGAAAACTGATAGCTGCGTACACACGACCCATTTACTCGGCAAGAAAGCTCTGCCAGCAAGTTTCTTGCTGGTTCTTGCCGAGAAACTCGGTCGTGTGTACAGTACGAGGCTTAACTTTACATACTTCTTATTACAGGCTTTTATGTCTTTAGTTTTGGTATGTGGTTGATTTGAGGTTAATGGTTACTTTTAGCTGCTGTCCTGCTCCTGGAAAAGATTTAAAAAAATAAATACCATAGTCTTTTGTTTCAGAGAGTGGTATTCCTGCACAGCCAGGCTACTTGCATTTCCAAGAATAAAACGTAATAAATATATGTAGCGATACCCCCAGTTAAGAGGGCTGCCTTGTTTTTTTTGGGCCCTGTAGCGCACCGCAGTCAACCCCTGGCAATCGGCTCTACCCTCTCGTGGCACAGTTAGTAAAGGGGATGATAGTATTTCAATCACTCTAATATTCTCTATGAAACAATCCCACAGTATGTTATAGCACAGTAAATGACACTGACAACCAATATACTTAACTCTAATATTTTACTGTTGGTAAAGGTTAAAATGATAAACAGTATGCAATGTCACATGCAGAGCCCTGCAATATGGGTATACTTATTAAAACATCAAAACGTTCAGCAATATGATAGACAGTTTAACAGACCCCGCTGCAGCTATCCTCCCTCGTGAGCAAAAAATGGCTCCCAGCAATGTCCTATACTACCCAGTCAGGCCTGACTATGATTTGGGTATAGTTCTGTGGAAGAAATCTTCGCTTGCAAACACGGCGGTGCACTTTAAGAACAATTGTAATCCACAACGTAACGATCATAGGCGTGCGGGCCGGCGCTCTCTACTGGGAGGAGAGGGCGCCTGGAGCTTGTCAATGCGCCTCGTCCTCTACCCGGCTGTCTAGCACCAGAAATGTGTGTGGCGGCGTGGCAGTGGGCAGCAATCAGCAGCACCCTTGGGGAGGTGTGGGCGGCCGGGCATCCATCGCTACATGGCAGTGAACAGCGAGGGGCCGGACGAGCGCAGATGAGTCGAGAGCCCGGGACTCGGGAGAAGAGCTCCACCGCGGCACCGCCTCCTCCTTGACCTCGTCCCCTGACCCCGCCTCCCCCAGGAGGCAAGTGGGCGCAGCGTACCCCATGCTTCCAGAGCAAGGACTTCTCCAAGTTCCTCTCTGCGCTCTGATGTGAGGCCCGGAGCTGGAGGACAGACAGGCTCGCCGCTCACTGGGGGCACAGAGCTGTCACAGAGGATAGGCAGGAGGCGCAGGCTGCTGCGGGAGCCGCTGGAATTGGATGGATCAAAGCAGGAGACTGGCATCATGGTATGGAAGGTACTGTCTGTCATCATACACACCTGCAGACAGAGACTGGGACAGAGGTGGGACTGCAGGAACAGGGCTAGGGGTCTCTTATCTCCCCCTAACTCCCCCTCCCTCTCTCCAAGCCCCCTCCCCCTCTCTCAGCCACCCTCCCTTCTCTCTAATCCCCCTCCCTTCTCTCTAAGCCCCCCTCCCTTCTCTCCAAGCCCCCCCCCCTCTCTCAGCCACCCTCCCTTCTCTCTAAGCCCCCCTCTCTTCTCTCTAAGCCCCCCTCTCTTCTCTCTAAGCCTCCCTCCCTTCTCTCTCAGCCCCCCTCCCTTCTCTCTCAGCCCCCCTCCCTTCTCTCTCAGCCCCCCTCCCTTTTCTCTCATCCCCCCTCCCTTTTCTCCAAGCCCCCCTCCCCCCTCTCTCAGCCACCCTCTCTCTAAGCCCCCCTCCCTTCTATCAGCCTCCTCCCTTCTCTCCAAACCTACCTCACTTCTCCCTCAGCCCTCCTCTCTCCAAGCCCCCCTTCCCTTCTCTCTCAGCCCCCCTCTCTCTAAACCCCCTCCCTTCTCTCTTAGCCCTCCCTATTCTCTCAGTCCCCCCTCTCTCAGCCAACCTGCCTCTATCAGCCCACCCTATTCTCTCAGCCCCCCTCTCTCTAAGCCCCCTCCCTTCTCTCTCAGCCCACCCATCTCTATCAGCCCCCCTCTCTTAGCCCTCCCTCCATTCTTAGCCCTCCCTCTCTCAGCCCCCACTCTCTTAACCCCCCTCTCTCTCAGCCCTCCCTCCTACACCTCTCTCTCTCTCAGCCCTCCATCCTACACCTCTCTCTCTCAGCCCTCCCTCCTCTCTCTCTCTCAACCCTCCCTCCAACACCTGTCTCTCAGCCCTCCCTCCTCTCTCTCTCTCTCAGCCCTCCCACCTACACCTCTCTCTCTCTCAGCCCTCCCTCTAACCAGCAAACTGAACAAAAAAAACCTGTGCACATGAAACTTCCCTCTAAAAGTTAGGGTGCGTGTTATACGCCTGTGCATGTTATACACCGATAAATATGGTATATATATATATATATATATATATATATATATATATATATATATATACACACACACACACACACACATGCATGTGTGTTTGATCTTTGGGGTGCACACCCTAATGTAATAGGCTGTGCACGCCTATGGTAGCGATGATCAGTAATTTTACCATACCAGGGAGACTAATAACTCAGTTCTGCAGATAGTCTCCCCAGAGTATAACTGAAATCACTGTGATGGCCCTGAATAAAGTTAATGGGCCTAGAGATACTGTGGTGTAGCTCTGAGCAGGTGCTCTCTCACCCGACCGGACTAGTCCTTGTCCGTTACTACCGTTACTGTGACTCGCTTCACAGTGTCCACGACACCCAGGTCTTCGGTCCTCCTGATGACAGCACTCAGCAACAGGATCAGACGCTCCGCAGGCTCCTCGGTGGAGCAGAAGGCTCTTTGGAAAAGCACAAGGCCCAGGCTTCGATTAAAGGTAAAAAATAAAATAAAAAAATAGGACTTTAAGGGCAACACTGAAATTCATGAATAAAAATATTTATTACATAAGATACAAAAATTGTACAAATATACAAGGTTAAAACTATGGATGATCAGCAATGGGTGATTCCCGTAGAAAGGTCCGGATGAGGCCCAACGCATTTCGGGACACTGTACATCCCTTCTTCAGGGGCTATTGTCCAGACGAGATCACACTATACAATGCAAATAAAATCAGTTTTAAACACAACACATATATTTTGACATTAATTGCAACATGCAGTTCAGCAAATAAGAATACAACATTACAAAGCATAGGAACACATACCTAGCCATATCATCAAAGCAAGTTTGTGACTGGACTGGCAGGGCCCCCCCGCGGCAGCGGCAAAGAAGCGTCTCCAGCGCCAAACGCACCAGAGTAGGGCGGATACCCACACCTCCCAACAAATCCCTAGGGCATCAACAGTACAGGGACAAAGCAACCAATTGACAGAATCCTGCAAATTGTAATAAAATATTATTGGCATATTAGTTTCATGATAAGAAACACCTCCAATGTCAATAATATCCCCGTGGCCATAGACACACAGAAATCCAAACCACAATGTCCACTAACCCAAACAAAAAAATGAGTAATGGAAAAAAGGGGGGGGGTACTATACCCGTAAATAGCAGCGTAAAGGATTTGCACAGAAGAACCTAAAATTTCTTGATGGATTTTCTTATTGGTCCAAGGCTGCATATATTGTCATACAGTTGCAAAAAAAGACTTAATTTGCAATCTATAAAAATAAGTGAGACAATCACAAAGCAGCCAAAAACATACAGTCATGTATTAACCATGGGGGTAAACATGACTGAAGTTTGAAACAAAAAGATACAACCTCTAAACCTGCTCAAAACATCACAGCCTACTTTAACAGCATAAACTGAATTGCAGGCAATGGCACAAATGGACCAAAAATTATTTCTCTTTAGGTGATTTTTCTTTAATCCAAAGCTGCATATGTTGTCATACAGTTGCAAGAAAGACAAGGACCTGCAATTTGTAAAAGTAAAAATAAGTGGAGCGATCACAAAGCAGCAACCATACAGTCATGTATTAACCATAGAGGCAGAACATGACTGAAGCATGAAACAAAAGGAAAACCTTAAGAATCTGCTCAAGAACACTAAAGCCTACCTTAACAGCATGGACTGTTTTGCAGACACAGGCACATCCCCGCCATCCAAGATCGACGGGTCCGCCATTGCTTCAGCCAGCTTTAAGGAAGAGAAGAGGGTCTCAGGTCACATGACGCCATGACGCAATCGCGGCATGCGTCATGTGCTATTACTTGGTCCATAGGCTGAAAGGAAAGGGGGCGGCATCACAGGACGTGACCCAGAAGCGTCGTACGTCATGTGATTAAAGGTCCTATTCTGTGATATACCAAAATAAGGACAGAAAGGTCCTGTGCAAGCCTAAAAAGCGCCGCAATTCACTAAAAATCTCTCAAATGTGTCACACAGCGCCGAAGCGCGCTACACATATATAGAAACAACCATCACACTGCCATCAAATGAGTAAACCCCCAGAACAGAGGGTCCCATAGATAAACAGAGAATGGAAGAAAGAAGGAAGAGAAAAAAGGAGGGTTTTCCAGGATTACTGTGTATGTCTGCTCAAATTATATAAAAGAGTGACTTGATCACAAAAACATCCGACAGATAATGTGCATTATCACACACTAATGGCAATAGGGAAATCATAATAATAAAACAAAAGGATTGTCGCATGGTGCTTAAGTCCAGGACTCGTGGTACCCAGGATCCCGAGTACCGAGTGCGAGGGTGCCGCCCGCACCCGGACCCATCCCAAAAAGGGAAAAAAATCCATTGATGAAAGCATCCCGCACTCAGCACCCACCGGCGCATAAAAAACCCAAAATGGCTCTGGACCAAGGGGCCAGGCCAAAGGGTCAAAAAGGCCACCAGGTGGCCTACGTGCGCCGGGTGGGAGATGAGGATACCAACCCAAAACACAGCCTTGCAGCCACGACAAGGGAGCCCCCCCAGGCCGTCCAGAACTGCTCTGGGGTAGCTGGAATAGATGTAAAATGTAAGGGAGGATTGCCTCCACAGGAAAGGGGTCACAATGGGGGAAAAAAGGGTCGCATAATTTGTTGTTGCACATGGGTGAAGTTTATTCCTTTTCACAACCACCAAAGGCGAATCCTTCCAAAAAAGGTCTGAAGCTAATCTGTTCATTCAACTCAGGGGGTATAGTAGCCCCAAGGTCCGCAATCCAGCGGGTTTCTCTCTGGAGCAGTACCTTGTTCCAGTCCCCTCCCCGTTAGTTGGAATTTTATTCTATCTAGAATTAAGAATTGAATCCTGGGAAATTTTCCTTTATGCTGTTGGATCACGTGTCTACCCAACGGCAAATCTGGGTTTGCCATCTTCATAGAGCTAATATGCCTCGAAGCTCTCTTGTAAAACTGTAGTTTAGTTTTTCCTACATAGAATCTGGAACACTGGCATGTCAGAAGATACACCACACCTTCGGTTTTGCAATTGAAGAAATTACGGGGTTTATATGGACAACCATTAGGCAAAATATTGCCCTTTTGGGTGTTCATATATTGACAGATTGGGCAAACACCACAGGTAAAAGTGCCCAATCTTCTGCAAGGATCCTTGCGAAATTCACCCCGAAATTCGCTCTGTACCAGATGGTCTCTGAGTGAAGGGGAACGTTGATAAGTAATAGCTGGTGTCTCGGTAACAAAAGGACTCAGATTTGGATCTATACAGAGTAGATGCCAAAACTTAGAAATGATCTTTTTGACGGCATTATGCTGATTATGGTATTTTGTGATAATTCTCACCGTTTGGCTATCATCACTTTTCTTTTTGGGACCGAACAAGAGTTTGTGTCTTTTTTGTCCGTTAGCACGCCTGAAGGCTTTCTTGTATGGGAATAACCCCTCAATAAAAGTCTGTCTCTCAAAGCATTTGCCTCTCGGAGGAAAGTGTCCTGACTGGAACAATTCCGTTTTAGCCGTAGGTATTGGCTATACGGAATAGATTTCACCAGGGCTTGAGGATGGGAACTGGTCGCATAAAGAATCGTGTTCCCAGCCGTAGCCTTGCGATATAATTCACTGGATAGACACCCGTCTGGGTTCATCTTAATGGTCACATCCAGGAAAGTAATACTAATAGGACTAGAGGTAACTGTAAACCTCAAATTAAATTCATTAGTATTCATGATAGACATACATTCCTCCAATTCCGCCGCAGAGCCCTCCCATATCATAAAGATATCATCAATGTAGTGGAACCAAGCCGCTACATGATGGATGGAGGGATTCGCAGACTTAGTAGACAGAAAAGATTCTTCCCATTCCCCCAGGTACAGGTTGGCATACGAAGGGGCACAAGATGTCTCCATCGCAACCCCCTGTACCTGGAGGAAATAGGAGCCGTCAAAAGAGAATACATTGTGACCCAATGTGAATTCTAAAGCCATCATAATAAATTCCCCAAGTTTATGGTTGACATCATATAATGGAGAAATCACATGCCTGATAGCCGCTAGCCCCAAATGATGGGGGATTGAGCTATACAAAGCCTCAACATCAATGGCGACTAACAGAACATGTTCTGATGTAGTAAGACCCTCTAGATTTTGTAAGAGGTGAACAAATGGTCGAAGATAAGTATCCAAGAAAATACTCAAATTTTCTGTGATGGCCCCATTCCCTGATACAATCGGCCTACCCGGAGGCTCAAATCAATTCTTGTGGACCTTGGGAAGACAATAAAGTGTGGGAATTCTGGGATATTTGATCCGCAGAAATTCCCACACATCCTGATTGATGACACCTTGTGAAAAGGTGCCATCAATTAAAGCATAAAACTGAGTCTCAAATCTGACAATACTGGACTTAGAGATTGGTTTATACCAATCCTTGTTGGATAGAATCTTCTGACACATTGTTTTATATTGGTCATTCGTCATTATTACAATATTGCCCCCTTTGTAAGAGAATGCCATTTTTTCAATTTGTCCAGAGCAGATTGTTCCATGACAGTTCAATTACCCAAGGGTCCTGGTTTATGTAGCTTTCTAATCTCAGCAGATGCCAATGAGACAAAAGCTGCTAGATTAGGATTTGTATGAAGGGAAGGAAACTTATCTGACTTGTTCTTCAAATTGCTTACCAAAGGAAGTGGTGTTACCGAAATATCAGGTTCCTGTACAGAGGTCTCTAGCTCTATGGCATCATTAGGATCTGAAGGATCCCAATCGTCCGCCAGGGACAACAAGACCTCCAGATCCCTCTCATGCTGGGATACAATAGGCCCATGGATGTCCCTATTTTTAGAATAGAGGCTTTTGAAAAGTAATCTTCTCGCAAAAAGATTTAAATCCTTAATGATCTCGAAAGAGTCAGGACGTAAATCAGGGAAAAAACGTAGCCCCTTAGATAACACAGCCCTTTCTTCAACCAAAAGATCATAATTAGAAAGATTAATGACATCCAAGGCATCACTGCTTGCCCGGGTAGTATCCAACAGCATTGTCTCTATGTTTCCAGGATGGGTCCCGGTCCCTGAGGAAAAAACCTTACATCACTAATTTCATCGATGTTGGTTCTAAGTCTATCCTTAGATAGGTGAACACCCATGTGTTGAGAAGTGTATAGCCCTACATTGGAAGGCCCCGACACCTGAGGAGAGGAGACACCACGTGAGTCATCATAGTTACCACACGTCCCAGGGAGGAAGAGTAGAAGATTGAATGTCGGTGATTCTTTTCTTAGGTGCCTTAGAATCTTCCCCGGAAAGTGGACGCTTTGGTTTGTTGTTTCTTGTCCTGTTACGATTTTGAGAAGAAGATGGAATAGTGGCACCGGGTCTTCGGTCCTCCTGATGACAGCACTCAGCAACAGGATCAGACGCTCCGCAGGCTCCTCGGTGGAGCGGAAGGCTCTTTGGAAAAGCACAAGGCCCAGGCTTCAGGCCTTGTACACACAGCAGGTCAGCACAGGGAACCTCTTGCTGGGAGGGCGGTGTCCAAAGAGAAAGAAGCAAGCTCCACCTCTCCCTTATAAAGTCCACCCCAGCAGTCCTTGCACGGGGCAATGCACCCTGGGTGCCTTAAAGAGTGCTGGGAACTGTAGTCTCTTGGGGTTTAAGAAAATGATACCCCGCTACACACTCCCCCCCCACTTAGAATCTTTGGTCCCCAAAGACAGTATTAGCAATAAGAAAACACGAGTTCATTGAGGGCTGCAAGGGAACTTGGCAGGGGAAACTCCCACCAAAACTGGGAAGGGAGCTTGTCCTGCCCACAGGTCACTTCAATGGGGGTGACCTGCCTAACTGTGCCAGAAAGTGAGCTGAGGTTGCCCTCCACCAAATGCACAGTGGAGGGACCAGGTGTTTGTATTGTCCGTCTTGCCGTAGTTACTGTATCCTCAGAGCTTTCCCCCATTTGGGCATAGGTTAACTTCCATGGAGGACGAATGGTTCTCTTCGCTCTCTGTTCTCTTGGGGTAACTGTCTCCGTCACCACAGGCTCTTCCTCTGGGGTAGGTGTATTAGGTTCCAATATTTCTGGAGCATCCAGATCAGGTGTAGGAAGATACTGAGAGTTCCTTTGATCTTCAGCAGGAAGCGACTCTATGGCATCTTCCCACTCATCAGATAGAGGGCTGGACGGGAAAAACTCAGTGGCTTCCACATTTAATGTACTATCAGAGGGTGGAAGATCTATGAACAGAGGCTCAGGGGCCTGGGACGGCCACAACAATTCAAGCTCTTCTTCTCCATCTTCACTTTGATCAGTGACATCCATTCCTCCAGACTGAGGTGCCTGAGACCGAGTATTGGGCCTAGGTGTATTCAGACTTGAGGATGGTCCAGGGGAATCCTCTACAGGAGGTATCTGAACTGCTTCTGAAAGTGGAAGTAAGTGGTTTCTGTGGCAGGTCTTCAGCGGCCCTATCTTCCCTTCTGGCTTCAGATGATACACCGGCAAGCATGGTAACCTTTTACAGATCACATAAGGTTCGGGTCTCCATCTGTCTGCTAGTTTGTGCTTCCCAGGGACTCCCAAGTTCCGCAACAGCACTCTGTCTCCGGGTAGCAAGTCCTGGATTCGAACTTTAAGATCAAAGTTCCTCTTGTTCCGGGCTCCTCTTTGCTCTGATGCCGCTTGGGCCTGTTCAAACGCCAGTTTCAGACTCTTCCTCAGCCTATCTACATATCCCTTGTGCGAGGTGGCTGATGTGCGATCCATTGATATGCCGAAGGCCAGATCCACAGGCAGTCTTGCTTCCCTGCCAAACATTAATCTGTAGGGAGAGTACCCTGTGGCATCACTGGTTGTGCTGTTATAGGCATGCACTATTGCTGCTATATGCTTGCTCCAATGCTGCTTCTTCTCGCTGCTCAGAGTCCCCAACATATTTAACAGAGTCCTATTGAATCTTTCCGGTTGGGCATCACCTTGAGGGTGATAGGGGGTAGTATGAGTTTTCTTTATACCTAAAGAGTCCAGCAATTTCCAAATCAGTCGGCTCTCAATATCTCTCCGTTGGTCTGAGTGAAGGCGCTGTGGCAGCCCGTAATGCACAAAGTATTTTTCCATCAAGATTTTGGCTACGGTGAAGGCCTTCTGGTCTTTAGCTGGAAAGGCCTGGGCATAATGGGTGAAATGGTCGGTTATCACCAGAACATTTCCATGTCCACTCAAGTCAGGTTCTAGACAAAGAAAGTCGATGCATACCAAGTCCAAGGGTCCTTGACTCTGCAGATGGCCCATTGGGGCAGCTTGACGTGGTAATGTCTTCCTTTGAATGCAGCGAGCACATGAGTGACAGTACTCCTCCACTTCAGCCCGCATACAAGGCCAGTAGAATCTACTCCTCACAAGCTGGAAGGTTTGGCCCCCAAGTGGCCATGGTTATCATGTAGGGCAGCCAAGACAGTTCTTCTGTGTTTTTCCGGCAAGAACAGTTGCCACTTCTCTTCTAGGTCATCAGAGGGGCCCCTTCGGTAGACCACCCCTTGATGCACCTGCAACTTGTCCCATTTTTCGTAGACCAGTCGAGCCACCTTTGAGGGGTCCTGCAGGAGCCTGCCTGGATCCTGGTCTTCCAGTGCCTTCAAAGCCAATCTTCCCCAGGGGTCTTCCAACTGGTCTCTTCTTATGTCCTTCTTAGACAGCTTTGGCAAGTCATCCTCGCCAATCTGGGTCACGTCACAATAACACTTGGGCACCCCTACTACTGAAACTCTGATCTCTTCCAGCTTTGACCCACCACTAGCTTGAAGTTGTGCTCCTTGGCACAAGGCCCGTACCCCATCCGGGGTTACTTGGGTCCAGTCTTCTGTGTGGTGGGTGGGTGCATGAGCCCTTCTGGACAATGCATCTGCATCACGATTCCCAGCCCCAGGCCTATACTTAAAACTGAAGTTGAATCCGGCCAGGGCTGCCAACCAACGGTGGCCAGTGGCATCCAGCTTGGCTGTGGTGAAGAGGTAGGTGAGTGGGTTATTGTCAGTCTCTACTGTAAAGTCAGCTCCATACAGGTAATCTCTGAGCTTATCCACGACTGCCCACTTTAGGGCCAGGAATTCCAACTTGTGGGTGGGGTAGTTCTTCTCTGCTGGTGTTAGACTTCTACTAACATAGGCAACTGGCCTTAACTGTCCTTCATACTCTTGGTAAAGCACACCTCCCAGACCATCATGGCTGGCATCTACATGCAGTTCATATGGTTTCTTAGGGTCAGCATAGGCCAAGACTAGGGCAGTGGTCAGACATTTCTTCAACATTTTGAAGGCTTCTTCACACTTCTCTGTCCACTGGCCTTCCAAGTACTCTCCAGGCTTTCTGGGGCCAGTATCATCCTCCTCTCCTTCTGTCTTCAGTAGCTCATTCAGGGGTTTTTGCAATTTTCGCAAACCCTTCCACAAATCTACGGTAGTAAGAGCAGAACCCCAGGAAGGATCTGAGCTCAGTCACTGTAGTTGGTCTGGGCCAGGAGGTAACTGCGTCCAGTTTGTCGGGATCTGTAGACACTCCTTCCGCAGACACTATGTGTCCCAGATAGTGGACCGAAGACTGGTAAAAACTGGCACTTTTCCCTGGAGAGTTTTAGTCCCTCTTCACTGAGTCTCTTCAGGACTTTCTCTAGTCTCTCTTCATGCTCCTCCAGAGTCTTCCCGAAGACAATGATGTCATCTAGGTACACCAGGACTTCGATAAGATTCATGTCCCCCACCGTCTTCTCCATCAACCTCTGAAAAGTGGCGGGGGCTCCCGACAGGCCTTGAGGCATCCTATTGAACTCATAGAATCCCACCGGGGTGATGAAGGCCGTCTTCTCTCTGTCTTCAGGGTGCATTGGGATTTGGTAATACTCACTCTTCAGGCCCATGACACTGAACCACTTGGCCCCAGACAGACTCTGTAAGGCATCTTCTATCCTGGGAGTAGTGTACTGGTCGGGTATGGTCCTCCTATTGAGAGTCCTGTAGTCTATGCAGAGTCTCAACGACCCGTTCTTCTTCCTGACCACCGCGATGGGGAGGCATATGGACTTCTGAACTCACGAATAACCCCTGTTCTCTTAAGCTCTGTCAACTGTTCACGCAAATCTTCCAAGTCAGCCAGGGGGACTCGCTGGACCCTCTCCCGGAAGGGTTTGTCTTCCTGCAGACGGATTTTATGGGTAGCACTCCTCGCACACCCCACGTCAAACTCATCTTCCGAGGAATATTTTTCTCTATCTGGTCAGCTGGGCCTTGGCTCTCTCCTTCCACTTCGGTGGTAAGGTGGTGTCTTCCAGACAGAGTCCCTCCAGGCTGAGTTCCCCTCCTTCAGCTTTCTTCAAGTCAGACAGGGCCACTGGGGTAGCAGGATTTACTTTGCCCAGTAGTACCCGGGCTGGAATCTTCATAGGAAATATTTTGAGACATTTCTGGTGCTCACTGGAATCTGGCTTTATATCCACCGCCCATGCTTTCCAGCACAGCGATATTGACATTACTAGCTGCTTTATCTCTTCTTTTTGCCGGATCCCCCCTGGGAGTTCAATGACTACCGCCCGGCTTGAATCGACAGCCCACTCTGCGTACCACTGTGTCACTGCCTGCGGGTCCATGCTGGTACTTCTGACCGGCTTGATTGCAGCGTGCAATATACAGGGATCCCGGAACCGAGCCCCCACATGTAACGATACCCCCCAGTTAAGAGGGCTGCCTTGTTTGTTTTGGGCCCTGTAGTGCACCGCTGTCAACCCCTGGCAATCGGCTCCAACCTCTCGTGGCACAGTTAGTAAAGGGGATGATAGAATTTCAATCACTCTAATATTCTCTATGACACAATCCCACAGTATGGTATAGCACAGTAAATTACACTGACAACCAATATACTTAACTCTAACATTTTACTGTTGGTAAAGGTTAAAATGATAAACAGTATGCAATGTCACATGCAGAGCCCTGCAATATGGGTATACTTATTAAAACATCAAAACATTCAGCAATATGATAGACAGTTTAACAGACCCCGCTGCAGCTATCCTCCCTCGTGAGCAAAAAATGGCACCCAGCAATGTCCTATACTACCCAGTCAGGCCTGACTATGATTTTGGTATAGTTCCGTGGAAGAAATCTTCGCTAGCAAACACGGTGGTGCACTTTAAGAACAATTGTAATCCACAAAGTAACCATGATCGGTAACTTTACAATACCAGGGAGACTAATAACTCAGTTCTGCAGATAGTCTCCCCAGAGTATAACTGCAATCACTGTGATGGCCCTGAATAAAGTTAATGGGCCTAGAGATTAGGGATGAGCTCGGTGTTCGAGTCGAACATAGGTTCAACTCGAACATCGGCTGTTCGCGCGTTCGGCGAACAACGAACGATTTGGGCCGTTCGCGCCAAATTCGAGTGACGCGAACGGCCCACAATACACTGCGCCATCGCAGTGTAATCCCGGCGCTGTGATTGGCCAAGCATGCACTGTGACCCTGCATGCTTGGCCAATCACAGCGCCGGCAGCGAGGAGAGCAATGATTGGCCACAGGCAGGATGCCTGTGGCCAATTATTGCTGAGGGGATTTAGTACACGCCCCACACTATAAAAGGCCGCCAGCGCGGCGGCCTCGTGTAGTGTGTTCCGGCGCAGGGAAAGAGAAGGATAGGCAGGGACAGTGTCATATTTTTTCTTTGCTAAACCTTGTGTGTAGGGACAGAGAAGGATAGGTAGGGAGAGTGTCAGTGTCATATTCTTTGCTAAACCTTGTTTGTAGGGACAGAGAAGGATAGGCAGGGAGAGTGTCAGTGTCATATTCTTTGCTAAACCTTGTGTGCTGAACCATATTGCTAAACCTTGTGTGTAGGGACAGACAAGGATAGGTAGGCAGAGTGTCAGTGTCCTATTCTTTGCTAAACCTTGTTTGTAGGGACAGAGAAGGATAGGCAGGGAGAGTGTCAGTGTCGTAATCTTTGCTAAACCTAGTGCGCTGAACCATATTGCTAAACCTTGTGTGTAGGGACAGACAAGGATAGGTAGGCAGAGTGTCAGTGTCCTATTCTTTGCTAAACCTTGTTTGTAGGGACAGAGAAGGATAGGCAGGGAGAGTGTCAGTGTCGTAATCTTTGCTAAACCTAGTGCGCTGAACCATATTGCTAAACCTTGTGTGTAGGGACAGACAAGGACAGGCAGTCGAGAGTGTCAGTGTCATAATCTTTGCTAAACCTAGTGCGCTGAACCATATTGCTAAACCTTGTGTGTAGGGACAGACAAGGATAGGCAGTCGAGAGTGTCAGTGTCATATTCTTTGCTAAACCTTGTGTGCTGAACCATATTGCTAAACCTTGTGTGTAGGGACAGACAAGGATAGGCAGGGAGAGTGTCAGTGTCATATTCTTTGCTAAACCTTGTGTGCTGAACCATATTGCTAAACCTTGTGTGTTGGGACAGACAAGGATAGGTAGGCAGAGTGTCAGTGTCATATTCTTTGCTAAACCTTGTTTGTAGGGACAGAGAAGGATAGGCAGGGAGAGTGTCAGTGTCATATTCTTTGCTAAACCTAGTGTGCTGAACCATATTGCTAAACCTTGTGTGTAGGGACAGACAAGGATAGGCAGTCGACAGTGTCAGTGTCCTATTCTTTGCTAAACCTTGTGTGCAGGGAGAGAGAAGGATAGGCAGGGGACAGTGTCAGTGTCATTGTTGCTAAGCCTCCTGCACAGTATACACCTGAAGCTACCCCTTATTGCTGGTTTTCCCATCTCCCTGCAGGCCATTAGAATGTCTGGAAGGCAAACAAGGAGAGGCAGACAGTCAGGAGCCAATAAAAGAGGGCAAGCAGGCTCTGTGTCTGGGGGCAACAGTGCTGGTCGTGGACGCGGTGCATTGTCATCAGCACATGGCCATGGGACACGCTTGTCCTTTTCGGCAGCTGGACATGTTGAGCCACATCATGCCGAAGACTTGGTAGAGTGGATGACCAAGCCCTCCTCATCCTCCTCATCCTCTCTCACCCAGGCTCAGGGTACTGGCAAAGCAGCTGCCAAAGCATCCTCTTCCCTGGTATCAATGTCATCATCAGTCACTCCTTCCCTAGACCCACCATGTCCTCCTCCTGAGGAGTCCCCCGAACTGTTTGAGCACAGTGTTGGGTACATGCTCCAGGAGGATGCCCAGCGTTTCGAAGGGTCTGATGATGATACCCAGCTAGAGGAAGGCAGTAGCGTGAGAGCAGAGAGAGGGGATGCTCAAGAAGGACACCAATCTGGCAGTCATGTTCCAGCAGCTGCAGCATACTGCCCGATTGGCTCCAGTGATGAGGAGGGAGGGGATGATGAGGTCACTGACTCCACGTGGGTGCCTAATAGGAGAGAGGAGGAGGAGGAGGATGAGGAGGAGGCACATCTCCAACGAGGCAGGATGCCCTTGGGTGGCCAGCGTAAGGGCAGCACACCGACGGAATCACACCGCAGAGCTTCGCCTGTGCAGGGCGCTGCCTCTGTCCGTTATTCAAAAAGTTCTTTGGTGTGGGCCTTTTTTGAGGCGAGTGCATCAGATCGCACAGCTGCTGTTTGCAACATATGTCTCAAGCGTATATCGCGTGGCCAAAACATCAGCCGCTTGGGCACCACATGCTTGACCAGACATATGTTGACCTGCCATGCAGCTCGTTGGCAAGCCTACCTTAAAGACCCACACCAAAGAACAAAGCGGACCTCTCCTTGCACCGCATCAGCTGGGATCTCCAACCCCACTATACCTTCAGTCCTCTCTGAAACCTGCACTGAGAGGAATGAAGGTGTAGAATTAGGTGTGTCACAGCCAAGTACTTGCGGCCACTCTGCTAGCAGTACACCGACGTCCGATTCTAGCAGGCAAATTTCCCTGCCCCAGCTGCTGGACCGTCGAAAGAAGTTCACTCCCAGCCATCCACATGCCCAGCGGTTGAATGCTAGCTTGGCTAAATTGCTAGCGCTTCAACTGCTGCCTTTTCAGTTGGTAGACTCGGCCCCCGTCCGTGAGTTTGTGCAATGTGCGGTTCCTCAGTGGCAGGTTCCCAAACGCCACTTTTTCTCACGGAAGGCTATTCCGGCTCTCTACCGGCAAGTGGAAGGCAATGTCTTGGCCTCGCTGGACAGGGAGGTCCGCGGTAAGGTGCATATTACCGCTGACTCATGGTCCAGCAGGCATGGACAGGGACGTTACCTTTCTTTCACGGCCCATTGGGTCACTCTTTTGGCAGCTGGGAAGGATGCAGGACAAGGTGCAGTAGTGTTGGAGGTTGTTCCACCGCCACGCCTCCAAACTGCTACTACTGGTTGTGACACACCTCTGTCCTCCACCCCCTCCTCTTCTTCTTCCTCCGTGGCCTCTTCCTGTGCTTTGTCCTCGGAACCAGCGGTGCTTCGTAGGCGTTCAAGGGGCTACGCAAGTACGCAGGCAAAAAGATGCCATGCCGTGCTTGCGCTGGTGTGTTTGGGGGACAGGAGCCACACTGGGGCAGAGGTTCTGTCTGCTCTGCAGAGGCAGGCCGAGAGGTGGTTGACGCCACGCCAGCTTAAGCCAGGAATGGTAGTTTGCGACAATGGCACCAACCTCCTCTCCGCTCTTCGACAGGGACAACTGACCCATGTGCCCTGTGTGGCTCACATCCTTAACCTGGTGGTGCAGCGGTTCTTGGGCAGGTACCCGGGCTTACAGGATGTCCTGAGGCAGGCCAGGAAAGTCTGTGTGCATTTCCGCAGATCTTATAATGCCAGTGCTCGCCTGGCTGACCTGCAAAAGGAGTTGAACCTGCCCAAGAACCGCCTTATATGTGACATACCTACCAGGTGGAACTCAACGTTGGCCATGCTGCAGCGGCTGCACACGCAGCAGAGGGCCATCAATGAGTACCTGTGCGACTACGGCACCAGGACAGGGTCAGGGGAGCTCTGGTTTTTTTCACCACGCCAGTGGGGCATGATCAGGGATGCATGCACTGTCCTGGCACCATTTGAGGAGGCCACGAGGATGGTGAGCAGTGACAGTGCATGCATCAGTGACACTGTACCTCTTGTCCACCTGTTGGAACATACGCTGCGTGGAATAATGGACAGGGCACTTGAGGCAGAACAGAGGCAGGAAGAGGAGGACTTCCTTGCCTCTCAAGGCCCCCTTTACCCAGACAGTGTTCCTTCTGTCCCACCCATCGCAGAGGAGGAGGAGGAGGAGGAGGAGGAGGAGGATTGTGTCAGCATGTAGGTGGAGCCTGGCACTCAGCATCATCAGCAGCAGTCTTTTAGGGATGATTTACAGTCCCAAGAAACCAGTGGACTTGTACGTGGCTGGGAGGAGGTGGCTGCGGATCATGTCGTCCTTAGTGACCCAGAGGACTCCGGACTGAATGCCTCAGCTAACCTACGCTGCATGGCCTCCCTGATCCTGCAAAGTCTGCGGAAGGATCCTCGTATTCTTCGGATCAAGGAGAGGGACCATTACTGGCTGGCCACTCTCCTTGATCCACGGTACAAGGGTAAGGTTGCGGACCTTATCTTACCATCGCAGAGGGAGCAGAGGATGAGACAACTCCGGGAGGCCTTGCAGAAAGGTCTGTGCAACGCGTTCCCAGAGACTGGGAGGTTACAAACTCCTGGTCTTGGACAACGAGTTGCTGAGGCTTCGGTCAGTCAAAGAAGGAGCGGTGGGGAAGGTGGCCGTCTGACCGAAGCGTTCAGACAATTCTTTAGTCCGCAGCCCCAAGGTATGATCGGTTCCAGCAACCATCGCCAGCGTCTGATATACATGGTGCAGGAATACCTAGGGGCAAGGTCAGACTTGGACACCTTCCCCACCGAAAATCCTCTGGCTTACTGGGTCTTGAGGATGGATCACTGGCCAGAGCTTGCACAGTATGCAATTGAGCTACTGGCCTGTCCTGCATCCAGCATTCTTTCAGAACGCACATTCAGTGCTGCTGGAGGATTTGTCACGGATCACAGGGTGCGCCTGTCCACCGACTCTGTTGATCGACTGACCTTCATAAAGATGAACCAGTCTTGGATCACCACCAGCTACCAAACACCTGAAGCTGATATAACAGACTAATTTATTTTCAAATGTCACATCCCTTCAAGACTGATGCTGAGAGTTTGTCCTGTTATGTTGACTGACTATCCTCCTCCTCCTCAATGATCCGATTGACGATGATAGCTTGGAAGAACATTTTTGTTTCTGGGTGCCGCCACCAGTGGCTAAGGCCCAATTTTTCAGCCCCTGTTTAACAGGGGCGTGTAATTACAATTTTTGATGCAATACTTTGCAACAGGGCTCATTGCTGTGCTCCAAGTACAGTATCTGTGAGGGGTTGCAGTGTTGTGACACCAGTGCCTAAGGCTCAATTTTTCTGCCCCTGTTTAACAGGGGCATGTAATTACAATTCTTGATCTAATAATTCACAGCAGGGCCCATTCCTGCGCCCACCAAGACTAACTGTGAGGCCTTACAGTGTTGTGTCAACACCACCACCACCACCACCACCAAAGGCCCAATTTTTCAGCCCCTGTTCAACAGGGGCATGCAATTACAATTCTTGATCTAATAATTCACAGCAGGGCCCATTCATGCGCCCACCAAGAGTAACTGTGAGGGCTCACAGTGTTGTGGCAACACCAACATGTAAGGGGCAAATTTCAGCTGAGTATATACGGCAGGCCCCTACTTTCAAACATCCAACTTACAAACGACTCCTCCTTGCAAACGGAAGGATACAACAGGAAGTGAGAGGAAATCTACCCCTAGGAAGGCAAATTCTCTCCTGTAAGAGTTAATATGGGAAAAAAAGTGTCTCCTCTCCACTGATTCTTTATCACCAATTCTTGTTTCAATAAAACCCCCAAATTTTCAAAAAACATTTGTCATTAGGACGAAAAGTGAGGTGAACTGTTCTGAACAGGTGCACACTGCACAGACAGCAAAACAAATGTTACAGGGGTGATAACCCTTCCGTATGTTTTCCAAAAAGCTTAAAAATCTATTTTTTGGCTGGAGCTACACTTAAACAATGTACCTGTTCAAAATTACAAACAGATTCTACATAAGAACAAACCTACAGTCCCTGTCTTGTATGCACCGCCTGTATACGGCTGTTCAGAGTATATAGGGCCTTTTTTATTTTGTGTGCGGGGTTCCCCTTAATATCCATACAAGACCCAAAGGGGCTGGTAATGGGCTGGGGTAAGGGGGGGGGGGTGTGATGGGGTAGCTATGTCATTTTTCTTAAAGATTTTCATCCATATTACCGGGACCAGACATTACATTAAAGCCGCAAGCAGTTTTAAATGGCTTTTTTTCCTTTAGAAATGTAATTTTGTGCAGGGACAGTTCTAAACACGGGAAACACGTGGCACTTCACAGGCATACTTTAGACACCCCCCAGGTACGATATTTAAAGGAATATTTGACTTTTTTTTTTCACTTTATGCATCATTAAAATGACTGCTCCAGAAAAACGGCCGTTTTTAAAACTTCTTTTTGCATTGATACATGTCCCCTGGTTCCCAAACCCTTTTTAGGACAATAACATGCATAATAGTCATTATAATTAGCACTTTAGATTACGAACGTTCGCATCCATTGTATTTAATAGGGTTCTAAAGTTCGTGCGAACTTTCGGTCCATTCGTGGGTTCTGGTGCGAACCGAACCCGGGGGTGTTCGGCTCATCACTACTAGAGATACTGTGGTGTAGCTCTGAGCAGGTGCTCTCTCACCCGACCGGACTAGTCCTTGTCCGTTACTTCCGTTACTGTGACTCGCTTCACAGTGTCCACGACACCCGGGTCTTCGGTCCTCCTGATGACAGCACTCAGCAACAGGATCAGACGCTGTGCAGGCTCCTCGGTGGAGCGGAAGGCTCTTTGGAAAAGTACAAGGCCCAGGCTTCAGGCCTTGTACACACAGCAGGTCAGCACAGGGAACCTCTTGCTGGGAGGGCGGTGTCCAAAGAGAAAGAAGCAAGCTCCGCCTCTCCCTTATAAAGTCCACCCCAGCAGTCCTTGCACGAGGCAATGCACCCTGGGTGCCTTAAAGAGTGCTGGGAACTGTAGTGTCTTGGGGTTTAAGAAAACTATACCCCGCTACATATATAAAAGATGTATATATGAAATCCAGGGAAATTAGCACAATATAAGCTTCAAGTTCGTTTAAAATATGGTGATTCACTTGGTGAACAGTCCATAAAAAAAATGCATAAAAAAGGGTGAATGTGATATAAATCATCCAAATAGGAAGATATAAACACTCATTCCAGCTTGATATGATTTCCTCCACCACACCACATTGTGTTCACGCCCTATGGGAAATCCACTTATCAGATTGCACTGGTGTGTAAGCCTGTCAGTCCAAGGAGATAGTCACAGGATACTAGGCATTTCCATCTGTATTATGTCATGAGCCATAAACAAAAGAGTTCCACATAGTGTGATACCGTACAACACTCATTTATTGATAAAAATTCTCACGATAAAACACTCACATTATGTGCATAAATATAGGGCATGTAACAACGATACAATCATAGTCGTCTACTCCCGTCTAACCTGTCACCGCTCCCGCAGTGTTCCCGGGAAGGAGAGGCGAGGAGATGCCGACCGAATGGGTTGCTGCGTAGCGGCCCCCTGACGCAGCGTTTCTGTCAATCACTTTCATCAGAGGGCATGGCTACGCATCGCAGCTATTGTCTTTAAATGCCCTAACAACATCATCATGGAACCACACCGCCAGTGGTCCCGTGTGTCAGGAACAAATTGGCAGTGCTCATCACCAGCCAATGGTACATCATTTAGCGTGTATGCAAACATAAAAGTTCTATTGCACAGTGACATTGTAATTTCTAAAATATGAACAAAGCGCATATCTTCTATTTTAAAAAACAAAAATGGCTACTGTACAACTCAAATAAATAGAGCGGATTACTATTTAACCGTTTGCTTCTCTTCACTCCGTATGTGGTGCTATAAGCATATGCTGTGGTTTAACTCGATCACCGTACTTATGTTTGGCGGCACAGACCTCACTTTTATATTTATGTTTGCGGAGCAGAAGCTGACATTATAAACATGATATGCGCATTGTGCACCAAATGGTGTTTTAAAAAACGGCCCTCCTAATAAAAACACCGCTCAGCGCTTAAGATACAGTCAGTGAGATAACAGTGAAATAGATAAACAATGAATACTCCAAATAGCAGCTGCTTAAAAAGTTATGATGTATAAAAAAAGACAGTATAGAAAAAACTCTAGATAAATACACAGAGTCCTAAATGATACTGTAGCAGCGCTTCTTTCAAAATAAATTTCTGAAAGTCCTCTATACAAGTTCAAGTATAGGTAATGACAATGGTGCAGATGGTTAAAGATGTGACTGCAATAATATTGATTGTGCCAGATTATTCCTTTATCTCCAGTTGTTCACCACGTGGGGGGAAATTTAAATTCCCCTTAAGGGGATGCACTTACCAGAGGTAAGGTTCAAAAAGGCATGAACCAATAGTCCACATCCGACCTGGTCGCTGCAATCTCCACCAGCCACACTGTTATGTTGAGGTCCGTATGACATATAAGGCAAAAATAAATTCTGCATAGGGTAGTACTGTTAAAAAACCTTTATTTAAGTCCCCACAGCCCCCCTTTATACATATGTGCGTACCACAGTGCAGATGTAAATACACAGTGTTTAAGGTGACTAAGTGCCCTCTGAGCAGGAATAGTGAACGGCGGCGCCGTCTGGGTTACCAGTAACCTCGCGTCCTTCTCCTCACTTCCTGATCTGTGGAGCGCATCTGTCGTCACTTCCGGTGATTGGTTAGAGAGTCACGCCCTGACGCGTTTCGTCACTTCCGGACTTCGCCCTCAGACGAAGTCCGGAAGTGACGAAACGCGTCAGGGCGTGACTCTCTAACCAATCACCGGAAGTGACGACAGATGCGCTCCACAGATCAGGAAGTGAGGAGAAGGACGCGAGGTTACTGGTAACCCAGACGGCGCCGCCGTTCACTATTCCTGCTCAGAGGGCACTTAGTCACCTTAAACACTGTGTATTTACATCTGCACTGTGGTACGCACATATGTATAAAGGGGGGCTGTGGGGACTTAAATAAAGGTTTTTTAACAGTACTACCCTATGCAGAATTTATTTTTGCCTTATATGTCATACGGACCTCAACATAACAGTGTGGCTGGCGATGATATGCGCAGTGTTCATTTAAATACATGATACCACGATTCATTTCACAAAAAATCAGACGGATTTAGATCTAAAATTGCACAGAAATCGCACATAAAATAATTGAATGTTGGATATATACAATTAATGCAATAATACAATCTATTCATTTCACAAAAAATCAGACGGACTCAAAACCACCGCTAATTGATATTGCTCACTCAGATCTTATCGTTCAGTGTATGGTGCTTATTTAGCTATTTTACTTCATTACACACATAAACTTTACACATAATTAATCAATCACTATGTATGACTATTAGTGACTGATATGCGATTTGGCAATTATCTCAATGCCACTAAAGCAAATCTAAAATTACTAAAAATACACATTATTTAGATCTAAAATCGCACAGAAATCGCACATAAAATAATTAAATGTTGTTTAGCGACCTCACCTCTCACTCCCTCTTTCTCTTCTTGGTCAATGGCTCTCGTCTAGGGGACCAGGGAGGAGAGTGTGGCGCACCACCAGCTCGTATCCTCTTGTGTGCAGAGGTGTGAGCTATAACTTTTTACCTTCGGCCTGTGTCCCCGTCCAGAGCCAAATCTTCCCTTGAGGATGATTCCCACCCTCCACGCAGGTGGAGGTAGGACCCTTTAGCTCCCAGAATGTCAAGTTCCACACCACTGAAAGTCCAACACTTATTTATTCTTCAGAGCAATAAATAGTCCTTTGAGAGTGACTGGTCAGACACAGAACAGTTCAGAACAAAGTGGGAAGGAGATCCAGGCACAATCCTATCATTGAAACTAAACTGTTAGGATTTCACAAGTTATGGTGCACAGTCGCTGTCACCGACCGTGAGGTTGGTCCCTGCCACGAACCAGGTGAAATAAGGTCCCTGCCACAGACCATGATTGTTGGGTCTCTGCCACCGACCTGATTCACCTTGGGTCCCTGCCACAGACCATGAAAACGTGGACTACCGTAAAAAAGTTGCAACCCCTGTCAGGGAGAAGACATCCATCCGGACGGTCACCAGAGGCCCCACCGTCACCAAATTGCTGCAATGGGTCTTCAGGAAGGGTAACCTCTCTGGTCCCCCTTGTCCTAGATTCAGGTTCCCTCACTCGGTGGACCCCTAGGATTCCTCGATCCCTCGCGGAACCCAGTCAAAGGTACTGGGCCCCAGGCCTTCTCAAGCAGTACCTCACCCCAGGCCGAAGGTGCCTGGGATGGCATTCAATCCCCTACACCCAGGCCAAGGGCACCTGGGTGCGGGCGAACTGGAACAGCAGCCCCAGGCTGAAGGTGCCTGGGACTCGGACCCCGTGGGGAAGATGGCCGCCCCTTTTATACCCCCTCCCAGCAGGCACAGCGGGTTCCCCGCCCCGCCGTACCACCGCCGAGAGGGGACACAAAAAGGCACAACCTTACAACGATGGTTCAACCCCAGTCTATGGCGACAGCACCACCTATAGAATGCAGGGAACTTGGCACCATTGATCTCCCCCACAGGAAAATATAGTCCATAGACCCTAGCAATAGTGCATCTGAGCCTGATTACACTCAGACACCCGCCCCCTAAATGTAACACCTCGCTACAGTTGGATATATACAATTAATGCAATAATAAAATTTATCAAAAAACTACTGCTAAAATGTATATAAAACCTAGTTAAAAATCGCTTATAAAACAATTTAAATCTAGTTCTACATTCATACCCCTCGGACTTAATGGGGACTGATTTACTAATAACAGTGCCAACTGCGCTGGTTCTAACCTTAATTGGTGCGCCTGATAACTCCTTCACTGGGCGCAGGAAGCAGCGGCGCACTGTTATAGTAAATAGAAATGTCAGCGGCGCTCTTCTGAAAATGAATGGTTCCCTATGGGAGCCCATTGATTTGAATAGAGGTCGCCCGGGAAGTCGGATCCGACTTGCGGGCGACTCGTGTGACGGCTGACACAGGGACAGCGCGACTTTGCGAGGCGACCTGGACACGACCTGAGCGTGCAGCAGCCGCTCAAGTCGTGTCCTAGAGGCGACTAGCTGGCCGAGAATGTGTCCAGCGCGATGTCATCGCGCTGGTCCTCGGCAGCCTCGCTGTCCCATGTTTGGTATGAATCATGAAGGGGAACTCTAAGCCAAATTTTAATGAAAAAACCGGCATGGGTTCCCCTCCAGGAGCATACCAGGCCCTTAGGTCTGGTCTGGATTCTAAGGTCAACCCCCTAAGCCGAAAAACAGAGTGGGGGGTCCCCCCCAAAATCCAAACCAGACCCTTAGGTCTGGTCTGGATTTTAAGGTGAACCCCCTAAGCCGAAAAACGGCGTGGGGGTCCCCCCCAAAATCCAAACCAGACCCTTATCCGAGCACGCAACCTGGCAGGCTGCAGGGGAAAAGGGGGGACGAGAGAGCGGCCCCCCCTCCCTCCTGAACTGTACCAGGCCGCATGCCCTCAACATGGGGGGGTTTGGTGCTTCGGGGCAGGGGGGGGACCTGTGGCCCCCCCACCCCAAAGCACCCTGCCCCCATGTTGATGGGGACAAGGGCCTCTTCCCGACAGCCCTGGCCGTTGGTTGTCGGGGTATGCGGGCGGGGGGTTTTTCGGAATCAGGGCACCCCCTTTAAAAAGGGGGCCCCCAGATGCCGGCCCCCCACCCTATGTGAATGAGTATGGGGTACATCGTACCCCTACCCATTCACCTGGTGGGAAAATAAGTCAATAAAAAAAAGACAACACAGGTTTGAATAGTAATTTATTGGGCAGCTCCGGGGGTCTTTCTGCCGGGCCCCGCTATCTTCTGCTAGCTCTTTTGCTAGCGGGGGTCCCGGGCTTCCTCGCCGTCTTCTTCCGACTTTGGGGGTCTCTTGTTCTGTTCTCCGGTTCTTCTCCGGTGTCTTCTCCACGATCTCCGGTTCTTTATGCCTTCTGCCGGGCCCCCGCTATCTTCTTCCAGCTCTTTTGCTAGCGGGGGCCCCGGTCTTCTCCGTCGCCTTCTTCCCTCTTCTCTTCGCCCGATGTTGCCTCGTCGCTGTCCACCGCCGCAATGATCTGTCCGAGCAGCGGTGCCACTTTTATTGGCATGGGGCGTGGTCACCGGATGATGCCACCGCTGACCCCGCCCCCGTTTTACGTCACAGTCCCATCATTCCCCGGGACTGTGACATCATACGGGGGCGGGGTCAGCGGTGGCATAAGCCGGTGACCACGCCCATGCCAATAAAAGTGGCACCGCTGCTCGGACAGATCATTGCGGCGGTGGACAGCGACGAGGCAACATCGGGCGAAGAGAAGAGGGAAGAAGGCGACGAAGAAGACCGGGCCCCCGCTAGCAAAAAAGAGCTGGAAGAAGATAGCGGGGGCCCGGCAGAAGGCAGAAAGAACCGGAGATCGTGGAGAAGACACCGGAGAACAGAACAAGAGACCCCCGAAGTCGGAAGAAGACGGCGAGGAAGCCCGGGACCCCCACTAGAAAAAGAGCTAGCAGAAGATAGCGGGGGCCCGGCAGAAAGACCGCAGAAGACGGCGAGGAAGCCCGGGACCCCGCTAGCAAAAGAGCTAGCAGAAGATAGCGGGGGCCCGGCAGAAAGACCCCCGGAGCTGCCCAATAAATTACTTTTCAAACCTGTGTTGTCTTTTTTTATTGACTTATTTTGCCACCAGGTGAATGGGTAGGGGTACGATGTACCCCATACTCATTCACATAGGGTGGGGGGCAGGTATCTGGGGTCCCCCTTATTAAAGGGGGCTCCCGGATTCCGATAAGCCCCCCGCCCGCAGACCCCGACAACCAACGGCCAGGGTTGTCGGGAAGAGGCCCTTGTCCCCATCAACATGGGGGCAGGGTGCTTTGGGGTGGGGGGGGCCGCAGGTTGCCCCCCCTGCCCCGAAGCACCAAACCCCCCATGTTGAGGGCACGCGGCCTGGTACGGTTCAGGAGGGAGGGGGCGCTCTCTCGTCCCCCCCTTTTCCCCTGCGGCCTGCCAGGTTGAGTGCTCGGATAAAGGGTCTGGTGTGTATTTTTAGGGGACCCCACGCAAATTTTTTTGGTTTTTGGCGCGGGGTTCCCCTTAAAATACATGCCAGACCTGAAGGGCCTGGTATGGATTCTGGGGGGACCCCCACGCCAGTTTTTTTTTTCATTTTTGGGGGGGTCCCCTTTGAATCCATACTAGACCCAAGGGCCTGGTATGGACGCTGTTTTTTTTTTAGTTTTTATTTTTTTTAACCGTTTGTTTTTTTTTTTTTACATTTCCTTTAACAACCAGCTATAAACAGGTAAAACAAAAAATCGCCGCAAAATTGCGGTACTTGCGTTTTGGATGCGGGTCCATTGAATTCTATTACATCCAAAACACTGTTTTTGGCCTGGCAAAAAAAATCTGCAGTTGCGTTTAAAATCGTTTTTCACAAACCCTCAAAATGCCTTCAGACGCCAAAGATTTCCACGTTTCAGACGCGGTACCAGCGTTTAGCCGCATTTTAGTTTAGAAGCGTTTTTAAAGGTGACCTATTTTTTTACATTGATAAACTCCAAATTTATGGCAAATGAGGAAAAACCAAAATATATATATATATATATATATATATATATATATGAAATTGCTTCCATTGCATTGTGGACAATCCACAACTTGGGGAAGCTGACGTGGCAAGTGAACAATCTACAACTTGTGGCAAGTGATGTGGCAAGTGACACGCTAAATACAACTACACTGCTGCTCTCAGCTGCTGATATCACTCTGGTCTCACTAAATAGCTAAAATCGTAAATAATACAGTTTTTTGAGCTTAGGGCGGCTCCTTATCATATACACGCAAATGTGGTAAAACACGGCATGCAAACGCCACAAAGCGCGCCTTTCTAAACGACTTTCAACCTTAGTTCTGAACACTTTGCACCAGCGTCCCGTCTACATGGGGCCTAAAAACGCCTATGCCATTTACAGCTCAAAAACGCCATGGTGGCCATAAGGCCATAGGCTAACATGGAGAGATGTTTTTAAGCTGCAAAAAACGCTCAAACAAGCGGCTTGAAAAACGTCCGTGTGCATGTAGCCTTATATTAACCACTTGCTCACTGCCCAGACCAAGTTTCACATTTCAGCGCTGATGCACTTTTAATGACAATTGCGCGCTCATACAACACTGTAACCCAATGAAAATGTTTTATTTGTTGGCACACAAATAGAGCTTGCTTTTGGTGCTATTTGATCACCTTTGTGTTTTAGATTAATTTTTTTTTTCGATAAATACAAAAGGCCGAGTTTAAAAAAAAATAAAAAATGGATATTTTACCCACTTCAGCACTGGGCCTATTCTGGCACTTCTCTCCTTCATGTAAAAATCATACATTTATGGCTATAAAATTACTTCAAAAAACCAAACATTATATATGTTTTTGGAGCAGACAGCCTAGGGAATAAGATGGCGGTCATTACAAATTTTTATCCCGCTCGGTATTTGCGCAATAAATTTTCAAACGCCTTTTGTTTGCTAAAAATATTACAAAACAGTAAAGTTACGGCCAATTTTTTGGTATAATGTGAAAGATGTTGTTATGCTGAGTAAATAGATACCTAACACGTCACGCTTTAAAATTACGCACACACATGGCATGACACCAAACTTCAGTAATTAAAAATCTCCCTAGGCGATGCTTTAAATTTTTTTACAGGTTACCATTTTGGCATTACAGAGGAGGTCTAGTGCTAGAATTGTTGCACTCGTTCTAACGCACGCAGCAATAACTCACATGTGTGGTTTGAACGGCGTTTACATATGTGGGCGGGACTTACATGTGTGTTCGCTTCTGAGCGCAAGCTACCGGGGACATGGGCGTTTTTTCTTATTTTTGCTTTTTTTTTTATTTTGTTTTTTTACTTTTTTGTATTTATTTTGTTTTATTTTTTTGGATCACTTTTATTCGTATTACAAGGAATGTAAACATCCCTTGTAATAGGAATGTGTGTGACAGGTCCTCTTTATGGAGAGATGCGGGGTCAATAGGACCCCGCATCTCTCCTCCAGGCTGGAAAGCATGATATTGGTCCAAAAAAAACACCAATCTCATGCTGACAGCCGAGATCACGGCTTGGTTAACATACGGGAACACGGCGTGATGTCATAACGTCGTGCCCCCGCCTCCGACGGTCATAGAGATAACTGGTGACCATCTGGTCACCAGTCATCTCCAAATCGTTCTCCGAGCCCCAGATGGCACGGGAGAGCCCGGAGAAGCACCGGATGGCGGCAAGAGGGGGGGGGGGAACGTCCCCTCCCCCGCCTATAAGAACGATCAAGCGGCGGAACTGCCACTATGATCGTTTTTATTGTGCACAGAATCGCCGCCTGAAAAGAATGATATCTGAATGATGCCTGCAACTGCAGGCATCATTCAGATGTCACCGCACAAAGCCAAGGATGTCATTTGACGGTGGGCGGTAGGAAACTGGTTAATATTTTTAAAAAAGGTAATTTTTCTTCTTCATTGATGTACACTGATGAGACTGCACTGATGGGCACCGATAAGGTGGCAAGGGTGGGCACTGAGAGGTGGCATTGCTATTTGGCACTGGTGGGCAGTGAGAAGTGGCACTGCTAGGTGGCAATGATAGTTGGCAGTGATGGGCACTGATAGGCAGCACTGCTAGGTGCCACTGATTGGCACCAGTGGTGGGCATTGATAGGTGGCACTGGCAGGGGCTACTAATTGTCACAGATGACGCAGAATTCCCTTTTCCTCTTCGGTCCCGATGTCCCTTGCACATAAGCCGGTGATTGCCTTTTTTTATGCTCACGCTGTCGGCACAAGGAGAAAACAAAAACCATTACCCAGCTTTTGTTAACATCACGTGATCAGCTGTCATTTGCTGACAGCTGATCACATGGTAAAGGGCAGGGATCGGCCCCTTACTCGGATCTGTCATCACCTGAGTCTCAGTGACTCTGTGACCACAGCGCGCGCAAAGGGGAGGACGTTTATTGACGGACTCCCGGCAATTGAGGACCATGCTGTGGCCATCGATCAGTTATAGCGCTGATCTCAAGTGATTAAAGAGGGTCTAAATGGGCCATTGACATGCATCACAATTCAACTTAGGAATGAGTCTTTGAAAAGATAAACTAAATAATTTGGCCACTTTATCCTTCCAAATAATTCACTTCCTGTCACATAGCCACACAGGAAGTTAGGGAAAATCCCTAACAATGTCTTTCCTTGGGGACACACAGGTCAGTCTAAATACTTTCCCCATTATGCACATTGCACTCCAGCATATTGCGGGGTACACCACAATTTATTAGGTAGTTTGGACTGTGGGGTTTATTTACTAAAGGCAAATCTACTTTGCACTACAAGTGCACTTGCTGTATATCTGAGGGGGACATGCAAGCCAAAAAAAACACCATCTTTGCTTTTACATGATTGCAACATCCAATCACCAGTACTTTCCCTCAGATTTTCAGCAGCTACACTTTTAATGCAGAGTGGATTTGTCTTTACTAAACCCCAAACTACCCAATGATTTGGGGTGTACACAACAAAGTGCTAGAGTGCTATTTGCTTAATGGGGACACTAGTTAGATTGATCTGTGTGTCCCCAAGAAAAGACATTTGTAGGGTTTTACCTTCACTTCCTGTTTAGCTGTGTGACAGGAAGTGAAGCCAATGTTAAGAAAAGGAGACACAAAAGTTAAAGTACAAAAAATAAGAAATAAATCTAAAAAAAAAAAAACACACGCAGGGGTTCTAACACTTACTTTGTTTCCCTCAAAATGCCCACAATTAGAATTGTATGGCCTTGAGCTATTTTTAAGTGCAGTGCTCTAAATCAGTGCTTCTCAAGTACCCCCAACAGGCCATGTTTGCAGGTTTTCCTTCATCTTGCACATGTGCTTTAAATCACAGTCAATGGTTTTGATTTTTGGACAGCAATTCTCGATAAGATAAATTCACAAAACATGTCCTTTTGGGGGTACTTGAGGACTGAGGCTGAGAACCACTGCAGTAAAAAAGGAAAATTGAATACTTACCGCTCTGTACTTTTCATTTCCTGGTGACGCTCCATGGCAGCACACAATACAATCCATGCATATACTACCATGAAGGCACCAGGGTAGACAAATTACACCCGTTTTGTTTTGACATGCCAATCAGCTGTCACATTTGTTGCAAAGAAAACACAAAACAAACATCAAAACTTTGCATCAAATTTTATTGTTCAACAAAACAAAAGGGAAGGCAAAATAAAAAACATTGTTAATTTGAAACAGTTACAGACTCAACATCTTGAGCAATTTTTGGCCAAAAATATGCAGCACAGACAATTAAATCAAAGTGAACAAACAACACACATTAACAACATCAGAATTATTTCAGGGGAACATATCTCCCCCACACCAAAAAATACAATCAACAAAAGTTAACCAATCACTTGTTTTGCAAAGACATAAAAAATAAAATACATGTGTTACAAACTCGATAAGGACACCAACATGTACATTTTACACACACACACACACCCACCCACACAAAAAATACAATCAACAAAATTAAAACAAACATCTGTTTTGCAAAGACATAACAAATAAAATACATGTGTTACAAACTCGATAAGGACACCAAAATGTACTTTTTGCTAGATATACGCGCGCGCGCACGCACACACACACTTGCCTCTTTTCAGGGCAAGGGAGAGAATGCTATCTGCGAGCTTTATATAACATAGGTTTGTGAGCTAATGAGGCAATTGAAAACACACGCACAGTCCATGAAACACCCAAAATGCAAGTTCACCCAATGTAGAGACTGAACTTCAAAGTGGGCACACCTGTTAAGGATGTCCTTCAATTACTAACCCATAAAAATACTCTCTGAGCATGCCCAGAAATATCCAGGTGCTGTTCACACACAAAAAGCACCACAAAAAAAACTAACTGCCTGGGCATGCTCAGAACAACACAAATGCAGCTAGCAGAAAATAACCCCCCCCCCCCGTCCCCGTCCAAAATTAAGCACATCATCCAGCATGCTACAAAATTAGAGCTGGAACAATCACCCCCCCCCCCCACCAACAAATACCATTGCAGTCTATGGGAACTGACTTGTTAATTTTGCTGGTCCCCACTTGGCTGGCTTATCTTCTAGTTATTGGCCTTAAAATGGGGGCCCAGGTCCCACCCTAAGGGACATATATCAATGTCACCAATTTGGAAAACACCAAAAACAAAACAAGGAGAAGTGCCTTTAAATATGCCAAATTGCTTAAGGGCCATTTCACACCACATGCAGTGCATTGCGTTTTTTATGCATCCAAAATGCATGGAAAGTTGGTTATATGGTTCTAAATGGCAGTGTTTGTTCCAGTGCGTTCCAGTTCCACCAAAAAAGTAGAACATGATGCATTTTACCTGCACTGGACTGTACTGGAACGCATCAAAACGCATCATAAACGCACTGGAACGCACAGGAACACACCTAAATGCACCAAAAACGCACTGGAACACACTTGTCCTTATCTATGGTTAATAAAAAAGAGGGGTGAAAAAAAAGCACTGGACTGCATCAAAAACGTACCAAAAATGCACTGGAACGCATGAAAAACGTGCATGCAGAAAAGCACCTGGAACGCATCCGGATTGCGTTTCTATGGTGTGAACTGGCCCTAGTTCACACCATAGAAACGCAGTCTGGGTGCGTTCCAGGTGCTTTTCTGCATGCGCGTTTTTGACACATTCCAATGCATTTTTGAGGCGTTTTTGATGCAGTCCAGTGTTTTTTTCCCCCTCTTTTCACTTAGGACAAGTGTGTTGCAGTGCGTCTTGGGTGCATTTAGGTGCGTTCCGGTGCATTCCAGTGCATATTTGGTACGTGCTGTTGCGTTTTTGATGTGTTTTACTGCGGTCCAGTACAGTTCTGTACCTAAAAAATGCAGCATGACCAATTTTTTTTTTGCTTTCTGAAACGCACTGGAACGGACTGCAGTGGTGTGAACTATGCCATTGGCATTAATGTGATCAACTTTCTTTGCGTTTTTCAGGCATCAAAAAAACGCACTGCACTGCATCCGGTGTGAACTGGCCCTAAATATCATACCGGGGGGTGTCTATAGTAAGCCTGTAAAGTAGCACATGTTTTCCATGTTTATAACAGTTGGAGAGCAAAATGACATTTCTAAAGTAAAATAATAGTCATTTAAAAGTCCTTGCGGCTGTAACGAATTGCTGGTTCCGTCAATACAGATAAAAGTCATTGAAAGTCTTTGATTACACAAAAAAAAAGTGTGGGGGTTCCCCCAAATTCCATTACCAGGCCCTTCAGGTCTGGAATGGATATTAAGGGGAACCCCGCTGCAAATAAAAAAAAATGATGTGGGGTTCCCCCCAAATATCCATACCAGGCCCTTCAGATCTGGCATGGATTTTAAGGGGAACTCCACCCCAAATTAAAAAAAAAATGGCACGGAGTCCCCCCAAAAATCCACACCAGACCCTTATCCGAGCAAATAACCTGGCCGGCCGCAGGGGAAAAGGGGGGGACGAGAGCGGCCCCCCCTCCCTCCTGAACCGTACCAGGCCACATGCCCTCAACATGGGGAGGATGTCCCCATGTTGATGGGGACAAGGGCCTCATCCCCACAACCCTTGCCCGGTGGTTGTGGGGGTCTGTGGGCGGGGGGGCTTATCGGAATCTGGAAGACCCCTTTAACAAAGGGGACCCCCAGATCCCACCCCCCCTGTGTGAAATGGTAATGGGGTACAAATGTACCCCTACCATTTCACAAAAAAAGTGTCAAAAATGTAAAAAATTACAAGAGCCGGTTTTTGACAATTCCTTTATTAATGTCTTCTCCTTTCTTCCATCTTCTTCTTCCATCTTCTTCTTTTCTCCATTCGGGTTTCTTCATCTTCATCTTCCTTCTTCCTTCTTCCTTCGGTCTTCTCGTCCGCATCTTGCTCCGGCGTCTTCCCTTCTTCTTTCTTCTCCGGCCGCTCCGTTTGAATTGGAGGTTCCCGCTGTGCGACGCTTCAATTCTTCAGTTCCCCATCGGGTCCGCTTACACCCGGTGACCTCGCCCCCCTCTGACGCACATGCATTTCACGGGGACTTTCCCCGTGGTGTCAGAGGGGGGCAGAGCCACCGGGGGGCAGCGGACCAAGTGGGGAACTGAAGCGTCGCACAGCGGGAACCTCCAATTCAAACGGAGCGGCCGGAGAAGAAAGAAGAAGCCGGAGCAAGATGCGGACGAGAAGACCGAAAGAAGAAGGAAGCTGAAGATGAAGATGAAGATAAAGATAAAGATGAAGAGGAAGAAACCCGAATGGAGAAAAGAAGAAGATGGAAGAAGAAGGAAGAAGAAGAAGAAAGAAAAGAAAAGACATTAATAAAGGAATTGTCTAAAACCGGCTCTTGTCATTTTTTACATTTTTTACACTTTCCTTGTGAAATGGTTACCAATTCACACAGGGGGGGGGGCGGGATCTGGGGGTCCCCTTTGTTAAAGTGGTCTTCCAGAGCCCTCCGCCCGCAGACCCCCACAACCACCGGGCAAGGGTTGTGGGGATGAGGCCCTTGTCCCCATCAACATGGGGACATCCTCCCCATGTTGAGGGCATGTGGCCTGGTACGGTTCAGGAGGGAGGGGGGCCCGCTCTCTCGTTCCCCCTCTTCCCCTGCGGCCGGCCAGGTTATGTGCTCGGATAAGGGTCTGGTATGGATTTTTGGGGGGACTCCACACCATTTTTTTTTATTTGGGGTATAGTTCCCCTTAAAATCCATGCCAGATCTCAAGGGCCTGGTATGGATATTTAGGGGGAACCCCACGTCATTTTTTTTTAAATTTGCAGCGGGGTTCCCCTTAATATCCATTCCAGACCTGAAGGGCCTGGTTATGGAATTTGGGGGAACCCCCACACTTTTTTTTTTAGTTAGCAATGACTTTCTATGACTTTTCTCTATATTGCCGGGAGCCGACAATTCATTATAGCCGCGGCTGCTTTTAAATGCCTTTTTTTTTCCTTTAGAAATGTCATTTTGCCGGCGCACTGGGAAGTTCAGAGCTGCGCCTGTTCAACTTATGCAAATTAGTTTACGTGACTTGACATTTACTAAGATTTTGCTGGCGCAGTGTATCGGCGCATTTAAACCATTGAAATTCGCGCTGAGCTCAAAAAACCCTCCTGCAGCTCGAATCGTACTTGCCGGCGCAGCGGGCTGGTTTTGAAAAAGTTACTTTCTCACACTATTTTGGGCATGTTTGTTATTTGGGCAGGTGTCACTACACTTCCTAACATCACATCACCCCCATTATATTCTCACTTCCAGCTTCTTTATATTTAGAGTTTAACATGCCGTGCACCAGGTCCATAGTGGCGCACTGAGCGCCTCCTCCCGTCCGCCGACAACACTATAGTAAATGGGAAATAGGGCTGCGCTACAGGCGCTAATGTTTTGTAAATACCAAAACAGCCATTGCGCACGCAGATGCGCCAATACTCATGGCGCAAACGTTTCGTAAATCAGCCCCAATGTGTCAGTTAAGTATATCCATTTAGTCTCGCACTTTGATAATTCCCTAACTTGGTTGCAACCTCCAAAATACGAAAAACAGAAATTGCCGCTCAGGCAGATGAAATAAGGAAAGTGCTTCTCTCAGGAACCAAGGGTGCCGGCAATGCACGTAGCAAATTAAGAAAATTAGTGAGGACAGCCACACTCCAATCCAACGTATATTTATTCAGGCAAAACAGGCACTACAAAAACCAGCAAAACTCAGGACAGCTAACCTCGCCAGTCGGGGTGTAATTTTTCCACACCCCAGAATTTTAAACCTAAGGGGTCACCTTTATGTTTGGTTTTAAAGTGCATTGAGACACTGTGGTCCTTATATCCAATTCTTATGTTATTTATGTGCTCGGACACACGTTTACCTAACATTCGATTAGTGCGTCCGATATACATCAGATTGCATGGCCAATTGCATGATTGCAGATTGCATGTGTAGTCATACAGGAAATGAAATCCTTTATTTTAAAAACTTTTGAATTGGCTGTTGATTGAAATGAAGTAATGCCTCTTAGTCTGGTGTGGACTTGTCTGCATGATATGCATCTGCGACATGCAAAGAAACCGGGGTTATTCCAAAACATAGTTGGTTCAGGAATTGCTTTGGTCAAAACTCGATCATAGGTTAATAGTGGCCAATATTTTAAAAAAATTAATTCCACTTCCTTGTATTGGGTATTGTTTGTGTTATTATTCAGTTCAGACACAAAAGATTCTAAGGAGGATTCTGCCCCTACCCAAATAAAAAACAGATCATCTATAAATCTTTTGTAAAAAAACAACTCTTTCCTCTGCTGTTTATATATGTATTTGTCTTCCCAGGCACTCATAAATAGGTTGGCTAAGGATGGTGCAAACTTGGCGCCCATTGCTACACCCTTAGTCTGCATATAAAATTTACCAGCATACCATATATAATTATGTCTTAAACAGTAACCTAACGCAATTCCTAAAAACTTTTTTTGTGAAAATGGTAAGTCGTCTCTCTTGCTTAACCACTTCCCTACCCAGCCATAGTCAAATGACGTCCACAGATGGGATCTCCCATCCTGGGTGGACGTCATATGACGTCCTGGCTTTGTAGGGGGATATCTGAATGATGCCTGCAGCTAGAGGCATCATTCAGATATCCTTTTGAAGTGCCGGCGATTCTGTGCACCATAAGATCGATCATAGCGGCGGTTCCACCGCTTGATCGTTCTTATAGGCGGCAGGAGGGGACATCCCCCCCTCCCGCCACCATCCGGTGCTTCTCCGGGCTCTCCCGTGCGATCGGGGACCTGGAGCGAATCTTCTGGCGCCGTTGGTGGGTCACATGACGAGCATAGAGATGACTGGTGACCAGATGGTCACCAGTCATCTCTATGATCGTCGGAGGCCCGGACGCGATGTGATGACGTCACGCCCGGGTCCTCAAATGTAAACAAAGCCGCCATTGCTGCTGTAAGTATGAGATCAGTGAAAAAAATTTCGCTGATCTCATGCTTTCCAGCCTGGAGGAGAGATGTGGGGTCTTATTGACCCCGCATCTCTCAATAAAGAGGACCTGTCACACACATTCCTATTACAAGGGATGTTTACATTCCTTGTAATAGGAATAAAAGTGATCAAAAAAAAAAAAAAAAAAGAAGAAGGAAGATAATTGTAAAAAAAATAAATAAATAAGTAAAAAAAATAAAAATAAATTAAAACGCCCCTGTCCCCGGTAGCTCGCGATCAGGAGCGAATGCACACGCAAGTCGCCCACATATGTAAATGCCGTTCAAACCACATATGTGAGGTATCGCCGCGTGCGTTAGAGCACGTGCAACAATTCTACCACTAGACCTCCTCTGTAATTCTAACCTGGTAACCTGTAAAAAAAATTAAAGCATCGCCTAGGGAGATTTTTAAGTACCGAAGTTTGACGCCATTCCATGAGTGTGCGCAATTTTAAAGCGTGACATGTTAGGTATCTATTTACTCGGCGTAACATCATCTTTCATATTTTCCCAAAAAATTGGGCTAACTTTACTGTTTTGTTATTTTTTAATTCATGAAACCATTTTTTTTTTTAAAAAGGCGTTTGAAAAATTATTGCGCAAATATCGTGTAAGAAAAAAAGTTGCAATGACCGTCATTTTATTCCCTAGGGGGTCTGCTAAAAAAAAACATATATAATGTTTGGGGGTTCTGAGTAGATTTCTAGCAAAAGAATGATGATTTGTACATGTAGGAGAGAAGTGCTAGAATAGGCCCGGTATTGAAGTGGTACAAAAAGCCCTGTATTGAAGTGGTTAAGGCCCAATTTAGGGCTAGCAAAGCATCGTCATGATTTATGACTGTATAAAGAGATGCTATGTCTGCTGTAACTAAGAACACATCACCAGTTTTTGGTATATTAAGATCTTTCAAAAGCTGTAAAAATTGTCTGGTGTCCTTTAACTACGCTCTTGTTTCCACCACGCTATGTTGCAGGAAGTTTTCCAAATACTGCCCTACACGGGCCATAATACAGATGGAAATGCCTAGTATCCAGTGACTATCTCCTTGGTAGTGATGAGCCGAACACCCCCGGGTTCGGTTCGCACCAGAACCCGCGAACGGACCGAAAGTTCGAACGAACATTAGAACCCTATTAAATACAATGGATGCGAACGTTCGAATTCTAAAGTGCTAATTATAACAACTATTATGCATGTTATTGTCCTAAAAAGGGTTTGGGAACCCGGGTTCTGCACCAGGGGACATGTATCAATGCAAAAAGAAGTTTTAAAAACGGTCGTTTTTCGGGAGCAGTCATTTTAATGATGCATAAAGTGAAAAAAAAAAGTCAAATATTCCTTTAAATATCGTACCTGGGGGGTGTCTAAAGTATGCCTGTGAAGTGCCACGTGTTTCCCGTGTTTAGAACTGTCCCTGCACAAAATGACACTTCTAAAGGAAAAAAAAGCCATTTAAAACTGCTTGCGGCTTTAATGTAATGTCTGGTCCCGGTAATATGGATGAAATTCTTTAAGAAAAATGGCATAGCTACCCCATGACCCCCCCCCCTACCCCAGCCCATTACCAGCCCCTTTGGGTCTTGTATGGATATTAAGGGGAACCCCGCACATAAAATAAAAAAGGCCCTATATACTCTGAACAGCCCTATACAGGCGGTGCATACAAGACAGGGACTGTAGGTTTGTTCTTATGTAGAATCTGTTTGTAATTTTGAACAGGTACATTGTTGAAGTGTAGCTCCAGACCAAAAATCTATTTTTAAACTTTTTGGAAAACATAGGTAAGGGTTATCACCCCTGTAACATTTGTTTTGCTGTCTGTGCCCCTGTTCAGAACATTTCACCTCACTTTCCGTCCCAATGACAACTGTTTTTGAAATGTGGTGTTTTTCTTGAAACAAGGATTGCTGATAAAGCATCAGTACAGAGGAGACACCTTTCTCCCATATTTATTCTTACAGGAGAGAATTTTCCTTCCTAGTGGTAGATTTCCTCTCACTTCCTGTTGTCTTCTTGCGTTTGCAAGTAGGAGTCGTTTGTAAGTTGGATGTTTGAAAGTAGGGACCTGCCGTATATACTCTGCAGAAATAGGCCCCTTAGTTGTTGGTGTTGGCACAACACTGTAAGCACTCACAGTTACTCTTGGTTGGTGCTGGAACGCCCTGCTGTCAACTATTATATCAGGAATTTTAATTACATATAATTGTTGAACAGTGGTAGTAAAAATTGGGCCTTTGATGGTGGTGCTGGTGCCACAACACTGTAAGCCCTGACAGTTACTCTTGGTGGGTGCAGCAATGGGCCCTGTTGTGAATTATTAGATCAAGAATTGTAATTACATGCCCCTGTTGAACAGGGGCTGAAAAATTGGGCCTTAGGCACTGGTGGCACAACACTGCAACCCCTCACAGATACTGTACTTGGAGCACAGCAATGAGCCCTGTTGCAAAGTATTGCTTCAAAAATTGTAATGACACGCCCCTGTTAAACAGGGGCTGAAAAATTGGGCCTTAGGCACTGGTGGCACAACACTGCAACTCCTCACAGATACTGTACTTGGAGCACAGCAATGAGCCCTGTTGCAAAGTATTGCTTCAGAAATTGTAATGACACGCCCCTGTTAAACAGGGGCTGAAAAATTGGGCCTTAGGCACTGGTGGCACAACACTGCAACTCCTCACAGATACTGTACTTGGAGCACAGCAATGAGCCCTGTTGCAAAGTATTGCTTCAAAAATTGTAATTACACGCCCCTGTTAAACAGGGGCTGAAAAATTGGGCGTTAGGCACTGGTGGCGGCACCCATAAACAAAAATGATCTTACAAGCTATCATCATCAATCGTATCATTGAGGACTCGGAGGAGGAGGATAGCCAGTCAACATAACAGCACAGGCACTCAGCATCAGCATCAGTCTTGAAGGGATGTGACATGTTAAAATCAATTAGTCTGTTATATCAGCATCAGGTGTGTGGTAGCTGGTGGTGATCCAAGACTGGTTCATCTTGATGAAAGTCAGTCGATCAACCGAGTCGGTGGACAGGCGCACCCTGTGATCCGTGACAAATCCTCCAGCAGCACTGAATGTGCGTTCCGAAAGAACGCTGGATGCAGGACAGGCCAGTAGCTCAATTGCATACTGTGCAAGCTCTGGCCAGTGATCCATCCTCAAGACCCAGTAAGCCAGAGGATTTTCGGTGGGGAAGGTGTCCAAGTCTGACCTTGCCCCTAGATATTCCTGCACCATGTTTATCAGACGCTGGCGATGGTTGCTGGAACCGATCATACTTTGGGGCTGCGGACTAAAGAATTGTCTGAACGCATCGGTCAGACGGCCACCTTCCCCACCGCTCCTTCTTTGACTGGCCGAAGCCTCAGCAACTCGTTGTCCAGGACCAGGAGTTTGCAACCTCCCAGTCTCTGGGAACGCGTTGCACAGACCTTTCTGCAAGGCCTCCCGGAGTTGTCTCATCCTCTGCTCCCTCTGCGACGGTAACATAAGGTCCGCAACCTTACCCTTGTACCGTGGATCAAGGAGAGTGGCCAGCCAGTAATGGTCCCTCTCCTTGATCCGAAGAATACGAGGATCCTTCCGCAGACTTTGCAGGATCAGGGAGGCCATGCAGCGTAGGTTTGCTGAGGCATTCGCTCCGGAGTCCTCTGGGTCACTAAGGACGACATGATCCGCAGCCACCTCCTCCCAGCCACGTACAAGTCCACTGGTTTCTTGGGACTGTAAATCATCCCTAAAAGACTGCTGCTGATGATGCTGAGTGCCAGCCTCCACCTCCATGCTGACACAATCCTCCTCCTCCTCCTCCTCCTCCTCTTCCTGTGCGATGGGTGGGACAGAAGGAACACTGTCTGGGTAAAGGGGGCCTTGAGAGGCAAGGAAGTCCTCCTCTTCCTGCCTCTGTTCTGCCTCAAGTGCCCTGTCCATTATTCCACGCAGCGTGTGCTCCAACAGGTGGACAAGAGGTACAGTGTCACTGATGCATGCACTGTCACTGCTCACCATCCTCGTGGCCTCCTCAAATGGTGCCAGGACAGTGCATGCATCCCTGATCATGCCCCACTGGCGTGGAGAAAAAAAACCAAGCTCCCCTGACCCTGTCCTGGTGCCGTAGTCGCACAGGTACTCATTGATGGCCCTCTGCTGCGTGTGCAGCCGCTGCAGCATGGCCAACGTTGAGTTCCACCTGGTGGGCATGTCACATATAAGGCGGTTCTTGGGCAGGTTCAACTCCTTTTGCAGCTCAGCCAGGCGAGCACTGGCATTATAAGATCTGCGGAAATGCACACAGACTTTCCTGGCCTGCCTCAGGACATCCTGTAAGCCCGGGTACCTGCCCAAGAAGCGCTGCACCACCAGGTTAAGGACGTGAGCCACACAGGGCACATGGGTCAGTTGTCCCTGTCGGAGGGCGGAGAGGAGGTTGGTGCCATTGTCGCAAACCACCATTCCTGGCTTAAGCTGGCGTGGCGTCAACCACCTCTCGGCCTGGCCCTGCAGAGCAGACAGGACCTCTGCCCCAGTGTGGCTTCTGTCCCCCAAACACACCAGCGCAAGCACGGCATGGCATCTTTTTGCCTGCGTACTTGCGTAGCCCCGTGAACGGCTACGGAGCACCGCTGGTTCATAGGACAAACCACAGGAAGAGGCCATGGAGGAAGAAGAAGAGGAGGGGGTGGAGGAGAGAGGTGTGTCACAACCAGTAGTAGCATTTTGGAGGCGTGGCGGTGGGACAACCTCCAACACTACTGCACCTTGTCCTGAATCCTTCCCAGCTGCCAAAAGAGTGACCCAATGGGCCGTGAAAGAAAGGTAACGTCCCTGTCCATGCCTGCTGGACCATGAGTCAGCGGTAATATGCACCTTACCGCTGACCGCCCTGTCCAGCGAGGCCAAGACATTGCCTTCCACATGCCGGTAGAGAGCCGGAATAGCCTTCCGTGAGAAAAAGTGGCGTTTGGGAACCTGCCACTGAGGAACCGCACATTGCACAAACTCACGGAAGGGGGCCGAGTCTACCAACTGAAAAGGCAGCAGTTGAAGCGCTAGCAATTTAGCCAAGCTAGCATTCAACCGCTGGGCATGTGGATGGCTGGGAGTGAACTTCTTTCGACGGTCCAGCAGCTGGGGCAGGGAAATTTGCCTGCTAGAATCGGACGTCGGTGTACTGCTAGCAGAGTGGGCGCAAGTACTTGGCTGTGACACACCTAATTCTACACCTTCATTCCTCTCAGTGCATGTTTCAGAGAGGACTGAAGTTATAGTGGGGTTGGAGATCCCAGCTGATGCGGTGCAAGGAGAGGTCCGCTTTGTTCTTTGGTGTGGGTCTTTGAGGTAGGCTTGCCAACGAGCTGCATGGCAGGTCAACATATGTCTGGTCAGGCATGTGGTACCCAAGCGGCTGATGTTTTGGCCACGCGATATACGCTTGAGACATATGTTGCAAACAGCAGCTGTGCGATCTGATGCACTAGCCTCAAAAAAGGCCCACACCAAAGAACTTTTTGAATGACGGGCAGAGGCAGCGCCCTGCACAGGCGGAGCTCTGCGGTGTGATTCCGTCGGTGTACTGCCCTTACGCTGGCCACCAAAGGGCATCCTGCCTCGTTGGAGATGTGCCTCCTCCTCATCCTCCTCCTCCTCCTCTCTCCTATTAGGCACCCACGTGGAGTCAGTGACCTCATCATCCCCTCCCTCCTCATCACTGGAGCCAATCTGGCAGTATGCTGCAGCTGCTGGAACATGACTGCCAGATTGGTGTCCTTCTTGAGCATCCCCTCTGTCTGCTCTCACGCTACTGCCTTCCTCTAGCTGGGTTTCATCATCAGACCCTTCGAAACGCTGGGCATCCTCCTGGAGCATGTACCCAACACTGTGCTGAAACAGTTCGGGGGACTCCTCAGGAGGAGGACATGGTGGGTCTAGGGAAGGAGTGACTGATGATTTGTCTGACATTGATACCAGGGAAGACGACGCTTTGGCAGCTGCTTTTCCAGTACCCTGAGCCTGGGTGAGAGAGGATGAGGAGGAGGAGGAGGGCTTGGTCATCCACTCTACCAAGTCTTCGGCATGATGTGGCTCAACATGTCCAGCTGCCGAAAAGAAGGACAAGCGTGTCCCATGGCCATGTGCTGATGACAATGCACCGCGTCCACGACCAGCACTGTTGCCCCCAGACACAGAGCCTGCTTGCCCTCTTTTATTGCCTCCTGACTGTCTGCCTCTCCTTGTTTGCCTTCCAGACATTCTAATAGATGGGCTGCAGGGAGATGGGAAAAAAGCAATAAGGGCTACCTTCAGGTGTCCTTCTCTGTCCCTTGAAACAAGGACTTTCACAGTGAAAGAAACTGACACTCTCCCTACCTACAGTTTTCTGTCCCTAGAAAAAATATTTTTTTTAAGCACAATATAGCACAAGGACAATTCACTCACTGTCCTTACAGGTCCCTGGAAACAAGGACTTGCAGAGTGAAAGAAAAAAAACACTCTCCCTACCTACAGTTTTCTGTCCCTAGAAAAAATGTTTTTTTTAATCACAATATAGCACAAGGACAATTCACTCACTGTCCTTCCAGGTCCCTGGAAACAAGGACTTGCAGAGTGAAATAAACTGACACTCTCCCTACCTACAGTTTTCTGTCCCTAGAATAAATGTTTTTTTTAAGCACAATATAGCACAAGGACAATTCACTCACTGTCCTTACAGGTCCCTGGAAACAAGGACTTGCAGAGTGAAAGAAAAAAAACACTCTCCCTACCTACAGTTTTCTGTCCCTAGAAAAAATGTTTTTTTTAATCACAATATAGCACAAGGACAATTCACTCACTGTCCTTCCAGGTCCCTGGAAACAAGGACTTGCAGAGTGAAATAAACTGACACTCTCCCTACCTACAGTTTTCTGTCCCTAGAAAAAATGTTTTTTTTAATCACAATATAGCACAAGGACAATTCACTCACTGTCCTTACAGGTCCCTGGAAACAAGGACTTGCAGAGTGAAAGAAAAAAAACACTCTCCCTACCTACAGTTTTCTGTCCCTAGAATAAATGTTTTTTTTAAGCACAATATAGCACAAGGACAATTCACTCACTGTCCTTACAGGTCCCTGGAAACAAGGACTTGCAGAGTGAAAGAAAAAAAACACTCTCCCTAACTACAGTTTTCTGTCCCTAGAAAAAATGTTTTTTTTAATCACAATATAGCACAAGGACAATTCACTCACTGTCCTTCCAGGTCCCTGGAAACAAGGACTTGCAGAGTGAAAGAAAAAAAACACTCTCCCTACCTACAGTTTTCTGTCCCTAGAAAAAAATGTTTTTTTTAATCACAATATAGCACAAGGACAATTCACTCACTGTCCTTACAGGTCCCTGGAAACAAGGACTTGCAGAGTGAAATAAACTGACACTCTCCCTACCTACAGTTTTCTGTCCCTAGAATAAATGTTTTTTTAAGCACAATATAGCACAAGGACAATTCACTCACTGTCCTTACAGGTCCCTGGAAACAAGGACTTGCAGAGTGAAAGAAAAAAAACACTCTCCCTACCTACAGTTTTCTGTCCCTAGAAAAAATGTTTTTTTTAATCACAATATAGCACAAGGACAATTCACTCACTGTCCTTCCAGGTCCCTGGAAACAAGGACTTGCAGAGTGAAATAAACTGACACTCTCCCTACCTACAGTTTTCTGTCCCTAGAATAAATGTTTTTTTTAAGCACAATATAGCACAAGGACAATTCACTCACTGTCCTTACAGGTCCCTGGAAACAAGGACTTGCAGAGTGAAAGAAAAAAAACACTCTCCCTACCTACAGTTTTCTGTCCCTAGAAAAAATGTTTTTTTTAATCACAATATAGCACAAGGACAATTCACTCACTGTCCTTACAGGTCCCTGGAAACAAGGACTTGCAGAGTGAAATAAACTGACACTCTCCCTACCTACAGTTTTCTGTCCCTAGAATAAATGTTTTTTTAAGCACAATATAGCACAAGGACAATTCACTCACTGTCCTTACAGGTCCCTGGAAACAAGGACTTGCAGAGTGAAAGAAAAAAAACACTCTCCCTACCTACAGTTTTCTGTCCCTAGAAAAAATGTTTTTTTTAATCACAATATAGCACAAGGACAATTCACTCACTGTCCTTACAGGTCCCTGGAAACAAGGACTTGCAGAGTGAAATAAACTGACACTCTCCCTACCTACAGTTTTCTGTCCCTAGAATAAATGTTTTTTTTTATCACAATATAGCACAAGGACAATTCACTCACTGTCCTTCCAGGTCCCTGGAAACAAGGACTTGCAGAGTGAAATAAACTGACACTCTCCCTACCTACAGTTTTCTGTCCCTAGAATAAATGTTTTTTTTAAGCACAATATAGCACAAGGACAATTCACTCACTGTCCTTAGAGGTCCCTGGAAACAAGGACTTGCAGAGTGAAAGAAAAAAAACACTCTCCCTACCTACAGTTTTCTGTCCCTAGAAAAAATGTTTTTTTTAATCACAATATAGCACAAGGACAATTCACTCACTGTCCTTACAGGTCCCTGGAAACAAGGACTTGCAGAGTGAAAGAAACTGACACTCTCCCTACCTACAGTTTTCTGTCCCTAGAATAAATGTTTTTTTAAGCACAATATAGCACAAGGACAATTCACTCACTGTCCTTCCAGGTCCCTGGAAACAAGGACTTGCAGAGTGAAAGAAACTGACACTGTCCCTACCTACAGTTTTCTGTCCCTAGAATAAATGTTTTTTTTAAGCACACTATAGCACAAGCACAAAACACACTGACACTCTCCCTACCTATCCTTCTCTTTCCCTAAATTAAAGGAATCCAGGTTAAGCAAGAAAGAAATAACAGTCACTGTCCCTGCCTATGCTGCTCTATCCCTGCTCCGGAACACACTACACTAGGCCGCCGTGCTGGCGGCCTTTTATAGTGTGGGGCGTGTACTAAACACCCTCAGCAATAATTGGCCACAGGCATCCTGCCTGTGGCCAATCATTGCTCTCCTCGCTGCCGGCGCTGTGATTGGCCAAGCATGCGGGGTCACAGTGCATGCTTGGCCAATCACAGCGCCTGGATGACACTGCGATGGCGTAGTGCATTGTGGGCCGTTCGCGTCACTCGAATTTGGCGCGAACGGCCCAAATCGTTCGATCTTCGTCGAACGATCGAACAGCCGATGTTCGAGTCGAACGTATGTTCGACTCGAACACGAAGCTCATCCCTACTCCTTGGACTGACAGGCTTACACACCCGTGCAATCTGTCTGGTAAGTGGTTTTCCCATAGGGCGTGAACACAAAGTGGTGTGGTGGAGGAAATCGTATCAAACTGGAATGAGTGTTTAAACCTTCCTATTTGGATGATTTATATCACCTTCACCCTTCTTTATGCATCTTTTTTTATGGACTGTTCACCAAGTGAATCACCATATTTTAAACGGACTTAAAGCTTATATTGTGCTAATTTCTCCGGATTTCATATATACATCTTTTATATATTTATTAAGTTTTATTCTTGATAGCTTTAATAGCGCTGCTAATGTTGTAGTATTATTACTCTGACATATTTTTGATATACCGTATATGCTCGAGTATAAGCCGACCCGAATATAAGCCGAGGCACCTAATTTTACCACAAAAAAATGGGAAAACGTATTGACTCGAGTATAAGCCAAGAGTGTCCATCTGCACGCCTCACTGTGCCTCACTTTGCCTCACTGTGTCCATGTGCATGCCTCACTGTGTCCATGACTAGACTGGCGTTTAACATGGGAGTCTATGGAAGGGGTGCCCGGTTTGAAAAATCGGTGCTCCCCGACCGTAGGTCCTCCAGACAATAAACTTTGCACACTTGTAGAGGAGAAATGGGGCTACATGTGTGCCAAGTTTCGGGACCAAAGGACCTACAACCGGCCGGTACCTGGTCCCCAAAGTCACCGGAGAAATTACTGTTTAAGTCTATGGAAGGGGTGCCCAGCTTTGAAAAATCGGTGCCCCCCGGCAGTAGGTCCCTTTTACAACAAACTTTGCACACTTATAGAGAAAGAGTGGAGCTACATGTGTGCCAAGTTTGAGGTCCAGGAGACCTATGGCCGGCGGTATTGGGTCCTCAAAGTTCGGGAGATCAGGCGCAAAAAGGTGACTTGAGTATAAGCCGAGGGGGGCATTTTCAGCACAAAAAAAATGTGCTGAAAAACTCGGCTTATACTCAAGTATATACGGTAATTTCTTTACATTATAGTAGCTGCTTTACTTTGTTTTTTAACAAATCTCTGTGAGCGCTGAGGGAGAGATATAGAACATTGTTTTATTTTTTCTCAATTTTTGATTACTTGCATTTCCAACTTGCATCCACACACAAGAAAATCAGTCAATGGGCTTGTTTTTGTTGTTTTATTGGAGACAACAATTTGGATAGGATATAGGGTTAATGGGATGTCCAACTTGACTTAAAGAACAAAAGATGAGGACAAACTTCCTTCTCTATGTACAATAATAAAGATCTCTCTATGTAAAAAAATGAAGATCCTGGACTGTATTTGATCGCAGTCTCTATGGATCAGTGATAAGATCCTTTATGGACCAGGAGCTCTTAGTCCCCTTTAGTGAAATAGGACAAAGTCGCAAACTGTATGCAGAGGTATCTTGTCTCCTCTGTAGAACTTTACCCCGTCTGACGCTTGTAGATACTACCAGCCCAACTGGCTGCTTGACTACCAGCCCACCTGGCTTCTCTGAAGAACTCCCCAGGAAAAGGTATCAGGATTTAGCACAACCCTGCCCATGGCCCCTGAGTGTGCTGAGGTACTCACAATGTCCTTTGCTTCGACAGTAACTAATTTCATTGGCCAGAATATTAATTGGTCCTTGGGTGTGAATTGTGCCCATAAAACCTATAACAAAAAATTACTTAAAGATAAAAATCAACACCCATAAAGCTAGGCAGCCTAGACAGTCTTGCAAAAATTCAGATCCCAAACACATTGAATTAGCAACATTGGCATTAGGGGCTTGATAGCTGCTGCTAATCCAGGACTGAATCATTTTGACAAATGTCAGCCGATCAATGGAGTCTGTTGACCGACATGCTCTTTTATCTGGTAATAGATGTGGGGTATATGGTGCTACCTTTATGCTCTGGGAACTTATTTGGAATGGTGTTGGGTTTCCTCAACTGATAAGCCCCTATGGGATGAGGTGCAGGACTGTGTATATTTTGTGCTAGTAATCCTAGATTCTATATATTAGCTGTGTATGTGATCCTCAACTCCTATGTATGTGGAAAAAATCCTAACCCTCCAGAGGTTGTGACAATTGTGCTAATAAATAAATAATAAATAAAATGTTACCCTTATTGATGTGTATGATATCTATGTGGGTGTGTTTTCACTTCATATTGTATGCAAATTCCATAATCCAAACATTAATCTCAAGATTCCAAACAAACTTCTAGTGAACTCAGTATTTCAAAAAAACAATATTCCAAAAATGACTTCCTTGCCGTATAAGTCCCTGTATCTTATTCCATACAGTTCACACCTTAAAGTGTTGTGTGTATTAAATATATCCTGTGCCTAAAAACTGGTATTGCCCAATTACTGCCCCAGGTGGGAGCTGCTAGACGTCTAGTTAATTCCCTTGTAGGTTAACCCATTAACTAAACCAATGAAATGTATTCACAATGGTCATGTAATGGTCAGCCACTTTAGTGGTGAGGATTAGTTTCCTTGTAATTCCTCAATTCAAATGGTTAATCAGAAAAAAGAAAAAAAAAAGAGAAAAAAGAAGAAACACTGGCAAATATATGCATATATACTATAGCCAGAATAAGTTTATGCGGCTACAGCAAATTCATGTGTTAACATAGAAAAAGTTACAGTATTCTTCATGCGTTTTTTCAGTGACTTTGGTGATTATATATTGCCAATGGAGATCCTCCAGCTTGCAGGTAAAGAGGTGACTTTTGGTGCTCCCCCCTCGTATGGGTCCCCACTCACCAGATAGACACACCCCTGCAGGGGTCGCAGGCTCATCGGGTATCCCCAGCAATTTATCCTCCACTCCGTAGGCTGTTCCACTCTCTGCTCTCTCCTCCTCCACCAATCAGATCCTCAGAAATGAACCACAGAACAGAACTTCCATAGCGTAAAATCGCTTATTTATTTGTAAAAAATAGTAAAAATTCCAAACATAAATAAAAATAATTTTAAAAAATAAGGCCTGCAGACCTTCCTAGATTCACTCCCTTCTGGTTGTAATTACCGCCAGGTGCCTAGTGAATCCACACCGCAAACCGTATGCCAATGTCAGACAAGTCCCATGGAAGTCACGCCAGCCTGCTGTGTCAGCCTCAGCTTCGGCGTGCGTTCCACCGCTCGAGCCTCGCTAACCGGACGTGACGTGGACGTGTCTGGATGGTCCACTGATGCGTTTTGACGAATGGTCGTTATCAAAGGTGCTGTCATCCCTTCGTGTCCGACGTCTATAAGCAAGCACTGGCACTATAGCTCCGCCCCTTCAGGGCGTACCTTCCTTTTCCAATTCACTATATGTGGAGTGTGTAATCGCTCCCATATATCCTATTTGGCTCCATCTAGTGGTGGTTACGTAATTGGTTGTTACTACGCCAGTGATTGCTTATATTAATTCATAGAGACTTTTGTTTATCTTCTAAGGGGAATGTTATTGAATTCAGTAAATGATACCCCTAATACATTTGTTCTATGTTTTGTTGAATATGTGCCATATTAATTTAAGCAAACATTGGGGATATGATATTACATCTATTTATCCTCTAAGGTAAATAACATGAAATTCAATAAATAATACCCTTAATATATTTACATTGTGTTGATTATATGCCTTATTGTTTAAGCAAACATTGGGGGTATTCCCTGATATATTATCCCCACTTTCCCCTCCTGGGTATTTATACCATTAATGACCTAGTGGGGTTATTATATATCTTACAATATTCAAGTGCAAGGCCCCCCTATTGTTATCATTATGTGTATATTGATATAATTTTCTATGTACTTGTCCCCATAAGTTCTTTTGCTAAATGGTCATATCTGTTGTGTATAACCATTTAGAATACCTTATTATATTTTCCACACATTTTACATCAGTTTGTCCTTCCTATCACTTGGGGATTACCAAAGATGGGTTATATGAATCTCATCTCTTTGTGGTATAATTTCCAATGTGCATTGTTTATTGTCTATTTCCCCCCCATCTATTTTATTCCAAATATTATGTTTCCAAGGGGATTCATCTAATGTGTTGATATTTTCCTATAATATGCATAAGTTATAGGAACAACCTATATTTATTTGTGTCCCATACCCCATATCTGGAGTATGGCTTGAAAACTTGGTTTAGAAATTAGAGAGAAAACAATTGAGGTCGATATCTAGGTTGAGGCCCCTGGGAGCAAGGGAACCCAACCTATGTATCCACCTAGTTTCATTTTGGGATACTTGAATCAACTTGTTACCTCCCCTCCAATGATCCTTTATGATGTCTATTGCATAGAAGATCATTCCAGACGGGTCTCTTTGGTGCACTTCATCAAAGTGTCTCGAAAGACTATGCTTCGGGAATCCCTTCTTAATGTTGGCAATATGTTCTCGGATCCTCACTTTTAGTGGTCTGGTGGTACGTCCCACGTATTGCAGATGGCAAGGACATTCTATCACATAAGTGACATGCGTGCTGTTACAGTTCTCTTATTTTATATTCTTTATTGTATGCCTGTGATTTGAACATGATTTTCCTCCTGGGCTGTGGTCTACTTTTTCTGCAAGCTAAGAAAATATATGGGAAAGAGAAATATAAAATGTAGATGGCATTTTCAGCCGGGAGCAGGTGACTCATAAACAAAGTATGGATGGACTGTTAAAACAACTTAGGCACACCTTGGAGAAGCAATTACGAGTATGGTGGGATATAACCACATTGGAGATGTATGCCAAGGAAAATATGACACCAAGAAGACTTAGATGGGATATACACCCTAATGACCATCTGGATGAACCTTCCCTAATGGAAAATTGGTTCAAATTTTTCAACCAAAGTGAAAACAATCTATTACATACTATCATTAAGAGAAGACAATATAAACTAAAGGGTATAGAGGCAAACATTGTTGAACTCAAAAATTCCCTGGCCCCCTTTTCAGCCACACAGGAATATAAGGATAAGGAGCTAGCACTCCAGGAAGCAATTAAGAAATATGATATCGAGATCCAAGCAAAAAAAACCAAAAAAGTACAAAAGGGATGTCCTAGAGTACAGAAGCGGGAGAGTGTACAAATGGCAAATGGAAGAAGAGGAGGAAATTCAGGAAGTAGAAAATCCATCATTGGAGGATAGTTCAAGTGAAGATGATGGTAATGAAAGTGATAATGAACTTCCAATCCAACATTTGAGATTTGAAACCACTTCGGAACCACCCACCCATAACAACGCCAGGAATAAAAACCAAACAAAACACAGACCCCCTTATAATAACCGTCAGTATCAAGATGACCATAGAAACCCACCCAGAATCCCTACTACCCCAAGACGAAATAACCATTTAAGAAACAGAGTCTCCCCGCCATATAGAAATAGGGGATGGAGAACACCAACAGATCGAGATAGAAGACACGATCATCAGGAGCAGAGGAGGACCCCGCAGCAGACCACCAGGAAGATGGCAGGCCCGAGTACCGTACAGAAACTCGTGCTGGAGGGGTTCCACATGGAACAAAGGAGGGCAAGGGGGGACCACAAACAGAGATATACAGAGGGGACAGGAACCCATGGAAGAACACCCATATCATTACAACCAAGGAATCCGAGACAGAGAAGGAAGACCACAGGAGTGGGAGAGACACAACGAAGCCCCCCAGAGATACAACGACCGCACAAACGGAGAAGAGGAAAGAGAGGGGGGAAGAAGAAAACTCCAAAGGGAATATTAGGGGAAGGCATTTATAACCTAAGCAATGCCATTTTTTCAAAAGAGGAGTTAGTAATTTTGGATAAGGGATTAAAATATGCACCTGAGAAACAATTGGCCAAGTTCGAAGTGTATATAGATCTCCAAAAGTTTATGAGGAAACTAAACCTCAAAAAGCATTTTGAGCTGAATAAAGATTTAAGAAAAGTTGAACCAATAACCTACAAACATACTACATTGAAAAACAACTCACTGTTTAACCCACCGACCCCGGGGAACCAATGCCTGACAGCATTCAAAAGATGGTAGAGGAGGATATAAGGAAATTGGAGAGAAAATCGCATAGGAACAATAAGAACATTTGGAAAATAATCAAACAAATAGGTGAAAAAAAGGAAGTGATAATAAGACCAGCGGACAAGGGGGGAGGGCTAGTCATACTCAATAATAAACTGGACTATGAAGAAGAGATGAACAACTTACTGCAAGTAGAGAACACATATAAAAAACTGAAAGGGAACCCTAAGGGAGTCCTGGAAGGCAAGTTAAAAACATTTGTCTCCAAGGGCAGGGACATTGGCATTCTGAACCAAAAAGAAGCAGAGTACTTAGTTTCTCAATCAACCAAAACCCCAGTCATATATCACGTACCTAAAGTGCACAAACGTATACTGAAACCGCCAGGGAGACCAATCATAAGCGGAATTAATTCCATCTTTTCAAGACTAAGTGAATATATTGACAAATTTTTGAATCCAATGGTTAGCCAAGGGAAATCCCATTTGAGGGACAGTTCGCATCTGTTGGGTGAGCTTCAAAAACAAACAGGAGTCAGAGAATGTTTAATCGCCACGATTGATGTGGAGTCCCTATATACAAGTATAGTGCAGGAGGACAGATTGAAAGGAGTAGAAAAAGCCTTATATGAACGTACAGATATAACACAACAACAGATGGACTACATTCTTGAAGGATTGAAACTGGCCATGAGTAATAATTATTTCTGGTATAATAAACAATACTACGTCCAAACCAGGGGAGTTGCCATGGGGGCACGTTATGCCCCCAGTGTGGCAAACCTGTTCATGGACATGTGGGAGGAGGAGTACATTTATAATAAGAACATACCAGAAATCAAATTTTTTAAGAGGTATATTGATGATTTGATCATTTTATGGGCAGGCACAGAAATCACGTTCGAGCATTTCTTATCTAATCTAAACAACAACAGATATGGCATAAAGTTCACAGGGAAATGTCATACAATGTACCCCTTACCAATTCACATAGGGGGGGCCGGGATCTGGGGGTCCCCTTTGTTAAAGGGGTCTTCCAGATTCCGATAAGCCCCCCGCCCGCAGACCCCCACAACCACCGGGCAAGGGTTGTGGGGATGAGGCCCTTGTCCCCATCAACATGGGGACATCCTCCCCATGTTGAGGGCATGTGGCTTGGTACGGTTCAGGAGGGAGGGGGGGGCACTCTCTCGTCCCCCCCTTTTCCCCTGCGGCCGGCCAGGTTGCGTGCTCGGATAAGGGGTCTGGTATGGATTTTTAGGGGGACTCCACGCCATTTTTTTTTTAAATTTGGGGTGGAGTTCCCCTTAAAATCCATGCCAGATCTGAAGGGCCTGGAATGGATATTTGGGGGAACCCCACGTCAATTTTTTTTTTAATTTGCGGCGGGGTTCCCCTTAATATCCATTCCAGACCTGAAGGGCCTGGTAATTGAATTCTGGGGAACCCCCACGCTTTTTTTTTTTTTTTTTTATCAATGACTTTTGTATGTATTGCCGGGAGCCGACAATTCATTAATAGCCGCGAGTCAGTTTTAAAATACTTTTTTTCTTTCAAAAATGACATTTTTTGCAGGGACAGTTCTAAGCACGGGAAACATGCGCCACTTCACATGCATATCATACACACCCCCCAGGTACGAAATTTAAAGGAATATTTCACTTTTATTTTTTCATTTTAAGCATCATTAAAATCACTGCTCCCGAAAAAACGGCCGTTTTTAAAACTTCTTTTTGCATTGATACATGTCCCCTGGGGCAGGATCCCGGTCCCCAAACACTTTTTAGGACAATAACTTGCATATTAGCCTTTATAATTAACACTTTAGATTTCTCCCATAGATTTTTCGAATTTGCCGCGAACACCCCAATTTGTTCGCTGTTCGGCGAACGGGCGAACAGGCAATGTTCAAGTCGAACATGAGTTCGACTCGAACTCGAAGCTCATCCCTAATTAGGGGTATCATTTACTGAATTCAATAACATTCCCCTTAGAAGATAAACAAAAGTCTCTATGAATTAATATAAGCAATCACTGGCGTAGTAACAACCAATTACGTAACCACCACTAGATGGAGCCAAATAGGATAGATGGGAGCGATTACACACTCCACATATAGTGAATTGGAAAAGGAAGGTACGCCCTGAAGGGGCGGAGCTATAGTGCCAGTGCTTGCTTAAAGACGTCGGACACGAAGGGATGACAGCACCTTTGATAACGACCATTCGTCGAAACGCGTCAGTGGACCATCCAGACACGTCCACATCACGTCCGGTTAGCGAGGCTCGAGCGGTGGAACGCACGCCGAAGCTGAGGCTGACACAGCAGGCTGGCGTGACTTCCATGGGACTTGTCTGACATTGGCATACGGTTTGCGGTGTGGATTCACTAGGCACCTGGCGGTAATTACAACCAGAAGGGAGTGAATCTAGGAAGGTCTGCAGGCCTTATTTTGTAAAACTATTTTTATTTATGTTTGGAATTTTTACTATTTTTTACAAATAAATAAGCGATTTTACGCTATGGAAGTTCTGTTCTGTGGTTCATTTCTGAGGATCTGATTGGTGGAGGAGGAGAGAGCAGAGAGTGGAACAGCCTACGGAGTGGAGGATAAATTGCTGGGGATACCCGATGAGCCTGTGACCCCTGCAGGGGTGTGTCTATCTGGTGAGTGGGGACCCATACGAGGGGGGAGCACCAAAAGTCACCTCTTTACCTGCAAGCTGGAGGATCTCCATTGGCAATATATAATCACCAAAGTCACTGAAAAAACGCAAGAAGAATACTGTAACTTTTTCTATGTTAACACATGAATTTGCTGTAGCCGCATGAACTTATTCTGGCTATAGTATATATGCATATATTTGTCAGTATTTCTTATTTTTTCTCTTTTTTTTCTTTTTTCTTTTTTCTGATTAACCATTTGAATTGAGGAATTACAAGGAAACTAATCCTCACCACTAAAGTGGCTGACCATTACATGACCATTGTGAATACATTTCATTGGTTTAGTTAATGGGTTAACCTACAAGGGAATTAACTAGACGTCTAGCAGCTCCCACCTGGGGCAGTGATCGGGCAATACCAGTTTTTAGGCACAGGATATATTGAATACACACAACACTTTAAGGTGTGAACTGTATGGAATAAGATACAGGGACTTATACGGCAAGGAAGTCATTTTTGGAATATTGTTTTTTTTGATTTTTTGAAATACTGAGTTCACTAGAAGTTTGTTTGGAATCTTGAGATTACTGTTTGGATTATGGAATTTGCATACAATATGAAGTGAAAACACACCCACATAGATATCATACACATCAATAAGGGTAACATTTTATTTATTATTTATTTATTAGCACAATTGTCACAACCTCTGGAGGGTTAGGATTTTTTCCACATACATAGGAGTTGAGGATCACATACACAGCCAGCGGCGGAATTATCAGGGTCGCAGCAGTCGCACTTGCGACTGGGCCCTGTAGTTTTGCCAATTCAGGGGGGCCCACCCGCCGCCGCCCGTGTGTGAGGGGCCCACCTGACTGTTTGTGTCCACTCTGGCTGCTGTTGTGAGGGCGGCATGTGTCAGTTTGTTACGCCGCGGGGAGGGGGGCTTTTTGTCTGCTGAGGGGGAGAGAGAGAAGGCAGAGGCAGTGCGGAGATTGTGGACCGCCCGCCCCCAGCCTATCCAGAGACAGAGAGAATGTAGGGGGGCGGGGCGGACACTGCTGACACCAATTGAGAGAAGGTGGGGGAGGAGCTGCAGGAGGTCGCGGCCGCTGTGTGAAGAGTAGAGACATGTGGAGCCGAGAGAGACATGGAGCAATGCAGGGGAAACCGAGTGGACACTGACAGCAAGTAAGTGTCTGATCCCGGCACCCAGCGCTGTCAATGTACCCAGTCCCCACCTCCACCGCTGATTCCATCCCGTCCCCACCACCACAGCCACTCATCCCTCCCCCCAGCACTGACACTCATCCCCCCAGCACTGACAATTATTCCACCCCCCCACCAGCACAGCCACTCATTCCTACCCCCCCACCACTGCCACTCACCCCCCTAGCACTGACACTCATCCCTACCCCCCAGCACTGACACTCATCCCCCCAGCACTGACACCCATCCCTACACCCCACACTGACACTCATCCCCCCAGCACTAACACTCATCCCTACCTCCCACCACTGACACTCATCCCCCCAGCACTGACACTCATCCCTACCCCCACACTGACACTCATCCCCCCAGCACTGACACTCATCCCTACCCCCCACACTGACACTCATCCCCCCAGCACTGACACTCATCCCCCCAGCACTGACACTCATCCCCCCCAGCACTGACACTCATCCCCCCCAGCACTGACACTCATCCCTACCCCCCACACTGACACTCATCCCCACCTACCACCACTGACACTCATCCTCCCCAGCACTGACACTCATCCTCCCCAGCACTGACACTCATCCCCCAACCACTGACACTCATCCCCCCACCACTGACACTCATTCCTACCCCCCCACCACTGCCACTCACCCCCTAGCACTGACACTCATCCCTACCCCCACCCCCACCACTGACACTCATCCCCCAGCACTAACACTCATCCCTACCTCCCACCACTGACACTCATTCCCCCAGCACTAACACTCATCCCTACCCCCCACCACTGACACTCATCCCCCCAGCACTAACACTCATTCCTACCTCCCACCACTGACACTCATTCCCCCAGCACTAACACTCATCCCTACCCCCCCAGCACTAACACTCATCCCCCCAGCACTAACACTCATCCCTACCCCCCCAGCACTAACACTCATCCCTACCCCCCCAGCACTGACACTCATCCCCCCAGCACTGACATTCATCCCTACCCCCCAGCACTGACACTCATCCCTACCCCCCACCACTGACACTCATCCCTACCCCCCACCACTGACACTCATCCCTACCCCCCACCACTGACACTCATCACTACCCCCCACCACTGACACTCATCACTACCCCCCACCACTGACACTCATCACTACCTCCCCACCACTGACACTCATCCCTACCTCCCCACCACTGACACTCATCCCTACCTCCCACCACTGACACTCATCCCCCCAGCACTGACACTCATCCCTACCCCCCCACACTGACACTCATTCCTACCCCCCCACCACTGCCACTCACCCCCCTAGCACTGACACTCATCCCTACCCCCACCCCCACCACTGACACTCATCCCCCCAGCACTAACACTCATCCCTACCCCCCACACTGACACTCATCCCCCCAGCACTAACACTCATCCCTACCTCCCACCACTGACACTCATCCCCCCAGCACTAACACTCATCCCTACCCCCCACCACTGACACTCATCCCCCCAGCACTAACACTCATCCCTACCTCCCACCACTGACACTCATCCCCCCAGCACTAACACTCATCCCTACCCCCCCAGCACTGACACTCATCCCCCCAGCACTAACACTCATCCCTACCCCCCCAGCACTAACACTCATCCCTACCCCCCCAGCACTGACACTCATCCCCCCAGCACTGACATTCATCCCTACCCCCCAGCACTGACACTCATCCCTACCCCCCACCACTGACACTCATCCCTACCCCCCACCACTGACACTCATCCCTACCCCCCACCACTGACACTCATCCCTACCCCCCACCACTGACACTCATCCCTACCCCCCACCACTGACACTCATCCCTACCCCCCACCACTGACACTCATCCCTACCCCCCACCACTGACACTCATCCCTACCCCCCACCACTGACACTCATCCCTACCCCCCACCACTGACACTCATCCCTACCCCCCACCACTGACACTCATCACTACCCCCCACCACTGACACTCATCACTACCCCCCACCACTGACACTCATCACTACCTCCCCACCACTGACACTCATCCCTACCTCCCCACCAGTGACACTCATCCCTACCTCCCACCACTGACACTCATCCCCCCAGCACTGACACTCATCCCTACCCCCCCACACTGACACTCATCCCCCCAGCACTGACACTCATCCCTACCCCCCACACTGACACTCATCCCCCCCAGCACTGACACTCATCCCCCCACCACTGACACTCATCCCCCCACCACTGACACTCATTCCTACCCCCCCACCACTGCCACTCACCCCCTAGCACTGACACTCATCCCTACCCCCACCACTGACACTCATCCCCCCAGCACTAACACTCATCCCTACCTCCCACCACTGACACTCATCCCCCCAGCACTAACACTCATCCCTACCCCCCACCACTGACACTCCTCCCCCCAGCACTAACACTCATCCCTACCTCCCACCACTGACACTCATCCCCCCAGCACTAACACTCATCCCTACCCCCCCAGCACTGACACTCATCCCCCCAGCACTGACACTCATCCCTACCCCCCCAGCACTGACACTCATCCCTACCCCCCACCACTGACACTCATCCCTACCCCCCACCACTGACACTCATCCCTACCCCCCACCACTGACACTCATCCCTACCCCCCACCACTGACACTCATCACTACCCCCACCACTGACACTCATCCCCACCACTGACACTCATCCCTACCTCCCCACCACTGACACTCATCCCTACCTCCCACCACTGACACTCATCCCCCCAGCACTGACACTCATCCCTACCCCTCACACTGACACTCATCCCCCCAGCACTGACACTCATCCTCCCAGCACTGACACTCATCCCTACCCCCCACACTGACACTCATCCCCCCAGCACTAACACTCATCCCTACCTCCCACCACTGACACTCATCCCCCCAGCACTAACACTCATCCCTACCCCCCCAGCACTGACACTCATCCCCCAGCACTAACACTCATCCCTACCCCCCCAGCACTGACACTCATCCTCCCAGCACTGACACTCATCCCTACCCCCCACACTGACACTCATCCCCCCAGCACTAACACTCATCCCTACCTCCCACCACTGACACTCATCCCCCCAGCACTAACACTCATCCCTACCCCCCCAGCACTGACACTCATCCCCCCAGCACTAACACTCATCCCTACCCCCCAGCACTGACACTCATCCCCCCAGCACTGACACTCATCCCTACCCCCCCAGCACTGACACTCATCCCTACCCCCCACCACTGACACTCATCCCTACCCCCCCACCACTGACACTCATCCCTACCCCCCACCACTGACACTCATCCCCACCACTGACACTCATCCCTACCTCCCCACCACTGACACTCATCCCTACCTCCCACCACTGACACTCACCCCCCCAGCACTGACACTCATCTCCCCCAGCACTGACACTCATCCCTACCCCCCAGCACTGACACTCATCCCTACCTCCCACCACTGACACTCATCCCCCCAGCACTGACACTCATCACTACCCCCCACCACTGACACTCATCCCTACCTCCCCACCACTGACACTCACCCCCCAGCACTGACACTCATTACTACCCCCCACCACTGACACTCATCACTACCCCCACCACTGACACTCATCCCTACCCCCCACCACTGACACTCATCCCTACCCCCCCACCACTGACACTCATCCCTACCCCCCCACCACTGACACTCATCCCTATCCCCCCACCACTGACACTCATCCCTACCCCCCCCCACCACTGACACTCATCCCTACCCCCCCCCACCACTGACACTCATCCCTACCCCCCCACCACTGACACTCATCCCTACCCCCCCCACCACTGACACTCATCTCTACCCCCCCACCACTGACACTCATCTCTACCCCCCCACCACTGACACTCATCCCTACCTCCCCACCACTGACACTCATCCCTACCTTCCCACCACTGACACTCATCCCTACCTCCCCACCACTGACACTCATCCCTACCTCCCCACCGACACTCATCCCCCCACCACTGACACTCATCCCCCCACCACTACTGACACTTATCCCACCCACCCACCACTGACACTCATCCCCTCCACCACCTAGCACTGCCACTCATCCCATCCCCCCAACATTGTCACTCTTCCCATCCCACCAGCAGGGTGTATGTTCAGGAGTTGCCGGGGTCACATTTGCATGCTCCAGGATTCCTGTGCAGTCCCCTGTACACCTGGATAGGTGGACTGGCATATAGATAGGTGTGCTGGCGAATATCCACATATGATAACTCACCCAAGCCCCCCCCCCCACCACCCCCAACGGGCTCCTAATTTTTTTTGTGAAAAACGAAATAAATAAATTGGTAACAAATAAAATAACTAAAATAAAAAAATACTGACACCAGTGTCGGTACTACCAGGGTCCCAAAATGTCGCACTTGCGACCAAGCTCTGCCACCATGGGTGCGCCCCGGCTGGTGGTCAGGGGGGCCCTTTATGGTTTCTTGCACCCGGGCCATGAAGGTTCTAGTTGCGCCACTGTACACAGCTAATATATAGAATCTAGGATTACTAGCACAAAATATACACAGTCCTGCACCTCAGCCCATAGGGGCTTATCAGTTGTACCCGCAGAGGAAACCCAACACCATTCCAAATAAGTTCCCAGAGCATAAAGGTAGCGCCATATACCCCACATCTATTACCAAATTACCCAGTAATTTGCCTTGTGACAGATTACATATCAGGGGTTGAGCAGCCTTAATAAAATCCACATTGCGCGGAACACCACCACAAGTTTAGAAATGAAGAGGGGGGGTGGTGTTGCGCTGTTTCTGGTATGAACATGTATTGGTGAAGATATATAAGGTGCACAGTGGCTAACTCGAACCAATAAATAGAATGCAATACAATAAAAATAAAAATAAAATCAATACACAATCTAAAATGATAATGATGGATTAAGGTAATGAATAAGTACTAGAACCATAAAAACAATCAAATAAATGAAAAGTGCAAAGTGCATGAAGAATACATAAAAACTACAAAATATGACAGTGAACACTGCTGTGCAAATATGCTAAAAAAGTGCATAAACTAAGAAATCTGCAAATTGCAGTGCAATAAACTGTGCACAAGTGAGACGGCTAATTGCAAAGTGCAATAAAGTGCTAAAGTGAATTGCAAAAAATATATATAAAACGTCCAATAAGCAATGGAACAGAAATAAAGATGTTGAACTCCAAAAGTTCATATGTGAAGAAATGGCAAGTGGTGCCAGTGGAAAAAATTAATAAATTATTTCTTCAAAGTGACGGTCCTGGAACTTTGCGTCTACAAGTGATTCTATGGTGAAGAGATGTGTGGATTTTGACTTCCGGTGTCACACACTAGGGTAATAGATGGCCTCTTACCTTGCGGTAATGAGGTAATCGCATGTGTTTAATTAGGGTCAGTAGTTCCTCTGTTATGGTCCTATCATCAGTAGAGAGACCTTATGCCAAACGCTGTGGTTCCTCGGATATAAGGTAGACCTATATTGTAGCCAGGGGATTGCTTTCACCTCCCAGTGATGGCGGGGTTAAAGGAAAAAAATAGGGTCTCGATCGTGAAGTACGTTTTAAAAACCAAATGGTATGTTTAATAGTCTAGCAGTGGATTGCTTGCATAAAAACTCACATAAACTCACATAAAATAACGTAAAGGTGAACTTATCTCCTATAAGAGCGGCGAGCTCGTTTGCTTCCGTCTGTCTGATTGCCTCTCCGTCCCTACGCGTGGCGTCACGATCACGTGACTTCATCAGGGGATGATGGGAAGGCAATGAGATGGTCTTTAAATAGTTTTTCCATTAGAATGAATGCGGCGGCCATTTTCTCAGAGTTCAATGTTAATCTCCATTGGCAGCCATTTTCCCTAGGATCCTGTCTTGGTAATAGGGGCGGCCATCTTTATGGTGGTTAAAAAACAATATAATGATAACAACGACAACAAGTGCGCCGCCATTTTCTTTAAGGTTTTTGATAGTTTGATTGGCGGCCATGTTTTTGAAGTCCATGCATCGGTATATAGTGATCTTTAATATCTACATAATACCTTGCAGGACATATGAAACAGATCTGTAAGAACGAGGGGGCATGCAATTGTGATTCATAATAATAAATGATAAAGCTAAAAAGTATATATACATACATACAATTGCACATGAGTTTATAAAATTAAATTTAAAAAATATTAAAAAATATAAAAAATATTGCAAATAAATTTGTCTTTATGTGTAACAACGATTAAAAAGTAAATTAAATAGATATATTCCCGAAATTGATAAGGGGTGGGTTCCCATAATTATGAGGAATTCATATATATACCAAACCCCCTAAATGATAGAACCTAGGTCTGGTGAACATCAGATAGACGTCTGCAATATGAGCTTGTCAGATATTTGCTTCACAGATACATATGAGACATAAATATTAAAATACTAAAATATAGAGATTTGCAGAGTAAAATGTAAAATTGATGATATAAAAATAGGAGATGTAGTCATTAATTTAACAAAACTGTATAAATATAAATTTGAGTAGGAAAGGACATAGACACTACAAGGTGAGTGGGTGTTTGGTGAATTAATAGGTGTACTAAAAGTCACTGAGGAAACAGTTGAGATCGAACTCAACGTTGAGTCCTCTTGGTACAAAAGTATCAAGGGTGAATATCCATTTGGACTCTAGTTGACTTAACGTCCTCACCTTATGTCCACCCCCCCCCCCCCGCCAGTGTCTAGTATATGGCTCAATGCCCCAAAATTTGAGCTCTGAGGGGTCTTTATTATGGTGTAGCAAAAAATGTTTAGATACATTGTGTTTGTCAAATCCTTTCAATATATTTTGAACGTGCTCTTTAATGCAAATCCTAAGGAGTCTTTTTGTGCGCCCTATGTACTGAAGGCCGCAGCTGCACTCCAGGGCGTATACTGCCCCTTCCGTATTGCAACACACAAAATCTTTAACCTCATAGGTATCGCCTGTACTGGTAGATGTGAAGTTGGCTTTCTTCTCATTGGGTCTCTTTGTTCTCTTGCATGCAAAGCATCGTTTGCAGGGGTAGAAGCCTTTCATTGTGAAGAAGGAGAATGGTTTATTCGGTGGATCTGGTACGTTCTTCACTATTTTATCCCGTATAGTTGGTGCCCTTTTGTAGATGAATCTAGGGTTTGTCGGTAATGAATCTTGTAATTGTCTGTCTGCCAGTAGTATATGCCAATGTCGCTTTATGATTCTTTCAATTTTTTTGTGTTGTACATTATAATCCAGAATAATTGATGTTAATGGTTTTGTGGATGTTTGTTTAATTTTATCACTAATCAATTCGTCCCGGTTCATCTCTGTCACTTCGGCTATTTTCTCTTCGATGAATGTATTGCTATATCCTTTCTTAACAAATCTTTGTCCCATTGCTTCTGCTTGTTCTTTAAAGGTGTCTAGGTTGGTGCAATTTCTTCTTAAACGCACAAGCTGACCCTTGCCGATAGAAAGCTGCCACCATACAAAATTGGCTCTTCAACGTCCCCAAGGGTCAGCTTGTGCGTTTAAGAAGAAATTGCACCAACCTAGACACCTTTAAAGATCAAGCAGAAGCAATGGGACAAAGATTTGTTAAGAAAGGATATAGCAATACATTCATCAAAGAGAAAATAGCCGAAGTGACAGAGATGAACCGGGATGAATTGATTAGTGATAAAATTAAACAAACATCCACAAAACCATTAACATCAATTATTCTGGATTATAATGTACAACACAAAAAAATTGAAAGAATCATAAAGCGACATTGGCATATACTACTGGCAGACAGACAATTACAAGATTCATTACCGACAAACCCTAGATTCATCTACAAAAGGGCACCAACTATACGGGATAAAATAGTGAAGAACGTACCAGATCCACCAAATAAACCATTCTCCTTCTTCACAATGAAAGGCTTCTACCCCTGCAAACAATGCTTTGCATGCAAGAGAACAAAGAGACCCAATGAGAAGAAAGCCAACTTCACATCTACCAGTACAGGTGATACCTATGAGGTTAAAGATTTTGTGTGTTGCAATACGGAAGGGGCAGTATACGCCCTGGAGTGCAGCTGCGGCCTTCAGTACATAGGGCGCACAAAAAGACTCCTTAGGATTCGCATTAAAGAGCACGTTCAAAATATATTGAAAGGATTTGACAAACACAATGTATCTAAACATTTTTTGCTACACCATAATAAAGACCCCTCAGAGCTCAAATTTTGGGGCATTGAGCCATATACTAGACACTGGCGGGGGGGGGACATAAGGTGAGGACGTTAAGTCAACTAGAGTCCAAATGGATATTCACCCTTGATACTTTTGTACCAAGAGGACTCAACGTTGAGTTCGATCTCAACTGTTTCCTCAGTGACTTTTAGTACACCTATTAATTCACCAAACACCCACTTACCTTGTAGTGTCTATGTCCTTTCCTACTCAAATTTATGTTTATACAGTTTTGTTAAATTAATGACTACATCTCCTATTTTTATATCGTCAATTTTACATTTTACTCTGCAAATCTCTATCTTTTAGTATTTTAATATTTATGTCTCATATGTATCTGTGAAGCAAATATCTGACAAGCTCATATTGCAGACGTCTATCTGATGTTCACCAGACCTAGGTTCTATCATTTAGGGGGTTTGGTATATATATGAATTCCTCATAATTATGAGAACCCACCCCTTATCAATTTCGGGAATATATCTATTTAATTTACTTTTTAATCGTTGTTACACATAAAGACAAATTTATTTGCAATATTTTTAATATTTTTTAAATTTAATTTTATAAACTCATATGCAATTGTATTTATATATACTTTTTAGCTTTATCATTTATTATTATGAATCACAATTGCATGCCCCCTCGTTCTTACAGATCTGTTTCATATGTCCTGCAAGGTATTATGTAGATATTAAAGATCACTATATACCGATGCATGGACTTCAAAAACATGGCCGCCAATCAAACTATCAAAAACCTTAAAGAAAATGGCGGCGCACTTGTTGTCGTTGTTATCATTATATTGTTTTTTAACCACCATAAAGATGGCCGCCCCTATTACCAAGACAGGATCCTAGGGAAAATGGCTGCCAATGGAGATTAACATTGAACTCCGAGAAAATGGCCTCCGCATTCATTCTAATGGAAAAACTATTTAAAGACCATCTCATTGCCTTCCCATCATCCCCTGATGAAGTCACGTGATCGTGACGCCACGCGTAGGGACGGAGAGGCAATCAGACAGACGGAAGCAAACGAGCTCGCCGCTCGTATAGGAGATAAGTTCACCTTTACGTTATTTTATGTGAGTTTATGTGAGTTTTTATGCAAGCAATCCACTGCTAGACTATTAAACATACCATTTGGTTTTTAAAACGTACTTCACGATCGAGACCCTATTTTTTTTCCTTTAACCCCGCCATCACTGGGAGGTGAAAGCAATCCCCTGGCTACAATATAGGTCTACCTTATATCCGAGGAACCACAGCGTTTGGCATAAGGTCTCTCTACTGATGATAGGACCATAACAGAGGAACTACTGACCCTAATTAAACACATGCGGTTACCTCATTACCGCAAGGTAAGAGGCCATCTATTACCCTAGCGTGTGACACCGGAAGTCAAAATCCACACATCTCTTCACCATAGAATCACTTGTAGACGCAAAGTTCCAGGACCGTCACTTTGAAGAAATCATTTATTATTTTTTTCCACTGGCACCACTTGCCATTTCTTCACATATGAACTTTTGGAGTTCAACATCTTTATTTCTGTTCCATTTCTTATTGGACGTTTTATATATATTTTTTGCAATTCACTTTAGCACTTTATTGCACTTTGCAATTAGCCGTCTCACTTGTGCACAGTTTATTGCACTGCAATTTGCAGATTTCTTAGTTTATGCACTTTTTTAGCATATTTGCACAGCAGTGTTCACTGTCATATTTTGTAGTTTTTATGTATTCTTCATGCACTTTGCACTTTTCATTTATTTATTTGATTGTTTTTATGGTTCTAGTACTTATTCATTACCTTAATCCATCATTATCATTTTAGATTGTGTATTGATTTTATTTTTATTTTTATTGTATTGCATTCTATTTATTGGTTCGAGTTAGCCATTGTGCACCTTATATATCTTCACCAATACATGTTCATACCAGAAACAGCGCAACACCACCTCCCCCTCTTCATTTCTATACTTAATTGGGTTAGGATTAACCCTTTCGGTGTCTGCGACAGTTTCCATTAGCCCTTCCACTTTCCCCTTTTTGGTAGCGCAGGAATAATCATCTTTAACACCACCACAAGTTTATTATGCTCTTTTATCTGTCACAAAACCTCTGGTTGCACTTAATACCCATTTATAAAGCATGCTGGATGCAGGGCAGCCCAGCAGCTCAATTGCATGCTGGGTAGGTTCTGGCTAGTGGTCTTTTCTCACGACCCAGTAACCTAGTGGATTGTCTACTGGAAAGCCCTCCATGTCTGTTTTGGCCCTAGATTATCTTCCACCATATGATGCAGACGTTGTCGATTGAGATGTGGAATCTGACAGCCCTGGGCGCCGAGTACTAAAAAAATGTTGAACTGCATCACTTAGACGACCCCCTTCTCCACCGCTCCTTTTTTGACCAACAGAAACCTCAAAACTAGCTTTTCCATAAGACTGTAACCTACCAGAGTCTGGAAAGGCATTACATAAACTCCTCTTTAAGGTGTCCTCAAGATATTTCATCCTGTGCACCCTATGCGAGGGCAGAATGATTTCCGAGACTTTCCCCTTATAACGGTGGTCAAGGGTTGCCAACCAATAATGATCCTTCTCCTTGATGCCACCGATTCTCGGGTCCTTTCGCAGGCTTTAAAGAATAAGGGAGCCCACGCACCACAAGTTTATATGGAACTGCCTCCTCCCAGCCACATAGTACTCCCAGGGTTTCTGGGGACATAAAAAATCTTTTACTAAGGTTTGACGTATGTCTTCTTCTGCTTCAATGCCTCCAAAACTGCCAGAATTCTCCTCCTCCCACTCCTCTTGTGTGTTCTGGGCATCTCAAGCATGGTGTCTGCGGAAACCGGACCTTGAGAGGAAAGGAAGTTTAGAGTTTCGAGTGCCCTGTCCATAATAGGGATGAGCTGAACACCCCCCAGTTCGGTTCGCATCAAAACATGCGAACAGGCAATAAATTTGTTCGAACATCCGAACACCGTTAAAGTCTATGGGACACGAACATGAAAAATCTGAAGTGCTAATTTTAAAGGCTTATATGCAAGTTATTGTCATAAAAAGTGTTTGGGGACCCGGGTCCTGCCCCAGGGGACATGTATCAATGCAAAAAAAAGTTTTAAAAATGGCAGTTTTTTCGGGAGCAGCGATTTTAATAATGCTTAAAGTAAAACAATAAAAGTGAAATATTGCTTTAAATTTCGGACCTGGGGGGTGTGTATAGTATGCCTGTAAAGTAGCGCTTCTTTCCCATGCTTAGAACTGTCCCTGCACAAAATGTAATTTCTGAAGGAAAAAAAGTAATTTAAAAGTACTCGTGGCTGTAATGAATTGTCGGCTCCCAGCAATACAGAGAAAAGTCATTGATAAAAAAAAAAAAAAAAAAAAAAAATGCGTGGGGGTCCCCCCAAATTCAATTAACAGGCCCTTCAGGTCTGGTATGGATATTAAGGGGAACCCTGAGCCAAATTTTAAAAAAAAATGACGTGGGATTCCCCCCAAATATCCATACCAGACCTGAAGGGTCTGGAATGGATTTTAAGGGGCACTCCGGGCCAATTTTTTTAAAAAAATGGTGTGGAATTCCCCCCAAAAATCCATACCAGACTCTTATCCAAACACGCAACCTGGCAGGCCGCAGGAAAATAGGGGGGCGAGAGAGCGCCCCCCCCTCCTGAACCGTACCAGGCCACATGCCCTCAACATGGGGAGGATGCTTTGGGGTCTGGACCCCAAAGCACCATGTCCCCATGTTGATGGGGACAAGGGCCTCATCCCCACAACCCTTGCCCGGTGGTTGTGGGGGTTTGCGGGTGGGGGGCTTATCGGAATCTGGAAGATCCCTTTAACAAAGGGGACCCCAGATACTGGCCCCCCCTATGTGAATTGGTAAGGGGTACATTTTACCCCTACCATTTCACAAAGAAAGTGTAAAAAAACACACAGACACAGTTGGGATAAGTCCTTTATTAAAAAAAAAATAAAAAATTCCAGCGGTGGTAATCCACTCTTGATCTCCACTCCAGCGATGTTGGTATCCAGTGACGGATGATCTGTAGGCTCCAGCGATGATGTCCAGCGAGGAAAGGGAGTTACCGCTCCAGGTGTAAATGCTGCAGCAATCAATGTCCTCTCACCGTGGGTACTGGCAATGCACGAAGCAAATAGTGAAAAAATAATAATATGGACAGCCGCACTCCAAAAAACCTTGATGGTTTCCTTTATTTTAAAAGAATAAAAAGCACTACATATCACAGCAAGATAAGGGACAAACAGCCGACGCGTTTCGCACTATAATCTAGTGCTTACTCATTATGATGATGATGTCCAGCGAGAAACAGCACACGGTCCTGTCTCCACCGGAGACACCCCGGGAATGACATCTCGGCAGCCTGACAGGTCTTATGTAGCTGAGGACGGGGCCACCCGTCACGTGACCCCGTCCCCCTCTGACGCAAGGGGAAACCCGGGCTTTCCCAGTGACATGTGGGAGACCCTGCCGCCCTCTGATGCAACGGGAAACCTGCGCTACATAAGAGGGGGGCCGGGTCACCCATCACGTCACTGGGAAAGTCCGGGTTTCCCCTTGCGTCAGAGGTGGGCATGGTCACGTCACGGGTGGCCCTATCCTCAGCTACAAAAGACCTGTCAGGCTGCCACGATGTCATTCCCGGGGTGTTTCCAGTGGAGACAGGACCGTGTGCTGTTCCTCGCTGGACATCATCGCTGGAGCCTGCAGATCATCCATCGCTGGATACCGACATCACTGGAGTGGAGATTGAGAGTGGATTACCACCTCTGGATTCTTTTTTTTTTTTTTTTTTTTTTTTTTTTTTAATAAAGGACTTATCCCAATTGTGTCTGTGCATTTTTTTAAAACATTTTTACACTTTCTTTGTGAGATGGTAGAGGTACAATGTACGTCTTACCAATTCACATGGGGGGGCGGGATCTGGGGGGTCCCCTTTGCTAAAGGGGTCTTCCAGATTCCAATAAGCCCCCCAGGCCCCCACAACCACTGGACAAGGGTTGTGGGGATGAGGCCCTTGTCCCCAACAACATGGGGACCTCCACCCCATGTTGAGGTCATGTGGCCTGGTAAGGTTAAGGAGGTGGGGGGCGCTCTCGTCCCCCCTCTTTTCCTGCGGCCTGCCAGGTTGCGTGCTCGGATAAGGGTCTGGTATGGATTTTTGGGGGAACTCCACGCCATTTTTTTTTTAATTTGCCACGGAGTTCCCCTTAAAATCCATACCAGACCTGAAGGGTCTGGTATGGATATTTAGGGGGAACCCCACGTCTTTTTTTAAATTTGGTGCAGGGTTCCCCTTAATATCCATACCAGACCTGAAGGCCCTGGTAATTGAATTTGGGGGGACCCCCACGCATTTTTTTTTTTTTTTTTTTATCAATGACTTTTCTCTGTATTGCCGGGAGCCGACAATTCATTACATCCGCGAGTACTTTTAAATTACTTTTTTTCCTTCAGAAATTACATTTTGTGCAGGGACAGTTCTAAGCACGGGAAACAAGCGCTACTTTACAGGCATACTATACACACCCCCCAGGTACGAAATTTAAAGGAATATTTCACTTTTATTGTTTCACTTTAAGCATTCTTAAAATCACTGCTCCCGAAAAAACTGCAGTTTTTAAAACTATTTTTTGCATTGATACATGTCCCCTAGGGCAGGACCCAGGTCCCCAAACACTTTTTATGACAATAACTTGCATATAAGCCTTTAAAATTAGCACTTTAGATTTCTCCCATAGACTTTTACAGGGTGTTCCGTGGCTTTTCGAATTTGCCGTGAACACCCCAAATTGTTCGCTGTTCGGCGAACGGGCGAACAGGCAATGTTCGAGTCGAACATGAGTTCGACTCGAACTCGAAGCTTATCCCTAGTCCATAATGCCACACAGAGGGATAGTGTCACTGATGCATGAATTATCACAGCTCACCATCCTTTTATCCTCCTCAAATGGTGACCGTACAGTGCATGCATCCTTTATCAGCAACCATTGGCGTGGGGAAAAAATGCCAAGCTCCCCTGAGCCTGTCCTTATGCCATACTCACACAGGTACTCATTACTCTGCTGCATGTGCAGCCGCTGCAGGATTGCCAAAGTTGATTTCCACCAGGTAGAAATGTCACAAATCAAGTGGTTTATGGGCAGGTGGAATTCCTGTTGAATTTCAGCCAACTGAACACTGGCTGCGTATGACTGCCTGAAATGGCTACAGACTCTTCTGGCCTGCCTTAGAAGATCTTGCAACCTGGTTACTTGTTTAAGAAATGCTGCACCATCAAATTGCGAACATGTGTCAGGCATGGCACATGTGTCAACTTTCCCTGTCTAAGGGCAGACAGAAGTTTAGTGCCATTATCGCACACCACCCATTCCTGGCTCAAGCTTCTGTGGCATGAACTACCTTTGGGCCTGCCCCTGCAAAGCTGAAATAATCTCTGCTCTGTTGTGGCTCCTGTCCACTAGACAGACCAACTAAAGCACTGCATGGCATCTTTTAGCCTGACTCGTTGAATAGCCCTTAAATGCTTTGGGGGTACTGGTGGTTCATAGGACAATTCTGCAGAGGAGAGCATGGAGGAGAAGGAGGAGGGGGTGGAGCTGACAGATCTTGCATCATCACCACCAGCTGTATGGAAACATAGGGGCAAAACAAGCTCCAGCTTCCTAGTTGCAAGCAGAGTTACCCAGTGTGTTGTGAATGAAATATATCATCCTTGACCATGCTTGCTGGACCATGTGTCAGCAGTAAGGTAGACCTTGCCGCTGACTGCCTTGCCCAACGATGCCAAAAGTGACCAGTTACACTTACCGGTAACGGTGTTTCTGGGAAGTCTTCCAGGACGGCACAATGAGAGATGACTGGCTCCAACTGACAGGAAACACAATCAATTCAAAGAGGTTAAAGCACCCACCCCTCCCCGTGCTCCTCAGTTATGATAAAGTACAGACCCACACCAGTGCACGAGAGAGAAAACACACACCCAAATAACTCTATACAAACCAATGTATCAACCAAAGCGGTGGGAAGTAGGCCTGCCGTCCTGGAAGACTTCCCAGAAACACCGTTACCGGTAAGTGTAACTGGTCACTTTCTCAAGTCGTCTTCCAGGACGGCACAATGAGAGAGAAGCAAGTAGCTTCAGGCCTACCTTAGGGTGGGACGACTGCTTGCAGGACCTCTCTACCAAAGGACAGGTCCTGAGGTGACAGCAACTCCACTCTGTAATGCCTTAGGAATGTATTCTGGCTTGACCAAGTCGTAGCTTTACAGATCTGTTCCACCGAAGCTCCGGCTTTCTGCCCAGGAGGTTACCAAAGAGCGAGTAGAATGAGCTTTAACTTTCGGGGCTGTCTTACCAGCCTGGTCATAAGCTATGGAGATTGTCTGTCTGATCCATCTAGATATGGATGCTCTAGATGCCTGTTGGCCTTTTTTCTGTCCAAAAAAATTAATTAGTAAATGGCTGGATTTCCTAAATTCACCCACTCTATCCAGATAAGCTAGGCCTCTCTTTCATTTTGTGGATTTGAACAAAAGGAAGGAAGAATAATTTCTTGTGATCTATGAAACTTTGACACTACCTTAGGGAGGTACAGGGGGTCCTGCCTAAGAATAACTCTGTCCTCGAATAAACTAAAGAAAGGCTCTTTAATCGTCAGAGCCTGCATGTCGCCTATTCTTCTGGCTGTAGTAATTGCCAGAAGAAAAGCAAACTTAAATGTCAGTAATTTAACTGAAATATCTTCTAGTGGCTCAAACGGAGCCTTAGTTAATTGTTCCAAAACTAACGTAAGGTCCCAGGGCGGGACTCTAGAGATCTGCACCGGGGACAATCTATCCCTGGCCATTAGAAATCTTTTAACTAGAGGGTCCAGTGATAACTTTTTGTCCAAAAAATACGATAAGGCTGCTACCTGTACTCTTAGAGTCTTGGTAGCGAGACCTAAGTTGGCGCCATCCTGGAGAAAGTCCAGGATGACCGAGGTTTCTTGCTGGGATACCTTTCTCACTAGACACCAGTGAGAGAAGACTCCCCACACCTTCCTGTAGATACGTCTGGTGACCTCTTTTCTACTTGAGAGGAGAGTGTTAATCACTCTCTCGGAACATCCCCTCTCCCGCAGGTTCTGCCTCTCAAGCACCAGGCCGTCAGCTTGAAGAAGCTGGGATCTGGGTGAAAGACTGGTCCCTGCCGAGAAGGTCCACATGAACTGGTAGATGGAGGGGAGGTGCTACAGACCAGTTCTGTAGAGCGGGAAACCAGGCTCTCTTGGGCCACCAAGGAGCAATTAGAATGAGTCTGGTCTCTGAGAGACCTAGTTTTTGTAGGACTCTTGGAATGAGACTCAGAGGGGGAAAAGCATAAGCCAGGTGAAAACTCCATACCTGAGCCAGTGCATCCACCCCCCCTGAGCCCCACTCCCGGGACAGGGAAAAGAATCTTCTTACTCTCCTGTTCTCCTTGCGGGCAAAGAGGTCTATTTCTGGCCTTCCAAAATGTTGGCACACCAGGTTGAACACCCCTGGGTTCAGCTCCCATTCCCCCTGGAGAATCCGATGACGGCTTAGATAGTCCGCCTCTATGTTGTACCTTCCCTTTATGTGTACTGCCGTAATAGAGGCAATCCGAAGCTCTGCCCAGCCAAGAATTCCTAGAGACAAGGTCAGCAGGGAGGGAGACCTGGTTCCCCCCTGATGATCTATGAAGGCCACCGTGGTCGCATTGTCGGAGAGGATCTGGACCTCCCGGTCTCGGATCCTTTCCTCGAACGCTTTTAGGGCCTCCCCGACCGCCAATAATTCCCGGAAGTTTGAGGAGGCGTGTCACTGATCCTGATTCCAGGAACCCTGGGCTCGGAGTTCGCCTAAGTGGGCCCCCCAACCCCAGGAGCTTGCGTCCGTCGTTATCCTGAGGGGGTCTGTCTGAGTCCATAGATGACCCACCTGCAACTTCTGAGGAAGAAGCCACCAGCTCAGAGAGTCCTTTACTACCTCTGGGATGGAGATTCTGTGGTCTAATGTCCCTCTTGTTCCGTCCCAGGAGGATAAGAGGAATTGTTGGAGAGGTCTGGAGTGGAGCTGAGTCCACGGGACCACAGGAATACAAGAGGTCATTAGACCCAGTACCCTCATGATGTCTCTGAAAGAGAACTCTCCTGGCTCCAACAGAGACCAGACCGCTGCCATGAGGCCCTAGGCCTTCTCCTGGGGCAAGAAGAGCCTCCTCTGTAGGGAGTCTATCAGGAAACCCAGGTAAACTTTTCTTTGGTCCGGGATCATCGAGGACTTCTCCCTGTTTATGATCCAACCTAGGGATTCCAGGGTACTCACAACCTTGGCCAGGTCTGCGAGGAGGAGATCTCAACTCTGGTTGTAGAGTAGAAGATCGTCGAGATAAGGGACTATTGATATACCCTGCAAGTGTAGGAAGGCGACCACCTCTGCTACGATTTTTGTAAACACCCTTGGGCTGGAAGCCAGTCCAAAGGGGAGGGCAGCAAACTGCCAGTGTTGAATCCCTTGAGGAGACTTGACTGAAAATCTGAGGAAGGCCTGATGTCCTGGAAAGATCGGGACATGTAGGTAGGCGTCCTTTAAGTCGATCGTTACCATGTATACCTCCTTCAGAAGGAGTCTTCTGAGGGTGTATATGCTCTCCATGCAAAATTTCTTATGACGCAGAGAGGTATTCAGGGGTCTCAGGTTTATTATCAAACGGTATTTGCCTGAGGATTTTGGGACAACGAAGATATGGGAGTAGACCCCCATTCCGCGTTGACCTGCAGGTACCGGAACTACCACTCCCTGTTCTGCTAGGTCTGAGATGTTTTGCAGAAGACCTGCCTTCTTGAGGGGGTCCCTGGGGAGAAATGTTAATAGGAACTTTGAGGGGGGGGGTGAAGAAACTCCAGCCTGTAACCCTCTCTTATAATGTTGAGAATATGAGGGCTCTGAGTAATACTCTCCCACCTGGCCCTTTTCATTTGATTTTTGGTTGGAAAAGAGGATACTTCCTTTCGGCTTATCCTTCCCAACGCCCCACTTCCTATTACCGGCAGGCTTCTTGCTTAAGAAGCGGTTTCTACCCTGAGGGCCTCGAAAAAATCTTTTTTGGTCCCTTTTAGGTTTGGTGGGAAACCTCTTGCCCTTTTCAGTAGATCTTGACAGAGCTTGATCAAGCCCTGTACCAAAAAGGAGGGAGCCCTCAAATGGGAGTCCACATAAGCGGGTCCTGGAACTGCGCTACCTATCACCTGTAGAGAGTCTAGGACTCCCCTGGACTTGGACACACGGGAAACATGTCCTATTAGCTTGGCTATCCATGTATCCGCGTTCCTAGCTATACAAGCTGAAGCCAACGCGGGGCTCATTGCTGCCGCATTGGCTTCCCAGGCTCTACGCAAGGTAGTCTCAGTACGGCGATCCATAAGATCCTTGATATTACCCGCGTCCTCAAAGGAGAGGTCGGATTGCTTTGACACCTGTGCCAAAGAGGCATCCAATCTGGGAACTTTAAAGAATTTCTCCTCATCCTCCCCCTTAAAAGGACACCTACGCTTCCAAGTTTTATATTTCAGAAGCTTCCTCTCAGGTTCCTTTCACTCTCTAAGGATCACATCTTTGAGAGTCTGATGAACCGGAATGGCTCTGGGTTGGGCCCTTACCAGGCCTCGGTACAATCTATCCTGTGCAGATACCTGCTCCGTCGGCTCCTGAATTTCTTCAGAGGCGTAGATTGCACCAAGGAGGCCTTACATGTCAGCTGAGAAGATGTGTCTTCCTGACCTAGAGCCCTCTTCCTCCTCCTCAGCCTGACTATCTACCAGGCCCTCATCGGAAAGTCCCTGATCAGGGATCTCCGAGTCTTCTTCTGCCTCTGAGTCCTGAGACAGGAGGGATCTCAGGGATTCTGGGTGTCCTCTCCCTAATCTGGTTGAGGAGGAACTCCTCTGGTTCTTTAGCCTTAAGGAAAGCTTGAAAATCCTTAAGGGTGGCAAGCATCTGGGTTTGGACAGAGAGAAAGTCTCTCATAACCTGAGATGTTTCCTTCCCCGCCAGCTTCTGGATACACTTGAAGCAGAAGGGCTTGGAATGGGTTGAAGGTAATTTCTCATTACAGTTGCCGCATCTTTTGGAGCGGGCAGGGGCTCTAGAGGAACGACTAGCAACCCCTTGGGCAGTGACGTCCTCACCTGCAATGTAAGAGTACACAAGAATGCATTTAGAAAGAACCCTGTGACAGGCAAGGGGAAAGAGTCGGGGTACCCTCCCCCATCATGACCCCTGCTGGCTGGGTTGACTCACCCCCTGTGGTCTCCTCTGTAGCCGCAGCCGTGGTCGGCCTCTCCTCATGTTCCATGCCGCTTAGGTGTGATGAGCAAGTCACTGCAGAGGCACTGGAGGAGTGAAAAAGGGCGCCTCTCTTCCTGGCGTCCCTCCGCTGTTAATGCCGGTAAGCAGACGCCGGCCGTCGCCATTTTGCCGGAGACCGGAAATGACGCGACGCGTGATGGCGTCATCCCTGAAGCTAGAGGACGAATGTCCCAGACTCTGGGAAGATGGCGCCGCAATCATACGCTCCTGCATAGAGCGGCGCCATAGAACGAGCGGCCCGCGCGAGCGGGGATTACCGGAGGGACCTGCCAGCCCCCCCTCCAGAAAGGACGCCCAGACAGGTAGGGGGGAGGAAGGAGGATAGATAGCCCCTGAAGTCCCAGGTACAGCCCAGCACCTAGGGTCCTTCAGTGCTCAGGGAGGCTCTTCTACTGCCCTCCCTGAGAAGAGAAATGGGATACCCCCCCAGGACGGACAATAGAGTCCTGCTAGGCCCAGAGGCTTCCCAGGCATTCGGCTCAGCTCCCGGGGGGGGGGGACTTCCAGCCCCAGGCCTTCAGTCTGTGGGAAAAAAATAAACGGTTTCGCTGTGGGGAAACACAATCAAGAACTGAGGAGCACGGGGAGGGGCGGGTGCTTTAACCTCTTTGAATTGATTGTGTTTCCTGTCAGGTGGAGCCAGTCATCTCTCATTGTGCCGTCCTGGAAGACGACTTGAGAAACATTGCCTTCCACGTGATGGTACAGAGTTGGAATGGCCTTACGTGCAAAGAAATAACGACTGGGAACCTGCTATTGTGGTACAGCACATTCTGCAAATTCACAGGAGGGGGCAGAATCCAGATTGAAAGGCAGGAATTGTAAAGCCAGCACTTTGGACAAGCTGGAATGTAGATGCTGGGAATGTGGGTGACGGGGGGGGGGTGCATTTTTTTTTTGATGCAGCAGCTGGGGCAGAGAAATTTGCCTGCTATACGCTACAGCTAGTGTTGTGCTTCTGGCAGGTTGAAAGGACTTTGACACCCTTTGCTATACCATCATTCCTGATAGTGGAGGCTGCTGAGAGGTCATGAGATATAGCAGGGTTAGACATGAAAGATGAGGGGTGAGGAGGAGAAGAATTGAGTCCCTTTTGTGTGGCTTTAGGTGCTTTTTCCAAAGGCCAAGGAAAAGGGGAGGGGTATGTAAATTATGTGTAGCTATACCCCCAGCTAAGAGAGCCGCTGGTATAATTTTTGGGACCTGTAGTGCACCGCTGTCAACCCCAGGCAATTGGCTCTAACCTCCCTTGGCACAGTTAGTAGGGGATAGTAGGATTGTGTGGCCTGTAATTCCCGGAGACACAATCCTATAATAGCACACACACAGCAATAGAGTATAGCTATCCTTACCCATCTCCTCTGCAAAGTAAATGACACAAACACCAATATACTTAACCTTGGCACTTTTACTCAGATTTGTTGAGTGAGTATGTAATCAACAGTGTACATATATGTGCAGAGCCCTGCAAAAAAAAAAAGTATCTCAACAAACAGATAGCTATACAGTACTGTGCATAACACTAACGGTTCCCACTGCAGCTATTTTCCCTCGTGGGCAAAAAATAGCGCCCAGCAATGTCTACGCTAAGTCAGGCCTAAAGCCTCGTACACACGACCGAGAATCTCGTCAGGAAAAAACACGTTGTTTTTCTTGACGAGATTCTTGGACAAGAAACTTGTCCCGGCCGAGTGTACAGACGCTCGATTCAAAGAACCCGCGGTTCTTTGAATGGAGCGAACGCGGTGACGTCATCGACTACGACGAGCGCACGCTCGTCACATTCAATGCCGTCGCCGCCATCTTGCTACACCCTAACTATGCCTAGGAAGCTACCGCGCATGCGTTGAAGTCATTTCGAGCATGCGCGGGCTTCCCGGAGGACAGGTAAGTGTACACACACACACACACACACACACACACACTTTTCTCGTCGAGAAACAGGCTGACGAGAATCTCGACGAGAAAATAGAGAGCAGGTTCTCTATTTTTCTCGTCGAGATTTTTCTCGGTTTTCTTGACGAGAAACCTGATAGCCGCGTACACACAACCGATTTACTCAGCAAGAAAGCTCTGCCAGAAAGTTTCTTGTTGTTTTTCGACGAGAAACTCGGTCGTGTGTAAGAGGCTTGAGTGTACTGTGTAGAAGTTCTGTAGGGGAAAATCTTCGCTAGCAAAACGGTGATGCACTTTTGAAGAAAACAAACTGTAATCCACAGGGTAAAAGGGGTTTGAATAACTTGATGAATTAAAGGCAATCTCTAAAGTTGCTCTGATGCACTGTCTCTCCCGTGCGCAGCGCAACACTAGTGATAACTCCGGATAACAGTTATTGGGCCTAGAGATCCTATATAGTTCTCTGAGCAGGTGCTCTCTCACCCAACCGGACCAGTCCGTGTCCGTATCTTCCGCTGCTGTGTCTTGGTACACAGGTCTCACGACATCCGAGTCTTCGGTCCTCCTGGCAACGATGCAGCAACAGTATGGAGAGACGACCCTCAGGTTCCTTGGTGAGAGCGGAAGGCTCTTTGGAGGAAGGCCCAGGCTTCAGGCCTTGTATACCAGCAGGCGCGATCCGGAGTTCCACTTGCTGGGCGGGCGGTGTCCAAAAAGAGACCGAACTCGGCCCCTCCCTTCAGTTAAATAACCCGTCCCAGCAGTCTCTGCGCGGGGCAATGCACCCTGGGTGTCCCGTTGCCCACTGGGTACTGTAGTCTCTGGGGGTTTAAAAGGCAATACCCCGCTACACACTCCCCCCCCCACTTAATGCTTATGTTATCTTTGGGGACCAAAGATTTTATCTACAAGCAATGCAGTTTATTGTAGCAAAAGAACTTGGCAGGGGAACCTCCCACCAAACTGGGTATGGGGGGGGGGGTCGCACTGCCCACAGGTCATTTTAGCAGAAGTGACATGCCTAACTGTGCCAGAGAGAGAGCTGGGGTTGCCCTCCACCAAATGCACAGTGGAGGGACCAGGTTTTTGTATTGTCCTTCTTGCAGTTGTCACAGTGTCCTCAGAGCATTCTCCCATCTGAGTGTATGTCAACTTTCGAGGAGGGCGGATAGTTCTCTTCACTCTTTGTTCTCGAGGAATTATGGCCTCTGGTATTAAGGGTGCTTGCATTAAGGCAGGTGTGGTGGGACTTGCTGCTTCGTGAGCATCCGACTCAGGTGCAGGGAGGTACATTGAGTTCATTGGGTCTTCACCTGGGACTGATTCCAGTGCATCTTCCCATTCTTCACTCTGAACATTGGACAGGATGAACTCAGCAGCTTCAGCATTCAAGGTGTCACTCATGGGGGAATCAGAGGGCGGAGGATCCATCACTAGGGACTCAGGTGCCTGAGACGGCCATAGCCAGGTGAGTTCCAGCTCCTCCTCTTCACTTTGATCTGAAGTATCCTCCTCTCTTGATAGAGTTGTTTGAGACCTGGTATTGGGTCTAGGAGTACAGGGAGTTGAAGGCAGCTCCGGAGAATCCAGAGTAGGGGGCATCCTGACTGCTTCAGAGAGGGGTAGCAAATGGTTTCTGTGCCCGGTCTTCAGCAGCCCCGCTCTTCCTTCAGGCTTCAGCTGGTACACTGGTAGACCAGGCAGTTTTTTACAAATCACATAAGGCTCTGACTTCCACCTGTCTGCCAGCTTGTGCTTTCCTGGAACCCCTAAATTTCTCAGTAACACTCTGTCCCCAGGTTGCAAATCTTGGATCCGGACCCTAAGGTTAAAGTTCCGTTTTTCCGGGCTCCTCTCTGGTCAGAAGTTGATTGGGCCTTCTCGTAGGCCAGCCTTAAGCTCTTCCGCAGTCAGTCCACGTATCCCTTGTGTGAGGCAGCTGATGTGTGGTCCACTGAGGTGCCAAAGGCCAAGTCTACTGGTAGTCTTGCTTTCCTACCAAACATAAGTCTATAAGGGGAATACCCTGTGGCATCACTGGTCTTGCTGTTGTAGGCGTGCACTATAGCAGCTATGTGTTTGCCCCAATGTTGCTTTTCCTCACTGTCCCCAACATGTTTAACAGAGTCTTGTTGAATCTTTCTGGTTGGGCATCACCTTGGGGGTGATAAGGAGTAGTGCGAGTTTTCTTTATGCCCAAAGAGTCCAGTAGCTTCCGGATCAGTCGGCTTTCAAAGTCTCTCCCTTGATCCGAGTGAAGGCGTTGGGGTAACCCGTAGTGCACAAAGTACTTCTCCACCAGTATTTTGGCTACAGTGGAGACCTTCTGGTCTTTAGTTGGAAAGGCCTGGGCATAACGGGTGAAATGGTCGGTTATCACCAGAACATTTCCATGTCCACTCAAGTCAGGTTCCAGACAAAGAAAGTCAATGCATACCAAGTCCAAGGGTCCTTGACTCTGCAGGTGGCCCATTGGGGCAGCTTGACATGGCAATGTCTTCCTCTGTATGCAGCGAGCACATGAGTGACAGTACTCCTCCACTTCAGCTCGCATACAAGGCCAGTAGAATCTACTCCGGACGAGCTGAAGGGTTCGTTCGGCCCCTAAGTGGCCATGGTTGTCATGTAGGGCAGCTAAGACAGTCTTTCAGTGTTTTTCCGGCAAGAACACTTATCCTCCAGGTCATCAGAGGGGCCCCTTCGGTAGACCACCCCTTGAGGCACCTGTAACTTGTCCCACTCTTTTCGGATTAATCGGGCCTCCTTTGAGAGATCATGCAAGAGCCTGTCCGGATCCTGATCCTCCAGTGTTTCCAGGGCTAATCTTCCCCAGGGGTCTTCCAACTGATCCCATCTTATATCTTTCCTGGACAGTTTTGGTAAGTCGTCTTCGCCAATCTGAGTCACATCACAATAGTATTTGGGCACTCCCACCCAATTTTTTCTGCCCTGGATCCGCCGCTAGCTTGAAGCTGTGCTCCCTGACACAAGGCCCTTACTCTGTCAGGGGTCACCTGGGTCCAGTCTTCTGTACGAAAAGTGGGAGCATGAGACCTTCTGGACAAAGCATCGGCATCTCGGTTTCCAGGTCTATACTTCAAACTAAAGTTGAATCCAGAGAGGGCTGCCAACCAACGGTGGACCGGTGGCATTCAGCTTGGCTGTGGTGAAAAGGTAAGTGAGTGGGTTATTGTCTGTCTTCACTACAAAGTCGGCTCCATACAAATAGTCTTTGAGTTTGTCTACAACAGCCCACTTTAGGGCCAAGAATTCCAATTTATGGGTGGGGTAGTTCTTTTCCGCTGGCGTTAAACTCCTACTCACATAGGCGACTGGTCTTAACTGTTCTTCATACTCCTGGTACAGCACACCTCCCAGACCATCATGGCTGGCATCCACGTGCAGTTCATATGGTTTCTTGGTGTCTGCATAGGCCTAGACAGGGACAGTGGTCAGACTCTTCAACATTATGAAGGCCTCCTCACACTTCTCCGTCCACTGGTCTTCCACGGACTCTCCGGGCTTCCTGGGGCCAGTGTCATCCTCCTCTCCTTCTGTCTTCAGTAACTCATTCAGAGGTTTGGCAATTCTTGCAAACCCTTCCACAAATCTGCGGTAGTAGGAGCAGAACCCGAGGAAGAATCTGAGCTCAGTCACTGTAGTTGGTCGGGGCCAGGAGGTAACTGCCTCCAGTTTGTCAGGGTCTGTAGATACCCCCTCTTCAGACACTATGTGTCCCAGGTAATGGACTGAGGACTGGTAGAACTGACACTTCTCCCTGGAGAGTTTAAGTCCCTCTTCACTGAGTCTCTTCAGGACTTTCTCCAGCCTTTCCTCGTGCTCTTCCAGAGTCTTCCCGAAGACTAGGTACACCAGGACTTCAATGAGATTCATGTCCCCCACTGTCTTCTCCATCAGTCGCTGGAAAGTGGCAGGAGCCCCCGACAGGCCTTGAGGCATCCAGTTGAACTCGTAGAACCCCACTGGGGTGATGAATGCTGCCTTCTCTCTGTCATCTGGATGCATTGGGATTTGATATTACCCGCTCCTCAGGTCCATTATGCTGAACCACTTAGCTCCAGACAGAATCTGTAGAGCATCCTCTATCCTAGGGGTGGTGTATTGGTCAGGTATGGTCCTCCTATTGAGAGTCCTGTAGTCTATACAGAGTCTCAGTGACCCGTTCTTCTTCCTGACTACTACAATAGGGCCGGCATATGGGCTTCTGGACTCTTGGATAACTCCAGTTCTCTTGAGCTCTGCCAGTTGCTCACGCAAGTCCTCCAGGTCAGCCAGGGGGACTCGCCGGACCCTTTCCCAGAAAGGTTTGTCTTCTTGCAGGCGGATCTTGTGGGTGGCACTCCTCGCACACCCTACGTCAAATTCGTCTTTTGAGAAGATTTTTCTCCACCTGGTCAGCTGGGCCTTGGCTCTCTCTTTCCACACCGGTGGTAGGGTCGTGTTCTCCAAGCAGAGCTTCTCCAGGGGGGTTCCCCTCCTTCAGTCTTCTCCAGGTCAGACAGGGCCACTGGGGTAGTAGGGTTTACTCTGCCCAGCAACATCCGGCCCGGAATCTTCACAGGGGAGCCAGTGATATTCCTGATGCTCACTGGGATCCGGCCATTCGCCTTCTTCAACACCCTTAGCGGGACCACTTCGGGGATCACTTCCAATCCTGGGTGGGGTCTAAAGGGTCTGGTTCCAGAACCACAAAGGGGCCAGGTTGCTCCCATGAGACTTTCACTGTAGCCTTAAGACAGGTAATTTCACCAGGCTGCAACACCCTCTCCTTCTTGGACAGTCTCCAGACTTTCCCTACCCCTCTTCCGGGGCCTTCTGTTCCAGGACCAATCTCCGGTAGGCTAACTGCAACATTGGGTGGATCCTGGCTGCTGAAGTACCCTGCTCCTGTGCTAGGGGAGCGAGTAATCTTCTGACCAGGTCAGTATTGGTCCCTATAATCAGGGAACTCTTGTTGGCGAGGGCAAACCACTGCCAGGGTGTCAAAGACCTCCAATTTTCCTGCTACAGAGGGGTCAAAGGCCAGTCTGATTGAAACATAACCATAGTAGGGAAAGCTTTGGGTGCCAATTCCCCATATTTCTAGATCTTCCAGTTTCTGTAGGGGCAAGTGACTCAGATGTCTTTGATAAAAGTCTCTGTATAAAAGGGTTACTTGGGCCCCTGTGTCCAGGATGGTCCTCGTGTAGACTCCCTCCACTTGAATGGGAATAACAGGGGAGGGTCCCATCAAATTGGCTGGAAACCTCCTCAGGGAGGCTTCTTTCTCTGGACTCATGGACTTCCCCTTTTGGGTTTTCTTCTTTTTCCATCTCTTTCTGGATCTTAATCCCTGTTGGGCCTGGTATGCATTGATTTCTCGCAGACTTTGGGGTTTTAACTCCTGACTAGTGGTATTGAGTATTTTGGGAGGGGCATTGTTTCCCCTTCTCACTTGTCTCTTTTGGCTTTAGGATGTTTGTGGAGCTTTCTGTAAATAGTGGGCTGACTCCTTCACCGGGGCCCTCTGAAGTTTTCCGCCGGCTGGTGATAGGTGCCTCGGTTCTTCCTCGGACTGGGGCACACTCTTCCAAAGTGGCCGACTCCTCCACAGTTGAAGCAGACATTTTCTCCTCTTTTCAGCGGGGAGGTTGGTGCTGAGGCGCTCTGGTGCGGTTCTTTCCTGCTTTCTTCTTTTTCACAGATTCCCGAGTTCTTCGCCATTAAAGAGTTCAAAAGATCCAGCACTTAAGTCATCTGAGACTTTAAGATCTCCACTTCTGAGTCCCGTTCAGTGGCTATAGCTGATCTGACTCCCACTGAGGGGGGGGGGGGGACGTGGTTCACTTGACCGCCTGTTGGTCCTTCAACAAAGCTTCTTCATCCATTATGATCCGCACAAGGTCACAAGCCATGACTCCTTCAGAGGTCTTCAAGTGGAGCCAAACTGGATCCGAACGCAATGCTCCCCCTCAGGATCTGCTTCATCCTAGTTGCGTCTATGACTTGTGGTAGCATCCCCTTTTTAAGGACAATTTGGCACAGCATCTTATTTAACCTCCGGACATATTCAGATAATATTTCTCCCGGCTGTTGAAGGGTATGTTCAAACTGGTATACTAGTTCAGCCACCTTTTCCAGCTGGCCAAATTCTTCCTGTAACATAGCCAGATAATCATAAGCAGTACAAGCAGCATTGCTAAACCTAAGATTCTTCACAGCTTCAGCAGCAGCACCCTTCAAACTTTCATTTATGCGCTGCTTCTTCTGGCCCTCTGGTACTTCCCATCCCTCTACAGCCTGCATCGCTTGCTCAATCCAGGTGTCAAAGTCTTCTTCTCCAAGGGGGACTGGTTGTTTCCCGGAGAAAATCCTAAGCTTCCGGTACCCGGCTTCCACATGTACCGTATTGCTCTTCTGGCACTTCGTGACAAAGTCTCCCAGAGCATTCAACAGTTCATGCCCTATAGCAGCCAGGGGTGTCCCCGAGGTTGTCGTCTCCTGAGACTTCTCTGCTTTAGGGGATAGTGGTGGAGATAATGGCGGGGGTGATGACAGGGGGGTCTGTAGAGGTTCCCCCTTCACTGCCTCCGTATGCGCCAAGCGGTATATCAGGTTATCTATGGCCTGTATGTTCTGACCTCTAAAGGTCTTCTGGTATTCCGCTTCTCCACTCCACTAATGCGTAAGTAAACAAGGTCTCTGGATCTGGCTTTAAATCCAGCACCCATGCCTTCTGACTTGGGGACAGCGACTGTATGAGCCGCTTTACCTCCTCTTCCAGCCAGTTTTCCCCCGGGAGTTGGATAACTACCGCCATAGTTGAATCGGCATTAACTGTTGCGCACCATCGTGTCACCGCTAGCGAGTCCATGCTGGTGCTTCTGGCAGGCTTGATTGCAACGTGCATTGTACAGGAATCCCGGACTCGAGCCCCCACGTGTAGCGATACCCCCAGCTAAGAGAGCTGCTGGTATAATTTTTGGGCCCTGGAAGTGCATCGCTGTCAACCCCAGGCAATTGGCTCTAACCTCCCTTGGCACAGTTAGTAGGGGATGTAGCCTTGCTGGAGGTTCTTGACCGCTTCAGCCAATCCTGCCAGGTGCCGACATAGTTCCTCCATAGGTGAGGCTCCCTGCTCGGGCTCAGACATGGCTGTCTGCTACTGTCTCGTACCTGGCGGTGATGAGCCCGGACTTGCAGAGGAAGGCCTCCCTTACGGCTCCCACCAGCGGCCCCTGGTAAGGTAACAGCAGGCGCAGAGGTAGGAGGGGTACGAGTGCCTGGCAGGATCAACCAAGGTGAAGGTAGTTCCGCAGACTTGGTAGGCACACTGGAACACAGCAGGTAGAACTGGAATCAGGAACACTCAGCAAACTGGAATCGTTCAGCAGACTGGACCGGAACCAGGAACACAGGAACTCAGCAAACTGGTCCGGAACCAGGAACACAGGAACTCAGCAAACTGGATCAGCTTAGCAGACTGGACCGGAACCAGGAACACAGGAACTCAGCAAACTGGATCAGCTTAGCAGACTGGACCGGAACCAGGAACAGTGAGATTGATCAGACAAGCCGGGTCGGTTAACTGGCTGGCAGCAAGGTACAGAGGGATCAGACAGAGGAGAGGTCACAACAAGCCAGGCTCGGATGCAGGCAGAAAACTGGAGAAGTCACAGGCAGGCCGGGTCAAACACAGGTAAGTCTTCAGATCAGGTTTTCAGGTACTCAACGCTGTAGGGCAGACAGCAGGGACTGTCTGCGATTGACAGGTTTAAATAGCCCCTCTGGCGCCACCTGCAGGACGGAGTGCACGCAACCAAGAATCAGGAAGACTGGGATGCCTGCTTCTGGCAGGATCTCCATGACATTGCCCCCCCCCCAAGGGGCAGCCTCCGGATGCCCATCCGGGCAAACTTCTCAGGGTGAGATCTCTTGAAGGACTGCACCAGGCTTCTAGCATGGATGTTCTCCTCAGGCTCCCAAGAGTTTTCTTCGGGTCCGTAGCCCTTCCACTTAATCAGGAATTGGTTCTGGTTATTCCTTCTTCTAAAATCCATAATGGCTTCCACTTCGAATTCCTCCTCCCCGTCTACAATGACAGGATCAGGGAGAGCCGGACTTCGGCCTGGAAATGGGTTGGGAACTGAAGGCTTCAGCAGAGATACATGGAAGACCGGATGGATCTTGAGGGAGTCGGGGAGCTCCAGTTCATAAGCCACTTCATTGATTTTCCTTTTGACAGGAAATGGCCCTAAGAATTTGGGGCCCAGTTTCTTAGAGGGGCATGCCATCCTCAAGTTTAAAGTGGATAACCATACTTGGTCGCCGGGTGCCAGCATTAATTCACCCCGTCTCTTCCTGTCAAAAATTGTCTTGTTGTGTTCCTGAGTCTTGGTCATGGTTTCCTGCAGAAGTTGGTTGTAGGATGAAAAGAAGTTCAACTTTTCCTGGACTGCGGGCACCGTACATTCAGGAAGGGAATTGGGCAGGAATGTAGGATGGAAACCGTAATTTGCGAAGAATGGGGACTGCTTGGTAGCGGAATGCGTAGAGTTGTTATAGGCAAACTCGGCCAATGGGAGCAGGGAAACCCAGTCATTCTGAGCGAATGAAGAGAAGCAGCACAGGTACTGCTCAAGGGTCTGGTTAGTCCTCTCAGTCTGTCCGTTGGTCTGGGGATGGTAAGCGGAGGAAAGTGACAATTCTATCTCCAGAGAGTTGCAGAGGGATCTCCAAAACCGGGAGGTAAATTGTACCCCCTCGGTCGGAGACAATATTGGCTGGTACCCTGTGGAGTCTGACGACCTCTCTGATGAACACCTGTGCGGTTTCGGGAGCTGAGGGAGTCCCCTTCATGTTAATGAAATGTGCCATCTTGGATAGACGGTCTACTATCACGAAGATAGTGGTGTGACTCTCAGCCGGAGGCAACTCGACGATAAAGTCTATGGACAGCATTTTCCAGGGTCTGTCTGGGATGGGTAGGGGTCTCAGTAGTCCCCAGGCCTTGGATTTGTAACCCTTGTTTCGGGTACAAACTATGCAAGACTCCACAAACTTCCTACAGTTCTCGCGGAGCCGAGGCCACCAGAAGGTACGCTGTACCAAGTCGGTGGTCTTGGCAACGCCAAAGTGCCCGGCAAGGGCATGGTCGTGGCAGAGTTCCAGTACAGTTATTCTCAGCTCTTCAGGTACGTAGATCCTGTTCTGGTACCAAAACAGCCCATCCTTGGCCTGCAATTCCGGTTCGGAGGGGGGTCTCTGCCCAGTGGAGGCTTGCTTGATCCGGGAGAGTAGGTCTTCTTGAAGCAGAAGGAAGTTTCCAGGAGCAAGAATGGTGTCTGGAGGAGAGGTTTCCTTAGACTTATGGAACATCCGAGAGAGGGCATCGGGCTTAATGTTCTTGGAACCGGGACGGTAAGTGACATGTAAGGAGAACCGGGAGAAGAAAAGCGCCCACCTGGCTTGTCGTGGTTTTAGCCTTTTCGCTGCCTTCAGGTACTCCAGGTTCTTGTGGTCGGTGAATATAAGAATTGGGTGGGCAGCCCCCTCCAACAGATAACGCCACTCCTCTAATGCGGACTTGATCGTCAGCAATTCCCGATCCCCCACGTCGTAGTTCCTCTCTGCCGCAGATAACTTGCGAGAGAAAAAAGCTACTGGGTGGAGCTGGGCCTGGTCCCCTGTCTTTGGGACAGTATTGCTCCTACCGCAATTTCCGAGGCGTCTACCTCCAGAACGAACGGTAATGAGGAATCTGGGTGCTTCAAGATAGAGGCAGAGGTAAAGAGACCCTTCAGGGCCTCAAAGGCCTTTTGGGCCTCAGGGGACCAGTGGAAACGGATCCCTTGTTTGGTCAGCTGGGTGATGGGTGCGATGATGGCTGAGAACCCTCTGATAAATTTGCGGTAGAAGTTGGCGAATCCAACGAAACGTTGTATCCCCTTCTTGTCCGCCGGGACTGGCCAGTCCAGGATTGCAGCAATCTTTTGAGGGTCCATTTTGATGCCCTCGCTGGAGATAATTAGTCCCAAGAACGATATACTTTCCAGCTCAAATTCACACTTCTCGGCCTTCGCATACAGGCCGTGCTGGCGAAGCCGAGCCAACACACTTCTGACGTGCCTGCGATGGGAATCAAGGGAGGAAGAAAAAATTAGTATATCATACACGTAGACAATGACAAAGAGATCTAGGAAGTCCCGGAGTACATTGTTAATGAAATATTGGAAAGTGGCAGGGGCGTTGCACAACCCGAAGGGCATTACCCGGTACTCGAAATGTCCGAATCGGGTGCGGAAAGCGGTCTTCCACTCATCCCCTTCCTTGATGCGGACCAAATTGTAGGCTCCGCGGAGATCAAGTTTGGTAAAAATGATGGCTGTTCCCAGTCTCTGAAATAGTTCCGGTACCAAGGGGAGAGGGTAGCAGTTTTTTACTGTGATTTTATTTAATTCACGATAGTCCACACAGGGTCGAAGGGTATGATCCTTCTTCTCTACGAAAAAGATGCCTGCACCGGCTGGAGATGTAGACGGACGAATGAACCCTTTCTGTAGGTTTTCATCGATATAGTCTTTTAGTGCCCCCTGTTCTACCTCTGTTAATGGGAAGATCCTGCCAAACGGAATTGCCGCTCCGGGAAGTAGGTCAATGGGGCAATCATAGGCCCGATGGAGGTGGTAGAGTCTCTGCCCCTTGTTTGCTAAACACATCAAGAAAGTCATGGTAGACCTCAGGGATGGATTGCCGTATTCCAGCCTCCGTATTGATACATAAGAGGGTGGCCGGCCCAGGGGTTTTGAGTGTCCCGCAGGATTGCTGGCAGTAAGGAGAAGAAAAGGTCACCAACCCCGTGGCCCAGTTGATGGTAGGGTTGTGGACCTGTAGCCAAGGTATACCGAGGATCACAGGGAACAATAGGGAAGAGATAATGTCCAGGCGTAAGTATTCTTGGTGGGTTCCGGAGATGGTAGCGGGTAAAGGGGTGGTCTCTTGGACCACTGGTCCAGACTTAATGATGGACCCATCAGCCAAATGCACACATAGTCCATGGGTCTTGGTGACAAGAGGGATTTGGTGCTTGATGGCAAAGGCTGAGTCCATAAAGCAGCTGCAAGCCCCGGAATCAATAATGGCGGGCACTTGCAGAGTCCTTCCTGGGAGCTGTAACGAGACAGAGAGAGCAAGGTGAGATGTGAACTTGGCCTGTGGGTTGGTATTGTCAGAAGATACTGAAAGACACTTACGAAGTTTCAGGGGACAATTTATAACGAAGTGTCCGGGTTCCCCGCAGTACAGGCACAAATTGTTCACTCGGCGACGTTGGCGTTCGTGTTGGGTGAGGGAAGGACGAAGCACTCCGAGCTGCATGGGCTCGGGTATGTCAGATGTAGCGGCTGGAGATGCAACAGGTGCTGGGTGCAGATGGCTGGGAGCCGGGGAAGCATCCAGATCGGGCGGGAGAAGCCCGTGGACCTCTCAGCCCTTTGTTCCCTGAGACGTCGGTCGATCTGGATTGTTAAGTCAATTAGTGAATTCAGGGTTGGTGGTATGCCAACCCTAGCGAGCTCGTCCTTCAGAGGGTCGGAAAGACCTATGCGGAACTGATGGCGGAGGGCGGCGTCGTTCCAACTGGTATCTGCGCTCCACCGTCTAATTTCCGCTACGTAGTCCTCTGCTGCTCTGCGCCGCTGCTGAAGGGTGCGCAAGGCGGTCTCTGCAGTTACTGAGAGCTGGTAATCTTCATATAGCTGAGCCATGGCGTCGAAGAAGGCAGTAAGGTTGTTTAACGCCATATCTTTCCGTTCCAAGAGACGGTGGGCCCAGCTCTGAGGGTCTCCGGAAAGCAGGGACATCACAAAGCCCACCTTGGTGGCTTCCAAGGAGAAGGTATGAGGCTGCAGGGCGAAGTAGAGTTCGCAGGAATTACGAAAAGCCCTAAACTTGCTTCGATCCCCGGAGAATTTTTTGGGTGTAGGGACCCTGGGTTCCGGAGGAAGCATGACAACTGTGGGTGAGGATCCTGCCCCAGCAGTGGAGGTAGAGGTATGGAACCCCCCTTGGGCTCCAGAGGGGTTGGAGAGGACCCGCACTTGTTCTTCCAGATGGGTGTAGCCTTGCTGGAGGTTCTTGACCGCTTCAGCCAATCCTGCCAGGTGCCGACATAGTTCCTCCATAGGTGAGGCTCCCTGCTCGGGCTCAGACATGGCTGTCTGCTACTGTCTCGTACCTGGCGGTGATGAGCCCGGACTTGCAGAGGAAGGCCTCCCTTATGGCTCCCACCAGCGGCCCCTGGTAAGGTAACAGCAGACGCGGAGGTAGGAGGGGTACGAGTGCCTGGCAGTATCAACCAAGGTGAAGGTAGTTCCGCAGACTTGGTAGGCACACTGGAACACAGCAGGTAGAACTGGAATCAGGAACACTCAGCAAACTGGAATCGTTCAGCAGACTGGACCGGAACCAGGAACACAGGAACACAGGAACTCAGCAAACTGGATCAGCTTAGCAGACTGAACCGGAACCAGGAACACATGAACTCAGCAAACTGGATCAGCTTAGCAGACTGGACCGGAACCAGGAACACAGGAACTCAGCAAACTGGATCAGCTTAGCAGACTGGACCGGAACCAGGAACACAGGAACTCAGCAAACTGGATCAGCTTAGCAGACTGGACCGGAACCAGGAACACAGGAACTCAGCAAACTGGATCAGCTTAGCAGACTGGACCGGAACCAGGAACAGTGAGATTGGTCAGACAAGCCGGGTCGGTTAACTGGCTGGCAGCAAGGTACAGAGGGATCAGACAGAGGAGAGGTCACAACAAGCCAGGGGTCGGATGCAGGCAGAAAACTGGAGAAGTCACAGGCAGGCCGGGTCAAACACAGGTAAGTCTTCAGATCAGGTTTTCATGTACTCAACGCTGTAGGGCAGACAGCAGGGACTGTCTGCGATTGACAGGTTTAAATAGCCCCTCTGGCGCCACCTGCAGGGCAGAGCGCACGCAACCGAGAATCAGGAAGACTGGGACGCCTGCTTCTGGCAGGATCTCCATGACAGATTGTGTGGCCGGTAACTCCCGGGGACACAATCCTATAATAGCACACACACAGCAATAGAGTATAGCTATCCTTACCCGTCTCCTCTGCAAAGTAAATGACACAAACACCAATATACTTAACCATGGCACTTTTACTCAGATTTGTTGAGTGAGCATGTAATCAACAGTGTACATATATGTGCAGAGCCCTGCAATAAAAGAGTATCTCAACAAACAGATAGATATACAGTACTGTGCATAACACTAACGGTCCCCACTGCAGCTATTCTCCCTCGGGGGCAAAAAATAGCACCCAGCAATGTCTACGCTAAGTCAGGCCTGAGTGTACTGTGTAGAAGTTCTGTAGGGGAAAATCTTCGCTAGCAAAACGGTGGTGCACTTTTGAAGAAAACAAATTGTAATCCACAGGGTAAAAGGGGTTTGAATAACTTGGTGAATTAAAGGCAATCTCTAAAGTTGCTCCGATGCACTGTCTCTCCGGTGCGCAGCGCAACACTAGTGATAACTCCGGATAACAGTTATTGGGCCTAGAGATCCTATATAGTTCTCTGAGCAGGTGCTCTCTCACCCAACCGGACCAGTCCGTGTCCGTATCTTCCGCTGCTGTGTCTTGGTACACAGGTCTCACGACATCCGAGTCTTCGGTCCTCCTGGCAACGATGCAGCAACAGTATGGAGAGACGTCCCTCAGGTTCCTCGGTGAGAGCAGAAATCTCTTTGGAGAAAGGCCCAGGCTTCAGGCCTTGTATGGGCAGGCGGTGTCCAAAAAGAGACCGATCTCGGCCCCTCCCTTCAGTCTCTGCGCGGGGCAATGCACCCTGGGTGTCCCGTTGCCCACTGGGTACTGTAGTCTCTTGGGGGTTTAAAAGGCAATACCCCGCTACATATGTATCATTAAATCAATGTCCAGATACCATATAGTGTTCTGCTCTCTAACCAAGCATATGTAACAAAAAAGAAGAAGGCAGTTGATCCTAAGTAGGGGTATAGCCCCCACCATGGGGCAACCAAGCGGTTAACTCAACAGAAAATAGGACAAATGGATAATATAAACATGTTTTTTTGTATCAAATTCCAATAAAAGGAGTAAAGTACTCAATAGACACACGATATATCAAAAAAGATCCCTTCACCAACCTCTAAGGACATGCAAACATACAACAATGATGAAGCTACGCATGACGTAGCAAAACGCGTTGATGTCACAAATGCGTTTTTGGACCAATTGGATTGGATGCCCTGCATTGTGGTGCACTTTGCTGGGAGTTACAGGCAATCCCCTGTATTGGCTTGTCATGTCATACGGCTAGACGCCAACGGACCAAAACTGCCAGGGAATGATACAGGGAGGTTTTCTCCAAACATCCCCCATATAGACAGTGGATGCATTGGTATGGCAGATTAGGATATATTTGAAGTTACATGGCCATTGGGGTTGGAGCAGATTAAGACAGTCTAAGGTGACAACTCGCCTTCTATGCTGACAGTGGAACGGAAGTTGTTCATTAAGCCAGAAGCATCGGTTAAGGCAGGGTAAGACGGCTCGCTCCCATGATATACAGACATATTTGGCTTCATTTTGACTGACATGCATGCTTTGAACTTTGCAGGCTAGTAACAGGGTGGAACCTGATACTTTGGAAATTACCTTGTTTATGCCCACCCAGGCACAGGTATTTCTCCACCACCACTCTCCCATCTCCTCTCCCCCCCTTCTCGGGAGGCTGAAACTATGAGCAGCTCCAGGAACTGTGCACACGGTCACTTTCATCAACATACAGACCCTATTTTTACAATTTTTGGAGAACCATATGCAGTCGTGCCATATAATCATAGGCTTAGGAGGGATTGTTAGGTTAGTTATGGGGAGCCCTATGCGAGCTGCAGGTACCAGTGATTGTACAAAGGAATTCCAGATTATACTACCTGTGGGTGTGTTCACTGTTACATGCAGCACACATCGATTATCAGTCCGGACGCACCAGATTGTGACATTGTTGTATGTTTGTATGTTCTTAGAGGCTGGTGAAGGGATCTTTTTTGATATATCGTGCGTCTATTGAGTACTTTACTCTTTTTTTTATTGGAATTTGATACAATAAATACATGTTTACATTATGCATTAGTCCTATTTTCTGCTGAGGTAACTGCTTGGTTGCCCTTGGTGGGGTCTACACACCTACTTAGGATCAACTGCCTTCTGTTTTTTCCAAAGGGCTGAGTGAAGGGAGGTTAATTGCCTTTGCAAGCATGTGGTACCCAAATGGCTGGTGTTTTTGCCACGCTTGATCTGCTTGCGGCAGAGATTACAAATGACAACAGTTAGATCGGCTGCTAAAAAATGGCCCACACAGCTGAGCTGTGGGAAGTGGGCTGGAAGATAACAGCTTCACAATCTGATGGAATAGGATGGCTGCTGTCTACTGTTCCATGATAGCTTCCTCTGGAGAACATCCTGCCTCGATGGGATTGTGCCTCCCCTTACTGTTCTCCTCTGCTCTATCCGGCACGCATGTTGCGCCAGTGACCTCATAATCATCCCCTCCATCCTCATCATCACTGGAGCCATCTTGGCAATATGCTGCGGATGGGGAAACATGACTGCAAATTTGTTTACCAGTGTTCTCCCCTCTCTGTAGGCTCATGCTACTCCCTTCCTCAACCTCAGGACCGACATCAGAATCAAGTAATGCCTGTGCATCATCAAAAAGAAAGTGGCTGATGCTGTGTTCAAATAATTCAGCTGGCTCCTCCATGCATGATGCTGGGGCAATGGCAGGAGTAGCTGTGGACAAGGAGACAGAATAAGCTGCTCTGGCAGCTGCAGTGAACTGTGCTCTAGTCTCAGCTTGGGTGATAGAGGATGAGGAGGATGAGGATGGATTAGCAAGCCAGTCCACTACCTCCTCTGCATTCTGTGGCTGAATAGCACGGGCAACATCACTAAACAGACAAAAACTTGCCCTGCCTGAGGACAGACCGTGTACATTTTTGCTGTGGACACAGACTCTGCTGGCCCTCACATAGTGGCTTGGGAACATCTGAACCTCCTTGTTGGCCTCCCAGACATGAGGGGGTGGTGGCTTATTACCTAAATGTAATAGATACTGGGAAATGTGTAATTGGATGCACTTTAAATCGAGGACTGCTGCTGACAGAAATTTAAAAACGATAAAAAAAATTGATAAATAAATCAGGGGGAACAACAGCGATGCTGTCAGAAAAACTGCGGCTTACAGTTTAAAAAAACGGGGCAGGCACGGGACAAAAAAAAACAAAAAACGCATTAACCAAAAAAGTTAAATAAAAAGGGGTATACAGCACTGTATACAGCACTAAATGTTTCCTTCCCTTCCTCCCCTCTGTTTTTTGTCCTCTGTTATTGTGATTAGCAGGGATGAGCCGAACACCCCCCTGTTCGGTTCGCACCAGAACCTGCGAACAGACAAAATGTTCGTGTAAACTTTAGAACCCTATTAAATACAATGGACTCGAACGTTCGAAATCTAAAGTGTTAATTATAAAGGCTAATATGCAAGTTATTGTCCTAAAAAGTGTTTGGGGACCTGGGTCCTGCCCCAGGGGACATGTATCAATGCAAAAAAAAGTTTTTAAAACAGACGTTTTTTCGGGAGCAGTGATTTTAATAATGCTTAAAATGAAAAAATAAAAGTGAAATATTCCTTTAAATTTCGTACTTGGGGGGTGTGTATGATATGCATGTGAAGTGGCGCATGTTTCCCGTGCTTAGAACTGTCCCTGCAAAAAATGTCATTTTTGAAAGAAAAAAAGTCATTTAAAACTGACTCGCGGCAATTAATGAATTGTCGGCTCCCGGCAATACATACAAAAGTCATTGATAAAAAAAAAAAAAAGCGTGGGGGTTCCCCAGAATTCAATTACCAGGCCCTTCAGGTCTGGAATGGATATTAAGGGGAACCCTGCCGCAAATTAAAAAAAAATTGACGTGGGGTTCCCCCAAATATCCATTCCAGGCCCTTCAGATCTGGCATGGATTTTAAGGGGAACTCCACCCCAAATTTAAAAAAAAATGGCGTGGAGTCCCCCTAAAAATCCATACCAGACCCCTTATCCGAGCATGCAACATGGCCGGCCGCAGGGGAAAAGGGGGGGGACGAGAGAGCGGCCCCCCCTCCCTCCTGAACCGTACCAGGCCACATGCCCTCAACATGGGGAGGATGTCCCCATGTTGATGGGGACAAGGGCCTCATCCCCACAACCCTTGCCCGGTGGTTGTGGGGGTCTGCGGGCGGGGGGCTTATCGGAATCTGGAAGACCCCTTTAACAAAGGGGACCCCCAGATCCCAGCCCCCCCTATGTGAATTGGTAAGGGGTACATTGTACCCCTACCATTTCACGAAGAAGGCGTAAAAAAAATGTTTAAAAAAAAAACACACAAACACCTTGAAAAAGCCCTTTACGGACCTGATGGGGAACTTTAGAAGGGGCGGGTCTATACATTTAAAATACTGAGAGGGAGTTCCCCATCAGGTCCGCTCAGGCACAACCAATGAAGGACAGCGCTGGACATCGGGATCACCGCGGGACACTGTATTTCACCGCTGGAATGTTTTTTTTTTTAAATAAAGGACTTTTTCAAGGTGTTTGTGTGTTTTTTTTAAAAAAAAAATACGCTTTCTTCGTGAAATGGTAGGGGTACAATGTACCCCTTACCAATTCACATAGGGGGGGGCAGGATCTGGGGGTCCCCTTTGTTAAAGGGGTCTTCCAGATTCTGATAAGCCCCCCGCCCGCAGACCCCCACAACCACCGGGCAAGGGTTGTGGGGATGAGGCCCTTGTCCCCATCAACATGGGGACATCCTCCCCATGTTGAGGGCATGTGGCTTGGTACGGTTCAGGAGGGAGGGGGGCCACTCTCTCGTCCCCCCCTTTTCCCCTGCGGCCGGCCAGGTTGCGTGCTCGGATAAGAGGTCTGGTATGGATTTTTAGGGGGACTCCACGCTATTTTTTTTTAAATTTGGGGTGGAGTTCCCCTTAAAATCCATGCCAGATCTGAAGGGCCTGGAATGGATATTTGGGGGAACCCCACGGCAATTTTTTTTTAAATTTGCGGCGGGGTTCCCCTTAATATCCATTCCAGACCTGAAGGGCCTGGTAATTGAATTCTGGGGAACCCCCACGCTTTTTTTTTTTTTTTTAATCAATGACTTTTGTATGTATTGCCGGGAGCCGACAATTCATTAATAGCCGCGAGTCAGTTTTAAATGACTTTTTTTCTTTCAAAAATGACATTTTTTGCAGGGACAGTTCTAAGCACGGGAAACATGCGCCACTTTACATGCATATTGTAGCAAAATGCTGAAACTGAGAATATGGTTTGGATCACAGAGGTGACAGCAAAGATTCATTCCAGGAAATGTAGAGACAGAATGTCTACTGATGTCTGAATAAGTAAATTGGGTTAATTGGGGGTCTGAGGTAGAGTTCCATTCATCTATTGTCAGTATGTTAATGACCATCTATTATCTGCTACGGGATGTAATTACACTCCTAGTAATGTGTCTGGCACGGTTTCATTGTTATGGGTAAATATGCAGAGACCAACGTCTCACACATCCCTGGTAATTAAATCGCTGTCATCTGTTAATTGTTGAAGGGAATGCCCCTGTAAAAAGAGTTAAGAAAACCCTTGCATGGGAAATGATATAAAAAGCCAGCCTGGGCAAAATAAAGCGTTGATTTACTCCCAGAACTGTGTGTCGTCCAGTTACTGGGGGGGTAACAGGTTGCCTTGGATAAGTCAGTACTTCCTCAGCTTCAAGGATTTCCCAGCGGACTTTGGAGTCCGCAACACATATCATACACACCCCCCAGGTACGAAATTTAAAGGAATATTTCACTTTTATTTTTTCATTTTAAGCATTATTAAAATCACTGCTCCCGAAAAAACGTCCGTTTTTAAAACTTCTTTTTGCATTGATACATGTCCCCTGGGGCAGGACCCCGGTCCCCAAACACTTTTTAGGACAATAACTTGCATATAAGCCTTTATAATTAGCACTTTAGATTTCTCCCATAGATTTTTCGAATTTGCCGCGAACACCCCAATTTGTTCGCTGTTCGGCGAACGGGCGAACAGGCAATGTTCGAGTCGAACATGAGTTCGACTCGAACTCGAAGCTCATCCCTAGTGATTAGTGTTGCACTCTGTTTTTAGCATGGATAACTATCAAGGAAAAGTTTGGGGTGATTTCATAACAAATCTCCAAAGAGATTTTGGTCAGAAAGAATCCATTGAATCTAAATGATCTTATATGTTTTCTAATATTACTAAATGTCTGGAGAAAAAAAAATCCCTATTATTTTGGCACATTAGAGCATTTGAAGATTACATTAAGGAGAACCTAAACCCATTTGGTTTAAGAGTCCACATTTTGCCTTCCTTGGAGGAAATAGACCCAGGCTTTAGCCACTTCAATACCATGCACTTATACAGCTTCCTGCCCAAGCCAATTTTGAGCTTTCAGCGCTGTCGCAATTTGAATGACAACTGCGCGGTCATGCTACACTGTACCCGAACAAATTTTTTATCATTTTGTTCCCACAAATAGAGCTTTCTTTCGGTGGTATTTGATCGCCTCTGCGATTTTTATTTTTTGCACAACAAATAAAAAAAATAGCGAAAATTTTGAAAAAAACTATGTTTTTCTTTGGTTCTGTAAAAATTTTTTGTAAATAAGTACCTTTTCTACTTCAATGACGGGCACTGATAATGCGGCACTGAAGGGCACTGATAAGGCGACACTGATGGGCACCGATGAGGTGGCACCAATGAGGTGGCACCGATGAGGTGGCACCGATGAGGTGGCACCGATAGGCGGCACTGATATGTGGCACTGGTATGCGGCACTGATTGGCACTTATAGGCGGCACTGATAGGTGGCACGGACGGGCACTGATAGGTGGGCACTTATGGGCACAGATGGGCACGGATGGGCACTGATAGGTGGCGCTGATGTACACTAGTAGGTGGCACTGATGGACACTGATGCCCAGCAATGCCAGCCACCACACATTGTGGTTGTGCCATCATAGTGCCAGTCAGTGCCCATTTGTGGGCACTGATTGGCATTTTTTTCATTTTAATTTTTTATTTTACTACATGTGGATGGCCATGGTGGCCATCCACATGCTTGGGGCTTCCCTGTGGTCCTGGGGGGCTTCCCTGGTGGTCCAGTGTGGGTATCCGAGGGGGGGCTGCGCTGATAAACAATCAGCGTGAACCCCCCCCTGTCAGGAGAGCCGCCGATCGGCTCTCCTCTACTCGCGTCTGTCAGACGCGAATGAGGAAGAGCCGATCAACGGCTCTTCCTGTTTACATCGTGATCAGCCGTGATTGGACACGGCTGATCACGTGGTAAAAAGCCTCCGCCGGAGGCTTTTTACCGAGATCAGTGTAGCGGTGGGTCAGACTGACCCACCGATCACCGCGATGCGCGCCCCCCCGGGCGCGCGGCGGCTGTTATCCAGCAGGACGTCATATGACGTCCAGTGTGGATAACTGAACCACTTCCCGGACGTCAATATGCTATTGACTGGGTGGGAAATGGTTAAAGAGGCTTGGGAAACTAACTTGAAACATTGCTCCAATAACATGATGTCCCTCCTCACGGAAGAGTACAAAAAACGTATGGCCGAGATAGATACAAAGATCGATCTAATCTATAACCAACTATCCTCATTTAAATCTCACTCCTCTTTTTCAGAATTAAACAATAAGCTAAAAATACATCTAGAATGATACAATAAAGATATAATGACAAAGAAAGAAAATAAATATGTAGCGGGACCCCCAAAAATGGGGTCGCTATGCTGTAAATTTAGGGGCAGTCTGGGCAATAGTATGGCCCAGATTCTACAATTCTGTTTAATATGGACTCTGCTCTGCCATGTGGTTGCCTGGTGCATAGTTCTCCTGGGCCTGAGGTGGCGCTGTTGCCCAGGTCTCGGGTTGAACCACTGTTGACATTGTGGTGTTATTGGGTGTCCTCTCTCGGCTACCGTGTGGTGGGCGGGTTCTGCCTGCTGTGCATGCGGGGAGAGGGTACATAAAGGGCAGATGCCAGGAAACTGGAGGAGGAGGAGACTGCAGGGGAGGACCCCTGGTGGCGAAGTCGCACCCGTTGGCCTTGTTGGCCTGGGGTGCGTGAACTAGTCGGGGAGTCTCGGGCACCTTTGGCCCGAGGCTGCGAAGTTCCGGGTAGGCCCAGTACCTTCAACTGGGTCTACAATCAACTCACTGGAGTCCCAGGGAACCTGTTTGAGGGTGGCCCGCTCTGAAGGAGATGAAACCGGGGGAGGACCTGTCCGATGGATCAGTGAAGGAATTAATGGTGAAGGAGAGGCCTGGTTACCTATCAGAGGGAAGGATTCGTGAGTTGCAGAATAGCTCCTGTAGCGTGTCCCATTGACACCTGTGGTCTTTATTAATCTATGGGAGTTTCAAAGTTCTAATTCAGTACAAAAGGATTCTGTGGCAGAGAATTACTTAGACTTGTCCGTGTAGGGGAATAACTTAAAGGAACTGTTTGTGTTTCACTCCAGCTGCTGGAACTGTGAGAGGGATCTATCCGGGTGAGCAATTCATACTCAGGCTTGAGTGAAGAATAGGGTAGTTGGGTGTCGCGTGCCTGAACCTGTCCCTCTACCTACTTTGTCTCTATCTTCAACCTATTCCGAAATCTGTTTATAAGCAAGATAAAATAAACTCTTCTGTTTGGAGTTTAAACACTGTTTGGACATTGGCTTTCTGTGGGAGGAAGAACACAGACTTTTCCCTATACTCTAGGGACGAGAACCAATGGAGGGAGGTAACTCCCTGCAGGACCCAAAATTGTAAGAACACCGTTCAACCTCATAAACCAGGAGGATCCGGGCATGTGGCACGATGTGCCTTTATCCCTGCAAGGAGAAGGTAGGCAGGAGAAAAGGGTCCGTGTGCTACAAATATATTTGTGATAAGCAGGCATTTCAGGATGAAAAGGCATATATGTGGCGTTACAGACCTGCCACTAGATACAAACATCCTGGTGAAACACCAGTAGAGTCATATGCTTCTGATCACTCATCTGTGTCTCTTGCTTCCTCTTGTTCCAGCTCTACACAACCTAAATGTACTAGATGATCCAAACGGCATAGAAATAGTTGAGGTTCTATGGCGGGCCCTTTTAAAAAACGCATCACTGATCATTCCTCTTTTACACCCCCTGACTCTGCATGTGGGCATATTTTGTCTGCACAAGGTGATATATCTAACTCACAAACTATGGTAGGGTGACCAGACGTCCCCGTTTTCCGGGGACAGTCCTCGGATTGAAGGCATGGTCCCCTGAGCCTGTCTGTCCCCGGATCTGTCCCCGGATTGGAGGGGGTGTGTGCCCGCGGGCCCCGGGATCTCCCTGGGACTAGCCGCTATTAGTAGTTCTCTTCCCGACTGTATACAGAGGAGAGGGGAGGAGCCTCTGACCCGGGCAGCTATCGGCAACAGTGTACAAGCAGAGCGTCTCACTTGTACACTGAAAAGTGATGCCGTTACATGCCCGGGTCAGAGGCCTATCCTCTGTATACAGTCGGGAAGATAACAGTTTCTGGATCCATGCAGCAGAGCAGTATCAGTCAGGAGGCAGCAGGGAGGAGGAGGAGGGGGGGGATCTGGGCAACCGAGGTAAACAAACTGGGCAAAGGGGCATTCTTTAAAGTGGCCAGGGCATGGCATGAGCAGAAGGGAGCGGGCTTAATCTTTATTGAGAAGGGCACACTGAGAATTTCAGCATTCTCCTCCTCACTGAACGGGGCATCCTTCCTCGGTCTCACGGCACAATGTATTCCCCAACTCCTCCGTTCCAGCAGCCCAATCTCTTCCTTATCTCTCCTACTTCTTGCAACTATTAAGCACTCCCCTCCTCCTCACTAAGCTCCACTCTGCTGTTAGCTTACTTTCCTTCTCCGTGTGAGTCACTCTCACTTTGTCCGGCTCATTTAACCTCCATACCCTCTATATCATTTAACCTCCATACCCTCCATATCCGTATGTACTCCTCTCTCTGTCTTCCCTGCAAAACCCTAACCATGTAGTAAGTCAGCACCGATCCTCCTGTTTTATCTTTTTATTTTCTGTCTTCTCCATAAATCTGCAGTACACACATTCTGCAGCCTCCTGTCTCAGCTCTGGGCATTCCATATTGTCCACAACCCATCTGTATGACACACCCTTTCCATCCCAGTTTACTTCAATCTCTACTAACTGTCCTGTCACTATCAAGCAGCCTAGCACATTCTCTCCTGTCCATTCCTCCCCTCCTGTAAAACTGCCTCCCTACTGTCCCCATCCTGTCTCGCTGCCCCCATCCTGTCTCGCTGCCCCCCATCCTGTCTCGCTGCCCCCCATCCTGTCTCGCTGCCCCCCATCCTGTCTCGCTGCCCCCCATCCTGTCTCGCTGCCCCCCATCCTGTCCCGCTGCAACCCTCCTGTCTCGCTGCAACCCTCCTGTCTCGCTGCAACCCTCCTGTCTCGCTGCAACCCTCCTGTCTCGCTGCAACCCTCCTGTCTCGCTGCAACCCTCCTGTCTCGCTGCAACCCTCCTGTCCCGCTGCAACCCTCCAGTCTCGCTGCCCCCCTCCTGTCTCGCTGCAACCCTCCTATTTCACTGCCCCTTCCTGTCTCGCTGCTCCCCTTCCTGTCTCGCTGCTCCCCTCCTGTCTCGCTGCCCCCCCTCCTGTCTCGCTGCCCCCCCTCCTGTCTCGCTGCCCCCCCTCCTGTCTCGCTGCCCCCCCTCCTGTCTCGCTGCCCCCCCTCCTGTCTCGCTGCCCCCCCTCCTGTCTCGCTGCCCCCCTCCTGTCCCGCTGTTCCCCTTCCTGTCTCGCTGCTCCCCTTCCTGTCTCGCTGCTCCCCTCCTGTCTCGCTGCAACCCTCCTGTCTCGCTGCAACCCTCCTGTCTCGCTGCAACCCTCCTGTCTCGCTGCAACCCTCCTGTCCCGCTGCAACCCTCCTGTCCCGCTGCAACCCTCATTTCCCGCTGCAACCCTCATTTCCCGCTGCAACCCTCCTGTCCCGCTTCCCCCCTCCTGTCCCACTGCTCCCCTTTTGTAATGCTGCCAACCTCCATTCTCACTGCCCCCCTCCTGTAACACTGCCCCCCCGTTCCTGTCCCTCTTCCCACCTCCTGTGATGCACTGTCAATCTGCCCCCCAGTTAGTCCAGAGACCAATGAGCCACAGTTGACTGGCAGGGGCAGCCCCACCCCCATATGTCTTGTGTTTTCACCCTGGCAGTGCATAGTCTGCTCAGGGTGTCGGTATTGAAGTCTGTATGAGGAGTCCAGAAATGGGGGAGGATCCACCTGCATGAGGAATCCAGGGTTCCGGTGAGTCCAATGATGGGGAGGATCTGTCTGTCTGCACATATTACAATCTGTATAGGGTCAGATGACTGCTCTGTCTATCACTCACACTGTGGCACTCACATATACACACGCACACATATTCTCAAAAACATGTACACATGCATAAACACACATGCCCATACATATATAGGATGTCCCAATCATGACTTAGAGTGCCAGGATTGGGACACTCCTCTCCTGCACATACTACCCACTGCCATACACTCCACACTCCTCTCCTGCACATACTACCCACCGCTATGCACTCCTCTCCTGCATATACTACCCACCGCCATACACTCCACACCCCTCTCCTGTACAAACTACCCACCGCCATACACTCCACACCCCTGTCCTGTACATACTACTTACCACCGTACACTCCGCTCTATACAGTCACAATTTAACATTACCAAATTCTGCATTGCTGGGCACTGGTGAGGCTGCATTGCTGGGCACTGGTCAGGCTGCATTGCTGGGCACTGGTCAGGCTGCATAGATTGGCACTGGTGAGGTTGCATAGATGGGCACAGTTGAGCCCTGCATTCCATTCCACTGCCGTACACTCCGCTCTATACAGTCACAATTTAACATTACTACATTCTGCATTGCTGAGCACTGGCGAGGCTGCATTGCTGGGCACTGGCGAGGCTGCATTGCTGGGCACTGGCGAGGCTGCATTGCTGGGCACTGGCGAGGCTGCATTGCTGGGCACTGGTGAGGCTGCATAGATGGGCACAGCTGAGCCCCGCATTGTTTATGTAGTGCACTCCTGAACTCTGCACTCTGTTTTCTTATCTTCATAGTATTTGGTAGTCATATCTCAAAAAATTCTAAGCAGTATCTTTTTTTTATCTTTATTTATGGACGAAATGTGAGAAATAAAATACATATCATACAATCATTCCATAAACACATACACTACATATATCATTTGAGGAAAATATGCTTATAAAATAGTTTACCATTTGCCAATAAAAAATATAAATAAATGTCCCCGGATTTCATAAACAAAATCTGGTCACCTTAAACTATGGGCTATAAGGGGGTTGGGTTCTATACCTTCACTTTCTACATCTGCACAAACAATTCCTTCTATGTTTTCATCCAAAAATCAGGGCAACACAGACTCCCAAAAAATTCCTAATCAAACACATCAAAACACCTGACTTAATATTGTAAATCTTTCCTCTCACACACTCACCACTGAGAAAAATCACATATTATCCAAAGGTCTGGCATTTTGCCCCTATCAGAACTTAGATAAGTGTGAATTTATCAAGGATCTGCATCTATACACCCTCAAACTTTTGCTTCATAATCTATATACTAAGAACACAATGCGGCTGATTTACTAAGAACAATGTGTTGCGCCGGTTCATACCTTAATTGGTGCGCCGGATAAATCATTGATTGGGCGTGCGAACTGGCGCACGCAGACGCACAACGCAATAATAAATATTTAAAAGGCAACTGGTGCCAGTGTAACTGCTGTTTTCCCATTGATAATAGCGCACGCCCATCTCATTGGATGTGTCTTGTTAAGCAATTAGTAGGTGTTCTCACTTAATTAACCCTTGTGATGCTAATCTCATTCCTATTACTTCTAATATATCTCTGAAATGTTTTTTTTTTCTATTTTCACACAAATCTTTCAATACATTACAAAGAACAGAAAAGTGTTTCTAAACTCAATAAATTAATATTTTCAGATCTTGATTTTTAAAAGGTGACCATACACTGCAATCTTAAAAAAAATTATAAAAATGAGATTAGGCAAGAGCCTGTTTGATTTCCAAAAATTTGAATTAATTGTTCAAGTGCGTATTCCTCATAACTATTTTGCCAAAAGCTTGAGTTGTACAGAGATTGGCCAATCAGATTGCATAGTGCATGACCATCTTAAGTGCCAAATTTGGAATGTAGATGTGCCATGACCCACTTGTATTTTCACAAGTGGACAGAAGAACCTACATCTCTAGATACATATTTGTGCAGCACAGTGGTGTAGTGGTTAGCACTTTTACCTAGCAGCAAAAAGGGTCGCTGGTTCGAATCCCGCCCGTGACACCATCTGCCTGGAGTTTGCATGTTCTCCCTGTGCCTGCGTGGGTTTCCTCCAGGTACTCTGGTTTCCTCCCACAATCTAAAAACATGCTGTAAATCGGATCCTTTCTAAATTGGCCCTAATATGTATGAATGTGTGTTAGGGACCCAAACAAACACCTCCCCATATTAAAAAATAAATAAAAAATTCTTAATTTGCAAATAAGTATCATCTCTTCCTCAAAGAACTTAGCAGCAGTACAAGCAACTTCCTGTAGGGGCGTGATGTCATTCCTGTGTGCTGGCCACCGCTTTCCGAGAGCCACATATGCGCATACCTGTGCGCACACAGCAGTTGCGCATCTCATATACACAGCGGTCGCGCATCTACATACATTTGGCGCATCTAGCTGCAGGAACTCACTTTTTAAGGAAATTAATAGTAAAGCAGATGCAGATTTCCAGGACTGGACTAACACATTTTTCTAGTGAAAGGCAACTGGTGTTTTCTATTGAAAAAAACAGTGCAAAAATTTATGAACGTCCCTCTTATTCCCTTGTGCACTCCACTGCGCTCTAAAGCACATCTTAAACTTAAACTAATACACCTTAAAGCTGCTACTTTAAAAATAAGAATTGTAAAAAGATTTTAAATCACCAAAATAGTAGCGCTGTGTGTTGTAAAAACACAAACCTAAATAAATTATATGTAAATATGCACCCTACAAAAAGGAAAAACACATGAATACATATAAATACACGTAAATATACACCCTGTGATAAACAAATGCATAAACAGTGAATATTAGGTGTCCATAACGTTCAATCAATACTTTGAAATACATTTTTTTTTTCATGAAGTGAATTCTATAAATAAAAAGTCCATAAACTGCAGTGATATGTAGCGGGGGTTTAAATTTAGGGGGATACACCTGGGTGGTAGTATGACCCAGGTGTGTATAAATTATGAAAGGATTTAGACCATTGTTAATTCGTGGAGGACTTGGTGGTGTACTGTTCTCCTTGGCCTGTCGGTGGCGGTGTTCCTACAGGCCTAAGGTAGATTCACTGCCGCAGTGCTGGCCTTTTTGTCCCTTTCCAGCGATGGTGCGGCAGGGGCGGGGAACCTGTCGTGACGTCGCGGGAGGAGATAAAGGGGAGAGACGCCATCGCCACAAGGTCTTTTTTCCTGCATTGGGCGCCCAGCTACCTTCGGCCTGGGTGCGGGCGGTTCAGAGTTCCGGTCCAGGCGCCCTAGGCTTGGCTGGAGCGGAGTTGGCATCCATCCCAGGCACCTTCAGCCTGGGGTGAAGTACTAAACCGGAGGCCTGGGGCACAGTGACTTCGACTGGGTCCCGCGAGGGCGGTGGAGTCCGAGGGTCCCTGAGGTGGATGGGGCCCAAGTCTGAGGTGAGGAGGCCGGGGAGGTCACCCGTCCGGAGAGTCCGGAGCAGCATCAACCCGGTGACGGATGGGCCTCCGGTAACTCCCTTGGAGGGACGTCTCCCCCTGACAGGGGCCACAACGCAGCGAAGGTACTCTTATCTACATTCTATTGAGTCGCTGGTAGAGACTCGCAAGTTCTAAGTTCTCTCTAGCCAAGGCTATAGTAACCGCTGGTGAAACCACAGTGGTTTAGCGTACAACCAGGATAGTGCCTCGACCTGCTCACCCCACCGTATTGAACTGTTATTGGGTCTCAACCAGTTGGCTGGTAAAGAACTGTTTGATTGTGAGTGTGACAATAAAACAAGAGTTGGACCCTAATCGGTGTGTGGTACTCAAGTTAATGGGAGCAAAGGGAAGTGTCAGCACAGCTAGACTTGGTCCTTAACTGAAACACACAGGAAAAGAATTGGTACTGGCCTTCACCTCACCCACTGCCATGGGGAGGACATGGGCCGTAGCGCATCTCACCCTCACATACGAAATACCCCTAGACAAAGAAGATGGAGTGAGGGCGCTACACGTGGGGGCTCGTCCGGGATGATGTGTGTTTTAACCTTGGAAGTAAGAACGGCTGTGTCTGAACTTTGCTGCCCGGAAGAGTTCCGAGTGGGTCGGCCATGTGATCGGCCAAAGTGCATCCCTGCTCAAAGTCGTGGAAATGACCCTAAGACGGGAAAGGCCCATGCGGAAGAGCGAGAAGAGGGAGAGGTCCAGCCGTGTGACATACTACATATGGGGGCTTTTACTGCACTGCGCCATGAGGCAACCCGTGACTACACAGTTCGTGGGCGGAGACTGGTGGAAGCCCGTGAAAGCGTGCAAGTTATGGGAGGAGTCTGGCCATGTGGAAGGACACACGTGGAGACTCCGGCGCGTGGTCAGTACGTGATGGAGCAGCAGATAGTCGGAATGGCCTCAAGCTTCCCGTGGATTCCGGTTCCCTACCCCACGAAGATGACTACCTTTGCTGCTCCCCTTACAGATACGGGGATAAGACTTAGGCCCCGAGGGCAGTTGGCTCTGTATTCCTGCAGAGACATGGAGGCCCTCTGCGTGATCTGTCCCGAATGTTCGGGACTGGTGGTCCACCTGAAGCCATTCGGGCGTTGTGAAGCATGCAGAGAATTCCTATTCGAGGCGGAGCCATCCACAGTAAGGCCCCGGGCCCTTCGCCTCAACTGCCTCACAGGTACCGCTACTCCGGAAGGGGAGATCCAGGCCTTTGCGGAGGTTCCCGTACGCACTGACCAGGGCGATGTGACTGCCCAACCAGAGACTGAGAAAGAAAAATCTGAGGATGCTGCTTCGGTCACCACAGATTCCCTGCTCCCACCTCCGAAGAGGAAAGTCGGCCTGGTGCAGGTGTCCTGTGGTCGTGGTCGAGCTTCACCCCGTCGCTTGCCGGGCCTGGATGGATCCGGTTGGAAGAGTCCTGGACATCCCTGTGCTTCGAAAGGTCAAGGTGAGCCAGGGGCTGGGACTGTGATGGTGGTTGGAGGTGTCGAGAGTCCACAGTCGGTGGAGCCCGCTAGGGAGGGTAGTTCCACGTCTACTAGAGACTACCTTCCCGCAGAGATGTATGACACCTCCGACCTAGAATCGCTGTCGGACTGTGGGGATGACGGTGAAATAGACAAACTTTTTCACCGCAAGGGCTGGGACAAACGCCCATTACCTGTGTTACGTGCACCACGAGATTCGCCTATGTCCATGGGAGATAGCACGCCCCGGGCGGAGGCCCCGGAGTCTACGAGGAAGCCTAGTCCTCCAATTGTCCTTCCACAATCCACAGCATCACCCATTTTGGTGGCAGGGACACAACGCGCATCACTACGGTCACCAGAGCAAAGCCATCAGAGGTAGTGAAAGTACCTCGGCATCCAGAAGCCATTGTTCCACCAGGAGAAGGGGAGCGGGCCATGATGCCTCCTTTGGCCCGATTGCAGCGGCTTTTCTGCCAGAGGGTCGCTCGTGAGTATGGATGGGAATATCCTTACTTGTCTCGGGACTTGCTTTTTGAGGTTGAAGTCCTACGGCAGCGGTGGTATGATGAGTTTGTTTGGGAGAAGCTTAAAGTGCCTCATGCCCGTCGGTATTTGGCTTGTTCACCCTCAGTATCCAAACAGTTCAGAGTCTGCAGAGCAGAGTGGATGTGAGGCCGCCATATCAATGCAGACAAGGTGCACATCTGCAGGAAGGATGGAGAGGACATCGATTATTCGGTGGAAACTTTCGATCAGCACCTAAGGCTTTTGTTTTTGACGGATCCAAAGTTCTATCTGCGAGGAGAGACAGAGAAAGAAAAAAAAAAAGGACTCTCCTGTTTTTTTTTTTTTTTTCTGCTGTTGAACTTTCTGGAAGTATCCTTGCCGGAACATCAGAAATGTTCCCTAGTTTTTTTTTGTGTTTGGGCTTTTCTACTCCTCGGAAAAATGAGAGCTGTTTTGTTTGTTCTCTCTTTCTTCACATGTCAGAGATAAAGACTTTGGCCTCGTACACACGACCGATTTTCTCGGCAAGAACCAGCAAGAAACTTGCTGGCAGAGAGGTCTTGCCGAGTAAATCGGTCGTGTGTACGCTGCTATCGGGTTTCTCGTCGAGAAAACCGACAAGAAACCTCGACGAGAAAATAGAGAACCTGCTCTCTATTTTCTCGTCGAGATTCTCCTTGGCATGTTTCTCGACGAGAAAAGTGAGTGTGTGTACACTTACCTGTCCGCCCGGAAGCCCGCGCATGTTCGAAATGAATTCGACGCATGCGCGGTAGCTTCCTAGGCATACGTAGGGTATACCAAGATGGCGGCGACGGCATCGAATGTGACGAGCGCATGCTCCACGTAGTCGATGACGTCACCGCGTACACTCCTTTCAAAGAACCGCAGGTTCTTTGAAACGAGCATGTGTACACTCGGCCGGGACAAGTTTCTTGTCCAAGAATCTCGTCGAAAAAAACAACATGTTTTTTTCAACGAGAATCTTGGCCGTGTGTACGAGGCCTTTGGGGTAGAATCAGAGTAGGGACATCAGAAGACAGAAGATTTCACCAAAAGTCATTACCGTTGCACTGTCACCAGGTGGCGGTGTTGCGCAACGTTTGTTTCTTTACACTTGCATCACTTTACTTTTTGGAGCGAGTGAGTCTCTCGGCTGATAGACTCATTCATTCCAAATTTACACAGATGTGTTAGGATGTTTTTTTTTTTGTTGTTGTTTTGTTTCCTTCTGCAGGATATTCATCAGTCAAGACTGCTGAGTGTGGGGTGGTTCTTAGACAGCAATGGGAGGGATTGTATATGTGTATATGGTCAGAGGATTTTATTGCAAAAGTTTATTATTTCATGTTTCGCTTTCCCTTGAGCAGGTCTTGGCACAATTAGTATTCAAATTTGAGAGATGGCCTCTGGGGTCAAGCTTATGTTACCACTCCTTGGGAGATATGGGCTTGCACCAGACGCTGGGGACCAGCGTCAAATCACTAGGGGGAGTGTGTAGCGGGGGTTTAAATTTAGGGGGATACACCTGGGTGGTAGTATGACCCAGGTGTGTATAAATTATGAAAGGATTTAGACCATTGTTAATTCGTGGAGGACTTGGTGGTGTACTGTTCTCCTTGGCCTGTGGGTGGTGGGGTTCCTACAGGCCTAAGGTAGATTCACTGCCGCATAGCTGGCCTTTTTGTCCCTTTCCGGCGATGGTGCGGCAGGGGCGGGGAACCTGTCGTGACATCGCGGGAGGAGATAAAGGGGAGAGACGCCCTCGCCACAAGGTCTTTTTTCCTGCATCGCACGCCCAGGCACCTTCGGCCTGGGTGCGGGCAGTTCGGAGTTCCGGTCCAGGCGCCCTAGGCCTGGCTGGAGCGGAGTTGGCGTCCATCCCAGGCACCTTCAGCCTGGGGTGAGGTACTAAACCGGAGGCCTGGGGCCCAGTGACTTCGACTGGGTCCCGCGAGGGCAGAGGAGTCCGAGGGTCCCTGAGGTGGATGGGGCCGAAGTCTGAGGTGAGGAGGCCGGGGAGGTCACCCGTCCGGAGAGTCCGGAGCAGCATCAACCCGGTGATGGAAGGGCCTCCGGTAACTCCCTTGGAGGGACGTCTCCCCCTGTCAGGGGCCACAACACAGCGAAGGTACTCCTATCTACATTCTATTGAGTCGCTGGTAGAGACTCGCAAGTTCTAAGTTCTCTCTAGCCAACGCTATAGTAACTGCTGGTGAAACCACAGTGGTTTAGCGTACAACCAGGATAGTGACTCGACCTGCTCACCCCACGGTATTGAACTGTTATTGGGTCTCAACCAGTTGGCTGGTAAAGAACTGTTTGATTGTGAGTGTGACAATAAAACAAGAGTTGGACCCTAATCGGTGTGTGGTACTCAAGTTAATGGGAGCAAAGGGAAGTGTCAGCACAGCTAGACTTGGTCCTTAACTGAAACGCACAGGCCCGAGGAAAATAATTGGTACTGCCTTCACCTCACCCACTGCCATGGGGAGGACATGGGCCGTAGCGCATCTCACCCTCACATACGAAATACCCCTAGACAAAGAAGATGGAGTGAGGGCGCTACACGTGGGGGCTCGTCCGGGATGATGTGTGTTTTAACCTTGGAAGTAAGAACGACTGTGTCTGAACTTTGCTGCCCGGAAGAGTTCCGAGTGGGTCGGCCATGTGATCGGCCAAAGTGCATCCCTGCTCAAAGTCGTGGAAATGACCCTAAGATGGGAAAGGCCCATGCGGAAGAGCGAGAAGAGGGAGAGGTCCAGCCGTGTGACGTACTACATGTGGGGGCTTTTACTGCACTGCGCCATGAGGCAACCCGTGACTACACAGTTCGTGGGTGGAGACTGGTGGAAGCCCGCGAAAACGTGCAAGTTATGGGAGAAGTCTGGCCATGTGGAAGGACACACGTGGAGACTCCGGCGCATGGTCAGTGCGTGATGGAGCAGCAGATAGTCGGGATGGCCTCAAGCTTCCCGTGGATTCCGGTTCCCTACACCATGAAGATGACTACCTTTGCTGCTCCCCTTACAGATACGGTGATAAGACTTAGGCCCAGAGGGCAGTTGGCTCTGTATTCCTGCAGAGACACGGAGGCCCTCGGCGTGATCTGTCCCGGATGTTCGGGACTGGTGGTCCACCTGAAGCCATTCGGGCGTTGTGAAGCATGCAGAGAATTCCTATTCGAGGTGGAGCCATCCACAGTAAGGCCCCGGGCCCTTCGCCTCAACTGCCTCACAGGTACCGCTACTCCGGAAGGGGAGATCCAGGCCTTTGCGGAGGTTCCAGGTGTTAAAACTTCAAAGAAAAAACGTTTCTTCCTGTGATATCTTGAATTGAAACCTTCACCACACCACAAGTGCTCAGTGTCTCCACTCCCAAAGGACTTGGACTCACCAATAGGATATGCCTCGCACTCTCATGCTTGGCGTTACAGCTTAATTACCCCCCAGGGGTATCAAAGCGGATCCACTGATGTCTTTAAGGTCAGTCAAGTCTCTCCTCATGAAAAAACAAATAACTTCAATAGTGAAGTATATCACAACCTTTTATTAAAACAGCACAGCAAAAGTAGCCTTCAATGATTGCACTCACATTTAAAAACTCCAAATCAAGCACTTCAACAGAAACTTTTTCAAGCCAGGCAAGTGTACAGTGGTAGCCGTGATGTATTGTAGTCTCAGGGGACATGGCTAAATAGTGTGTATCTCACCCTCCTCCACGTATGCTTGCCTCTCCACTCTCATTCAAAGCACTGCAAAAACTCCCGCCCCCAACACCAGTCTGTATGTTCGATGAGCGGCCGGAAGATCGGAATGCTATACACCGCAATCAGTAGCCGTGTAGCTGCCTCCCAGACTAGTTTTGTCACTCTGGACTTTTTCAAATGGGATTGGCTACACGGTTAGCTCCACCCTCTTTATACTCCGTCCATGATTGGTCACGGAAGTGTTTCCTATTGTGCCTGCACGCGCACATCGTCCCCATGACCACAATACATTCGGCATGACCCCATTTAAAGCTAATATGGGGAACAAGTGCTAGCAAATGATCTGATTTATTTGCATCCACTCTAAAACACTTATATGCAGTAGGTTGATAAGTATACATAACATAAATCTACTAACTAAAAATATCAATGACGATATAAACATTAAAATTAAAGAATGCCCAATAATTTTGTATATATGACTACAAACTGGTGCAATCTAATTAGATGACAATATAATAGGAACTGTAAAAGAAATTCCTAATATGCGGCAGATGTATACATGAATACTCTCCATATATCTCATAAGTTTGTGGTCAAGAACTATATGGACCATCTTAACACCCATCCAGTGTATTATAGTCCTAATAGAGATCTTACAAATAGTTTGAAACAATATTTTTATTATTAAACTATTAATATTAAAAAATATTAAAAAGCTTATTTATTAAAAATTGCTAATGAAGCAATTTACATCAAGCTCGATGTTTAACCCCCTCGGGTGGAGGCTCTTCAGGAGAAATATCCATTTTGTTTCCCTCTGTGAAAGTTCTCTGACCCGATTCGAGCCCCTCCACACAGGGTATGTGCAATCAATCCCACAAAATTGTAGGACAGTTGGATCCTGGTTGTGCTTCTCTTTAAAATGTAGGGAAACACTATGATATCAGAAACTTTTCTTGATGTTAGCCAGGTGTTCCGATATCCGTACTCGTAAGAGCCGTTTAGTTCACCCCACATAGTACAACCCACATGGGCACCATAATAGGTAGTGGTACACCACAAATGATGAGTTACATGTAATGAACTGCTCAATTTCAAAAACGTCACCCTCTTTATTCGGGAAACTAGTAGTTCCTCTGTTGTCAATTTTAACTGTTCTGCAACAAATGCACTTGTGGCAAGAGTAAAAACCCTTAAAGTTCTTATTCAAATTTTGGCGATTGGGCGGATCAAGAATTTTCTGTATCACCAAAATTAGGTGCCCTCCTATAGATAAATTTCAGACTTTCTGATAAAATTTCACAGAGATGTCTATCTCTGCATACAATATGCCAGTATTTACGAAAAATCTCCTCCACCTCTTTATATTGATAATGAAAATCAGATATAAAGCCTAGCTGATATGTTTTATTAGTGATTTCATCCTCTTTCTTTTTCAAACATTGTTCTCTTGATATTAATGCTACTTCAGTGATAGTCTTCCTGATTGTCTCTTCCTTATAACCTTTTTGTAAGAACTTATTCCCAAGAAGATTGGCCTGTGTGTGATAGTCAGTGGTTGTTGTGCAATTTCGTCAAATTCTTAGCATTTTTCCTTTCGGAATGTTTCTAATCCAAGCTGGATGATGTCCACTTCCAATTGACAAATAACTATTACGATCAGTAGGCTTGAAATAAGCCTTTGTACTAATCGTTGCCTCAGATTACATAATAGTTAAATCTAAGAAATTCACCTCTTCCTCGCTGATGACATGGTCCAAGACTATATTATTGGTATTCTGATTAAGATGTTTTATAAATGTCTCAACTGATTGTTTAGACCCCTCCCACACAAACAGGAGGTCATCAATGAATCTTCGGTAGAGTTTTAACTCCGGTCTGACCACATTGAAAACATGTCTATCCTCCCATTCCACCATGAATAGGTTGGCGAGGCTTGGGGCAAACTTGGCTCCCATAGCAACGCCAACCTGCTGGGAAAAAAACTGATCATGATACCAAAAACAATTATGGGCCATACAGAAATCTAAAACTTTGCCCAAAAAACATTTTTGCAAATGTGGTACATCATCCCGTTTGCATAATGCCCAATTTAATGCTAGTAAGGCATCATCATGTTGTATGATGGTGTAAAGTGAACTAACATCTGCAGTTACCAGATAGGTAGTGGCAGCTGGTTTCAGATCCACCCCATCGAGCAACCGCAGAAGGTCACTCGTATCCTTAAGATAGGCCTTAGTCTCTTTAACACTTGGTTGGATAAATCGGTCAAGATATTCTCCTAGTCTCGCGGTAATCGAGCCTATACCATTAACAATTGGACGTGCCGGGGGATTCTCCACATTCTTATGTATCTTAGGCAATGTGTAAATCACAGGTATTCTGCACGAGGTTGGGTTAAGATATTGATTCTCCTTTACATTGATTGCACCATTTCTAAATCCCCATTCAACCAACAGATTTAATTGACTTTTATATGCCTCTGTTGGATCCTGAGGTAATTTTCTATATGTGGTTTGATCATTTAAAAGTTCCATTAGTTGGTTATGATAAAAGGATTTCTCCATCAACACCACCCCCCCCTCCCTTTATCTGCTGGTCGAATAATAATTCCCTTTCTATCCTCCAGGGATTTGATACCCTCTTGGATGTATTCGGGATTAATTAGTTTTTTACGGGGAGTTCCTCAATGTCTTTTAACACCATGTTTTTGAACACCTCAACACAATGGTTGTTTGTATTTTGGGGATTAAACACGGACTTATTACATAGGCTGCTATCAATATATGTTGAAACTTGAGTCGTTTTTTTGAATGTATCACTCGGGTGACTCAAAAATATTTTTTTCATATTTAATGTGCGAATTAACTTATGTGTGTCAATGTAAACATCAAATTTGTTCATTCTTTTTTTAGGTGCACACTTGAGTCCCAAATGTAAAAAAAAAAGATTCATTATCACTCAATACCGCATTGCTAAGATTATAGATTCCTGTTTTTAATTGGCCCTCCTTCTTTTTTTGGGATTGGACTCGTTTACCTGCCCTGCAACCTCTCCTTCCCTTCGTGGTGGCAATATATTTCTGTTGGGGTACTGAGTTCCGGGATTTCTCCCTCCCCCACTGTTGTTTCCAAACTGGGGGTAGTTGTATGGCGTCCCATTTCCCCCTCCCCCCCCCACGTTGGTCTAAAAAAGACTGCTGATAACCACCATTTCTACCATAATCCTCATAATCCAAGGCTTGGTATCTATTCTGAACTGGAATCTGATACCTGCTATCCATGCATTGATTAGAGGATGGTTGATCCTAATGCTGGTATTCCAATTGCAGATAATGGATAAAATCACCTCCCCTATTATATTGGGAGTATCCTTGGGTTCTGGGGTTAGCATCATATTGGTTATTAACATAATGGTTCCCCCCTTGATCCCTGGTTCCACTCCTCATATTCTCTCTAGGGGTATTGCTGGCATTACCTTTGGAAGTATTGTTTTTTCCTTTGATGTTCTGTGGTTTCTCACTCCTTATTAGGGATGAGCCGAACACCCCCCAGTTCGGTTCGCACCAGAACCTGCGAACGGACCGAAAGATCGCGTGAACGTTAGAACTCTATTAAATACAATGGACGCGAACGTTTGAAATCTAAAGTGCTAATTATAACGGCTAATATGAATGTTATTGTCCTAAAAAGGGTTTGGGGACCCGGGTTCTGCCCCAGGGGACATGTATCAATGCAAAAAGAAGTTTTAAAAACGGCCGTTTTTTTGGGAGCAGTGATTTTAATGATGCATAAAGTGAAAAAAAAAGTGAAATATTCCTTTAAATATCGTACCTGGGTGGTGTCTAAAGTATGCCTGTGAAGTGGCACGTGTTTCCCGTGTTTAGAACTGTCCCTGCACAAAATGACATTTCTAAAGGAAAAAAAAGCCATTTAAAACTGCTTGCGGCTTTAACCACTTCCCTACCCAGCCATAGTCAAATGACGTCCACAGATGGGATCTCCCATCCTGGGTGGACGTCATATGACGTCCTGGCTTTGTAGGGGGATATCTGAATGATGCCTGCAGCTAGAGGCATCATTCAGATATCCTTTTAAAGTGCCGGAGATTCTGTGCACCATAAGAATGATCATAGCAGCGGTTCCACCGCTTGATCGTTCTTATAGGCGGCGGGAGGGGACATCCCCCCCTCCCGCCGCCATCCGGTGCTTCTCCGGGCTCTCCCGTGCGATCGGGGACCCAGAGCGAATCTTCCGGCGCCGTTGGTGGGTCACGTGACGAGCATAGAGATGACTGGTGACCAGATGGTCACCAGTCATCTCTATGATCGTCGGAGGCCCGGGCACGATGTGATGATGTCACGCCCGGGTCCTCAAATGTAAACAAAGCCGCCATTGCGGCTAGTAAGTATGAGATCAGTGAAAAAATTTCACTGATCTCATGCTTTCCAGCCTGGAGGAGAGATGTGGGGTCTTATTGACCCCGCATCTCTCAATAAAGAGGACCTGTCACACACATTCCTATTACAAGGGATGTTTACATTCCTTGTAATAGGAATAAAAGTGATCAAAAAAAAAAGTAAAATAATTGTAAAAAAAGAAATAAATAAGTAAAAAAAATAAATAATAATAATAATTTTTTTTTTTTTAAACGCCCCTGTCCCCGGTAGCTCGCGATCAGAAGCGAATGCACACGTAAGTCGCCCACATATGTAAACGCCGTTCAAACCACATATGTGAGGTATCGCCGTGTGCGTTAGAGTGCGTGCAACAATTCTAGCACTAGACCTTCTCTGTAATTCTAACCTGGTAACCTGTAAAAAAAATTAAAGCGTCGCCTATGGAGATTTTTAAGTACCGAAGTTTGGCGCCATTCCATGAGTGTGCGCAATTTTAAAGCGTGACATGTTAGGTACATATTTACTCGGCGTAACATCATCTTTCATATTCTCCCAAAAAATTGGGCTAACTTTACTGTTTTGTTATTTTTTAATTCATGAAATCATTTTTTTTTTTTTTAAAAGGCGTTTGAAAAATTATTGCGCAAATATCGTGCAAGAAAAAAAGTTGCAATGACCGTCATTTTATTCCCTAGGGTGTCTGCTAAAAAAACATATATAATGTTTGGGGGTTCTGAGTAATTTTCTAGCAAAAGAATGATGATTTGTACATGTAGGAGAGAAGTGCTAGAATAGGCCCGGTATTGAAGTGGTACAAAAAGCCCTGTTTTGAAGTGGTTAATGTCATGTCTTGCCCTGGCAATATGGATGAAAATCTTTGAGAAAAATGGCATGGCTACCCCATCACCCCCGCACCCCAGCCCATTACCAGCCCCTTTGGGTCTTGTATGGATATTAAGGGGAACCCCGAACACAAAATAAAAAAGGCCCTATATACTCTGAACAGCAGTATACAGGCGGTGCAAACAAGACAGGGACTGTATGTTTGTTCTTAAGTAGAATCTGCTTGTAATTTTGAACAGGTACATTGTTTAAGTGTAGCTCCAGCCAAAAAATCTATTTTTAAGCTTTTTGGAAAACATAGGGAAAGGTTATCACCCCTGTAACATTTGTTTTGCTGTCTGTGCCCCTGTTCAGAACATTTCACCTCACTTTCCGTCCCAAATGACAAATGTTTTTGAAAAGTGGGGTTTTTATTGAAACAAGGATTGTTGATAAAGCATCAGTAGAGAGGAGACACCTTTTTCCCATATTAACTCTTACAGGAGAGAATTTCCCTTACTAGGGGTAGATTTCCTCTCACTTCCTGTTGTCTCCTTCCGTTTGCAAGTAGGAGTCATTTGTAAGTTGGATGTTTGAAAGTAGGGGCCTGCCGTATATACTCTGCTGAAATTTGCCCCTTACATGTTGGTGTTGCCACAACACTGTGAGCCCTCACAGTTACTCTTGGTGGGTGCTGGAATGCCCTGCTGTGAACTATTATAGGAGGAATTGTATTTACATGCCATTGTTGAACAGTGGTAGGAAAAATTGGGCCTTTGGTGGTGGTGCTGGTGCCACAACACTGTAAGCCCTCACAGTTACTCTTGGTGGGCGCATGAATGGGCCCTGCTGTGAATTATTAGATCAAGAATTGTAATTGCATGCCCCTGTTGAACAGGGGCTGAAAAATTGGGCCGTTGGTGGGGGTGGTGGTGGTGGTGGTGTTGCCACAACACTAAGGCCTCACAGTTACTCTTGGTGGGCGCAGGAATGGGCCCTGCTGTGAATTATTAGATCAAGAATCGTAATTACACGCCCCTGTTAAACAGGGGCAGAAAAATTGGGCCTTAGGCACTGGTGCCACAACACTGCAACCCCTCACAGATACTGTACTTGGAGCACAGCAATGAGCCCTGTTGCAAAGTATTGCATCAAAAATTGTAATTACATGCCCCTGTTAAACAGGGGCAGAAAAATTGGGCCTTAGGCACTGGTGCCACAACACTGCAACCCCTCACAGATACTGTACTTGGAGCACAGCAATGAGCCCTGTTGCAAAGTATTGCATCAAAAATTGTAATTACATGCCCCTGTTAAACAGGGGCAGAAAAATTGGGCCTTAGGCACTGGTGCTACAACACTGCAACCCCTCACAGATACTGTACTTGGAGCACAGCAATGAGCCCTGTTGCAAAGTATTGCATCAAAAATTGTAATTACATGCCCCTGTTAAACAGGGGCTGAAAAATTGGGCCTTAGGCACTGGTGCAGGTGCCACGACACTGCAACCTCTCCCAGATACTCTAGTTGGAGTGCAGGAATGAGCCCTGCTGCAAAGCATTGCATCAAAAATTGTAATTACATGCCCCTGTTAAACAGGGGTTGAAAAATTGGGCCTTAGCCACTGGTGGCGGCATCCAGAAACAAAAAAGGTCTTCCAAGCTATCATCAAGAATCGGATCATTGAGGAGGAGGAGGATAGTCAGTCAACACAACAGGACAGTCACTCAGCATCGGCATCAGTCTTGAAGGGATGTGACATTTGAAAATAAATTATTCTATTATATCAGCTTCAGGTGCTTGGTAGCTGGTGGTGATCCAAGACTGGTTCATCTTTATGAAGGTCAGACGATCAACCGAGTTGGTGGACGGGCGCACCCTGTGATCCGAGACAAAGCCTCCAGCAGCACTGAATGTGCGTTCCGAAAGAACGCTGGATGCAGGACAGGCCAGTAGCTCAATTGCATACTGTGCAAGCTCTGGCCAGTGATCCATCCTCAAGACCCAGTAAGCCAGAGGATTTTCGATTGGGAAAGGTGTCCAAGTCTGACCTTGCCCCTAGGTATTCCTGCACCATGTATATCAGACGCTGGCAATGGTTGCTGGAACCGATCATACCTTGGGGCTGCGGACTAAAAAATTGTCTGAACGCATCGGTCAGACGGCCACCTTCTCCACCGCTCCTTCTGCTACTGACCGAAGCCTCAGCAACTCATTGTCCAGGACCAGGAGTTTGTAACCTCCCAGTCTCTGGGAACGCATTGCACAGACCTTTCTGCAAGGCCTCCCGGAGTTGTCTCATCCTCTGCTCCCTCTGCGACGGCAAGATAAGGTCCGCAACCTTACCCTTGTACCGTGGATCAAGGAGAGTGGCCAGCCAGTAATGGTCCCTCTCCTTGATCCGAAGAATACGAGGATCCTTCCGCAGACTTTGCAGGATCAGGGAGGCCATGCAACGTAGGTTAGCTGAGGCATTCGGTCCAGAGTCCTCTGGGTCACTAAGGACGACATGATCCGCAGCCACCTCCTCCCAGCCACGTACAAGTCCACGGGCTTGTTGGGACTGTAAATCATCCCTAAAAGACTGCTGCTGTTGATGCTGAGTGCCATGCTCCACCTCCATGCTGACACAATCCTCCTGCTCCTCCTCCTCGTCCTCTTCCTGTGTGATGGGTAGGACACAAGGAACACTGTCTGGGTAAAGGGGGCCTTGAGAGGCAAGGAAGTCCTCCTCTTCCTGCCTCTGTTCTGTCTCAAGTGCCCTGTCCATTATTCCATGCAGCGTATGCTCCAACAGGTGGACAAGAGGTACAGTGTCACTGATGCATGCACTGTCACTGCTCACCATCCTCGTGGCCTCCTCAAATGGTGCCAGGACAGTGCATGCATCCCTGATCATGCTTCACTGGCGTGGTGAAAAAAACCCGAGCTCCCCTGACACTGTCCTGGTGCCGTAGTCGCACAGGTACTCATTGATGGCCCTCTGCTGCGCGTGCAGCCGCTGCAGCATGTCCAACGTTGAGTTCCACCTGGTGGGCATGTCACATATAAGGTGGTTCTTGGGCAGGTTCTCCTTTTGCAGCTCAGCCAGCCGAGCACTGGCATTATATGATCTGCGGAAATGCACACAGACTTTCCTGGCCTGCCTCAGGACATCCTGTAATCCCGGGTACCTGCCCAAGAACCACTGCACCACCAGGTTAAGGACGTGAGCCACACAGGGCACATGGGTCAGTTGTCCCTGTCGGAGGGCAGAGAGGAGGTTGGTGCCATTGTCGCAAACCACCATTCCTGGCTTAAGCTGGCGTGGCGTCAACCACCTCTCGGCCTGCCCCTGCAGAGCAGACAGAACCTCTGCCCCAGTGTGGCTCCTGTCCCCCAAACACACCAGCGCAAGCACGGCATGGCATCTTTTTGCCTGCGTACTTGCAAAGCCCCTTGAACGCCTACAGAGCACCGCTGGTTCCGAGGACAAAGCACAGGAAGAGGCCATGGAGGAAGAAGAAGAGGAGGGGGTGGAGGAGAGAGGCGTGTCACAACAACCAGTAGTAGAATTTTGGAGGCGTGGCGGCGGAACAACCTCCAACACTACTGCACCTTGTCCTGCATCCTTCCCAGCTGCCAAAAGAGTGACCCAATGGGCCGTGAAAGAAAGGTAACGTCCCTGTCCATGCCTGCTGGACCATGAGTCAGCGGTAATATGCACCTTACCGCTGACCGCCCTGTCCAGCGAGGCATGGACATTGCCTTCCACATGCCCGTAGAGAGCCGGAATCGCCTTCCGTGAGAAAAAGTGGCATTTGGGAACCTGCCACTGAGGAACCGCACATTGCATAAACTCATGGAAGGGGGCCGAGTCTACCAACTGAAAAGGCAGCAGTTGAAGTGCTAGCAATTTAGCCAAGCTAGCATTCAACCGCTGGGCATGTGGATGGCTGGGAGTGAACTTCTTTCGACGGTCCAGCAGCTGGGGCAGGGAAATTTGCCTGCTACAATCGGACGTCGGTGTACTGCTAGCAGAGTGCCCGCAAGTACTTGGCTGTGACACACCTAATTCTACACCTTCATTCCTCTCAGTGCAGGTTTCAGAGAGAACTGAAGGTACAGTGGGGTTGGAGATCCCAGCTGATGAGGAGCAAGGAGAGGTCCGCTTTGTTTTTTGGTGTGGTTCTTTAAGATACACTTGCCAACGAGCTGCATGGCAGGTCAACATATGTCTGGTCAAGCATGTGGTACCCAAGCGGCTGATGTTTTGGCCACGCGAGATACGCATCAGACATATGTTGCAAACAGCAGCGGTGCGATCTGATGCACTCGACTCAAAAAAGGCCCACACCAAAGAACTTTTTGAATAACGGGCAGAGGCAGCGCCCTGCACAGGCGGAGCTCTGCGGTGTGATTCAGTCGGTGTGCTGCCCTTACGCTGGCCCCCCGAGGGCATCCTGCCTCGTTGGAGATGTGCCTCCTCCTCATCCTCATCCTCTCTCCTATCAGGCACCCCCGTGGAGTCAGTGACCTCATCATCCCCTCCCTCCTCATCACTGGAGCCAATCTGGCAGTATGCTGCAGCTGCTGGAACATGACTGCCAGATTGGTGTCCTTCTTGAGCATCCCCTCTCTCTGCTCTCATGCTACTGCCTTCCTCTAGCTGGGTATCATCTTCAGACCCTTTGAAATGCTGGGCATCCTCCTGGAGCATGTACCCAACACTGTGCTCAAACAGTTCGGGGGACTCCTCAGGGAGGACACGGTGGGTCTAGGGAAGGAGTGACTGATGATGACATTGAGGACGCTTTGGCAGCTGCTTTGCCAGTACCCTGAAACTGGGTGAGAGAGGATGAGGAGGATGAGGAGGGCTTGGTCATCCACTCTACCAAGTCTTCGGCATGATGCGGCTCAACACGTCCAGCTGCCGTAAAATAAGGACAAGCGTGTCCCATGGCCACGTGCTGATGACGATGCACCGCGTCCATGACCAGCACTGTTGTCTCTAGACGCAGAGCCTGCTTGCCCTCTTTTATTGGCTCGTGACTGTCTGCCTCTCCTTGTTGGCCTTCCAGACATAGTAATGGCCTGCAGGGAGATGGGAAAACCAGCAATTGGGTAGTGTAGATTGTGCTGGAGGCACACAACACCCACTAACTTCAGCAGATGCCTTTATTAGAGAACAGCAATGACGGGTATATACAGGTGTATACTGTGCCACTAACTCCTGCAGATGCCTGTATTTGAGAACAGCAATGACGGATATACAGGTGTATACTGTGCCACTAACTCCTGCAGATGCTGTATTTGAGAACAGCAATGATGGATATACAGGTGTATACTGTGCCACTAACTCCTGCAGATGCTGTATTTGAGAACAGCAATGACGGATATACAGGTGTATACTGTGCCACTAACTCCTGCAGATGCCTGTATTTGAGAACAGCAATGACGGATATACAGGTGTATAATGTGCCACTAACTCCTGCAGATGCCTGTATTTGAGAACAGCAATGATGGATATACAGGTGTATACTGTGCCACTAACTCCTGCAGATGCTGTATTTGAGAACAGCAATGACGGATATACAGGTGTATACTGTGCCACTAACTCCTGCAGATGCCTGTATTATAGAACACCAATGACGGGAATATAGAGGGGTATACTGTGCCACTAACTCCTGCAGATGCTGTATTTGAGAACAGCAATGACGGATATACAGGTGTATACTGTGCCACTAACTCCTTCAGATTTGCCAGTACCCTGAGCCTGGGTGAGAGAGGATGAGGAGGATGAGGAGGGCTTGGTCATCCACTCTACTAAGTCTTCGGCATGATGCGGCTCAACACGTCCAGCTGCCGAAAATAAGGACAAGCGTGTCCCATGGCCACGTGCTGATGACGATGCACCGCGTCCATTACCAGCACTGTTGTCTCTAGACACAGAGCCTGTTTGCCCTCTTTTATTGGCTCGTGACTGTATGCCTCTCCTTGTTGGCCTTCCAGACATAGTAATGGCCTGCAGGGAGATGGGAAAACCAGCAATTGGGTAGTGTAGATTGTGCTGGAGGCACACAACACCCACTAACTTCAGCAGATGGCTTTATTAGAGAACAGCAATGACGGGTATATACAGGTGTATACTGTGCCACTAACTCCTGCAGATGCTGTATTTGAGAACAGCAATGACGGATATACAGGTGTATACTGTGCCACTAACTCCTGCAGATGCCTGTATTATAGAACACCAATGACGGGTATATACAGGTGTATACTGTGCCACTAACTCCTGCAGATGCTGTATTTGAGAACAGCAATGACGGATATACAGGTGTATACTGTGCCACTAACTCCTGCAGATGCCTGTATTATAGAACACCAATGACGGGTATATACAGGTGTATACTGTGCCACTAACTCCTGCAGATGTTGTATTTGAGAACAGCAATGACGGATATACAGGTGTATACTGTGCCACTAACTCCTGCAGATGCTGTATTTGAGAACAGCAATGACAGATATACAGGTTTATACTGTGCCACTAACTCCTGCAGATGCTGTATTTGAGAACAGCAATGACGGATATACAGGTGAATACTGTGCCACTAACTCCTGCAGATGCCTGTATTATAGAACACCAATGACGGGTATATACAGGTGTATACTGTGCCACTAACTCCTGCAGATGCTGTATTTGAGAACAGCAATGACGGATATACAGGTGTATACTGTGCCACTAACTCCTGCAGATGCTGTATTTGAGAACAGCAATGACGGATATACAGGTGTATACTGTGCCACGAACTCCTGCAGATGCCTGTATTATAGAACACCAATGACGGCTATATACAGGTGTATACTGTGCCACTAACTCCTGCAGATGCTGTATTTGAGAACAACAATGACGGATATACAGGTGTATACTCTGCCACTAACTCCTGCAGATGCTGTATTTGAGAACAGCAATGATGGATATACAGGTGTATACTGTGCCACTAACTCCTGCAGATGCTGTATTTGAGAACAGCAATGACGGATATACAGGTGTATACTGTGCCACTAACTCCTGCAGATGCCTGTATTATAGAACACCAATGACGGGTATATACAGGTGTATACTGTGCCACTAACTCCTGCAGATGCTGTATTTGAGAACAGCAATGACGGATATACAGGTGTATACTGTGCCACTAACTCCTGCAGATGCCTGTATTATAGAACACCAATGACGGGTATATACAGGTGTATACTGTGCCACTAACTCCTGCAGATGTTGTATTTGAGAACAGCAATGACGGATATACAGGTGTATACTGTGCCACTAACTCCTGCAGATGCTGTATTTGAGAACAGCAATGACAGATATACAGGTTTATACTGTGCCACTAACTCCTGCAGATGCTGTATTTGAGAACAGCAATGACGGATATACAGGTGAATACTGTGCCACTAACTCCTGCAGATGCCTGTATTATAGAACACCAATGACGGGTATATACAGGTGTATACTGTGCCACTAACTCCTGCAGATGCTGTATTTGAGAACAGCAATGACGGATATACAGGTGTATACTGTGCCACTAACTCCTGCAGATGCTGTATTTGAGAACAGCAATGACGGATATACAGGTGTATACTGTGCCACTAACTCCTGCAGATGCCTGTATTATAGAACACCAATGACGGCTATATACAGGTGTATACTGTGCCACTAACTCCTGCAGATGCTGTATTTGAGAACAACAATGACGGATATACAGGTGTATACTCTGCCACTAACTCCTGCAGATGCTGTATTTGAGAACAGCAATGACGGATATACAGGTGTATACTGTGTCACTAACTCCTGCAGATGCCTGTATTATAGAACACCAATGACGGGTATATACAGGTGTATACTGTGCCACTATCTCCTGCTGATGCCTGTATTTGAGAACAGCAATGACGGATATACAGGTGTATACTGTGCCACTAACTCCTGCAGATGCCTGAGAAAATAAAACAGAACATAGAACACACTGTCCCTGCCTATGTATCTCTTTCCCTGCACGCCAACTGTGCCACTAACTCCTGCAGAGGCCTGTATTTGAGAACAGCAATGATGGATATACAGGTGTATACTGTGCCACTAACTCCTGCAGATGCCTGAGAAAATAAAACAGAACATAGAACACACTATCCCTGCCTATGTATCTCTTTCCCTGCACACCAACACACTACACAAGGCCGCCGCGCTGGCGGCCTTTTATAGTGTGGGGCGTGTACTAAACCCCCCTGAGCTCATCCCTACTCCTTATCTGAGCTACCTTAGTGGGAGCATGCTCAATTGGAGTCTCCCCATCATTAGAACTGGAACTTCCATCAACACTAGTTCCACTGTCATTATTAACATTGTTGGTATTATTAGCAATAACATTCTGCCATAAATATATATTATTACTTTTAAAATCATTAAGATCTCTACTATACTTCTTAACCTTCTTTTTCTGTATATCTCTATCTAGTTTTTCTAATTTTTTCCGCATATTAGTATTAGACTCTTTAATCTGATTGGATTCACCATGAGGGGCCAATATAGTTTGTAAGGCCTTAATTTTCTCATTCAGTGTTTCCAATTTAATATGTTTCCTTTTCAAAACTAATCCCTGCAGTTCCCTTCCTGATCTATTAAAAAATTCCAACCACTCCTCCATATATTTAGACTCAGTTAGGCCATCCTGGGGGGACACCTCCCATCTTAACCACTTCCCACCCTGCCACTGTATATATACGGCCGGGTGGGTGCTCTCTCCTTCTGAGTGGACGTTCCCGAACGTCCTTCAGAAGGAGCGTGATCGCGTCCGCGCGATCCCGATGCGCGCGTGTCCCGCGGACACGCTGCATCTCGGAACAGCAGGAGGGCACTGTGATTTGTCCTCCTGATCGGCACGATGGCTGTGTCTAATCACAGCCATCGTGATGTAATCACACAGAGAGGGGGGGGCTGGCACTTGTGAGGGGATCGCGCCACCACGTGCACGCGCAGCGGCTCAATCCCGATCTGCCTGTACCCCCCAGAGATAGGAGATGTGTGCAGACAGGAGGGCCATGTGATTGGCCCTCCTGATGACATGACGGCTGTCCAATGACAGCCGTCATGTAATGTAAACACAGAGCAGTTGTAACTGCTCTGATCTCTTCCTCTCCTCACACAGAGCCTGTCAGTGAGGAGAGGAAGAGACAATCTGTGCTGCAGCTGGGAGATCAGTGAGTTTTTAGCTGTTTGTCTGCTGTTTACCCACTGATCACCCAGCTAGTGTACCCAAAACACAGTGTCCCCAAAACACAGTGTCCCCAAAACACAGTGTCCATAAAACAGTGAAAACATCTGCCCGCCAACATCTTACGCATCTGCCCGCCAACATCTTGCGCATCTGCCCACCAACATCTGGCACAGCTGCCCGCCAACATCTGGCACAGCTGCCCACCAACAGCTGCCCGCCAACATCTGGCACATCTGCCCGCCAACATCTGATCGCCAGCATCTGACCGCCAACAGCTGTCCACCAACAGCTGGCACATCTGCCCGCCAACAGCTGGCACATCTGCCTGCCAACATCTGCCCTGCCAACATCTGGCACATCTGACTCCCAACATCTGTCAGTAAACATCTGCCCGCCAACAGCTGCCACATCTGCCCGCCAACAGCTGCCACATCTGCCCGCCAACAGCTGGGACATCTGCCCACCAACAGCTGGCACATCTGCCCACCAACATCTGGCCGCCATCTGCCCGCCAACATCTGGCACAGCTGCCCGCCAACATCTGATCGCCAGCATCTGACCGCCAACAGCTGCCCGCCAACAGCTGGCACATCTGCCCGCCAACATCTGCCCTGCCAACATCTGGCAGTAAACATCTGGCAGTAAACATCTGCCCGCCAACAGCTGCCACATCTGCCCGCCAACAGCTGCCACATCTGCCCGCCAACATCTGGCCGCCAACATCTGGCATCTGCCCGCCAACATCTGGCCGCCAACATCTGACCGCCAACAGCTGCCCTGCCAACATCTGGCACATCTGATCACCCAGCTAGTGTACCCAAAACACAGTGTCCCCAAAACACAGTGTCCCCAAAACACAGTGTCCATAAAACAGTGAAAACATCTGCCCGCCAACATCTTGCGCATCTGCCCGCCAACATCTGGCACAGCTGCCTGCCAACATCTGGCACAGCTGCCCGCCAACATCTGGCACATCTGCCCGCCAACAACTGATCGCCAGCATCTGACCGCCAACAGCTGTCCGCCAACAGCTGGCACATCTGCCCAGCCAACAGCTGGCACATCTGCCTGCCAACATCTGCCCTGCCAACATCTGGCACATCTGACTCCCAACATCTGTCAGTAAACATCTGCCCGCCAACAGCTGCCACATCTGCCCGCCAACAGCTGCCACATCTGCCCGCCAACAGCTGGGACATCTGCCCACCAACAGCTGGCACATCTGCCCACCAATATCTGGCCGCCATCTGCCCGCCAACATCTGGCACAGCTGCCCGCCAACATCTGATCGCCAGCATCTGACCGCCAAAAGCTGCCCGCCAACAGCTGGCACATCTGCCCGCCAACATCTGCCCTGCCAACATCTGGCAGTAAACATCTGCCCGCCAACAGCTGCCACATCTGCCCGCCAACAGCTGCCACATCTTCCCGCCAACATCTGGCCGCCAACATCTGGCATCTGCCCGCCAACATCTGGCCACCAACATCTGACCGCCAACAGCTGCCCTGCCAACATCTGGCACATCTGTCCGCCAACATCTGACACATCTGGCCGCCAACATCTGACCGCCAACAGCTGCCCTCCAACATCTGCCCTGCCAACATCTGGCACATCTGACCGCCAACATCTGGCACATCTGCCCACATGGCTAAACGATTTTACAGCAGTGAGGAGGCTCTCCAGATACTCCAGGGTATGTCGGATGAGAGTAGCGAGGAACTCTCTCTGTCAGAATCGGATAGTGAATATTATCCAGAGGAAAGTAGGGGCTCTGAAATAGAAACTGAGGATAGAATCGTAACAAGTGAGATCAGGAGTTATGATCAGGCGCCGCAAACATCCACCAGCAGCGCAGCACTCCAGGACATCCACCAGCAGGCATCCACCAGCAGCGCAGGACTCCATGATGATATGCAGGCATCCACCAGCAGTGCATCACGCCAGGATAGGCAGGCATCCACCAGCAGCGCATCACGCCAGGATAGGCAGGCATCCACCAGCAGCGCATCACGCCAGGATAGGCAGGCATCCACCAGCAGTGCATCACGCCAGGATAGGCAGGCATCCACCAGCAGCGCATCACGCCAGGATAGGCAGGCATCCACCAGCAGCGCAGCACGCCAGGATAGGCAGGAATCCACCAGCAGTTCTGCAACTTTTATAGAGGATAGGCCAAATGCTAGCAACGGGGCGTCCCATCAACAACGAGGCAGGGCCCATACTAGCCTCCCCGATCTTCTACTGTATCCAACATGGCTGCCCGATACGTCAGTAGAACCTGTCATTCCCCCTTTTACAGCCCAGCCAGGCCCTCAGATACAGTCGGAAAATGCTACCCCGATTTATTATTTTGAATTATTTTTTACTGATGATATCCTAACCTACATTGTGGAGCAGTGTAATCTATACGCCAGTCAATATATAGCCAACAATCCAAATTCTTCCTATGCCTGTCCTTTTGTTTGGAAACCCCTCACCGTGGAAGAATTTAAAATTTTCCTTGGCCTAACCCTCAACATGGGGCTGACAAAAAAAATGAACTCCATTCCTACTGGTCTACCCGACCTATCTACCACATGCCAATCTATTCATCTTTTATGAAAAGAACCCATTACGAGATGATAATGAGGTTTCTACACTTCAACGACAATGCCCAATGCCTCCCTCGAAATCATCCCAATTATGATAAATTATTCAAAATTCGGCCCCTAATCAATTTTTTTTGCGCCAGCTTCAAGCAGATGTTTACCCCTGATGTAAATATATGTGTAGATGAATCATTAGTACACTTCACAGGAAGACTTGGAATAAAGCAATACCTCCCCAGTAAAAGAGCCAGACGTGGGGTAAAATTTTATAAGGCATGTGACAGGGCCACGGGTTACACATATGATTTTATAATTTATGAGGGAAAAGACAGACAGCTAAACCCCCCTGGATGCCCTACCTACATGGGAACAATTGGCAAAATTGTCTGGCAGCTGATTGAACCATTGCTTGGGAAAGGTTACCACCTATACGTAGACAATTACTATACAAGTCTCCCACTTTTTCGCCATCTGTACCAAAAGAAAACTGTGGCCTGTGGGACAGCACGGACCAACCGTAAAGGCTTCCCACAGAGATTGGTTGCCAAGAAATTGAAACAGGGGGAAATGGGCAGTATGCGGACTGAAGAGGTCCTAGCATTGAAGTGGAGAGATAAAAAAAGAGATGTCTACATCCTTTCCACAAAGCATGATGACACCTTGGTGGAACTGCAGAGAAGAAGAGGCCCCGTCCAGAAGCCAAAATGTGTGCATGACTATAATCTTTACACGGGGGGGGGGGGGGGGGGATATGAACGACCAGATGATGCAGCCCTACTTGGCCACCAGGAAATCACTGTTTTGGTACAAAAAAGTTGCCATTTATTTGATGCAACTAGGCCTGTTCAATTCTTATATAATTTTTTCTAAGTGCACCCAAAGTTCCCTAACCTATCTAAAATTCCAAGAAGACTTGTTCGAAGCCCTTCTCTATCCCCATGGCCAAGCCCCTCAACTAATTCGCTCCGATGCAGTAGCCAGACTCCACGAAAGGCACTTCTCCGAAATCCTCCCTCTTACCGAAACAGGTCGCAAACCCCCAAAAAAATGTTGTGTGTGTTCAAGTAGAGGAATTTGTCGTGACACCCGATACTACTGTCCCCAATGTCCCTCCCAGCCAGGCCTTTGTATTGGAAAGTGCTTTCAGAGCTATCATACTTTACTAAACTATTAGTAAAGTGAAGATGATTTTTTTCCAGTTTCCACCATCTGCCATTTCTGTGAATGACCCGGACTGTTTTCGACTATGCCTCTGCCAACCATGTTTCTGCCTTCAACGTGAATTGACCTCGGCCTGTTAAATGACCATGCTTTTTGCCTGCCTCCTAAACTGATCATTTGAGTACAGCACTGGGGTCTCACATATTTGAGGGGCTCCAGAAAAGAGTTTCCGAGTGGAGAAAATGTTTTTCTCCGGGTTTTGTTTTTCTCGGATTAGGGTCTGGAGACTCGGAGGCTTCGTAGAGATTTGGGTGGGAAGAAGCCTCTACCCCTGTCCTTAGGTCTTTCCTGACCAAGGCCTAAATATTATAGTGCTGCCACCTGAACTGGCCGTGCCTCTGCCTGCCACCTGAACTGGCCATGCCTCTGCCTGCCACCTGAACTGGCCATGCCTCTGCCTGCCACCTGAACTGGCCATGCCTCTGCCTGCCACCTGAACTGGCCATGCCTTTGCCTGCCTCCTGAACTGGCCATGCCTCTGCCTGTTACCTGAACTGCCTGCTAAACCATGGACCATGTTCATACGTTTCCATATCTCTGTCTGCTGCCTGGACAATTCCTGGACATTTCCTATGGCTGTCTGGACCAATGCTTTGACTGCTCTGGAACGGTATTCCTGCCTGCTAAAACCATAGGTGAGCCTTTCTTTTATTACCTTTTGCTCAGCAGAATGTATTTTGGGGTGTAATTCTTGGTGTGTACATGCTATGTGTTAGAAGCCTGAAGGTGCTACTTGCATGTTGGGCCTCTGTATGTGGCCAGGCTGTGGAAAAGTCTCACACATGGAGTATCACCATACTCAGGATGAGAAGCAGAATGTATTTTGGGGTGTTATTTTTGCTGTGTACATACTATGTGTTAGAAAGATCTTCTGAATTGACAACTTTGTGAAAAAAAATGTTTTAATTTTTTTTCCACACTTTCCAAAAACTTTTGGAAAGAAATGACATGTTCAAAAGACTTATTATGCCTCATAGAATATACATTGGGTTGTTTTCTTTCCAAAATGGGGTCATTTTGTGGGTAATTCCATTGTCCTTGTTCTCCAGGGCCTTCAAAAATGTGATAGGTACTCAGGAAATGAAATGTGTAATTTATGCCTTTAGAGCGCCTGATGGTGCTACTTGGATGTTTGGCCTCCGTATGTGGCCAGGATGTGGAAAAGTCTCACACATGTGGTATCGCCATACTCAGGACGAGTAGCAGAATGTATTTTGGGGTGTTATTTTTTTCTATGTACATACTATGTGTTAGAAAGATCTTCTAAATTGACAACTTTGTGAAAAAAAAATATGTTTTAATTTTTTTTCCACATTTTCCCAAAACTTTTGGAAAGAAATGACATGTTCAAAAGACTTATTATGCCTCATAGAATATACATTGGGTTGTTTTCTTTCCAAAATGGGGTCATTTTGTGGGTAATTCCATTGTCCTTGTTCTCCAGGGCCTTCAAAAATGTGATAGGTACTCAGGAAATGAAATGTGTAATTTATGCCTTTAGAGCGCCTGATGGTGCTACTTGGATGTTTGGCCTCCGTATGTGGCCAGGATGTGGAAAAGTCTCACAAACTGGGTATCGCCATACTCATGAAGAGTAGCAGAATGTATTTTGGGGTGTTATTTTTGCTATGTACATACTATGTGTTAGAAAGATCTTCTAAATTGACAACTTTGTGAAGAAAAAAATATATATATATTTCTTAATTTTCCAAGGCATTGTGGGAAAAAAATACCTCTGACTGTCTTCTTTCCAAAAAGGGGTCATTTGGGGGGTATTTGTACTGTCCTGACATTTTAGGGCCTCAAGAAATGAGATAGGCCATCAGTGCATTAGGATAGATCAATTTGCAATAATGCGTAGCTTAGTTTGTAGACTCTATAACTTTCACACAAACCAATTATCATACACTTATCAGGATTTTTTTACCAAAGACATGTAGCAGAATACATTTTGGCCTAAATTTTTGCCGAAATTTGATTTGTTTGGATTTCTTTTAAAACAGAATGTAGAAAATGTTGTTTTTTTTCAAAATATTCGCTTTTTTCGCTTATATCGCAAAAAATTGAAAAAGAAATTGTGAACAAATACCACCAAAAGAAAGCTCTATTTGTGTGAACAAAATTATAAAAATTTCATTTGGGTACAGTGTAGCATGACTGAATACCGTATATACTTGAGTATAAGCCGACCCGTATATAAGCCGAGACACCTAATTTTACCACAAAAAAATGGGAAAAATGTATTGACTCAAGTATAAGCCTAGGGTGTCCATCTGCATGCCTCACTGTGCCTCACTTTGCCTCACTGTGTCCAGCTGCATGCCTCACTGTGTCCAGCTGCATGCCTCACTGTGTCCAGCTGCATGCCTCACTGTGTCCAGGTGCATGCCTCACTGTGTCCAGGTGCATGCCTCACTGTGTCCATGCCTCACTGTACCCATGCCTCACTGTGTCCATGACTAGACTGACGTTTAACATGGGAGTCTATGGAAGGGGTGCAATTTGGTCTGGGAAGGAAGGGGGTTTAAGTGCCCAGTATTGAGGTGGTTAAACTCCTAAAGATCAGTTCTTCCCTCTGCTAGTGTTCGAATGTAAAAATATCCCACCAGATCTTGACCTGTTTTTCTAAAAGAGTTTCAAGTGTCTTTAGAGAGCCTGTAATATCATCTTCGCATTCTGTCATTTCCTGATTAGAGGAAAAAATAAATTCAGGATCCATCTGTCTATTAGATAGAAAATTGATGGCTTCCATAGCTGCACGTGGTAAATATAAATCAAATGAAAAAAAACAGTGCAAAAAGAAATGAAGGCCCCTCTTATTCCCTTGTGCACTCCACTGCGCTCTGAAGCACGTCTTAAAATTAAACTAATACACCTTAAAGCTGCTACTTTAAAAATAAGAATTGTAAAAAGATTTTGAATCACCAAAATAGTAGCGCTGTGTGTTGTGAAAACACAAACCTAAATAAATTACCGTATATGTAAATATGCACCCTACAAAAAGGAAAAACACATGTATACATATAAATACACGTAAATATACACCCTGTGATAAACAAGTGCATAAACAGTGAATATTAGGTGTCCATAACGTTCAATCAATACTTTGAAACTATTTTTTTTTTCATGAAGTGAATTCTATAAATAAAAAGTCCATAAACTGCAGTGATAATTCCAGGTGTTAAAACTTCAAAGCAAAAACGTTTCTTCCTGTGATATCTTGAATTGAAACCTTCACCACACCACAAGTGCTCAGTGTCTCCACTCCCAAAGGACTTGCACTCACCAATAGGATATGCCTCGCACTCTCATGCTTGGCGTTACAGCTTAATTACCCCCCAGGGGTATCAAAGCAAATCCACTGATGTCTTTAAGGTCAGTCAAGTCTCTCCTCATGAAAAAACAAATAACTCCAATAGTGAAGTATATCACAACCTTTTATTAAAACAGCACAGCAAAAGTAGCCTTCAATGATTGTACTCACATTTAAAAACTCCAAATCAAGCACTTCAACAGAAACGTTTTCAAGCCAGGCAAGTGTACAGTGGTAGCCGTGATGTATTGCGGTCTCAGCGGACCTGGCTAAATAGTGTGTATCTCACCCTCCTCCACGTATGCTTGCCTCTCCACTCTCATTCAAAGCACTGCAAAAACTCCCGCACCAACAGCGGTCTGTATGTTCGATGAGCGGCCGGAAGATCGGAACGCTATACACCGCAATCAGTAGCCGTGTAGCTTCCTCCCAGACTAGTTTCGTCACTCTGGACTTTTTCAAATGGGATTGGCTACACGGTTAGCTCCACCCTCTTTATACTCCTATTGCACCTGTGCGCGCACATCATCCCCATGACCGCAATACATTCGGCATGACCCCATTTAAAGCTAATATGGGGAACAATTGCTAGCAAATGATCTGATTTATTTGCATCCACTCTAAAACACTTATATGCAGTAGGTTGATAAGTATATGTAGCGGGGTCTCTTTTAAGGCCCCGGGACTACGTTACCCAGAACCCCGTTTGGCACCCAGAGTGCAGTTGGCCACCGCAGAGACTCATGGGAGGGGGCTATTTAAGGAGGGGGAGGCGGAGCTCGCTCTTTTTGGACACTGCGCTGCAAGCAACAGCCTCTTCCTGTGCGGATCTGTTTGAGTGCAAGGCCTGAAGCCTGGGGCCTTGCGCAACTTCCAAAGAGCCTTCCACCCCACTGCGGAGCCTGGGTGGCGCCTGACTTGTCGAGTGAGGACATCAGTGGATCGGGGACCCGATCGTTGCAGACGCTGTGTGCGGAGACACAGCAGGTGGAAGTCCCGGACTGGGATTGCGTCCGGAGTGGTGAGCGAGCACTTGCTCAAGCCAATAGACTGTACCGTGTTTAGGCCTATAGACTGCCTTGGCCCACCTATCGTTGTTTGATGTTCCGTTAGGAGACCAGTAGCAGGACAGAGTTAAAGGGTCTCCAGTATAGTGTTCCTTGGGACTGCCTACTTGTGGATTACAAATACTGTTTCATCAAGTGCACCACCGAAAGTTTGCATGCAAAGAAATACTAAGTGAAAAGACTGAGATTTCTTCTATGTCAGGTCTGACCAGGGAGGGGAGATAGAATATTGTTTAGGGCGCGTACACCATAATAGCTGCGCGCGGTGTGTTACCGCGCTGGGCCATTGTTGTGTGCTACACTTATTGCTACAGGGCTCTGTAAGCAAGTTGCATGTGTTCTGTTCTGCCTATGCCCTTTTAATATAAAAGTAAAACTATTATATTTGATCTCTTGCCTCAGTGTGTTGTCTTACTGCAAAGAGATTACTCCCTGCAATACTGTTGATTGTGATAAGTATAATCCCTAGACTAGCTGTGCCAGAGTGGGTCGAGTAAGATTGCCGGGGGTTGGCGGTGTTGTATACAGGGCCCGAAATCAAACCAGCGGCTCTCTTAACTGGGGGTAGCGCTACATATACATAACATAAATCTACTAACTAAAAATATCAATGACGATATAAACATTAAAATTAAAGAATGCCCAATAATTTAGTATATATGACTACAAACTGGTGCAATCTAATTAGATGACAATATAACAGGAACTGTAAAAGAAATTCCTAATATGCGGCAGATGTATACACGAATACTCCTCATCTATATCATAAGTATGTGGTCAAGAACTATATGGACCATCTTAACACCCATCCAGTGTATTATAGTCCTAATAGAGATCTTTCAAATAGTTTGAAACAATATTCTTATTATTAAACTATTAATATTAAAAAATATTAAAAAGCTTATTTATTAAAAATTGCTAATGAAGCAATTTACATCAAGCTCGATGTTTACATCAAGCTGGTGTTTTCTATTAACCACTTAACGACCGCCCCATGTACATATACGTCGGCAGAATGTCATGGACAGGCACAATCACGTACCTGTACGTGGCCTCCCCTTGTATGGGTGGGGGGTCTGATCGGACCCCCCCCCGGTACATGAGGTGGTCGTTTTCCGTTCAGCAGCGATCCGGGATGAGGGGGCTGCCATTGGTTTCTGGCCACCACCTCGCGAATGACATTCTTCCTCTACCTGTGTAATGTAAACACAGGCAGAGGAAGTGATGTCATCTCTCCATGCAGCGGTACTTTCGTCTAGAGCGCCGTGGAGAGAAGACATCAGGTTAGTGCACCAACACTACACTAACACGTAGGTACACATAGGCACACATTTCACCCCCCCCAAACACCCCCAGATCACCCCCCAGCTCACCCCCTGCACCCCCAGTCACAGTGTCACTGATTGCAGTAATCATTTATTTACTGATCACTGCATTTAGTGTCATTTGTGACTGTAAAAAGTGTCAGGGCAGTTAGGTTTAGGCCCCTTTAGGTCCAGGGTAGCCCCCTAACCCCCCATAAATAAGGGTTTAACTGCTTGATTGCCCCCCAGGTAACCCTTTCACCCCCTATCGCCAGCATCACTAAGCAATCGTTTTTCTGATTGCTGTATTAGTGTCGGTGGTGCCCCTAGGTAGCCAGTTATTTTTTTAGGTTCGCCGCCAGGTTTTTATAGCGTCAGGTACCCCAATATATTATCTTAAAGGAACACTAAAGGTTCCCGTTTTTTTTTTAAAAAACAACAAACATGTTATACTTACCTCCACTGTGCAGCTCGTTTTGCACACAGTGGCCCCAATCCTGGTCTTCTGGGGTCCCTCGGCGGCTGTTTCAGCTCCTCCCCGCAAGGACTCCACACCATAATGCGAGCAAGCTCGCATGGTGTGGAGTTATTGCGGGCGCGCTCCCGTGATGCAGCGGCGGCCATAGCCGCCGACTGTATCACTCGGCCCTGCCCCCCGGCGTGCCGCGTCATTGGATGTGATTGACAGCAGCGCCAGCCAATGGCTGTGCTGCTTTCAATCCATCCAGTGTAGCCAATCAACGGCCGGGCTCAGGAACTCGGAGGATGACGGGAGCGAGCGCGGGACTTTCGAGGGGCCAGGTAAGTAAAACGGGGGCTCTGGGGGGGGCGGCATTGTCGAATGTTTTTTCACCTTAATGCATAGGATGCATTAAGGTGAAAAAACATGTACCTTTACAACCCCTTTAACCCCCTGATTGCCCCTAGAGTTAACCCTTTCACCAGTGATCACCGTATAAGTGTCACTGGTGACACTGGTTAGCCAGTTAGTTATTTCGTTATTTAGGTTACCCGTCAGGTTTTTACATATCGTCAGGTACCCCCATATATTACCTAATAAAGGTTTTAACCACCTGATTGCCCCTAGTTAACCCTTTCACCAGTGATCACTGTATAAGTGTTACGGGTGACGCTGGTTGGTTAGTTTGCTTTTTATAGCATCAGGGCACCCGCCGTATATATCCCAATAAAGGTTTAACCCCCTGATCGCCCAGCGGGTGATATCAATTAGGTTTTAGCATCAGAGAGGGTCTGCGTCACCTGAGGCAGCGTCAGGTTAGTGCCAGTAACGCTAACACCCATGCGCAAAGCATACACCTCCCTTAGTGGTATAGTATCTGATCAGATCTATACTAGCGTCCCCAGCAGTTTAGGGTTCCCAAAAACGCAGTGTTAGCGGGATCAGCCCAGATACCTGCTAGCACCTGCGTTTAGCCCCACCGCCCAGCCCAGCCCACCCAAGTGCAGTATCGATCGATCACTGTCACTTACCAAACACAACACACATAACTGCAGCGTTCGCAGAGACAGGCCTGATCCCTGCGATCGCTAACAGTTTTTTTGGTAGCATTTGATACATTTGCTGACAGTCAGGTGCTTTTTTACCTTTGAATCTTACTAGTGTACCACTAAATTTAGAGCCCAAAATGGCAAATCGAAGGTACACTAGTAAAGAGGCTTACGAGATTCTGAGCATGACAGATAGGGAAGAGGAGGTCACGTATCTGTCAGATTCAGGTTAAGAATACATCCCCGTAGAAGACAGCGGCTCCATGTCAGATAGCACTGACGACGAAGATGATGAGGTCCCTGCTAAGGTCAGGCGTACCCGACCCCAATCTTCTGATGTTGTTGAGGAGCAAGAACTGCAGGGCTCTCGTATTATGGAGCAGAGTAGTACTAGCGCCACTATTCCTTCTGGTGAACTGGCAAGCACCAGTGGCCTAGTACAGCCTGGACGTACATCCAGCACTGCAGTATCACGTGGTGACGTGGCGAGTCCCATAAGTGCAGTTCAAGCTGGTGAAGTGGCAAGCACAAGTAGTGTCCCGCTGCCACCAAGAAGAAGACAAAGGCAGGCCCGTCGTGCCCCTCCTGCAAAATTCGCCTATCCTGATTGGGTGCCCAACACTTCTGCAGACCCCGTACTTCCCCCATTCACTGGCCAACATGGTATTCAGGTGGAAAAAGCTGATTTTACGCCACTTGATTTTTGTTCTCTGTTTTTCACAGAAGATCTCTATAGATCTATTGTGGACCAGAAAAATGTATATGCTGGTCAATTCATCGCCGCTAATCCCCAGTTGCCTTCCATTGCCAGCAATTGGAAACCAATTACGGTTTCCGAATTTAAAACCTTTCTGGGCCTTTCCCTCAACATGGGCACACATAAATTCCCGTCATTGCGTGCTTATTGGTCCACGCACCCAATTGACCACATGCCCGTGTTCTCTGCCTCCATGCCCAGGAAACGATACGAGCAGATTTTGCGGTTCATGCACTTCAACGACAATGAACTTTGTCGTCCATGTGGAGACCCTGAATTTGATAGGCTCTACAAAATTCGGCCCCTCATAAACCACTTCAACGAACGTTTTGCAGCCTTGTTTACTCCCGATCAAGTTGTATGCGTTGATGAGTCCCTGATTAAATTTTCTGGCCGCTTGTCTTTTAAACAGTACCTTCCCAGCAAGCGTGCCAGATACGGGGTCAAGCTCTATAAGTTCTGTGACAGTGCAACAGGCTATGTATGGAGCTTTAAGGTTTCTGAGGGAAAAGATAGTCAGGTAGAGCCGGAGAACTGCCCAGATTACATAGAGAGCGCTGGCAAGATAGTGTGGAACTTGGTGTCACCCTTATTCGGAAAGGGGTACCACTTGTATGTGGACAATTATTACACAAGCGTGCCACTATTTAATCCCTTGTTTGATCATCAGATTGGAGCATGTGGCACCGTGCGACCTAATCGCCGGGGCTTTCCCCAGGGGCTTGTAGATTCCCGTCTTAGGCTGGGGGAGAGAGCCTGCTTGAAGTGTAATAATTTGCTCGCTGTGAAGTGGAGGGATAATAAGAATGTCTTCCTTCTTACTTCTCTTCACGCAGAAACCCCTCTGTGTCCACGAATATAACCAAAATATGGGAGGGGTGGACCTCAACGACCAGTTGTTGACGCCGTATCACATTGCCCGTAAGGCGAGACGCTGGTACAAAAAAGTGTCTCTATCCTTATTTCAATTGGCTTTGCTGAACGCTCATGTGCTATACAGAGCTTCAGGCAGGACTTTATCCATCCTCAAATTCCAGGATGAGATAGTCACAGACCTCCTGTATCCAGGCGGTTCTGCACCTCACCATCCCCAACCAAATGCAGTAAGCCGGCTGCATGAGAGGCATTTTCCGTATGTCCTCGAGAGTACCCCTACCCAACGAGCCCCCCAAAAAAGATGTCGTATCTGTAGCAAGCGCGGATTTAGGCGTGACACTCGTTATTTTTGTCCACTCTGTCCTGACAATCCTGGTCTGTGCATTGGTAAATGTTTTGAACGCTTCCACACAAAAGTTTTAGCGTAGGGTGCAGCATTTCACAGACTAGGACACACTTCCACAGGGTCTCCCAAGATGCCATCGCATTTTGAGAGACCCGAACCGTTACAGTTGGTAAAGTTACAAAAAAAAGTGTAAAAAACAAACAAAAAACAAAACAAAAATAGTTGTTGTTTTATTGTTCCCCCTCTCTCTCTCTCTCTCTCTCTTTTCTCTCTATTGTTCTGCTCTATTTTACTGTATTCTATTCTGCAATGTTTTATCATGCTTGCTTTTCAGGTATGTAATTTTTTGTTTTCAGGTGCGCCATTCAGCTGCAGCGCGGATTTATTTATCTTGACAGCAACAGCGTTTGCTCCCACGATACATAAAGCCATGACTCCAGTGCTGTAGGAGGTGATTTCACCACCACAGTTAAAAAAAAGAGCATATATGCCGAAGCATGGGGGCAGCAGGGGCGGAGGAGCGATTTTGCTCCTAATGCCACGTACATACGGTCGAAGTTCTGATGGAGGCTTGCCCGTGGAAAAGTCCGACCGTGTGTACGCAGCATAACCTTTTATGTCGCGTACATACGGTCAAAATTCCAACGGAGGCTTGCCCGTGGAAAAGTCCGACCGTGTGTACGCGGCATAACTTTTTTGCGGGAGGATGCCCCCATGCTTAGGCATATACCGTATATATTTTAGGCACAGGTTGCGATAAATTTTTTTTTTTTTACTAGGTTTTTTTTGGTATTTGCTTTGCAGGTATGGTATGGTAAGGTATTACTGTTATACTGTAATGTTACTTTGTTTTAATGTTAACCATTATTTGCTTAGCAGGTACGCCATTCAGTTGCAGAGCGGATTTATTTATCTTGACAGCAACAGCGTTTGCTCCCACGATACATAAAGCCGTGACTCCAACTCTGTAGGAGGTGATTTCACCACCACAGTTAAAAAAAAAAGAGCATATATGCTGAAGCATGGGGGCAGCAGGGGCGGAGGTGCGATTTTGCTCCTTATGCCGCGTACATATGGTCAAAATTCCGACGGTGGCTTGCCCGTGGAAAAGTCCGACCGTGTGTACGCGGCATAACTTTTTTGCGGGAGGATGCCCCCATGCTTTGGCATATATAAATGGTGCATGTATGCTCATCATTAGAAGTGGGTGGATGAAGGGAGGTATTCTAATGGTGGGCATACCCACCGATCAATCTCTTTTTTTCGTTCAGCCAACAGGCTGCATGAAAAAAAAGATTACAATACATGTCCAACAAGGACCAGCAACGTACTGGTACTAGTACGTTGCTGGAGTTTGAATGGTTATACCAGAATGATGCCTGTGGGTTTAGGTATCATCTTGGTATCATTCTTTTCATCCAGTGGTCAGCTTTCATGTAAAAGCAATCCTAGCAGATAATTAGCCTCTAGACTACTTTTACAAGCAGTGGGAGGGAATGTCCCCCCCCCGGATATAAACAGCGCCATTGGGAAATTGGGAAAGCATTTTATCACACCGATCTTGGTGTGGTCAGATGCTTTGAGGGCAGAGGAAGGATCTAGGGTCTAATAGACCCCATTTTTTTTTTAAAAGAGTACCTGTCACTACCTATTGCTATCATAGGGGATATTTACATTCCCTGATATAACAATAAAAATGGTAAAAAATCTTGAAGACGGTGCTTGGTTTTCGGGGTCCCGTACGTGGCTAGGCTCCCAATAAGTCCCACACATGTGGTATCCCCATACTCAGGAGAAGCAGCAGAATGTATTTTGGGGTGTAATTTCACATATGCCCATGGCATGTGTGAGCAATATATCATTTAGTGACAACTTTGTGCAAAAAAAAAAAGTTTGTCATATTCCCGCAACTTATGGCAAAATATAAAATATTCCATGGACTCAACATGCCTCTCAGCAAATAGCTAGGGGTGTCAACTTTCCAAAATGGGGTCATTTGGGGGGGGGGGGTTGTGCTATTTTGCCATTTTATGGCCTTCGAAACTGTGATAGGTAGTGAGGGGTGAAATCAAAAATTTGCGCCCTTAGAAATCCTGAATGCGGTGCTTCGTTTTCGGGGCCCCGTACATGGCTAGGCTCCCAAAAAGTCCCACACATGTGGTATTCCCGTGCTCGGGAGAAGAAGCAAAATGTATTTTGGGGTGCAATTCCACATATAACCATGGCATGTGTGAGCAATATATAATTTAGTGACAACTTTTTGTAATTTTTTTTGGTTTTTTTGTCATTATACAATCACTTGGAACAAAAAAATAAAAAATATTCAATGGGTTCAACATGCCTCTCAGCAATTTCCTTGGGGTGTCTACTTTCCAAAATTAGGTAATTTGGGGGGGTTTTGTACTGCCCTGCCATTTTAGCACCTCAAGAATTGAGATAGGCAGTCATAAATGAAAAGCTATGTAAATTCCAGAAAATGTATCCTAGCTTGTAGACGCTATAACTTTTGCGCAAACCAATAAATATACGCGTATTGACATTTTTTTTACTAAAGACATGTGGCTGAATACATTTTGGCCTAAATGTATGACTAAAATTGAGTATATTAGATTATTCTTATAACAAAAAGTAGAAAATATCTTTTTTTTCAAAATGTTCGGTCTTTTTCCATTTATATCGCAACAAAAAAATTGCATCTCACAGCTTTTGGAGAATGGAGTGGAGTGTAGAGTTCCCCTTTTAAAAGCAAAAAATAGCCCGAAGAAAACATATGCATTAGAAGGGGGAGACAAGAGCATTGGAGAATGGAGTGTAGAGTTCCCCTTTAAAAGCAAAAAAAAGCCCAAACAAAACAAATGCATTAGAGGGGGAACGTTAAATGCCCTTTTAGGAGGAGCTAGAGTAGCGAGAGTCTTTTTATATAATTTTAACAAGGTACATGTAACATGTTAACAATGTAACACGCTAACATGACCTGTGTGCAAATATCCTTAAAAAAATACATAAAAGTGAACCAGCGTAAAAAAAAAAAAAAAAAAGTAAAGTTTAGAGGTGCGCCTGTTAAACTCACGCAAATGCATTTACGTTACTTGACATTTACTACGATTTTGGCCGCGCAGTGAACAAATGCACTTGAATGAGTGAAAGTGCTGCTTGCACATGCGCAGTGCACAAATAGACCTCACCCAGTTCTAAACGTACTTGCAGGCGCAGCAGGCTTGTTCTGAAAAAGTTACTTTCTCATTCTATTTTGGGCATATTTGTTACTTGGGCAGTTGTTACGATACTTCCTCACATCACCCCACATCACCCCATAATATTGGCACTTCCAGCTTTGTTTAATTTTGATTTGAAGATGCCGTGCGCCAGGTCCAGAGTGGTGCACTGATCGCCTCCTCCCGTGCAAAGAGAACACTTTAGTAAATGGGGAATATCGCTGTGTTACCGGCGCAAAGTTTGGTAAATACCAAAATGTACGTTGCGCCTCGGTTTGCGCCACAACTCAAGGCGCAAACGGTTCATAAATCAGCCCCTCTGGGTCCTGATTCAGCACGTACGCTTCAAGAGCGACAGGCTCTGGATGACCTAATTGACTTATTGAAGAAAAATGACTCTCCTAACTTGACAGGATTGACATTGAATCCATATTGGAACAGCTGGACAATACTGAGCTTCAACATATCTCCGAATCTTACATCCAAACTAAAAAAAATAACTTGACCCTCTATCCCCCTCCTAGCTCGAACCAGGGCATATCAGCCTTCCTAAGATTGGTATGCCAGGAGATTCGAGATTTGAAGGCAGGTCCAAGTACAACTGGTAACTTGACCACAAGTGAAAAAAAAGGCAATACACACGGTATCCAACAACCACTCCATTACCATAAAACCCTCAGACAAGGGTGGAAACATTGTCATAATGGACAATAAACACTATGTACTGTACATGTAATTTTGAGTAACACTAATTGCTATCGACCTATTGATAAATCAGTGGTGGATAAGTTCAACCAAGAATTTAATCTATTGATCGATCAGGCGTACTTTGATAATGTCATAACAAAACAGCTGTGGGAATTTATATGAAGTAAGTTCTGCAGAATAGAAACTTTCTATTGTTTACCTAAGATACATAAAAGTACTACAGACCCCCCTGGGAAACCCATCATCTTTGGGAGGGAATCCATTACATAGAATCTTAGTCAGGCCATAAATGAACACTTGAAACCTTTTGTCACCAGTCTGCCTTCATATATTCGGGACATGATTCACTTTTTACAAATAGTGGATGGGATCCACGTCCCTGGTGACACATATTTGGCCACTATAGATGAGGAGGCCCTCTACAGTTCAATACCACACAAAAGGGGACTGTCCTGTATTTGACGTGTCCTCTCCCAGACGAGCGATCATGACCGACCATTTAATGAATTTATCATTGCCTCACTTGAGTACATTTTACATCATAATGTGTTCTCCTTCAACGGCTCCCACTACCTCCAGGTGCAGGGGGTGGCTATGAGGCATATGTCAACCTGTACCTGAGGGAGTGGGAGGGGCAGTTGTTCATATATGATGATGTGGTACTGCTACATAGACAATATATTCATCCTATGGGGAGGTCCTGAGGAATTGTTACTATCATGTCTCAGAACTCTCAACCATAACAGTTTCAATCTGGGTTTTACTATGTCACACAGTGCCACCAATGTCACCTTTCTAGATGTAATGGTGTCTATAGACAAGGAGAACATGTCATGCAATCTATTCTGCAAATCCACTGCAGGCAATAGCATCCTACATGAAACTAGCTTTCACCCTCAACCTTTAATAATGTCTATTTCTTAAAGCCAATACCTCCTTGCCAGGTGTAATTGTACTGATGAAAAATATTTTTTTAAAGAGACCTGGATACAGCCAAAAATGCCTCAAACAGGCCTTTAAAGAGGAAGTAAACCCTCTCCAAAAAATAAATAAAAAAAAAACACCCTGCAAGACAAAGTATGCAGTATGCATAGCATACTAGCTCATTATGAATTCCTTACCTGAGATCGAAGCCCCCGCAGCGGTCCTCGTTTCCGTCATTACTGTAAATATCTCCTAAACCATGTAGGTTTAGGAGATATTTCTTGCACCTACAGGTAAGCCCTAATCTAGGCTTACCTGTAGGTAAAAGTGGTCTGTAAGGGTTTACAACCACTTTAAATGGGCATTCTCTATCTCTAGACAGGAGCTTATTTTTTTTTAAAAAGAAGGCACAAAAAGTCAAAATCACCAAAATCATTAAGAAATACTCAACTGAACACAATAAGGTCAAAAGGTATTATCAACAAATATTGGCATTTATTGACTTCTGATCCGACAATAGTTACCTATGTCCCTTCAACTCCACTGATCCCTTACAGGCGAGCATCTTCCGTGGGTGACCAATTGGTACACAGGGAGTATCAGGGACTCTTGAGAGGTGACCCCTGCAAATTACAGGGAACCTTCCGGTGTGGCTCCTGCTCATACTGCCAGTATATGGAGGTCAAGAAGGATATACGACTCCCTGATGGACACCTATTTGCTCCAAAACACTTTGCCAATTGTCAGACCACAGGAACAGTATACTTTTTGCGATGCGAATTTGGGTGTTTCTATGTGGGGAGGACCATATAAAAATTGTATGTACCGCCATATACTGAGTATACAACAAAAAGATCCCGAGCTACCGCTCGGAAGACATGCCACATTGGCCCATGTTCAAACCCCCCCCCCCCCCCCCCCCCAGCTTCTTATGTTGGATTTCTGATCTCAATGCAACATTACCCCCGGTCTCAACGAAACCTTCAGCTTCAAGCCATTTCTCAAAGGCTTTGTGACTGGAGTCTTTGATGGAGACCTATAATGCCCACATCTGCGTATCATACCCATTGTGGATAACACACAGATTAGGGATAAAAACCTAATTAAATCCAATTTATCCTTATGATATGAAATGATGAGCTTTCCAAAGATGTAGTTTATTTTCATCTATTAATCTTTTGCTTATTCTCATGTGACCCTTTCCTTGTAAATAACTACCATTGTCTTCTATTGTATGGTGACTGTTTTTTTTTTATATGTGACTTGTATTTGGCCTGGGTTGTCAGGATCAGAGTCTAAGGTGACCAGACACAGAGGAACTGAGAGCAAACAAAGGATATATACCTATATTGAAGTGAAATTTATTTACAGTGCGAAATACTAAACAATGAACACAGCAAACATGAACTACCTCAAACAGAACCAAAAACCACACTAACAAGAACTGTTGAACCTGAACATATATACATACAGACCAAACTAGGGACAAGGGTACAAGGATTGCAAGGAAGGGGGATCGCGGCTGGGAACAGAACAGAGGGAGGCAGGAGCAAGGCACAGACTAGATCAGGACAAGGCTAAGCAGCAAGGCAGGGACCAAAATCGTAACGCATCGGGGGAAGGGAGGAGAGGCCTTAAGTAGCCGACAGGCATCTGAACACTAATTAGCCTGATTACAATAGCCTGCTGGGTCCTGGGAGACACCTGCTGGTGGACACTGGAACTGCAGCAAACAGCCCAGAGCAGGATAGTGCCACCAGCAGGTGAACTTAATCCTAACAGATTCCCCCCCTTAAGGAGCGGCCTTTGGACGCTCCTTAGGGCCCCACCACCAGGGTCTGCAAGCTGACTGAGCACTCCACTGTCCATGTCTGAAGGCATGGTGAGAACCCTGCCGCCGGGGTCCCAAAACTGTCTGGGTTCTCTGCTGGTCAGATTCCTAAGAAGGCGCAACACCAAAGGCATATTCTTGAAAGCAGCCTGTGTCCCAATGCTGGGACACCAAAGGACACCCGACTGCCCAATGCCACAGTCCCTGGTCCGTGCAGGTACCCTGATGTCAGGGCATTCCTTCACAATTGGACCTTCTCTCCCTCTGTTGCTAAAGGCTGCTCTGCACTGTACCTGTCCCTCGGGTCTACCCAGCGCATAGGTTACCCCAATCAGGTCCCCAAATGCACATGGGATCGCAGAGATGACCCCTGGGTCAGAACAAAGCTCAAATGGAACACTGTCCTTTCCCATGGTACCTCTACTACCGGGGCTGTAACAGCAGATTTGGCTCTCAAGTTCAAATGGGAGATCTGGACCTCCTGGTCTTGGCACAACAGGATCCTCTGGCTGCAAAAAGAACTCGGGATGAGCAAAAGTAGGGATCTTAACCCACACAGACAACCCCTTTAGGCCACATAACACTGGATTTTTAGAAGCCTCAGACACAGCAGTATGTGGGAGTTTTACCCTGTCAGAGTCCAGCTTAACTGCAAGTAGGGATTTGGCATAGTCCAGAGGGGCGGCAGCCCCGGAATCAGCATAGTCCAGAGGGGCAGCAGCCCCGGAATCAGCATAGTCCAGAGTGGCGGCAGCCCCGAAATCAGCATAGTCCAGAGGGGTGGCAGACACCAGATCAACAGGCTGGGCAGCGGGCATATCAGACTGTGTAGCAGCCCGGGAACCACCATAGTCAAGCTGGGCAGCAGCAGCCCGGGAACCTGCCATGGCAAGCTTGGCAACAGATGGCAGGTCACCTGCAGCAGGCTTGGCAACAGACTGCAGCATGGAGAAGGAATGTACACTATCGGCAATCGGCAGCATGGAAGAGGAATGGACACCATCATCAGCAGGCGGCATCAGCATGGAGGAGCCATGGACCTCATCAGCAGGCGGCAACAAGGAGGAGGCATGAACATCGGCAGCAAGCGGCAACATGGAGGAGGCATGGACATCGGCAGCAAGCGGCAACATGGAGGAGATATGGACATCAGCAGCAGGCGGCAACATGGAGGAGGCATGGACATCAGCAGCAGGCGGCAACATGGAGGACGACTGGATCGCATCAGCAGTCTGCATGGAAGAGGACTGGATCGCATCAGCAGGCGGCAACATGGGGGACTGGATTGCATCAGCAGTCTGCAAGGAGGAGGACTGAATCGCATCAGCAGTCTGCAAGGAGGAGGACTGGATCACATCAGCAGTCTGCGAGGAGGACTGGATCGCATCAGCAGTCTGCAAGGAGGAGGACTGGATCGCATAAGCAGTCTGCAGGGAGGAGGACTGGATTGCATCAGCAGTCTGCAAGGAGGAGGACTGGATTGCATCAGCAGTCTGCAAGGAGGAGGACTGGATTGCATCAGCAGTCTGCAAGGAGGAGGACTGGATCGCATCAGCAGTCTGCATGGAGGAGGACTGGATCGCATCAGCAGTCTGCATGGAGGAGGACTGGATCGCATCAGCAGTCTGCAAGGAGGAGGACTGGATCGCATCAGCAGTCTGCAAGGAGGAGGACTGGATCGCATCAGGCACTGGATCGGTGGGAACAGGATCAGCAGGCAACATGGATAGTTGCACACCTCTTTTTCTTAGGCTTAGATATTCCTGCGTGTAGTTGCCTTGTGCTGACCAGACTGTACTGCTGATGATGGGAAGGTAGTAACAGTACTAGGAAGAATAGAGGGAAGAGTATCAGAAATACAGGAAGAGGCCTGAGATGTTGCCATGGGCAACGGCACTACAGGGGAAGTGTGCTTACTGGTGGCAGGGTACTTGTGTGACTCATCTTGCACTGGGGACATGATCTCTGACCAAGCTTGTCATAGAGGTTGAACTAAAGTCAGTTTGTCTCTCCCTTGCTCACATTGCTCAATTAAACGGTGCACAGAAGCAATACATTCCAACACCACCTGTTGTGAATAGGCTGCATACTGCTGGAGAAACGAACCTGCACAATTTTTCAGCAATCATCCCAAAAACCCAGCCTGGTACATAGTAAATGGAGGAGTGAAAATAGCATGGCCCTGAGAGGTAACCAACAATTTATGTTGTTTTTCTATCTACTTCTCAGGCCTAGGTACCAATGGTCCTTGGATGTGTTCCCCTGCACTGTCCTTCTCAACCACTAGATGGCCCTGTGTTGATGGCATCGCTCCCCGGCACGCGTGGGCCCCACAGCAACTCATTGCTGATGGGGCCTTTTGTGGGCCACTGTCGTGGGTTGTACCGGCCGGTTCCACTAGAGGGTGACAGTTGGCACATGTGCCCTCAGTCCTTTAGATCTCTGGGCTATGACGCAGTCATCATGCACGTTTCGGCGGCCCTGTGACGTCAGATGCCGCTGTGCCATCTGTACGTGCTGGCGCTGGATGCCGTAGAGCCAGGGGATCACAGTGGGAGCTCTCATGCAGGGCCCCCTCTGCCGAAACTTTGGTTTAAAGGCCCACAACTATTACACCTGGCACCAATTTATCCCTCATTAGGACTCCGGATTGTTGGGAAGGGTTAGATACCACCCCCCCATATAATCTAGCAGTATCCACTAGATCCCCAAGGGAGATGTTGGACCCACCTGATGCTCAGACCCTGGGATCGACACAGGACACACACCAGTGTAAGTACATAAACTGAGGTTTATTCCCTAATACTTAAACATAGAAGTCTTTCTGTTTCCCTCCCCAATGCCTCACTATGAATGTATATTTGTATATACACTTGTATACACATGACCATAAATTGTCTATTGGATAAATTCCTGAAAAGCATATTTTTCTTTTAATATTATTGTTATCCCTGTGCCTTTTGAGGAACATGGGACAGAAACATTGGCCATCTAGGTATATATGTATATGTACTAATTTCCAGCCTATTACTATCAGTATACCATTTTTATTGTTACCAGGATGGATAGCTCCACCATTTTGCGGTCCTTGTGAGCGATTATCCTCACCATTTTGACAGTGACAGCTCTTTTCCCTTTCCATTGGCTTTTGGGAACTACACCATAATTCCCCATTCGCTGGTCTGGATATTTCATCTGTAGTTGTTGTTGGCGTATACTTATGTGGGGGGTACATCTGTATGGGACATACTGCCACTTCTTTCACTAAACAACTGTACACTGTGAGTATTATAATGGTTTCCATGTTAATAATGCTAATTATGATACCTTTGTAACTCTGTTATACGCTATTATACCATGCATGTCTTTTGAGATATCTGTCATTCATATTCCTAGACGATTGTACTCTGTCTCTATCCTCCCCTGATAAAGGAATTGACCCTGTATTTCCAAAACAGGTTGGGAGCCACTTGGTGAAACCCCAGTGTAAAAAGGGTCCATATCCATATGAGACCGACCTGGGGCTACCCATTATGATTGCAGAGTATTGTACATTGTTTCTTGTATGGTTTCTTATTGTCTTTTATTGACATTGATGATATTGATCAACTATTTTAAACATTTGTAATACAATTTGTAATTTTTTTTATATACCTTGGTCACCTATTTATCTACTGCCTCAAAAGTCCCATTGGGGGTTCTTCTTTCTTTGTATATATACATAGGGATGTGGAAGTCTATCACTAGACTGGTTCAACACTAAACCAAGTTGCCTTTTGTAATGTTGTGTTAAACACTGCACTACACTGACACTACAGTATACTCACACTATACTGACATATTACAGTATACTTACACTAAACTATACTAGGGATGAGCTCGGTGTTCAAGTCGAACATAAGTTCGACTCGAACATCAGCTGTTCGACCGTTCGGCGAACATCGAACGATTTGGGCCGTTCGCGCCAAATTCGAGTGACGCGAACTGCCCATAATACACTGCGCCATCGCAGTGCAATCACGGTGCTGTGATTGGCCAAGCATGCACTGTGACCCCACATGCTTGGCCAATCACAGCGCCGGCAGCTAGGAGAGCCATAATTGGCCACAGGCATTGGCACATAGCTCAGGGGGTATAGCACACGCCCCACACTATAAAAGGATAGGCAGGGAACAGTGTCAGTGTCATATTCTTTGCTAAACCTTGTGTGCAGGGAGAGAGAAGGATAGGCAGGGAGAGTGTCAGTGTCATATACTTTGATAAACCTTGTGTGCAGGGAGAGAGAAGGATAGGCAGGGGACAGTGTCAGTGTCATATTCTTTGCTAAACCTTGTGTGCAGGGAGAGAGAAGGATAGGCAGGGAGAGTGTCAGTGTCATATACTTTGATAAACCTTGTGTGCAGGGAGAGAGAAGGATAGGCAGGGGACAGTGTCAGTGTCATTGTTGCTAAGCCTCCTGCACATTATACACCTGAAGTTAGCCTGTATTGCTGCTTTTTCCTGGTGTGTTACACCAACAGGCATTTGCAGCACTTACAGCGGGCGGAGTGTGCCTCCTGCTCATATTACACCTGAAGTTAGCCTGTATTGCTGCTTTTTCCTGGTGTGTTACACCAACAGGCATTTGCAGCACTTACAGCGGGCGGAGTGTGCCTCCTGATCATATTACACCTGAAGTTAGCCTGTATTGCTGCTTTTTCCTGGTGTGTTACACCAACAGGCATTTGCAGCACTTACAGCCGGCGGAGTGTGCCTCCTGCTCATATTACACCTGAAGTTAGCCTGTATTGCTGCTTTTTCCTGGTGTGTTACACCAACAGGCATTTGCAGCACTTACAGCAGGCGGAGTGTGCCTCCTGATCATATTACACCTTAAGTTAGCCTGTATTGCTGCTTTTTCCTGGTGTGTTACACCAACAGGCATTTACAGCACTTACAGCGGGCGGAGTGTGCCTCCTGATCATATTACACCTGAAGTTAGCCTGTATTGCTGCTTTTTCCTGGTGTGTTACACCAACAGGCATTTGCAGCACTTACAGCGGGCGAAGTGTGCCTCCTGCAAAATATACTCCTGAAGATAGGCCTTATTGCTGGTTTTCCCATTTCCCTGCAGGCCATTAGAATGTCTGGAAGGCAAACAAGGAGAGGCAGACAGTCAGGAGCCAATAAAAGAGGGCAAGCAGGCTCTGTGTCTAGAGACAACAGTGCTGGTTGTGGACGCGGTGCATCGCCATCAGCACGTGGCCATGGGACACGCTTGTCCTTCTTTTCGGCAGCTGGACGTGTTGAGCCGCATCATGCCGAAGACTTGGTAGAGTGGATGACCAAGCCCTCCTCATCCTCCTCATCCTCTCTCACCCAGGCTCAGGGTACTGGCAAAGCAGCTGCCAAAGCGTCCTCTTCCCTGGTATCAATGTCATCATCAGTCACTCCTTCCCTAGACCAACCATGTCCTCCTGAGGAGTCCCCCGAACTGTTTGAGCACAGTGTTGGGTACATGCTCCAGGAGGATGCCCAGCGTTTCGAAGGGTCTGATGATGATACTCAGCTAGAGGAAGGCAGTAGCGTGAGAGCAGAGAGAAGGGATGCTCAAGAAGGACACCAATCTGGCAGTCATGTTCCAGCAGCTGCAGCATACTGCCAGATTGGCTCCAGTGATGAGGAGGGAGGGGATGATGAGGTCACTGACTCCACGTGGGTGCCTAATAGGAGAGAGGAGGAGGAGGAGGAGGATGAGGAGGAGGCACATCTCCAACGAGGCAGGATGCCCTCGGGGGGCCAGCGTAAGGGCAGCACACCGACGGAATCACACCGCAGAGCTCCGCCTGTGCAGGGCGCTGCCTCTGCCCGTTATTCAAAAAGTTCTTTGGTGTGGGCCTTTTTTGAGTCGAGTGCATCAGATCGCACAGCTGCTGTTTGCAACATATGTCTCAAGCGTATATCACGTGGCCAAAACATCACCCGCTTGGGCACCACATGCTTGACCAGACATATGTTGACCTGCTATGCAGCTCGTTGGCAAGCCTACCTTAAAGACCCACACCAAAGAACAAAGCGGACCTCTCCTTGCACCGCATCAGCTGGGATCTCCAACCCCACTATACCTTCAGTCCTCTCTGAAACCTGCACTGAGAGGAATGAAGGTGTAGAATTAGGTGTGTCACAGCCAAGTACTTGCGGGCACTCTGCTAGCAGTACACCGACGTCCGATTCTAGCAGGCAAATGTCCCTGCCCCAGCTGCTGGACCGTCGAAAGAAGTTCACTCCCAGCCATCCACATGCCCAGCGGTTGAATGCTAGCTTGGCTAAATTGCTAGCGCTTCAACTGCTGCCTTTTCAGTTGGTAGACTCGGCCCCCTTCCGTAAGTTTGTGCAATGTGCGGTTCCTCAGTGGCAGGTTCCCAAACGCCACTTTTTCTCACGGAAGGCGATTCCGGCTCTCTACCGGCATGTGGAAGGCAATGTCTTGGCCTCGCTGGACAGGGCGGTCAGCGGTAAGGTGCATATTACCGCTGACTCATGGTCCAGCAGGCATGGACAGGGACGTTACCTTTCTTTCACGGCCCATTGGGTCACTCTTTTGGCAGCTGGGAAGGATGCAGGACAAGGTGTAGTAGTGTTGGAGGTTGTTCCACTGCCACGCCTCCAAAATGCTACTACTGGTTGTGACACACCTCTCTCCTCCACCCCCTCCTCTTCTTCTTACTCCATGGCCTCTTCCTGTGCTTTGTCCTCGGAACCAGCGGTGCTCCGTAGGCGTTCAAGGGGCTACGCAAGTACGCAGGCAAAAAGATGCCATGGTGTGTTTGGGGGGACAGGAGCAACACTGGGGCAGAGGTTCTGTCTGCTCTGCAGGGGCAGGCCGAGAGGTGGTTGACGCCACGCCAGCTTAAGCCAGGAATGGTAGTTTGCGACAATGGCACCAACCTCCTCTCCGCTCTCCGACAGGGACAACTGACCCATGTGCCCTGTGTGGCTCACATCCTTAACCTGGTGGTGCAGCGGTTCTTGGGCAGGTACCCGGGCTTACAGGATGTCCTGAGGCAGGCCAGGAAAGTCTGTGTGCATTTCCGCAGATCTTATAATGCCAGTGCTTGCCTGGCTGAGCTGCAAAAGGAGTTGAACCTGCCCAAGAACCGCCTTATATGTGACATGCCCACCAGGTGGAACTCAACGTTGGCCATGCTACAGCGGCTGCACACGCAGCAGAGGGCCATCAATGAGTACCTGTGCGACTACGGCACCAGGACAGGGTCAGGGGAGCTTGGGTTTTTTTCACCACGCCAGTGGGGCATGATCAGGGATGCATGCACTGTCCTGGCACCATTTGAGGAGGCCATGAGGATGGTGAGCAGTGACAGTGCATGCATCAGTGACACTGTACCTCTTGTCCACCTGTTGGAACATACGCTGCATGGAATAATGGACAGGGCACTTGAGGCAGAACAGAGGCAGGAAGAGGAGGACTTCCTTGCCTCTCAAGACCCCCTTTACCCAGACAGTGTTCCTTCTGTCCCACCCATCGCACAGGAAGAGGAGGAGGAGGAGGATTGTGTCAGCATGGAGATGGAGCCTGGCACTCAGCATCATCAGTAGCAGTCTTTTAGGGATGATTTACAGTCCCAAGAAACCAGTGGACTTGTACGTGACTGGGAGGAGGTGGCTGCGGATCATGTCGTCCTTAGTGACCCAGAGGACTCCGGACCGAATGCCTCAGCTAACCTATGCTGCATGGCCTCCCTGATCCTGCAAAGTCTGCGGAAGGATCCTCGTATTCTTCGGATCAAGGAGAGGGACCATTACAGGCTGACCACTCTCCTTGATCCACGGTACAAGGGTAAGGTTGCGGACCTTATCTTACCGTCGCAGAGGGAGCAGAGGATGAGACAACTCCTGGAGGCCTTGCAGAAAGGTCTGTGCAACGCGTTCCCAGAGACTGGGAGGTTACAAACTCCTGGTCCTGGACAACGAGTTGCTGAGGCTTCGGTCAGTCAAAGAAGGAGCGGTGGGGAAGGTGGCCGTCTGACCGATGCGTTCAGACAATTCTTTAGTCCGCAGCCCCAAGGTATGATCGGTTCCAGCAACCATCGCCAGCGTCTGATATACATGGTGCAGGAATACCTAGGGGCAAGGTCAGACTTGGACACCTTCCCCACCGAAAATCCTCTGGCTTACTGGGTCTTGAGGATGGATCACTGGCCAGAGCTTGCACAGTATGCAATTGAGCTACTGGCCTGTCCTGCATCCAGCGTTCTTTCAGAACGCACATTCAGTGCTGCTGGAGGATTTGTCACGGATCACAGGGTGCGCCTGTCCACCGACTCTGTTGATCGAATGACCTTCATAAAGATGAACCAGTCTTGGATCACCACCAGCTACCAAACACCCGAAGCTGATATAACAGACTAATTTATTTTCAAATGTCACATCCCTTCAAGACTGATGCTGATGCTGAGAGACTGTCCTGTTCTGTTGACTGACTATCCTCCTCCTCCTCAATGATCCGATTGATGATGATGATAGCTTGGAAGAACATTTTTGTTTCTGGGTGCCGCCACCAGTGGCTAAGGCCCAATTTTTCAGCCCCTGTTTAACAGGGGCATGCAATTAAAACATTTTATGCAATGCTTTGCAGCAGGTCTCATTCCTGCACTCCAACTAGAGTATCTGGGAGAGGTTGGAGTGTCGTGGCACCAGCACCAGTGGCTAAGGCCCAATTTTTCAGCCCCTGTTTAACAGGGGCGTGTTATTACAATTTTTTATGCAATGCTTTGCAGCAGGGCTCATTCCTGCACTCCAACTAGAGTATCTGGGAGAGGTTGCAGTGTCATGGCACCAGCACCAGTGGCTAAGGCCCAATTTTTCAGCCCCTGTTTAACAGGGGCGTGTTATTACAATTTTTTATGCAATGCTTTGCAGCAGGGCTCATTCCTGCACTCCAACTAGAGTATCTGGGAGAGGTTGCAGTGTCGTGGCACCAGCACCAGTGGCTAAGGCCCAATTTTTCAGCCCCTGTTTAACAGGGGCGTGTTATTACAATTTTTTATGCAATGCTTTGCAGCAGGGCTCATTCCTGCACTCCAACTAGAGTATCTGGGAGAGGTTGCAGTGTCGTGGCACCAGCACCAGTGCCTAAGGCCCAATTTTTCATCCCCTGTTTAACAGGGGCGTGTAATTACAATTTTTGACGCAATACTTTGCAACAGGGCTCATTGCTGTGCTCCAAGTACAGTATTTGTGAGGGGTTGCAGTGTTGTGGCACCAGTGCCTAAGGCCCAATTTTTCTGCCCCTGTTTAACAGGGGCATGTAATTACAATTCTTGATCTAATAATTCACAGCAGGGCCCATTTCTGCGCCCACCAAGAGTAACTGTGAGGCCTTACAGTGTTGTGTCAACACCACCACCACCACCACCAAAGGCCCAATTTTTCAGCCCCTGTTCAACAGGGGCATGCAATTACAATTCTTGATCTAATAATTCACAGCAGGGCCCATTCATGCGCCCACCAAGAGTAACTGTGAGGGCTCACAGTGTTGTGGCAACACCAACATGTAAGGGGCAAATTTCAGCTGAGTATATACGGCAGGCACCTACTTTCAAACATCCAACTTACAAACGACTCCTCCTTGCAAACGGAAGGATACAACAGGAAGTGAGAGGAAATCTACCCCTAGGAAGGCAAATTCTCTCCTGTAACAGTTAATATGGGGAAAAAAGTGTCTCCTCTCCACTGATGCTTTATCACCAATTCTTGTTTCAATAAAAACCCCAAATTTTCAAAAAACATTTGTCATTAGGACGGAAAGTGAGGTGAACTGTTCTGAACAGGTGCACACTGCACAGACAGCAAAACAAATGTTACAGGGGTGATAACCCTTCCCTATGTTTTCCAAAAAGCTTAAAAATCTATTTTTTGGCTGGAGCTACACTTAAACAATGTACCTGTTCAAACGTACAAACAGATTCTACATAAGAACAAACCTACAGTCCCTGTCTTGTATGCACCACCTGTATACAGCTGTTCAGAGTATATAGGGCCTTTTTTATTTTGTGTGCGGGGTTCCCCTTAATATCCATACAAGACCCAAATGGGCTGGTAATGGGCTGGGGTAGGGGGGGGGGGGCTGTGATGGGGTAGCTATGCCATTTTTCTTAAAGATTTTCATCCATATTACCGGGACCAGACATTACATTAAAGCCGCAAGCAGTTTTAAATGGCTTTTTTTCCTTTAGAAATGTAATTTTGTGCAGGGACAGTTCTAAACACGGGAAACACATGGCACTTCACAGGCATACTTTAGACACCCCCAGGTACGATATTTAAAGGAATATTTGACTTTTTTTTTTCACTTTATGCATCATTAACCACTTGCTTACTGGGCACATAACCCCCTTCCTGCCCAGGCGAAATTTCAGCTTTCGGCACTGCGTCGCTTTGAATGACAATTGCGCGGTCGTGCGACGTGGCTCCCAAACAAAATTGACATCCTTTTTTTCCCACAAATAGAGCTTTCTTTTGGTGGTATTTGATCACCTCTGCGGTTTTTATTTTTTGCGCTATAAACAAAAAAAGAGCGACGATTTTGAAAAAAAAACACAATATTTATTACTTTTTTCTATAATAAATATCCCAATTTTTTTTAAAAAAAGTTTTTTTTTCTCAGTTTAGGCCGATACGTATTCTTCTACATATTTTTGGTCAAAAAAAATCGCAATAAGCGTTTATTGATTGGTTTGCGCAAAAGTTATAGCGTCTACAAAATAGGGGATAGTTTTATAGCATTTTTATTAATATTTTTTTTTTACTAGTAATGGCGGCGATCAGCAATTTTTATCGTGACTGCGACACTATGGCGGACACATCGGACACTTTTGACACCATTTTGGGACCATTCACATTTATACAGCGAACAGTGCTATAAAAATGCACTGATTACTGTATAAATGTGACTGGCAGGGAAGGGGTTAACACTAGGGGGCGGGGAAGGGGTTAACTATGTTCCCTATTTGTGATTCTTACTGTGGGGGGAGGGGACTGACTGGGGGAGGAGACCGATCTGTGTCCCTATGTACAAGGGACACAGCATCGGTCTCCTCTCTCCCTGACAGGACATGGATCTCTGTGTTTACACACAGAGATCCACGTCCTGCTTCTGTAACTGCCGATCGAATGTACCTGGCGGACATTGCGGCCGCCAGGCACGCTCCTCGGCATCACGTGATGCGCGCCGCAGAGCTGTTCCCCGCCGCGCGCCCTCGGCGGCGCGCGGCGGGATGTAAACAGAGAAGGACGTCCTGGGGACGTCCTCTCGGCACTTGAGAGCCGCGCTGCAGCCGTCTTTCGGCTATAGCGCGGGTCTCAAGTGGTTAAAATGACTGCTCCCGAAAAACGGCCGTTTTTAAAACTTTTTTTTGGATTGATACATGTCCCCTGGTGCAGAACCCGGGTTCCCAAACCCTTTTTAGGACAATAACATGCATAATAGTTGTTATAATTAGCACTTTAGATTTCGAACGTTCGCATCCATTGTATTTAATAGGGTTCTAAAGTTCGTGTGAACTTTCGGGCCGTTCGCAGGTTCTGGTGCGAACCGAACCCGGGGGTGTTCGGCTCATCACTAAACTATACTCACACTATACTTACACAATACTCATACTACACTAACACTACACTGATATTCTACACTTAAGTCACAATAACACACTAACTCGCTAGTAGCAAACTGGCAGTGCTATGTGCCCTTATTGGGCAAGGCTTTATCCAATTAGGACCCTAGAATGCACTGTGCAGTGCCCAGTACATTGTGGGGCATGCAGCGGTCGAATATCCCGGCGAACGCCCGCAAATTTGGGTGTTTGGCGAACGAGCGAACAGGTAATGATCGGGCCAAACTTTTGCTTGGCTCAAACTGTTTGCCCAACTCTAGCTTTGGATATAAAATAAGTCATGAAACAGTACCTGTACTTGGTATATTCAGTTCCATTTCAAATTTCAATGCACACTTGATGATAAAACTGTGTGCTCCATAACTTCACCTATAAATCTTATTTGACAGGTACAAGAGTAGAGAATATCAATGATGGTTATCACAATAATGTAATGTTATTTTACAAAATCGGCTTCAATCCATGTTACAAAAAAACAAAACTTCTATTCAATTCAATAGAAGTCTTCCAAACTATTGAAAAATCTTGGAGCTTCTTAAATAACTGGTATACAATACATAAATGGATCTGGTTTACTTGTCTAAAGTACTCCTTTTTTATAACCACTTTGCATATTAAGCTACACATGTACACACTATAGGATAATCAGCTGTAGATCCTGAAGTGTTTCATGTCCTTGAAGTTAAAGGATCCAGAGAGCTTTTAGTAGCTAATGAACATTGGGTCCCATGTGACCAACATGGCCAAAGACTTTTTGAATTAGCACTATTTTTCTCTTCTCATTCCCTAAGGAAAAGCTGAATCTCTCTAAATGGTGTGGATTGCCAGCTCTTTCCAGTACAGGTGTGACTATTCAAAGTGAAGTTACTAAAATAAATATCCCCAATTAATTCTTAGCTCTCACATGGTTTATATAGCTCTGGTCATCAGTATGTTGGAGGAGCCTGATATACAGTACATATGGATTTATCTAAAACATCTGCATGGTTTTAAAGGCTAAGTTCACCTTTTTTTTTTCTTCTAAATTCCAGATCCCCTATGCACCAATATAGCATTCATGTACTTTGTTTGCAAAAATATCAAAGCTTTTCATAAAATCTAAAGACACGTACCTTATTCAAAACGTATCTATTGCTTCTGTCTTATGTCCTTACAGTCTGTAGGTCATGACACAGGAAGGTGTTAACCAGCTGACCTCATTAGCACACACCCTGCATCATCCACCCTCCCATTCCCAGCTGCACGTTTTTTTATTGGTACTTTGGAGAGCTGAAATTTAGAGGGGAAAAAGACTTTGCCTTTAAGTCTCTCCCATTGGACAGTATTGTGACATGCATTCCAAATAGACATCTGGACTGGAATGTGACAGTCTACTGACTTAAATGGTACCAGCTGATTGAAGAAAAGCCAATGTAGCACCAATATTTAAAAAGGGCCCAAAATACATCCCTGGGAATTACAGACCAGTTAGCCTAACATCAATAGTATGCAAACTCTTGGAGGGGATGATAAGGGACTATATACAAGATTTTAGTAATGAAAACGGTATCATTAGCAGTAATCAGCATGGATTCATGAAGAATCGTTCTTGCCAAACCAATCTATTAACCTTCTATGAGGTGGTGAGTTGCCATCTAGATAAAGGAAGGCCCGTAGATGTGGTGTATCTGGATTTTGAAAAAGCATTTGACACAGTTCCCCATAAACGTTTACTGTACAAAACAAGGTCCGTTGGAATGGACCAGAGGGTGAGTACATGGATTGAAAACTGGCTACAAGGGCGAGTTCAGAGTGTAGTGATAAATGGGGAGTACTCGGAATGGCCAGGGGTGGTTATTGGGGTTCCCCAGGGTTCTGTGCTTTTTAGAGGATCGGATTGGAGGTAGGCGGGCTTAAACAGACAAAAGTCTGTTTACATCTGCCGCTCTGTAGAGGTGAATTGAGGGTCCAATTGGGTAGGGCTGATCGTGTGAAAAGGGCCTAAGACTGCTTTCACACTGATGTGCTGCGGTTTACCCACACCGCGGGTGCAGTGTAGTGCACCTATGTCTATCCTGCAGGTTAGATAAACTTTGCCATAGACGCCACCTGTGGCAAAAGCTGGCGCTGTACAGGAAGCATCAGCTTATGGGGCTGTTTTCTTCCTCTACCACCAGCTTTATTCACAACACTGATGCTGTGGTATGACGGGTCGGCAACCTGCGATCTGGGCTTGCCAACCCGCCATTCCAGAGTGGGAGGTCGCGGGCCACATCAGAGGGCTCCAAGGGTCACATGTGGCCCCCGGGCCACTGGTTGGTCACCCCTGCACTAGAGACTCAACCTCTGGGGGAATCTAGGATGGAAAGGACCTGGGGATCCTAGTAGATGATAGGCTCAGCAATGGCATGCAATGCCAAGCTGCTGCTAACAAAGTAAACAGAATATTGGCATGCATTAAAAAAGGGATTAACACCAGAGATAAAACGATAATTCTCCCGCTCTACAAGACAGGAAGGATGTAGTGGAAATGGAGAGAGTACAGAGAAGGGCAACAAAGCTAATAAAGGGTCTGGGGGATATTAGTTATGAGGAAAGGTTGCGAGCACTGAACTTATTCTCTCTGGAGAAGAGACGCTTGAGAGTGGATATGATTTCAATTTACAAATACCATACTGGTGAGTGGTGACCCCACAATAGGGATAAAACTTTTTCGCGGAAAGGAGTTTGACAAGACACGTGGCCACTCATTAAAATTAGAAGAAAAGAGGTTTAACCTTATGTAGCACCACGGCCCCCTCTTTCTCCTCTTATATCCTTGGCTCGCTCACAGGAGAAAAAGACGCACCATGACCACCATGCCCGTACCCCCTGGTTTGCAAAGGTTAAGCACACTTGTTTTCACTTACGGGTCTTTGCAGCAAAGTTCTCCTTAAAGTTGGTTTCTGTCCCTAGAATGTAAGGACAAAGTCTCTATACCCCAAGTAACTCCAAGGTCCACACCAGTGCCAACTCCAACGTAGAGTTTATTTTTCCTTATGCATGAACATCCACAAAGTTGAGAAGAGAGAAAGGTGTTAGGAAGACAGATCAATTCAGTCACTCCTGGCTTCTTCGCCACTCAATCCCGAGTGGGTATAGCTCACCCGGATAGTCACCCAAAGGCACTAGCAGCCGGCATGTAGCTCAAACTGTCTATCAGATTCCCTAATGGATGCGTTCAGGAGATCCTCTTCCACAGAATCTACAGTGTCCCGAACCTCCTAATGGTCCCGTTGTTTAGGTCCCTTTTTTCGGATGGATGACATCCCTCCGAAGAGTTACTGGGCCCCTTCCTTCACTGTGATCTCTCACCTGTCCTTCGGAACGGTCCTCCCCCAGCCTCCTCTTCTAGAAACGGGTCCCCTTGCAAGGCGGCACCCTGGGATTGCTCCTCCCGAAGTGGGCTCCAGCTAAAGGTGCTGGGCCCAGGGCTGAAGTTGCAGTCCCACGACTAAAGGTGCCTGGGACTGAAGCACACGTGGCCCCATGGCCTGGAGGGCCATGCGCCACGCACCAGGACTCCGACTCTGGAACGAAGAAGAAGAACAACCCAGGCGGCGTCTGCCCCTTATGTATCCTCTCCCGGCATGCACAGCAGGTAGACCACACCCACTGCGTGGCTGCTGAGAGAGGACACTAAATCGCCACTCCATCACCTGTGGTTCAACCCCGAGCACAAGCGCCAGCGCCACCCATACTTCCAAGGGAAACTGCACGCCAGGTGAAACAGCAGCAAGGCAGAGTCCAGTAAATTGAAAGATTCGAGCCAACTACCACTCGAATCACCCCTAAATTTAGCATAGCAATCCCTAAATTTAGGAACCCCGCTACACTTAAACTATGTAGAGGGTTCAATACTGTAAGAGCGGCAAGGATGTGGAATTCCCTTCCACAGGCGGTGGTCTCAGCGGGGGTCATATATAGTTTAAAAAAACTATTAGATACCTGAACAACCACAACATACAGGGATATACAAGGTAATACTGACATATAATCACACACATAGGTTGGACTTGATGGACTTGTGTCTTTTTTCAACCTCACCTACTATGTAACTATGTAACATGAATAACAGGAGATAAAATTATGTAGGTTATTCACAACATGTATAAATGAATGACTCCTGCGCTGTCTAAGGGAATGCTAACAAGCTAAAGGGAGAGGGGCACTGCTGCAAACACCTGTGGATCTGTTCCTAAGCAGACAAAGAAATAATGAAGTAAATGGTGGTATTTGCGCTGTGTATAACAAAGAGTATACTAGGGGATAATAGGTGATAGCAGATGAAATAGGAACATACATGAACTACATCAAATATTGCGATGAATACTGAGAAAAAACAATAAAGATGAAAATAAAAATTGATCCAGTAGAAAAGTTTGTTTCACATTACAATATGTGACAATTATCCAACAAAAATCTGTGAGTGAAGAAAATAAAGTAATTGAATTAAATTGAACTAGTAGAAAAGTCTATGTCAAAATATGTGACAATTATGTAAATAATATATACAAATGCCCGGTGGGCCGTGGAGGCCCGCGGCGGACCGCAGGCCGCCGGACAGCATGTCATGTCTTCCCCATCATCTCCAATGTCTCTGGAGGCAGCCGGAGTTGGTGGGCGGAGCTGGGGGTGTGGCTGCCCCCTCCACTCCTCCCACAGACTCGTTCACTCTGGCTGATCCCACAGCTGAAGGAGAAAGAAACAAGGACACAGCAGCCAGAGTGTCTTCATCTCCAGGCATGCTGTAAGTTACTGCACTGCTGCACATGACACTACATAGAGTCCTAACCTGGCACCATACCACCCCAGCCTGCCCTATGCCACCGCACCCTACCCTATACGTGCCACCCCAACCTGCCTTATGCCACCGCACCCTGCCCTATGCCACCGCAACCTGCCCTATGCCACCGCAACCTGCCTTATGCCACCGCAACCTGCCCTAAACCACCCCAGCCTGCCCTATGCCACCGCAACCTGCCCTATGCCACCGCAACCTGCCCTATGCCAGCGTAAACTGCTCTATACCACCCCACCCTGCCCTATGCCACCGCAACCTGCCCTATACCACCGCAAACTGCCCTATACCACCCCAGCCTGCCCTATGCCACCGCAACCTGCCCTATGGCACCACAACCTGCCCTATGCCACCCAGCCTGCCATATACCACCGCAAACTGCCCTATACCACCCCAGCCTGCCCTATACAACCCCAACCTGCCCCATGCCACCTCAGCCTGCCCTATATCACCGCAACCTGCCCTATATTACCCCAACCTGCCCTATATCGCCCCAGCCGGCCCAATACCACCCTATACTTTAATTTACTGGGGTCATTTGGGGGTGCGCCTCGTGACCGTGAGCTGCCTGCAGGGCGCTGGGCAGGATAGACAGGAGGGGGGTGACATGATGTTTTGCCGCACCAGGTGACACCAACCCTAGTGATGCCACTGCCCCAATGCACTCTCAGCTGCGAGTCTGAGCCGCACTCGAGTGACAGACACCCGTCGGCACATCAGGGGGCCGGGACCCACAACGATCCCCTTCTCTCTGGCAAGGTGGCCGCGGCACTGATGATCTGATCAGTCTCAGCTCGGCTGTCTCACACAGCCAAGCAGAGTGAAGCTGCCTCCCCCTCCTCCTTTATGTCCACACAGGGGGTGGGGACCCAACATGCAGTCCTGCGCTGATCTGAGGTACATTATGGGTCTGAAGGGGGGGGTCTGTATTGTAGGGGGGTTTCTGTATTGTAGGGGTGGTCTGAAATGTAGGGGGGTTCTGTATTGTAGGGGGGTCTGTAATGTAGGGGGGTTCTGTATTGTAGGGGGGGTCTGAAATGTAGGGGGGTTCTGTATTGTAGGGGAGTCTGAAATGTAGGGGGGTTCTGTATTGAAGGGGGGTCTGTAATGTAGGGGGGTTCTGTATTGTAGGGGAGTCTGAAATGTAGGGGGGTCTGTATTGTAGGGGGGTCTGAAATGTAGGTGGGTTCTGTATTGTAGGGGGGTCTGTAATGTAGGGGGGTCTGTAATGTAGGGGGTTCTGTATTGTAGGGGGTCTGTAATGTAGGGGGGTTCTGTATTGAAGGGAGTCTGAAATGTAGGGGGGGGGTTCTGTATTGTAGGGGGGTCTGAAATGTAGAGGGGTTCTGTATTGTAGGGGGGTCTGAAATGTAGGGGTTCTGTATTGTAGGGGGGTCTAATGTAGGGGGGTTCTGTATTGTAGGGGGGGTCTGAAATGTAGGGGGTTCTGTATTTTAGGGGGTCTGAAATGTAGGGGGGTCTGTATTGTAGTGGGGTTTGTATTGTAGGGGGGTCTGTATTGTAGGGAGGGGGTCTGTAATGTAGGGGGGTCGGTATTGTAGAGGGGGGCTGTAATGTAGGGGTGTCTGTATTGTAGAGGGGTCTGTACTGTAGGGGGGTCTGTACTGTAGGGAGGGGGTCTGCACTGTAGGGAGGGGGTCTGTACTGTAGGGAGGTCTGTGTAACATGCAGGGGTCCAGAACTGTTAGGGGGTGTCTGTGTAACAAACTGTGGGGGGCTGTGTAATGTAAAGGGGTCCAGAGGTTCAGTGCTATGTAATGTAAAGGGGTCCAGAGGTGCAGGGTGCTGTGTGATGTAAAGGGGTCCAGAGGTGCAGGGTGCTGTGTAATGTAAAGGGGTCCAGAGGTGCAGGGTGCTGTGTAATGTAAAGGGGCCCAGAGGTGCAGGGTGCTGTGTAATGTAAAAGGGTCCAGAGGTGCGGTGCTGTGTAATGTAAAGGGGTCCAGAGGTGCAAAGTGCTGTGTAATGTAAAGGGGTCCAGAGGTACAAGGTGCTGGAACCCCACATCCCATCATTAACCGCTGCCGCTCCCCCCCCCCCCCCGGGCTGCTCAGTCTAAAATGCCCGGGCCTATTTTTTGTCCCAGTCCGGGCCTGGTGTATGGTGTATACAAAAGGGGGGGGACCAAAGTACATTATCACCCTAATACGCCTCCTACGGGTGATATATGATAAAGTTAAAAACTATATAAAAATATAAAAAGGTGACAGAGATAAAAACAGAGATCTTGGTGATATACTAGACAACTTGAACAAGAAGAAAGTGGGTAATGGTAATTAAAAGTCGCTGAGGAAAAAGTTCAAATCAAACTCAATGTTGAGTCCATTGGGGGCAAACGTGTCCATAGAAAATATCCATTTGGACTCAAGTCGGCTAATAGTGCTCTCACCTTGTGGTCCACTCGCCAAGGTCTAGTATATGGTAAAATCCCCCAAAATTTCGAGATGGGTGGGATGACTATTGTGGTGTTTGGCAAAATGCCTAGACACGCTGGGGCTGATTTACGAAACGTTTGCGCCATGAGTATCGGCGCATCTGCGTGCGCAACGGCTGTTTTGGTATTTACAAAACATTAGCGCCGGTAGCGCAGCGCTATTTCCCATTTACTATAGTGTTCTCGGCGGACAGGAGGAGGCACTCAGTGCGCCACTATGGACCTGGCGCACGGCATCTTAAAATCGAAATATAAAGAAGCTGGAAGTGCCAATATAATGGGGGTGACATGGGGTGATGTGAGGAAGTGTAGTGACACCTGCCCAAGTAACAAATATGCCCAAAATAGAGTGAGAAAGTAACTTTTTCAGAGCCAGCCCGCTGCGACGGCAAGTACGTTTAGAACTGCAAGAGTTTTTTTTGAGCTCAGCGCGGGAATTTCACTCGTTCAAATGCGCCGGTTCACTGCGCCGGCAAAATCTTAGTAAATGTCAAGTCACGTAAATCAATTTGCATAAGTTGAACAGGCGCAGTTCTGAACTTGCCGTTATATAACAGTGCTCCAGCAAAATGACATTTCTAAAGGAAAAAAAAATGCATTTAAAAGCACCCACGGCTATAATGAATTGTCGGCTCCCAGCAATATAGAGAAAAGTCATTAAAAGTCATTGATAAAAAATAAAAAAAATGCGCGGGGCCCCCCAAATTCCATTACCAGGCCCTTCAGGTCTGGCATTGATATTAAGGGGAACTCCGTGCCAATTTTTTTTTTTAAATGACGTGCGGGTCCCCCTCAAAATCCGTACCAGGCCCTTCAGGTCTGGCATGGATTTTAAGGGGAACCCCCGCGCCGAACTTAAAAAAAATAGCGTGGGGGTCCCCTAAAATCCACAACAGACCCTTTATCCGAGCACGCAACCTGGCAGGCCGCAGGAAAAGAGGGGGGATGAGAGAGCGCTCCCCCTTCTGAACTGTACCAGGCCACATGCCCTCAACATGGGGAGGATGTCCCCATGTTAATGGGGACAAGGGCCTCATCCCCACAACCCTTGCCCGGTGGTTGTGGGGGTCTGCGGGCGGGGGGCTTATCGGAATCTGGAAGACCCCTTTAACAAAGGGGACCCCCAGATCCCGGCCCCTCCTATGTGAAATGGTAATGGGGTACAAATGTACCCCTACCATTTCACAAAGAAAAATGTAAAAAATGTAAAAAATGACAATAGCCGGTTTTTGACAATTCCTTTATTAATGTCTTCTCTTTTCTTCCATCTTCTTCTTCCATCTTCTTCTTCCATCTTCTTCTTTTCTCCATTCGGGTTTCTTCCTCCATCTTGTTCTTCATCTTCCTCTTCATCTTCATCTTCATCTTCTTCTTCCTTCTTCCTTCGGTGTTCTCGTCCGCATCTTGCTCCGGCTTCTTGTTCTTCTTTCTTCGGCCGCTCCGCTTGAATTCGAGGTTCCCGCTGTGTGACGCTTCAGTTCTTCAGTTCTCCTCTGGGTCCGCTGCCACCCGGTGGCTCCGCCCCCCTCTGACACCACGGGAAAGTCCCCGTGAAATCCATGTGCGTCAGAGGGGGCGGGTCACCGGGTGGCAGCAGACCCAGAGGAGAACTGAAGAACTGAAGCATCACACAGCGGGAACATCAAATTTAAACGGAGCGGCCAGAGAAAAAAGAAGGGACCATTTCACACAGGGGGTGGGCCGGGATCTGGGGGTCCCCTTTGTTAAAGGGGTCTTCCAGATTCCGATAAGCTCCCCCGCCCGCAGACCCCCACAACCACCGGCAAGGGTTGTGGGGATGAGGCCCTTGTCCCCATCAACATGGGGACATGGTGCTTTGGGGTCACAGACCCCCAAAGCATCCTCCCCATGTTGAGGGCATGTGGCCTGGTACAGTTCAGGAGGGAGGGGGGGCGCTCTCTCGCCCCCCCTCTTTTCCTGCGGCCTGCCAGGTTGCGTGCTCAGATAAGGGTCTGGTGTGGATTTTTAGGGGAACCCCCACGCTATTTTTTTTTTAAGTTTGGCATGGGGGTCCCCTTAAAATCCAGACCAGACCTGAAGGGCCTGGTACGGATTTTGTGGGGAACCCCCATGCCATTTTGTTTTTAAATTTGGCACAGAGTTCCCCTTAATATCCATACCAGACCTGAGGGGCCTGGTAATGGAATTTGGGAGACCCCCACGCATTTTTTTTTCAAAGACTTTCAATGACTTTTATCTGTATTGACGGGAACCAGCAATTCATTACAGCCGCGAGTACTTTTAAATGACTATTATTTTACTTTAGAAATTAAATTTTGCTCTCGAACTGTTATAAACATGGAAAACATGCGCTACTTTACAGGCATACTATAGATACCCCCCAGGTATGATATTTAGGGCCAGTTCACACCGGATGCAGTGCAGTGCGTTTTTTTGATGCATGAAAAACGCAAAGAAAGTTGATCACATTAATGCCAATGGCATAGTTCACACCACTGCAGTCCGTTCCAGTGCGTTTCAGAAAGGAAAAAAAAATTGGTCATGCTGCATTTTTTAGGTACAGAACTGTACTGGACCACAGTAAAACACATCAAAAACGCTACGGAACGTACCAAAAACGCACTGGAATGCACCGGGATGCACCAAAGACGCACTGCAACACACTTGTCCTAAGTGAAAAGAGGGGGAAAAAACACTGGACTGCATCACAAACGCATCAAAAATGCACTGGAATGTGTCAAAAACGCGCATTCAGAAAAGCACCTGGAACGCATCCAGATTGCGTTTCTATGGCGTGAACTAGGGCCAGTTCACACTATAGAAACGCAATCCGGATGCGTTTCAGGTGCTTTTTTGCATGCGTGTTTTTGATGCGTTCCAGTGCATTTTTGGTACGTTTTTGATGCACTCCAGTGCTTTTTTTTCACCCCTCTTTTTTATTAACCATAGATAAGGACAAGTGTGTTCCAGTGCGTTTTTGGTGCTTTCCTGTGCAATCCAGTGCGTTTATGATGCGTTTTGCTGCGTTCCAGTACAGTCCAGTGCAGGTAAAATGCAGCATGTTCTACTTTTTTGTGGTACTGGAACACACACTGGAACAAACACTGCCATTTAGAACCATATAACCAAACTTTCCATGCATTTTTGATGCATAAAAAACGCAATGGACTGCATGTGGTGTAAAATGGCCCTTAAGCAATTTGGCATATTTAAAGGCACTTCTCCTTATTTTGTTTTTGGTGTTGTCCAAATTGGTGACATTGATATATGTCCCCAATTTTAAGGCCAATAACTAGAAGATAAGCCAGCCAAGTGGGGACTAGCAAAATTAACAAGCCAGTTCCCATAGACTGCAATGGTATTTGTTGGTAGGGGGGGGGTGTTTGTCCTATCTTTAATTTTGTATCATGCTGGATGATGTGCTTAATTTTGGACAGGGGGGGGGGGGGGATTATTTTCTGTTAGCTGCATTTGTGTTGTTCTGAGCATGTGTGTGTGTGTTCGGAAAAAAGTACATTTTGGTGTCCTTATCGAGTTTGTAACGCATGTATTTTATTTGTTATGTCTTTGCAAAACAGGTGTTTTTTTTTATTTTGTTGATTGTATTTTTTGGTGTGGGGGAAATGTTCCCCTGAAATAATTTTGATGTTGTTAATGTGTGTCGTTTGTTCACTTTGATTTAATTGTCATTATTTTGCCAAATCTTTCTCAAGATGTTGTGAGTCTGTGACTAATGTTTCAAATTGACCATGTTTTTTATTTTGGCTTCCCTTTGTTTTGTTGACCAATGAAATTTGATGCAACGTTTTTGATGTTTGTTTTGTGTTTTCTTTGCAACAAATGTGACAGCTGATTGGCATGTCAAAACAAAACCGGTGTGATTTGTCTAACCTGGTGCCTTCATGCAAGCATATGCATGTATTGTGTGCTGCCATGGATAGTCACCAGGAAATGAAAAATACAGAGCGGTAAGTATTCCATTTTCCTTTTTACTGCAGTGGTTCTCAGCCTCAGTCCTCAAGTACCCCCAACAGGACATGTTTTGTGAATTTATCTTATCGAGAATTGCTGTCCAAAATACCAAACCATTGACTGTGATTTAAAGCACATGTGCAAGATGAAGGAAAACCTGCAAACATGGCCTGTTGGGGGTACTTGAGAAGCACTGATTTAGAGCACTGCACTTAAAACTAGCTCAAGGCAATACGATTCTAATTGTGGGCATTTTGAGGGAAACCAAGTAAGTGTTAGAACCCGTGCTTGTTTTTTTTTTTTTTAGGTTGGGCTTTGTGTCCCTTTTAGTAATATTGGCTTCACTTCCTGTCACACAGCTAAACAGGAAGTGAAGGTAAAACCCTACCAATCTAACTAGTGTCCACATTAAGCAAATTGCACTCTAGCACTTTGTTGTGTACACCCCAAATCATTGGGTAGTTTGGGGTTTAGTAAAGACAAATCCACTCTGCAGTAAAAGTGTAGCTGCTTAAAATCTGAGGGGAAGCACTGGTGATTGTAACATCCAATCACGTAAAAGCAAAGATGGTGTTTTTTTTGTTTGCTTGCATGTCCCCCTCGGATATCCAGCAAGTGCACTTGTAGTGCAAAGTAGATTTGCCTTTAGTAAATAAACCCCAAAGTCCAAAATACCTAATAATTTGGGGTGTACCCCGCAAAATGCTGGAGTGCAATGTGTGTCCCCAAGGAAAGACATTGGTAGGGATTTGCCCTCACTTCCTTAGTGGCTATGTGACAGGAAGTGAATTATTTGGAAGGATAAAGTGGCCAAATTTGGGAGTTGTCTTCACCCTATCAGGGGTGCAGACATCCCCAAAAACTGTCTAGACTTCTAATCCCTCTGCACTCTATCCCCAAGCAAAAATAAGAAAGGATTTCATTTAGTTTAACTTTGCAAAGACACATTCCTAAGTTGAATTGTGATGCATGTCAATGGCCCATTTAGACCCTCCTTAATCACTTGAGATCAGCGCTATAACTGATCGACGGCCACAGCACGGTCCTCAATTGCGGGGAGTCCTTCGCGCGTACGCTGTGGTCACTGAGACTCGGGTGATGACAGATCTGAGTAAGGGGCCGATCCCTGCCCCTTACCATGTGATCAGCTGTCAGCCAATGACAGCTGATCACGTGATGTAAACAAAAGCTGGGTAATGGTTTTTGTTTTCTCCTTGTGCTGACAGCGTGAGCATAAAAAAAGGCAATCACCGGCTTATGTGCAAGGGACATCGGGCCCGAAGAGGAAGAGGCAATTCTGTGTCATCTGTGACAATCAGTAGCCCCTGCCACTGTCACCTATCAATGCCCACCACTGGTGCCAATCAGTGGCACCTAGCAGTGCTGCCTATCAGTGCCCATCACTGCCAACTATCGTTGCCACCTAGCAGTGCCACTTCTCAATGCCGTCCAGTGCCAGCTAGCAATGCCACCTCTCAGTGCCCACCCTTGCCACCTTATCGGTGCCCATCAGTGCAGTCCATCAGTGCAGTCTCATCAGTGTACATCAATGAAGGAGAAAAATTACCTTTTTTCGAAATATTAACCACTTCCCTACCGCCCACCGTCAAATGACGTCCTTGGCTTTGTGCGGTGACATCTGAATGATGCCTGCAGTTGCAGGCATCATTCAGATATCATTCTTTTCAGCCGGCGATTCTGTGCACGATAAAAACGTTCCGCTGCTTGATCGTTCTTATAGGTGGCGGGAGGGGACGTTCCCCCCTTCCCGCCGCCATCCGGTGCTTCTCCGGGCTCTCCCGTGCCATCTGGGGCTCGGAGAACGAATTGGCCGGCGCTGGATGGGAAGCATAGAGATGACTGGTGACCATCTCTATGCATGTCGGAGGCCCGGGGGGGAACGTCCCCTCCGCCGCCATCCGGTGCTTCTCCGGGCTCTCCCGTGCCATCTGGGGCTCGGAGAACGAATTAGCTGGCGCCGGATGGGAAGCATAGAGAAGCATAGAGATGGTCACCAGTCATCTCTTTGCATGTCGGAGACCCGGGCGCGACGTTATGACATCACGCCGGGTTCCCGTATGTAAACAAAGCCGTGATCTCGGCTGTCAGCATGAGATCGGTGAATTTTTTTGACCGATCTCATGCTTTCCAGCCTGGAGGAGAGATGTGGGGTCTTATTGACCCTGCATCTCTCCATAAAGGGGACCTGTCACAATAGATTCCTATTACAAGGGATGTTTACATTCCTTGTAATAGGAATAAAAGTGATCAAAAAAACAAAAAAGTAAAAAACAAAAAAAAGAATACGAAAAAAAACAAAAACACCCATGTCCCCGGTAGCTCGCGCTCAGAAGCGAACACACACGTAAGTCCCGCCCACATATGTAAATGCCGTTCAAACCACACATGTGAGGTATTGCTGTGTGCGTTAGAACGAGTGCAACAATTCTAGCACTAGACCTCCTCTGTAATGCGAAAATGGTAACGTGTAAAAAAATTTAAAGCATCGCCTAGGGAGATTTTTAAGTACTGAAGTTTGGTGTCATTCCATGAGTGTGTGCAATTTTAAAGCGTGACATGTTAGGTATCTATTTACTCAGCCTAACAACATCTTTCACATTATACAAAAAAATTGGGCTAACTTTACTGTTTTGTATTTTTATTTAATTAATGAAACCATTTTTTTCCAAAAAAAAGGCGTTTGAAAATTTATTGCGCAAATACCGAGCGAGATAAAAATTTGCAATGACCTCCATTTTATTCCCTAGGGTGTCTGCTAAAAAAAACATATATAATGTTTGGGGTTTTGAAGTAATTTTATAGCCATAAATTTATGATTTTTACATGAAGGAGAGAAGTGCCAGAATAGGCCCGGTGCTGAAGTGGTTAAAATAGTAGGATTTTTAAAACAGCTTACCTGTAAAATCCTTTTCTTGGAGTACATCACGGGACACAGAGCAGCATAGTCATTACTATGTGGGTTATATAGAATTACCTTCAGGTGCTGGCACTGGCAACTTCCAAAACAGGAAGTACCCTCCCCTATATAAGCCCCTCCCATCCGGGAGTACCTCAGTTTTGTAGCAAAGCAATACGTGTCACCAAAAGAGGGGTGGGAGCTCTGTGTCCCGTGATGTACTCCAAGAAAAGGATTTTACAGGTAAGCTGTTTTAAAAATCCTACTTTCTTGTTCATACATCACGGGACACAGAGCAGCATAGTCATTACTATGTGGGACGTCCCAAAGCAATGCCACATGAGGGGGGGATACACCATACATAAGCTGGGCGCCATCAGGCATGAGGATCTTTTGCGGCCTGCAACACACTGCGCCCAAAGGCGACATCCTCCTGACTTTTAACGTCCACCTGGTAGAACCTAGTAAACGTGTGTACTGAAGACCATGTTGCGGCCTTACAAATTTGCGCCAGGGAGGCCTGGTGATGCACTGCCCATGAAGTTCCAACTGCTCTCGTGGAGTGCGCCCTAACTTTGAACGGAGGCGGTCTACTTCTCAAGCCATAGGCTTGTATTATGACCTGTCGAATCCACTTGGCTAAAGTAGATTTTGATGCTGCCTGACCCTTTCTGGGGCCTTCCGGCAGAACAAACAAAGAATCCGTTCTACGAATCTGAGCAGTGGCTTTTAGATAAGCTTTAACTGCTCTTACTACATCCAAAGAATGCAATAACTTTTCCTCTACCGAGCTTGGTTTGGGGAAAAAAGAAGGAAGAACCACATCCTGGTTCAAGTGAAACCTCGATACCACCTTAGGAAGAAAGGCTGGGTGAGGACGTAATACTACTCTGTCCTTATGGATGACCAGATATGGCTCTTTACAGGACATGGCGGCTAATTCCAACACTCTTCTAGCCGAGCATATGGCTACTAAAAATATCAATTTCCTGGTGAGTAGAACCAAGGAAATGTGCCGCAAAGGTTCAAATGGCTGCTTCTGCAGAACCGACAGAACCAAATTTAGATCCCATGGGCATATGGGAGCCTTAATCGGTGGAATAATACGAGTCACACCTTGCATAAAGGATTTGACAAGTGAATGCATAGCCAGGGGCCTTTGAAATAGTATTGACAAGGCCGAAACCTGGCCCTTGATAGTACTTAAGGCAAACTTCCTGTCTACAGCCCACTGCAGGATGTCCAGAATTCTGCCTATAACGTACTTACGTGGATGCCATTTTCTGGCCTCGCACCAAGTGATGTACGCCTTCCAAACTCTATAGTAGATCTGCCTGGATACAGGCTTCCTGGCATTGATTATAGATGATACCACAGAGTTAGAGAGACCTCTCTTCTTTAGGATGTGGGATTCAATAGCCAGGCCGTTAAACTTAGAGTTAGTAAGGAAGGGTGGTATATCGGTCCTTGCGAAAGCAGGTCCGGACGACGTGGAAGGGTCCAAGGACTCCCCACAGACATTTTGATGATCTCCGCGTACCAGGCCCTTCGGGGCCACGCTGGAGCCACCAGGATCACCGGCTACTTCTCCAACCTGACTCTGCGAAGGAGTCGAGGCAACAATTGTAGCGGAGGGAATGCATATATCAGTCTGAACTGATCCCAAGGGAACACCAGAGCATCCGAGCCGCAAGCGAGGGGATCCCTTGTCCGGGAGACAAATCTGTCCACCCTTGCGTTGAATCTGGATGCTAGCAGATCTACATCCGGTGTTCCCCACCGCTGACATATTGCTCGGAAGACCTCGGGATGAAGGGACCATTCCCCTGGGCATAACTGTTGGCGACTCAGAAAGTCCGCCTTCCAATTCTCCACCCCTGGAATGAAGACAGCTGATATACATGGGACATGCTTTTCTGCCCATTCCAGGATGTGACTTACTTCCCTCTGGGCTGCACGACTCCTGGTGCCTCCCTGATGATTGATATATGCCACTGCTGTGGCATTGTCTGATTGAATTCTGACAGGGGACCCTTGGAGTCTGGATGTCCAGGCTACTAGGGCGTACCGGGCTGCTCGTATCTCTAAGAGATTGATGGGCAGGGTTTTTACTACATTTGACCATCTGCCCTGGAGAGACCATTGCTCCAGTACTGCCCCCCAGCCTATAAGGCTGGCATCTGTAGTGACCACCTTCCAAGATATCGGGCTGAAGGGTTTTCCCTTCTGGAGATTCTGGGGGATCAACCACCAGCAGAGACTCTTCCGAACGGAAGGGGACAAAGCCATCGGGAAGTCTAGAGCCTGAACTTTTCCGTTCCAGGCTGACAATATGGCCCTTTGTAAATTCCTTGAGTGGAATTGGGCGTACGGTACAGCTTCGAATGATGCTACCATCTTTCCTAGCAGCCTCATGCACAGGCGTATGGACGGCTGTCTTTTTGCACAAAGCAGACGGACCAAGGCCCTCAAAGAGGATACCTTGTCTAGAGGTAAGAAAATCTTCCTCTGGTCTGAATCCAGCCGTAGCCCTAGATATACCAGGTTTTTCACTGGCTGTAGGGCTGACTTGTCCAGGTTGATGACCCAACCGTGAGACTCTAGATACTTGATTGTATCGACAATTACCACTTCTAGCTTAGCAACTGAGTGGTCCATCAACAACAGGTCGTCTAGGTATGCCATTATCGTTATACCCCGTGTTCTTAGATCGGCCAACAGTGGGGCCAGAATTTTTGTGAACACTCGTGGTGCTGTGGCCAGACCGAATGGTAAGGCTCTGAACTGAAAATGGCGCCCTTCTACTGCAAAGCGTAGGAATTTTTGATGACCTGGAAAGATGGGAACATGCAAGTAAGCATCTTTGATGTCGATCGAGGCTAACCATTCCTCCCCTTGTAGGGCAGCGGTGACCGATCGGATCGACTCCATCCGGAAAGACCGGACGTTTAGAAATTTGTTTAGACTCTTTAGGTCCAATATGGGTCTTATGTCCCCGTTTGGCTTCGGGACTGTGAAAAGGTTTGAGTAGAAACCCAACCCCCACTCTTCCATAGGAACCTCCATAATTACTCCTTGGAGCAATAGTTGTTCTAACGCCAATAGGAGAGACCCTCTTTTCAGAGGGTCTCTTGGCATGCCTGACCACATAAAATGGGACGGAGGAGACTCTTTTAACTCCAACTTGTATCCCAGAGTTACTGCGGAGAGCACCCATCTGTCTTTGATCGTCTCCCGCCAGGTCTCTGCGAACAACTGAAGTCTTCCCCCCACCCGTTTGAGTGGGGGCAGCCTTTCATAGGCTTGATTTGGAGGCTGGTTTAGTACCTCTTCGGATCCAGGGCTTTTTATTACCCTGTGGCTGTCCCTGATTTTTACCTCCTGAGTTTGACCGAGGAGGCCGTCGGAACTGCTTAGTAGCAGACGTCGCAGGGATAGGAGAGGTAGTCCTCTTAAAAGATGGACCCCTAGACCTCTTTTTACTCGGTAAGAGAGTACTTTTACCACTGGAAATCTTCTGGATATACTTATCCAGGTCTTCGCCAAAAAGGCGTTCCCCATGAAATGGGAAGCTAACTAAGAGCTTCTTACAGGGAGCTTCAGCAGACCAGTTTTTGAGCCACAGAAGCCTACGCATATGTACCAAAGACAGCGTGAGGCGGGAGGCCTGATGGATAGAATCCTTGATGGCGTCAACCGCAAAGCATAATGCTCTAGGCAGATCAGCCAGAGCCTGGGCCTGCTGGTCTGGCAAATCCCTCAGGACCATTTTCATTTGATCCTTTAAAGCTTGGCAGACCCCAATAGCTGCCACTGCTGGCTGTGTAACAGCCCCTGCTGTGGAAAAAGCAGATTTTAATAAAGATTCCAATTTTTTATCCACTGGATCTTTGAACATTTGAACATTATCTACTGGACATGTCAGTGATTTGTTCACCGAAGAGATGGCTGCATCCACCGTAGGAACATTCCATCTCTGGGTGAACTTTTCCTCCATGGGATAGATCACCGGAAACCTTTTAGGCGGAACAAATAGTTTATCAGGATGTTCCCAGTCCTGGTATATAAGTCCTTCCAATAATGGATGTATTGGAAAGGAGCAATTAACCTGGGGAGCTTTTAGCGACCCCAATGAGGAGACAGCAGTAGTTGATGGTTCAACAAGAGGCATTTTAAATGCAGATCGAACCATGTCAGTTAGGGTCTGGACCCACAATCTTTCAGTCTGCGATGCTGAAAATGGTTCATCTACTGTCGATTCCTCAAAAACAGAGCTAACCTCCTCCTGATCCCCTTCAGGTAGGTCGGTCCCTTCCTGGGACTGTTGCTCTGCCAACAGGCACTCTAATGGAGGTGATGGAGATCTGGCGCGCTTTCTTTCCTGTAGAGAAGAAGCGATCAATGCTGCCAATCTCTGCTCCAATCCCTCCAGAGTTGAGGAAAAAACCTCCTCTGTTATATATGCAGGAGCAGGTGGACTGAGGACAGCCGCAGTACCTGGCACTCCCGGGGGTTCCTTATGGGTATTAACCTCTGATTTCTCAGGGGAGGAGGGTGCAGATGACTGCTCCAGATCCGCAGAGCCCGATGGAGACCCCCTACACTTCCTGAGAGGTATATCTCGGAGTTTTTTAGGCGGCATATTCCTTAGTTCAAAGCTGAGGCATTCCAGCCGCAATACACCCCTTACTGAAATAGTCTAATGCAATTTGCTGCTATGTACATCAGTGGGTGTCTACTAATGCGTCTTTCTGGGGATGCCTGTATCAACCGCCCGCTGTAAGCCCCTATACCATGCTACCAGCTCCTTTTCATGCTCTGTGTCCATAGCAAGCAGCGTGGACTGAGTCCTTTTATTTTGCTGGGACGCCCGCACATGCGCAGAAGCGCTGGGCGCACAGAGCGCGTCATCCGCCAGGCTCCGCCCCCTTTTTTGAAGCTAAACCTTATAAAAGGAAAGCATGTGTGCGCGCGCGTGCACGTGTGCGCTCTTGGCGCCATGTAGGGAGAGGAGCCAGGGTCCCTGTTTCACCAGGACTCGGGGATGGAAGGAAACTACTTGGCAGCATGACAGAGGAATGCAGCTTCCCTGATAGAGAGCTCACTCATCTGCCTGGACTTTCACCATGGAAGGAATAGTCCCAAGAAAAAAGACGTTCCACAGCGGCCTCTAGTGGACAAACACAGGTACCGCACCTTTGTCTTTTTTTTTTTTTTTTTTTTAAACCTCCTTTATGAAAAAACATTTCCAGGTTTACAGTTTTTTTAAAACTTCCCTTATGAAAAAACATTTCTAGGATTTCTTAGGCATATACAGCTATTAGCGGGAATACCCTTTAGGTAACAGGCAGAAAGACATATTAGGCTTGGGGGTCCCCTCAATAGAACCAAGTTCCTGAGGGGCCCCCACTTACCTTTTCCCCGCCGCAGGACTTTGTTTGGTCCACAGAAGCCCAAACTTCACCTCTCACGGCAGGCATTGTACTAGACCTTCAGGGACCGGGTTCCCAAGGATTCCACTCCCCTGGACCTGTATAGCACCCTGCACAGATAGCCTCTTGGTTTTGGGTATGACCAGAGCTCTGGATCCCAGGGTCCAGCCCTCCTAAGAGAGGCATTACAGGCAAAACCCTGCTCTTCTCTGCAAGGCCCGGGTACTGACCGTTTAGCTATGAAGCTTTTTTGGTCGGATCCGGAATAGCTTGCTAAGGCCCAGAGAACCTGTACACAAGCCCAGATGAATACATGTTAACCTTGGCCAACACCTTAGACACTGGCAAAAAACTGAGGTACTCCCGGATGGGAGGGGCTTATATAGGGGAGGGTACTTCCTGTTTTGGAAGTTGCCAGTGCCAGCACCTGAAGGTAATTCTATATAACCCACATAGTAATGACTATGCTGCTCTGTGTCCCGTGATGTATGAACAAGAAATCTTAATTTTTTTTTTTTAACTCTGTCTTTTGTATTTATAGAAAAAAAACCGCAGAGGTGATCAAATAGCACCAAAAGAAAGCTCTATTTGTGTGCAAAAAAATAATACATTTTCATTGGGTTACAGTGTTTTATGAGCGTGCAATTGTCATTCAAAATGCATCAGCGCTGAAATTTGAAAATTGGTCTGGGCAGCAAGGGGATTTAAGTGGCCAGTGCGCAAGTGGTTAATATAAGGCTACATGCACACGGACGTTTTTACAGCCGCTTTTTTGAGCGTTTTTTGCAACTTAAAAACGGCTCTCCATGTTAGCCTATGCTATGGCCTCATGGCCACCATGGCGTAAATGGCATAGGCGTTTTTAGGCCCCATGTACACGGGACGCTGGTGCAAAGTGTTCAGAACTAAGGTTGAAAGCAGCGTTTAGAAAGGTGCGCTTTGTAGCGTTTGCATGCCGCGTTTTACCACATTTGCGTCTATATGCGTTTAGTAAGGGAAACATCATAAGGAGCTGCCCTGAGCTCCAAAAACAGTATTATTAACCATTTCAGCTATTTTTGAGACCAGAGTGAGTATCAGCAGCTGAGAGAGCAGCAGTGTAGTTGTATTTAGCGTGTCACTTGCCACATCACTTGCCACAAGTTGTGGATTGTCCACTTGCCACGTCAGCTGCCCCAAGTTGTGGATTGTCCACAATGCAATGGAAGCAATTTCATATTTTTTGGGGAAATATATATATTTTTTATGGTTTTTTACTCATTTGTCATCATTTTTGAGTTTATCAATGTAAAAAATAGGTCACCTTTAAAACGCTTCTAAACTAAAATGCGGCTAAACACCGGTACCGCGTCTGAAACGTGGAAATCTTTGGCGTCTGAAGGCATTTTTTGGCTTTGTGAAAAACGAGGTTAAACGCAACTGCAGATTTTTTTTTCCAGGCCAAAAGCAGTGTTTTGGATGTAATAGAATTCATTGGACCCGCATCCAAAACGTAAGCACCACGATTTTGCGGCGATTTGCTTCTTTTTTTTTTTTTACCTGTTTATAGCTGGTTGTTAAAGGAAATGTAAAAAAAATAAACATTGCCGGTGTTCTGCCTATCGATATGGTTCCGAGCTCGACTGCGCAGGCGCAATCCGAGGCGACGGAATTCTCCGAGCGTGAACAGCTGTTCGGCGGCTGTAGACGCACTCGCTCCCGATGCTAGCGGAACCAGCTCGACAAGAAAGCGGAGGGGCGGAGACTGGGACACGCTGCTCTATAGGGCAGCATTAAACAAGTTGATGGCCAGGTGACACTCCGCTCTGTACAGCAAGGGGCGGATGAGTGAGTGTACGCTCCGTGCAATGTTAGACGGCAATTATATGTACAACACTCGCCCTATAGAGCGGCGTGTCACAGTGTCCGCCCCCGCTCATGAACATTTTAAAAAATACCGAGCGGCGTGTCACCTGGCCATCAACTTGTTTAATGCCGCCCTAGAGAGCGGCGTGTCCCAGTCTCCGCCCCCGCCGCTTTCTGCGCGGCGTGTATCCTCGGGAGCGAGCGCGTCTACAGCTGACGAACAGCTGTAGATGTTCGTAGATTTCCGTGTGTTCCGAGTGCGCATGCGAAGTCGAGCTCGGAACCATATCGATAGGGGAACTAGGTCGACAAGACACCGGCTCAAAAAAATAATAATCTATAAATAAAACAGCGTGGGGTCCCCCCCCAGGTCCATACCAGGCCTTTGGGTCTAGTATGGATTCAAAGGGGACCCCCCCCACCAAAATGAAAAAAAATATAGCGTGGGGGTCCCCCAAAAATCCACACCAGACCCTTTATCCAAGCACGCAACCTGGCAGACCGCAGGAAAAGAGGGGGGACCGGAGAGCGGCCCCCCTCCCTCTGAACCGTACCAGGCCACATGCCCTCAACATGGGGAGGATGTTCCCATGTTGATGGGGACAAGGGCCTCTTCCCAACAACCCTGGCCGTTGGTTGTCGGGGTCTGTGGGCGGGGGGATTTTCGGAATCCGGGAGCCCCCTTTAATAAGGGGGGACCTCAGATACCGGCCCCCCACCCTATGTGAATGAGTATGGGGTACATCGTACCCCTAACCATTCACCTGGTGGCAAAAAAAGTCAATAAAAAACACAACACAGGTTTTTAAAGTAATTTATTAGGCAGCTCCGGGGGTCTTCTTCCGACTTCGGGGGTCTTTCTGCCGGGTGCCCCGCTATCTTCTTCCAGCTCTTTTGCTAGCGGGGTCCCGGTCTTCATCGCTGTCTTCTTCCCGACTTCGGGGGTCTTTCTGCCGGACGCCCCGCTATCTTCTTCCAGCTCTTTTGCTAGCGGGGGTCCCGGTCTTCATCGCCGTCTTCTTCCGACTTCGGGGGTCTCTTGTTCTGTTCTCCGGTGTCGTCTCCACGCTCTCCGGTTCTTCTCCTGCTCTCCGGTGCCTTCTCCATGATCTGTGGTTCTTTCTGCCTTCTGCCGGGCGCCCCGCTATCTTCTTCCAGCTCTTTTGCTAGCGGGGTCCCGGTCTTCGTCGTCTTCTTCCCTCTTCTCTCCGCCCGATGTTGCCTCGTCGCTGTCTGCCGCTACAATGCTGTGTGGGCGGAGCGCACCCACTTATATTGGCATGGGGCGTGGTCACCGGGTAATGCCACTCTCTAACCCCGCCCCCGTATCACGTCACAGTCCCATCATTCCCCGGGACTGTGACGTAATACGGGGGCGGGGTCAGCGGGTGGCATCACCCGGTGACCACGCCCCATGCCAATATAAGTGGCCAATAAAAGTAGCGGCAGACAGCGACGAGGCAACATCGGGTGGAGAGAAGAGGGAAGAAGACGACGATGAAGACCGGGACCCCGCTAGCAAAAGAGCTGGAAGAAGATAGCGGGGCGCCCGGCAGAAGGCAGAAAGACAAAACAAAAGATCAAGTCTTCTGGACAGCAGCACTCCAATAAAAAGCCTTTATTATGTAAAATCTTCAAAAATCCAAATACAGCACAGCAAGTCACAAAATTCTGGTTAGAGCTGAATAGTTTCACACTTTCTTAGTGTTTAATCATAGCTGCCTAATGCACAAATGATTCCCATGATATACCCCCAAAAAAAAGGTCATATGACCCAACCACAAGTGTAGGTGATTAAGTGCTGACAAGTGTTAATTGAAAATTGATTGCATGCTGACTAACCTGTGTCCAAGAAATAAATGTTTTTTTAAAAAAAGTGTATGGTTTCATTGTACCAACTATTCTAAAAATATATGTACATAATATCCTTGAAAAGGTGTGCAGCAAATTAAATATTTGTGAAAAAACTTGTGATTGATGCAAAAAAGTGATATATATATATATAAAGTTGACCAAGTTGACCAAGAAAGATTGATACATTTATGTGTAAATAACCAGTCCACAACCCTGTGGTATATAGTTATCAATAGTATACGTTGCGCTACAATAGTTGCTCAAATGTGGCAACATTGTTCAAGGTTCATGTAGGGAATAACCTCAAAATTGAAATTAAAAATTAAAAATTAAAAAAGAAGTCAATTCATTTTTTAATAAATATGTAAAAATGGTGAATGGTTATGTCCCATAGAACATTAATGTAAAAAATAGCGCAGGGAGGGATAAGATAAAATCAAAAACTATTATAATGTATCAATGATGGAATCATATAGTGTATATGCATGATGAAAAGATGCTAAGATTAACAGAAAAGGGAAGAAAGGACTTGTAGCCATATATCGCTGATAAAGATGTCCTACTAATATTCCTTTAAGTTGCCAATCTAAAGTGACTATATATCAGTGCCGTATATATTGGATGGATGATAATGAATAGCTCAAACGTGGGAATGTATACATGCATGTAATGGATAAACAAATGTGTCTAAATATGTCTAAACATACACGCATGTGCCCACAATGGTTAATATATGGCCATACGTTGCCAATATATATTATAATAAAATCTAATATAGAAAAAGGAAAAAGAAAATTTGTATGCGATTTAAAGGCAAAATGCAATCAAATTAGATGTGTGGTGTATGGGGATATGTGGTTCTATATGGTCAAGTGCAGAAAGATTGCGATGGAATCAGGTTAATATGACCACATAAACAGCCGTCACTTGCAATGTATCAAATAATATAAAAATATAACACAAAAATCCCCACAAAACATTGATCAGATTGCTAAATGCAAAAGCACATATGGACACAATGGGGCTGATTTACTAATAACAGTGCGCTGCGCTGGTTCTAACCTTAATTGCTGCGCCGGATAACTCCTTCACTGGGCGCAGGAAGCAGCGGCGCACTGTTATAGTAAATAGAAATGTCAGCGGCGCTCTATTGAAAATGAATGGTTCCCTATGGGAGCCCATTGATTTGAATAGAGGTCGCCCGGGAAGTCGGATCCGACTTGCGGGCGACTCGTGTGCCGGCTGACACAGGGACAGCGCGACTTTGCGAGGCGATCTGGACACGACCTGAGCGTGCAGCAGCCGCTCAAGTCGTGTCCTAGAGGCGACTAGCTGGCCGAGAATGTGTCCAGCGCGATGTCATCGCGCTGGTCCTCGGCAGCCTCACTGTCCCATGGTTGGTATGAATCATAAAGGGGAACTCCAGGCCAAATTTTAATGAAAAAACCGGCATGGGTTCCCTTTCAGGAGCATACCAGGCCCTTAGGTCTGGTCTGGATTCTAAGGTGAACCCCCTAAGCCGAAAAACGGCGTGGGGGTCCCCCCAAGATCCAAACCAGACCCTTAGGTCTGGTCTGGATTTTAAGGTGAACCCCTCAAGCCGAAAAACGGCGTGGGGGTCCCCCCAAAATCCAAACCAGACCCTTATCCGAGCACGCAACCTGGCAGGCCGCAGGAGAAAAGGGGGGACGAGAGCGGCCCCCCTCCCTCCTGAACCGTACCAGGCCGCATGCCCTCAACATGGGGGGTTTGGTGCTTCGGGGCAGGGGGGGCGACCTGCGGCCCCCCCACCCCAAAGCACCCTGCCCCCATGTTGATGGGGACAAGGGCCTCTTCCCGACAACCCTGGCCGTTGGTTGTCGGGGTATGCGGGCGGGGGGGTTTTCGGAATCAGGGCGCCCCCTTTAAAAAGGGGGCCCCCAGATGCCGGCCCCCCACCCTATGTGAATGAGTATGGGGTACATCCTACCCCTACCCATTCACCTGGTGGCAAAATAAGTCAATAAAAAAAGACAACACAGGTTTGAAAAGTAATTTATTGGGCAGCTCCGGGGGTCTTTCTGCCGGGCCCCCGCTATCTTCTGCTAGCTCTTTTGCTAGCGGGGGTCCCGGGCTTCCTCGCCGTCTTCTTCCGACTTCGGGGGTCTCTTGTTCTGTTCTCTGGTTCTTCTCCCGCTCTCCGACGCCTTCTCCTCGATCTCCGGTTCTTTCTGCCGGACACCCCGCTATCTTGTGTCAGCTCTTTTGCTAGCGGGGGCCGGTCTTCTACGTCGCCTTCTTCCTTCTTCAGTTCGCCCGATGTTGACTCGCCGCTCTCCACCGCCGCAATGATCTGTCCAAGCAGCGGTGCCACTTTTATTGGCATGGGGCGTGGTCACCGGATGATGCCACCGCTGACCCTGCCCCCGTTTCACGTCACAGTCCCATCATTCCCGAAGACTGTGACATCATACGGGGGCGGGGTCAGCGGTGGAATCATCCGGTGCCCATGCCAGACCTGAAGTGGCACCGCTGCTTGGACAGATCATTGTGGCGGTGGAGAGCGACGAGTCAACATTGGGCGAAGAGAAGAAGGAAGAAGGCGACGTAGAAGACCGGCCCCCGCTAGCAAAAGAGCTGGCACAAGATAGCGGGGCGTCCGGCAGAAAGAACCGGAGATCGAGGAGAAGGCGTCGGAGAGCGGGAGAAGAACCGGAGAACAGAACAAGAGACCCCCGAAGTCGGAAGAAGACGGCGAGGAAGCCCGGGACCCCCGCTAGCAGAAGATAGCGGGGGCCCGGCAGAAAGACCCCCGAAGTCAGAAGAAGACGGCGAGGAAGCCCGGGACCCCCGCTAGCAAAAGAGCTAGCAGAAGATAGCGGGGGCCCGGCAGAAAGACCCCCGAAGTCGGAAGAAGACGGCGAGGAAGCCCGGGACCCCCGCAAGCAAAAGAGCTAGCAGAAGATAGCGGGGGCCCGGCAGAAAGACCCCCGGAGCTGCCCAATAAATTACTTTTCAAACCTGTGTTGTCTTTTTTTATTGACTTATTTTGCCACCAGGTGAATGGGTAGGGGTACGATGTACCCCATACCCATTCACATAGGGTGGGGGGCAGGTATCTGGGGTCCCCCTTATTAAAGGGGGCTCCCGGATTCCGATAAGCCCCCCACCCGCAGACCCGGACAACCAACGGCCAGGGTTGTCGGGAAGAGGCCCTTGTCCCCATCAACATGGGGCAGGGTGCTTTGGGGTGGGGTGGGCCGCAGGTCGCCCCCCTGCCCCGAAGCACCAAACCCCCCATGTTGAGGGCACGCGCCCTGGTACGGTTCAGGAGGGAGGGGGGGCCGCTCTCTCGTCCCCCCTTTTCCCCTGCGGCCTGCCAGGTTGAGTGCTCGGATAAAGGGTCTGGTGTGTATTCTAAGGGGACCCCACGCAATTATTTTTTTTGGCGCGGGGTTCCCCTTAAAATACATGCCAGACCTGAAGGGCCTGGTATGGATTCTGGGGGGACCCCCACGCCATTTTTTTCATTTTTTTGGGGGGTCCCCTTTGAATCCATACTAGACCCAAGGGCCTGGTATGGACCTGGGGGGACCCCCACGCCATTTTTTTTCTTCATTTTTTGGGGGGGTCCCCTTTGAATCCATACTAGACCTAAGGGCCTGGTATGGACCTGGGGGGGGGACCCCACGCTGTTTTTTTTTTGGTTTTGTTTTTTGAACCGTTCTTTTTTTTACATTTCCTTTAACAACCAGCTATAAACAGGTGAAACAAAAAATTGCCGCAAAATTGCGGTACTTGTGTTTTGGATGCGGGTCCATTGAATTCTATTACATCCAAAACACTGTTTTTGTCCTGGCAAAAAAAATCTGCAGTTGCGTTTAAAATCGTTTTTCACAAACCCTCAAAATGCCTTCAAACGCCAAAGATTTCCACGTTTCAGACGCGGTACCAGCGTTTAGCCGCATTTTAGTTTAGAAGCGTTTTTAAAAGGTGACCTTTTTTTTTTACATTGATAAACTCCAAATTTATGGCAAATGAGGAAAAACCATAATATATATATATATAGATATATATATCTATATATATATATATATGAAATTGCTTCCATTGCATTGTGAACAATCCACAACTTGGGGCAGCTGACGTGGCAAGTGGACAATCCACAACTTGTGGCAAGTGATGTGGCAAGTGACACGCTAAATACAACTACACTGCTGCTCTCAGCTGCTCATATCACTCTGGTCTCACTAAATAGCTAAAATCGTAAATAATACTGTTTTTGGAGCTTAGGGCGGCTCCTTATCATATACATGCAAATGTGGTAAAACACGGCATGCAAACGCCACAAAGCGCGCCTTTCTAAACGCCACTTTCAACCTTAGTTCAGAACACTTTGCACCAGCGTCCCGTCTACATGGGGCCTAAAAACGCCTATGCCATTTACAGCTCCAAAACGCCATGGTGGCCATGAGGCCATAGGCTAACATGGAGAGATGTTTTTAAGCTGCAAAAAACGCTCAAACAAGCGGTTGGAAAAACGTCCGTGTGCATGTAGCTTTATATTAACCACTTGCGCACTGCCCAGACCAAGTTTCACATTTCAGCGCTGATGCAATTTTAATGACAATTGCGCGCTCATACAACACTGTAACCCAATGAAAATGTTTTATTTGTTGGCACACAAATAGAGCTTGCTTTTGGTGCTATTTGATCACCTTTGTGTTTTATTTTTAATTTTTTTCTATAAATACAAAAGACCGAGTTTAAAAAAAAAAAATGGATATTTTACCCACTTCAGCACTGGGCCTATTCTGGCACTTCTCTCTTTCATGTAAAAATCATAAATTTATGGCTATAAAATGGAAAATTGTATCATACTTACCAGTAATTTTCCTTTCCTGGTGCCTATCCATGGCAGCATACCTGTGACAAGCTCCGCCTTGGCTCCTCCCTCAGGACTAGTGAATATTATAAAAGAGTTGGTTAGTACAGCCCCAGCATTCTCCATAATATAGAATACCGAGGGTGGGATTGTATGCTGCCATGGAAAGGAAAATTACTGGTAAGTATGATACAATTTTCCATTTTCCTGGTGCCTCCATGGCAGCATACCTGTGACAAATAACTAGCTGAGATGGGTGGGATGATGCTTAGAAGTTTATTTAAAGAAAATATTATTATTATTTAGAGGAAGCAAAGGCTGATTTGATCGCCTGTCTGCCAAACTCCACCGATGAGAGAGCTCCTGAGTCTACTCAGTAATGTTTCAGAAACGTATGTTGGGACGACCAAGTTGCTGCCCTACAGATAGTTTCAATTGACACATTTGCTCTTGCCGCCCAAGAGGCAGAAACCGCCCTAGTGGAGTGCGCCCTGACCATCGAAGGGGTGCCCAGTCCTTTTGCCCTGTACACCTTGTGGATGAGTTTAACGATCCATGAGGCAATTGTTCTTGCTAACGCCTCCTTGCCTTTGTTTTTACCCCAAGGGATTATGAACAACTTGTTAGAGTCCCTGAATGACGCTGTGGCCTGGAGATAGCATTTTAAAGTGGAGGCTATGTCCAGCTCGTGAAGAGAACCTGAGTCTTGTTCTGAAAACGTTGGGAGTGCCCAAGGTTCCGACATGTTCAAGGATGATGCGACTTTGGGGATAAATCCTCGTACTGTTCGGAGTTCCACTCTGTCAGGATAGAATATGACATGATTATGATCCGCTCCTAAAGCTTGGAGCTCTGAAACCCGTCTGCCGGAGGTTATGGCTATCAAGAAGGTTAGCTTCAAGGTTAGATTCAAAAGCGATGCTGAGTCCGAAGGAGCAAAAGGTGGATTGGTTAAGGACTCTAGAATGATAGCAAGGTCCCAGGTGGGAAAAGGCTGTTTAGTTGGCGGTCGGATCTTTTTGACGGCTTTGAAAAATTGGATTATTAATGGATCCTCAGCCCACCTTCTACTGGTTGCTGCTGAAATTGCTGCTACCTGTACCTTTAGCGTACTTAGGGCAAGACCTATGTCCAGGCCTGCCTGAAAAAACTCAAGAATCTGAGAGGATGATGGAGAATCCGGATCGCAGCTTCTGCCAATCATGAAGGCCCTGAACTTGAACCACACCTTATCGTATACACTGTTTGTGGATGGCTTTCTTGCTCTGAGAAGGGTTGCAATAACCTCGTTGGAACACCCTAGGGATTTGAACCTTTGCCTTTCAGCCACCAGATGTGAAGGTTCAACCTGCCAGGTTCTGGATGAGTGTGACGTCCCTGTGACAGGAGGAAAGGTATCAGCGGAATCTTGACCGGAGGCTGGGTACTCTGGTACATTGCTGTGGGAAACCAAGGATGTCTTGGCCAGTATGGTAGGACCACTATTACCGTTGTAGTTTCTATCATGATCCTCGACAGGAGTTTTGGAATGAGAGGCCGTGGAGGGAAGGCATAGGCCAGATTGCATGCACAGGGGGCTGAGAGGGCGTCTACTGCCTCTGCCTGGGGATGAGGAGGCCTCGAGATGAACCTTGGAAACTTGGTGTTGACTGCTGTTGCAAATAGGTCCAGCTCGAGGGGACCCCACTGGTCCACTATCCAGTTGAAAATCTTCGGGTGCAAAGACCATTAGTTGGCATCTACGAACTTGCGGGATAGGAGGTCGGCCCTTGAGTTGAGATGGCCGGGCAGGTAGACTGCCCTTAGGTCTTTTAGATTCCTTTCTGCCCAAAGGATTATGGGTTCCACTTCTCTCAGCAGGGACCTGCTGTGCGTCCCTCCTTGTCGGTGTATATAAGATACCGCAGCATTGTTGTTCATTCGGAGAAGAACAGGTTTCCCTGTGATCTTGAATTCTAGGGCTAGTAATGCAAGGTAGGCTGCCCGAATCTCCAGGATATTTGATACCAGGCCTGTCGCATGAAAGGACCATCTTCCCTGCACTGAGATCTGGTTGCAGTGTGCTCCCCAGCCTGCCGAACTGGCATCGGTGGTAATTGTGATCCAATTGATATGCCCTAATGGACGTGATTTCATCAGCGTGTGCTTCTTCGTCCACCAATGTAGACTCCTGAGCATCAGGGTTGTCAGGTATATGGGTTGGGATAAATACCGTTTGTTCCACAGCCTCAAAAACTCCAGCTGGAAATGTCTCAAATGCCAATGGGCCCAAGGGACCATAGGGATACATGACAACATCCGGCTCAGACAGTTCGAGGCGGTCAGGTAGGATCTCGCACTCACATTCTTCATATGCCGAATAATGGATGTTACCTTCTGAGGCGGGAGCGATACTGTACCATTCTCTGTGTTGAACAGTGCGCCCAGATAAACCATCTCCTGGGTTGGAGAAAGGTGACTCTTCTCCTGGTTTATCTTCCATCCAAATTCTGCAAGCGTTGCCAAAAGAACTTTCCTGTGTTCCACTAATTGGGCTGGATCCTTGGCCAGGAGAAAAAGGTCGTCCAAGTAATGGTATACTCGAAGCCCCCGCTCTCTTAGAGGGGCTATGATGGCAATCAGGGTCTTCGTGAAGACCCTTGGTGATGTGCAAAGGCCAAACGGGAGACTCCGAAATTGAAGATGTACCTGGCCTACTGCAAACCTCAGATATTTCTGGAACGGAGGAAGTATAGGTATATGCAGGTAAGCATCCTGTAAGTCTATTGGCAACATCCAGTCCCCTGGTTGGATAACACGAATGATCGTTTGTAGCGACTCCATTTTGAATTTTTCTAGGAAAATGTAGCGATTTAGTCTTTTCAGGCCTATGACAGGTCTCCAACCTCCGTTTTTCTTGGGGACCAGAAACAGGGTGGAGTAAAAACCTGAAATTTTTTCTGATGGAGGTACTGGAACTACCGCTTGCTGTTCCTGTAAAGAGAGAAGAAATCGCTGTAGTGCTTCTGCTTTTTGAGGGGACTTTGATACCCTTGTCGGAGAGAAGAAGTCTTTGGGGGGTTTGTCTAGAAATGTCCAGAAGTGCCGTATTTGACTGTGGAGATCCCTGCACTTTTGTTCCCAGATCTTCGAGAAGTGTTTGAGTCTGGCCCCTACAGGGATCACTTGGGATGGCTTGGCATCAAAAAGATTTAGCAGGATCCTGTGGGGTAGGCACAGGTCTCTGTCTACGGTTCTTGAGGAAGGTGGACTGCGTGCTCCTCCAATTTGGCCTGAAGCCTCTCCCCTGCTTGGACTGTCTGTAGTCCTTGTTTTTGGAATATTGGAATCTGGATGCGAATGTCCTGGCGCACCTGGGTCGCCTGTCTTGGGGTAACAGGCCCGATTTCCCACCAGTGACGCGGGAGATGGCTTTATCTAGTTTCTCCCCAAACAGGGCTTTTCCATCAAAAGGTATTTTGCACCAATTCTGCTTTGAGGCAATATCTGCCGACCATGGCTTCAGCCACAAGGCCCGTTTGGCCATAACTGTGTAAAGCATTGACCTTGCGGATCATCGAACTGAATCTATAGCGGCCTCACCAACAAAGTCTGCTGAGAGCTTTAATTCATCTAAGGCCTTAATGATGTCCTCCTTTGGGATATCCTGTTGGATTGCCGACTCTATATTATCTATCCAGACATATAGGGCGCTGGACACGGATGTCAGGGCTATCGCAGGTTTACAGGCGTTGCCCGCCATCTGGTAAGCTTTCTTGAGATCGAGATCCATCCTTCTGTCGAGTGGATCCTTAAACGAAGTTGAGTCTTCCATAGGCAGTGTGACGTTCTTCGCTAACCTTACCACGGCTGCATCGACTGCTGGAGGGCCCTCAAGCATTGCCGAGTCGGCCTCTGAGAGGGGGTATAGTTTTCCCAGGCGATTAAGGGAGAATCTTTTCTCTGTCTTTTCCCACACTTCCTCAATTACACCTTTAATCTCGTCCATGAGGGGAAAAAAGGAAACCTGGCGTTTGAGAAAGGGGAAGAACGCCTTAGACTTCTTGACTTCTGTCTCAGTCTCTTCCCAGCCAATCGCTTGTTTTACTGCCTGTACATAGGGCTGGACCATGGCAAAAGCAAAGCCAGAGGCATCTAGATCATCAGAGGAGTCCCCTGAGACGGCATTCTCCTCCTGATGCTTAGAGGAAGAAGCAGGCGTCGGGCGAGAAATTCCGCTTGTGGACGGCCCAGGAATGGCCTCCTCAGCCGTTTGCTCCTGAGAAGGAGATGCCGGTTGTTGTGATGGCATTGTGGCTACCAATTCCGCAAAGGAATCCTTTACTACTTTCTTAAGTAAGTCTGCCACTTGCAGGCCTTCGGACTCTCTGTCCGCTGCATAGTCCCTTAGGCAATCATGACAGATTAGCTTGTGTGGAAGTGGAGTGGCTCCACAGGCCTGACATTTTGGAGATCTAGGTCTTGGGAGCGTGAGTGACTGCGTTTTTTGGCCGATGACTTCCTGCCACTCCCATGTTCTCCACGCCTGGAAGACCTGTCTCTGCTGGGACTAGAGTCATCAGAGTCCTCATGTCGCCTCGAGGTCTTCTTAGACGTCTTCTGGCGTACAGGGCTGAAATACATAAGAGTACCAGCCTCAGTGCACTCTTTTTTTTTTTTTTGTAACATGCGTAAACTTACCTTGACGTAGGTCCTTACCTTAAGTGTAGAGTAGGATCTTGTGTGGGCAGCGAATGGCTCATGTTAGGCGGCTTAGCAGAGGAAGCAGCTAAGAAAAGAACGGGAAAGGGTTAACGGCCGTGTCCTAATCTGGCTTAAGAGGAACAACATGCCTGTGTGTGTGTGTTTTTTTTAATTTATTATGATATAAATATATATATATATATATATATATATATATATATATATTTATATTTATTTATATAAAATATTATTATATATTATTATTTTATTTTAATAAAATTTTTTTTTTTTTTTTTTAGGGGGGGGTTTCCTTGCACGTATGCCTATACTATACTATAATACATTATAATTCTAAACTATTTCCCCCCCCCTTTTTTTTACTTACCTGAAACGACAGGTATTCCTCCCTGGAGCTCTGATCAGAAGATCTCCCTGTGCAGCTTCAGGCATCCCACTGAGGCAGCCAGGGAGCTAAATAGGGATCAGGTGGATGAAGGGAACGCTTCTGCCCTGTAATTTAGGGTTAAGGGCAAGAAACTGACATGTTTCCCTTACTTAAAATGGCCACCGAGGCTTCCGCGCTTACCACGCATGCGTGAACCGGCGGCACTAGGACTCGGACGTCCCGGGCATCGGCGCATGCGCAGAACGCGGCAAAAGACGCCGAAGGTAAATAAGAAAGGCTGGGGTGAGCGCGCCCCTAAGGGGAATGAGGAGGTGATAGAGGGGGAGACAGGGGACATAGAGGAAGCAATAGAAAAATGGCCAGAGGGGAGAGAGGGAGAGGGAAAAAAACAGCTAAAAGGACAAAAGGAGAGAGAAAAAAAAAAAAGAAATGCAGAAATAGCTGCTGCTTCTGTTTGCCATGTGTGAGCTAATGCCTGGAGGATGTGCTGCAGGTAGAGCTCTTAGTTAAGAGACAAACTGCTTGTCCCAAAAGATCCTACAGAAGGGACTCCCAACCTTATAAGCGCGTTTAGCTGCCCAAGAGAAGGGACCGCGTCCGGGAGAGGCTTGAACCCGGACGGATGCTGCCGAATGCAGAAGGTAAGAATGTTCGTTTACCAGAATTCACTGCCATGAGGTATGAGGAAAAAAGGAGAATACTGGGGCTGTACTAACCAACTCTTTTATAATATTCACTAGTCCTGAGGGAGGAGCCAATGCGGAGCTTGTCACAGGTATGCTGCCATGGAGGCACCAGGAAAATTACTTCAAAACACCAAACATTATATTTTTTTTGGAGCAGACACCCTAGGGAATAAGATGACGGTCATTGCAAATTTTTATCTCGCTCGGTATTTGCGTAATAAATTTTCAAACGCCTTTTGTTTGCTAAAAATATTACAAAACAGTAAAGTTACGGCCAATTTTTTGGTATAATGTGAAAGATGTTGTTATGCTGAGTAAATAGATACCTAACACGTCACGCTTTAAAATTGCGCACACACATGGCATGACACCAAATTTCAGTACTTAAAAATCTCCCTAGGCGATGCTTACAAAATTTTTACACGTTACCATTTTGGCATTACATAGGAGGTCTAGTGCTAGAATTGCTGCACTCGTTCTAACGCACGCAGCAATAACTCACATGTGTGGTTTGAACGGCGTTTACATATGTGGGCGGGACTTATGTGTGTGTTCGCTTCTGAGCGCGAGCTACCGGGGACATGGGCGTTTTTTCTTATTTTTATTTAATTTTTTTTTACTTTTTTGTATTTCTTACTCTTTTTTATTTATTTTTTATTTTTTGGGATCACTTTTATTCCTATTACAAGGAATGTAAACATCCCTTGTAATAGGAATGTGTGTGACAGGTCCTCTTTATGGAGAGATGCAGGGTCAATAAGACCCCGCATCTCTCCTCCAGGCTGGAAAGCATGATATTGTTCCAAAAAAATCACCAATCTCATGCTGACAGCCAAGATCACGGCTTGGTTAACATACAGGAACATGGCGTGATTTCATAACGTCGTGCCCGCGCCTCCGATGGTCATAGAGATGACTGATGACCATCTGGTCACCAGTCATCTCCAAATCGTTCTCCGAGACCCAGATGGCACGGGAGAGCCCGGAGAAGCACCGGATGGCGGCAAGAGGGGGGGAACATCCCCTCCCCCCGCCTATAAGAACGATCAAGCGGCGGAACTGCCACTATGATCGTTTTTATTGTGCACAGAATCGCCGGCTGAAAAGAATGATATCTGAATGATGCCTGCAACTGCAGGCATCATTCAGATGTCACCGCCCAAAGCCAAGGATGTCAGTTGATGGTGGGCGGTAGGAAACTGGTTAATATTTTAAAAAAAGGTAATTTTTCTTCTTCATTGATGTACACTGATGGGCACCGATAAGGTGGCAAGGGTGGGCACTGAGAGGTGGCATTGCTATTTGGCACTGGTGGGCAGTGAGAAGTGGCACTGCTAGGTGGCAATGATAGTTGGCAGTGATGGGCACTGATAGGCACTGGCAGCACTGCTAGGTGCCACTGATTGGCACCAGTGGTGGGCATTGATAGGTGGCACTGGCAGGGGCTACTAATTATCACAGATGATGCAGAATTGCCTCTTCCTCTTCGGGCCCCATGTCCCTTGCACATAAGCCGGTGATTGCCTTTTTTTATGCTCACGCTGTCCGCACAAGGAGAAAACAAAAACCATTACCCAGCTTTTGTTTACATCACGTGATCAGCTGTCATTTTCTGACAGCTGATCACATGGTAAAGGGCAGGGATCGGCCCCTTACTCGGATCTGTCATCACCCGAGTCTCAGTGACTCTGTGACCACAGCGCACGCGCACGAAGGGGAGGACGTTTATTGACGGACTCCCGGCAATTGAGGACCATGCTGTGGCCGTCGATCAGTTATAGCACTGATCTCAAGTGATTAAAGAGGGTCAAAATGGGCCATTGACATGCATCACAATTCAACTTAGGAACGAGTCTTTGAAAAGTTAAACTAAATAATTTGGCCACTTTATCCTTCCAAATAATTCACTTCCTGTCACATAGCCACACAGGAAGTGAGGGAAAATCCCTAACAATGTCTTTCCTTGGGGACACACAGGTCAGTCTAAATACTTTCCCCATTATGCACATTGCACTCCAGCATATTGCGGGGTACACCACAAATTATTAGGTAGTTTGGACTGTGGGGTTTATTTACTAAAGGCAAATCTACTTTGCACTACAAGTGCACTTGCTGTATATCTGAGGGGGACATGCAAGCCAAAAAAAAAACATCTTTGCTTTTACATGATTGTAACATCCAATCACCAGTACTTTCCCTCAGATTTTCAGCAGCTACACTTTTACTGCAGAGTGGATTTGTCTTTACTAAACCCCAAACTACCCAATGATTTGGAGTGTACACAACAAAGTGCTAGAGTGCAATTTGCTTAATGGGGACACTAGTTAGATTGATCTGTGTGTCCCCAAGAAAAGCCATTGGTAGGGTTTTACCTTCACTTCCTGTTTAGCTGTGTGACAGGAAGTGAAGCCAATGTTAAGAAAAGGAGACAAAGGCCAAACTACAAAAAAAAAAATTCTAAAAAAAAAAAAAAACACACACGCAGGGGTTCTAACACTTACTTTGTTTCCCTCAAAATGCCCACAATTAGAATTGTATGGCCTTGAGCTATTTTTAAGTGCAGTGCTCTAAATCAGTGCTTCTCAAGTACCCCCAACAGGCCATGTTTGCAGGTTTTCCTTCATCTTGCACATGTGCTTTAAATCACAGTCAATGGTTTTGATTTTTGGACAGCAATTCTCGATAAGCTAAATTCACAAAACATGTCCTGTTGGGGGTACTTCAGGACTGAGGCTGAGAAACACTGCAGTAAAAAAGGAAAATTGAATACTTACCGCTCTGTATTTTTCCTTTCCTGGTGACTTTCCATGGCAGCACACAATACAATCCATGCATATACTACCATGAAGGCACCAGGGTAGACAAATCACACCAGTTTTGTTTTGACATGCCAATCAGCTGTCACATTTGTTGCAAAGAAAACACAAAACAAACATCAAAACTTTCCATCTAATTTTATTGTTCAACAAAACAAAAGGGAAGGCAAAATAAAAAACATGGTCAATTTGAAACAGTTACAGACTCAACATCTTGAGCAATTTTTGGCCAAAAAAATGCAGCAGACAATTAAATCAAAGTGAACAAACAACACACATTAACAACATCAGAATTATTTCAGGGGAACATATCTCCCCCACACCAAAAATATACAATCCACATAAGTTAACCAATCACTTGTTTTGCAAAGACATAAAAAATAAAATACATGTGTTACAAACTCGATAAGGACACCAACATGTACATTTTGCCCCCCACACACTTGCCTCTTCTCAAGGCAAGCGACCGAATGCTCTGTGAGCTTTATATAACATATGTTTGTGTGCTAATGAGGCAATTGAAAACACATGCACAGTCCATGAAACACCCAAAATGCAAGTTCACTCAATGTAGAGACTGAAATTCAAAGTGGACACACCTGTTAAGGATGTCCTTCAATTTCTAACCCATAAAAACACTCTCTGAGTGAGCATGCCCAGAAATATCCAAGCGCTGTTCACACACAAAAAGCACGCCAAAAAAAACGAACTGGCTGGGCATGTGCAGAACAACACCAATGCAGCTAGAAAAAAATAACCCCTCCCCCTGTCCAAAATTAAGCACATCATCCAGCATGCTACAAAATTAGAGATGGGACAATCACCCCTCCCCCCCACCAACAAATCCCATTGCAGTCTATGGGAACTGACTTGTTAATTTTGCTAGTCCCCACTTGGCTGGCTTATCTTCTAGTTAATGGCCTTAAAATGGGGGGACAGGTCCCACCCTAAGGGACATATATCAATGTCACCAATTTGGAAAACACCAAAAACAAAACAAGGAGAAGTGCCTTTAAATATGCCAAATTGCTTAAGGGCCATTTCACACCACATGCAGTGCATTGCGTTTTTTATGCATCCAAAATGCATGGAAAGTTGGTTATATGGTTCTAAATGGCAGTGTTTGTTCCAGTGCGTTCCAGTTCCACAAAAAAAGTAGAATATGCTGCATTTTACCTGCACTGGACTATACTGGAACGCATCAAAACGCATCATAAACGCACTGGAACGCACAGGAACACACCTAAATGCACCAAAAACGCACTGGAACACACTTGTCCTTATCTATGGTTAATAAAAAAGAGGGGTGAAAAAAAAGCACTAGACTGCATCAAAAACTTACCAAAAATGCACTGGAACGCATGAAAAACGTGCATGCAGAAAAGCACCTGGAACGCATCCGGATTGCGTTTCTATGGTGTGAACTGGCCCTAGTTCACACTATAGAAACGCAGTCTGGGTGCGTTCCAGGTGCTTTTCTGCATATGCGTTTTTGACACATTCCAGTGCATTTTTGAGGCGTTTTTGATGCAGTCCAGTATTTTTTTCCCCCTCTTTTCACTTAGGACAAGTGTGTTGCAGTGTGTCTTTGGTGCATTTAGGTGCGTTGCGGTGCATTCCAGTGCATTTTTGGTACGTTCCGTTACGTTTTTGATGTGTTTTACTGGGGTCCAGTACAGTTTTGTACCTAAAAAATGCAGCATGACCAATTATTTTTTGGCTTTCTGAAATGTACTGTGATCAACTTTCTTTGCGTTTTTCAGGCATCAAAAAAACGCACTGCACTGCATCCGGTGTGAACTGGCCCTAAATATCATCCCCGGGGGGTGTCTATAGTATGCCTGTAAAGTAGCACATGTTTTCCATGTTTATAACAGTTGGAGAGCAAAATGACATTTCTAAAGTAAAATAATAGTCATTTAAAAGTCCTTGCGGCTGTAATGAATTGCTGGTTCCCGTCAATACAGATAAAAGTCATTGAAAGTCTTTGCTAACCCAAAAAAAAATGCGTGGGGGTTCCCCCAAATTCCATAATCAGGCCCTTCAGGTCTGGAATGGATATTAAGGGGAACCCCGCTGCAAATTTAAAAAAAAAATAACGTGGGGTTCTCCCCAAATATCCATACCAGGCCCTTCAGATCTGGCATGGATTTTAAGGGGAACTCCACCCCAAATAAAAAAAAAATGGCGTGGAGTCCCCCTAAAAATCCACACCAGACCCTTATCCGAGCACATAACCTGGCCAGCCGCAGGGGAAAAGGGGGGGACGAGAGAGCGGCCCCCCCTCCCTCCTGAACCGTACCAGGCCACATGCCCTCAACATGGGGAGGATGTCCCCATGTTGATGGGGACAAGGGCCTCATCCCCACAACCCTTGCCCGGTGGTTGTGGGGGTCTGCGGGCGGGGGGCTTATCGGAATCTGGAAGACCCCTTTAACAAAGGGGACCCCCATATCCCGCCCCCCCTGTGTGAAATGGTAATGGGGTACAAATGTACCCCTACCATTTCACAAGGAAAGTGTAAAAAATGTAAAAAATGACAAGAGCCGGTTTTTGACAATTCCTTTATTAATGTATTTTCTTTTCTTCCATCTTCTTCTTTTCTCCATTTGGGTTTCTTCCTTCATCTTCATCTTCATCTTCCTTCTTCCTTCTTCCTTCGGTCTTCTCGTCCGCATCTTTCTCCGGCGTCTTCCCTTCTTCTTTCTTCTCCGGCCGCTCCGTTTGAATTGGAGGTTCCCGCTGTGCGACGCTTCAGTTCTTTAGTTCTCCTCTGGGTCCGTTTACACCCAGTGACCCCGTCCCCCTCTGACGCACATGGATTTCATGGGGACTTTCCCCGTGGTGACAGAGGGGGCGGAGCCACTGGGTGTAAGCGGACCAAGTGGAGAACTGAAGCGTCGCACAGCGGGAACCTCCAATTCAAACGGAGTGGCCGGAGAAGAAAGAAGAAGGGAAGACGCCGGAGCAAGATGCCGGACGAGAACACCGAAGGAAGAAGGAAGATGAAGATGAAGATAAAGATGAAGATGGAGGAAGAAACCCGAATAGAGAAAAGAAGAAGATGGAAGAAGAAGAAGATGGAAGAAGAAGGAAGAAGATGGAAGAAAGGAAAAGACATTAATAAAGGAATTGTCTAAAACCGGCTCTTGTCATTTTTTACATTTTTGACACTTTCCTTGTGAAATGGTAGGGGTACATTTGTACCCCATTACCATTTCACACAGGGGGGGGCCGGGATCTGGGGGTCCCCTTTGTTAAAGGGGTCTTCCAGATTCCGATAAGCCCCCCGCCCGCAGACCCCCACAACCACCGGGCAAGGGTTGTGGGGATGAGGCCCTTGTCCCCATCAACATGGGGACATCCTCCCCATGTTGAGGGCATGTGGCCTGGTACGGTTCAGGAGGGAGGGGGGGCCGCTCTCGTTCCCCCCTTTTCCCCTGCGGCCGGCCAGGTTATGTGCTCGGATAAGGGTCTGGTGTGGATTTTTGGGGGAACTCCACGCCATTTTTTTTTACATTTGGGGTGGAATTCCCCTTAAAATCCATGCCAGATCTGAAGGGCCTGGTATGGATATTTGGGGGGAACCCCACGTCATTTTTTTTTCAAATTTGCAGCGGGGTTCCCCTTAATATCCATTCCAGACCTGAAGGGCCTTGTTATGGAATTTGGGGGACCCCCACGCTTTTTTTTTTTTGGTTATCAAAGACTTTCAATGACTTCTCTATATTGCCGGGAGCCGACAATTCATTACAGCCGCGGCTGCTCTTAAATGTTTTTTTTTTCCTTTAGAAATGTCATTTTGCCGGCGCACTGGCAATTTCAGAGCTGCGCCTGTTCAACTTATGCAAATTGACTTAGGTGACTTGACATTTACTAAGATTTTGCCGGCGCAGTGTCCCGGCGCATTTGAACAATTGAAATTCCCGCGCTGAGCTCAAAAAAACCTCCCGCAGCTCGAATCGTACTTGCCGGCGCAGCGGGCTGGTTTTGAAAAAGTTACTTTCACACTCTATTTTGGGCATATTAGTTATTTGGGCAGGTGTCACTATACTTCCTCACATCACCCCATGTCACCCCCAATATTTTCTCACTTCCAGCTTCTTTATATTTAGATTTTAACATGCCCTGCGCCAGGACCATAGTAGCGCACTGAGCACCTCCTCCCGGGCGCAGAAAACACTATAGTAAATGGGAAATAGGGCTGCAATACCGGCGCTAATGTTTTGTAAATACCAAAACAGCCATTGCGCACGCAGATGCGCCAATACTCATGGCGCAAACGTTTGGTAAATCAGCCCCAATATTTCCTCTATATAGTCGTTTGAGACTTCAACTTCATGAAGATGAAAAAGTGTATATTTATACGAGTTGTGATCAATATAAATGCCCGAATGTGTGTGGTTACCTAAGCAACCGAAAAACACACATATACGGGTTCTTGACAACTGTAAATTTCATCAAACAAATCATCCAAAACAATAAAACCAATAGTATAAAACATCTATAAAAATATATAGAGCTCACTCATATAACACAATGACATGATATGATCAACCTCGTATTGATGGGCGATGTGTGCAAAAAATGAGTAGAACTATTCTGTTCCTTAAAGTGGTTGTAAACCCCGGTATACTTTTTCTAATTTCAACATATTATGGTGCTCTATATCTAGCTGATGCTTCTGCAATATCTTATTCCTAAAAACGATGCCCGCAAATAGCTGAAAATACCTTTTTTGTTTCTTGTCATTTGTGTTCATTTCCGGGTATCCAAATCCCCATTGTAACTCCTGTTGTTGGAAGCTAATACCAACGTCACTTCCGCTCTCACTCTGTCCCTGGCTCGAAATCTCGCGCTCTAGTCACATGGGGTAGTACAAGGAAGTGCTTGCAGGTTGATATTAGCGCAAGACTTCTCCTCTGTGTCTGACAGAGGGGAAGTTCACGCATACTAATTAGCCGGAAATGTCATGAATGAAATTCGGCTAGCAATACTAGCCGATTTTCAGGCGGTCATCTGCGCATGCGCGGTGACGTAATTGAAAAATAAAAATGTAATTTTACGACAAAGTATAGCAGTAAGTACAGTGACACAGGCAGCGATCAGCTGCCTGTGTTATGTGTAATTGAATTAGACAATGTTGTTAATGAGGGTTTACAACCACTTTAAAAGTCACTGTGACTATAAAAAAGGAAAGAAAAAGAAAAACTTATGACCCTGAGATCGACTTTGCCAATGACACGATGGCTGCATCCGCATCCGATTCCTCTCCTGAGCGACCTATGAGATCCCCCAACCTGACATGCATACAGAAGAGAAGCAGTTCTGGAAACCCTCCAGGGCGCCACAAGAAAGTAAAGCAAAAAAACAACGCCAGAAAACCAGAAGAGGTGGAAGGAGACATTCACACACCCAAAAGAACCCTGCGAGGCAGGAAGAAGTGAACGGCCTTAATGTTATTAACATCTCAAATAGAACTTTGAATGAAGAAGAGACACGACTTTTATTGAGGGGCCTGAACTTTTGCCCAACAAGGCACTTTGATCTTTTCAGTACGTTATTGGACGTTAATAAATTTTCTCGTAGTCTCACACTGACCTTCCCGTGGGTGAACAGGATACTTCCTCCGGCGACCAGGATACGGGTGAGTCCCTTTCTTCCCCAGTTTTATTTCAAGAGGTGTGTGCTCTTCAGGAGCTTGCAGATTTGGCTTCAGAATCCAGTCCCTGCCCCGTTGACCACACAGACGCCTTTAATAGCATATTGTTTAAACTCAGATCTGATTTTTATCCAGTGGGGTCACGGGGCGGAAATCTTGATCTCTTCCAAAAGATGGTGGAAAGGGACCTCACCCGACTAGCTCGTGATTGCCGCAGAAAAACTGCACCCTCCAATCTGTCCACATCAGAAAGGAAAGCTTTGAAAAATATAGAGATGGACACCAGCATTGTAATCAGGAATGCTGATAAGGGTGGTTTGGTGGTTGTGCTCAATTCTGACACATACAGGGATGAAGCTTTACGTCAGTTGTCGGATTGCACAACCTACCAACCACTCAAAAGTGATCCAACCATCCCATTTTCCACAGAGCTCTCTTTGTTATTGGACAAAGCAGTTCATGTGGGCATTTTTTCAGAGAAAGAAAAATCATTATTCATCCCCGCTAGTCCAGTAATGCCCGTGTTTCACCACCTGCCCAAAATACACAAAGGATTACATCCTTTGTTAGGCAGACCAATCGTGGCAGGGATTGGGTCTCTTAACGAACACCTGGGAGATTGGATTGATGGCCAACTTCAACCTTTGGTCACCAATCTCCCAGGCTACCTACGCGACACGAAACACCTGCCAGTCAAACTCCAGGAGTTTAAGTGGGAGTCACATTTCAGATGGATTACATGCGATGTTACGAGTCTTTACTCTATTATTCCCCAGGACTTAGGTGTACTTGCAGTCTCTGTGTTTCTTAGGGAATCCGGGAAATATTCCCTGGCTCTGCAGGAATTCATCTTGTTGTCTTTGGATTATTTACTTTCACAAAACTTCTTCATGTTCGACGGGGGCTATTATCTCCAGAAATGCGGGGCCTCTATGGGGGCCAAATTTTCACCCTCCCTAGCCAATCTCTATATGGGATTCTGGGAGAGGTCCCGCATTTTTGGACATGATAGCCCCCACCGTCTGGACACGGTCTTTTTTTGTAGATTTATAGATGATCTGCTGTTCGTCACCTCTGAGGGGGACACTGAGTTGGAGGTGTGGCTTGACTTCCTTAATGACAACTCCATGAACTTATGGTTCAAGGGGAAGCTCAGTGCCACCTCCATGGTCTTCCTGGACGTCAACCTATCGGTCGCCCATGGTAGAGTGACCACTAACATTTTTAGGAAACCCACAGCGGGGAATGCACTCCTCAGGGCAGACTCAGGTCACCCCAGCCACACAGTTAGAGGGGTGCCGGTTGGTCAATTTTTAAGACTCCGGTGTCTATGTAGTAGACCTGAGGATTTCACCGTAGAGGCTGCCAATATGACACAAAAGGTTTTTGGACAGAGGTTACCCCCCTAACACCGTTGAGAGGGCGTTAACTGCAAAAGCCACCCCTAGAGAGACACTTCTGCGGGGGCATCACAGCAAATATAAACAGCAGTCTAATACATCATTTAGTAAGGTTCCTGTATTCTCTACTCCTTACAGTTTGGAATTTGGTAGAATTAAACTAACTGTAGAGAAATACCTACCTATCCTGCTGAATGACCCCATCTATGAAGAGATACTCTCCAGGGGCATTAAATCTGTGTCGCAAAGAGCCCCCACTCTAGCGAGTCATCTTTCACTGAGTCTATTTACGAGCAAATCGTCAACGGCCAATTGGCTGCATTTCCAGGGTACGTTCAAATGTGGTGTTAACCATTGCAAATACTGTAAATACATTAAAACAGGCCAGGTGGTACAGTCTAGTACTAACCACAGAACCTTTGACATCAAACAGTTTGTCAATTGCAACACGAGGTTCCTCGTGTATGTCATCAAATGTGAGTCGTGCAACATCCAGTACGTCGGGCGTACTACACGCCGACTAAAGGATAGGTTGTACGACCACTTGTTTGACATACAGAAGGACAGAAACACCAATGTCGCAAGACATTGGGTATCTGTACACCACAAGAACACATCATGCCTTTCCATCCAGGGGATTGAAAAAATCAACAGTCCCATTAGAGGGGGTGACAAGTTCAGAACACTGTCCAGGTGAGAAGTATTTTGGATTTTTTCGTTAGAAACAAGAATACCAGCTGGTTTAAACTTTGAGTGGGATGTATCCCATTATTATGATTAGTTTCTTTTCCTGCACAGTGTCCTGAAAGTCGAGCCACTTTAAAACATCTGGGTTTTTTTTTTTTGCTGCGACCCCCTCGGCATAGCATTATATGGCACTGTGGATTTCCTTTTATTTCACATGCAGCACATGTCATTTTTTGCTGCAAACATAGGAGTTCCTGCTATTACATATGTTTTTTAGGTCTTAAGGATGCCCCAATATTCTTAATATTCTTCATATTCTCTATACACTTCAATATCGTTGCATGTTGACCAGAGGCTTCTCCGGTCATGATGCGTACAACATACACAAAGAATATAGTTGAATAAGAATTAACATATTAGAGTTCTACTGTTCATGAGTTTTTCTTTTTCTTTCCTTTTTTATAGTCACAGTGACTTTTAAGGAACAGAATAGATCTACAAATTTTTTGCACACATCACCCATCAATACGAGGTTGATCATATCATGTCATTGTGTTATATGAGTGAAGTCTATACATTTTTATAGATGTTTTATACTATTGGTTTTATTGTTTTGGATGATTTGTTTGATGAAATTTACAGTTGTCAAGAACCCGTATATGTGTGTTTTTTGGTTGCTTAGGTATCCACACACATTCGGGCATTTATATTGATCACAACTCGTATAAATATACACTTTTTCATCTTCATGAAGTTGAAGTCTCAAACGACTATATATAGGAAATAGTGTCCATATGTGCTTTTGCATTTAGCAATCTGATCAATGTTTTGGGGGGATTTTTGTGTTATATTTTTATATTATTTGATACATTGCAAGTGACGGCTGTTTATGTGGTCATATTAACCTGATTCCATCGCAATCATTCTGCACTTGACGATATAGAACCACATATCCCCATACACCACAGATCTAATTTGATTGCAATTTGCCTTTAAATCGCACACATATTTTATTTTTCCTTTTTCTATATTAGATTTTATTATAATATATATTGGCAACGTATGGCCATATATTAACCAACGTGGGCACATGCGTGTATGTTTAGACATATTTAGACACATTTGTTTATCCATTACATGCATGTATACATTCCCACGTTTGAGCTATTCATTATCATCCATCCAATATATACAGCACTGATATATAGTCACTTTAGATTGGCAACTTAAAGGAATATTAGTAGGACATCTTTATCAGCGATATATGGCTACAAGTCCTTTCTTCCCTTTTCTGTTAATCTTAGCATCTTTTCATCATGCATATACACTACATGATTCCATCATTGATACATTATAATAGTTTTTGATTTTATCTTATCCCTCCCTGCGCTATTTTTTACATTAATGTTCTATGGGACATAACCATTCACCATTTTTACATATTTATTAAAAATTAATTGACTTCTTTTAATTTTTTAATTCAATTTTGAGGTTATTCCCTACATGAACCTTGAACAATGTTGCCACATTTGAGCAACTATTGTAGTGCAACGTATACTATTGATAACTATATACCACAGGGTTGTGGGCTGGTTATTTACACATAAATGTATCAATCTTTCTTGGTCAACTTTCTATATATATATATATATATATATATATATATATATATATATATCTTTCTTACATTACATTATGACACTTTTTGATAAACAAACTGACAATTTACCTTTACATCTTTTACTATTTGTGCGCTATGGATGCATTTGCCTTTGCTTGTGCATCCATCTCAGCACGTTGCACATGCATTATGTAAAGATTTAGGCTGTTCATCCATTGTGTTCCATATATTCACTTTTTTTCCTTGTCAAATTTGTTTATTAAATTTTCAAAATTACAAGCATATATTGTCAATAAACATAATCACTATAAATAGTAGCAGTTAAGGAGAACACAAATTAGATATTTATGTCAAGCTCCAGTGATTTTTGAAGGCAACAACAACAGAAGAGGAGAAAAAAAACAGTAATTTAAGTTTAACATATGTTGACCATTATCTGGAGACTTGCTAAAATATATGCTTAGTGTTGAATTTAGAAATTACAAACCAGATTTAGTAATAATATATAACATGTAAAGTAATATAAGGATTTATAAAGAAAAAATGAAGGGTCATAATTTCTAGACCTCATATAATGTTATTGTAATATATAAGGTTTGTATTGTTTCAAAGGAGCTCTAAAGCTGAAATATACTGATAAATAAAAAACATAAAAAAAAATAAAAAAAAAATGTTGCTACCATTTTTGCATATAATAACAATATATGCTAAGAAAGAAAAAACAACAAAAAAAGAGCTAAAGAGCGAAGATAGAAGAGAGGGAAGGGTAAGAAAAAGAAGAGAAAAAAAATAAAGATAGTAGGTAGAAAAGATAGAAAAGGTCGAAAAGGTCCCCGGGGTATCTTATAATGTTGGTCTGATAATATTAGTATATTAAATAGCTATTAGTAGTTATATTACCAAGGTCTTAATAATGTGATGTCAAAGTTAGGAGGGAAAAAATTAGTCACCCAAGGATTCCAGATTTTTTCTAATTTTCCAATATTATCATTGGTAATGGCTTCCGTTTTTGAGTGGGTCATGGCTTGGTTTATTCTGGTTTTGGTTTCTGAGATCATTAATGTTGGGGTTTTCCACGCTTTGGCGATTGTCTGCTTTGCTGCAGTAGTGATTTGTAGAAGGAGTTTGAATTGAGTGTGGGAAATAGAAGTCAGTTTTAGATTTAGTAGTGCAATTGAAGGGTCAGGTTTGATTGTTTTTTTGAATAAGGTAGAGAGGATAAGAAAAACCTCTTTCCAAAAACATTTTGTAACGGGACAATCCCAAAATATGTGTATGTGTGATCCTAGTTCACCACAGCCACGGAAGCAGAGTGGGGAGTATTGCGGAATATATTTTGCGATTCTGACAGGAACCAAATACCAGCGCAAAAGTACTTTATAATTTGTCTCTAGAGCTATTATATTTTGTGAAGATGATTTTGTTGTGGTCCAAATTTTATCCCAATCGGATGGTTCCAACTGAAGTCCAAGGTCTCTCTCCCATTTTGCCACGTATGATGGTGGGTCTGCAGTAGGCAAAGTAATAAGGTGTTTATATATTATTGATATGAGACCCTTAGAGTGAGGTTCGCGTTTACATATACGTTCAAATTGTGTGAGTTCGTTGAGCTTACTCATATTTTGTATATATGGCATGAATTTTTTTTTGATCTGCAGATATCGGAAAAGTTCTGATTGGGGGAGTTGATGCCTATCACATAGTTCAGGAAATGTTATAAGTGAGGTAGATGTTGATAAATCACAGAGTTGCGTTATGTCAGAGGAGATCCATTTTTTAAATGAATTAGGGAATGTGCAGGCTGGGTAGAATAGTGGGTTTCTAATAAATGATAGAAGGGGAACATGAGGAGATTGTAGTCCTTTGATAAGTTTAAATTTATCCCAGATAGTAACTGTGTGTTTGGTAATCTTATTTTTTATATTTTTATGATCTGAGGGTTTGGACCAAATTAAATTTGTTATAGAAAATGGATCACAGTCAATTGCTTCAATTGCAACCCAGAGTGGGGTTTCGTATTTTGCGTGATATTTGGGGATGCATGCTATTTGAGCTGCATGGTAGTAAGAGGCGAAATTGGGGAATCCTAGTCCACCTTTAAGTTTGGGAAGGTAGAGTGTGTGTTTAGATAAACGATGTTTTAAAGAGCCCCAGATGAACGCTAGTGTTTTGTGTTGAAGATTTCTAAGAAAGTATGCTGGAACTGGAATGGGCAAAACCCGAAATAGATATAGTATCTTGGGTAAAATAGTCATCTTTATTACGTTTATTTTACCAATCCATGAGATTGGTAAAGAAGACCATTGTTTAACCACTTCCCGACCGCGCCATGTACAAAAGACGTCCACAGCGCGGTCGAGTTATCCTGAGTGGACGTCCCAGGGACGTCCTCACAGAATCTTGCTCCCGCGCGCCCCCTGGGGCGCGCTCCAGGATATGACCGTGACCGCCGTGTCCGGAAGACCCGGCGCATCATGGATCACGGTAGATGGCCGCTGATCGCGGCCGTTTACCACGTGATCGCTCCGTCAAATGACGGAGCGATCACTTGTAAACAGACCGGCGTCATAAGATGACGCCGGTTCCTCCCTCCCCTCTCTGTACCGATCGGTACAGTGTGAGAGGAGAGGGGAGGGAGCGGATCATGTCCGCTCCCTCCCCCATGTCAGCTGTGGGCTGGATCTGTGACAATTGCAGTCACAGATCCAGCCATCCATCCATCCCTGCTCAGCCATCCCTGTGCAATACTCTGCCAATACTCTGCAATACACCCTGTGCAATACTCTGCAATACACCCTGTGCAATACTCTGCAATACCCTGTGCAATACTCTGCAATACCCTGTGCAATACTCTGCAATACACCCTGCCAATACTCTGCAATACACCCTGCCAATACTCTGCAATACACCCTGCCAATACTCTGCAATACACCCTGCCAATACTCTGCAATACACCCTGCCAATACTCTGCAATACCCTGTGCAATACTCTGTGCAATACTCTGCAATACCCTGTGCAATACTCTGCAATACCCTGCCCATACTCTGCCCATACTCTGCAATACCCTGTGCAATACCCTGTGCAATACCCTGCCCATACTGTGCAATACCCTGCCCATACTCTGCCCATACTGTGCAATACTCTGCCATATTCCGCAATACCCTGCCATACTCCACAATACCCGGCAATACTCCACAATACCCGGCAATACTCCACAATACCCGGCAATACTCCTCAATACCCTGCAATACTCCGCAATACCCTGCAATACTCCGCAATACCCGGCAATACCCGGCAATACCCCGCAATACCCCGCAATACTCGGCAATAATCGGCAATACCCGGCAATACTCCTCAATACCCGGCAATACTCCTCAATACCCGGCAATACTCCGCAATACCCGGCAATACTCCGCAATACCCGGCAATACTCCGCAATACTCCTCAATACCCTGCAATACTCCGCAATACCCGGCAATACTCCGCAATACCCGGCAATACTCTGCAATAACCACTTCCCGCCCGCCGGCCGTCATATGACGTCCTTAACTTTATGCGGGGATATCTGAATGATGGGAGCAGCTACAGGCATCATTCAGATATTCGCTTTTTCAGCTGGCGATTCCCTGCACCATAAGAATGATCATAGCGGCTGTTCCACCGCTTGATCGCTCTTACGGAAGGTGAGAGGGGATGCCCCCCCCTCCCGCTGCCCTCCGGTGCTTCTACCGACTCACCGCTACGATCAAAGCCAGGATTGTTTTTTTTTTTTTTTTTTTTTTCAGGCTTCCCAGCCTAGAGGTGGGATGTGGGGTCTTATTGATCCCATATCTCACTGTAAAGAGGACCTGTCATGCCATATTCCTATTACAAGGGATGTTTACATTCCTTGTAATAGGAATAAAAGTGATCAAAAAAAAATTTGGGGCGGAAAAACATGTCAAACTAAAATAAATAAAGTAAAATGAACAATAAAATATATATTTTTTTTTTAAAGCGCCCCTGCCCCCGCGAGCTCGCATGCAGAAGTGAACGCATACGTAAGCCCCGCCCACATATGAAAACGGTGTTCAAACCACACATGTGAGGTATCGTTGCGAACGTTAGAGCGAGAGCAATAATTTTGGCCCTAGACCTCCTCTGTAACTCAAAACATGTAACCAGTAAAAATATTTAAAGCGTTGCCTATGGGGATTTTTAAGTAGCGAAGTTTGGCGCCATTCCACGAGCGTGTGCAATTTTGAAGGGTGACATGTTAGGTATCTATTTACTCGGCGTAACTTCATCTTTCACATTATGCAAAAACATTGGGCTAACTTTACTGTTTTTTTTTTCTTTTAGGCACAAAACAGTTTTTTTCCGTAAAAAACGCGTTAGAAAAATTTCTGCGCAAATACCGTGCAAGATAAAAAGTTGCAATGACCACCATTATATTTTTTAAGGTCTTTGCTAAAAAAACATATATAATGTTTTGGGGTTCTATGTAATTTTCTAGCAAACAAATTATGATTTTTACATGTAGGAGAGAAATGTCAGAATTGGCCTGGGTGCTCCAGAACGCCTGATGGTGCTCCCTGCATGTTGGGCCTCTGTATGTGGCCACGTTGTGTAAAAGTCTCACACATGTGGTATCGCCATACTCGGGAGGAATAGCAGAATGTGTTTTGGGGTGTAATTTATGGTATGCATATGCTGTGTGTGAGAAATAACCTGCTAATATGACAATTTTGTGGAAAAAAAAAAGGAAAAAAAATCTTGATTTTTGCAAAGAATTGTGGGAAAAAATGACAACTTCAAAAAACTCACAATGACTCTTTCTAAATACCTTGGAATGTCTTCTTTCCAAAAAGGGGTCATTTGGGGGGTATTTGTACTTTTCTGGCATGTTAGGGTCTCAAGAAATGAGATAGGCCGTCAGTACTTCAGGTGTGATCAATTTTCAGATATTGGCACCATAGCTTGTGGACTCTATAACTTTCACAAAGACCAAATAATATACACCAATTTGTACTTATTTTTACCAAAGATATGTAGCAGTATAAATTTTGGCCAAAATGTATGAAGAAAAAATACTAATTAGCAAAATTTTATAACGGAAACAAAGAAAAATTCATTTTTTTACAAAATTTTCAGTCTTTTTTCTCTTATAGCGCAAAAAATAAAAAACCCAACAGTGATTAAATACCACCAAAAGAAAGCTCTATTTATGTGAAAAAAAGGACAAAAATTTCATATGGGTACAGTGTTGTATGACTGAGTAATTGTCATTCAAAATGTGAGAGCACCGAAAGCTGAAAATTCGTCTGGTTAGGAAGGGGGTTTAAGTGCCCAGTTGTCAAGTGGTTAAGGAGATTGGTAATTTGCTTTAGTAATGGCGGAAAGTTAGCTGAGAAGAATTCAGTTAAATTGTGAGTAAGAGTAATTCCTAGGTAGGTCAGGTGCGATGTAGACCAGGAGAATGGGAGGGAAGTTTGTGCTTGTTGTAAAGTATGGGGAGGTAAGGAGATATTTAAGGCTGTAGATTTTTGAGAGTTGATAATTAGTCCAGATATCTGTGCAAAATGATCTAGCTTACTTATAAGGTTGGGAGCAGAAATATGAGGGGAAGACATAAATATTAGTATATCGTCAGCAAACAAACATAATTTGTGCTGATGACCAGCTAAGTCTATCCCTTTGATTGAAGGGTCAGATCGTATAGCCTGAGCTAGGGGTTCAATAAGTAGGGCAAATAAAAGTGGGGAGAGTGGACAACCCTGACGTGTACCTCTATTTATGTTAAAGCAACCAGATTTATATCCAGCATATTTAATATAGGCTTTGGGATTATTATATAGTGATGAAACCCAGTTAAGAAAGTGAGGACTGAACCCCCATTTTTGTAAAGCAAAATGTAGATAGGGCCATGATACTGTGTCGAATGCTTTTTTAATATCTAACGACAGAAGACACATAGGTATTCGCCGTGTTTTAGCTGCTTGGATTAATAAAGTTGCCCTGCGTACGTTATCAGCTGCTTGGCGAAAAGGAATAAAACCAACTTGGTCTTTATTTATTAATGAACCAATAATATTGTTCAAACGAGTTGCTAGAATTTTCGCTAGTAGTTTGATATCAAGATTAAGCAGGGATATGGGCCTGTAATTAGCACAAGATGAATCATCTGAATGAGGTTTGGGGATCATTGTGATTATTGCTGTTAAGGTTTCAGGACGAAAGGATTGGTTGTTCAGAAGTGAATTGAAAGCATCTGTCAGCAATGGCGCAAGAAGATGAGTACATTTTTTATAATATAGGGCAGAGAAGCCGTCAGGACCCGGGCGTTTATTTGGTTTAAGGGATTTAATGGCTAATTCAACCTCTGCAGATGTAATGGGACTTTCAAGATGTTCATGTTGAGTTAAAGGAATCTTTGGAAGTTTGGTTTGTGAAAAAAATAATTCTGCAGCGGATCGGTCAAAAAATCCCTGATTGTTGTATAAAGATGTAAGGTGTTTGTGGAAGTTTTGTAGGATTTTTTCTGGATTACTGGTGTAAGTATTATGAGGTAATTTTAATCGAATCGGTTTGTATGGGTTGTTTAATTTTTTAAGTGCTCGAGCGAGAAGAGTGCCAGGCTTGTTAGCTTTAATATAAAATTTATGCTTGGATTTGCGTATGGTTTTATCTGCGGATTCAGATAGGAAAAGATCAAGATTTAGGCTAGCTTCATCTAGTTGATTTTTTGTCACAGGGGTAGGATTCGCTTGAAAATTTGTGTGGCAAGTGTTAAATTTTGTTTCTAATATTAGTTGTAGCTTCTTTTTTTCTTTTTTAAGATATGATGCTTGGCGTAAGCAGATTCCTCGAAGGACGGGTTTGTGTGCCTCCCATAATGTTAATGGAGAAATATCAGGGGTTTTATTATTTTTCAGATAGTCTTTTATGGCTATTTCTAAGTCAGTAGAGTGTGATGGATGGGATAGGGTTGAATCATTTATGTACCATGTGGGGTCTTGATGTTTGGGTATGAGGGAAGTGAAAGTAGAAAGTATTGCACAATGATCAGTCCATGTAAAGGGTATTACAGATGATGTGAGCATTTCCGGGGACATACTAATAGAGATTAGTATATGGTCGATACGGGAAAAAGACTTATGTGGATGGGAATAGAAGGAATATTGACATTTCGTGGGATTGATTTCTCGCCAGGAATCTAGCAAGGAATGTTGTTGTAGAAGTCTTTGGAACCTACGAGATTGAGAATTGGAAGTGATAGGAATTGGGGACTTATACAAATAAGGGTATAGAACTTGGTTCGAATCTCCACAGATCAAAAGTGTGCCCATTTTATGGGTCTCTATTACCTGGAACAAATGGGAGAGGAATGCTGTCGGATTTTTATTAGGAGCATAATAGGATACTACTGTGATTAGCGTATCACATAGATGCCCTGTAATAATGAGATAGCGACCTTCTGGGTCTTTGGTTTCTGTCAGAAGAGAGAAGGGTGTAGCTCTATGAAATGCAATTAGCACTCCCCTTCGTTTAGTTTTAGCTGAAGCAGTAAAAACTTGGGGATAAGCTGTACCAAAATATTTAGGTGTCGAGGTTTCAGTGAAATGGGTTTCTTGGAGGCAAATTATATGCGCCTTTGAAGAAGATAATGATCTAAAAACTTTGGTTAGTTTTTGTGGAACATTTAGACCTTGGACATTTAAGGTAAGAATATTTAAAGGAGCCATCATGAAATTTTATAGAAAATATTATAAGACATATCTAAAAACAATTGAAAATCCATACTTACCCCGGGGAGGAGCAAAGAGAAAAGGGAGAGTGGAGACAGAATGTTGAGAAAGAAAGAGAAAATGAGAGTCATTATTAAACAAATAATTAACAAAAAACGTTTAGAATGCAAGAAGGTAAAACGTTGGCGTTCCGAGCATGCAAAAGTGCAAGCTCGGAGGCACAGAGTCTGACCAGGGAGGCTCCTCACACAAAAAGGTGTGGGGAGAGTCCAAAGACAGAAAAATGGAGGGAGCAGTGACAGTTTCTCGGGTCCCTCACGACCAAAAATATATCTAGAGAAGAAAAATATATTATGACACCCAAACTGGGCGGAAGTAAGCAAAAATGAATCAAATATAAGAAAATATTATATGTTCAACATTAGTACATGTAAAATTTTAATCTAACAATTGTGTTTTATGGTTTCACGGGGAGAGTGTTAGATTATAAATTTTGTTGAATTATACAGGTTACCTCTGGGTTGCCAGTTGTAGGAGAGGCAGTAATGTCCTTATTAATTAGGATGAAAAATAAATAAAATATCAATTATTACTAATATATTAGTAATATTTACTTCTATTCAGTAAACAATTTTGTACAAAAATAATATAGAACCCTTGTTGTGGGTAGGAAAGGATTAGGGGAAAGGGGCGGGTAGGAGGGGGTAAAATGTGGGAAGTAGAAGGGATAGAGGGGATAGAGGGGGGTGAGGTGAGGAAGGATAGGATGAGGAGGGAAGGGTGTTATGAGAATATAATTTTTTGGGGGATAATTTAAAACGTCAATTATCCTAGACCAAAAAGGGGATAAAAATTGGAAAAAAAAAAAGTCTTAAAAAAAATATTAAAAAAAATAATAATAATAAAAAAAAAAATAATAATAAAAAATGTAAATTAAAAATATATAAAATTAGACCATAACCTGCTTAAGGGAAGTAAATTCAGGATGGTTAAATGACATTAAGTGTTTAGCATCCAAAAAGTGGATGAAAGATCAAAAATATTGAGTGAATTTCAATTTGATATGCAAAATGCATTCAGTCCATTGAGTCTGGAGTAACTTGGTTTGGAGAGTTGAATCGACCCCTCTTCGATGGGCTTTGTCTGGTTCTGTCATTTTTGATTTTGGATACATTTTGTGGAGAACTGGATGCTGTTCGTCGGCGAGGGCCAGCTGAAGGACTTTCGCAGAGATGAAGTTTTTGTAGGGTGTTCTGTAGTTCATCAGGGGTTTTGCATGAGTACTTGGTGCCTTGATATGTGAAGCGAAGTGAAAAAGGGAACCCCCATTGGTATGGGATCTGATGTTGTTGTAGGTTTTGTAATAAGGGTTTCATCGAGCGCCGTTTAGCGACTGTTATTGGGGAAAGGTCAGCAAAGATCTGATATGGGTGGCCTTGGAAGATGAGGGATTCTTTGTTCCTTGCAGCGACCATGAGCTGCTCTTTGGTGCGAAAGAAATGGAATTTCGCAATTATGTCGCGGGGGGAACCTTCAGATTTGCGTGGTGCTAATGCTCTATGTATTCTGTCTATTTCCAGTCTCTCAATTGGAATTGACCGTGATAACTCTTGAAATAGGGCAGTAATTGTCGATTGTAGATCAATAATAGACTCCGGTATACCTCTAATGCGGAGGTTTGAACGACGTGCGCGATTTTCAAAATCTTCTAAGCGAGTTTGCAGCGAGAAATTTTCATCTTTAAGTGTGTCCAATTCAGTTTCATGAGTCATTACATTCGTTTCTATGTCATCCACTCTGTTTTCTAATTCAGCCGTGCGCTGACCTGAGTCACGGATTTCTTTTGTTAATTTCTCAGTAATATGGTCGGAGGTCTGCTTTAATGCCATCTGTAGCATTTTTTCTATTTGAATTAAAACATTTGGGTGTAAAGAGCCTGTCTGTTGTGGCTGGCAGATGGCGCTGTCCTCACAGTCTGTATCATATAGTTCATGAGGTAACTGCTGCTGCTGCCTGGCAGCATGAGGTGAGATTGTGTGAGGTGATTTAGCCTGTTCCATTTTACTGAGGCCTCTAGATGAATTATCTCTGAGGGGTTTCACCTTATTTTTTCCCCGGACAGCTCCTTTAACCATCTTAAAACGTTCCCAGGGCACTGAGGAAGACCAGGGTAAGCTTTTGAAATAATTACCCTTCCATTCGGGTGTGTATGCTGGCCGTGAAGTCCTGAGAAAAGGGGAGCCTCAGCAGGACATGTCTGTCACAGTGAGCTCCCAGCATGCCCCTCCATATATTCACTTTTATTTAATTTACACATTCCTCACATTTTGCATCAATCACAAGTTTTTTCACAAATATTTAATTTGCTGCACACCCTTTCAAGGATATTATGTACATATATTTTTAGAATAGTTGGTACAATGAAACCATACACTTTTTTTTTAAAAACATTTATTTCTTGGACACAGGTTAGTCAGCATGCAATCAATTTTCAATTAGCACTTGTCAGCACTTAATCACCTACACTTGTGGTTGGGTCATATTACCTTTTTTTTGGGGTATATCATGGGAATCATTTGTGCATTAGGCAACTATGATTAAACACTAAGAAAGTGTGAAACTAGTCAGCTCTAACCAGAATTTTGTGACTTGCTGTGCTGTATTTGGATTTTTGAAGATTTTACATAATAAAGGCTTTTTATTGGAGTGCTGCTGTCCAGAAGACTTGATCTTTTGTTTTGCCTGAAATTGCATTGCCTGCACCCTTGGCTGTTGGGAGGAGATAGTCACCTGGAGGACGTCTACACCTGAGCGGTTTCTGTTTTAGAAGGCAGAAAGAACCGGAGATTGTGGAGAAGGCACTGGAGAGCGGGAGAAGAACCGGAGAGCGCGGAGACGACACTGGAGAACAGAACAAGAGACCCCCGAAGTCGGAAGAAGATGACGATGAAGACCGGGACCCCGCTAGCAAAAGAGCTGGAAGAAGATAGCGGGGTGCCCGGTAGAAAGACCCCCGAAGTCGGAAGAAGATGGCGATGAAGACCGGGACCCCGCTAGCAAAAGAGCTGGAAGAAGATAGAGGGGCGCCCGGCAGAAAGACCCCCGAAGTTGGAAGAAGACCCTGGAGCTGCCTAATAAATTACTTTAAAAACCTGTGTTGTGTTTTTTATTGACTTTTTTTCCACCAGGTGAATGGGTAGGGGTACGATGTACCCCATACTCATTCACATAGGGTGGGGGGCCGTATCTGGAGGCCCCCTTATTAAAGGGGGCTCCCGGATTCTGAAAAGCCCCCCTCCCACAGACCCCGACAACCAACGGCCAGGGTTGTCGGGAAGAGGCCCTCGTCCCCATCAACATGGGGACAATGTGCTTTGGGGTGGGGGAGCGCCCCTGCCCCAAAGCACCCACCCCCCTATGTTGAGGGCATGCGGCCTGGTGCGGTTCAGGAGGGGGGGGGGGCACGCTCGCCCCCCTTTCCTGACCTGCCAGGCTGCATGCTCCGATAAGGGTCTGGTTTGGATTTTGGGGGGACCCCCACACCGTTTTTTGGCGTAGGGGGTTTCCCTTAAAATCAATACCAGACCTAAGGGCCTGGTATGCTCCTGAAGGGGAACCCATGCCATTTTTTTAATTAAAAATTGGCGTGGAGTTCCCCTTCATGATTCATACCAAACACGGGACAGCGAGCGAGAGGCTGCCGAGAACCAGCGCGATGGCATCGCGCTGGAGACATTCTTGGCCAGGTAGTCGCCTCTAGGACACGACTTGAGCGGCTGCTTCACGCTCAAGTCATGTCAAAGTTGCCTCGCAAAGTCGCGCTGTCCCTGTGTCAGCCGGCACACGAGTCGCCCCGCGAGTCGGATCGTCTTCATCCGACTTCCCGGGCGACCTCTATTCAAATCAATGGGCTCCCATAGGGAACCATTAATTTCAATAGAGCGCCGCTCAAATTTTTATTTACTATATCAGTGTGCCGCCGGTTCCTGCGCTCAATTAAGGATTTATCCGGCGCACCTATTAAGGTATGAACCGGCGCAGCGCACTGATTATAGTAAATCACCCCCGCTGTGTTTATTATAGCCATTTTGGATGTTTTGAACATGTTCTTTAAGTCGGATTCTCAAAAGTCTTTTGGTGCGACCAATATACTGAAGGCCGCAGCTACACTCTAAGGCGTACACTGCTGCTTCAGTATTACACCCAATGAATTATTTTATGTCATATTTGGTACCATTACTATTGGATTGAAAGCAGAGCAGGATTTTTGTTGGGTAATTGTCACATATTGTACTGTGAAACTGACTTTTCTACTGGATCAATTTTTATTTTCATCTTTATTGTTTTTTCTCAGTATTCATAGCAATATTTGATGTAATTCATGTATGTTCCTATTTCATCTGTTATTCACAACATACTGTAGCAGTAAATGGTTCCATAGATTTGTGAAAAATCAGTTCAGCGTGCTCAACTGCTGGCTGCAAATTGTAAATATGCAGTATTCATATGCATTATTTTATTCTTTATGGACTAAAAATAAATACATTTTCTGTGCACCAATAAATAAATACATATAGCGGTACCCCCAGTTAAGAGGGCTGCTAGTATAACTTTTGGGCCCCTGTAATGCACCCCGTCAACCCCCGGCAATTTGCTCTGACCTCCCTTGGCACAACTAGTAGGAGATGATAGGATTGTGTAACCTGCAACTCGCGGAGACACAATCCTATAATAGAATACACACACAGCAATAGAGTATAGCTATCTTTACCCGTCTCTTCTGCAAAGTAAATGACACAACACCAGTATACTTAACCTTTGAAGTTTTACTCAGATTGTTAGGTAAGCATATAATCAACAGGATGCATATCATGTGCAGAGCCCTGCAATAAAAGAGTATTTCAAAAGACAAACAGATATACAGTATGGTGCATAAATCTAACGGTCCCCGCTGCAGCTATTTTCCCTCGTGGGCAAAGATGGCGCCCAGCAATGTCTACGCTAAGTCAGGCCTGACTGTACTGTTTAGAAGTTCTGTAGGTGAAAATCTTCGCTAGCCAAAAACGGTGATGCACTTGTTGAAGAAATACTGTAATCCACAGGGTAAAGGGTTTTTTATAACTTGGTGAATTAAGGCAATCTCTAAAGCTGCTCCGATGCACTGTCTCTCCGGGGCGCAGCGCAACACTAATGAAAACTCAGGGTAACAGTTATGGGAGCCTAGAGATCCTATGTAGTTCTCTGAGCAGGTGCTCTCTCACCCAACCGGACCAGTCTGTGTCCGTATCTTCCGCTGCTGTGTCTTGGCACACAGGTCTCACGACATCCAAGTCTTCGGTCCTCCGGGTAACGGTGTAGCTACAGTATCGAGAGATGTCCCTCAGGTTACTCGGTGAGAGCGGAAGGCTCTTTGGAGAAAGGCCCAGGCTTCAGGCCTAGTATCACCACAGACTCGGAAAGGAGTTCCTCTTGCTACATAAATTAAGTAGTCCCCTTTAGTGAAACACATGTTTCTCCTTAATTATTTCATCCAAAACAGGCAGTAGTGCACTCCATTCTTGGTGACTCTGCATGTTTATACCAACCCAGTTTTATACCAACCCAGTTTATACCAAGCAGTTTTGCAGGGCTAGTAGCCTTTGGGAGGAGGTTTAGCACATGTTTTTTTTGGGGCTTTTTTAAAAGTTAAACAAGGTGAAAAGTGTGATAAAAGGACAGCTGCTAACAGATATAAAGTTCAGGACCATCAATATAATGGAGTGCATAAGTTGAGAGGGGGCAAGCAAGCCGCTACTAAGTGTAGTAGCTTTGGCCGGCATTTGTATATAGCATATATGTGTATTTTTATACGTCTTAATTTGTTTCTTGAAGTGACAGTCACTTTAAGAAAACCATATTTTAACTGTAACTTCTGTTTGAGGGGAAATTATTATGCTATAGGAAAGTAAGTCATATTTTACAATGAATGGAAATGTTTCCCAGCCTCATTTAACCTTATTTCCTTGTTTGATTAAAACGTGAATTTATAATTTCTCCTCTCTGTACACACTAGACTAACTCTCAGTTACTTGATATATGTTGGTTTTTTAAAGCCTTTGGTTTATTTAATACATGTGCCTCAGTGAACCTGTAAGTCAGACAGTATGATTGATTCACAGCCATTATCAGCAGTGCATCACAGATTAATGTCCCTGTCAAACTTCTTTTGCCTTCTTCAACACCCCAGTAGAATGACGGTCTAATTTTGGAGCAGATCAGCTAAAATCTGTTGTACACGAGAAGGCCTATTGGGAACTGTAATAGTTCTGTATAAATATTTTACACCTCTGATGACCAAGGATGTGTTTTATTGTCACAATATGGCTAGAAGCAAATTCATTTTTAAGAAATTGTGTTGCAGTTTAGAGATCTTACTTCAGGTCTTATTGTAGATTAAATAGAAGCAGTTTTTGAAGTTACTGATTGTCATAATGCCATCATAGCTTGTGAGACAGGATACATTTCTCAAAAATGTCAAATAGTTGTTTAATAAAATAGTCTATAATATGGCTTTTCATTAAATGTAGGACACAATGATCCAACCCCAGCATTTGCATTTAGGTGATCTGTAAAACGTTTGCCACTCTTAGAAAGTTATGTTAAAGCGGAGTTCCGCAGAAAAAAATAAAATAAAAGTCAGCAGCTACAAAAAGTGTAGCTACTGACTTTTAATAATCAGACAAACCCCTGTCCCACGGTCCAGCGATGCAGGCGTACGAAGCACCGCTCCTCTCCCCCTCCTCTCCATGGCACCGGCATTCTGACTGTGGACGCCCGGCTGTGGCTTCACAGCCAGGCACGCACTGCGCATGCGCAAGCCGTGCTGCGTGCTGTGATTGGCCGGGCAATCTTCTGGTACCTGTGACGTGTCCCAGAAGATTGCAGGGAGGGAGGGGGGAGAGGTTAACTTCCTTCCGCCGCTGAGCCCCGGGAGGAAGTGGGAGCTGGGTGCCTCTAAAAAGAGAGTATCTGCTCCCCCCCCCAAAAAAAGATTACATGCCAAATGTGGCATGTCAGGGGGTCACCATCGCTTAAAGTGGAAATTCCATTTTTGGTTGGAACGTCGCTTTAAAAAAAAATATGTTAAAATTATTTTCCAAGTAAAGTGGATCTCAGCCTGAAAAATGAAGATTTGCTATATTAGAGGGAACATTTAAGAATGTTAATTGTTCCAAGGCAGTTCCCGGAAAGTTTTACCTTTTTAAATTTCATTCCTTCTGTGGCAAGGCACTCCTGTGCCTGTAGCCTCATGGATGTATGTCTGCAGTGTGAGACCATTGAAGGCAATGCTGGCTCTGACTACTAGTCTCATGAGACTAGGTGATGTCCCTGCTGCTCACTGTTTTCCTTTCTGGAAAGGAAACTTTGCCTGGGAACATGTAGTGGAAGGTTCTCCCTTCACCTGCTTAATTCATTCTGTGGATCTGTGCTTCCAACACCTCTTCTGCTGCTTCCTCTAAGATCATTAGGCCTCATGCACACAGGGCATTTTTACAGCTGCTTTTAGCAGGGTCAGATGTTTTGTTTTGCAGCTTAAAAACGCCTCTCCATGTTATTCTATGTGTCCATGCACACACAGGCATTTTGGAGCTGTAAGTGGCATAGGCGTTTTCAAGCGGTAAAAAAAACCCCAGGGCCAGTGTATTCTCAGGACCGGTGTTACAGCTGTAAAAACGTCTGACACTGCTAAAAGCTGCTAAATATGGCTTAACGCTGGATATAGCCGTGTTAAGCCTCATCAAGCATTTTTTTTTTGACATGTCAAAATCAATGGTTCCCTATGAGAGCCCATTGATTTGAATAGAAGTCGCACCACAAGTCATGATCTGACTTGCGGTGCAGCTTGTGCGATGAGGATCTTGAAGGGGAACCCTCGCCAAAATAAAAAAAAACTGGCGTGTTGGGGTGCCGTTACATGGGGTTCCACCAAAGAGCATACAAGACCCTAAAAATCCAAACCAGACCCTTATCTGAGCACGCAGCCCGGTAGGTCAGGCCATACCAGCAGGGCTGTCTTTTCGCATGGGCACACTGGGCAGTTGCCTGGGGGGCCCCACCTGCCCAGCGAGCCCAGCCAAGCATCATTCAGATGTCACAAAGTTTGCTGCGCATTGTGGCAGTGCTGTGCGGTGCCGCTCCCTCACAGAGACAGAGTGCCGTGCGATCAGTCCCGATATCAGTCAGCGACTCAGCGGCGGGCAGTGTGAGTCAGCTGTCACTGTGAAGAACAGAGCCGATGCTTTCTGTGTAGTTACGGCTCTTCACAGGCGGAGTGATATCAAATGCACTCCACCTGTGACAGATACAGGAAGCATTGCATATGAATTGAAAGCCAGGAGTAGGTGTCCAGATTCAGATTATAAGGAAAAACGGGAACAAAAGCCAAGTGTACGCCTCACTAGATATGACGGATCAGAAGAAAAGGTACTTCTTAGTAAAAGTGAAAAGTTTAAGGTGGAAACATTCCTTCCTGTTCTGGACTCTCTAATTCCTGCACTGACAAAACATGCAGAAGCTTATTCATTTTTATTCTCGTGCGTGATTATATAGACAGGGCCCCAGTGCACTGTATTGCCCGGGGGCTTATAATGCTCTTAAGATGGCACTGCATAACAGGCCACATGCCCTCAACATGGGGCGGTGACATCGCAAGGGGTGGGGGCCTCTGGATGACATCACCAGATGGCCCCGTCCCATGGCTATATAAGTAAGGCACACAGCGAACCCAGCATTACAGCGGGAGAGAGCGCTGAGAGAACATTTGAGGGAGAACAGAGGGAGAAGACAATGGAGAGAGGAGACCCGGCAGTGGGAGAAGACAGCGGAATGAGAAGACCCGGCAGCGGGAAAATACATCAGCGGAGAGAGGAGACCTGGCAGCGGGAAAAGACATCTGCAGAGAGAGGAGAACCGGCAGCGAGAGAAGACATCGGCGGAGTGAGGAGAACCGGCAGCGGGAGAAGACATCGGCGGAGTGAGGAGAACCGGCAGCGGGAGAAGACATCGGCGGAGTGAGGAGAACCGGCAGCGGGAGAAGACATCAGCGGAGTGAGGTGAAGAACCGGAGGATGAAGGCATCACTGGAGGGAGAATAAATCGGAAGGAGAGGAGATGCCGGAGCCAGGGCCGATCCTAGATGGGGTGCGAGGGGTGCAGTTCACCCAGGCGCCACAGAGATGGGGGCACTCAAGAGCTAGAGTGCTCCCCTCCCTCCTCCTTGTTGGTATCCATAGGCCGCTCCCCCCAGCCGCTCACCGCCCCCGCTGTTTCCTGCCCAAGCCCGTCCCCCCTCCATCCTCCTGTCAGAGGAGATCGGAGCGGCTGCTCAGAGAGAGACCCGTGCAGTGACGTCGTTGGGGGGCGGGGCGGTTCATGCGGTGCAGTGCATGATATTTGTTCTTCTCACTGTCCCGATCTTCTCTACCTGGGCAGCACGGCTGCACACTGTCTTCTCCTCTCCAGCTGCCGCCCGGGTGGGGTTTGTACAGAGGGTAGGGGTCTGTACTAATGGAGGGGGGATGGTTTGTGGGGGGGTCTGTACTAATGGAAGGGGGTGGTTTGTGCGGGCCAGGGGGGGTCTGTACTAATAGAGGGGGGATGGTTTGTGGGGGGTCTGTACTAATGGGTGGGTGGTTTGTGGGGGGTCTCTACTAATGGAGGGGGGGTGGTTTGTACTAATGGGGGGTGGTTTGTGGGGGGGTCTGTACTAATGGGGGGGTGGTATGTCCTGAGGGGGGTATGTACTAATGGGGGGGTGGTATGTCCTGGGGGGGTCTGTACTAATGGAGGGGGGTGGTTTGTGGGGGGTCTCTACTAATGGAGGGGGTGGTCTGTACTAATGGGGGGGGTTTGTGGGGGGGGTCTGTACTAATGGGGGGTGGTATGTCCTGAGGGGGGTCTGTACTAATGGAGGGGGGTGCTTTGTGGGGGGTCTCTACTAATGGAGGGGGTGGTCTGTACTAATGGGGGGTCTTTACTAATGGGGGGGTGGTTTGTGGGGGGGTCTGTACTAATGGGGGGTGGTTTGTGGGGGGTCCCTACTAATGGAGGGGGGGTGGTTTGTCCTGAGGGGGTGTCTGTACTAATGGAGGGGGGGTGGTTTGTGGGGGTCTCTACTAATGAAGGGGGGGTGTGGTTTGTGGGGGGTCTGTACTAATGGGGGGGTGGTTTGTGGGGGAGTCTGTACTAATGGGGAGGGTGGTTTGTGGGGGGTCTGTACTAATGGGAGGGGGGTTTGTGGGGGGTCCCTACTAATGGAGGGGGGGTGGTTTGTCCTGAGAGGGTGTATGTACTAATGGAGGGGGGGTGGTTTGTGGGGGGTCTCTACTAATGAAGGGGGGTGGTTTGTGGGGGTGTCTGTACTAATTGAGGGAGGTGGTTTGTCCTGAGGGAGGTCTGTACTAATGGAGGGGGGGTGGTTTGTCCTGAGGGGGGTCTGTACTAATGGAGGGGGGATGGTTTGTGGGGGGTCTGTACTAATGTAGGGGGGTGGTCTGTACTAATGCGGAGGGGGTTTGTGGGGGGTCTGTACTAATGGGGGGGGTGGTTTGTGGGGGGTCTGTATTAATGGGAGGGTGGTTTGTGGGGGAGTCTGTACTAATGGGAGGGGGTGGTTTGTGGGGGGTCTGTACTAATGGGGGTGTGGTTTGTGGGGGTCTCTACTAATGGAGGGGGGGTGGTTTGTCCTGAGGGGTGTCTGTACTAATGGAGGGGGTGGTTTGTCCTGGGGGGGTCTGTACTAATTAGGTTTTCCTGTTTTTTCATATTTCCTTCGGGATGTGGTGACTGTCAGACATTTACAATCCTGTGAATATTGGGCTCTTTCTTCTGTACTAATGGAGGGGGGTGGTTTAGGGGGGTGGTTTGTGGGGATGGTTTGTGGGGTGGTGTGTACTAATGAGGGGCGGGTCTGTACTAATGGAGGGGGGTGGTTTGTGGGGGGTCTGTACTAATGGAGGGGTGGCGGTTTGTGAAGGGGTCTGTACTAATGGAGGGCGGTGGTTTGTGAAGGGGTCTGTATTAATGGGGGGTTTGTGGGGGGTCTTTACTATTGGGGAGTGGTTTGTGGGGGGTCTCTACTAATGGAGGTGGGTGGTCTGTACTAATGGGGGGGGTGATTTGTGGGGGGTCTGTACTAATGGGAGTATGGTTTGTGGGAGGGGCTCTACTAATGGAGGGGGGGTGGTTTGTCCTGAGGGGGGTGGTTTGTCCTGGGGGGGTCTGTACTAATGGAGGGGGGTGGTTTGTCCTGAGGGGGGTCTGTACTAATAAAGGGGGGTCTGTATTGAGGGAGGGGTTTATACTTAGTAGGGAGTCTATATTTAATACAGATCTGGACTCAGTGGAGTCACTACGGGCAATTCAGAGTGAGCTGACCCCTGATCAGAGGAACCATTGTTGCTGTATCGCTGAGTCAGGTGAGAGGGCCGATCAGCCATTATCTCCTGTAGTATGTCTGCAGTCTCTGACTATCTTCTGTGCTATGTCTGCAGTCTCTGACCATCTCCTGTGCTACAGTCAGGTCCATAAATATTGAGACATCGACACGATTCTAATCTTTTTGGCTCTATACACCACCACAATGGATTTGAAATGAAACAAACAAGATGAGCTTTAACTGCAGACTTTTAGCTTTAATTTGAGGGTATTTACATCCAAATCAGGTGAACGGTGTAGGAATTACAACAGTTTGTATATGTGCCTCCCACTTTTTAAGAGACCAAAAGTAATGGGACAGATTAACAATCATAAATCAAAGACAAGGAGAGAGGTGCCTCTAAGTGCAATAGTGTAACAAGGTTTTAATAGTAGATACAAATACACTCACATTTAGGTGAATTAACATAGGCGTTTAAAAATGTCAGGATGACAATCATCAGCAGCAGGTCACAGGGGGTTCTCAGCTCTGCGTAGAATGACAGGAGTGTCTCTGAAGATGGAGCGGCCGGCTTCCGGGGACAACGATCCTGTAGTATGTTCAGAGCGAGGCTTGGAGCGCACATGTGGTTAAGCTGCAGAGGGTGACGTCATCAAAAATGGACGCGTTTTGTGAGCGTGCGGACTTGCGGTGTCCTGGCAAGTCGCGCTCTTTTATCAACATGACATAAGGGCAGAAGTGGATAGACGCCTTATATAGGGACAAGGATGAGGAAGTGAGCTGGATGGGGTGGGGCTGGAAGAAGGTGGTGTCCAATTACAGGAGGAGTGGGGGGGTCATGTGATCGGGACGGCCTGGATCACATGACCTGATCACATGATCACATGGCCTGAAAAAAAAAAAAGGCTGCAAATGGGGATAGATCAAGGATAATGGATGGACCGGAAAATAAATATTAATAATAAATGGCATTAATAATAACGGTGTTAGATGGGTATAAGTATGATTGGGACCCGATCGTGAAAAAAAAAAAAAAAAAAATATGAATGTTAAGGGTCACGAAAAAAAAAAATATATATACTAATAATAAAATAGCATTAATATAGGCAGTGCTGCGGGAATAAACGGGGTATAAATAAGAATAATGGGTCACGAAAAAAATAATAAATAATAATAAATATGAATAGAAAGGGTCACAGAAAATATATATATTAATGATAAGTAGCATTAATACAGGCAATGCTGCAGGAATAGGCAGGTAGACAAATGGCGAAGTATGTCTCCTTATAAATAATATAATATATGGAACATGTTACATGTATATAGAAAATATCCAAAAGGTGCTGATGATGGCAACTGTATATATCCAATTGATAATATTAGTATGAAGTTTAATAAGTAATATGAAATTTAACCTGTCATTCTACGCAGAGCTGAGAACCCCCTGTGATCTGCTGCTGATGATTGTCATCCTGACATTTTTAAACGCCTATGTTAATTCACCTAAATGTGAGTGTATTTGTATCTACTATTAAAACCTTGTTACACGATTGCACTTAGAGGCGCCTCTCTCCTTGTCTTCCAGTTACCCCTGAACATGGTTTCTGTTCATCTATGATGGCTGCCCTGTGCACAGTGGATCCCATTTATCCCTGCTCCACCCATATACACCGCAGTGTGTAAACAGACTCCTAAGGACTTCCTTTAAGACTGTCTATATATATATATATATATATATACATATGTTGTATGGTATTTTTTTCTTTATATATATATATATATATATATATATATATATATATATATAATTATTATTATTATTTTTTTTCATATTGATTACTTTGGGTAATACATGTTTCTGTGGATATTGTGCGCCACCACTTGTCTATACAATCATAAATCAAACTTTCACTTTTTAATACTTGGTTGCAAATCCTTTGCAGTCAATTACAGCCTGAAGGCTGGAACGCATAGACATCACCAGACGCTGGGTTTCATCCCTGGTGATGCTCTGCCAGGCCTCTACTGCAACTGTCTTCAGTTCCTGCTTGTTCTTGGGGCATTTTCCCTTCAGTTTTGTCTTCAGCAAGTGAAATGCATCAGTGGCGTCACTAGGGTTACTGTCACCCGGTGCGAAAAAAAATGGTGTCACCCCCCACCAACTATAGTCCCCCCTCAGTACAGACCCCCCTCCACTAACTACAGACCCCCCTCCCGCAGTATAGATCCCCCTCCCTCAGTACAGACCATCCCACTAAGTACAGACCCCCCTCCATCAATTTAGACCCCCTCCCTCAGTATAAACCTCCCCCCTCAGTACAAACACCCCCACCTCAGTGCAGACCGCTCCAGCAGTACAGACACCCCCTCAGTTACAGACATCCCCCTCAGTTACAGACATCCCCCTCAGTTACAGACATCCCCCTCAGTTACAGACATCCCCCTCTGTTACAGACATCCCCCTCTGTTACAGACATCCCCCTCTGTTACAGACACCCCCAGTGCAGACATCCCCCAGTTACAGACCCCCCCAGTGCAGACCCCCCTCAGTTACAGACCCCCAGTGCAGACCTTCCTTAGTGTAGCGGGGTTCCTTTAAATGCTCTCGAACTACTGTTCCCAGAACCCCACTGGTTCCCAGGATGTTTTGCTTCTGCCCCAGAGACTCATGGGTGGGGATATATAAGGAAGGGGCGAGGCCTGGCTCGGCCTCTTTGGACATGGGACGGCAGAGACTGATACACCTGTGCGGACCTGTGCTGGGTAAGGCCTGAAGCCTGGGGCCTTCCGCAGCCGACCAAAGAGCCTTCCACCCCACTGCGAGCCTGGGTGGCATCCGACATCTCTACTTACAGCCTAGATTGGATCAGGGACCCGATCGCAGCAACCGCTGTGGGCGAGTGAAGTCACAGCCGGTGGAAGTCCCGGACGGAGATCGTGTCCGGCGGGTGAGCGAGCGTAAGCTCATTCCCTAACCTGTTTGCTAGTACTGTGCCTATAAACTGCCGAGGCCTACTACCTCATGTTAAAGATTCTCACTGGAGATCCACAGCAGGACTGATCCAGAGGATCTCCAGTGAAGTGTTGTCAGTTATCAACTTTCCCTTTTCCTGGATTAAAATTGTTGTTTATTCTTAAGTGCACCACCTCTACAGATGCCGGTGAAGAATCCATCATTCATACAGGACTGAGTTCTAGAATTAGGAATCAGGCCTGATTCATTTGGGACCTAGTTTAGTTATTGCGCCACAGGGCACCTAGTTAACAGTTGCCCCACGTGGCGTCTCCTTATCCACACCCCCCCCCTTCTCCATGGTGTAGTGTGACTGATATTGTAATATTGCAGGGCTCTGTGAATATTCTAATGGTCAAGATGTTATCACTGTTCATTCCCTTTGCATAGCTGAAAGTAAAATCTGTTATTCCTTTATAACTACTCCGTGTCTGAGCCTCTCATAAAGTATAAGTATTAAATGTGTATACCCCTAGACTAACTGTGCCAGAAAGGGTCGAGTAGATTGCCGGGGGTTGGCGGAGCTGTACTCAGGGCCCAGACCAAATCTGCGGCCCTCTTAGTTGAGGGTAACGCTACACGTGGGGGTTCTCGTCCGGGATCCTGATAGAGCAGAAAACCCGCCAAGAGGTACGGCATGGATCCGAAAGACATCAGAACGTGGTGTGGAGTAGCTAAGACAGATCCAAGCCAGTCAGTGGTCATTAACATGCCCGGTCAGGAATGGTCGACCGAGACGGTGGAAGGATTAATGAAGTCAGTGACCCCAGATGGTACACCGTGGGTGATGGGAACAAAGTTAGACCCAGACACCTCACACCAGTATGCACTAGTGGAGTATTCAGATGGGAAGCCAGAAGTTTGCAAGCGCAAATATACGCAGACGTCGGATAACAGATCTTATAGTCTGGCGCATGCTATTAAGAAGGAGCCACCCCTAATGGGACCACCGCAGACTGCGGCCCGTACCTCACCAGAGAGGAGAGATGGAGCGACACCTCCGGTGACGCCTGCACCTGCCACGGCCATATCACCCGAACTGATAAAGGCGTTAGGGGACCTACTAACAAACTGTTAGAAGGCAAGCACGGTGCACGTAGAGACTAGCTACCGGAGACTAAAGGCATTCTCGGGGAAGCTTCCCGTCCCTGCGGGGGAGGAAGATTTTGACACTTGGGTGGAACAGGCATTACAGGCAGTAGAGGCATGGGAGGTGCCTGAGGCACAGAAGAGACAGCGAGTCTTGGAAAGTCTAAAAGGTGCTGCGGCAGAAGCGGTAAAGAGCTTCCGGTTTGGAAATGAAAACTGTACAGCTCAAGATTGCCTGGCCATGCTGCAGGAAGAGTTTGGTCAGCTGGAGAAGGTGTCAGAGATGATCTATCAATTTGAACACACTCTCCAGCAGCCGAATGAGAAACTGTCAGAATATGTTAGAAGGCTGAACAGGCAGTTATGCAAGATTGTACTGAAGAAGGGAATGCTGCCCAAAGATGCAGATGAAGCACGCATGAAGCAGATCATGAGGGGAGCGCGGCGCTCAGACCCAGTCTGGCTGCACCTGAAAACCTCAGGAGGAGGAATGTCACTAACCTACTCTGATCTAATAAAAATTATTAGGGACGAAGAGGCGCTGCAGGAAGATCAGCAGGTGGCCAAGGCGAATGTCACACCTGTACCAGTGTTGGTCCATTCGGTCAAGAGCCCGGAAAGAGATGCGGAGGTTGACACTTTGAAATCGCAAATGGCCCAAGTGTTGGAGATGCTGACCTCTTTGATGGAGAAAGATCAAAGAAGACCAGAGAAACCAAGCCCAAGAAAGGAGTTGTTTCTGAACACCTCAGCACCGGCCTCCCTACAGGACCGAGAAGAGGTGATTTGCTATAACTGCGGAGGGAGTGGCCACTTTGCTAACGTATGCTCCAGCCCAAAGAAGAAGAGAACAGATAATTGCAAGCCAGCGGGAAACTCCAAAGGGCCCCGGTGAAGGAGTCAACCGGGTGCCCATCATCTTCAGTGCGCTCCAAACTGAAAAAAAAGGCCAAGAATGGAGGAGACAAAACTCCTAGGAGGAGGTATAGTACCCCCCCACCAAGATGTACCCCAGAGGGAGGGGGCAAGACCCCTCAGTGGAAATACAGCACCCCGAAGAAGGAACATCCACCTAAGAGGAACAATAACATCCCTCAGCGGGTTTGTGCCCCCATTGAGAGGGAGAAGGTCAATGCATGCCAGGCTCAGGGAAAATTAAAGTCTAAAAGGAGCAGGGCAAGGAAAAGCCCAAAGAAGAAGGTGACCCCAGTCCGGCCATACCCAGAGGAACTGGTGGGCCCGTCTCCTACTGTGCCCATTCAAGTGGAAGGAGTCTATACTAAAGCTCTTCTGGACACCGGAGCACAGATGACTTTACTATACCAGGACTTCTATGATAGGCACTTGAGTCATCTGCCTATCCAGAAGATAGAAGAGCTGGAGATATGGGGACTTGGAACCCAGAGTTTCCCTTATGATGGGTACCTGCCCATAAAGATGACTTTCGACCCATCCGTGGCTGGGAAGGCTGAAGTGTTTGACACCCTGGCAGTGGTGTGTCCTCGGCCGCCTGGAGCCAGCAAGATTTCCCTGATCATTGGGACAAACACGGATCTAGTCAGGAGACTCCTGACCCCTCTAGTGAAAGAGAGAAACCATTCAGCCACCAAAATCCATCCCATGCTAAAGACGGCCTACCAACGACTGGTCTTAGAGCAGAAGACCCCGGGAGAGGGGATAGGGAAGGTGTGGAGACTTGGCAGAGAAGGAGTAGTGCTACAGCCCGGAGAAGTAACCTGTCTTAGGGCCACTGTGAAGCTTACGTGGGAACAACCTGGCCCCTTTGTCATGCTGGAATCCGACCCAAGGGAAGAGTCCTCAGGCCTGGAAGTGATACCAGAAGTGATTCCGTTCAAGGCCCTGAAGAAGGCCCATGGCAGAGTTTCGGTGAGTGTTAGGAACACTACGGGAGGGCCCATGGAGATTCCTGCCAGAGTGTTGCTGGGCCAGGTGAGCCCTGCTGCCCCGGTCACTTGGTCCGAAGTCAAGGGGGCGGGTGACGGAGGAGATGTTTGGGAGAAGCTGTCCGTGGAAAACCCGAACCTACCCAGGGCTTGGAAAGAAAGAGCCAAGGCCCAGCTGACCAGATGGGAGAAGATCTTTTCCGAAGATGAATTCGATGTGGGGTGTGCAAGAAGTGCCACCCATCGGATCCGCCTCCAAGAAGATAAGCCCTTCCGAGAGAGGGTCAGGCGGGTCCCCCTGGCAGATCTGGAGGATCTGAGGGAACAACTTGCAGAACTAAAGAAGACTGGTGTGATCCGGGAGTCTAGAAGCCCCTATGCCTCCCCAATCATGGTGGTCAGAAAGAAGAATGGATCGTTGAGGCTTTGTATCGATTACAGGACTCTCAACAGGAGAACCATCCCTGACCAATACACCACGCCAAGGATAGAAGATGCCTTACAAAGTTTGTCTGGAGCCAAATGGTTCAGTGTGATGGACCTCAAGAGTGGGTACTATCAAATCCCTATGCACCCAGAAGACAAGGAGAAGACAGCCTTCATAACCCCGGTGGGATTCTTCGAATTCAATAGGATGCCTCAGGGTCTGTCTGGAGCTCCTGCTACTTTTCAACGCCTTATGGAGAAGACTGTTGGAGACATGAATCTTATAGAAGTCCTTGTGTACTTGGACGATGTCATTGTCTTCGGGAGAACCTTGGAAGAACATGAAGCCAGGCTGGAGAAAGTATTGAGAAGACTCAGCGAAGAGGGACTTAAGCTTTCCCCTGAGAAGTGTCGGTTCTACCAGTCTTCTGTGAACTATCTGGGGCACATAGTGTCTGAAGAAGGGGTGGCCACAGATCCTGAGAAGTTGGAAGCAGTCACCTCCTGGCCACGACTCACCACAGTAACAGAGCTCAGATCCTTCCTGGGGTTCTGCTCCTATTATAGGAGGTTTGTGGAGGGGTTTGCTCGGATTGCCCGCCCGTTGAATGAATTGCTAAAGGCAGAAGGGGAAGAGGATGACTCAGGGCCCCGGAGGCCTGGTGAGTCAGTTCAAGATCAGTGGAACCCAAGGTGTGAAGAGGCCTTCCAGGCCCTGAAGAGGAGCTTAACCACTGCCCCAGTCCTGGCCTACGCCGACCCTAACAGACCTTATGAATTACATGTGGATGCCAGCCATGAGGGTCTAGGCAGGGTGCTCTACCAAGAACATGAAGGACAACTGCGACCAGTGGCCTATGTGAGCAGGAGCCTGACCCCCTCAGAAAAGAACTACCCCACTCATAAGCTGGAATTCCTGGCCCTCAAATGGGCGGTAGTAGACAAGCTAAAAGACTACCTGTATGGGGCAGAGTTTACTGTGAAGACAGATAACAACCCCCTGACCTACCTCTTCACCACCGCAAAACTAGATGCCACCGGACACAGGTGGTTGGCCGCATTGTCTGGATTCAACTTCAGTCTGAAGTACAGACCAGGAGCTGGAAATAGGGATGCAGATGCCCTGTCCCGGAGGTCTCATGCCACGACAAATGACTGGGAAGATTGGACCCAAGTGGCACCGGACGGGGTGCTGGCCCTTTGTCAAGGGGCTGAATTCCAAGCCAGAGGAGGCTTCAGAGCAGAAGAAATAGGGGCTACCATGGTAGGAGTCCCCAAACACTATTGTGGAGTAACTCAACGGGAGGAAGACAACCTACCGAGACTGTCCAAGAAGGAGTTGAGGTGTGACCAATTGGAAGACCCCATGGGGAGATTGGTCCTTGAAGCCCTGGAGAATCAGGATCCCAACAAACTCCTACATCACCCCTCAAAGGAGGCTCGCCTGTTGAGGAAGGAATTGGACAGGCTGCAGGTGCATCAGGGAGTGGTCTACCGAAGGGGCCCCTCTGATGACTCAGAAGATAAGTGGCAGTTATTCCTTCCAGAGAAGCACCGAGAGACTGTACTAATTGCCCTGCATGACCATCATGGTCACCTAGGGGCAGAAAGGACCTTCCAGCTTGTCAGAAATCGGTTCTATTGGCCCTGCATGAGGGCAGAAGTAGAGGAGTATTGCCATTCCTGTGCACGATGCATTCAGAGAAAGACCCTACCCCATCAAGCTGCCCCAATGGGCCACTTACAGAGTCAAGGCCCAATGGATCTGGTATGCATTGACTTTCTCTGCCTCGAACCCGACCTGAGTGGATTGGGGAATGTTCTGGTAATAACCGACCATATCACCCGCTATGCTCAAGCTTTCCCAACCAAAGACCAGAAGGCATCCACCGTGGCCAAGATACTTATGGAGAAATATTTTGTCCATTACGGACTACCACAGAGACTCCACTCAGATCAAGGAAGGGACTTTGAGAGTCGGTTGATCCGAAGACTTTTGGATTCATTGGGAATAAAGAAGACCAGAACCACGCCTTACCACCCACAAGGAGATGCTCAGCCGGAGAGATTTAACCGGACCCTGCTCAACATGTTGGGAACCTTAGAAACAGAGAAGAAGCAACACTGGAGTCAACACATATCAGCCCTAGTACATGCCTATAACTGTACCACAAGTGACGCCATTGGCTACTCCCCTTATCGACTTATGTTTGGGAGAGAAGCAAGGCTACCCGTGGACTTGGCCTTTGGCACTTCTTTAAACAATACCTCAGCTACATCCCACAAGGGATACGTGGACAGACTTAGACGTAGCTTGCAGGTGGCCTATGAACAAGCCCAGGCGGCTTCGGATCAAAGGGGAGCCCGCAACAAGAGAAATTTCGATCTAAAGGTTCGAGTGCAAGATCTGCAGCTCGGGGACCGAGTACTGCTACGCAATCTGGGGGTCCCTGGAAAACACAAGCTTGCCGACAGATGGAGATCTGAACCCTATGTCGTCTGTAGGAAGTTGCCCGGTTTGCCTGTCTACAAACTAAAGCCAGAAGGAAAGGTGGGTCCACTGAAGACGTGGCATCGAACCACCTGCTCCCACTGGCTGAAGCAGTCAGAATACCTCCTGTGAGAGACTCCCCTGAACCGGCCTCTATCCTGGATACTCCTAGGCCGAGCACTCGGTCCCAGACCTCTCGAGCTGAAGATGGGGAGGCCTCTCAATTGAGTACAGATTAAGGTGGAGAACTGGACTGGCTGTGGCCTCCCTCGACTCTGGGAACGTCCGCCATAGATCTCCCAAATGGAGGGGATACCCCAGATGCAACGCTGAATCCGGAGGCTACTGAATTCATACCCTTCAGTCCCTCAGCTGATTACTGGGAAGATGTTCCTGACACTTGCGCAGAGGAGGACCCTAGAGATTCCATACGTCAGTCGACTTCTGAATCAGAGGTTCCAGAACCAGCAATGTTACCTGAACTTACTCCTGAAGAAGAGCCTGTGGTGCCAGAGTCAGAAGTACCAAGAGAGCAGAGGGCTCGCAGAGTCATCAGGCCTCCCAAGAAACTAACTTACCCCCAAATGGGGACGAGCTCAGAGGACTCTGTTGTAACGGCTAGGAGAAGTGTTGAGCAACCTGATCCCTCCACTGTCCATTTGGTGGAGGGCAACCCCAGCTCACTCTCTGGCACAGTTAGGCAGGCCACTCATGGTAGTGTGACCTGTGGGCAAGAGAGTTCCATCCCAAAGTTTTGGTGGGAATTCCCTATGCCAACATCATACTCGACACTGTCCAAAATGGTAAACAGTATTTGTTGAAGTTTATCTTTGGGGACCAAAGAGTTTAAGTGGGGGGAGTGTGTAGCGGGGTTCCTTTAAATGCTCTCGAACTACTGTTCCCAGAACCCCACTGGTTCCCAGGATGTTTTGCTTCTGCCCCAGAGACTCATGGGTGGGGATATATAAGGAAGGGGCGAGGCCTGGCTCGGCCTCTTTGGACACGGGACGGCAGAGACTGATACACCTGTGCGGACCTGTGCTGGGTAAGGCCTGAAGCCTGGGGCCTTCCGCAGCCAACCAAAGAGCCTTCCACCCCACTGCGAGCCTGGGTGGCATCCGACATCTCTACTTACAGCCTAGATTGGATCAGGGACCCGATCGCAGCAACCGCTGTGGGCGAGTGAAGTCACAGCCGGTGGAAGTCCCGGACGGAGATCGTGTCCGGCGGGTGAGCGAGCGCAAGCTCATTCCCTAACCTGTTTGCTAGTACTGTGCCTATAAACTGCCGAGGCCTACTACCTCATGTTAAAGACTCTCACTGGAGATCCACAGCAGGACTGATCCAGAGGATCTCCAGTGAAGTGTTGTCAGTGTGAGGGGGTTGGCTCGGCAGCGGGTGTGTGTGACCCCCGAGATGGGCTCCCCACACAAAAACAGGCCCAGCAAACGGAGGTTGTGGTTTTCAAAATCAAAAAGGTGCGGTTTATTTTCTATTTACAGTGACAAAACACAGCAAAGAAAAAGAAACATAAACAAAATAAATCCTGGTCAACTTGACCTCTGACTAAACATACAGGTTTCCTAACTAACAACTGGGATCAGCCTAGTGCTGTCCTAGTCCCTAAGTCCCTGGTTTTAAATGTCCAAGCAAATAGCCACACAGGCTTTGTCTCACCGCACAGGGGTTCACTCTCCCTAGACAGTCCACACAGGTCTGGGTCCAGGCATGAGCTAACATCTAATGAAGCTGGGAGTTCTTATAGAGGCCTAAATGAGCTGACAAGCTTCAGCTGGTCTCATCAACTCCCTGTCTGCACGACGCCCCACACTCTCCCTAGAGGTATGAGTCATCCATGAGCCCACTAGCCTTATACAACTCTCCACCTAGTTGTATAAGTCGGCGTAAAGCCTGAATCTGGGCGAAATATATCTACCCCCCTGGATGCAACCAGGTGACTTTACCTTCCTGCTGTCACATACCCCCCCCCTCTTGTTTTAACCTCGGGGTTGGAACACCAGCAATCAGGCATTCATGTACTCGAGACAAAGCATCCACATTCCCCATTTGAACGCCAGGGCGATGCTTTACTGTGAAGTTGAATTCCTGGAGGGCCAGGAACCACCTATTCACTCTTCTATTTGTTTCCTTGTTTTGAGCCATCCACTTTAACGGAGCGTGATCCGTAACCAAGTCAAAGTGCCTACCTAGCAGGTAGTACCGAAGGGAATCTAGAGCCCACTTCACCGCTAAACACTCCTTTTCAACGGTGGCGTAATTTACCTAATGGGACTTCAACTTCCTGCTGAGGTAAATGACTGGGTGCTCTTCCCCGTTCCAGACCTGGGACAATACTGCTCCTAACCCCACATCTGACGCATCACTTTGTACGACAAAGTCTTTAGAGAAGTCGGGTGAGTACAACACTGGCTGGCTACATAAGGCTTGTTTCAAGAATTGGAATGCTGCCTCAGCCTCGGGGGTCCATTTAATCATGACCGACCCTTTCCCCTTCGTCAGGTTGGTTAGGGGCACAGCCTTAGAAGCAAAGTGGGGAATGAATCGCCGATAATACCCAGCGATTCCCAGAAAGGCTCGTACCTGCTTCTTGCTGTTGGGACGTGGCCAACTCTGGATGGCCTCGACTTTGTTGAGTTGGGGTTTTATTACTCCCCTCCCAATGGTGTACCCAAGATATTTGGCCTCCTCCTGCCCAATGGTACACTTCTTGGGGTTAGCCGTAAACCCCGCTTCCCGAACAGAGTCCAGGACTGCTTGCACTTTTGGCAGATGTGAGGCCCAATCTGTGCTATGGACAATTACGTCATCCAGGTAAGCCGCAGCATACTTCCGATGGGGCCTCAGCATCTGGTCCATTTTCCGCTGGAATGTGGCCGGCGCATTCTGTAACCCGAACGGCATTCTTTTATATTGGAACGCCCCGTCTGGGGTTACAAATGCGGTTTTCTCTTTGGCCGACTTGGCCAGGGGGATTTGCCAATACCCTTTTGTGAGGTCAAGAGTCGTCATGTATCGGGCTGTTCCCAGCCGGTCGATCAACTCATCTATACGTGGCATGGGGTAGGTGTCAAATTTTGTAACTTTGTTCAACTGACGAAAATCGTTACAAAATCGCCAGCTCCCATCCGGTTTAGGCACCAACACAATGGGACTAGACCAATCACTTTGGGACTCCTCTATCACCCCTAAGTTCAGCATTTTCTGTACTTCCTCCCGTATTGCCTCCCGTCGGGCCTCTGGGATCCGATAGGGTTTTAACTTCACCCTTTCACCGGGCGGGGTAATGATGTTGTCATGGATATGCATTAATGTCTGTCTGCCATCTTACCTTCCTCCTCATGTGTTCATCTAGAGACCAGACCTCCTTCACCTGGCTTCCTTTATAATCTCCTCCCAGCCTGACTCCACCCCAGGCCCTATCACTGAACACTATATTAACCTGTGCACTGCAAGCCTGCTTTGCTGATCAACGTGTTTGTTAGGCATTGTGTGTTTGGGTTCCTGCCTGCCGTGTGCTACGTCTGTCTCTCTGTTACGTTATTGGCTTGTCCCCGACCATCCCTGTCTGCTCGTGACCCTTGACCTTCGGCTCGTTCTTCGTTATCCTTGTCTGCTTGTGGCCCCTGACCTTCGGCTTGTTATTCGGTTCTCTCTATCGTGTGCTGCTGCTTCCCCTTATCCTACGGGGCGTGAGCTAGGAAACTCCAGGGGCCGCGACCTGGTCCCAGCCTGCAGCGTAACATCCTCACCACTAGAGGCCCTGGAGAAGACCAGCTGGGTCTTAGACTCCGCGCCCTGGGGAATCTTGGCTCTCGCTTCCGTTGGGATCCCGGTTGTGCTCCTCTGGTCCCGCTTTCCACAACCACCCAGTTTCCTATCCACAGAAGCCAGCCATAGGGTTCACTACCTCGCGGTGCACTCCTGTCCCCCTACGGTGTGCATCTGTCACCTGGCCACAGGTGACCCTGACAGTTTGATCAGCCATGGACCCGGCTGACATCCCGATCCCCGCGGATGATCCATTGCAGGGCATAGTCCACAGACTTGAAACCCAGGAATCGAATCAGACTCAGGTGATGCGATTCCTCCAGGATCTGGCTTCTCGATTCGAGCAGCTTCAGGCCTCCTTGGGAACCCCGAATCCGCAACCTCAAGTACAACCAGCGGTGGTACCTATCGCACCAGTCGCAGCCACACACTCACTAATACTGCCAGCTCCGTTCCGTTTCTCTGGGGACTCCAAGGCCTGCAGAGGGTTTCTTAGCCAATGCACGATTCATTTTGAGCTTCAGCCTCAAAACTTTCTGTCTGATAGGGCAAAGGTAGCCTATATCATTTCCCTCCTCTCCGGTGAAGCTTTAGCCTGGGCAGCCCCTCTGTGGGAACTGAATGATCCAGTGGTTTCTAGCCTGTCTGGCTTCTTGAAACTTTTTCGGAATATCTTTGAAGAACCGGCTCGTGTCTCTTCAGCGGCCAGCGCCCTTCTACGTCTCCGCCAAGAGTCTGCTTCAGTGGGACAGTACGCCCTTAATTTCCGCATACTGTCGGCTGAGTTGAGCTGGAACAATGAGGCCTTAGTCGCAACCTTTTTGCATGGCCTTTCTGATAGAGTGAAGGATGAATTAGCAGGAAGAACCATCCCCACTGATCTGGACGGAGTTATCTCCTTGTGTAACCAGATCGATATTCGCTTTCAGGAAAGGACCCTAGAAAAGCGGCGCCAGCACTCCTTGGTCCTTAGTCAGCCTGAGCTCCCCTCTCCTCGACCCGTGGAGCATCTCCTGCCAGCTGAGGAACCCATGCAGCTGGGCAGGACCAGGCTATCCCCAGAGGAACGTGCTAGGCGCAGAAATCTAGGCCTGTGTCTCTACTGTGGGGGCAAAGGTCATTTTCGTGACACTTGCTCTCTTTGTCCAGAAAAACGTTTGGGTCCACTTCATCTGGAAAGTGGAGTATTGGACCCAGAAATATCACCTTCCCCTTCTCGTCTTCTGCTTTCTGTGTTCCTTCATGTTGGTGCTTCTTCTCATTCGGTCTCAGCATATCTGGATTCCGGAGCCGCTGGTAATTTCATGGACTGGGAAATCGCATCGTCCATGAGACTTACTCTTTTGCCCCTCACCACGCCATTGGTGGTCTTGGCGATTGATGGTACTATTCTCCCAGGGGGACCTATCCGCTTCCAGACCCTCCCTGTTAAGATGTCGGTGGGTACACTCCACCAGGAGTGGATATCCTTCCTTATCTTACCCAAGGCCTCAACGCCTATAATTTTGGGTCTCCCATGGTTACAGCTCCATTCTCCTCATGTGGACTGGACTACTGGACAGATCCTGGCTTGGGGTCCCTCCTGTTCCTCGTCCTGCCTACCCAAGGTTGCCCCCTGTGAATCTGAGCCGGTCATTCATTCCAGGTTGCATAACCATTTACATTTCTCTGTCCCTAACCACCCTTGGACGCACAGCCAGGCTAGCTTGTCTACAAGTCCTGCAGTCGCTACGTCTTGCGATGCGATTCAGGTAGTCGCTACACCTGACTCAGCTATTCACTCTGCCTCTGTACTAGTTATGCCAGTCCAGCCCATGCCCAGTGAGCCTCTCACTTTTTCTTGTTCGGGACATTCTGCTTGTCCTTCAGCTATTCAGCTTGACTCCGGCGACATGTCACCTTCTAACCAACCCGACTTCAGGGTTCCACTGACATCTGCCCAGTCTGATGGTCCTGTGCAAGATGACCAGTTCCCCTTTAAGGGTCTAGGGGACCCTCCTCAGATTCCTGTTGATCGTCTCATGCCCTTGCTTATTCCTAGAGAGCCTTTGGTCCTCAATAGATCTTCTTGTCATCTCCCTACCTCGTTTTCAGTCTCTGAGGATAATCTTAAGTACGAGGTTAGACAAGTTCTGGATTCTCGGCTCTGCAGAGGCATTCTTCAGTACCTTGTGCATTGGAGAGGTTTTGGTCCTGAGGAGGCGTCTTGGATCGCTGCATCTGATGTCGCTGCACCTCATCTGTTGAGAAGGTTTCATCAGAGATTTCCCTTTAAGCCTGGGTCCAGGCGGGGGAGGGCCCATAAGAGGGAGGGTACTGTCATGGATATGCATTAATGTCTGTCTGCCATCTTACCTTCCTCCTCATGTGTTCATCTAGAGACCAGACCTCCTTCACCTGGCTTCCTTTATAATCTCCTCCCAGCCTGACTCCACCCCAGGCCCTATCACTGAACACTATATTAACCTGTGCACTGCAAGCCTGCTTTGCTGATCAACGTGTTTGTTAGGCATTGTGTGTTTGGGTTCCTGCCTGCCGTGTGCTACGTCTGTCTCTCTGTTACGTTATTGGCTTGTCCCCGACCATCCCTGTCTGCTCGTGACCCTTGACCTTCGGCTCGTTCTTCGTTATCCTTGTCTGCTTGTGGCCCCTGACCTTCGGCTTGTTATTCGGTTCTCTCTATCGTGTGCTGCTGCTTCCCCTTATCCTACGGGGCGTGAGCTAGGAAACTCCAGGGGCCGCGACCTGGTCCCAGCCTGCAGCGTAACATCCTCACCACTAGAGGCCCTGGAGAAGACCAGCTGGGTCTTAGACTCCGCGCCCTGGGGAATCTTGGCTCTCGCTTCCGTTGGGATCCCGGTTGTGCTCCTCTGGTCCCGCTTTCCACAACCACCCAGTTTCCTATCCACAGAAGCCAGCCATAGGGTTCACTACCTCGCGGTGCACTCCTGTCCCCCTACGGTGTGCATCTGTCACCTGGCCACAGGTGACCCTGACAGATGTCATGCTCTACCCCAGATGTTTGTCCCGGCAGCTCAGAGAATACCTCCTTGTTGCGAAGCACAAACTCCTTAACCTCCTGTTGTTGGGGTTGTGACAAGGTGGCTGCTATTCCAACCTCAGGAATCACGCAACCAGTTTGAGCTGGTGACCAAGTGTCTGCGACTAGGGACTCTCTATCCCTCCAGGCTTTCAACAGATTAACGTGATAGATCTGTTCGGGCTTTCGCCTTCCTGGTTGTCTGACCTTGTAATTCACTTCGCTCACTTTTTCCATTATCTCGTAGGGGCCTTGCCATTTGGCAAGGAATTTACTTTCAACCGTAGGGACAAGTACCAGTATCCTATCCCCCGGGGAAAAGGTACGGGTCTTGGCTCCACGGTTGTACACTCTCTGCTGTGCTAACTGCGCTTGGGCCAAATGTTCCTTCACGATGGGCATTACCTGTGCAATTCGGTCTTGCATCAGGGCGACATGCTCAATCACACTCCTGTGGGGAGAACTCTCACTTTCCCAAGTTTCCTTGGCAATATCCAACAGCCCTCTTGAGTGTCTCCCATACAGTAACTCAAAGGGGGAGAATCCCGTAGAGGATTGGGGCACCTCCCTAATAGCAAACATCAGATAAGGAAGTAGACAGTCCCAATCCTTTCCATCTCTATCCACCACTTTCTTCAACATTTGTTTTAGGGTTTTGTTGAATCTTTCAACCAGCCCATCGGTTTGGGGGTGATACACAGATGTACGTAATTGCGTCACTTTGAACAATTTACACAGCTCCTTCATAACCCGGGACATAAAGGGTGTACCTTGGTCAGTAAGCAGTTCTTTACAAATACCCACCCGGCTAAACACAAGAGATAGCTCTTTGGCTATGGTTTTGGCTGAGGTATTTCGGAGAGGGATCGCTTCTGGATAACGGGTGGCATAGTCCATTATAACTAATATGTACTGGTGCCCCCTAGCGGACTTGATTATAGGACCTACCAAATCCATGGCGATCCTCTCAAACGGGACCTCAATGATGGGTAGAGGGACCAGCGGGCTACGGAAATGTGGCATCGGGGCCGACCTCTGACACACAGGGCAGGAGGAACAATAATTTTCTATGTCCTTCATCACCCCCGGCCAATAGAATCTCTGTAATACCCTCTCTCGGGTTTTCTCTGTCCCCAGATGACCTCCAAGAATGTGCCCATGGGCCAACTCCAACACCAACTTCCTGTAAGGTTTGGGCACCACAAGCTGCTCAACGGTTTCTTCTGCCCTTTTTGCCACCCGATACAGTAGGTCCTTCTCTACGCTGAAGTATGGGTAAGTGCAGGTATTATCTGGGTTCACTAACTCGCCATCTATTTTCACTACGTTTTCCCGTGCCTTTATTAGGGCGGGGTCTTTCAACTGTTCTGTGGCAAAGTTTTCCCTGTGAACCTCAAGATCAGAAAACTCCACAGACGGTAGGTTTTCGTCTGAGGAGGTGGGCTCCTCTCCAGTTTCTTGAGTCTCCCCTGCCAATACTGATAAGGGAAATTCCGGAGAGTCCTCACCACTCTCAGGGGAGTTCTGGCTATCACATTCCTGGTACATAGGGGCACCAGTGGGGGGCTCAGGATCATCCCACAGTTCCCAGAACTTCGGAAAATCCCTTCCCACAATGGCGTCATGCGGTAACTGAGATACTAAGCCCACTGGATGAGAGAGGGTACCTTTGGGGGTCTCGAAACACACTGTAGTCACTGGATACTCTCGGGTGTCCCCATGCACACAAATAACAGCTACCTTGCTATTCCCAGAGACCTCTGTTTTAACTAACTCAGCCTTTATCAGGGTCACAAGGCTACCTGAATCCAGCAATACCACAACATTTCTACCATTAACACACATTTTGCATAAATGTTTCTCAGTTCCTCGAATGGCAGTGCATGCGACTGTCGCACACAGCGACTGACGTCTGCCCGTCAGAAAGTCACACTGCATGGGTTCCTCCACAACCGGGCAATTGGCTGCAATATGTCCCGCTTGCCGGCAGCGGTAGCAAACGATCCTTCTTGCGGCCTCTTGAGCCGCTGATTTCCCAGGCTGTTCTCGCCAAACTTGGGGTAGAGCTCCCACCCTCTCACTCTCTCCACCCTCACCCCTTGGAATCCTCTTATCCGCCCCTGGGGATGGTCTGGTCTTAGGGTGGAAAGTCCGAGTGTCTCTGGAAGAGGCCGTCAGGTTCTCTGTAGCCAAGTATTTCTCCACACGATCCACAAGACCATCGGCCATCTCTGGGTCTCCATGGCTTACCCACTTTTGGATGGCAGTAGGAAGAGCTCTCAAAAACCGATCCATTACAACACGTTCCACAATCTTTGGTGCGGACAAAGTCTCTGGCTGTAGCCACTTTCTGCTCAGGTGAATGAGATCATACATTTGAGACCTGGGGGGTTTTCCAAGCTGGAAAGTCCAGTTATGCACACGCTGAGCCCGGACAGCCTGGGTGACACCCAGCCTTGCCAATATTTCAGCTTTTAGCATCACATAGTCTTTTGCTTGGTTAGGCTCTAGGTCATAGTAAGCTTTCTGCGATTCACCAGTTAACAGAGGAGCCACCAGTCCAGCCCACTGCTCCTCAGGCCACTTTTCTCTTTCAGCGGTCCTTTCAAATGTGGTCAAAAATACCTCTGGATCATCCTCTCCAGTCATTTTTGTCAATAAACGACTCACCCCAAAGGACGCGGTATTAGTGGGATGGCTTTCCTCACTGGTCTGCGGACGTTGCTGCATTACTGCTTCCATCTGTTGTTGTAGTCTCTGCTCTTGCTTCTGCAACAGGTCTATGAAGCGGGCCTCAGATTGCTGCTGGGCTTGTTGCTGAGCCTCCAGACTCTGTTGCAAAGTTGCGTTTGTCTGCTGCTGGGCTGCAAGGCTCTGTTGATGAGCTTGCTGCTGGGCTGCGAAGTTCTTTTGCAAACCTGCATTTGTCTGCTGTTGATTGGCATTTGCTAGAGCCAGCTGCTTCAGTATCTCCTCCATGCTGGCTTAAAAAAAACTGCCCGCATTCTCCACCAACTGTGAGGGGGTTGGCTCGGCAGCGGGTGTGTGTGACCCCCGAGATGGGCTCCCCACACAAAAACAGGCCCAGCAAACGGAGGTTGTGGTTTTCAAAATTAAAAAGGTGCGGTTTATTTTCTATTTACAGTGACAAAACACAGCAAAGAAAAAGAAACATAAACAAAATAAATCCTGGTCAACTTGACCTCTGACTAAACATACAGGTTTCCTAACTAACAACTGGGATCAGCCTAGTGCTGTCCTAGTCCCTAAGTCCCTGGTTTTAAATGTCCAAGCAAATAGCCACACAGGCTTTGTCTCACCGCACAGGGGTTCACTCTCCCTAGACAGTCCACACAGGTCTGGGTCCAGGCATGAGCTAACATCTAATGAAGCTGGGAGTTCTTATAGAGGCCTAAATGAGCTGACAAGCTTCAGCTGGTCTCATCAACTCCCTGTCTGCACGACGCCCCACACTCTCCCTAGAGGTATGAGTCATCCATGAGCCCACTAGCCTTATACAACTCTCCACCTAGTTGTATAAGTCGGCGTAAAGCCTGAATCTGGGCAAAATATATCTACCCCCCTGGATGCAACCAGGTGACTTTACCTTCCTGCTGTCACATCAGTTATCAACTTTCCCTTTTCCTGGATTAAAATTGTTGTTTATTCTTAAGTGCACCACCTCTACAGATGCCGGTGAAGAATCCATCATTCATACAGGACTGAGTTCTAGAATTAGGAATCAGGCCTGATTCATTAGGGACCTAGTTTAGTTATTGCGCCACAGGGCGCCTAGTTAACAGTCGCCCCACGTGGCGTCTCCTTATCCACCCCCCCCCCTTCTCCATGGTGTAGTGTGACTGATATTGTAATATTGCAGGGCTCTGTGAATATTCTAATGGTCAAGTTGTTATCACTGTTCATTCCCTTTGCATAGCTGAAAGTAAAATCTGTTATTCCTTTATAACTACTCCGTGTCTGAGTCTCTCATAAAGTATAAGTATTAAATGTGTATACCCCTAGACTAACTGTGCCAGAAAGGGTCGAGTAGATTGCCGGGGGTTGGCGGAGCTGTACTCAGGGCCCAGACCAAATCTGCGGCCCTCTTAGTTGAGGGTAACGCTACATTAGTTACAGACCCCCCTCATTTACAGACACCCCCAGTTACAGACACCCCCAGTTACAGCCCCCCCCTGGTGCAAACCCCCCTAGTGCAGACACCCCCCCCTTACCTTACAGAGCAGCAGAATGAGCAGATACACACAGCGGTGTGTCCCTCGAGCGCGGGCTCCGCCTCCTCCTCTGTGGATGTAAGGGACACAAGCCGCGGCGCGAGCTGCGAGGCACAGGGCAGTGGGCGTGCGGTGTTAGCGTTGTGCCGCTACCCACGGATGTCACCCCTCTGGTGGGTGTCACCCGGGTGGGGCCCGCCCCCCCGCACCTGGCTAGCAACGCCGCTGAAATGCATGCTCAATCGGATTCAGGTCAGGTGATTGACTTGGCCATTGCATGACATTCCACTTCTTTCCCTTAAAAAACTCTTTGGTTGCTTTCGCAGTATGCTTCAGGTCATTGTCCATCTGCACTGTAAAGCTCCGTCCAATGAGTTCTGAAGCATTTGGCTGAATATGATCAGATTATATTGGCCAAAACACTTCAGAATTCATCCTGCTTCTTTTGTCAGCAGTCACATCATCAATAAATACAAGAGAACCAGTTCCATTGGCAGCCATACATGCCCACGCCATGACACTACCACCACCATGCTTCACTGATGAGGTGGTATGCTTTGGATCATATGCAGTTCCTTTCCTTCTCCATACTCTTCTCTTCCCATCACTCTGGTACAAGTTGATATTGGTCTCATATTGGTCTCATCTGTCCATAGGATTTTGTTCCAGAACTGTGAAGGCTTTTTTAGATGTTTGGCAAACGCTCACCAATGGTTTACATCTTGTGGTGAACCCTCTGTATTCACTCTGGTGAATTCTTCTCTTGATTGTTGACTTTGACACACATACACCTACCTTTTGGAGAGTGTTATTGATCTGGCCAACTGTTGTGAAGGGTGTTTTCTTCACCAGGGAAAGAATTCTTCGGTCATCCACCACAGTTGTTTTCCGTGGTCTTCTGGGTCTTTTGGTGTTGCTGAGTTCACCGGTGCGTTCTTTCTTTTTAAGGATGTTTCAAACAGTTGATTTGGCCACACCTAATGTTTTTGCTATCTCTCTGAGAGCCCATTCACACAGGGGCAACATGACTTCCAGCCCGATTTTTATGAGGCAACTCAGACACGACTTAAGTATGAATCACAGCGCGACCTGGAGCTACTTACAGGGCAACTTCAAGTTGCCTGCAGGACAGGAGACATTCCAGTGGCCAATCAAACAAGAATCAGCTCTGTGGGAGGGAGGGGGGAGGAAGAGGTTTGCCTGAGAAATGTATTTTCTCTTCCTGGAGAGTTGCTCCTATTAAGACAGTGATCCGACTTCAGAGGCAACTCCCATTGAAATCAATGGGTACAGGTCGCCTAGAAGTCGGATTGAAGTAGTACAGGGACATTTTTTGAAGTCGGAGTGACTGCAGTAGTGTGCATTAAGACGGCTCCATTAACTTACATTGATTTCCTCAGCCAGCGCGACTTGAGGCAACTAGGGGCGACCTGGGGCGATTTGAAGTCGGATCCAAAGTTGCCCCTGTGTGAATGGGCTCTTATGGGTTTGTTTTGTTTTTTCAGCCTAATGATGGCTTGCTTCACTGATAGTGACAGCTCTTTGGATCTCATATTGAGAATTGACAGCAACAGATTAGAAATGCAAATAGCACACTTGAAATAAACTCTGGACCTTTTATCTGCTCCTTGTAAATGGGATAATGAGGGAATAACACACACCTGGCCATGGAACAGCTGAGCAGCCAATTGTCCCATTACTTTTGGTCGCTTAAAAAGTGGGAGGCACATATACAAACTGTTGTAATTCCTACACCATTCACCTGATTTGGATGTAAATACCCTCAAATTAAAGCTGAAAGTCTGCAGTTAAAGCACATCTTGTTTGTTTCATTTCAAATCCATTGTGTTGGTGTATAGAGCCAAAAAGATTAGAATTGTGTCAATGTCCCAATATTTATGGACCTGACTGTATGTCTGCAGTCTCTGACTATCTCCTGAGCTATGTCTGCAGTCTCTGACCATCTCCTGTACTATGTCTGCAGTCTCTGACCATCTCCTGTATTATATCTGCAGTCTCTGACCATCTCCTGTATTATATTTGCAGTCTCTGACCATCTCCTGTATTATATCTGCAGTCTCTGACCATCTCCTGTATTATATCTGCAGTCTCTGACCGTCTCCTGTAATATGGCTGCACTCTCTGATCATCTCCTGTATTATATCTGCAGTCTCTGATCATCTCCTGTATTATATCTGCAGTCTCTGACTGTCTCCTGTAATATGTCTGCACTCTCTGATCATCTCCTGTATTATATCTGCAGTCTCTGACCATTTCCTGTACTATGTCTGCAGTCTCTGACCATCTCCTGTAATGTCTTCACTCTCTGACCGTCTCCTGTAATATGTCTGCACTCTCTGACCGTCTCCTGTAATATGTCTGCACTCTCTGACCATCTCCTGTAATATGTCTGCACCCTCTGACCATCTCCTGTAATATGTCTACACTCTCTGACCATCTCCTGTAATATGTCTGCACTCTCTGACCGTCTCCTGTAATATGTCTGCACTCTCTGACCGTCTCCTGTAATATGTCTGCACTCTCTGACCGTCTCTTGTACCATGTCTGCACTCTCTGACCGTCACCTGTAATATGTCTGCACTCTCTGTCTCCTGTAATATGTCTGCACTCTCTGTCTCCTGTAATATGTCTGCACTCTCTGACCGTCTCCTGTAATATGTCTGCAGCCTCTGACCATCTCTTGTACTATGTCTGGGGGCTCTTCCTAACAGACGCTCTAACAGAAGCCCTCTCTGTGTGCATCAGAGAGACTCTCCTCCAGGTCTCATTAGTGTACACTCTTCCTGTATTTTCTTTATTGTTAAAGGATCATGGGAGCATCCTAGGGTAACAACGACTTCTTAGGGGAGCATCTCTGTGTTTGAGTCATTGCCATAGAAACATGTGTAAAGGGGAGGAGTTTGTAAGATGACCACGCCCACGTGGGGGCGCCAGAAATATTTCTGCACCCAGGCGTCTGTGACCCTAGGATCGGCCCTGGCCGGAGCTGCTTTAATAAATTACTTTGTCGAAAACCTGTGTACTGTTTTTATTTTTGACACTTTTTTGGGGTGAATGGGTAGGGGTACAATGTACCCCATATTCATTCACATAGGGTGGGGGGCAGGATCTGGGGGGCTCCCTTGTTAAAGGGGGCTTCCAGATTATAAGCCCCCTGCCTTGACAACCACCGGCCAGGGTTGTCGGGAAGAGGCCCTTGTCCTCATCAACATGGGGACAAGGTGCTTTGGGGTAGGGGCGCAGGCCCCCCTGCCCCAAATCACCCACCCCCCATGTTGAGGGCATGTGGCCTGGTCCAGGAGGGGTAGGGGGCGCTCGCTCGTCTCCCCCTTCCCTGACCTGCCGGGCTGCGTGCTCGGGTAAGGGTCTGGTATGGATTTTGGGGGAACCCACACCATTTTTTTCCGGCATGGGGGTTCCCCTTAAAATCCATACCAGACCGAAGTGTCTGGTTTGCTCTTGGGGGGGGGGAACCCCACGCCAATTATTTTATTTTATTTTGGCGAGGGTTCCCCTTCAAGATCCTCAGCGCACAAGCCGCACCACAAGCTGAATCATCATGATCCAACTTGTGGTGTGACTTCTTCTATTCAAATCAATGGGCTCTCATAGGGAACTATTAATTTTGAATAGAGGCAAAAATACGCTGCTGAAAGCTAGTGCGGCTAAACGTGCATTAACGCCAATGCAAAAATCTATCAAAAGCATGTTTTTACAGCCTCTTTTTCCTGGTGACGGTAGTGGCTTTACAGCTCGTTTTTTTCTAATGCCCTGTGTGCATGAGGCCTTATGCCACCAGTACTCAGATCACTGGTCATCAGGGAAACAGAGCTGACATGTGCTATGTCGTGGCAAAATTGGTTGTTTGCAGAGCACACAGCCATTTTGCCTTGTGCTAAATAAGCACACTTCGTCTTAATTCCATAATGCTTCTTAAACTAAAATTCACTCACCATTCATTCGATTCCCATTCATTTAAATCAAGAGACATCATCACCAGACTGTTAGGTTCACCTCGGCATCACAGCATCAACCCTCTTCCGACGCCCTCGAAGGCTCTTTTATTAAACTCCCAGCCAGAAGTGATGTCACAACATGTGACCTCCTCCATAGGAAGTGAGCTCACAGGGTGTGAGCGCCACCCAGCAGATGACCATATAAGGATATGTTAAATACAGCTAATACAATATGTAACAGCTGCCCAAGTATGAAAGGGGTTAACGCCGTTTAGGATATTCGCTCTCTGGACACACATCCACTGCCGATCCTCCACAGTCAGGCGACCGCTTCCCATAGGATTAATCCTTCCAAACATACGAGACAAACACTCTGTATGAAGTTTCCAACTGGACTGACAATCTTTAATGACAAACTCCCAGTTTTATACACACAGAGAGGAGATTCTTACATTCTCCTCAGACAATACACCTCTGACCAGACCTAATTTACATGAGCTAATTAACTACAGTGATGACTCAGACACATGACCTTTAGGCTAGCCTCACTGTCTCCCAATACACATCTGACATCTTAGCAGACACAGGTGGGGTCGTTGGCTAATCCCTTTATATCTTAAATGACTACGCATAACCTTTATGTTCCCCAGACTGTCTGTTTACAATACACACAAGTACAGAGTTAATTATCACAATGAAAGAGCCTCAGAAGCCATCCTAGATTAATTTACATCACACAGGCAGGGGCTGGGGGTGATGACACTAGCATCTAACAGTATGTGTCCCAACATCATGAAGGAGTCACTTTTCAGTTAACCTGTTGAGTTCATAATCAAACAGTAAATAGTTCTTTACAGCTATCCTGGGGAATATTGTGGAAAATATCACTGTCCCATTTTAAAGCAATCCAAGACATATTCTTAATGTCCATTATTTCTTTCTCGTACATCACGGGACACAGAGCGACATAGTCATTACTAATGGGTTATATAGATATCTTCAGGTGCTGGCACTGGCAACTTCCAAAACCGGAAGTACCCTCCCCTATATAAGCCCCTCCCATCCGGGAGCACCTCAGTTTTTTGCCAGTGTCTAAGGTGTTGGCCAAGAAGTAACATGTGTTTTTCACTGAGCTTGCGTACAGGTTCTTTTGGGCCTCAGTAAGCTATTCCGGATCCGACCAAAAAAGCTTCATAGCTAAACGGTCGGTACCCGGGCCTTGCAAGAGAAGAGCAAGGTTTTGCCTGTAATGCCTCTCTTAGGAGGGCTGGACCCTGGGATCCAGAGCTCTGGTCATACCCACGACCAAGATGTTTTCTGTGCAGGGTGCTATACAGGTCCAGGGGAGTGGAATCCTTGGGAACCCGGTCCCTGAAGGTTTGATTACAATGCCTGCCGTGATAGGTGAAGTTTGGGCTTCTGTGGACCAAACAGAGTCCTGCGGCGAGGAAAAGGTAAGTGGGGGCCCTCGGGAACTTGGTTCTATTGAGGGACCCCCAAGCCTATTTTGTCTTTCTGCCTGTTACCTAAGGTATTCCCGCTAATATTCTGTGTATGCCTGTTACTACTGAGAAAATGTAAAAATTTTAATAGTAGGCAAGAAAAAAAAAAAAATGTAAGACCGCGGTACCTGTGTTAGACACTAGAGGCCGCTATGGTTCTTTTTCTTGTAATGTGGATTTTTTTCTTCCAGAATCAAATCCAGGCAGTTGGTATGTTCTCTGCTGGGAAGCTGTCTCCTCTGCCCTGTTGCTGCGCTCATCCATCCCCGGGCCCTGCGGCAAAGGGATCCTGGCTCCCATCTAGCTCCTTATTGTTTTCAAAAAAGGCGCCGAAGGCGCACGTGCCCGCACGCGTGCGCGTGCACGCGCCTCTATATATATAGGCGATCTGGAAAAAGGGGCGGAGCGGGTGGATGACGCTCAGGTGTGCGCCGCGGCGCTACTGCGCATGTGCGGGCGTCCAGCGTGTTTTAAAGCACATTATAGCTGGCTATTGAAGTGCACAGACAGAGCTAGCAACAGTATGAAGGCACACAGAGGCGGTTGATGCAGGCATCCCCTAGAAAGGCACTTTAGTAGACACCAACTGTGATATAGCAGCAATTGTGCTAGACTATTCTCAGTAAAAGTGGTGTATTACGGCTGGAATACCTCAGCTTTAGGCTTAGGAATATGCCGTCCAGATGCTCCGGAACTGAATCTTCCAGGAAGCGAAGGGGGTCTCATCGGGCTCTGAGGATCTTGGGCATGCTTCTGCTGCACCAGTCTCCCCTGAAGTTCAGAGGTAAGTGACCGTAGAGACCCCGCAGGGGTACTTGGTACTGTGGCTGTCCTCAGTTCACCTGCTCCTGTGTATGTAACAGAGGAGGTTTTTTTCCTCAGCTCTGGGAGGATTAGAGAGAGATTGTCAACATTGATCGCTGCCTCCCTGTCAGGGAAAACACGCCCGATCTCCGTCTCCTCCTTCAGAGTGCCTGTTAGCAGAGCAACAGTCCCATACAGGGATCGACCTGCCTGAAGGGGATCAGGATGAGGTTGATTCTGTTATAGAGGAATCAACAGTGGGGGAACCTTTTCTCAGCATCTCAAGCTGAAAGATTATGGGTTCAGTCTTTGACTAACATGGTCCGATCAGCATTTAAAATGCACCTTGCGGAACCATCAACCACTACTGTATCCTCGTTGGGGTCGCTAGAAGCCCCCAGACTGTCTGTTCTTTTCCACTTCACCCTTTACTGAAAGGGCTCATTTACCAGGATTGGGAACGTCCTGAGAAAATATTTATTCCCCCAAGAGATTTCCGGTGGTCTATCCCATGGAGGATAAGTTCATCAAAAAAATGGAAGGTCCCTACAGTGGACGCAGCCATCTCTTGTATGTATAAATCACTGACATGTCCAGTGGATAATGTCCAAATGTTCAAGAACCCAATAGATAAAAGATTGGAGTCCTTATGAAAGTCTGCTTCTTTCTACAGCAAGCTTGGTGACACAACCAGCAGTGAGGTCTGCTAAGCAGTGAAGGATCAGTTGAAACAGGTCTTGAGGGACTTGACAGATCAGCAGGCCTTGCCCAGCTGATCTACCTAGAGCCTTAGGCTTTGCGGTTGACGCCATAAAGGATTCAGTCCATCAGGCCTCCCGCCTTACGCTGTCTATAGTACATATGCGTAGGCTTCTATGGCTCAAAAACTGGTCTGCTGAAGCTCCCTGTAAAGAATGGCTGGTTAGCGTCCCATTTCATGGTGAACGCTTATTCAGGGAAAACCTGGACAAATATATCCAGAAAATTTCCAGCGGTAAAAATACGCTCTTGCCGGTTAAAAACAGAGTTAGAGGTCCCTCTTTAAGAGGCCTGCTTCTCCAGTCCCTGGGGCATCGGCTGTGTAACAGTTCCGACGGCCTCCTCGGTCAATTCCCGGGGGTAAAAAACAGGGACAATAGCAGTGTAATGAGAAACCCTGGGTCAGGGGAGGTACAAAACCTCCCCCAAAGTTAAATTCATTGAAGGGCCCCCACTCAGTCGGGTGGGGGGAGGACTCCAGTTGTTCGCAAGAGACCTGGCGGGACACGATCAAGACAGATAGGTGCTCTCCGCAGTATGTTTGGGATACAGTTTGGAGTTAAAAGACTCTCCTCCTTCCCATTTTTGAGGTCAAACGTGCCAAGGGATCCCCGGAAGAGAGAGTCCCTCCTGTTGGCACTAGAACAACTATTGCTCCAAGGAGTAATTATGGAGGTTCCCCTGGAAGAATGAGGGTTCGGGGTTTACTCAAACCTCTTTACAGTCCCGAAGCAAACGCGGACGGGAGGCCCATATTAATTCTAAAAGGGCTATACAAATTCCTGTATATCAGGACTTTCCGATGGAGTCGATCCGATCGGTGGCCACTGCCCTACAAGGGGAGGATTGACATCAAAGATGCTTATTTGCACATTCCCATCTTTCCAGTCCACCAAAAATTTCTACGCTTTGCAGTAGAAGGGCGCCATTTTCAGTTCAGAGCCTTACCCTTCGGTTTGGCCACAGCACCACGAGTGTTTACAAAAATTCTGGCCCTTTATTGGCCAATCTAAGAACACAAGGTGTAATGATAATGGCATATCTAGATGACTTGTTGCTGATAGACCACTCAGTGAAAAAACTAGACGTGGTCGTTCACAAGACAATCAAGTATCTGGAATCTCACGGTTGGATTATCAACCGAGACAAGTCAGCCCTAAAAACCAGTCAAAAGTCTGGAATACTTGGGGCTAAGGTTGGATTCAGGCCAGAGAAAAATATTCTTGCCTCGAGGAAAGGTGTTGTCTTTGAAAGATTTGATCCACTTAGTGGGTACAAAAAAGACAGCCGTCCATACGCCTGTGCATGAGGCTGCTGGGAAAAATGGTGGCATCATTCGAAGCAGTACCCTACGGTCAATTCCATTCAAGGAATTTGCAAGGGGCCATACTGTCAGCCTGGAACAAAAAAGTTCAGGCCCTAGACTTACAATGTCCTTGTCCCCTTCCGTTCGCAAGAGCCTCCGTTGGTGGTTGGTTCCCCAGAATCTGGAAAAAGGGAAATCCTTCAGTCCAATTTCTTGGAAGGTGGTCACTACAGATGCCAGCCTTATAGGCTGGGGAGCAGTACTGGAGCAATGGTCTCTCCAGGGCAGATGGTCGGATGCAGAAAAGGCCCTGCCCATCAATCTCTTAGAGATACGAGCAGCCCGGTATGCCCTAGTAGCATGGACATCCAAACTCCAAGGGTCCCCTGTCAGAATTCAATCAGACAATGCCACAGCAGTGGCATATATCAATCATCAGGGGGGCACTAGGAGTCGTGCAGCCCAGAGGGAAGTAAATTACATCCTGAAATGGGCAGAAAGATATGTCCCAGCCATATCTGCGGTATTCATTCCAGGAGTGGAGAATTGGAAGGCGGACTTTCTAAGTCGCCAGCAATTATGCCCAGAGGAAGGGTCCCTTCACCCCGAGGTTTTCTGGACAATATGTCAGCGGTGGGGAACATCGGATGTAGATCTTCTAGCATCCAGATTCAACGCAAAGGTGGACAGGTTTGTCTCTCGGACAAGGGATCCCTTAGCTTGCGGCTCGGATGCCCTAGTGTTCCCTTGGGATCAGTTCAAGCTGATATATGCATTCACACCGCCACAATGGTTACCTCGATTACTCCGCAGAATCAGGGTAGAAAAGAAACCAGTGATTCTGGTGGCTCCAGCGTGGCCGAAGAGCGTAGTACGCGGAGATTGTAAAATGTCAGTGGGGAGTCCTTGGACTCTCCCACGTCGTCCGGACCTGCTTTCGCAAGGACCGATATACCACCCTTCCTTACCAGCCCTAGGTTTGACGGCCTGGCTATGGAAGCCCACATTCTAAAAAAGAGAGGGCTCTCTAATCCTGTGGTATCTACCATGATCAATGCCAGGAAGCCGGTATCCAGGCAGATCTAATATAGAATCTGGAAGGCGTACATCGCGTGGTGTGAGGCCAAGAAATGGCATCCACATAAGTACGTAATAGGTAGGAGTCTGGACTTCCTACAGTGGGCTGTAGATAGGAAGCTTGCCTTGAGTACTATCAAAGGTCAGTTTTCGGCCTTGTCAATATTTTTTCAAAGGCCCTTGGCTTCGCATTCACTAGTCAAAGCCTTTATACAAGGAGTGATGCGTATTAGTCCTCCGGTTAATATTCCCATATGACATGGGATCTAAACTTGGTTCTGTCGGTTCTACAGAAACAACCATTTGAACCATTACAGCATATTTCTTTGGTTCTTCTCACCAGGAAATTGATTTTTCTAGTAGCCATTTGTTCGGCTAAAAGAGTGTCGGAATTAGCAGCTATGTCCTGTAAGGAGCCATATCTGGTTATCCATAAGGATAGAGTAGTGTTACGCCCTCATCCAGCCTTTCTTCCTAAGGTGGTATCGAGGTTTCATTTGAACCAAGATGTGGTTCTTCCTTCTTTTTTCCCCAAACCTACTTCGGTAGAGGAAAAGTTATTGCATTCTTTGGATGTAGTAAGAGCAGTTAAAGCTTATCTAAAAGCCACTGCTCAGATTCGCAGAACGGATACTTTGTTTATTCTGCCGGAAGGTCCCAGAAGGGGTCAGGCAGCATCAAAATCTACTTTAGCCAAGTGGATTCGACAGGTCATAATGCAAGCCTATGGCTTGAGAAGGAGACCGCCTCCGTTCAAAGTTAGAGCGCACTCCACGAGAGCAGTTGGAACTTCATGGGCAGTGCATCACCAGGCCTCCCTGGCTCAAATCTGTAAGGCCGCAACATGGTCTTCAGTACACACGTTTAGTAGGTTCTACCAGGTGGACGTTAGAAGTCAGGAGGATGTCGCCTTTGGGCGCAGTGTGTTGCAGGCCGCAAAAGATCCTCATGTCTGATAGCGCTCAGCTTATGTATGGTGTATCCCCCCCTCGTTGGGCATTGCTTTAGGACATCCCATTAGTAATGACTATGTCGCTCTGTGTCCCGTGATGTACGAGAAAGAAAATAGGATTTTTATAACAGCTTACCTGTAAAATCCTTTTCTTGGAGTACATCACGGGACACAGAGCTCCCACCCCTCTTTAGGGACACTTATTGCTTTGCTACAAAACTGAGGTGCTCCCGGATGGGAGGGGCTTATATAGGGGAGAGTACTTCCGGTTTTGGAAGTTGCCAGTGCCAGCACCTGAAGGTATCTATATAACCCATTAGTAATGACTATGTCGCTCTGTGTCCCGTGATGTACTCCAAGAAAAGGATTTTACAGGTAAGCTGTTATAAAAATCCTATTTTTCTTGCTCACCCTGTGCCCAAAGTGACCCCTGTCACACATCTCCCCTTTCGGCAGGAGACTAACACAGGAGGAGACCCCAGACGGGTTGACTCCGAAGTTAGTCCATATTTCCATTCGTCTAATGCCTGGACAACCCATCAGCATGGCCGTTTTGCTTACCGGGTCAGTAGCTGATGGTGATGTTGAAAGGTTGCAGGGCAAATAATGGAATTCAGTTCTGGAACAGTCACTTGCTTTGCTCTCTCAATGGCTCCCAAAACTTGTTGTGATGCTCTTGGGAGAGGTAAGGCAAAACCTGGGCGCAAATCCCATTTAACCTTTTGACAATTTCAGCCTGTTTGTGCATTTCAATGTTCAAGCCATGGGACATCTCATAATACATGACGTAGTGTCGTTGCATCTCCGATTTCTCCCTGGCCAACTTGTCACATTCCAATTCTAGACTGTGATATTTTCCCTGATCTAAGGTACATGTCGGGGAAGATAGTCTTACCCAGTTCTCAGCCGCAAGCGGGCCGGTTCCATCAGCATGGGTCTGGGCACAGGTAGTCACTGGGTTGGCTTCAGCGGGGCCCATCGGGGCGTAAGCAGAAACAAGCGGGGCCAAATCATTCCCCAGTAGTACATACGCTGGCAAATCCTTCATCACCTCTACATTCACATGTCCCGAACCAACCCCCAATCCAGGTGAACCCGGGCAACGGGTAGCCGGAAGATGGTACCTCCCGCTACTCTTACGGCTACAGTGTCTCCGGTATGTTGGCTCTCTGGGATGAGGTTCTTCTGTAGTAGGGTCATGGTGGCACCAGAATCACGTAGGCCATTGGCTACCTTTCCATTGACCCAGACAGTCTGCCTGTGTTGCTGCCGGTTGTCCCGATTAGCTGCTTGTATGGGATCAGCCTTGTGCAAGACGCCCCAATGTTCTTCCTCCTCAACGCAGTGGGCTGCAGGCATGGATGTGCGTGGGTTCCCCCCTGCTGGCTGTCTCCACGACTGGGACTGCCTGGCTGAATTCAATGGACAGTCTGGCTTTTTGTGCCCTAGCTGTTTACATCCGAAATACCTGATGGGTTGTGTGTAGTCCTGGGAGTTGAACCTGGGCTGCTGAGGATAAGTAGCCGCTGGGGTTGGTTCTGAAGTTGGGTTAGAGGCTGATAAACTGGGGGGGGCGTGGCTTGGCACGCAGCATGAATGGCTGCAGTTTGTTAGAGCTCCGGACACAGAGGAGACCTGAGACCTAAAGACCTCATTGTAGCTGAATATGTCCACACAGCTACGGAGGGGGACACACAGCCACATACTACGCTCGTGGGGGACCCCGAAAAGGAAGGCCTCACCAACTAACCTCAGCAAATTCAAGTACAGTGGTGGGGGAAAGAGCTCCAAGATGGCGCCTCCGCGCAGTTTGCTTATGGAGGAGGACATGGAAGAGGATGAACTCTCGCTGCCTGCATCTGAGGATTCAGCCACAGGTAATGCCGACAAAGACATGCCCCTGACATACGCGATAATGACTGATATAGCGGCGGACATAAAGAGATCCTTTGCCACAGCCATCACAGACATAAAGAAAGAACTGCTGAAGCTGTCTGAACAAATGGCGGTTTCTGAGCGCGCAGGGAAGAGAAGAGACAGGGCGCTTGTTCGTTTGGATGATATTGCAGTTTCTCACTCACAACACATGATCGACATGAATAGGCAAATCGAGGATTTGGATAACAGGGGAAGGAGAAACAATATAAGAGTTAGGGGGGTCCCTGAATCGGTCCTCCCTGACCATATTAGGCCTGCACTGACCGCCATCTTCAATGGCCTAATAGACAGACAAGAGCAATCCCCCATAGACTTTGACAGAGCGCTCCGTCCCCAGAGCACCCGATGGCAACCCCCCCAGGGATATCATCTGTTGTGTACCACTTTTTGGCCTGAAAGAGGACATATTGCAGAAAGCTAGAGCAAAGGAACAAATCACATATGAAGGCGCAGAGATACAACTGTTCCAGGATCTATCCCCCATTACGCTTAAAAATAGGAGAGCCCTGAGACCACTCCTGGAGGTTTTAAAAGACAAGGGGATAAATTACAGATGGAAATTCCCCTTTGCTTTACAGGCCTCCTCCCAGGGAAGACAATATGTGCTCAGAATGCCTGCAGATCTGCTAAAATTCTGTGAGGATCTCCAGATAGCTCCGGTTAACCTTCCAGACTGGTATGAGGAATTCCAGCTCCCACCGGCCATCAACAACCCGCAATTTACTCCAAACAAATCTACGGCCCGTTCCCCCTTCCAACAAGGATCACAGCGCAGGAATAACAACAGAGGTAACTTTGATTCCCCGGCCTCATCTAAACAGCTGTAAAACCCGAGAAATACAGGACACCAGCCAGCACTGGGTCCCACTCCTCCTGACCCCGTTTGATGGGCAATTGTTCTTCTCAAGTCACATTGTACCATTCCACTCACCTTTAATAAATTTCACCACCCTGTGATGTCAATCACAGCTGGATACAAGATTATGTAAGCTTCTTTCTCTCAGTTACATAGGAAGGAAATCCCGACGACATGCAACACATGTGAAAGTTTATACACCGCCTTCCTAACCAGAAAATGCTTGGTAACTTACCCACTTATACCTGTTGCCTACGTATACCTAACAATGCTATCTTTATTTCCTTATTCCCCTCAACGCGCTACATATCTAGTCCTTGAACTTCCTCCTGAATGGCTCGCTTAGGAACAGCCAAGTTTAAAGTAAGATCCAGTTGAACCATCTCGAGATCGACAGAACAGTGAGTTTATCAAGATCCTTACTTCGCACGTTATAAGGAGATCACTACAAGAACTATAGCGATGGGAAAAATATATATATCCTGTATGAATAGTCGTGGAACTCAGTTGCAGTTCTCGTTAAGACGCATTACCACTTTTGAGCACTAGAGGGAGCAGTGGTATTGGTGACCAGCAAAGCATAGCAATGATAGCCGTGATGTCATTAGGAGATCTAGGATTCACTGGTTTGGTGATACTGAGTTTACTAATCCCCGGTCGCAATATTGAGACCTCTGTTTCTCAACCCAAAACAAGGAAAATTGCAGAAACATGGGTACAAATTGAGCCCTAGAAAGCATTACCAGATCTTAATTCTCATATGTTGGCTGGTTACTAATAAGGTTAAGGGTCCCCTGGACCACTTTCTAGCTTTATTTCTATGGGGTATTATCCTCTTTCATTTTGCGGGAGGGTTTTAGCCCATGGAATGACTTACATAAGGTATAATGTTATTGGTTCTTGTTATTACGTTTTTTTTATACTACTATTTCAAATTCACTATGTTTCATAGAGCATGTTACATATTCTGTTACACAGTGTGGTAAATCACCCACATCTGACCATAATGTTAGGTCTTAGATAATAGCTACTATTCTTAAACTTTGTTATCCCAGGTCCCTCGGTCCCTCTCGAGTCCGTTTACATACCTAATACACACCAGATTTTGAACGGAGTCATCCAAAGACTCATTGTCAGTATCTCGCTGACGTACCTCCCACTCTCCCCCCAGAGTAAAATATAGTGCCTGTTTTATAGGACACTGATTAGCTCCCCACCTCCTAGGTGGTTTCCGAGCTTACACTCAACCTCATCCCCCTTCCAATCCCTAAACACACTCCTCCCCACCTCCAGACCTCACTTTCCTCCTCCCCCCTCCTCCCCTGTAACCCCTCTTTCTCTATCTTCTCTTAAACTCAAAAACTACTCAATATCAAACACAGTCTACCCTATCCATTGATTCATCAGACTTTGCCCTAGACACTTCTCAGCAATATCCACCATGGCGTATGCATCCCTGGGTAAGGCACCGACCCTGATATCACACAATGTCAATGGCCTCAACATACCTGAAAAGAGGTCCAAACTATTAAAAGAACTGAAAAAGACCCGACCACAGATGGTATTTCTACAAGAAACGCATTTTAAAAGTGATCACATTCCCAAGCTCACAGATAACATTTTCACACAAGTGTTCCATGCCACCAATCCCTTGGCAAAAACCAAGGGAGTATCCATCCTAATCAACAAGAATGCACCTTTTGACATAAAACAACAACATATAGATCCAGAAGGTCGCTATATCTTCCTAAAAGGAACTTGGGAAGGCTCCCCAATTACGTTTGCTAGCGTTTACTTCCCGAATTCTGCACATATAACATTCTGCCGAAAAATAATTGAGGATTTAAAGTGGTTTGCTGATGGCTGCATTATATTGGGTGGCGACTTTAATATTCCTCTTGCCCCACTAAAAGATACATCAACAGGTCACTCTTCAGTTACATATAGGGTCCTCAAAACAATGAAAACTTTACTAAGCTCCTTGTCACTTGTAGATACATGGAGGTTCGCACATCCAACAGACAGAGACTACACTTTTTTTTCCCCGCCACACAAAAGGTACTCGGCGGATCGACCTGATTTTCATCTCACAAAGAGACCTTCACAACCTAAAAAAGGCAGAGATAGGTATTATCGCGCTCTCTGACCACTCCCCCACAGCAATATCACTAAGATCCATCCCGCCCGAACAATCATCGTTTAATTGGAGACTTAACGCTGCACTGTTGACCGACCAAACAATCAAAGATGACCTTAGTGACACGATAAATACCTACTTTAGGAACAATGCAGAAACAGACACTAACCCCTTGAACAACTGGGAATCCCACAAAAGTGTCATACGTGGGGAACTCATAAAGTGGGGCTCTAGAAAAAAGAAAGAAAAAGAAAAGGAAATTGACAGACTCTCCCAATAAATTGCTAAACTCGAATCGCAACACAAACAATCCCTCTTGGCCAAATTAGAAGATGAACTGACACAATGCAGAGTTGAACTGAAATTACTTCTGGACTTTAAAATCAAAAAAGCTCTTTTCTTTTTCGTACATCACGGGACACAGAGTGACTTAGTCATTACTAATGGGTTATATAGATTACCTTCAGGTGTTGGCACTGGCCAATTCCAAACCGGAAGTACCCTCCCCTATATAAGCCCCTCCCATCCAGGAGCACCTCAGTTTTTTGCCAGTGTCTAAGGTGTTGGCCAAAGAGTAACATGTGTTTTCACTGGGCTTGCGTACAGGTTCTTTTGGGCCTTAGTAAGCTGTTCCGGATCCCACCAAAAAAGCTTCATAGCTAAACGGTCGGTACCCGGGCCTTGCAGCAGAAGAGCAAGGTTTTGCCTGTAATGCCTCTCTTAGGAGGGCTGGACCCTGGGATCCAGAGCTCTGGTCATACCCACGACCAAGATGTTGTCTGTGCAGGGTGCTATACAGGTCCAGGGAAGTGGAATCCTTGGGAACCCGGTCCCTGAAGATTTAATTACAATGCCTGCCGTGATAGGTGAAGTTTGGGCTTCTGTGGACCAAACAAAGTCCTGCGGCGGGGAACAGGTAAGTGGGGGCCCCCAGGAACTTGGTTCTATTGGGGGACCCCCAAGCCTAATTTGTCTTTCTGTCTGTTACCTAACGGTATTCCCGCTAATATCTGTGTATGCCTGTAACTACTGAAAATGTAAAATTTTAATAGTAGTCAAGAAAAAAAAAAAAAAAAAAGGGGGACCGCGGTACCTGTGTTAAACCACTAGAGGCCGCTGTAGTCCATTTTTCTTGTCATGTGGATCTTTGGTTTTCTCAAGTCAAAAGATCCAGGCAGTTGGTAAGTTTCTCTGTGGGAATCCACTTCCTCTGCCCTGTTGCTGCGCTCATCCACCGCACAGGCCCTCCGGCAAAAAGGGCCCTGGCTCCTAGTCCCTGTTTGATTTCGAAAAGGGCGCCAATGGCGCACGGGCGCGTGCACGCGCCTCCTATGAAAAAAAAGGGGCGGGGCGGGTGGATGACGCTCGATGCGCGCCGCGGCGCTTCTGCGCATGTGCAGGCGTCCCAGCATGGATAAAAGACACAGTACAAGTGTCAGCTGGATGCAAACAGAGCTAGCAACAAACAGTGGCACACAGAGGCGGTTGATGCAGGCATCCCCATAGAAAGGCACTTTAGTGGACACCAGCTGGTATATAGCAGCAACTGTGTTAGACTATTACCAGCAAAAATTGGTGTATGACGACGGGAATACCTCAGCTTTGTGCTTAAAGGATATGTCGTCCAGACGCTCCGGAAATAGGTCTTCCAGGAAGCCAAAGGGGTCTCCATCGGGCTCTGAGGATATTGGGCATGCTTGTACTGCACCAATCTCCCCTGAGAATTCAGAGGTCAGTAGCCGTAGAAACCCCGCAGGAGTGCCTGGTGCTGCGGCTGTCCCCAGTCCACCTGCTCCTGTATATATAACAGAGGAGGTTTTATCCTCAACTCTGGGAGGATTGGAAGAGAGATTAACAGCATTGATCGCTGCTTCCCTGTCACAGGAAAAGCGCGTCCGATCTCCGTCTCCTCCTTCAGAGTGCCTGTTAGTGGAGGAACAGCCCCACACAGAGATCGACCTACCTGAAGGGGATCAGGATGAGGTTGATTCAGTTATGGAGGAATCAACAGTGGAAGAACCTTTCTCAGCATCTCAGGCTGAAAGATTATGGGTTCAGTCTCTGACTAACATGGTCCGATCAGCATTTAAAATGCCTCTGGCGGAACCACCATCCACTACGGTTTCCTCGCTGGGGTCGCTAAAAGCTCCCCAGGCTGTCTGTTCCTTCCCAATCCACCCTTTATTAGAAGGGCTTATTTACCAGGATTGGGAGCATTCTGATAAAATATTTGCTCCCCCCAAGAGATTTCCGGTGATCTATCCCATGGAGGATAAGTTCATAAAAAAATGGAGGGTCCCTACAGTGGACGCAGCCATCTCTTCTGTTAACAAATCACTGACATGTCCAGTAGATAATGTTCCAATGTTCAAAGACCCAATAGATAAAAAATTGGAGTCTTTACTAAAATCTGCTTTCTCTACAGCAAGCATGGTGACACAACCTGCGGTAGCAGCGATTGGAGTCTGCCAAGCAGTGAAAGATCAGTTGAAACAAGTCTTAAGGGACTTACCAGATCAGCAGGCTCTTGCCCTAGCTGACCTGCCTAGAGCCTTGTGTTTTGCGGTGGACGCCATAAAGGATACAATCCAACAGGCCTCCCGCTTTACGCTGTCTATAGTACATATGCGTAGGCTTCTGTGGCTCAAAAACTGGTCTGCTGAAGCTCCCTGTAAAAAACTGCTGGTTAGCTTCCCATTTCATGGAGAACGCTTATTTGGAGAAGATCTGGACAAATATATCCAGAAAATTTCTGCCGGTAAAAGTTCACTCTTACCGGTTAAGAACAAGGGTAGAAGTCCTTCTTTTAAGAGGCCTACTTCTCCAGTCCCGGGCACATCGGCTGTGAAGCAGTTCCGACGGCCTCCGCGGTCAAATTCAGGGGGCAGAAATCAGGGACAATCACAGGGTAACAAGAAACCCTGGATCAAGAGAGGTAAAAAACCTCCCCCCAAGGCATGAAGCGTTGCCCCCACTCAATCGGGTGGGGGGAAGACTTCAGTTGTTCACAGAGACCTGGCGGGACACCATCAGAGACAGATGGGTGCTCTCCGCAGTAAGTCTGGGATACAAGCTGGAGTTAAAAGGCACTCCTCCTGCCCAATTTATGAGGTCAAACGTGCCAAGAGATCCCCAGAAGAGAGGATCCCTCCTTCTGGCACTAGAACAACTATTGCTCCAAGGTGTAATCATGAAGGTTCCCCTGGAAGAAAGCGGATTCGGGTTTTACTCGAACCTTTTCACAGTCCCCAAACCAAATGAGGACGTGAGGCCCATATTAAATCTAAAAGGGCTAAACAAGTTCCTAAATATCAGGACTTTTCGGATGGAGTCAATCCGATCGGTGGCCACCGCCCTACAAGGGCAGGAATGGTTAGCCTCGATCGACATAAAGGATGCTTATCTGCATATTCCCATCTTTCCGGCCCACCAGAAATTTCTACGCTTTGCAGTAGAAGGGCGCCATTTTCAGTTCAGTGCCTTACCTTTCGGTCTGGCCACAGCACCACGAGTGTTCACAAAAATTCTGGCCCCATTATTGGCCAATCTAAGAACACAGGGTGTAACGATAATGGCATATCTAGACGACCTGCTACTAATAGACCACTCAGTGGAAAAGCTGGAAGTAGCTATTCACAAGACTAGTGATGAGCCGAACACCCCCGGGTTCGGTTCGCACCAGAACCCGCGAACGGACCGAAAGTTCGAACGAACATTAGAACCCTATTAAATACAATGGATGCGAACGTTCGAATTCTAAAGTGCTAATTATAACAACTATTATGCATGTTATTGTCCTAAAAAGGGTTTGGGAACCCGGGTTCTGCACCAGGGGACATGTATCAATGCAAAAAGAAGTTTTAAAAACGGTCGTTTTTCGGGAGCAGTCATTTTAATGATGCATAAAGTGAAAAAAAAAAGTCAAATATTCCTTTAAATATCGTACCTGGGGGGTGTCTAAAGTATGCCTGTGAAGTGCCACGTGTTTCCCGTGTTTAGAACTGTCCCTGCACAAAATGACACTTCTAAAGGAAAAAAAAGCCATTTAAAACTGCTTGCGGCTTTAATGTAATGTCTGGTCCCGGTAATATGGATGAAATTCTTTAAGAAAAATGGCATAGCTACCCCATGACCCCCCCCCTACCCCAGCCCATTACCAGCCCCTTTGGGTCTTGTATGGATATTAAGGGGAACCCCGCACATAAAATAAAAAAGGCCCTATATACTCTGAACAGCCCTATACAGGCGGTGCATACAAGACAGGGACTGTAGGTTTGTTCTTATGTAGAGTCTGTTTGTAATTTTGAACAGGTACATTGTTGAAGTGTAGCTCCAGACCAAAAATCTATTTTTAAACTTTTTGGAAAACATAGGTAAGGGTTATCACCCCTGTAACATTTGTTTTGCTGTCTGTGCCCCTGTTCAGAACATTTCACCTCACTTTCCGTCCCAATGACAACTGTTTTTGAAATGTGGTGTTTTTCTTGAAACAAGGATTGCTGATAAAGCATCAGTACAGAGGAGACACCTTTCTCCCATATTTATTCTTACAGGAGAGAATTTTCCTTCCTAGTGGTAGATTTCCTCTCACTTCCTGTTGTCTTCTTGCGTTTGCAAGTAGGAGTCGTTTGTAAGTTGGATGTTTGAAAGTAGGGACCTGCCGTATATACTCTGCAGAAATAGGCCCCTTAGTTGTTGGTGTTGGCACAACACTGTAAGCACTCACAGTTACTCTTGGTTGGTGCTGGAACGCCCTGCTGTCAACTATTATATCAGGAATTTTAATTACATATAATTGTTGAACAGTGGTAGTAAAAATTGGGCCTTTGATGGTGGTGCTGGTGCCACAACACTGTAAGCCCTGACAGTTACTCTTGGTGGGTGCAGCAATGGGCCCTGCTGTGAATTATTAGATCAAGAATTGTAATTACATGCCCCTGTTGAACAGGGGCTGAAAAATTGGGCCTTAGGCACTGGTGGCACAACACTGCAACCCCTCACAGATACTGTACTTGGAGCACAGCAATGAGCCCTGTTGCAAAGTATTGCTTCAAAAATTGTAATGACACGCCCCTGTTAAACAGGGGCTGAAAAATTGGGCCTTAGGCACTGGTGGCACAACACTGCAACTCCTCACAGATACTGTACTTGGAGCACAGCAATGAGCCCTGTTGCAAAGTATTGCTTCAAAAATTGTAATTACACGCCCCTGTTAAACAGGGGCTGAAAAATTGGGCGTTAGGCACTGGTGGCGGCACCCATAAACAAAAATGATCTTACAAGCTATCATCATCAATCGTATCATTGAGGACTCGGAGGAGGAGGATAGCCAGTCAACATAACAGCACAGGCACTCAGCATCAGCATCAGTCTTGAAGGGATGTGACATGTTAAAATCAATTAGTCTGTTATATCAGCATCAGGTGTGTGGTAGCTGGTGGTGATCCAAGACTGGTTCATCTTGATGAAAGTCAGTCGATCAACCGAGTCGGTGGACAGGCGCACCCTGTGATCCGTGACAAATCCTCCAGCAGCACTGAATGTGCGTTCCGAAAGAACGCTGGATGCAGGACAGGCCAGTAGCTCAATTGCATACTGTGCAAGCTCTGGCCAGTGATCCATCCTCAAGACCCAGTAAGCCAGAGGATTTTCGGTGGGGAAGGTGTCCAAGTCTGACCTTGCCCCTAGATATTCCTGCACCATGTTTATCAGACGCTGGCGATGGTTGCTGGAACCGATCATACTTTGGGGCTGCGGACTAAAGAATTGTCTGAACGCATCGGTCAGACGGCCACCTTCCCCACCGCTCCTTCTTTGACTGGCCGAAGCCTCAGCAACTCGTTGTCCAGGACCAGGAGTTTGCAACCTCCCAGTCTCTGGGAACGCGTTGCACAGACCTTTCTGCAAGGCCTCCCGGAGTTGTCTCATCCTCTGCTCCCTCTGCGACGGTAACATAAGGTCCGCAACCTTACCCTTGTACCGTGGATCAAGGAGAGTGGCCAGCCAGTAATGGTCCCTCTCCTTGATCCGAAGAATACGAGGATCCTTCCGCAGACTTTGCAGGATCAGGGAGGCCATGCAGCGTAGGTTTGCTGAGGCATTCGCTCCGGAGTCCTCTGGGTCACTAAGGACGACATGATCCGCAGCCACCTCCTCCCAGCCACGTACAAGTCCACTGGTTTCTTGGGACTGTAAATCATCCCTAAAAGACTGCTGCTGATGATGCTGAGTGCCAGCCTCCACCTCCATGCTGACACAATCCTCCTCCTCCTCCTCCTCCTCCTCCTCCTCCTCCTCTTCCTGTGCGATGGGTGGGACAGAAGGAACACTGTCTGGGTAAAGGGGGCCTTGAGAGGCAAGGAAGTCCTCCTCTTCCTGCCTCTGTTCTGCCTCAAGTGCCCTGTCCATTATTCCACGCAGCGTTTGCTCCAACAGGTGGACAAGAGGTACAGTGTCACTGATGCATGCACTGTCACTGCTCACCATCCTCGTGGCCTCCTCAAATGGTGCCAGGACAGTGCATGCATCCCTGATCATGCCCCACTGGCGTGGAGAAAAAAAACCAAGCTCCCCTGACCCTGTCCTGGTGCCGTAGTCGCACAGGTACTCATTGATGGCCCTCTGCTGCGTGTGCAGCCGCTGCAGCATGGCCAACGTTGAGTTCCACCTGGTGGGCATGTCACATATAAGGCGGTTCTTGGGCAGGTTCAACTCCTTTTGCAGCTCAGCCAGGCGAGCACTGGCATTATAAGATCTGCGGAAATGCACACAGACTTTCCTGGCCTGCCTCAGGACATCCTGTAAGCCCGGGTACCTGCCCAAGAAGCGCTGCACCACCAGGTTAAGGACGTGAGCCACACAGGGCACATGGGTCAGTTGTCCCTGTCGGAGGGCGGAGAGGAGGTTGGTGCCATTGTCGCAAACCACCATTCCTGGCTTAAGCTGGCGTGGCGTCAACCACCTCTCGGCCTGGCCCTGCAGAGCAGACAGGACCTCTGCCCCAGTGTGGCTTCTGTCCCCCAAACACACCAGCGCAAGCACGGCATGGCATCTTTTTGCCTGCGTACTTGCGTAGCCCCGTGAACGGCTACGGAGCACCGCTGGTTCATAGGACAAACCACAGGAAGAGGCCATGGAGGAAGAAGAAGAGGAGGGGGTGGAGGAGAGAGGTGTGTCACAACCAGTAGTAGCATTTTGGAGGCGTGGCGGTGGGACAACCTCCAACACTACTGCACCTTGTCCTGAATCCTTCCCAGCTGCCAAAAGAGTGACCCAATGGGCCGTGAAAGAAAGGTAACGTCCCTGTCCATGCCTGCTGGACCATGAGTCAGCGGTAATATGCACCTTACCGCTGACCGCCCTGTCCAGCGAGGCCAAGACATTGCCTTCCACATGCCGGTAGAGAGCCGGAATAGCCTTCCGTGAGAAAAAGTGGCGTTTGGGAACCTGCCACTGAGGAACTGCACATTGCACAAACTCACGGAAGGGGGCCGAGTCTACCAACTGAAAAGGCAGCAGTTGAAGCGCTAGCAATTTAGCCAAGCTAGCATTCAACCGCTGGGCATGTGGATGGCTGGGAGTGAACTTCTTTCGACGGTCCAGCAGCTGGGGCAGGGAAATTTGCCTGCTAGAATCGGACGTCGGTGTACTGCTAGCAGAGTGGGCGCAAGTACTTGGCCGTGACACACCTAATTCTACACCTTCATTCCTCTCAGTGCATGTTTCAGAGAGGACTGAAGTTATAGTGGGGTTGGAGATCCCAGCTGATGCGGTGCAAGGAGAGGTCCGCTTTGTTCTTTGGTGTGGGTCTTTGAGGTAGGCTTGCCAACGAGCTGCATGGCAGGTCAACATATGTCTGGTCAGGCATGTGGTACCCAAGCGGCTGATGTTTTGGCCACGCGATATACGCTTGAGACATATGTTGCAAACAGCAGCTGTGCGATCTGATGCACTAGCCTCAAAAAAGGCCCACACCAAAGAACTTTTTGAATGACGGGCAGAGGCAGCGCCCTGCACAGGCGGAGCTCTGCGGTGTGATTCCGTCGGTGTACTGCCCTTACGCTGGCCACCAAAGGGCATCCTGCCTCGTTGGAGATGTGCCTCCTCCTCATCCTCCTCCTCCTCCTCTCTCCTATTAGGCACCCACGTGGAGTCAGTGACCTCATCATCCCCTCCCTCCTCTTCACTGGAGCCAATCTGGCAGTATGCTGCAGCTGCTGGAACATGACTGCCAGATTGGTGTCCTTCTTGAGCATCCCCTCTGTCTGCTCTCACGCTACTGCCTTCCTCTAGCTGGGTTTCATCATCAGACCCTTCGAAACGCTGGGCATCCTCCTGGAGCATGTACCCAACACTGTGCTGAAACAGTTCGGGGGACTCCTCAGGAGGAGGACATGGTGGGTCTAGGGAAGGAGTGACTGATGATTTGTCTGACATTGATACCAGGGAAGACGACGCTTTGGCAGCTGCTTTTCCAGTACCCTGAGCCTGGGTGAGAGAGGATGAGGAGGAGGAGGAGGGCTTGGTCATCCACTCTACCAAGTCTTCGGCATGATGTGGCTCAACATGTCCAGCTGCCGAAAAGAAGGACAAGCGTGTCCCATGGCCATGTGCTGATGACAATGCACCGCGTCCACGACCAGCACTGTTGCCCCCAGACACAGAGCCTGCTTGCCCTCTTTTATTGCCTCCTGACTGTCTGCCTCTCCTTGTTTGCCTTCCAGACATTCTAATAGATGGCCTGCAGGGAGATGGGAAAAAAGCAATAAGGGCTACCTTCAGGTGTCCTTCTCTGTCCCTTGAAACAAGGACTTTCACAGTGAAAGAAACTGACACTCTCCCTACCTACAGTTTTCTGTCCCTAGAAAAAATGTTTTTTTTAATCACAATATAGCACAAGGACAATTCACTCACTGTCCTTACAGGTCCCTGGAAACAAGGACTTGCAGAGTGAAAGAAAAAAAACACTCTCCCTACCTACAGTTTTCTGTCCCTAGAAAAAATGTTTTTTTTAATCACAATATAGCACAAGGAGAATTCACTCACTGTCCTTCCAGGTCCCTGGAAACAAGGACTTGCAGAGTGAAAGAAAAAAAACACTCTCCCTACCTACAGTTTTCTGTCCCTAGAAAAAATGTTTTTTTTAATCACAATATAGCACAAGGACAATTCACTCACTGTCCTTCCAGGTCCCTGGAAACAAGGACTTGCAGAGTGAAATAAACTGACACTCTCCCTACCTACAGTTTTCTGTCCCTAGAATAAATGTTTTTTTTAAGCACAATATAGCACAAGGAGAATTCACTCACTGTCCTTCCAGGTCCCTGGAAACAAGGACTTGCAGAGTGAAAGAAAAAAAACACTCTCCCTACCTACAGTTTTCTGTCCCTAGAAAAATTTTTTTTTTTAATCACAATATAACACAAGGACAATTCACTCACTGTCCTTCCAGGTCCCTGGAAACAAGGACTTGCAGAGTGAAATAAACTGACACTCTCCCTACCTACAGTTTTCTGTCCCTAGAATAAATGTTTTTTTTAAGCACAATATAGCACAAGGACAATTCACTCACTGTCCTTACAGGTCCCTGGAAACAAGGACTTGCAGAGTGAAAGAAAAAAAACACTCTCCCTACCTACAGTTTTCTGTCCCTAGAAAAAATGTTTTTTTTAATCACAATATAGCACAAGGACAATTCACTCACTGTCCTTCCAGGTCCCTGGAAACGAGGACTTGCAGAGTGAAATAAACTGACACTCTCCCTACCTACAGTTTTCTGTCCCTAGAATAAATGTTTTTTTTAAGCACAATATAGCACAAGGACAATTCACTCACTGTCCTTACAGGTCCCTGGAAACAAGGACTTGCAGAGTGAAAGAAAAAAAACACTCTCCCTACCTACAGTTTTCTGTCCCTAGAAAAAATGTTTTTTTTAATCACAATATAGCACAAGGACAATTCACTCACTGTCCTTACAGGTCCCTGGAAACAAGGACTTGCAGAGTGAAAGAAAAAAAACACTCTCCCTACCTACAGTTTTCTGTCCCTAGAAAAAAGGTTTTTTTTAATCACAATATAGCACAAGGACAATTCACTCACTGTCCTTACAGGTCCCTGGAAACAAGGACTTGCAGAGTGAAATAAACTGACACTCTCCCTACCTACAGTTTTCTGTCCCTAGAATAAATGTTTTTTTTAAGCACAATATAGCACAAGGAGAATTCACTCACTGTCCTTCCAGGTCCCTGGAAACAAGGACTTGCAGAGTGAAAGAAAAAAAACACTCTCCCTACCTACAGTTTTCTGTCCCTAGAAAAAATGTTTTTTTTAATCACAATATAACACAAGGACAATTCACTCACTGTCCTTCCAGGTCCCTGGAAACAAGGACTTGCAGAGTGAAATAAAGTGACACTCTCCCTACCTACAGTTTTCTGTCCCTAGAATAAATGTTTTTTTTAAGCACAATATAGCACAAGGACAATTCACTCACTGTCCTTACAGGTCCCTGGAAACAAGGACTTGCAGAGTGAAAGAAAAAAAACACTCTCCCTACCTACAGTTTTCTGTCCCTAGAAAAAATGTTTTTTTTAATCACAATATAACACAAGGACAATTCACTCACTGTCCTTCCAGGTCCCTGGAAACAAGGACTTGCAGAGTGAAATAAACTGACACTCTCCCTACCTACAGTTTTCTGTCCCTAGAATAAATGTTTTTTTTAAGCACAATATAGCACAAGGACAATTCACTCACTGTCCTTACAGGTCCCTGGAAACAAGGACTTGCAGAGTGAAAGAAAAAAAACACTCTCCCTACCTACAGTTTTCTGTCCCTAGAAAAAATGTTTTTTTTAATCACAATATAGCACAAGGACAATTCACTCACTGTCCTTACAGGTCCCTGGAAACAAGGACTTGCAGAGTGAAAGAAAAAAAACACTCTCCCTACCTACAGTTTTCTGTCCCTAGAAAAAATGTTTTTTTTAATCACAATATAGCACAAGGACAATTCACTCACTGTCCTTACAGGTCCCTGGAAACAAGGACTTGCAGAGTGAAATAAACTGACACTCTCCCTACCTACAGTTTTCTGTCCCTAGAATAAATGTTTTTTTTAAGCACAATATAGCACAAGGAGAATTCACTCACTGTCCTTCCAGGTCCCTGGAAACAAGGACTTGCAGAGTGAAAGAAAAAAAACACTCTCCCTACCTACAGTTTTCTGTCCCTAGAAAAAATGTTTTTTTTAATCACAATATAACACAAGGACAATTCACTCACTGTCCTTCCAGGTCCCTGGAAACAAGGACTTGCAGAGTGAAATAAACTGACACTCTCCCTACCTACAGTTTTCTGTCCCTAGAATAAATGTTTTTTTTAAGCACAATATAGCACAAGGACAATTCACTCACTGTCCTTACAGGTCCCTGGAAACAAGGACTTGCAGAGTGAAAGAAAAAAAACACTCTCCCTACCTACAGTTTTCTGTCCCTAGAAAAAATGTTTTTTTTAATCACAATATAGCACAAGGACAATTCACTCACTGTCCTTACAGGTCCCTGGAAACAAGGTCTTGCAGAGTGAAAGAAACTGACACTGTCCCTACCTACAGTTTTCTGTCCCTAGAATAAATGTTTTTTTTAAGCACAATATAGCACAAGGAGAATTCACTCACTGTCCTTCCAGGTCCCTGGAAACAAGGACTTGCAGAGTGAAATAAACTGACACTCTCCCTACCTACAGTTTTCTGTCCCTAGAATAAATGTTTTTTTTAAGCAAAATATAGCACAAGGACAATTCACTCACTGTCCTTACAGGTCCCTGGAAACAAGGACTTGCAGAGTGAAAGAAACTGACACTCTCCCTACCTACAGTTTTCTGTCCCTAGAATAAATGTTTTTTTAAGCACAATATAGCACAAGGACAATTCACTCACTGTCCTTCCAGGTCCCTGGAAACAAGGACTTGCAGAGTGAAAGAAACTGACACTGTCCCTACCTACAGTTTTCTGTCCCTAGAATAAATGTTTTTTTTAAGCACACTATAGCACAAGCACAAAACACACTGACACTCTCCCTACCTATCCTTCTCTTTCCCTAAACTAAAGGAATCCAGGTTAAGCAAGAAAGAAATAACAGTCACTGTCCCTGCCTATGCTGCTCTATCCCTGCTCCGGAACACACTACACTAGGCCGCCGTGCTGGCGGCCTTTTATAGTGTGGGGCGTGTACTAAACACCCTCAGCAATAATTGGCCACAGGCATCCTGCCTGTGGCCAATCATTGCTCTCCTCGCTGCCGGCGCTGTGATTGGCCAAGCATGCGGGGTCACAGTGCATGCTTGGCCAATCACAGCGCCTGGATGACACTGCGATGGCGTAGTGCATTGTGGGCCGTTCGCGTCACTCGAATTTGGCGCGAACGGCCCAAATCGTTCGATCTTCGTCGAACGATCGAACGGCCGATGTTCGAGTCGAACGTATGTTCGACTCGAACACGAAGCTCATCCCTACACAAGACAATCAAGTATCTGGAATATCACGGTTGGATTATCAACCGGGACAAGTCAGCTCTAAGACCAGTCAAAAGTCTGGAATACTTAGGGCTAAGGCTGGATTCAAATCAGAGAAAGATTTTCTTACCTCCAGAGAAGGTGTCGTCTTTAAAAGATTTGACCCACTTAGTGGGTACAAAAAGAAAACCATCCATACGCCTCTGCATGAGGCTGCTGGGAAAAATGGTGGCTTCATTCGAAGTGGTACCCTACGGTCAATTCCATTCAAGGAATTTGCAAAGGGCCATACTGTCAGCCTGGAACAAAAAAGTTCAGGCTTTAGACTTACCAATGTCCCTGTCCCCTTCCGTTCGCAAGAGCCTCCATTGGTGGTTGGTGCCCCAGAATCTGGAAAAAGGGAAACCCTTCAGTCCGGTTTCTTGGAAGGTAGTCACTACAGATGCCAGCCTCATAGGCTGGGGGGCAGTACTGGAGCAATGCTCTCCAGGGCAAGTGGTCAGAAGCAGAAAAGGCCCTGCCCATCAATCTCTTAGAGATACGAGCAGCCCGGTATGCCCTAGTAGCATGGACATCCAAACTCCAAGGGTCCCCTGTCAGAATTCAATCAGACAATGCCACAGCAGTGGCATATATCAATCACCAGGGTGGCACCAGGAGTCGTGCAGCCCAGAGGGAAGCAAATTGCATCCTGGAGTGGGCAGAAAAATATGTCCCAGCCATATCCGTGGTTTTCATCCCAGGAGTGGAAAATTGGAGAGCGGACTTTTTAAGTCGCCAACAATTATGCACGGGGGAATGGTCTCTTCACCCCGAGGTTTTCCAGGCAATATGCCAGCGGTGGGGAACACCGGATGTAGATCTGCTAGCATCCAGATTCAACGCAAAGGTGGACAGATTTGTGTATCGCACAAGGGATCCTCTAGCTTGCGGCTCGGATGCCCTAGTGTTCCCTTGGGATCAGTTCAAGCTGATATATGCATTCCCACCGCCACAATTGTTACCGCGATTACTCCGCAGAATCAGGGTAGAAAGGAAACCAGTGATTCTGGTGGCTCCAGCGTGGCCCCGAAGGGCATGGTACGCGGAGATTGTAAAAATGTCAGTGAGGAGTCCTTGGACCCTCCCACATCGTCCGGACCTGCTGTCACAAGGACCGATATACCACCCTTCCTTACCAGCCCTAGGTTTGACGGCCTGACTATTGAAGCCCACATTCTGAAAAAGAGAGGGCTCTCTAATTCTGTGGTATCTACCATGATCAATGCCAGGAAGCCGGTATCCAGGCAGATCTATTATAGGATCTGGAAAGCGTACATTACGTGGTGTGAGGCCAAGAGATGGCATCCACGTAAGTACGTGATAGGGAGGATTTTGGACTTCCTACAGTGGGCTGTAGATAGGAAGCTGGCCTTGAGTACTATCAAGGGTCAGATTTCGGCCTTGTCAATATTTTTTCAAAGGCCCTTGGCTTCGCATTCACTAGTCAAAGCGTTCATACAAGGAGTGATGCGTATTAGCCCTCCGGTTAGTATTCCCATATGTCCTTGGGACTTAAACCTGGTTCTGTCAGTTCTACAGAAACAACCGTTTGAACCATTGCAACATATTTCCTTGGTTCTTCTCACCAGGAAATTGATTTTCTTAGTAGCCGTTTGTTCGGCTAAAAGAGTGTCGGAATTAGCCGCCTTGTCCTGTAAGGAGCCATATCTGGTTGTCCATAAGGACAGAGTAGTATTACGTCCTCATCCAGCCTTTCTTCCTAAGGTGGTATCGAGGTTTCATTTGAACCAAGATGTGGTTCTTCCTTCTTTTTTCCCCAAACCTAGCTCGGTAGAGGAAAAGTTATTACATTCCTTGGATGTAGTAAGAGCAGTTAAAGCTTATCTAAAAGCCACTGCTCAGATTCGCAGAACGGATACTTTGTTTATTCTGCCGGAAGGCCCTAAAAAGGGTCAGGCAGCATCAAAATCCACTTTAGCCAAGTGGATTCGACAGGTCATAATACAAGCCTATGGCTTGAGAAAGAGACCGCCTCCGTTCAAAGTTGGGGCGCACTCCACAAGAGCAGTTGGAACTTCATGGGCAGTGCATCACCAGGCCTCCCTGGCTCAAGTATGTAAGGCCGCAACATGGTCTTCGGTACACACGTTTACTAGATTCTACCAGGTAGACGTTAGAAGTCAGGAGGATGTCGCCTTTGGGCGCAGTGTGTTGCAGGCCGCAAAAGATCCTCATGCCTGATGGCGCCCAGCTTATGTATCCCTCCCCTCATTTGGCATTGCTTTGGGACGTCCCATTAGTAATGACTAAGTCGCTCTGTGTCCCGTGATGTACGAAAAAGAAAAAGGGATTTTTATAACAGCTTACCTGTAAAATCCTTTTCTTGGAGTACATCACGGGACACAGAGCTCCCACCCCTCTTTTTGGGACACTTATTGCTTGGCTACAAAACTGAGGTGCTCCCGGATGGGAGGGGCTTATATAGGGGAGGGTACTTCCGGTTTGGAATTGGCCAGTGCCAACACCTGAAGGTAATCTATATAACCCATTAGTAATGACTAAGTCGCTCTGTGTCCCGTGATGTACTCCAAGAAAAGGATTTTACAGGTAAGCTGTTCTAAAAATCCCTTTTTCTTCAAAAAAAGTATATATTACGAGCGGGGAGACAAAAGTGGGAAACAATTGGCAAAAGCCCTTAACCACTTGTCCACCGCCCACTGTCAATTGACGGCGGGCGGAGGATACTCTCGTTCTGGGAGGACGTCATATGATGTCCTCCCTTTAAAACGAGCTAGAAGGCGCGCGCTCGCCGCCAGCGGCGCGCGCCCGCCGCGTTCACAAGGCCCCGGTGCGCGTGCCCGGCGGCCGCGATTGCCGCCGGGCACCCGCAATTGCCCGGGAAACGAGCAGGAAAGTGGGTCTCTGTGTGTAAACACAGAGATCCACGTCCTGTGAGGGAGAGGGGACCGATGCTGTGTCCCTTGTACATAGGGACAACCATCGGTCACCTCCCCCAGTCAGTCCCCTCCCCCCACAGTAAGAACACATTGAGGGAACATATTTAACCCCTTCCCGCCCCCTAGTGGTTAACCCCTTCCCTGCCAATCACATTTATACAGTAATCAATGCATTTTTATAGCAGGGATCGCTGTATAAACGTGAATGGTCCCAAAAATGTGTCAAAAGTGTCTGATGTGTCCGCCGCAATATCGCAGTCACAATAAAAAATCGCAGATCGCCGCCATTACTAATAAAAAAATAAAAATGCTATAAATCTATCCCCTATTTTGTACACGCTATAACTTTTGCGCAAACCAATCAATACGCGCTTATTGCAATTTTTTTTTTTTTTACCAAAACTATGTAGAAGAATACGTATCGGCCTAAACTGAGGAAAATTTTATTTAAAAAAAAAAATGGGTATTTATTATAGCAAAAAGTAAAAAATAGTGTTTTTTTTCAAAACTGGACGCTATTCTTTTGTTTATAGCGCAAAAAATAAAAACCGCAGAGGTGATCAAATACCACCAAAAGAAAGCTCTATTTGTGGGAAAAAAAGGACACAAATTTTGTTTGGGAGTCACGTCGCACGACCGCGCAATTGTCATTCAAAGTGTGACAGCGCTGAAAGCTGAAAAATGGCTTGGGCAGGAAGGGGGTTTTCGTGCACAGTAGAGAAGTGGTTAAAGATGCAACAATGTCGGGCCACATACAGACAATCAGAGACAAAAACTGCATTACCAGACATAAACCCGAAGACATAGCTGAACTATTTCATGAATTTTACTCTAAACTATACAATCTCTCTGAACAACATAAACCTGCCCACTTATCCCTACCGAAAAAAGACACAATTTAAAACTTCCTAAACGACAGCAAAATACCCGCCCTCAAAAAAGATGTAGACAAATTGGAGATGCCCATAACTATAGACAAAATTTTAGAAGCTATTAAAGATCTCAAAACAGGGAAGAGCCCAGGCCCGGATGGCTTCACCTCTCAATATTTTAAAACTTACTCGCATTTGCTAGTCAAACCCCTATTATCAGCTTTTAACTTCTTAGCGAAGAATACACATAACTCCACCTCATTACTAATGGCTCACATAGCGGTTGTCCCCAAGCCAGATAAAGATCATTTGGACTGTGCAAATTTTAGGCCCATATCACTCCTGAATACCGACCTGAAGCTCTTAGCCAAAATATTAGCTAATAGATTAAAACCCCTTCTAGCTCAGGTTATAGGACCGGAACAGGTAGGGTTTATGCCAGGTAGGGAAGCTCGTGACAACACAGCTAAAGCCCTAAACTTAATACACTATGCCCGAAGTTCCAAGACAAAAGGTTTATTGCTCTCCACGGACGCTGAAAAGGCTTTTGACAGGGTCTCCTGGGATTACATGATGTTGACCTGTGCTCATATTGGCCTGAATGCAAATATGTTATCATGGATCTCAGCACTCTATCGAAACCCACAAGCCAAGATAAAAATTAATAACACTTTTTCAGACCATATACAAATCTATAATGGCACACATCAGGGCTGCCCTCTTTCCCCACTTCTCTTTGTTCTGATTAGGGGTTCTAATGAAATGATAATCAACTTATCTAGAGATATTAAGGGTCTTACAGTAGGGAAAAGAGAATACAAAACTGCGGCTTATGCAGATGACCTTCTGTTCTTTCTAACGTGCCCCCACACGTCAATCCCCAATCTAAAAAGAATCTTTGAAACCTTTGGATTCATATCCAACTTCAAAGTAAACCAATCAAAATCTGAAGCCCTCAATCTCGGCCTTCCCCCAGACCAACTGAAACTGATTATGGATAACCACTCCTTCAAGTGGGAGAAAAACACACTCAAATATTTGGGTATAAAACTAACTAGTGACATTGACTCACTCTACAAGGCCAACTATAAACCCCTACTGACCACAATACTCAGAGATCTTCAAAAATGGTCACCAAAATCCTTTTCATGGTTCGGCAGATCCGCAATCCTTAAAATGACAGTCCTGCCTAGACTACTATATTTCTTTAATGCTGTCACGTACCTTATGATGGGAGCCCAACGTGCAGGGAGCGGCCTCTCGTAATCCCCTGGCTCGAGAGCCCCTGATAGAGCAGACAGAGGCTCAGGAGGACAGGGGGCACAAGTGCCTGGCAGGTAAGCAGGATATTGGGTAGTTGCGGCAGCAGATGGTGCACGGCAAACTGGAACAGTCCAAAGATAGCTGGGAGGTGCACAGTAGGACTAATCAGAATGCAGACAACAGGCAGATGTATAAAAGTCCCAGACCAGACTGCAGAAACAAGGTGGTGTATTGTAGTACAGGCTGAGGTGTACTGTAGCTCAGGCACAGGTGCAGGGTAGTTCAGGCAGAGATGCGCTATGATTCAGGCAGAGATGCACGGTGGCTTCAGGCAGGATGCACTGTAGTTCAGGTGGAGGTGCCTTATAGTTCGAACAGACCGATGGGTCGGACCAGCAGGCGACCAGGTACAGGGATGACCAAGAGAGTTGTCAGAGCAAGCCGAAGTCGGGGCGGGCAGCAATCGGGGTTAAACAGAGACAAGCCGGATCAGATAACAGGTGTACAGGAATCAGAAGTCAATAGCAGGGGTCTCGGGAACGCTGTAGACCAGACAGCAAGGAGCAAGGTATGCAGATAGTTTAAATACCTTGTTTGGTGCCAAATGCTGTCACCGCGCGTGCTCCCGCGAACGTGGGGGCGTAGGGAGTGGTCCTTCTTTTCTACAAAGAATATACCGGCTCCTGCAGGAGAGGTGGAGGGACGTATGAATCCCTTCTCTAAGTTGTCATCCAGATACGTCTTGAGAGTTCCAAGCTCTAGTTCAGATAAGGGGAAAATTCTTCCAAAAGGGACCTCTGCCCCCGGAAGAAGGTCAATAGGGCAATTGTAGGGCCTGTGCAGAGGTAGAGTCTCCGCGCCCTTTTTGCTAAAGACATCTAGAAAGTTGTGATAGGCCTCCGGGACTAGGGATGAGCTCGGTGTTCGAGTCGAACATACGTTCGACTCGAACATCGGCTGTTCGATCGTTCGCCGAACAACGAACGATTTGGGCCGTTCGCGCCTAATTCGCGGCCCACAATGCACTACGCCATCGCAGTGTCATCCAGGCGCTGTGATTGGCCAAGCATGCACTGTGACCCCGCATGCTTGGCCAATCACAGCGCCGGCAGCGAGGAGAGCAATGATTGGCCACAGGCAGGATGCCTGTGGCCAATTATTGCTGAGGGTGTTTAGTACACGCCCCACACTATAAAAGGCCGCCAGCACGGCGGCCTAGTGTAGTGTGTTCCGGAGCAGGGAAAGAGAAGCATAGGCAGGGACAGTGACATTTTTTTTTCTTGCTTAACCTGGATTCCTTTAGTTTAGGGAAAGAGAAGGATAGGTAGGGAGAGTGTCAGTGTGTTTTACTGTGCTAATCCTTGTTTGTAGGGACAGGGAAGGACAGTGAGGGAAATTCTCATTCTGCTATACTGTGCTAAAGCATTCATCATCAACCATCTTTAAAAAAACATTTTTTATAGGGACAGAAAACTATAGGTAGGGAGAGTGTCAGTGTGTTTTACTGTGCTAATCCTTGTTTGTAGGGACAGGGAAGGACAGTGAGGGAAATTCTCATTGTGCTATACTGTGCTAAAGCATTCATCATCAACCATCTTTAAAAAAACATTTTTTATAGGGACAGAAAACTATAGGTAGGGAGAGTGTCAGTGTGTTTTACTGTGCTAATCCTTGTTTGTAGGGACAGGGAAGGACAGTGAGGGAAATTCTCATTGTGCTATACTGTGCTAAAGCATTCATCATCAACCATCTTTAAAAAAACATTTTTTATAGGGACAGAAAACTATAGGTAGGGAGAGTGTCAGTGTGTTTTACTGTGCTAATCCTTGTTTGTAGGGACAGGGAAGGACAGTGAGGGAAATTCTCATTGTGCTATACTGTGCTAAAGCATTCATCATCAACCATCTTTAAAAAAACATTTTTTATAGGGACAGAAAACTATAGGTAGGGAGAGTGTCAGTGTGTTTTACTGTGCTAATCCTTGTTTGTAGGGACAGGGAAGGACAGTGAGGGAAATTCTCATTGTGCTATACTGTGCTAAAGCATTCATCATCAACCATCTTTGAAATCCTTGTTTTTTGGACAGTCAGGGAAATTGTCATTGTGCTATTCTGTGCGAAAGCAATCATCCTCAACCATATTTAGAAATCCTTAAGTAAAGGGACAGAGAAGGACACCTGAAGGTAGCCCTTATTGCTTTTTTCCCATCTCCCTGCAGGCCATCCATTAGAATGTCTGGAAGGCAAACAAGGAGAGGCAGACAGTCAGGAGGCAATAAAAGAGGGCAAGCAGGCTCTGTGTCTGGGGGCAACAGTGCTGGTCGTGGACGCGGTGCATTGTCATCAGCACATGGCCATGGGACACGCTTGTCCTTCTTTTCGGCAGCTGGACATGTTGAGCCACATCATGCCGAAGACTTGGTAGAGTGGATGACCAAGCCCTCCTCCTCCTCCTCATCCTCTCTCACCCAGGCTCAGGGTACTGGCAAAGCAGCTGCCAAAGCGTCCTCTTCCCTGGTATCAATGTCAGACTCATCATCAGTCACTCCTTCCCTAGACCCACCATGTCCTCCTCCTGAGGAGTCCCCCGAACTGTTTGAGCACAGTGTTGGGTACATGCTCCAGGAGGATGCCCAGCGTTTCGAAGGGTCTGATGATGAAACCCAGCTAGAGGAAGGCAGTAGCGTGAGAGCAGACAGAGGGGATGCTCAAGAAGGACACCAATCTGGCAGTCATGTTCCAGCAGCTGCAGCATACTGCCAGATTGGCTCCAGTGATGAGGAGGGAGGGGATGATGAGGTCACTGACTCCACGTGGGTGCCTAATAGGAGAGAGGAGGAGGAGGAGGATGAGGAGGAGGCACATCTCCAACGAGGCAGGACGCCCTTTGGTGGCCAGCGTAAGGGCAGTACACCGACGGAATCACACCGCAGAGCTCCGCCTGTGCAGGGCGCTGCCTCTGCCCGTCATTCAAAAAGTTCTTTGGTGTGGGCCTTTTTTGAGGCTAGTGCATCAGATCGCACAGCTGCTGTTTGCAACATATGTCTCAAGCGTATATCGCGTGGCCAAAACATCAGCCGCTTGGGTACCACATGCCTGACCAGACATATGTTGACCTGCCATGCAGTTCGTTGGCAAGCCTACCTCAAAGACCCACACCAAAGAACAAAGCGGACCTCTCCTTGCACCGCATCAGCTGGGATCTCCAACCCCACTATAACTTCAGTCCTCTCTGAAACATGCACTGAGAGGAATGAAGGTGTAGAATTAGGTGTGTCACAGCCAAGTACTTGCGGCCACTCTGCTAGCAGTACACCGACGTCCGATTCTAGCAGGCAAATTTCCCTGCCCCAGCTGCTGGATCGTCGAAAGAAGTTCACTCCCAGCCATCCACATGCCCAGCGGTTGAATGCTAGCTTGGCTAAATTGCTAGCGCTTCAACTGCTGCCTTTTCAGTTGGTAGATTCGGCCCCCTTCCGTGAGTTTGTGCAATGTGCGGTTCCTCAGTGGCAGGTTCCCAAACGCCACTTTTTCTCACGGAAGGCTATTCCGGCTCTCTACTGGCATGTGGAAGGCAATGTCTTGGCCTCGCTGGACAGGGCGGTTAGCGGTAAGGTGCATATTACCGCTGACTCATGGTCCAGCAGGCATGGACAGGGACGTTACCTTTCTTTCACGGCCCATTGGGTCACTCTTTTGGCAGCTGGGAAGGATGCAGGACAAGGTGCAGTAGTGTTGGAGGTTGTTCCACCGCCACGCCTCCAAAATGCTACTACTGGTTGTGACACACCTCTCTCCTCCACCCCCTCCTCTTCTTCTTCCTCCATGGCCTCTTCCTGTGCTTTGTCCTCTGAACCAGCGGTGCTCCGTAGCCGTTCAAGGGGCTACGCAAGTACGCAGGCAAAAAGATACCATGCCGTGCTTGCGCTGGTGTGTTTGGGGGACAGAAGCCACACTGGGGCAGAGGTCCTGTCTGCTCTGCAGGGCCAGGCCGAGAGGTGGTTGACGCCACGCCAGCTTAAGCCAGGAATGGTGGTTTGCGACAATCGCACCAACCTCCTCTCCGCCCTCCGACAGGGACAACTGACCCATGTGCCCTGTGTGGCTCACGTCCTTAACCTGGTGGTGCAGCGGTTCTTGGGCAGGTACCCGGGCTTACAGGATGTCCTGAGGCAGGCCAGGAAAGTCTGTGTGCATTTCCGCAGATCTTATAATGCCAGTGCTCGCCTGGCTGAGCTGCAAAAGGAGTTGAACCTGCCCAAGAACCGCCTTATATGTGACATGCCCACCAGGTGGAACTCAACGTTGGCCATGCTGCAGCGGCTGCACACGCAGCAGAGGGCCATCAATGAGTACCTGTGCGACTACGGCACCAGGACAGGGTCAGGGGAGCTTGGTTTTTTTTCTCCACGCCAGTGGGGCATGATCAGGGATGCATGCACTGTCCTGGCACCATTTGAGGAGGCCACGAGGATGGTGAGCAGTGACAGTGCATGCATCAGTGACACTGTACCTCTTGTCCACCTGTTGGAGCACACGCTGCGTGGAATAATGGACAGGGCACTTGAGGCAGAACAGAGGCAGGAAGCGGGGGACTTCCTTGCCTCTCAAGGCCCCCTTTACCCAGACAGTGTTCCTTCTGTCCCACCCATCGCACAGGAAGAGGAGGAGGAGGAGGAGGAGGAGGATTGTGTCAGCATGGAGGTGGAGGCTGGCACTCAGCATCATCAGCAGCAGTCTTTTAGGGATGATTTACAGTCCCAAGAAACCAGTGGACTTGTACGTGGCTGGGAGGAGGTGGCTGCGGATCATGTCGTCCTTAGTGACCCAGAGGACTCCGGACCGAATGCCTCAGCTAACCTACGCTGCATGGCCTCCCTGATCCTGCAAAGTCTGCGGAAGGATCCTCGTATTCTTCGGATCAAGGAGAGGGACCATTACTGGCTGGCCACTCTCCTTGATCCACAGTACAAGGGTAAGGTTGCGGACCTTATGTTACCGTCGCAGAGGGAGCAGAGGATGAGACAACTCTGGGAGGCCTTGCAGAAAGGTCTGTGCAACGCGTTCCCAGAGACTGGGAGGTTACAAACTCCTGGTCCTGGACAACGAGTTGCTGAGGCTTCGGCCAGTCAAAGAAGGAGCGGTGGGGGAGGTGGCCGTCTGACCGATGCGTTCAGACAATTCTTTAATCCGCTGCCCCAAAGTATGATCGGTTCCAGCAACCATCGCCAGCGTCTGATAAACATGGTGCAGGAATATCTAGGGGCAAGGTCAGACTTGGACACCTTCCCCACCGAAAATCCTCTGGCTTACTGGGTCTTGAGGATGGATCACTGGCCAGAGCTTGCACAGTATGCAATTGAGCTACTGGCCTGTCCTGCATCCAGCGTTCTTTCGGAACGCACATTCAGTGCTGCTGGAGGATTTGTCACGGATCACAGGGTGCGCCTGTCCATCGACTCGGTTGATCGACTGACTTTCATCAAGATGAACCAGTCTTGGATCACCACCAGCTACCACACACCTGATGCTGATATAACAGACTAATTGATTTTAACATGTCACATCCCTTCAAGACTGATGCTGATGCTGAGTGCCTGTGCTGTTATGTTGACTGGCTATCCTCCTCCTCCAAGTCCTCAATGATACGATTGATGATGATAGCTTGGAAGATCATTTTTGTTTATGGGTGCCTCCACCAGTGCCTAACGCCCAATTTTTCAGCCCCTGTTTAACAGGGGCGTGTAATTACAATTTTTGAAGCAATACTTTGCAACAGGGCTCATTGCTGTGCTCCAAGTACAGTATCTGTGAGGGGTTGCAGTGTTGTGCCACCAGTGCCTAAGGTCCAATTTTTCAGCCCCTGTTTAACAGGGGCGTGTAATTACAATTTTTGAAGCAATACTTTGCAACAGGGCTCATTGCTGTGCTCCAAGTACAGTATCTGTGAGGGGTTGCAGTGTTGTGCCACCAGTGCCTAAGGCCCAATTTTTCAGCCCCTGTTCAACAGGGGCATGTAATTACAATTCTTGATCTAATAATTCACAGCAGGGCCCATTGCTGCACCCACCAAGAGTAACTCTGAGGGCTTACAGTGTTGTGGCAACGCCACCACCACCACCACCACGAAAGGCCCAATTTTTCAGCCCCTGTTCAAAAGGGGCATGTAATTACAATTCTTGATCTAATAATTCACAGCAGGGCCCATTCCTGCACCCACCAAGAGTAACTCTGAGGGCTTACAGTGTTGTGGCAACACCACCACCACCACCACCACCACGAAAGGCCCAATTTTTCAGCCCCTGTTCAACAGGGGCATGCAATTACAATTCTTGATCTAATAATTCACAGCAGGGCCCATTGCTGCACCCACCAAGAGTAACTGTCAGGGCTTACAGTGTTGTGGCACCAGCACCACCATCAAAGGCCCAATTTTTACTACCACTGTTCAACAATTATATGTAATTACAATTCCTGATATAATAGTTGACAGCAGGGCGTTCCAGCACCAACCAAGAGTAACTGTGAGTGCTTACAGTGTTGTGCCAACACCAACAACTAAGGGGCCTATTTCTGCAGAGTATATACGGCAGGTCCCTACTTTCAAACATCCAACTTACAAACGACTCCTACTTGCAAACGCAAGAAGACAACAGGAAGTGAGAGGAAATCTACCCCTAGGAAGGAAAATTCTCTCCTGTAAGAATTAATATGGGAGAAAGGTGTCTCCTCTGTACTGATGCTTTATCACCAATCCTTGTTTCAAGAAAAACACCACATTTCAAAAACAGTTGTCATTGGGACGGAAAGTGAGGTGAAATGTTCTGAACAGGGGCACAGACAGCAAAACAAATGTTACAGGGGTGATAACCCTTACCTATGTTTTCCAAAAAGTTTAAAAATAGATTTTTGGGCTGGAGCTACACTTAAACAATGTACCTGTTCAAAATTACAAACACATTCTACATAAGAACAAACCTACAGTCCCTGTCTTGTATGCACCGCCTGTATACGGCTGTTCAGAGTATATAGGGCCTTTTTTATTTTGTGTGCGGTGTTCCCCTTAATATCCATACAAGACCCAAAGGGGCTGGTAATGGGCTGGTGTAGGGGGGGGGGGGGTCATGGGGTAGCTATGCCATTTTTCTTAAAGATTTTCATCCATATTACCGGGACCAGACATTACATTAAAGCCGCAAGCAGTTTTAAATGGCTTTTTTCTCCTTTAGAAGTGTCATTTTGTGCAGGGACAGTTCTAAACACGGGAAACACGTGGCACTTCACAGGCATACTTTAGACACCCCCCAGGTACGATATTTAAAGGAATATTTGACTTTTTTTTTTCACTTTATGCATCATTAAAATGACTGCTCCCGAAAAACGACCGTTTTTAAAACTTCTTTTTGCATTGATACATGTCCCCTGGTGCAGAACCCGGGTTCCCAAACCCTTTTTAGGACAATAACATGCATAATAGTCGTTATAATTAGCACTTTAGAATTCGAACGTTCGCATCCATTGTATTTAATAGGGTTCTAATGTTCGTACGAACTTTCGGTCCGTTCGCGGGTTCTGGTGCGAACCGAACCCGGGGGTGTTCGGCTCATCACTATCCGGGACCAGCCGACGGTTCTCCATATCACTCCCCAGACAAAGTAATGGGGACGAGGTGTCGGATGGCGCTGGAAAACAGTGTTCACGGCAATAGAGAGATGGAAAGCGAACCTCTCCAGTGTTCCAGTCGATCTGAGGATTATGAGCTTTTAGCCATGGTATCCCCAAGATAATTGGGAAGAGAGGGGATTCTATAATGTCCAAGCACAATAGTTCTTGATGCTTGTCCGCAGTGGTTGTGCGCAGGGGAATTGTCTGCTGCGTCACTGGTCCTGATCTGATGGCCGATCCGTCGGCAAGATGGACCGTGAGTTCTTTAGGTCTGGGCCTCAAAGGGACTTGATGTTTCAAGGCAAAGGAAAGGTCCATGAAGCCGCTGCAAGCACCGGAGTCAATAATGGCGGGAGTCCGGATGTTCCTTCCTGGGAGCTGTAGAGAGATGGAAACGATCAGGTGAGCGGAATGGTTAGGCAGAACAGGCGAGACAGTAGAGGAGAGGTGGCACTTACGCAATTTAGCGGGGCACATCCTCACGTAGTGTCCTGACTCCCTGCAGTAGAGGCAGAGGTTGTGAACCCGGCGTCGCTGGCGCTCCTCAGGAGTAAGCGAGGGTCGGATCAACCCCAGTTGCATGGGTTCAGAGGCATCGGTAGCGGAGCGTGGGGAGGTCGAAGAAGCGGAATGAGGAGGATAGGGTACCCGTGGCAGCATCCATACTGGGCGGGATGGTCCCGCTGACCGTTCAGCTCTACGCTCCCTTAGTCGCCTGTCGATCTGAATAGCTTGAAGGATCAAGGCATCGAGCGTGTTCGGTATACCGACCCGGGCCAGCTCGTCCTTCAAGGGCTCTGATAGTCCCAGCCGGAATTGGTGTCGCAGGGCGGCGTCGTTCCAGCTGGTATCGGCGCTCCAGCGCCTAAAGTCTGATACGTAATCTTCAGCGGCTCTGCGACCCTGCTGGAGAGAGCATAATGCTGCTTCGGCGGTAGCGGCCAGTTGAGGGTCCTCATAGAGGAGGTCCATGGCCTGGAGGAAAGTACTTAGTTGGTCAAGGCAGGTGTTTTTCTGTTCCAGGAGGCGGTGTGCCCAGGCCTGAGGTTCACCGGACAATAGGGCTATGACAAAGCCCACCTTGGTAGATTCAAGGGAGAAGGTCCTGGGCTGTAGCGCAAAGAAAAGTTTGCAGGCGTTACGAAAGGCCCTGTACTTGCCGCGGTCCCCAGAGAACCTCTCCGGAGTAGGGACCCTGGGTTCAGATGGCAACATGACAACCGACGGTGCAGGTGAAGCGCCTGATGCAACAGGTGCTGAGGTAGCCAGGGTCTGGACATGCTCCTCTAGCCGGGTATATCCCTCTTGCAAACTCCTGACTGCAGCAGTAAGTCTGTCCAGGTGGCGGCATAGTTCCTCCATGGGAGAGGCCCCCTGCGTAGGCTCCGACATGGCTGTCTGGTACTGTCACGTACCTTATGATGGGAGCCCAACGTGCAGGGAGCGGCCTCTCGTAATCCCCTGGCTCGAGAGCCCCTGATAGAGCAGACAGAGGCTCAGGAGGACAGGGGGCACAAGTGCCTGGCAGGTAAGCAGGATATTGGGTAGTTGCGGCAGCAGATGGTGCACGGCAAACTGGAACAGTCCAAAGATAGCTGGGAGGTGCACAGTAGGACTAATCAGAATGCAGACAACAGGCAGATGTATAAAAGTCCCAGACCAGACTGCAGAAACAAGGTGGTGTATTGTAGTACAGGCTGAGGTGTACTGTAGCTCAGGCACAGGTGCAGGGTAGTTCAGGCAGAGATGCGCTATGATTCAGGCAGAGATGCACGGTGGCTTCAGGCAGAATGCACTGTAGTTCAGGTGGAGGTGCCTTATAGTTCGAACAGACCGATGGGTCGGACCAGCAGGCGACCAGGTACAGGGATGACCAAGAGAGTTGTCAGAGCAAGCCGAAGTCGGGGCGGGCAGCAATCAGGGTTAAACAGAGACAAGCCGGATCAGATAACAGGTGTACAGGAATCAGAAGTCAATAGCAGGGGTCTCGGGAACGCTGTAGACCAGACAGCAAGGAGCAAGGTATGCAGATAGTTTAAATACCTTGTTTGGCGCCAAATGCTGTCACCGCACGTGCTCCCGCGAACGCGCACGCGTGCGCGCTCCCGTGAACGCGCGCGCGCCCACGCACGCCGATCGCGCTATTGTGCACGCGCATGCGCGGAATGGACCTATGGAGTATAGACGATCTCCTGGCGGCTCTGTTGCCAGGCAGATTGTAAAAACGCCTTTCCTGACAAATGCCCTCCCCATTAAAATCCCTGAAGTCTTTTTTGTCACCCTTGTTAGGGCCCAGAGGAGATTCTTGTGGGCAGATAGAAAACCGAGAATAAAATTCAGCTTACTAACGACGGCCAAAAATAGGGGTAGTATAGGTCTTCCAGATTTCAGGAAATATCACCAAGCGTCACACATCACCAGACTTATAGATTGGCATTGCCATGGTAAGACCAAGGACTGGGTTCAATTGGAACATGATCTTACACCAATCCATGTTCCATTGTACCCATAGACCTCTCACTCTAAAACAAATAGGAACATAAACCATCCTTTAATTGCGAACACTATCCACATTTGGCACAAGATAGCTCAAAAACATAATCTTGCCGCAATACCCGGTCCACTGACGCCAATCACAAACAATCCTGACTTTCATCCAGGTTGTCATCTGAAAAGGACTCAGAACTTCCAGGTTTCTCATTGTTTGATAGGCTCAAAGGTCAAACCTTTGGAAACATTGCAGGCTGAGAGAGGTGGATCATTTCCTGGTTTCTGGTTCTACTTACAAATGAAGGATTTCTTGTTGAACAGTAAACACAAACTTTCTTACTGCCTCCCCATGACGCATCTAGAGACCCTGTGCTCTGAGGGATCTCTTGTAGCAAATACCACGTCTCTTGCATACTCTTTGTTGAATCATTCCCAACATTCAGACAATAAGCATAAAGAAAAATGGGAACTCGACCTGAAAATCAAACTCTCAGATCAACAGTGGGAGAGGGCATGTATCTGTAGCGGGGTCTCCTTTAAGGCCCCGGAACTACGTTACCCAGAACCCCACCCAGCCTCAGGGTGAAAGTTTCCACTGCAGAGACTCATGGGAGGGGCTTTTTAAGGAAGAGGGGAGGCGGAGCTCGGCCTCTTTGGACACCGCGCTGCAAGCAACCAGTCTTCCTGTGCGGATCTGCTGCGGTGCAAGGCCCCAAGCCTGGGGCCTTGCGTGACTTCCGAAGAGCCTTCCACCCCACTGCGGAGCCTGGGTGGATCCTGTCGTGTCGAGTGAGGACATCAGTTGGATCGGGGACCCGATCGTTGCAGACGCTGTGTGCGGATACACAGCCGGTGGAAGTCCCGGACTGGGATCGCGTCCGGAGTGGTGAGCGGGCACCTGCCCAGACCAATAGACTGTGACGTGCCCAGGCCTATAGAATTGCATAGGCCCACAGTTCGTTTATCTGCTGTTCCACGGGGGGACCGGTAGCAGGACAGAGTTGAAGTGTCCCCCCCCCCAGTATAGTTGTTCCAAGTTACTGCCTGTTGTGGATTACAAACTAGAATTTCATCAAGTGCACCACCGAAAGCTGGCATGCGAAGAAATCCTTATAGGAAGTGACTGAGATTTACTTCATGTCAGGTCTGACTCGGGTGGGGAGATAGTATGTTGTTTAGTGCGCCATAGGGCGCGCACACCATAATAGCTACGCGTGGTGTAGTACCGCGCAGTGCCATTATAGTGTGCTGAATTGATGCCAGTTGCATGTGTGATGTTATACCTATGCTATTTACTATAAGAGTAAAACCGTTATAATCAATCTCTCACCTTAGTGTGTTGCCTTACTACTTAGAGATTAATTCATGCAATACAAATTGAATGTGGTATAAGTATAGCCCTAGACTAACTGTGCCAGCGGGGGTCGAGTAAGATTGCCGGGGGTTGGCGGTACTGCACACAGGGCCCGAAAATAAACCAGTGGCTCTCTTAACTGGGGGTAGCGCTACATATCCTATCACACAAATGCTCACTAAGCACCAAGTACCAGGAGATCTCTTATAAAATCCTCTCCCAATGGTATATCACGCCAATTAAGGCCAGGAGATGGTCCACTGAAACCTCAGATTTATGCTGGCGATGTAACAAACACTTGGGTTCTTTTCTGCACATTTGGTGGGATTGCCCTGCAATACTTGCCTACTGGGATGAAATAAGGTAATGGATTAAACACATTACGGAGACCAATATGACTCTTGATGCAGCAGCCTGCTTGTTAAACATTAACTCATTATCTTTGAGTAAATACAAGACGTAATTGTAGCCGTATTAGTGCAATTGTGACAGAGAAAATTAAGTACTGTCCGTGATACTTTTTTTATTTGCACTAACATAGAATTTTTCAGGACAAGCTTTCGGGGTATGTCCCCTTCTTCAAGGTCCAAGCAGTACTGATTCACAATTTTTTTAGCAGAATGTTAAAACAAAGCAAGAAAAAAATCTCAGAGGGAAAGGAAAAAAAAAACACATACAAATCAATGGTAATAAAGATAGCAGCAGAGTTAGTGAGATAAGACAGAGTTAGTGAGATAAGACAGAGGGAGAGCTATAGACTTGAGGGGGGAGATGCTAGTCACAGAGGGGGTCATAAAACCTTAGTATAATGGGTAAGGAAACCAATGTCTAAATTTAGGCCATTCGTTTTTGTGTCAAAAAGAATTATCATTCTTAGTTCAAATGTTTTCCTTTCCTGGATAGTTCTGAAATTCCCTTTAAGAACTAAAACATTGAGGTCTTCTATAGTGTGGTCCGGTTGTGAGAAGTGATGTCCCACAGGTGTGCAGAAACTGTCTTCTTTATGTTCTTTGATGGTATGTCTGTGAAAATTCATCCTCGCTTGCAACTTCTGTCCTGTTTCACCAACATAAGATCCTTTGCCACACCTGTTGCATTGGATGAGGTACACAACATTACTGGAGGTACAGTTGTAAGATCCCATGATAGTGAAGGTCCCATTTGTGTGTGTGACACTTTTGGATGGATTGATCTGGTTGCACAGTTTGCAGCGTTTTTTATTGCAGGGTTTGCTTCCATTATTTGTGACTTCATAATCAGAGTGAAGTTTCCTGCTGATTAGTTTGTGTCTGAGGTTGGGTGGTTGTCTGAAAGCCAATAATGGGGGTTGTTGGAATATTTCTTTCAGAGTTTCATCCTCTGTTATAATGGGCTGTAAATCTTTGATTATCTTTTTGATCCCTTCTAGTGTTGGGTTGTATGTGGTGACCAGAGGTACTCTGTTATTTGTTTTTTTCTCTTTGTATTGGAGGAGATTTTCTCTTCGGGTTTTCAAGGCTGTGTTTATGCTGTTGTTGATGGTTTTGTCTTTATATCCTTTCTTCTGGAAAGAGCCTGCCAGTGTTCTGAGATGTTTATCTCTGACTTCTGGGTCTGAACAAATTCGGTGGTATCTGATGGCCTGGCTGTGTATGATGGCTCGTTTAGTGTGTTGGGGATGAAAACTGGAACTATGAAGATAGCTGCATCGGTCAGTCGGTTTTCTGTATATGGAAGTGTGAAGCTTGTCATCCCTGATGTATACTATAGTGTCTAGGAAGTTGACATGTGTGTTCGAATAGTCCATTTTTAGTTTGATAGATGGGTGAAAAGTGTTGATCAGTGAGAAGAATTGGTTTAGACTTTCTTCACCTTCAGTCCACATCATGAAGATATCATCAATATAGCGATGATATCTGTATGGCTTTTGTTGTATGCTGTTCAGGAATTTGTCCTCCAGGTCAGCCATAAATAAGTTTGCATATTGGGGTGCCATTTTGCTTCCCATAGCAGTACCCATACATTGGAGATAGATGTCATTGTTGAAAGTGAAGTAGTTGTGTGTAAGAATAAATTCGATGAGCTGTGTAACATCCTCAGCCGTGTATTTGTGGTTTGGTGTGGATGATAAGAATCTGTGACATGCTGCCAACCCATCCTTGTGAGGGATGTTACTGTACAGAGATTCTACATCCATAGTGACTAGAAGTGTATTTGGTGGTAATTGTTGTGTATTGTTAAGCTTGTTCAGAAAATCAGTGGTGTCTTGCAGGAAACTAGTAGTGTTCATGACTAACGGTTTTAACATTACTTCTACAAGGCCTGAGATATGTTCGGTAAGTGTATTCATACCTGTTATAATGGGTCTGCCTGGATTTCCTGGCTTGTGAATTTTGGGCAGCATGTAGAAGTCTCCAATATCTGGATTATCTGGAATCGCATTGATGAGTTCTGAATGCAGGTGGCTTGGTATTGTCGCAATCAGACCTTTTAATTGCTTAGTAAAATCCTGGGTCGGATCATAATCCAGTTTTTTGTAGTAAGTAGTATTTGCCCCCTCAAGTCTATAGCTCTCCCTCTGTCTTATCTCACTAACTCTGTCTTATCTCACTAACTCTGCTGCTATCTTTATTACCATTGATTTGTATGTGTTTTTTTTTTTCCTTTCCCTCTGAGATTTTTTTCTTGCTTTGTTTTAACATTCTGCTAAAAAAATTGTGAATCAGTACTGCTTGGACCTTGAAGAAGGGGACATACCCCGAAAGCTTGTCCTGAAAAATTCTATGTTAGTGCAAATAAAAAAAGTATCACGGACAGTACTTAATTTTCTCAGTAAATACAAGAAAACACTCTCCAGATACCTTATACTTGCAGCTAAAACACTAATCCCCTTACATTGGAAGTCCTTGCACGTCCCAGGAGTCAAGGATTGGCTGAACAGGGTCCACTATATTTTCAAAATGGAAGAAATTGTAGCCATGAAACATGAAAATAGTACATCCTTCAATGAAACGTGGCAACCGTGGTTCTTATTTACTTACTCTAATGAATATAAACTTCTCATGAACTGAGAACTTATTTCTAGATTCTTTAAGTATCATTTGGGCGGTCTGTGAAATGTTGACATTGTGATTACCATCTGCTTTGCTGATTCTGTGTGATACTTACCAATCTACCCATTATACTCTCTAATGTTATTCGCGCACACCATATTTTTCTACCTTCTACCCTTCTCCTTCCTACCCCCTCCCTCCTTCTAATCCCCTTAATTTCATATCCCTATCTTTCCTCCCAATCCTGTTATTACTCTATGTTAGTTTTCAATCCTTAATGAACCTTAATACGAATGTTTCTGTATTTGCATATCAATTACTTGTATACTGACTTATCTTTTTCATGTTGATTTCACATGAGATTACTTTTGTCAATTATATGTTCATTTTGGCTTCAATAAAAATTTCTGATTGAGAAAAAAAAAAGAAGATAAACTGGGCCGAGATAGTGGATAGCGCTCGCTTCCGCCTGACCTTCGAGAGTCTAGATATTCATCGGCCAAAGTAGCCGCCTGCTGTACAGTCCATGGTCGCTTATCTCGCACCCAATCCTGTAGTACCGGAGGGGTGTGGTTAAAGAACTGTTCTAAGAGTACTAGCTGGGTGATGTCCTCTATGGTATGAGCGTGGCTTCCCTGGAACCAGCCCTTAAGGTTTCGCTGCAGACGATGTACCCACTCCACGTATGTTATGTGGGTTTGCTTCCAGGATTCTCGAAACTTAATCCGGCTGGCTTCGGGTGTAATGGCAAATCGGGCTAGCAGAGCTTCTTTTACCCGGTCATAGTCTTTAGCATCCTCATCCTCCAGGGCCTGATACGCATCCGCCGCTCTGCCCGTTAAATTACTTGGCAGTAAGGCGGCCCAATCTTGGGGCAGTACTTCATGTATCTGGCATAGTCTCTCAAAGTCCTGCAGGAACGCTTCAATTTCCTCCTCTCCTTCCTTAAATAGTTTGATCGCCCGAAAGGGCAACTTACGGAAAGGCGCTGCATCTTTAGGTGTTGTCTCCGATTGCCGTATTTCCGCCATTCTCCGCTCATGTTGCCGCTCTAGTTCTCTCTCTTGTCGCTCTAGTTCTCACTCTTGTCGCTCATCCTGCACCTGGATGTCTTTAATGGCTTCCTGTATGGCGGTCTCTGATGGGTTAGCACCATATAATGCCAACCGCTGTCGAACTTGTTGCTGAAACAAGTCTTCAACTGACCGGGCTCCAGCATCACCATCCCTCTGATCCATCTCGGCTAGCTCCCTGATCAAGGTGGCCTTGTTCTTTGTCCTACCGGTCCCTCCATGGCTCTCAAGTAAGTCTTTCAGCGTGGCTTTCCTGCAGGCTGCATAGCTGGTCATTCACTGTGGTGGTTTGGAGTGTCCCAGTAACTGGAGGGAAAATCCCACTGCTGCCAACCAATGTAATGGCTGCCCAAGTATGAAAGGGGTTAACGCCGTTTAGGATATTCCCTCTCTGGACACACATCCACTGCCGATCCTCCACAGTCAGGCGACCGCTTCCCATAGGATTAATCCTTCCAAACATACAAGACAAACACTCTGTATGAAGTTTCCAACTGGACTGACAATCTTTAATGACAAACTCCCAGTTTTATACACACAGAGGAGATTCTTACATTCTCCTCAGACAATACACCTCTGACCAGACCTAATTTACATGAGCTAATTAACTACAGTGATGACTCAGACACATGACCTTTAGGCTAGCCTCACTGTCTCCCAATACACATCTGACATCTTAGCAGACACAGGTGGGGTCGTTAGCTAATCCCTTTACATCTTAAATGACTACGCATGAACTTTATGTTCCCCAGACTGTCTGTTTACAATACACACAAGTACAGAGTTAATTATCACAATGAAAGAGCCTCAGAAGCCATCCTAGATTCATTTACATCACACAGGCAGGGGCTGGAGGTGATTACATCAGCATCTAACAGTATGTGTCCCAACATCATGAAGGAGTCACTTTTCAGTTAACCTGTTGAGTTCATAATAAATCAATAAATAGTTCTTTACAGTTATCCTGGGGAATATTGTGGAAAAATATCACTGTCCCATTTTAAAGCAATCCAAGACATATTCTTAATGTCCATTATTTTCTTGCTCACCCTGTGCCCAAAGTGACCCCTGTCACACAATACAATACATGAAGAACCAATCACAGACATGTATACATTCAAATAGACTAGCAGTGATGTGCACTGCTTCCAATGACGGGAACCATATGAAAACTATGGCTCAATGGGCCACAGTTGTCATATAGTTATGCTATAGTTTTTGTGGATGCAGATCTGTCCGTTCGGAGTCATTTAATGCCAATGCCAAGAAGTGGCCAGTCCCCTGGTGAGGCATAAAACAAACGTCCCTAAAAGAGCAAACATCGCTGTGTCCACAGGAAGATTTTCACGCCACCGGTCTTCCACCAACGTCTGTATGTGCGAATACGCTCACATGAGCGCATTACAGCAAAAGCGACACTGTGGGACATCTGACAACATACATTAATAACATTTTCCACAACAGTCCTCCCTTTTTTGTCATAAGCTCCCACGTGTCCTTAGATGAAACTTGATCTCCTTCTAAAGCCTCGTACACACGGCCGAGAATCTCGTCAAGAAAAAACACGTAGTTTTTCTTGACGAGATTCTTGGACAAGAAACTTGTCCCGGCCGAGTGTACAGACGCTCCTTTCAAAGAACCCGCGATTCTTTAAATGGAGCGAACGCGGTGACGTAATTGACTACGACGAGCGTGCGCTCGTCACATTCGATGCCGTCGCCGCCATCTTGCTACACCCTACCTATGCCTAGGAAGCTGTCAAAGTCAAAGTCAAAGTCATTTCGAGCATGCACGGGCTTCCCGGGGGACAGCTAAGTGTACACACACACAATTTTCTCGTCGAGAAACATGCTGACAAGAATCTCAATGAGAAAAAAGAGCAGGTTCTCTATTTTCTCGTCGAGATTCTTGTCGGTTTTCTTGACGAGAAACATGATAGCCGCGTACACACGACCGATTTACTCGGCAAGAAAGCTCTGCCAGCAAGTTTCTTGCTGGTTCTTGCTGAGAAACTTGGTCGTGTGTACGAGGCTTTACACCTGGAAATGAATCAGTCCTTACAGTCCATACGAGTCCATAAAAACGAAAACACGGCTTGACATGTAGACTCTGTTCTTCAGGAGCATGACTTATAAGGAGGACACGACATGGTGAGCTGTAGTAATCGCCGATCGGTCTGTTATCATCTGTGTCTTGTACGTGGGTCCGGCTTCGGGGCGTCACATCAAGGAAGATGTGGTCATCGGCTCTGGTCACGCATCCAATCAGGCAACAGGAGCACCTCGTCATGACATAGAAAGGATAGAAATAAAAACGACATGAGTATATATATTCCTACTTCCATTAACCACGATCTGCTGTAAAATAAAAATTAGATCCCCAAAGATTCCCAGACCCTTAAAAGGACTCCCAACCTTCACTAGCTATAGCTCTGGCTTCATCAGTTACATGAAGAATCCCATCCTCAATGGAGGAGAATTGTTCAATTGTATCATAAGCTCAAGCCCCCCCCCCCCCTCCACCTTGTACATGCAGGAAACCATGCCCAGACCTGGTCGGGGTTGGTGAACAATTCCCTTCCAGCTGTCCCTGCCATTCTTAATTTCTCTCACGCCATCAGATCCTCGCGATCGGCTGTGACATAAGATGCTGGGACAGCTTCACAATCACGCATGAACCTCTTGCATTGGGGGAATTACCTTATAAGCTGCAGATCCGCATAAGCACCAAACTAAAGTTCAAACACACGTGTGGGCTGCCTAGTTGTCCCGATACCTAAACCGACAAGAGGCAGAGCTATTAAAACTATAACCAATTTTACCCTCTAAAAATGTTTTGTTAAATTCCATTGACAAGTGTCTTTTTGGAGTCTTCACTTGTTTGTCAAAACTCCTCATACCCATAATAACATCATAAATGGCATGTACCGCTGTCATCGCTGGGGACTAAAACTCGGTGGAGACTCAGAACAGACCCAGCAATCAGTCCTGTTCGCTTTCTGACCTAGTCAGAAATTACACTTTAAATAATAACTTGTAGTTGATAGTAGTTGAACTAAAGCAGATTCAGGCACAGAACTCCCAGATTTATCACCACTCGGTCCCGAGTGGGTACAGCTCACCTGGATAGTCCCTCAATGGTCCTAGCAGCCGATGTGGAGCTCGAACAAACAATTTAAATCCTCCAAGGACAAGTTCAGTATGTCCTCGGAGAGCAGCAGAACTCCGCAGGGTCAGTTATGCGGAGCATAGGATCCTTCCCTCCGACAGGTCACCAGGCCTTTCCCGAGACAGCAATCTGACTATCACTCCATCTTCTGTTATGGGACCGATCCTCCCCTGGCTTCCTCTTGGTCGGAGCGGATACCCTCACCCGGGCATCCTAGGACTCCCAGAGATTCTGCCTGTAGACCCAGTTAAAGGTACTGGGCCTACCTGGAACGTTGCGGTCTCGGGCCGAAGGTGCCCGAGACACTTCAGTCGGGGTACGCACCCCCCTCCTTAGGGGGGCACTCCACCGGGTACTTGTCCCCGGGTCTCTCCCTGAATAATGGCGTCTGCCTCTATTATATCCTCTCCCGGCATGCACATCAGGCAGAAACCGCCCACTACATGGTAGCCGAGAGAGGACATCCAATACGCCAATGCAACCTATGGTTCAACCTTGACCCAACGAGGCCACAGGGAACCCTACATAGGCACATAGCATTAAAGCAGAGTCCAGCACAATTAGAAGGCCCGAGCCATACTAGTGCTCGGGTCATCCCCCTAAATTTGGACCTAGCGACCCCCTAAATTTGGAGTACCCGCTACACACACCCCCCTCTTTAATAGACACTGTCCCCAGTGTCTGGAGAAGGTCAGAAAACCCCCCTCAATCCTGAGTGGGCTCTGGTCTTTTCCAACTATGTACAATAGGATTGGGTCGGTGCCTGAATCAAAAGTTTCCCTATTCATTATTATATTTTGTTTTCTTAGAACAAAAGGGAGAAAAAAAAAACAGTAAGCAATATACATTTCAGTCATTTTACATAACAATCCTTTTTTTTTCTATCCTATCTTTCCACCCACTCTCCGATGTACTTGATAGGCAATCACCTGCAGAGGAAAAGAAAAAACACAGCACACAAATAACATCTCCTAACTTTCTGGAAGTCAGAAACTAACCATTCCTCCTAGAAAGAATGACTTGCTTCCGCAACACATTTCTGCAGACCACCACCACCTAGTGGCAGCACACATCACTACATGACCTAGGTGCGCATAGGCACAATTTCAACACAGGAACCCTCCTCTTTGATCACGTCAGCTTCCTGCTTTGCCCTAGCTAAATCTACCCAAAGTTCAGTTCTCTTTGCAGAACAGTAGAGGGGGGAAAAAAAACACAAACAGTTCCCCAAAGTCTCCAAAGAGTAAAATTTCCCTTGGGCGGAAGGTCAAGATAATAGTTCAGGCAATGTCCCTGAAGTGGAATAATAAAAAAAAAAACTCCCACTTCAGAGGTAGTACTGGGGATAAGGGAGAACAAGAGTTTTCCAGTCTTTGTCCAGAGTCTCTATAGAGTACACCACATCATCTCGATCCCTGCTACAAATTACCACCCGGTCTGCATGAATGCGCCGACCAAGAGTCCAGTCTTTTCGGCAGCCCTTGTACCACTCAGTCATCACGGCTGAACACTTGAAGTAGCGGTGACCTTTCTTTACCTCCAAGTGGTCCCACACAAAGTCTGCATACCATCTTTACCGGGAGGCTTCTATTTCAAACAAAAGGTCCTTGGGAACATATGGGTACTCCCAACCATATTCCGCTGCCACCTTCTGGTGCAAAAGCCGCTGTAATCGGGCCAGAGGCGGCATGTTTGCACGATCTCTATTTCCAGGGAGGACAATCACATCTGGAGATCTCTTTATTAGTGCAGGCTCCAACTGTAACATAGGGGGCCGCAAAGGAGAGTGAACAGCAGCAGTAGTAGTTGGCACAGAAGAGGCCGGGGCAGACAAAGCAGGCATAGGGTTGGCCTCTTCCCTTGGGGCAGTCACTTCCACCCGGGGCGTAGTTTCCCCAGAGTCCATTGGCGAAACCCCCTTTAAACTGCAGGATGAGGTCACCGGAATTTTGGCCCAACCCTTGTGGATGAAAATCTCGTCAATTTCGTGGTCATCTCCCACATCGGACGATGACTCAAAGTCAGAGGTGTCATATGCCTTTCCTGGCAAATAACTGGTAGTAGACACCGATACATTGTCCCGAAAAATGGAAGGTCCTTGCGGGCTGGCGGTCCGCACATCCCCGGTAGCGTGGGGTGTGGACTTTCTACCCTCTCCCAACAAAGTCAATGTCTCAGTTCTCCCAGCCTTCTTACCTTCCCCTGACTTGGATCGGCCGGAGATCCCTCTGGGTTGATGATCCGGTTCAGGCAGGTGCTGGGGTAGGCCTTGACCACGGCCACGAGAAGCCTTCACATATCCCACCTTCCTCTTAGCAGGGGGAAGGGAGGACTCCATTGCAACAGAGGCAGCATCCGCTGTGTTCTCCGTCTCAAGCTCCGTAGCAGACAGAACTTTTTCCTTAACATCCGCTGTTTCCACGGGGGTGCGTATGGGCACGGCTGTGGAAGCACAAATTTTCTCCTCCGGAGTAACAGCGCCAGAGAGACAGTTAACCCGGTAGACCTTTGGCTTTTCAGTAGGCTGGTCTACCTCAAACAGGAATTCCCCACAAAAGGCACATCTCCCGAAAGGGCGAAGCTGCACGGCCAGTCCCTGGCACTCTGGACAGATCATGCCCAAGGCCTCTGCGTCTCTGCATGTGTAGAGGGCAAAGCAACCCCGGGGCTTTAGCCTAATTCCTGTATCCGTCAAAGGAGCAGTAAGTGAAGCAACATTCATGGCTGAAGCAGTTGAGAACCCACGAGGTCCCGGTGAAACAGAGGTCCATGGAACGGCAGACATGTTGCTTTGTCACTGATCCAATCTGTACTGTTCTTTGGCGACAACACACCATGTGGAGCACACACCTAGCAGCTCTCCTCCCCTTTTCTCCCTATTGCTGCATGCAACTCGTGGGCTTTTCCAGGCTCGAGACACGCCCACGAACTACTCAGCCAGAAATTAACTAGGCCCTTACCTCCATCTCTCTCTCACAAATGGCGCAGTTCGAATTCTCTCAATATGGCCGACTTCCATAAAACACACGCAAGGGAGAAAGCAAAGTGCAGCTTCCAGGGGCAGCTGCAGAATCCCGGACCCGAGCCCCCACGTGTAGCACTACCCTCTCCTCTCTAGGGGTAAGAAGATAGGCACCCATGCCACAAGCCCGTGTCCTCTAGTTTAGAGGTCAGGCGGTGTATATGTACCTGGGTCCCGCAGCGAGTTACCTCCTTTCACTGGTTCCCATCTCCAGGATGTAGAGACGAGTCTGTACTTTTCCCTTCTTTAATAAAGTCAATATCCAAACCACTTAAACTCCAACGTTGAGTTTATTTTGTATCTTTGCTTGATAGGTAAGAGTGAGTAGATGAGAGAGATAGTAGTTGAACTAAAGCAGATTCAGGCACAGAACTCCCAGATTTATCACCTCTCGGTCCCGAGTGGGTACAGCTCACCCGGATAGTCCCTCAATGGTCCTAGCAGCCGATGTGGAGCTCAAACAAACAATTTAAATCCTCCAAGCACAAGTTCAGTTTGTCCTTGGAGAGCAGCAGCACTCCGCAGGGTCAGTTCTGCGGAGCATAGGATCCTTCCCTCTGACAGGTCACCAGGCCTTTCCCGAGACAGCAATCTGACTATCACTCATCTCCTGTTATGGGACCGATCCTCCCCTGGCTTCCTCTTGGTCGGAGCGGATACCCTCACCCGGGCATCCTAGGACTCCCAGAGATTCTGGCTGTAGACTCAGTTAAAGGTACTGGGCCTACCCGGAACGTTACGGTCTCGGGCCGAAGGTACCCGAGACACTTCAGTCGGGGTAGGCACCCCCTCCTTAGGGGCGCACTCCTCCGGGTACTTGTCCCCTGGTCTCTCCCTGAATAATGGTGTCTGCCTCTTTTATATCCTCTCCCGGCATGCACAGCAGGCAGAACCCGCCCACTGCATGGTAGCCGAGAGAGGACATCCAATATGCCAAAGCAACCTATGGTTCAACCTTGACCCAACATGGCAGCGCCACCTGCAGGCCACAGGGAACCCTACATAGGCACATAGCATCAAATCAGAGTCCAGCACAATTAGAAGGCCCGAGCAATACTAGTGCTCGGGTCATCCCCCTAAATTTAGACCTAGCGACCCCCTAAATTTGGAGTACCCGCTACACTACATACAAACATTCCGATACAAATGTGGGGGAGATACTTCAGTTTCCAAAACCAAAAATGAAAAAACAAAAACAGCCAGAATTCTACCTTCACTCTTTCAGAAATAGAAAAAAATACAATGGAAAAACATGAGAGCAGCTCGAAAACTTTGCATGGAGCAGCCATACAAAGTTCAAACAAACGGGCATGAGAATTTTAACCATAGTTCCTCCTCTGAGAATCACAAAAACGTGTACTACACCTCCAACACTCATCATTACAGATTTCTGAAGCCACAGCTGATCTACATCCACTCCAGAGGGATACCCAAAATAATATCCTTGGACCAAATCTTTTTGGGGTTCAAAGGCCTTTGCCCCAAAACTAGGCTTCGTGCACCGTGTAACCGTCTGACTGTGGGAAGCCTCCATTCCTTCCCTTTGCACAGACCTCCTTGTGTCCATGGCAATTCGAACCGGCTTATCGTCTTATCCCTGCGTCCAGGAAAACCATTGCTCCCATTTCGGAGAGCACCGCCCGGTGTCTTCTTCTACGGTGGATTGACGGACTACAACCACTATATCTGGTCCAGTCCCCCAACTAGAAACCCTAACTGAGGCGTTATCACCCCCCGAATTAGGCCTCTACCCCTCACAGTGTATGCCAGTGGTTCTTAACTCCGGTCCTCAGGGCCCACTAACAGGCCAGGTTTGCAAGATAACTGAAATACATCACAGGTGATATCCTTTGCTGCTCAGTGATTGCGGTATTCTAGCCTGCATCTCCCAAGGTAATACTTAAAATCTGGCCTGTTAGTGGGTCCCGAGGACAGGAGTTGAGAACCACTGGTGTATGCATACACAAGCGTTTTCCGCTATACACCCATACACTGCGTCGCCAGACTAAACCACACAGAACACTTACGCCCACTTACCACACAGAACAATGTGGCTTCTTTCTACCTGCATCTAGATGTTACAACAATAATGGTGATGCCTCCCGTACTACTCTCTACCCAAAACTGTATTACAGTACAAAACTTCACAAAACTGGAACAAAATATAAAACACCCTTTTTCAAACGCCAAAATGCTTTCCATCTTCCTTCCAAGCACAAACCTCATTGCCCACCTTTCAGAAGACCCCAAGCTCCTCCCACCAACTTCCAGCTGATACATAAATGCTGAAAAGAAACTTCCTGTTACATGCTTAGCTCTAAAAAATAAAAAATGGTTTATTTACATATCAACGTACAGTAAGAGGGAGGGGGAGGGGGGAGCCTAGCCCCATCACCTTGTCTATTAAGACACCAAAAAAATCCATGGCTAAACATCATATATATTTCAACAATTTAAAAAAAAACCTTTGTCAAGGAAATGATGGAACAAACCCCCCTTTTTGCAAATGGAAGGGAATCCCTGCTGACCCAAACATCCCCTGGAAGTCAAACCACAAGTTTCGAGACTCAAATACAAACTCCTGCCAAAAGATGGCTATACAGTACAAGCTTCAAAAACAATGAATTGCCTTCTGGGAAACTCCCAAATATTTAAACATAAAAACACACATCACTGTAAAAAAACTCAGTTAACCACTTAAGCCCCGGACCATTTTGTAGCTAAAGGACCAGAGGTGATTGCAGAATTTTGCACTGCGCTGCTTTAACTGTAAATTGTGCGGACATGCAATGTTGTACCCAAACGAAATTTGCGTCCTTTTCTTCCCATAAATAGAGCTTTATTTTCATGGTATTTGATTGCCTCTGCGATTTTTATTTTTTGCGATATAAACGGAAATAGACCGAAAATTTTGAAAAAAAATGATATTTTCTACTTTTTGTTATAAGAAAAATCGAATAAACTAAATTTTAGTCATACATTTAGGCCAAAATGTATTCAGCCACATGTCTTTAGTAAAAAAAATGTCAAGTGTATATTTATTGGTTTGCGCAAAAGTTATAGCGTCTACAAACTAGGGTACATTTTCTGGAATTTACACAGCTTTTAGTTTGACTGCCTATCTCATTTCTTGAGGTGCTAAAATGTCAGGGCAGTACAAACCCCCCCCCAAATGACCCCATTTTGGAAAGTAGACATCCCAAGGAAATTGCTGAGAGGCATGTTGAGCCCATTGAATATTTTTTTTTTGTCTCAAGTGATTGAATAATGACAAAAAAATAAATAAAAAAATAAAAAATTACAAAAAGTTGTCACTAAATGATATATTGCTCACACATGCCATGGTTATATGTGGAATTGCACCCAAAAATACATTTTGCTGCTTCTCCTGAGTACAGGGATACCACATGTGTGGGACTTTTTGGGAGCCTAGCCGCGTACGGGCCCCCGGAAACCAAGCACCGCCTTCAGGATTTCTAAGGGCGCAAATTTTTGATTTCACTCCTCACTACCTATCACAGTTTCGAAGGCCATAAAATGCCAAAATAGCACAAAACCCCCACAAATGACCCCATTTTAGAAAGTAGACACCCCAAGGAAATTGCTGAGAGGCCTGTTGAGCCCATTGAATATTTTTTTTTTTTTTTGTCCCAAGTGATTGAATAATGACAAAAAAAATAAAAAATTACAAAAAGTTGTCACTAAATGATATATTGCTCACACATGCCATGGTTATATGTGGAATTACACCCCAAAATACATTTTGCTGCTTCTCCTGAGTACGGGAATACCACATGTGTGGGACTTTTTAGGAGCCTAGCCGCGTACGGGACCCCGAAATCCAAGCACCGCCTTCAGGATTTCTAGGCACAAATTTTTGATTTCACTCCTCACTACCTATCACAGTTTCGAAGGCCATAAAATGCCAAAATAGCACAAAACCCCCCCAAATGACCCCATTTTGGAAAGTAGACACCCCAAGCTATTTGCTGAGAGGCATGGTGAGTATTTTACAGCTCTCATTTGTTTTTGAAAATGAAGAAAGACATTTTTTTTTTTTTTTTCAATTTTCAAAACTTTGTGACAAAAAGTGAGATCTGCAAAATACTCACAATACCTCTCAGCAAATAGCTTGGGGTGTCTACTTTCCAAAATGGGGTCATTTGGGGGGGGGGTTTGTGCCATCTGGGTATTCCATGGCCTCCGAAACTGTGATAGGCAGTGAGAAGTGAAATCAAAAATTTACACCCTTAGAAAGCCTGAAGGCGGTGCTTGGTTTTTGGGGTCCCGTACGTGGCTAGGCTCACAAAAAGTCTCACACATGTGGTATCCCCGGAGAAGCAGCAGAATGTATTTTGGGGTGTAATTCCACATATGCCCATGGCATGTTTGAGCAATATATCATTTAGTGACAACTTTGTGCAAAAAAAAAAAAAAATTGTCTTATTTCCGCAACTTGTGTCAACATATAAAATATTCCATGGACTCGACATGCCTCTCAGTATATAGCTTGGGGTGTCTACTTTCCAAAATGGGGTAATTTGGGGGGGTTTTGAACTGTTCTGGCATTTTATACACAACATTAGGAAGCTTACATCCACTCTTCTAACCACTTGAAGACAAAGCCCTTTTTGACACTTTTTGTTTACATGAAAACATATTTTTTTTTTGCAAGAAAATTATGTTGAACCCCCAAACATAATATATATTTTTAAAGCAAAGGCCCTACAGATTAAAATGGTGGGTGTTAAAAAAAAAATTTCTACACAGTATTTGCGCAGCGATTTTTCAAACGCATTTTTTTGGGAAAAAATACACTTTTTTTTAATTTTAATGCACTAAAACACACTATATTGCCCAAATGTTTGATGAAATAAAAAAGATGATCTTAGGCTGAGTACATAGATACCAAACACGACATTCTTTAAAATTTCGCACAAACGCGCATTGGCGACAAACTACATACATTTTTAAAAGCCTTTAAAAGCCTTTACAGGTTACCCCGTTAGATTTACAGAGGAGGTCTACTGCTAAAATTACTGCCCTCGATCTGACCTTCGCGGTGATACCTCACATGCATGGTGCAATTGCTGTTTACATATGACGCCAGACCGACGCTTGCGTTCGCCATTGGGCAAGAGCAGGGCAGGACAGGGGTGCTTTTTTATTTTTTATTTTTTTTATTTATTAATTTTGCTATTTTATTTTTAAATTGTTCCTTCCATATATATTTTTTTTTTAATCATTTTTATTGTTATCTCAGGGAATGTAAATATCCCCTATGATAGCAATAGGTAGTGACAGGTACTCTTTTTTGAAAAAACTGGGGCAAGCCTCCGTCGGAATTTCGATCGTATGTACGCGGCATTAGGAGCAAAATCGCTCCTCCGCCCCTGCTGCCCCAATGCTTCGGCATATATGTTTTTTTTTTTTTTAACTGTGGTGGTGAAATCACCTCCTACAGCACTGGAGTTGCAGGGATCAGGCCTGTCTCTGCGAACGCTGCAGTTATGTGTGTTGTGTTTTGTAAGTGACAGCGATCGATCGATACTGCACTTGGGTGGCCTGGGCTGGACGGAGGGGCAAAACGCAGATGCTAGCAGGTATCTGGGCTGATCCCGCTAACACTGCGTTTTTGGGAACCCTAAACTGCTGGGGACGCTAGTATAGATCTGATCAGATATTGATCTGATCAGATACTATACCACTAAGGGGGGTTTATGCTTCACGCGTGGGTGTTAGCGTTACTGGCACTAACCTGACGCTGCCTGGGGTGTGACGCAGACCCTCTCTGACGCTAAAACCTAATTGATATCACCCGCCGGGCGATCAGGGGGTTAAACCTTTATTGGGTTATATATACGGCGGGTGCCCTGACACTATAAAAAGCAAACTAACTAACCAGCGTCACCCGTAACACTTATATGGTGATCACTGGCGAAAGGGTTAACTAGGGGCAATTAGGGGGTTAAACCCTTTATTAGATAATATATGGGGGTACCTGACGCTATAAAAACCTGCGGCGAACCTAAAAAAAATAACTGGCTACCGATCTGCATCATCAACGCTAAGACAGCGATCAGAAAAATGATCGCTTAGCGACAGTGGTGATAGGGGGTGAAAGGGTTATCTGGGGGCAATCAAGGTGGTTAAACCTTTATTAGATCATTTATGGGGGTACCCGACGCTATAAAAACCTGCGGCGAACCTAAAAAAAATTACTGGCTACCGATCTGCATCACCGACGCTAAGACAGCGATCAGAAAAATGATCGCTTAGCGACAGTGGTGATGGGGGTGAAAAGGTTATCTGGGGGGCGATCAAGGGGGTTAAACCTTTATTAGATAATTTATGGGGGTACCCGACGCTATAAAAACCTGCGGCGAACCTAAAAAAAATTGCTGGCTACCGATCTGCATCACCGACGCTAAGACAGCGATCAGAAAAATGATCGCTTAGCGACAGTGGTGATGGGGGTGAAAAGGTTATCTGGGGGGCGATCAAGGGGGTTAAACCTTTATTAGATAATTTATGGGGGTACCCGACGCTATAAAAACCTGCGGCGAACCTAAAAAAAATTGCTGGCTACCGATCTGCATCACCGACGCTAAGACAGCGATCAGAAAAATGATCGCTTAGCGAAGGCGGTTCTAGGGGGTGAAAGGGTTATCTGGGGGGGGTGATCAGGGGGTTAAACCTTTATTAGGGGGTTTAGGGGGCTACACTGGACCTAAAACTAAATGTAGTGACACTTTTACAGTCACAAATGTCACTGATTGCAGTGATCAGTAAATAAATGGTCACTGCAATCAGTGACACTGTGACTGGGGGCTGGGGGGTGATCTGGGGGGGCGATTTGTGTGCCTATGTGTCCTGGTGTCAGTGTAGTGTTAGTGCACTGACCTGTGTGTCTTCTCTTGTACGGCGCTCGGTATATGTGAGCGCCGCATGAGAGATGACATCACTTCCTCCTGCTTCCTCTGCCTGTGTAAAAATTACACAGCAGAGGGAGCATTTCCATTCGCCGGGAGCGATCGCGGGGGGATGGCCGGAATCGAATGGCCGCCCCCTCATGTCGGATCGCTCCCCAACGAATACCGACTGCTCACTGTATAGGGGGGGGTCCGATCGGACCCCCCAACTTTACAAAGGCAATCACGTACACTGTACGTGATTGTGCCTGTCGGTGCCATTCTGCCAACGTACATATACAGTGAGCGGTCGTTAAGTGGTTAAAGTTAGTCTTACAATCTATCAAAATTCAGTGTAAGGTAGGGATTTCACTTAAAACCAAAATCCAATACAAAAACCGCCGCTCATATACTGCAAAGTCAGCTAAACCTGCAATAGCTTACATTCACTTAAAGCGGAGCTCCACCCTAAAGTGAAACTTCCGCTGATCGAAACCCTCCCCCCCTCCGGTGTCACAATTGACACCTTTCAGGGGGGAGGGGGGTGCAGATACCTGTCTAAGACAGGTATTTGCACCCACTTCTGGGAGTCTTCTCTGCGGGAAATCTGCGGGAAGCACGTCACTTCCCGCAGATTCCCCGCTGTGTTCTTGGAGACACTCGGCTCCCAGAACACAGGGGGCCATTCAGAACAGCGCAGCGCGACTCGCGCATGCGCCGTAGGGAACCGGGCATAAAGCCGCAAGGCTTCACTTCCTGGTTCCCTCACCGAGGATGGAGGTGGGGGCAGCAGAGTGACGAGCGATTGCTCGTCCTCTGCTGCGGACGTCGCTGGACTCCAGGACAGGTAAGTGTCCATATAATAAAAGTCAGCAGCTGCTGTATTTGCAGCTGCTGGCTTTTAATATTTTTTTCCGCGGCTTCTCCGCTTTAAATGAAAACAGAGAAATCCCCACCCCAACACCATCTGCCTGGAGTTTGCATGTTATCCCTGCGCATGCGTCGGTTTCCTCCCACACTCCAAAGACATGCTGGTAGGTCAACCAGATCCCGTCCATAAATGGGCCTCAGCATGTGTCCACAAGCGTGTCGGGACCCCTCGGGGCAAGATCGCGCTATATCAAGATACCACTCTACTCAACTCAAAAGGCGATGCTTAGAAAAACCTTTTAAACTAGCGAATTTAACATCAAACAAAACAGCCTCTCAAGATGGCCAACAAAAAAAGCCAGGCCACAACAAAATGGCGCCATTAACGCATGCAATGCGGTTTTTGATTTCACCAAAATCAGCACAAACTTCCCTACCAGCCAAAAACTGATAAACATGGGACATCAAATGAACACTTAAATATAAAACACAAGACCACATGGGTTTCCCACACACAAAGGAAAACAAAAATGGTGTCCACCAGATTCCAACACAGAAAAGACCGCCCTACTAAATTCGCACCAAACATCAAAATCTGCCCCAAAAGCTGTGAAATTCCACCAACAAGATAGCCGACGAATGCCACTGCACGGTCACATGGTATCACACCCAAAGGAAAGGTGGCTGCACCTTCCCCTTATAGGATGACCCACAGGCTAAAGAGAAACTGCATCTCTCAAGATGGCCGACCAGCCGCATGGGGACAACATGGCCACCAAATGCAGTTTTTCCCGCCAAAACCAGGATCTCTTCCCTAGAATCTTTCTCTACAAAGCCACACACCTGAGACATCACATGTACACTTACAAACATTTTAAGAACAATCTTCACACACTTTAGGCTACTTCAACTCAGACCCTTTGGCCAACTAAAAAGCACATTCAAGAAATGTTAGTTACATGCGCAACATTAAAGACAACAACACTCCTTTCTCAACGTTCATATACTCTGAATTTGTCACCACACACTGTATACTATTGCTTGTATGCTTTCTCAGAAGATCAGATTATCATCCCTCAGGGCGTAGCCCCTCCAACACAAAACTCCTGCATGCTATTGTTTACAGAGAGTAACCAACTTTCACCATTGTAAATGATAGCTATGCTGGCTCCCCTCCCCCACTAAAGCACATGGCACACAGGGACCAGACTTTGAAAAATACAAAAATGGCTCAGCTGCCCACATATATTGCAGGGTGCACTAAATCCCACATCTATACCTTCATTTCATATACAATATACAGTTTCCATATGCATCCCGCAGCTTCTCCACACAAACATCCAGGCACACGCAGGCATACCCACACAGGCACACACGATCAAATTCACAGGCATACGATCCATGACAAAATCACACACACACACACACACATACGATCTCTTTCAGCCAGCATCATTTCAAAAAGACGAAAAATGTGTTATTTTACAGAGCAGAGCCCCCCCACGCATCGGAACGTAGATCCAATCTCCCCCATCTCGACCCGATGCCCAAGGAGGCCCCATCTATTCCTGGGTCCTGACTCACCACGCTGTCGTGGCAAAATTGGTTGTTTGCAGAGCACACAGCCATTTTGCCTTGTGCTAAATAAGCACACTTCGTCTTAATGCAATAATGCTTCTTAAACTAAAATTTACTCACCATTCATTCGATTCCCATTCATTCAAATCAAGAGACATCATCACCAGACTGTTAGGTTTATCTCGGCATCACAGCATCAACCCTCTGCTGATGCCCTCAAAGGCTCTTTTATTAAACTCCCAGCCAGAAGTGATGTCACAACATGTGACTTCATCCACCCAGCAGATGACCATATAAGGATATGTTAAATATAGCTAATACAATACATGAAGAACCAATCACAGACATGTGTAGCGCCCACCCCATTTAGGGGTGCTATATACCCAAATTTAGGGGCTGGTGTGAGATAGTTGTTAGGCCCAGACCATTCTCAATTTATAGGTTGTGCTGTTTTGTTTCCAGGATGGTATACTGGTGTGCAGTTACCTGTGGCCTATAGGTGGCACTGCCATAGTGGGTCAGGGTTGAACCACTGGTATTAGTGCTGTGCCTTGGGTGTCCTCTCTCGGCAGCAGTACAGTGGGTGTGGCCGACCTGATGTGCATGCTGGGAGAGGATACATAAGGGGCAGACGCCGCCTGGGAGGCGTCTTCGTTCCAGAGTCGGAGTCCGGGTGCGTGGCGCATGGCCCTCCCAGGCCATGGGGCCATGGGTGCATAAGTCCCAGGCACCTTTAGTCCTGGGGCTGCATCTTCAACACTGGGCCCAGCACCTTTAGCTGGAGCACGCTTCGCGGAGCAGAAGTCCCAGGGTGTCTCTCGCGAGAGAGCCCGCTTCTAAGAAGAGGAGGCCGGGGGAGGACCTTTCTGATGGACCGGTGAGAGTTCACGGTGAAGGAAGGGGCCCGGTAACTCTCTGGAGGGATTCTTTTATTCACCAAGGACCTAGTAATGTGCTGCTGCTAGCACCTGTCCTTAAGTATCCAGAAGCTAAGAGGTTCGGGGTCTGATAGATTCTGTGGCAGAGAGTCTCCCGATCGCATCTAGGAAAAGAACTTGATCAAACGTCCGAGCATCACTTCGGCTGCTAGGATCCACTTTGTGGGAGACTATCCAGGTGAGCTAAGCCTACTCAGGGATAGAGTAGTGATTGTGCTATCCATTGTGCCTGGACTAACCTCCCAAACCTTGCTGTCCTGTCTCTCTTCCACCCTTTACCTATCTGCTGAACATTGAGAAAATAAACTCATATATCCTAGGGGCGAGAACCAACTGATGGAAGAATCTAGCTGTGGGAACCAAATACATAACACCGCTTAACCTCCTCATCCAGGAGGGTACGGGCATATAGTACGGTGTGCCTTTTTCCTGCAATTGAGCCAAAGCAAGGGAAAAGGGCCCATGTGCTACACATGTATACATTCATATAGACTAGCAGTGATGTGCAATGCTTCCAATAACGGGAACCATATGAAAACCGTGGCTCAATGGGCCACAATTGTCATATAGTTATGCTATAGTTCTTGTGGACGCAGATCTGTCCACTCAGAGTCATTTAATGCCATCACCAAGAAGTGGCCAGTCCCCTGGTGAGGCATAAAACAAACGTCCTTAAAAGAGCAAACATTGCTGTGTTCACAGGAAGATTTTCATGCCACCGGTCTTCCACCAACGTCTGTATGTACGAATACGCTCACATGAGCGCATTACAGCAAAAGCGACACTGTGAGACATCTGAAAACATACATTAATAACATTTTCCACAACAGCTAGTAAAGACCTGGCTCTACCAAGATTGGTAACTCCATATGAATAAGCCTCGTACACACGGACGGTTTTCTCGGCAAGAAAACTGCTGGGGGAGCTTTTTGCAGAGAAAACCGGTCGCGTGTATGGTTTCTCGTCGAGAAAACTGCCGGGAATCTCAACGAGAAAAATGGAGAACCTGCTAGCCCTGTACACATGGCCGAGAATCCCGTCAGGAAAAAAACCTGAGAGATTCTTGGCAAGCTTTTCTTGCAAAGCCGTGCATACAGATGGCCATTCAATCAAAAAAAACACCGTTCTTTTGAATGGCAAGAACGCAGTGACGTCATCGACTATGACGAGCATGCGCTCGTCACATTCAACGCCGTCGCCGCCATCTTGCTTCACCCTACACTACCCTTGTAAGCTACCGCGCATGCGTCAAAGTCTCATCGAGCATGCACGGGCTTACCGGAGGAAAGGTAAGCTTGTAGCATCGTACACACACACACGGTTTTCTCGTCGATGACATCACCGCGTTCTTGCCATTCAAAAGAACGGCGGTTCTTTTGAATGGCCATCTGTATGCACGGCTTTGCAAGAAAAGCTTGCCAAGAATCTCGTCAGGAAAACCGACGCTTTTTTCCTGACGGGATTCTCGGCCGTGTGTACAGGGCTTCACACCATGCAGATCAAGACATGATTAGTCAGTAATAGGGAAAATAGTAGATGCAGGTAGCATGCAGGCAATAATTGTGACTTGTTTTTTGTCTCTGCTTGCCTTTTTTAGGGCAATGTTTTCACAGTTTATGTCCTCCCAAGCAAGTTAAAGTGGTTGTAAACCCACTTACACAACATGCACATACAGGTAAGCCTAGATTAAGGCTTACCTGTAGGTGCATGAAATATCTCCTTAACCTACACGGTTAAGGAGATATTTGCTTTTAAAACTGGCGCCGCTGACGTCACGCGCATGCGCACTAGCGGGCCGGCATAGTAGCTGGATTTCTGAATGGATTTAGCCGGCCCGAACACGCATGCGTGTGACATCATTGCCGCTCCGGGGCCAATCACAGCACTGGAGCGGCGATACACGGAAGGGACATCGAGGCAAGATGGCGGCGGCGGTGGAGGTGTCCGAGCACCGCTGCGGGGGCTTCGATCTAAGATAAGTAATTCATAATGAGCTAGATTACATTTTGCTTTGGAGATCTAACACATATCGTGAGTGTTGTGGTGTGCAGCAGCACAGGTGAATTGCAGGCCAAATGGATGGCACTGCAATGCACCAAATAAAGTTACTCTAATGTATAGATGTGAAGTCGGCCTGTAACAGTGACTAATGCAAAGAGCAGTGGTACATGACTATCCTAGAATGGCTCAGGTGTCATTGTACAAGCTGAAATTGAGAATTTCAGCTTCTTTCAAGCCAATATGGCAGCACCTAGTGGGGGAATAACTGGGTCTCTGTGACAGACTAAAGCAAAGGTTTTGCTTACTGATTATGCACTGATGAGTTCCATATGCCACGTACACACGATTGGAAATTCCGACAAGAAAACCGTGGATTTTTTCTGACAGAATGTTGGCTCAAACTTGTGTTGCATACACACGGTCACACAAATCTTGTGGGAAATTCTGACCGTCAAGAACGCAGTGACATACAACACGTACGATGAGCCGAGATCAATGAAGTTCAACAGGCAGTTCGACTCTTCTGCTTGATTCTGAGCATGCGTGTTTTTTTGCTCGTCGGAATTACATACAGACGAGAGGATTTTTCGATAGAAACTTTTTCCATCGGAAAAATAAAGAAACCTGCTCTCAATCTTTTGTTGGCGGAAATTCCGACAGAAAAAGTCAGATGGAGCCTACACACGGTCGTAATTTCCGACACAAAGCTCACATCGGACTATTCTTGTTGGAATTTCCGATCGTGTGTACGCGGCATAAGAACCTGATTCATTTATATGTAGCGGCCTCACCCCTCTCTCTAGTTTTATCGGTTATGTGGCTGTTGTCTAGGGGTACCTGGGAGAGAGAGATGAGATACACCATGGCCCATGTGCTCCATAGCTGATAGGTGAAGGCCAGAAGATTGGGTTTTGTGTAGGTCCTAGAGTCAAGTCCAGTACTTCGTCCCTGACACCTTTGCTCCTAGTAACCAGAGTTCCACACAGTGAATAGGTCCAACTCAGTTTTATTCTTCTTGGCGTACAAACATCCAGTTTCTTTACTGAGTAATAATGGGGATAGATCGAGGCACAATCCTTTCCCTTCTGTTGCTAACCACTGTGGTATCACCAGTGGCGGGTAGTCACTGCCACTGACTATATTGAGTAGAATGTGAATTACCTTCGCTAGCACGGCCCCTGTCAGGGGAAGGAAATCCATCCAAGGGAGAAACCGGAGGCCTCTCTGTCACCAGCGATGCTGCGCCGGACTCTCCAGAGAAGTTCCGCACACCAGATCTCACAAACTCGGACATGGGCACCCAAGGAGTTAGGGCCCCCTCGGATTCCTCCACCCTCGCGGAACTCAGTCGAAGGTACTGAGCCCCAGGCCTCCGCCATAGTACCTCACCCCAGGCTAAAGGTGCCTGAGATAGACTCCATCTCTCGCTCGGGCCAGGTCAAGGGCACCTGAGCCCGGAACTCCGGACGGCCAGCACCCAAGCTGAAGGTGCCTGGGTGCAGCCGCATCCTCCAACTCCAACTCTGAACTCTGATCCCTGCACCCATGGTAAGGGCGTCCGCCCCTTTTATCCCCTCTCCCTTCGCGCCACAGTGGGTTCCCCACCCCGCTGTACCAGCTCCAGGGGAGGACAAAAAGGTACAGTCTTATGATGTGAGTTCAGCCTCGGCCCAGGGCAACAGCGCCACCCGTGGGCCGCAAGGAACCTCACACCACCAGAGTCCTCCAAGAACCAGAAAAGGGTCTCGGATCCCCTAGCAATTAGTGCATCTGGGTTACACTACCACCCAGATGCCTCCCCTAAATTCAAATACCCGCTACATATATTTTGCCAGTTTTTGTAAAAATGTGCAAAGGGAAATGTTGCATTTACCGCTTTACTACCACCCCATAGCAGATTTTCTGTTCACAGGGCGGTTGCTCTGTGCAGGATAACACATATATATATATATATGTAGCGCACCAACCCCAGACTTTACCTGCTTTTCTTCTGCTTGGCTCCTCCGCAGAAAATAGGGAGGTTGAGCGGTGTTAGTTTCTCGGGCCTGCTTGCAGCCAGTGCTTAAAACCTCCAGTGCTGACCTCGTTTCTGCGGTAGTCAGAAACAAGTCTTTAGTTCTCCCCAGTAAGCAACTGTCCACACCAACTGAAAGGTCCAACTCTTATTTATTCTTTTTAGCACAATAAACAGTCTCTTTGAGAGCAGACAGGTTGGGACAAGACACAGGTCAGATAAGGTGGGAGGAGGTCCAGGCACAAAGTTGAATTGGGTTTTCTCCTGCTCTGATTATCACAAACAGGCTTGGCGCACGGTCTCTGCCACAGACCATGAAGTTGGTCACTGCCAATGACCGGGTGAAAAAGATGATGAAAGCCACTGCCACTGACCTTGGGTGCATAGTGTCACTGCCACTGTGACTTAAAGAACACGCACTTCCTTCCGTTAGTGAACTGGCCCTTTATAGGACAAGAACATCCCTCCGGAGAGTTACCAGAGGCCCCATCTGTCACCACGACTCTGCGCTGGGTCTTCAGAAAGGGTCACCTCCCTGGCCTCCTCGTCCTGGATACGGGTCCCCTCGCAAGGCAGATCCCTGGGAGTCTCGGTCCCCGGCAGATCCCAGCTGAAGGCTGCTGGGCTCCGGGCCTTTCTCCAAAGTACCTCACCCCAGACTGAAGGTGTCTGAGATGGAACCGCAGCTCCGTCTCCGGGCCTAGGGCACCCAGAGACAACCCGACCAGGCCTCCGGGCCTAAGGCACCCGGAGGCGACACACACGCACCCGGGCCTATGGTGCCTGAGCGCGGAACCGACCCCCCTGGAATATGGCTGCCCCCTCTTATATCCTCTCCCAACAGGCACAGCAGGCTCCCCGCACCGCCGCCAAGAGGGGACAAAAAAAGGCACAACCTTGTACTGCAGTTCAACCCGGGCCCATGGCAACAGCGCCACCTATAGGCCCCAGGGAACTTACACACCAGTACCATCTCCCAGGGACAGAAATGGTCCATGAGATCCAACAATCAGTGCATCTGAGCCTAGCTACCACTCAGATGCTTCCCCCTAAATTAGGGTGACCGGGGACAGTCCCCGGATTGAGGACACTGTCCACGGACCAAGTCTGTCCCCGGTTTTGTCCCCGGATTGGATTTGAACAGGGGCTGGGCCAATGTCAAAGACAGTCAGTTCAGAATAAAAATAAATAAATCTGAATTACACAATGAATTACTAGCTTAGGGGGGTGTATTTTTTCAATTTTCTGTGTCCCTTTCTGATGATCATATACTGGTCAGAGTGGAGGGACCATTTCTTCAGCTCCGCTCGCATGTTCTCCTGTCCCGGCCAGCCGTCTGCCTGTTTATCTCCTTGCCTTCCCCAGTGGAGTGATCTTTCTCTGCTCCCCACCCAGTAGTAGCCGGGGCCCGGAGAGTGAGACTTGAGAGGCTGTGAGGTGGGCGATGGTGGGCAGAGAGAGGCAGCTAAGCTCAGCTGTCCAGCAGCAGGAACAGAGGGGAACCAGATCCGATCGTGGGGCTGCCAGTGCCTTCAAGGCTTCAACACAGGTGTGCTTTGGGGGTGTCTGTGAATAGACTAAATTGCACTTTGTCCGTCTCTCTGGCATAATGTATGATATCAAAACTCACAGGCAGCAGGCACTCTGGCTGGCTCTGTCACAGTGTGTCACATAACATGGCTGCTGGGTGCTGATTTTGGTAACTTATTGGTCATATGGATTAGCACCCAGCAGCCATGTTATGTGACACACTGTGACAGAGCCAGCCGGAGCCATGATAGAGTGCCTGCTGCCTGTGAGTTATCATAATGCTGATGATGTTAACCAGTTGCTGATCTCCTGATAGCAGATTTACTCCTACTGGGCAGTCACGCTGCGCAGAATCACGTATATACGTGATCCTGCATTTCTGAGAAATGGGGCCAATCAGCGGCTCCGGCGGACTCGATGTCCACCGGAACCCGCTAATCGTTATGTACAAAGTGGAACGGTGGTCTGCCTATGTAAACAAGGCAGATCGCCGTTATGTCAGTATGGAAGACATTGATCCTGTGTTCCTGCAAAGCAGGGACAGTGATCTATGCCTTCCTTTAGTAAAAGCACCTCCCCCACAGTGAGAAAACACTTGTTAGGCACACATTTAACCCTTTGATTGCCCTAGATGTTAACCCCTTCCCAGCCAGTGTCATTAGTACAGTGACAGTGCATATTTTTAGCACTGATCACTGTATTAGTGTCACTGGTTCCCACAGAATTTCAGTAATGCCTCTTACATACGTTCAGATTATCGGATGATAAAAATCGCTTTCGGATAGATCGTTCGATAATCTGATCGTTAGTACACAGCTTTCGACAGCCGATCACGACAGTCCGTCCAACAAAATCCAAAGGGACAAACACGAAAACTTTGTTTGGACGACAGCCCATCGTACGACAATCGTTTAATCAGTACAGTACGCGTCCGCTAAAAATCGATAGACAAACACGACGCATGATCGGGAACACGAAAATAAACCAGAAGGACACAGGGGTCACAGGTATTTGACATCATTTTAGATACGTAGCTACGTACACCGTAAGGTTTTTCCAGAATAGTACGTCAAAAATCTTACTTTTCGCAGAGCACATTTTGCACTGTTGTATTTGATATTAGTTTTATGCAACAAAAATGTGAACGATACGTCGTACGATAATCGGATCGTGTGTACGAGGCATTAGTGTCCGATTTGTCTGCCGCAATATCGCAGCCCCGCTATGAGTCGCAGATTGCCGCCAATTCCTAGTAAAAAAAAATATGTCCCCGGATTTCATTTTAAAAATCTGGTCACCTTACCCTAAATGTAACCACCCGCTGCATATATATATATATATATATATATATATATATATATACACATATATGTGATTCTGCACTTCCAGGTTTTGGGCGCAAGCACGCCGCCAGCGGCACGCTCCCGCTGTGATTTTACACAGCAGAAGCTGATCTGCGGGTACCACAGACCCGATGTCCGCTGGGACCCGCCGATCGTTCGGTACACTGACAGAATGACAGTCTGTCTATGTAAACAAGGCAGATTGTCATTCTGTGAGTACAGAAGACATGTATCCTGTGTTCCTGTGAATCAGGAACACTGATCCATGTCTTTAAGTAGTAAAAGCATCTCCCTCAGTTAGTAAGCACTCCCTGGGCACACATTTACCCTTTGATCGCCCCTGATGTTAACCCCCTTCCCTGCTAGTGTCATTAGTACAATGACACTGCATATTTTAAGCAATGATCACTGTAATAATGTCACTGGTCCCCAAAAAAGTGTAAAAAAAGATCTATCCCATAGTTTGTAGACACAAACTTTTGCGCCAACCGATCAATATACACTTATTTGGGATTTTTTTTTACCAAAAATATGTAGCAGGACATTGGCCTAAATTGATGAAGAAATTAGATTTTTTTTTTTTTTTTAAGTGGTTGTAAACCCTTACAACACACTTTCACCTACAGGTAAGCCTGGATTAAGGCTCACCTGTAAGTGCAACAAATATCTCCTAAACCTACACGGTTTAGGAGATATTTGCAAAAGAAAGGCACCGTTGTCTACGGCGCATGCGCACTGAGAGAGTGAAGAAGCCGTGATGGGAAGCCGTAAGTGTCGGCACCCGCACGCATGCACGGGAGTGACGTCATCGAAGCTTCGGTCAGTCACAGCGCCGAAGCCGCGATATGCGGAAGTGAGTCCTGGAGAGATGGCGCAGAGGCAGGAGGTGTCCGAGTACAGCTGTGGGGGCTTCGATCTCAGGTAAGTACTTCACAATGAGCTAGTATGCTATGCATACTAGCTCATTATGCCTTTGCCTTGCAGGGTGTCTTTTTAACCACTTCAATACAGGGCTTTTTTTTACCACATCAATACCGGGCCTATTCTGGCACTTCTCTCCTACATGTACAAATCATCATTCTTTTGCTAGAAAATTACTCAGAACCCCCAAACATTATATATGTTTTTTTAGCAGACACCCTAGGGAATAAAATGAAAGTCATTGCAACTTTTTTTCTTGCACGATATTTGCGCAATAATTTTTCAAACGCCTTTTTAAAAAAAAAAAATTGTTTAATGAATTAAAAAATAACAAAACAGTAAAGTTAGCCCAATTTTTTGGGAAAATATGAAAGATGATGTTACGCTGAGTAAATAGATACCTAACATGTCACGCTTTAAAATTGCGCACACTCATGGAATGGCGCCAAACTTCGGTACTTAAAAATCTCCATAGGCGACGCTTTAATTTCTTTTACAGGTTACCAGGTTAGAGTTACAGAGGAGATCTAGTGCTAGAATTGTTGCACGCGCTCTAACGCACGCGGCAATACCTCACATATGTGGTTTGAACGGCGTTTACATATGTGGGCGGGACTTACGTGTGCGTTCGCTTCTGATCGCGAGCTACCGGGGACAGGGGCATTTAAATTTTTTTTTTTTTTACTTATTTTTTACACTTATTTTACTTTCTCTTTTTTTAACACTTTTATTCCTATTACAAGGAATGTAAACATCCCTTGTAATAGGAATGTGTGTGACAGGTCCTCTTTATGGAGAGATGCGGGGTCAATAAGACCCCACATCTCTCCTCCAGGCTGGAAAGCATGAGATCGTGAATTTTTTTTCACTGATCTCATACTTATTAGCCGCAATGGCGGCTTTGTTTACATATGAGGACCCGGGCGTGACGTCATCACATCGCGCCCGGGCCTCCGACGATCATAGAGATGACTGGTGACCATCTGGTCACCAGTCATCTCTATGCTCGTCACGTGACCCACCACCGGCGCAGGACGATTCTCTCCGGGTCCCCGATCGCACGGGAGAGCCCGGAGAAGCACCGGATGGCGGTGGGAGGGGGGGATGTCCCCTCCCGCCGCCTATAAGAACGATCAAGCGGTGGAACCGCCACTATGATCGTTCATATGGTGCGCAGAATCGCCGGCCCAAGAAAAGGATATCTGAATGATGCCTCTAGCTGCAGGCATCATTCAGATATCCCCCCTCAAAGCCGAGGACGTCATATGACGTCCACCCAGGATGGGAGATCCCATCTGTGGACGTCATATGACTATGGGCGGTAGGGAAGTGGTTAAAAAAAAAAAAGAGGGTTTACTTCCTCTTTAAAGCAGAAAGTAAAAAACATTGTTTTTTTTTGTTTTTTTACTTGTCGGTCGTTCTTTGTTTCTAGTGCAAAACATAAAAAGGGGATTAAATACCACCAAAAGAAAGCTCTATTTGTGGGGAAAAAAGAACATAAATTGTATTTGGGTACAGTGTCACAAGACCGCGCAATTGTCAGCAGGCATGTACTTGCCATCTGGACTACCGGGAGTTTTCTCCGGTCCTCTGCCCCCCCCCCCCGCAGCGCTCACCTCCTCTCCCTGCCTAGTTATACAGTGCGATTGAATATACAGACATGATGCTCAGGAGTCGCACTGAGAAGCTCATCATACGAGATCCGGTGATCTGCCGACAAACGTCCCCCCGGCGGATTCTGCCCCCAACTGTACTGCGCAGGCCTGGCGCTTGCGCAGTACGAACGTCAATGAGCTTCCGAAAATAGCCGAACGTGTAGAGCTGAGAGTCAGCTCTACACGGCGCCTGCGTGGACCTAGATGTAAGTGGCCAGTCGGCCTCACGTCCTCGCTTCGCTCGGACGGCTCGCTACGCTCTTTCGGCCTCCTGGCTCTTTTTTTTAACATCCTCCATGTCCACGGGGATGGTAAAGAAAGAGCCTGGATGTCAGCAGTGTAGCACAATTTGGTGTGCGCAGGCACCATGTAGAGCTGACTCTCAGCTCTACATGTTCGGCTATTTTCGGAAAAAGCGCCGCGCCTGCGCAGTACAGAGCGGGCAGAATCCGCTGGGGGGGCAATGCTCGGCAGTACACCGGAAGGAGGTCAGCCACACACAGCTGTGACATAAGCTTCCTCGGCACTCGTTCTCCTGCTCTTTCCTTCCCCCACTCTCCATCTAGATTCTCCGCAACAGCAGACTGGATGGAGAGCGGGGAAGGAAAGAGCAGGAGAACGAGTGCCGAGGAAGCTTATGTCACAGCTGTGTGTGGCTGCCCTCCTTCCAGATCTCGTATGATGAGCTTCTCAGTGCGACTCCTGAGGATCATCATCATGTCTGTATTCAGTTGCGCTGCATAACTAGGCAGGGAGAGGAGGTGAGCGCTGTGGGGGGACCAGAGCAGCATGGGGGGAATAGAGGAGCATGATGGACCAGAGCAGCATGAGGGGGGGATAGAGGAGCATGGGGGTCCAGAGCAATGTGGGGGGGATAGAGGAGCATGGGGGGATCAGCGGAGCAGATGGGGACTAGCGGAACACATGGGGGACCAGAGCAACACACAGGGGACCAGCAGAGCATGCGGGGGACCAGCGGAACACATGGGGGACCAGAGCAGTGCGCAGGGGACCAGCAGAGCACATGGGGGACCAGATCAGCACGGGGGGACCAGAGGAGCATGGGAGAAAATAGAGCATAGGGGGGCCAGAGAAGCACGGGGGGGGCCAGAGAAGCACGGGGGGGGCAGAGAAGCATGTGGAGGAGCACATGGGGGACCAAAGCAGCATGGGGGGAACAGAGGAGCATGGGGTGGACCAGAAAAGCACAGGGGGACAGAGGAGTACGTGGGGGACCAGAGAAGCAGGGGGGTACCAGAGCTGCACGGGGAAACCAGAGAAGCATATGGGTACAGATTAGCAGGGGGGACCAGATGAGCATGGGGGGAACAGAAGAGCAGGAGAGGAATGCAGAAGCTTGTGGGGAAACAGAGAAGCATGTGGGGGAACAGAGAAGCACGTGAGGGACCAGAGAAGCGAGGGTACCATAGGAGCACGGGGGGGGGGGGGCAGAGAAGCATGAGGGTACAGAGGAGCATGGGGGATCAGATGAGCATGGGGGGAACAGAGGAGCAGGAGAGGAACGCATAAGCATGTGGGGGAACAGAGGAGCAGGGGGAGGACCAGGGGGGGAGCACGGGGGGAACAGAGGAGCATGGGGGGACCAGAAGGAGTACAGGGGAGGGAACAGACAGCTGACTCAACAACTATGGCCTGGGAGTTTCTCACTTCTGCCTAATCTTATCCCATTATGGGGGGGGGGGGCACCAAACTGATTCTTTGCCCCGGGGTGAAATAATGTCTAGCTTCCCCACTGGTACTGCCTATAAGAGTACCAGTGAGGGTGGGTTTGTCCGGCCGGCATGAGAGAGACCTGTCAAAGTGGGCCGGTCTGGATGAAGTCCAGGGCCAATTTTTTGTCCCAGTCCAGCCCTGATTGTCAGTTAAAGCGACACAGTGCAGTATCGCAAAAAATGGCCTGGTCAGGAAGGGGGGTAAACCTTCTGGAGCTGAAGTTGTTAAAGAAAATCCTAAAACATAAAGATAATAGTGATAAGTTAAAAGTGAACTCCAGGCAAACAGCTAAATACACAGATTAAATACATACTGTATAAGGGAGCAAAAGGATTTGTATTTCTGTCCATCTAGTTATGAGATTTACACAAATCTCCCACACAGCACAGCTGCACAGCCCTATATCTGACAGGAATAAAGACCTGATTTGTCTCTGCTGCAGCTCAGTTGAACAGGTCTCCTTCCCACCCTAGCCTGAAGCCTCGTACACACGACTGAGTTTCTCGTCGAAAAACGACAAGAAACTTGCTGGCAGAGCTTTCTTGCCGAGTAAATCGGTCGTGTGTACGCGGCTATCAGGTTTCTCGTCAAGAAAACCGACAAGAATCTCGACGAGAAAAATAGAGAACCTGCTCTCTATTTTCTCGTCGAGATTCTCGTCAGCCTGTTTCTCGACGAGAAAAGTGTGTGTGTGTACACTTACCTGTCCTCCGGGAAGCCCGCGCATGCTCGAAATGACTTTGACGCATACGCGGTAGCTTCCTAGGCATAGTTGGGGTGTAGCAAGATGGCGGCGACGGCATCGAATGTGACAAGCGCACGCTCGTCGTAATCGATGACGTCACCGCGTTCGCTCCATTCAAAGAACCGCGGGTTCTTTGAATCGAGCGTCTGTACACTCGGCCGGGACAAGTTTCTTGTCCAAGAATCTCGTCAAGAAAAACAACATGTTTTTTCCTGACGAGATTCTCGGTCGTGTGTACGAGGCTTGAGACTTGACTGTAAAAGAAGTCTCAGCACATTGATAAGTTTATCTCTCTGTCATAGTACTTTCTCCTTCTAACAGTGTGATCTTTGCACTGTAACAAGCTTGATTGGCTCCTAGTGCTGCTCCTTTCTCCCAGAGTCTGAGCTCTGCAGTGCAAGGGACTGATACCAAGTCAAATTCAGGGATTTACACCTCAATTCTACCTGAGTGTGCATGCATGTGTTTGTTTCATTCACCACCACTTTCCATAACCCTATACATTGTGTTTTTTTTTTTTTTTTTATGTTTATTGGGTTTTGTACATTATATTAGTACTTGGTAAATGAATTTCGATTCACATACAGTCATGTAAAATAAAAAGGAAACAGAGAAAAACAACAATGGCACAGTGATTACCTGTATAAAACAATATTACAGCATCAGGATGATGTGACAGTACAAAGCCTATCGGAAGCAACGTTTGGGGAATTAATAACAAAACAACAAAACAAATAAAAAAAATAAAAAATAACCTTGGATATTAAACTGGCTGCAGAAGTAGCGGTGGGTGGAGTTTACAGATGAGGGTATGAAAGAATCAAGAACGTCAAGGAGCCACGAAGATATGTTTTCATGGTTCAGGGCGGCAAAAATGTAGAGGGGTCAGACAGATTTGATAATTTATGGTTGCCTAGGGAGATTGTAAGGTCTCGTTTGAGATACCAATCTGTATAGCGGAACGGTTGCATGAGTTTTTGTAGATCCTTTTGGGCGAACGTGTGTTCCATAAATTTCCGCCATCTCATAAAGAATCGCGAGGTGGTGCGAAAGTTCAACACAATGGTGTCCAACCTTTCCAGATAGAAAAGCGATAAGAGTAGGGTTGAGCGGACCCGAACTGTAAATTTCGTGTCCGTACCGAACTTTTGGCTTTTTGGGTCCCGGACCCGAACCCGAACAATTGACTGTATGTTCGGGTCCGGTATTCGGCGATGTAATGGGGCATTTTTAAAAGCTGCAGGGCAGCCAATCAACTTTTGTTTTGGAATTTTCTGTATATTGTTTCCGTGTGTGTAAAGTATGCCTGTAAAGTCGCGCTTGTTTCCCGTACTTAGAACTGTCCCTGCACAAAGTGTCATTTCTGAAGGAAAAAAAGTCATTTAAAACTCACTCACGGCTATAATGAATTGTTGGCTCCCGGTAATACATAGAAAAGTCATTAATAAAAAAAAAAATGCATGAGGGTTCCCCCAAATTCAATTACCAGGCCCTTCAGGTCTGGTATGGATATTAAGGGGAACCCTGCCGCAAATTAAAAAAAAATGCGTGCACTTCCCCCCAAATATCTATACCAGGCCCTTCAGGTCTGGTATGGATTTTAAGGGGAACTCCACCCCAAATTTAATAAAAAATGGCGTGGAGTTCCCCCAAAAATCCAGACCAGACCCTTTATCCGAGCACGCAACCTGGCAGGCCGCAGGAAAAGAGGGTGGGACGAGAGAGCGCCCCCCCTCCTGAACCGTACCAGGCCACATGCCCTCAACATGGGGAGGATGTCCCCATGTTGATGGGGACAAGGGCCTCATCCCCACAACCTTTGCCCGGTGGTTGTGGGGGTCTGCGGGTGGGGGGCTTATCGGAATCTGGAAGACCCCCTTAACAAAGGGGACTCCCAGATCCCGCCCCCCCCCCATGTGAATTGGTAATGGGGTACATTGTACCCCTACCATTTCACAAAGAAAGTGTAAAAAATTGTAAAAAAAAACACAGACACCGTTGGGAAAGTCCTTTATTAAAAATAAAAATAATAAAAATAAAAAAAAACATTCCAGCGATGAAATCCAGTGTCCCACGGCGATCCGATGTCCAGCGCTGTCCACACGAAACGTCATTGGCTGAGCCTGAGCGGACCTGATGGGGAACTTCCTCCGCAGTGTAATAAATGAATAGACCCGCCCCTTCTAAAGTTTCCCATCAGATCCGCTCAGCCAATGACGTAGGTGTAAGGCTAAGGACCTGATGCGGAACGTGAGAAGGGGCGGGTCTATTCATTTATTATACTGCGGAGGAAGTTCCCCATCAGGTCCGCTCATCCAATGACGTAGGCGGGGTCTGACATACGAGGGGGCGGACCTGATGGGGAACTTCCTCCACAGTGTAATACATGAATAGACCCGCCCCTTCTCACGTTCCGCATCAGGTCCTCAGCCTTACACCTAAGTCATTGGCTGAGCGGACCTGATGGGGAACTTTAGAAGGGGCGAGTGTATTCATTTATTACACTGCGGAGGAAGTTCCCCATCAGGTCCGCTCAGGCTCAGCCAATGACGTTTTGTGTGGACAGCGCTGGACATCGGATCGCCGTGGGACACTGGATTTCATCGCTGGAATGTTTTTTTTTTTTTTTAATAAAGGACTTTCCCAACGGTGTCTGTGTATTTTTTTTACAATTTTTTACACTTTCTTTGTGAAATGGTAGGGGTACAATGTACCCCATTACCAATTCACATAGGGGGGCCGGGATCTGGGGGTCCCCTTTGTTAAAGGGGTCTTCCAGATTCCGATAAGCCCCCTGCCCGCAGACCCCCACAACCACCGGGCAAGGGTTGTGGGGATGAGGCCCTTGTCCCCATCAACATGGGGACATGGTGCTTTGAGGGGTCACAGACCCCCAAAGCATCCTCCCAATGTTGAGGGCATGTGGCCTGGTACGGGACAGGAGGGGGGCGCTCTCTCTCACCCCCCCTCTTTTCCTGCGGCCTGCCAGGTTGCGTGCTCGGATAAAGGGTCTGGTCTGGATTTTTGGGGGAACTCCACGCCATTTTTTTTTTATTTGGGGTGGAGTTCCCCTTAAAATCCATACCAGACCTGAAGGGCCTGGTAATTGAATTTGGGGGAACCCCCACGCATTTTATTTTTTATTTTTTTATCAATGACTTTTCTATGTATTGCCGGGAGCCGACAATTCATTATAGCTGCGAGTGAGTTTTAAATTACTTTTTTTACTTCAGAAATGACACTTTGTGCAGGGACAGTTCTAAGCACGGGAAACAAGCGCGAATAGTCCTCAGAAGTTCGGGTCCCCATTGACTTCAATGGGGTTCGGGTTCGGGGTCAAGTTCAGGTCAAGTTCTGTCCCGAACTCAAACTTTTTTCCGAAGTTTGGCCGAACCCGTCGAACCCGAACATTTAGGTGTCCGCTCAACTCTAGATAAGAGGGCTTTTTTCATCGCCAGTAGTTTTGGTGGTGTTGAGTTGATCCAGTGAGACATGATAGTCCTGCGGGCCACCAGATAGTCCTGCGGGCCACCAGGAGGCAGAAATATGTCCAGTGGGAGATGTGAAGCGGAGTCTTTGTTGGTGGCGTGGATAGGGGTGGTTCACAGCCAAATAAACATAAGGTAATGTCTTGGGATTTGTATTTTAGTGATCTTGTAAATAAAGTTCAGAACAGATTCCCAGTATGTAATGATGGGTTGGCACTCCCAGAGGTGGTGAAGCAGTGTTGGGTGCGGTGAGGAACACCAGGGGCATCGCTCTTGGGCTGGTTCTGCCTTGTTGATACGGAAAGGGTAGGATGCTCTGTGAATAATTTTGAATTACGTCTCGCGCCATGTTTCGGATATGGTAAGTTTGTGAACTTGTCTGTATCCCTTAAGGATTTTCTCTGAGAGGTCTTCGTCTTCAAATATTTGGGACCATTTCTGGAATGGTTTAAGATGAAATTTGGTAGTCTGATGGTCAATAAGGTGAGAGTATAGGCTGAAAATGGAGTAATCGTCTCTGCGTAGTACAGTATCAATGAAGGACTTTCGGAGGGGGTCCAGTCCAGGTCCGTAGCATGAGCATAAATAACTGACCAATTGGTGGTAGAAGAAAACGTGTCGCTGGTAGAGAGAATTCCCTTGATAAGGTTTGGAAGGATTTGAAGTCGCCAGGGGTATTGAGGTACATAGAGGTAATGTTGGTAAGACCCTTAGCGCTCCATTGTTCAAAGGCTTTGTGTAGGGTGGATGGGAGAAACATAGGGTTGCCTAGGATTGGCAGATAGCAAGAAATACTGGAGGGTAACCCCAGTAGTCTCTGCACCTCTCTCCAGGCTATAATTGTGTCCTTGATGAGTACACTCGATCTGAGGTGTGTTGGTAGTTTGTTAGGATTTGAGTGAAGAATGGCTGGTAGGGCATATGGAAAGGTTGAGGCACCGTTGAGTATGGTATTGGAGTATCTAGATCTGCCAGATAACCAGTCAAGGCCCTGCCTGAGTAGGCAGGCGAGATTGTAAAAACGTATATTGGGCAGGCTCTTCCCCCCTTCAGACTTCGGGAGACACAGTTTTTGTAGAGCAATGCGTGATTTTTTGTGAGACCATAGAAAGGCGGACAAAGCCCTATGGATTTTTTTTTACATCAGAGTGTTTTAATAAAAGAGGTATGGTCTGCATAGGGTAGAGTAGGCGTGCAAACGACACCATTTTAAAAAAGGTGACATCTCCCAAAGAGTGAGAGGGCCGCCCAAGCTTCCAGCTCCTTTACAACTTTTGATATTAGCGGTGGGAAGTTAAGTGTATATAAAGTGGAAGGTTCTCGGCCGATGTTAATGCCCAGATACGTAATTTGTTGTGATGCTATGGCAAAAGGAGATTGGTGTCGCCATTTGTCAGACATCCTGGGATAAGTGATAGAACTTTGCTTTTGTCAAAGTTAATTCGAAAGCCTGAGCACAGTCGGAAAGTATGAAAGAGTTGCCGGAGTGTATCAAAGTCTGTGAGGGGTTGGGTGGAGAATAATAATATGTTCTGCCCTCACAATGTGTTCAAAGGACAAAGCTTGGCAGACAGCTAACAGCTTCCCAACAAAGACTCAGGAGGAAGGGCTTATAGTTGAAATCTTTACTGAGAATAAGTTTTTTGTAAAACTGCAAAACACAAATTATAAAAATATGCATTAGCATTTAACATTACATCACAAATGCAAATAGTAACAGGCATGCTACAATACTGTTAAGGCACTAGCTAGCAAAAATGTGGCCTAGCTGAGTGAACTTCCTGACAGACACATAAAATGTAGTTGCATTAGTAGAACATATACTGACTAACTGAAAACTAATGACTGCTTACTTACAGACTTATGCTTCCAAGGCCTGTATTAAGAAATAGTGGAGGTCTTTAGCATGCTTCCTTCTCTGTAGAAAGATTATTTAATATGACTGCTGACTGCTGAGCAGGAAGTGGGAGGAATATACTACAGTTCCTGCTAGTAATGGATGCCAATTTAAAGCAACAGTACGATCAGTAAATATGTACCTTATAATCAGAACACTCCCCACCTGGCATAATGAACATTATACCACTATGTTTCCTTTTTAAGAAGTAAAACAACTTCAGAGATAGGCCTAAAGTACACCTTAGGGGTGCCCTGTCTCATGACTTTAACTTTGACCTTTCTAACCTTACTATCATTACTAGGTACAGTCTCGACAATGAGTCCAACTGGCCATTCGTTTCTGTGGACCTGAGCGTCTTTTAGTAGGACGACATCTCCGACTTGTAGGTTAGGCTTGTCAATTTGCCATTTTCTGCGTGACTGGAGCGTCACCAGGTACTCTTGTTTCCATCTATTCCAGAAGATGTCTGCAAGACTCTGAACTTGCTTCCATTGCTTGGTGTAAAGATCTTTGAGACCAAAATCTCCTGTGGGAGCTGTCACTGTTTCCATCTTCTGGGTCAAAAGCATTGCAGGTGTCAAAACTGTTGGCATTTCTGGATCGGTAGACACTGGAACTAAGGGTATTATAAAAGGATGTTTCTCTTCGACCGTCATATCAACTGCTGACGAGCGACCTCCAACTCTTATCACTCCATCTTCATCAAGTATTGGGTTCAGTTTTTTGAGTGGACTGTGTTTGGAGATCTCTTCTCTTTTAAGAAGGCACTTGATGTCTTCTTTGAAAACTTCTTGCTGAACACATCTAATGATGATAATTTCGGCTTGCATAAGATGATTGCTATTGCACTTGTCAGTGTTTGTAGCTCTACAGAAGGATTTGGCTAGGTGAATAAGCTTTCTTATAGCTCGAATGAGTGACTTCCAGCTGGAGAATCTTTCAAACCGGTGTGCGCCAAGGTTGCCTCTAGTAGTTATGGTACTATACGCCGTTACTTGTGCACGTACTTCTTTGTCATTATCTGGTTCTACAAGTTCAAATGTCTCAAACTGAGTGGTCTCTTCGGTTTCTGATCTATTCAAAAAGGATGGTCCTGAGAACCAGTTAGTGTGCTTCAGGACAGCTGCTAGAACCTGTCTAGTCCCATGATCGGCTGGATTTTTATCCGTACTGATGTAGTGCCACTGTTCTGGCCGTGTGGACTTTCTGATGCGTATCACTCTGTTTGACACGTACATGTAGAATCTTCTCGAAGCATTGTGAATATATCCTAACACAATCTTGCTGTCTGTGTAAAACTTCACTGCATGAATTTCAATGTCCAGTTCAGCAATGATCATGCCTGCCATCTCCACTGCTAAGACAGCAGCACAAAGCTCCAAACGTGGAACCGTGTGAGCAGGATGTGGAGCCAGTTTGGACTTTCCCATGATAAACCCAACATAGTTTTTTCCTTCAAAGTCCATTACTCTAAGGTAGGCTACAGCTGCTATAGCCATAGTAGATGCATCTGAGAATACACACAATTCTCTTTGCTTCGTGGCAGACAGAGAAACAGGGACATATGACCTTTGTATGATAAGTTGTTCAAGCTCTATTAATGAGTCCTTCCACAACTTCCACTGCATTTCTTTCTCCTTAGGTAGAGGTGTATCCCATTCACTTTGTTCATGTTCAGTAGCAATTTCTCTCATAAGAGCCTTGCCTTGCATGGTTATGGGGGCTACAAATCCTAGGGGGTCATAAAGGCTGTTGACCGTGGACAAGACACCTCTTCTCGTGAACGACTTCTCTTCTCTGGATACTCTAAATGTAAAGCTGTCGGTTTTCAGATCCCAACTGAGCCCTAAACTTCTTTGAAGGGGCAGTGAATCTGTTCCTAGATCCAGGTCCTTGAGGTCTTTTGCACGGTCCTCTGAGGGAAATGCTTCCATGATTTTGCTGCTGTTGGACGCTATCTTGTGTAACCTTATGTTAGATTCTGCTAACATCTCCCTTGTTCTCTTCAGGATGTCGATAGCCTCTTCATTGCTAGAGAAAGAAGCAAGTCCATCGTCCACATAAAAGTTTCTCATAACAAAATGTTTGGCATCTGTGCCGTGTTCTTCTTCACCTTTCTGTGCTGCTCGTCTCAGGTTGTAGATAGCTATAGCTGGAGAGGGGCTGTTCCCGAACACATGTACCTTCATCCTGTATTCTGTGACATCTTTGTTGAAGTCATTGTCTTCATACCACAGGAACCTCAGGTAGTCTCTGTGATCTTTGCGGACAAGAAAACAGTAGAACATTTGTTGTACATCTGCTGTTACTGCAACGCGTTCTTTTCAGAACCTGATGAGGACTCCAAGGAGTGTATTATTCAGGTCAGGTCCACTGAGGAGGACATCGTTTAGGGAAAGGCCTTCATACTTTGCACTGGAGTCAAATACTACTCGTATCTGTCCTGGTTTCTGAGGATGATACACTCCAAATATTGGTAAGTACCAACATTCTTGTTTTTCTTCCAATGGTGGTGCTTTTTCAGCTTGACCACTGTCGAAGATCTTCTGCATGAAATCATGGAAGTGTTCCTTCATATCTGTCTTTCTGTCTAGAGTGCGTCGCAATGAGGTGAGACGCTTCACTGCTTGTCTTTTGTTGTTAGGAAGGTGATGTCGGGGTGAACGGAAAGGTAGTGGAGCTACCCAGCTGTTTGACTCATCTAGAAAGACTTCTCTGTCCATTATCTCAAGGAAGAGGCTATCTTCAACAGATGGTGCTGGTTTGTCATCATCTCGCGTTCTTTCAAACACCTTGCATCCTAGCTCATCTGTATCTTCAGATGAGGTGATAGCCTCCATGTAACTCCGAACTTTCTGCTGTTGTATTGGGTTGACTAGTCTTTCTTTAATCTGTTTCTTGTTGGTACAGGGGCTAAGACATGATGTGTGGCCATTTTGCAACATGTTTGTTTTGTAGACATTCACTTTTGATGGCTTGTGAGCTCCATCCAGACATACATCACCAATTATGACCCATCCAAGGTCAAGACGTTGTGCAAATGGTGCATTGTGTGGCCCATTGTATTGCTCTCTGACCTTGTGCACTCTCAATATGTCTCTTCCAAGTAGAAGGATAATTGCAGCACCTGGGTCCAGTACTGGAATCTTGTCTGATATTTGCATCAGATGAGGGTAGTGACGAGCAATTTCAGGTGTGGGTATCTCTGATCTATCATCTGGTATCATATCACATTCAATGAGAGTGGGCAGAGTCAGCTGCGTTTTCCCATCTAATGATTCAATGATGTAGTTGTTTGCTCTCCTCCCTGATGTCTCCACAACTCCTGAGCATGTCTTCAAAGTATACAGAGTTGGACCACCGAAGAGGTCAAAGAACTCTGTTCTTGCCAAAGATCTGTTACTTTGTTCATCTAGAACCGCATACATTCTGATTGCCCTCTCTCTGAGGCCTGCAGGATGCACCTTGACTAAACATATCTTGGAGCATGATCTCGAGTTAAATGTGTTTGTGCAGATTTCAGTGCACTTTGAGGTTATTGCTGGTAATGCACTCTCTTTTTGCTCCCCACCATGATCTTCTTGGGTTACCGGATTCTCTGTTTTCCATGGTGCTGGTCCTGGGTGTAAAGCAGACAGATGGTTGTCATTATTGCATTCTTTACATCGAATTGTTTTCACACAGTCTTTAGCAAGATGTTGAGTTGAACCACAGCATCTGAAACAAATGCGCTTGTCCTTAAGATAAGATTTGCGCTCCTCTATCGTCTTGCTTCTGAAACCGCGACATTTTCTCAGTGGATGAGGCTTGTTATGTAGGGGACACTGCTTATCTGGGTCCTCAATTTGCACTCCTGAGCTTTTATCCTGGTTGGCCTCAAACTCAGTCGGTACTTCTGTCTTCCGTACAGATACTGTTGCTCTGCGTTCTTTATTGTACACTGAAAGTTGTTTCTCTGTCTTTACAGAACTGGAGCCTCCCCTGTTCAAAAGGGCGAAGCTTGGGTCATTGCATATTTTAGCTTGCTTCACAATGAATTTGGCGAGGAAGGAGAAAGGTGGAAATGCCACCTGATGATCTTCCTTGTATTTTGATGCTTGCGTGATCCATCTTTCTTGTAAGCTGTAAGGAAGCTTCTCGATTACCGGTTTGACTCCGCGTGCTGTATCCAAATATGAGAGGCCTGGGAGGTATCCACCAGCCTTTGCCGCTTCCAGCTCTAAAAGTATGTCACCAAGCTCTCTCAGCTTCTGATTGTCTCTATTGGTTAATTTTGGATAATTTTCAATTTTCTTTAGAAGTGCATCTTCAATTACTTCAGGTGACCCATAGCAGTCTTCCAATCTCTGCCATAACATTGTAAGCCCTGCTGTCGCATCATGAACATGTACTGACCTGATTCTTTTGGCTTGCTCGGTGGACTCTGGTCCGAGCCATTTGGAGAGTAGGTCAAGCTTTTCCCTGTCTTTCAGATTTAAGTCTTGGGTGCTGCTTAGAAAAGATGACTTCCAGGCCCAATAATTTTCTGGACAGTCATCAAACTTCAGGAGACCAGAGCTCACCATTTCACGGCGTATCAAGTATTTTGTCACCTCTGTGGCTCCTGCTGCCTCAGGTGGGCATTTTCTGGGAACAAACACAGGGCATGTCTGTGGCTGGTAAGACGGTTGGGATGCTTGGTAAAATCCACTATAGTCGTGTGGTTGTTCTCGTTTACTGCAAGTCTTCCTGCTATAGGCCGGATTTATATTTTCCCAAGGAGGGATTATGTCACCATTTGTTTGATTTCCTGAAGGACCAACAGATTGGTCTCTGAGTATGTAACCACTTGGCTTGTTATAGTAAAGTTCTGGTTCAGTCTTGTGGCATCGAGCGATATCAAAGTTGTCTGCTGCTAGTGGGACCTTTGACGATTCCAATGCATCATTAGACTGTTGATCCGAGCGCATGGTCGCGTGCAATTGCACATACTCACTGGTGCGTTGGATTGCACTAAGTGGTGTCATTTGGGTATCTATCACAGAGTGCTCTCTGTACTGTTCTTCGGCAGCTCTCATGAGCACCTCGGCTTCAGCTAAGGCTGCTGAAGCAGTTTTTTCTTGCTTGATAATATGTAAAGATGCTTTCACCTCTGCTTTTCTTCTAAGTGCTTCAGCTTTACTTTTAGCTTTAATCATATGATGTTCTTCATCTATGCAGCCCTGTTCTCTTATCATTTCAGCTTCACGTATTGCATAGGAAGCCAGTGCACGCGCAGCTTCTGCTTTTGCATGGGCCTTGGCAGCTGCAGCACTGGTGGACGACAGGTTAGAGCAGCTTGAATGTCTAGAGCTAGTGCGCTTGGACCTGGCAGATTCAGCACTAGCTGATGTCTGATCCGACTGACTAGAGACTCTGGAGCTTGTGCAGCGTGACCTGTTGGTTGTCATATTTTGTATGCTTTCCTCTGCTTGTGTATGCTGAGGGATGACTGGTGTATTATCCTTGTCTGTGTGTTGCATGATGAAACAGATTACTTCTTTGTAGTGTCTGTGGCTGTAGAGGTTAGCTGATGATGAGCAGAATGCATCCACTCTTCTTTAAACTATGCCCGCTGTGTTAAAAGTCTTTTTACTGTTCTGCCCTCACAATGTGTTCAAAGGACAAAGCTTGGCAGACAGCTAACAGCTTCCCAACAAAGACTCAGGAGGAAGGGCTTATAGTTGAAATCTTTACTGAGAATAAGTTTTTTGTAAAACTGCAAAACACAAATTATAAAAATATGCATTAGCATTTAACATTACATCACAAATGCAAATAGTAACAGGCATGCTACAATACTGTTAAGGCACTAGCTAGCAAAAATGTGGCCTAGCTGAGTGAACTTCCTGACAGACACATAAAATGTAGTTGCATTAGTAGAACATATACTGACTAACTGAAAACTAATGACTGCTTACTTACAGACTTATGCTTCCAAGGCCTGTATTAAGAAATAGTGGAGGTCTTTAGCATGCTTCCTTCTCTGTAGAAAGATTATTTAATATGACTGCTGACTGCTGAGCAGGAAGTGGGAGGAATATACTACAGTTCCTGCTAGTAATGGATGCCAATTTAAAGCAACAGTACGATCAGTAAATATGTACCTTATAATCAGAACATAATATGTCATCCGCAAATAGTGCGGAACAGAGAGTTTGGTTGCCTATTGTGATGCCACTGACCCCGTCAGGTGAGTTGAGTAGTCTAGATAAAGGCTCGATAGCGATGTTGAAAAGTAGAGGGGAGAGGGAGCATCCCTGTCTAGTTCCTTTTGTCAGGGGGGTCGTATCAGAGATAAAGTTGGGGGTGACCAGACGCGCAGTTGGGGATTCGTACATTCACTGTAAAAAACGCACAATTGGACCCGAAAACCAAAGTCCGCTATCACTCCGAGTAGCCAGGACCAACTGATATTGTCAAAAGCCTTTCCGGCGTCTAGCGATATTAAAGCTATGTCTTGTTCAGGGTTCGATCTAGCATATTCTAATGCCATCAGAACCTTGCATATGTTTAGGGTAGCTGAGCTTCCCTGGACAAATCCTGATTGTGCCGGGTGTAATAAAGAGGGGAGTAGGTGGGCTAAGCGTGACGCAATTATCTTGGCTAGTATTTTTACATCTACATTGATTAATGAGATTGGGCGGTATGATCCTGGAAGTGAGGGGTCCTTACCTTTTTTGGCGATTAGTCTAATATGTGCCTGTGTTCCTGTAGGGAGATAGGGGCCCCCATCCCACATGGCTGCATACACATGTTTAAGGGTGTTGGGAATAAAGTCCTTAGTTAGCTTATAAAATTCGGCTGTGTAGCCGTCCGGGCCTGGGGCTTTAGCAGACGCCAAAGATTTGATCGTCAATTGGATATCCTTGACTGTGATGGGCGCATTAAGAGCAGCTAAATGGTCCTCCTGAAGTTTGGGCAAGCGGATTTTAGCTAGAAGGGCTTCGGCAGTAGGTTGGTCATTTGGGATCCGCCGAGTATAGAGTAGTGTAATAGTCTGCTAGTAGTTTACTAATTTCAGTAGGTGAGGTAGCCAGTGCGCCAGCTGCATTTTCAGTGCAGAGATATGGGTGGGCTGTCTTGGTCCCGTACATAGTTTCGCCAATAGTTTGTTACCAAATCTATGAAAGTGTAAATTAGAATAGGAGGATTTAGCCATTTCTTGTTGCTCAGCCCATAGATCGAATTCTCGTTTCGCTTTTCTCCAGGTGTGTATATTGTCAGGTGTACGGTTAAGTGTAAGTAGTTTGTGCGTTGAGCGTAGGGCTTCACTAGCTTGCATGTAGTGTTGTTTGTCATTCCTCTTAAATTGGGTGGTGTAAGAAATAATTTTTCCTCTCATGAAGGCTTTTCCAGCCTCCCAGAAGAGGTTTGGGTCTGTAAGGTGCGTCGCATTAGTTGAGGCATATTCTGTCCACGCTCCATAGAGCATGTGGCGGAAGTCTTCATTATCTGCTAGGTAAGAAGGGAAGCGCCATATGTGTGAGGGAGAAGAGGGTTGGGCATTGATCAATTGTATTGCGATGGGGCTGTGGTCTGAGATTCTGGCGTTGTTGATTTCTGAGTCGCAAAGCATTGGGATAAGTGCGGGGGAGGCAAAAAAATAATCGATGCGAGAGAAGGAATTGTTGGGAGGGGAGTAGAAGGTATAGTCCCGGTCCATCGGGTGTGCTAGTCGCCATACATCTATCAAGTGCATGGAATCTATGGCTTGTGTTAGGAGTGTCGGGGTCGAAGTTGGTGTGGTATTTCTGGTCATCCTACGCGTCGTGTCACCTCCTCGGTCAGCCGTTGTGGACATAACTGAATTAAAGTCCCCTCCCACTAAATGTAGAGTCCCTAGGGCAGCCAATATCCAAGCCACCATGTCTTGGAAGAATGAGGTGTCTGGCGAGTTAGGGGCATATATATTAGTGATAGCTACTTCCTTGTTAGCTAAGGTCATGTGTAGCGTTATTTTGCGGCCTGTCAGGTCAGTCTTCACGTCCTTAATAGTATGTTTCAGGTTTTTGTGTAGTAAGATGGCTACTCCAGCTTTGCGTCCTACGGCCGGTGAACCATATACAGTTCCTATACACAGTTTGCGCAAACGGGCCAAATCGTCTGCGGAGAGATGTGTCTCCTGAAGCAGGGCCACATCTGTCCGGAGACACTTCAAGTGTCTAAGAATGGACATGCGCTTACTTGGAGAGCGAAGCCCCTTAACGTTCCATGATACAATCTTTAGGTGATTCCCATCGATTGAGGAGGCCATTTCCGGTCTGGAGATATGTATTGAGCTTGAAGTGTGGAATGAAGTCTCCCTTCAGGCATTGCGTCATCAATCCGAGGGTCACCCAAGTATTGTAGGTTTCCTGAGGTTATAGGCATAAAACAGGTAATTAGAGACATTACAAACATTAAACTAAAACAATAAAAAAACAACATAACATAAGTCCGGTGCAAAAAGCACCTATCAAACAGCAAGGACTTTACTTTTTTCCACATGAGGGTAAAGCGCATGGCAGAGCACCCGTCATACGCCTGCTCCTTTCCTACGGATGAAGTGCGAGCTTTAGAGGAGGAAAGGCAAGGCAAGGCAAGGGGAGGGGAGAAAGGGTGGAGGGGAAAAAGGGGAGGTTAAAGGGGTGATCAAGGCAGAGATGAGTGGAGGGTTTAGGTTCTGGGAGGTTGCAGTATATTTCAAGGGTCATCTTAAGGAGGGAGAAAGAGGGATGATGATACCACCGACTCCAATGGGCCTCTGCCGATAGGTAGTCCCTGAGATTCATTGTCAACGACTGCCAGAACGATCCGCCTGAGGTGTAAAGCGACTTTGTTTGTATGGCGGCTTGGTCGGGCTGCCGTGTTGTTTGTGGGATGTAGAAGAGGAGGTAGCCAGAGATGAGGAGGATCCTTCCGCTGAGTTGGTGTGTTCCATTTCAGTGCCAGCTGCTGCAAGGTATCGATCCGCTTCATCAGGAGAAGTGAAAGTTAGGTGTTCCCCTGACTGCATTTGGATACGCATAGTGGCCCGATATGCAAGGGAGAATTTCACTTGATTGCGGAATAAAGTTGAGCAGATTGTGGAGAACGCTTTACGTTGTTTCATCACCTCGATCGAGTAGTCTGCAAAGAGTAACAGTTTTGTCTCATCCAGTGATAGGGAGCGCGTGCGGCGGAATGCCTGCATAATGGCGTTTTTGTCAGCGTAGTTCAGATACTTAATGATGACATGTCTGGGTTTGGCGCGACTTTCCATGTATTGACCGATGCGATGGGCGTGCTAAACAGTGCAGGGTATGCAGAGTCCCAGTTGTTCAGGAACAACTTTAGCGCATATGTTCACAAGCTGGTTGTTGGCTATTGACTCTGGCAGTCCAATGATGCGCAAGTTGTTTCTTCTGGAACGATTTTTGAGATCGTCCAACTTGTCCCATAGTTCTCTGTTTTCAGCAGTTATGCTGGCTATTACTGCTGACTGAGCATTGGTGTCATCTTCCAGGGATGATATTCTGTCCTCTACTTGTGCAATCCTCTGGGCTTGTGCCTGTACTTCAAGGTGGAGCTGTTCTAGCCCCCTGTGTACTGCAGCATCCACTGTGGCAGCCAGAGTGGGTCCCAGCATGGCGACTACCTCCTGTGCAATGCCCGCTGGTGATGCAGGATCAATCGCCTGTGTCCCTGGAGCAGCGTGTGGCTGCGGGAATTCCCCAATGCATGGAGCGGCTGCCATTTTGGCTGAGCCTGGAGCCGCGTCTCCCATGGGGGGTGCCGAGGGCACTGCTCGAGCGTAAGAACGCTCCACAAAGCGGCCCATATATGCCTGCTGTATAGCGGGAGTAGATGGGGGTTACCCGAAGCTCTGGCCGGGCTTTATAGTCGAAATCAGGAGGAGGGCGGCCCGGAGCTGTGACTAACTACCACTGTCTCATGTGGCGCCGGAACTGGAAGTGTACATTGTGTTTTTATTTATCTAGCATAGTGGAACCCATTTTTCTTTATCTGGTGCCTCCATCTTTGGCTATCCATCAGAGACTACTACTTTCTCATTTAGCAGTGGTAAAATACAGGTGTCGCTGACAACTTTTTGTGAAAGGGGTGTGTCGGGTGAATGAATGCTGTATACTGTAACTCTTTGGCATCTGTAAATTTCATGCAGCGGAAACGTTTTCTATCTCTTACAGTGAGGAGAATAAGTATTTGATACACTTTTGATTTTGCAGGTTTTCCTACTTACAAAGCATGTAGAGGTCTGTAATTTTACTCTTGTACTCTTCAACTGTGAAAGAATGAATCTAAAACAAAAATCCTGAAAATCACATTGTATGATTTTTAAATAATTAATTTGCATTTTATTGCATGACATAAATATCCGATCACCTACCAACAAGTAAGAATTCCGGCTCTCACAGACCTGTTATTTTGTCTTTAAGAAGCCCTCCTGTTCTCCACTCATTATCTGTATTAACTGCACCTGTTTAAACTCGTAAACTGTATAAAAGACAACTGTCCACACACTCAATCAAACAGACTCCAACCTCTCCACAATGGCCAAGACCAGAGAGCTGTGTGAGGACATCAGGGATAAAATTGTAGACCTGCACAAGGCTAGGATGGGCTACAGGACAATAGGCAAGCAGCTTGGTGAGAAGGCAACAACTGTTGGCGCAATTATTAGAAAATGGAAGAAGTTCAAGATGACGGTCAATCTCCCTCGGTCTGGGGCTCCATGCAAGATCTCACCTCGTGGGGCATCAATGATCATGAGGAAGGTGAGGGATCAGCCCAGAACTACACGGCAGGACCTGGTCAATGACCTGAAGCGAGCTGGGACAACAGTCTCAAAGAAAACCATTAGTAACACACTACGCCGTCATGGATTAAAATCCTGCAGCACACGCAAGGTCCCCCTGCTCAAGCCAGCGCATGTCCAGGCCCATCTGAAGTTTGCCAATGACCATTTGGATGATCCAGAGGATGAATAGGAGAAGGTTATGTGGTCTGATGAGACAAAAATAGAGCTTTTTGGTCTAAACTCCACTCGCCGTGTTTTGGAGGAATAAGAATTATGCATACAACCCCAAGAACACCATCCCAACCGTGAAGCATGGAGGTGGAAACAGCATTCTTTGGGGGTGCTTTTCTGCAAAGGGGACAGGACAACTGCACCGCATTGAGGGGAGAATGGATGGGGCCATGTATCGTGAGATCTTGGCCAACAACCTCCTTCCCTCAGTAAGAGAATTGAAGAGAATTGAAGATGGGTCGTGGCTGGGTCTTCCAGCATGACAACGACCCGAAACACACAGCCAGGGCAACTAAGGAGTGGCTCCGTAAGAAACATCTCAAGGTCCTGGAGTGGCCTAGCCAGTCTCCAGACCTGAACCCAATAGAAAATCTTTGGAGGGAGCTGAAAGTTCGTATTGCCCAGCGACAGCCCCAAAACCTGAAGGATCTGGAGAAGCTCTGTATGGAGGAGTGGGCCAAAATCCCTGCTGCAGTGTGTGCAAACCTGGTCAAGAACTACAGGAAACGTATGATCTCTGTAATTGCAAACAAAGGTTTCTGTACCAAATATTAAGTTCTGCTTTTCTGATATTTAAAAATCATACAATGTGATTTTTTGGATTTTTAGATTCCATCTCTCACAGATGAAGAGTACCTATGATAAAAATTACAGACCACTACATGCTTTGTAAGTAGGAAAACTTTCAAAATCGGCAGTGTATCAAATACTTGTTCTCCCCACTGTATATTGTTTATGTGGTGTTAGTGCCAGATGGACTTTTCTTTATTGCTTCAGTGACCACCAGCCTTGCTCTTTGGTGAATGCTGTCAGAATGATCACTGAAACTGTACAGCATGAGCAGATGCTGAAGACGTTGCAGCCTTCATGTTAGTGGGATGCCCATTGCTCACTTTTACAAACAAAAGCTAACTTCTAAGAAATGTGGTAAAAGGATCTCTTGAGAATTTCTCAATTGTCTGCAGGCTGTAAAATGTATCACTGTTCTTGAGGCAGAAAGCTGTTAAAAGAGAGGAAAAGAGGAAAGCTACTGTGGCCTAATGGAACAAAACTTTATTATTTGATGCTTAAAAGGAATGTGTAGTGGTTGTAGATCTTTCTTTCTATTTTCTTACTTTATTATGGGGGAGAACACAGGAAGCGCCACCTAAGTGCAGTATTACAAGTAAATTTTTATGGCAAGATAACTGAAAACACTCACAAGAAGAAGTAAAAACATGGGCTCATCTGTAACGTGATGGTGTAATGGAATACTGGTGCTCCAAGTGTCCGAGAAGGGCTCCGTTGGGCTCCAATGTGGCTGGAGAGTCTGCAGCACGTCCTGTGGCCAACAGGAAGGAATCCGGAACCAGCGTGGAATGCACAGAAATGATGTCACGGGCATCTGGTCTACTTCAGGGATCACTGTTATGCCGTGTACACACTATCGGTTTTACCGATGAAAACAGTCCGATGGACTTTTCTCATCGGACAAACCGATCGTGTATGGGCCCCATCGGTCTTTTTTCCATTGGTGAGAAAAAAATAGAACATGTTTTAAATGTATCCGATGGGAAAAAAAACGATAGCAAATTCCGATCGTCTGTGTGGAACTCCATCGGACAAAAAACCCACGCATGCTCAGAATCAAGTCGACGCATGCTCAGAAGCATTGAACTTAATTTTTCTCGGCTTGTCGGAGTGTTTTACATCATGGCGTTTGGGACGGTCGGATTTTTGACTGATGGTGTGTGGGCAAGACTGATGGAAGTCAGCTTCATCGGATTTTCGATGGAAAAATCCATCGGATTAGAATCCATAGGAAATCCGATTGTGTGTACAGGGCTTTACAGTTCCAGGGGATGGGCAGGCAGGCTACGCGCTCGGAAGTCAGCTCCTTCTACAGGATCCCACTACACCATCATATTACAGATGAGCCCATGTTTTTACTTCTTCTTGTGAGTGTTTTTAGTTACCTTGCCATTAATACTTGCTTGTAATACTGCACTTAGGTGGCGCTTCCTGTGTTATCCCCTCTTTTCTGCATACAGAGTTAGCTCCCTCTGAGGACAGCATGATACAACCCCACCATCCTGTCCTATGGAGTGACAAATTATCTACAGACTGTATGTTAATGATCCATCCTTATGCTCAGTCACTATATTTTTTGCGCTAACAGTAATTATTACCATTGTTCTTTCTTTATTATGGACTGGACTTAAAATAGTAAATAAAAAATAATTAATAATAATTCTTTGTAGGTCAGTTTAAAATATTACACATGAATATTTTCTTATATTCTTACCAGTAGATGGAGCATTAGGCTCCTCTAAACATGTTTTATAGAGACTTCTCTGTCCTTGTGTTGTAAAAAGTACAGAGTGCAAAAGGTCAAGCTAAAATGCATACTCAGAAGAGAATGAGCCACAGGAGTGACTTATCCCTTGACAGATGGCTACATCCAAGGTTTCAATAGCACAATAGATATGTACTTCCGTTACATCTATTTAGATAACCCATTGTACTCTGGGAAATGCATGTGTAGTGCTACCCCCATGAGGGCCGCTTGCTGAATCTGTACCCTACTGGTTGCCCAGACCATGCAAGTCCTCCGACACCTCTTGTTCTGTTCTCGCAACACCTTTGCCCCTGGCGTGTATGTAGCTCAACATACAGCTTAAACCTTGAATCCTAAAATAACCAAACTGTAACTTTGGATCTTTACAATGAACAGGTGGTGGCCATATAGGAATAGGATGTACACGCGCGGTGAAACTAGAAATAAACAGATAAATGAACATATAATAATTACATGAACATAAACAAATGTCCACTGAGTATACAGGTAAACAATCTTTTTGCATACCAGCGATGCTGCCTTAGAAGGACCAAGATTTTCCTCAGAAACACGTGGTGCAGGCTTAGCTGGCTCCCATGCGGTCTGTCCCAATGGAAAAGATGAAAGAGACTTGTAGTAGGAAGTGGAGCTAGTTCTCAGTGATATGACAGGAAATTTGTATTAACCATAGAACACTGCCCATCAGTAGTGTTTTGTCAGAGTGGCATCTAGTGGACAATGTTGGTATTGAAAGTCTAGAAGATATTATTTTTCCTTGTAGGCCGAAGGCATGACACTCCCCGTCTGGTATCATCAGATGCCACTATTTATTCCTCAGATGACAAAAATAAAATTAGTTCAGGAAACAACTTTGTCTCCTTGTTTCTATGAATCTTGACTTCCACTTTTCTGACCTTTCCATCCTCACTTGGAAAGGTGTTGGTGCTGAGACCCAAAGGCCACTCATTCCTTTGGGACTGACAGTCCTTAACAAGAACAAGGTCTCCTCCTTTTAGGTTGGGCTTGTTGTCTTGCTATTTAGTACGTGGATTTAAAGTGAAGAGGTATTGCTTGCTCCACCTGTCCCAGAAATTATTTGCCAAACTTTGTACTTGTCTCCACTGGTGCAAGTATAAAGCCCTGTACACACGATCGGATATCCTATGGATTCTAATCCGATGTTTTTTTCCATCAAAAATCCGATGAAACTGTCTTCCATCAGTCTTGCCCACACACCATCAGTCAAAAAACGAACCGTTTCAAACGCGGTGACGTAAAACACTCCGATGAGCCGAGAAAAATTAAGTTCAATGCTTCTGAGCATGCGTCGACTTGATTCTGAGCATGCGTGGGTTTTTTATCCGATGGATTTCTATACAGACGATCGGATTTTGCTATCGTTTTTTTTCCCATCGGATAAATTTAAAACATGTTCTATTTTTTCACACCAATGGAAAAAAGACCGATGGGGCCCATACACGATCGGTTCGTCCGATGAAAACAGTCCATCGGACTGTTTTCATCGGTAAAACCGATCGTGTGTACACGGCTTAAGTCTTTAGTGGTGAAATTCCCATGGGGAGCACTGATTACTCCAGTTTTCTGTGTAAGGAGTGCTGCTGGTGTGAGTAAGACAGGCTCTATGTCTATCTCTCTACCCCTTTGGTGTCCATGTTTAAAGGAATATGCAGTTCCCTGGCTGCTCCAACAAAGTTAGTGCCTCTGTCTGAGTGTATGTGTTTTATGGGGCCTCGGATAGCAATGAAGCGCTTGCATTTATGAAGCTTGAAGTGTCCATAGACTCAATAACTTCAATGTGCACTGCTCTGATGACCATACAGGTAAATATGACTGCCCAGTGTTTGTTGTTTGCGTGACCTCCCCTGGTGTGATGTGCGACAACAGACCAAGGACCAAAGACATCAAGGCCAACATTGGTGTAAGGAGGGTCTGGAGCAAGTCTGTCGACTGGAAGGTTGGCCATTTTTTAGTGTTTGAAGCATGCCACGAAGTTTGCGACAAGTAACACATTTAAAGATCACATTACTCACACATCTCTTAGCTACAACTATCCATAGGCTGGCAGCTCGTAAAGCTCCCTCTGTGAACAGTCTTCCTTGATGTTTGACGTTTAGGTGATGATGTGATATGATCAAGTAAGCAATGTGGTGGTAACCAGGGTTTCTCTCATCTGATTCTAAGTTGGCTTGTCTTAGACAACCACCTACCCTTAATAGTCCATTTTGATCAAGAAATGGATCAAGTTTCCTTAGGGCACTGTCACTAGGGATAGGTTTTCTGTTCAAGATACAGTCTATCTCCTTAGCATAGGTTTCACGCTGTACAGTGCGGATGATGAGATCCTGAGACTGCTGGAGCTCTAATGCTGAACTGATCCTTTGACAATGATGCCATCCTTTGTGGTCACAGCTGTTTGAGTCACCTTTAAAAGAGTGAGCTATATGGATAAGACAAGATCATAATAGCTCGAACAAGTGCCTTCCATTGTGAGAATCTGGTAAATCTGTTAGATTTAAGCTGGCAGTCTGAGGTTGCAGTCTGAAATGTCGAGATCTCAGGACGGATGTCAGTATCTGAGTCTGGATCGACTAGTTCAATAGTGTCACTCTTAGGAACAGTCAGTCTGTTCCCCCTCCTCTTCCTGAAAAAAGAAAAATAGAAGAAGAAGAGGAACCAGAGTATCAAAGAGAGGAAAGATAGGGAACTGAGATCTACGGTGAAAATGTTCAATTTTTCATCTCACCCATTGGTAGAGAGTGAGGTTAGTCTCTTGCAGAAAGACTTAAACTTTGCCCCAAGCAGTAATGCCAATCTATTTGAACTATTTAAAGACCTACATAAGTACATTCGTGACATCACGGTGAAATGCTACTATAGCCTAAAAACTGCTGAGAGTACAAATGTCACACTAGTAAATGCCATCCAGAAAGAACATGTACCTCCACCAGAAGAAAATGATGATTCCAGTATGAATAATAATATTGATGAAGAGGCAATCAACATCTTAGAAGAACTGTACCTGGAGGGAGGATCTGAGATGGAAGTCCCCATATCTACACCATTCTCGAATGGGATTATATATTCCACATTCCGTCCAAAGTCCACCTTCTACCAACACCATATTAAAAATTAATTCATCAAAACCTTTTACACAATGGTGTATGCTGATGTCATGGATATGCATTAATGTCTGTCTGCCATCTTACCTTCCTCCTCATGTGTTCATCTAGAGACCAGACCTCCTTCACCTGGCTTCCTTTATAATCTCCTCCCAGCCTGACTCCACCCCAGGCCCTATCACTGAACACTATATTAACCTGTGCACTGCAAGCCTGCTTTGCTGATCAACGTGTTTGTTAGGCATTGTGTGTTTGGGTTCCTGCCTGCCGTGTGCTACGTCTGTCTCTCTGTTACGTTATTGGCTTGTCCCCGACCATCCCTGTCTGCTCGTGACCCTTGACCTTCGGCTCGTTCTTCGTTATCCTTGTCTGCTTGTGGCCCCTGACCTTCGGCTTGTTATTCGGTTCTCTCTATCGTGTGCTGCTGCTTCCCCTTATCCTACGGGGCGTGAGCTAGGAAACTCCAGGGGCCGCGACCTGGTCCCAGCCTGCAGCGTAACATCCTCACCACTAGAGGCCCTGGAGAAGACCAGCTGGGTCTTAGACTCCGCGCCCTGGGGAATCTTGGCTCTCGCTTCCGTTGGGATCCCGGTTGTGCTCCTCTGGTCCCGCATTCCACAACCACCCAGTTTCCTATCCACAGAAGCCAGCCATAGGGTTCACTACCTCGCGGTGCACTCCTGTCCCCCTACGGTGTGCATCTGTCACCTGGCCACAGGTGACCCTGACAGTTTGATCAGCCATGAACCCGGCTGACATCCCGCTTCCCGCGGATGATCCATTGCAGGGCATAGTTCGCAGACTTGAGACCCAGGAATCAAATCAGACCCAGGTGATGCGATTCCTCCAGGATCTGGCTTCTCGATTCGAGCAGCTTCAGGTCTCCTTGGGAACCCCGAATCCGCAACCTCAAGTACAACCAGCGGTGGTACCTATCGCACCAGTCGCAGCCACACACTCACTAATACTGCCAGCTCCGTTCCGTTTCTCTGGGGACTCCAAGGCCTGCAGAGGGTTCCTTAGCCAATGCACGATTCATTTTGAGCTTCAGCCTCAAAACTTTCTGTCTGATAGGGCAAAGGTAGCCTATATCATTTCCCTCCTCTCCGGTGAAGCTTTAGCCTGGGCAGCCCCTCTGTGGGAACTGAATGATCCAGTGGTTTCTAGCCTGTCTGGCTTCTTGAAACTTTTTCGGAATATCTTTGAAGAACCGGCTCGTGTCTCTTCAGCGGCCAGCGCCCTTCTACGTCTCCGCCAAGAGTCTGCTTCAGTGGGACAGTACGCCCTTAATTTCCGCATACTGTCGGCTGAGTTGAGCTGGAACAATGAGGCCTTAGTCGCAACCTTTTTGCATGGCCTTTCTGATAGAGTGAAGGATGAATTAGCAGGAAGAACCATCCCCACTGATCTGGACGGAGTTATCTCCTTGTGTAACCAGATCGATATTCGCTTTCAGGAAAGGACCCTAGAAAAGCGGCGCCAGCACTCCTTGGTCCTTAGTCAGCCTGAGCTCCCCTCTCCTCGATCCGTGGAGCATCTCCTGCCAGCTGAGGAACCCATGCAGCTGGGCAGGACCAGGCTATCCCCAGAGGAACGTGCTAGGCGCAGAAATCTAGGCCTGTGTCTCTACTGTGGGGGCAAAGGTCATTTTCGTGACACTTGCTCTCTTTGTCCAGAAAAACGTTTGGGTCCACTTCATCTGGAAAGTGGAGTATTGGACCCAGAAATATCACCTTCCCCTTCTCGTCTTCTGCTTTCTGTGTTCCTTCATGTTGGTGCTTCTTCTCATTCGGTCTCAGCATATCTGGATTCCGGAGCCGCTGGTAATTTCATGGACTGGGAAATCGCATCGTCCATGAGACTTACTCTTTTGCCCCTCACCACGCCATTGGTGGTCTTGGCGATTGATGGTACTGTTCTCCCAGGGGGACCTATCCGCTTCCAGACCCTCCCTGTTAAGATGTCGGTGGGTACACTCCACCAGGAGTGGATATCCTTCCTTATCTTACCCAAGGCCTCAACGCCTATAATTTTGGGTCTCCCATGGTTACAGCTCCATTCTCCTCATGTGGACTGGACTACTGGACAGATCCTGGCTTGGGGTCCCTCCTGTTCCTCGTCCTGTCTACCCAAGGTTGCCCCCTGTGAATCTGAGCCGGTCATTCATTCCAGGTTGCATAACCATTTACATTTCTCTGTCCCTAACCACCCTTGGACGCACAGCCAGGCTAGCTTGTCTACAAGTCCTGCAGTCGCTACGTCTTGCGATGCGATTCAGGTAGTCGCTACACCTGACTCAGCTATTCACTCTGCCTCTGTACTAGTTATGCCAGTCCAGCCCATGCCCAGTGAGCCTCTTACTTTTTCTTGTTCGGGACATTCTGCTTGTCCTTCAGCTATTCAGCTTGACTCCGGCGACATGTCACCTTCTAACCAACCTGACTTCAGGGTTCCACTGACATCTGCCCAGTCTGATGGTCCTGTGCAAGATGACCAGTTCCCCTTTAAGGGTCTAGGGGACCCTCCTCAGATTCCTGTTGATCCTCTCATGCCCTTGCTTATTCCTAGAGAGCCTTTGGTCCTCAATAGATCTTCTTGTCATCTCCCTACCTCAATTTCGGTCTCTGAGGATAATTTTAAGTACGAGGTTAGACAAGTTCTGGATTCTCGGCTCTGCAGAGGCATTCTTCAGTACCTTGTGCATTGGAGAGGTTTTGGTCCTGAGGAGGCGTCTTGGATCGCTGCATCTGATGTCGCTGCACCTCATCTGTTGAGAAGGTTTCATCAGAGATTTCCCTTTTAGCCTGGGTCCAGGCGGGGGAGGGCCCATAAGAGGGAGGGTACTGTCATGGATATGCATTAATGTCGGTCTGCCATCTTACCTTCCTCCTCATGTGTTCATCTAGAGACCAGACCTCCTTCACCTGGCTTCCTTTATAATCTCCTCCCAGCCTGACTCCACCCCAGGCCCTATCACTGAACACTATATTAACCTGTGCACTGCAAGCCTGCTTTGCTGATCAACGTGTTTGTTAGGCATTGTGTGTTTGGGTTCCTGCCTGCCGTGTGCTACGTCTGTCTCTCTGTTACGTTATTGGCTTGTCCCCGACCATCCCTGTCTGCTCGTGACCCTTGACCTTCGGCTCGTTCTTCGTTATCCTTGTCTGCTTGTGGCCCCTGACCTTCGGCTTGTTATTCGGTTCTCTCTATCGTGTGCTGCTGCTTCCCCTTATCCTACGGGGCGTGAGCTAGGAAACTCCAGGGGCCGCGACCTGGTCCCAGCCTGCAGCGTAACATCCTCACCACTAGAGGCCCTGGAGAAGACCAGCTGGGTCTTAGACTCCGCGCCCTGGGGAATCTTGGCTCTCGCTTCCGTTGGGATCCCGGTTGTGCTCCTCTGGTCCCGCATTCCACAACCACCCAGTTTCCTATCCACAGAAGCCAGCCATAGGGTTCACTACCTCGCGGTGCACTCCTGTCCCCCTACGGTGTGCATCTGTCACCTGGCCACAGGTGACCCTGACAGCTGACTTCAGAAAACTTTGAGTCACCACATGGGAAAGTCAATATGCACAATCTCTCTAAACAAAAAAAAGAAGCTTTATTTGCATTTAAAGAGATCATGATTTAGTAATCCGCGTAGCAGACAAAAGAGGACGTATAGTTATTCAGGACATGGTGGAATATCTAAAGGAAGCTTATAGGCTCCTTTCTGATGACTCCACCTATGAAATAATACAAAATGATCCTCTACCAGTGTATAAATTGGAATTAACGGAGCTAATGAATCAAGCTTTCACCCAAGGTCTTATACAAAAATCAGAGAAACAATTATTTTTAATGAATTATTTTAAGACACCCTACTTTTACCACACCCCAAAGGTCCATAAGGACCCGCTATGTCCACCAGGCAGACCAATAGTGGCGAGTATAGATGGCATCACCAGTCGAGTATCACAATATGTGGATTCATTCCTCCAACCTCTTGTTATTTCCCTCCCTGCCTACATAAAGGATTCTGCACATGTCCTAGATACCTTACAACAATATAAATGGAAATCTTATGGTTATCCTTGGACGTGAGCTCACTTTACACGTCAATTCCGCACGAGGGGGGACTACGTGCAGTTGAGCACTTCCTATCAGAAGCAGACCATATGAATCCCAATCAATCAGAATTTATTTGCCAGTGCACCCGATATGCCCTGGAGAGGAACTATTTTTCCTTCCAGGGTAAGTTCTATAGACAGGTATCTGGCACGGCTATGGGTGCACATTTTGCACCGTGCTATGCCAACCTGTTTATGGGGTATTGGGAAAAACTTCAGATTTGGAATCAAAACCCCTTTGCTAAACATCTGGTATACTACCGGAGGTATATCGATGATGTCCTTATAATTTGGGATGGGCCACTCGACACCGTTGATAAATTTGTTTCCTATTGCAATAATAATACGTTTGGCATCCATTTCACTCATGTAGTGGATGCCAACACCCTGGTCTTTTTGGACTGGGCAATTATGGAGATGGTAACATGACCTCAAAAACCCATTTCAAAGAAACAGCTGGCAACTCCTATCTACATGAAAAGAGCTGCCACCATCCTAAATGGAAAGCGAACATACCTTATAGCCAATTCTGCCAGTTACGTAGAAATTGTACCAGTACCAGGGACTATGATGACCAAGCAGTTATATTGTCCACAAAATTCCTAGAAAAAGGATATGAACTTCAGCATATCCAAAAGGCTAGTGATCGTTATAGAGATGGTATCCAGAATAAGAATATGTTCACATCTGGTAAAGACCAACATGATACACTCTTTATAACAACATATAATGACCAACACTGGGCCATTAAGAAGGTGGTCGAAAAACATTGGCCAATTTTGGGGATGGACAAAGCTCTCGGGAAAGTTCTCCCTAATAAACCCCGAGTAGTCTTTCGACGTGCAACTAATGTTAAAAGTATAATTGCCCCTAGACGCCTTAAAGAAAAACACAACCTGAAGATGGAGAATATCCCTCAATTCTTTAATCTCATAGGGTGCCATAGATGTAAAGGTACAAAATGTAAAGCATGTTGATTTATTATTCATGGCCAAAAGTCATTTCACAGTAAAGATGGTCTTATGTTCAACATCAAACAGTTCATATGCTGCAGTACTCAGTTTGTAATATATGGACTCAGGTGCCCATACGGGTACCTCTATGTAGGTAGGATGGTGCGAGCAATAAGGACCTGCTTCGGCGAACACCGTAGGTTCTTAGAAAAGAAGGTCGAGACGCATAGTGTGCCACGTCACTTTAAATACAAACATGGGGGGAGTACTGATGGTCTGGAACTTTTTGGGATAGAGTCTATAACTATGTCAATCCCGGAAGGTGAAAGATTTGCTCGTTTATGTAAACGTGAATCCTATTGGATATTTACACTAAATAGCATATCACCGGAGGGGTTAAATGAGGAACTTGAGATAGGTGCACTTATCTGAGACACCTTTACCTCAACACCCCTATATGTATCTAGTTTTTATTATATCAATTCTTTAATTTATATTTTAACAGATTTATATCATATATCAATATGGTCATATACTGACGGCTATAGATATTATATTATGATATGCCAACTAATAATAATCATACTAAATACCATTTAATAATATGTAATGATTAATATTTTAAATTGATAATCAAATATTTACAACCATTAAGAAACACCATTAATTATATCCATATTATTAATGCCCTGTACACACGATCGGTTTTACCGATGAAAACAGTCCGATGGACTTTTTTCATCGGACAAACCGATCGTGTATGGGCCCCATCGGTCTTTTTTCCATCGGTGAGAGAAAATAGAACATGTTTTAAATTTATCCGTTGGAAAAAAAAAACGATAGCAAATTCCGATCGTCTGTGTGGAACTCCATCGGAGAAAAAACCCACGCATGCTCAGAATCAAGTCGACGCATGCTCAGAAGCATTGAACTTAATTTTTCTCGGCTCATCCGAGTGTTTTACGTCACAGCGTTTGGGACGGTCGGATTTTTGACTGATGGTGTGTAGGCAAGACTGATGGAAGTCAACTTCATCGGAATTCCGATGGAAAAATCCATCGGATTTGAATCCATAGGAAATCCGATTGTGTGTACAGGGCTTGAGATGTTTAGGATAGTTCAATATGTTAATGTTCTCATAGCATTTTTTATTGTTGATAGTAATGATAACTACAAATGTAAGCTATACCTTATGATCAATATTTTATATTTGTATATTTCGTATAACACATATATATTTTGATATATATATATTTTATATTTTAAAGTAGTATATGATGAGATTATTCTTTTCATAACTTCTATATATAATTGTAATGCATGTTTAGTGAGGTTAGGACGCTGTTGCTTTTTTAAAAACCCCCCTCTCTGTATATACACTTCCTGTGTGTATGGGGACAGCGCTGTTTTTTTTTTTTTTTGTGTGTTTGGTCTGCATTGTACAAGAATGCAGGTCCTGTAAACCATGTTGTGTCTTTAAGGTTACATGAAGCAACAGCTCTTGTAGCATGGTCTGCAGGATTATGGTCAGTGGTACGTAGCGCCATTGTGTTGGATGAGTGGATCTCCTAATCCTTAACACTCTGTTGACGTGAACATGGAAACGTCTGGTCTCATTGTAGATGTAGCCTAGCACTACCTTGCTGTCAGTGTAGAGCTGGATATCCTTGAGGTCAAGGTCCATCTCTAAAGGTTATTAGTTCTGCTAGTTCAACAGCTTGTACTGCAGCACAAAGTTATAGCCTAGGTACCGCGTGCTAAGGGTGTGGAGCTAGCTTTGCCTTGTCCATGATGAATCCTATGTGGCATTGTGCTGTAGTGTCGACAGTTCCTAAAGGAGAGTTCCAGTCCCCCAGCTCAATTTTTTTTTTTTTAAGACTCCACTTCAACTTGATCCACTTTATATGCACTCTTTAGATAGTGTTATTCTAGTACTCATTTTTTTTTTGATTCAAACATAAATAAAAAGATCTGGATCTTGGAAGCTGGCAGGGTCCATCTCCACTGTGGGCATCTGAAGTCCTCTTCTATCCACTTCGGTGCAGCGTGCATCTCAACATCTCGCACCTGCGCAGTAATGCCACCGCATGGCGTCCTTGAGTCCTGACACGTTGCCATGGCGACGGACGTTCGGTCAATCATTGCGAGATTTCGTCACTAGGCGATTCACAAGGACTCCACTTTAAGTAGGCCACAGCAGCTATTGCCTTGATAGAAGTATCACAGAATATGCAAAGGTTTTGGCTCTGTTATTTATAAGAAGAGTTTGTCCTTGTGACAGAACCCACTGTCACTGTGTGCTTTGGAAGGGACTGAGGGCGGGCCTCCTACCCACAGATTATGGCCCATAAGAGACTAAGAGACGTCTGGACAAGCTGGCATTGAGATAATGTAATGTAATGCTACATCCCTTCTCCCCCACCCCCCCTCTTGTTGCTGTGTTTAGCTGTGTTGAGTCATGGCACATAAACAATGGTCTGGACTGCAGAGATCTCTCCGCAGGGGATGTGTATTGAGGGTTTGCCTGCTTACCATAATCCCTTTATGTTTATCTGTAGTCTCTGTTTCAATGTACAAGTGTTCAGTTCCCATTGGTTCTTCCTTGTCCCCTACCCCCCCTCTATGACAAGGCTAAGGGGAGTGTCCCTAACTGTGTGTAAAAGTGTATGTTTTGTATTTAATAAACTGTTGATGCTCTGAATGTTTAACCCTCAACACCTGTGTGGCTTGTCTCGTGATTGAGGGGTTAAGGGCTGGTTATGGCGAATCTGCAGGCTGCGGGTGTGTTTGGAGGTCAGGAGACACAAGTCTGGCGGATGTGCCCAGCTGGGGTATCTGAGATTCGTCACAGTGGTGGCAGCAGTGGGATGTCTCCTGCAGTCCGGGACATCCAAACCACCACCAGGATTCAAGATCCAGGCAGCCGCCGAGGAGCATTACGGGGACCAGCCAGCATGAGAGCGGAGTTTGGGAGGAGGCTGCAAGGCATGCGGAAGCAACATCGGGGACCAGTGACAGAGCTCACCATGCTTGGCTGGGAGGATGTGATCCGCTGGCAACTCTGGCATGAGACACTAAGCCACGAGCGGCACCATCAGGGGAAGATCCTTCCCTCCTCCACAGAGATGTACTGGACGCAGTACCGTGCGCGAGAGGTGTTCCTGAGGGAACGACCGCGAGATGAGTGTAAGATGGAGCTCGGAAGATTGGTCAAGGAGGAGATGAGGCTGGACGCCAGCTACAGAGCCCTCCGGTGGTTCGCGGCTCAACTGTGGCCAAGTACAGCAGATGGCAGCCCGACAGAAGGCGTTGGCTACGGCAGCGTGGGGCTGCTCCATCAAAAAATGTATGGAGACCCAGACTTTGGGAGCGACGAAGAGTGGCGGCTGGAAGACATCCTGGACTTCTGAGATGAGGTGCTGGACCTTCCCGAAGAGGCGTGTGGCCTGGAGGAATTGGAGTTCCTGGTTGAGCAGGAATGGGAGCTCGAGATTGCCTACAAGCGGCTGTTTGACGGTGATCAGCAGCCTGGCATGGCTCCCATTGCCTGGGACTGTCCTGGAGAAATAGCGGACAGTCGCGAAGATGCAGAGCAAATGGGGCCAGGAGTGCCCCTACGTTTTCCCGTCCTAACCGCAATGGAAGAAGCGGCAATGATACAGAGGGCACTGCGAGTGCTAGAATGCCAGAATGCACCAGAGGTTTCCCAGGCAGCGAGACAAGATAAAAGCATAAAGGTCTCAGAAGGGGAAGTTGAGACGGGCGCTGGAAGGCTGGTAAATGGTGATCAGCAGCAAGTCCAGAGTATCGAATCCGGTGCCCCAGCAGAAGCGCTGGCTACAGGGCAGAGTGCCGCTGGCCTCTGCCCAGCATCAGAAAAAGAGTTGGACCCGGAGAGTCTGAGAGATGCTCTTCGTGAGCCGTTTCCCCAACAGCAGATATCCCCAACGGGAGTGGAGGAAGCAATTCTCCCTCCCCAGCAATTGGACACTACCCCAGTGTTCATCCCCCCAGCAGAAGCGCTGGCTACGGGGCAGAGTGCCGCTGGCCTCTGCCCACCCTCAGAGTTGGATCCAGGGAGTCCGAGGGATGACCTCAGTGAGCTGGTTGCCCAGCACTTGGACACTACCCCAGTATTTATCCCCCAGCTGAAGCGCTGGCTGCATGGCAGAGTGCCACGGGCCCCTGCCCAGCCCTCAGTATGTCTTTGGAGGGTTTGGGAGACAGCCTCTGTCAGAAGTCGCCTCAGCAGCTGGTCACAGAACCAGGAGGGGGAAAAACCCTTCCCCCTCTCCAGCGGCTGAACTCGCCCGTTGTATATGTCCCCCTAGCAGAATCGCTGGCTATGGAGCAGAGCGCTGTTGGCCTCTGCCCAGCATCAGAAAAAGAGATGGAGAGTCTGGGAGATAGTCCCTGCAAGATACCTCCTCAGCGGCTGGTAACTACTCCAGGAGAAAAGCAAGAACCTTTCCCTCCCCAACTGCATAGCACTGCCAGCCTATGTTCCCTACAAGCTGAAGCGCTGGCATCGGGGCAGAGGATTATTCAGCTCCCCTCAATATCTGCAACCCAGCCCCAGATCACGGGAGTGCGGACAGCTGTTCCCACTCTGCAGCGGCTGTTTTTATTCACGGGAGACCATATGTGCGATTTTGCTCCCCAGCACCAGAGACATGCTTTTCCTTTTCCTGGTTGCCTGGGGTGGAAGTTTGTGACTAACGCAGGTCCAGACCAGTTGGGGGTCAGGAACCTGGTTAGTCTGTTTTTAAAAGGGGAGAAATGTGACAGAACCCACTGTCACTGTGTGCTTTGGAAGGGACTGAGGGCGGGCCTCCTACCCACAGATTATGGCCCATAAGAGACTAAGAGACGTCTGGACAAGCTGGCATTGAGATAATGTAATGTAATGCTACATCCCTTCTCCCCCACCCCCCCTCTTGTTGCTGTGTTTAGCTGTGTAGAGTCATGGCACATAAACAATGGTCTGGACTGCAGAGATCTCTCCGCAGGGGATGTGTATTGAGGGTTTGCCTGCTTACCATAATCCCTTTATGTTTATCTGTAGTCTCTGTTTCAATGTACAAGTGTTCAGTTCCCATTGGTTCTTCCTTGTCCCCTACCCCCCCTCTATGACAAGGCTAAGGGGAGTGTCCCTAACTGTGTGTAAAAGTGTATGTTTTGTATTTAATAAACTGTTGATGCTCTGCATGTTTAACCCTCAACACCTGTGTGGCTTGTCTCGTGATTGAGGGGTTAAGGGCTGGTTATGGCGAATCTGCAGGCTGCGGGTGTGTTTGGAGGTCAGGAGACACAAGTCTGGCGGATGTGCCCAGCTGGGGTATCTGAGATTCGTCACAGTCCTCAATAGACATTGCCACTCAATTGTCATCTTTAGTTCTTTGAAAGATTGTGCACCCTATTCTTTGTAGAGGGTACAGGAGCATATGGGCGTGAAACATGGAGATCAGATAAGACTGATTTAGAGTTCCTCCACTCTACCCAAGAGTTCCTCTTATCAAGGGGTAGTGGGGCATCCCAGTTGGATGTTTCACAAATCAAGTCTCTAAGTAGGGCTTTACCTTGAATTTTAACAGGTGCCGCAAATCCTAATAGATCGTATAGGCTATTGATTGTGGACAAGACACCTCTGCAGGTGAAGGGCCTTTCTTCTCCGTTTATTTAGAAGGTAAAGGAATCAGATTTCAAGTCCCAAAGTAGACCTAGACTGCATTGTACAGGTAAAGAGTCTGTACCTAGATCTAAGTCCCTTAGAGCATTAGAATGGTCTTGAGCAGGGAAAGCTTCCATTACCTCTTTTCTGTTGGAACCAGAGACTAGAACAAGCAAGCATTTCCTGTGCTGTTTTAAGAAGACAGTGTCAAGGTCACCTGTGGCCAGGTGACAGATGCACACTGTAGGGGGACAGGAGTGCACCGCAAGGTAGTGAACCCTATGGCTGACTGCTGTGGATAGGAAACTGGGTGGTTGTGGAAAGCGGGACCAGAGGAGCACAACCGGGATCCTAACGGAAGCTAGAGCCAAGATTCCCCAGGGCGCGGAGTCTAAGACCCAGCAGGTCTTCTCCAGGGCCTCTAGTGGTGAGGATGTTATGCTGCAGGCTGGGACCAGGTCGCGGCCCCTGGAGTTTCCCAGCTCACGCCCCGTAGGATAAGGGGAAAAGAGGGGAAGCAGCAGCACAAGATATGAGAGAACCGAATAACAAGCTGAAGGTCAGGGGCCACAAGCAGACAAGGATAACGAAAGAACGAGCCGAAGGTCAAGGGTCACGAGCAGACAGGGATAGTCGGGGACAAGCCAATAACGTAACAGAGAGACAGACGTAGCACACGGCAGGCAGGAACCCAAACACACAATGCCTAACAAACACGTTGATCAGCAAAGCAGGCTTGCAGTGCACAGGTTAATATAGTGTTCTGTGATAGGGCCTGGGGTGGAGTCAGGCTGGGAGGAGATTATAAAGGAAGCCAGGTGAAAGGGTTCTGGCCTCTAAGATGAACACATGGGAAGGAAGGTAAGCTGACAGACAAACACTACTGCATATCCATGACAGTACCCTCCCTCTTATGGGCCCTCCCCCGCCTGGGCCCAGGCTTAAAGGGAAATCTCAGATGAAACCTCCTCAACAGATGAGGTGCAACGACATCAGATGCAGCGATCCAAGACGCCTCCTCAGGACCAAAACCTCTCCAATGCACAAGGTACTGAAGAATACCTCTGCAGAGCCGAGAATCCAGAACTTGTCGTACTTTAGATTATCCTCAGAGACCAGAACCGAGGTAGGGAGATGACAAGAAGATCTATTGAGGACCAAAGGCTCTCTAGGAATAAGCAAGGGCATGAGAGGATCAACAGAAATCTGAGGAGGGTCCCCTAGACCCTTAAAGATGAACTGGTCATCTAGCACAGGACCATCAAACTGGGCAGATGTCAGTGGAAACCTGAAGTCAGGTTGGTTAGAGGGTGACATGTCACAGGAGTCAAGCTGAATAGCTGAAAGACAAGCAGAATGTCCTGAACAAGAAAAAGTAGGCGGCTCACTGGGCATGGGCTGGACTGGCATAACCAGTACAGAGGCCGAGTGAATAGAGTCAGGTGTAGCGACTACCTGAATTGCATCGCAAGACGTAGCGACTGCAGGACTTGTAGACAAGCTAGCCTGGCTGTGCGTCCAAGGGCGATTAGGGACAGAGAAATGTAAATGGTTATGCGACCTGGAATGAATGACCGGCTCAGGTTCACAGGGGGCAACCTTGGGTAGGCAGGACGAGGAACAGGAGGAACCCCAAGCCAGGATCTGTCCAGTAGTCCAGTCCACATGAGGAGAATGGAGCTGTAACCATGGGAGACCCAAAATTATAGGCGTTGAGGCCTTGGGTAAGATAAGGAAGGATATCCACTTCTGGTGGAGTGTCCCTACCGACATCTTAACAGGGAGGGTCTGGAAGCGGATAGGTCCCCCTGGGAGAACAGTACCATCAATCGCCAAGACCACCAATAGTGTGGTGAGGGGCAAAAGAGTAAGTCTCATGGACGACGCGATTTCCCAGTCCATGAAATTACCAGCGGCTCCGGAATCCAGATATGCTGAGACCGAATGAGAAGAAGCACCAACATGAAGGAACACAGAAAGCAGAAGACGAGAAGGGGAAGGTGATATTTCTGAGTCCAATACTCCACTTTCCAGATGAAGTGGACCCAAACGTTTTTCTGGACAAAGAGAGCAAGTGTCACGAAAATGACCTTTGCCCCCACAGTAGAGACACAGGCCTAGAGTTCTGCGCCTAGCACGTTCCTCTGGGGATAGCCTGGTCCTGCCCAGCTGCATGGGTTCCTCAGCTGGCAGGAGATGCTCCACGGGTCGAGGAGAGGGGAGCTCAGGCTGACTAAGGACCAAGGAGTGCTGGCGCCGCTTTTCTAGAGTCCTTTCCTGAAAGCGAATATCGATCTGGTTACACAAGGAGATAACTCCGTCCAGATCAGTGGGGATGGTTCTTCCTGCTAATTCATCCTTCACTCTATCAGACAGGCCATGCAAAAAGGTTGCGACTAAGGCCTCATTGTTCCAGCTCAACTCAGCCGACAGTATGCGGAAATTAAGGGCGTACTGTCCCACTGAAGCAGACTCTTGGCGGAGACGTAGAAGGGCGCTGGCCGCTGAAGAGACACGAGCCGGTTCTTCAAAGATATTCCGAAAAAGTTTCAAGAAGCCAGACAGGCTAGAAACCACTGGATCATTCAGTTCCCACAGAGGGGCTGCCCAGGCTAAAGCTTCACCGGAGAGGAGGGAAATGATATAGGCTACCTTTGCCCTATCAGACAGAAAGTTTTGAGGCTGAAGCTCAAAATGAATCGTGCATTGGCTAAGGAACCCTCTGCAGGCCTTGGAGTCCCCAGAGAAACGGAACGGAGCTGGCAGTGTTAGTGAGTGTGTGGCTGCGACTGGTGCGATAGGTACCACCGCTGGTTGTACTTGAGGTTGCGGATTCGGGGTTCCCAAGGAGGCCTGAAGCTGCTCGAATCGAGAAGCCAGATCCTGGAGGAATCGCATCACCTGAGTCTGATTCGATTCCTGGGTTTCAAGTCTGTGGACTATGCCCCGCAATGGATCATCCGCGGGGATCGGGATGTCAGCCGGGTCCATGGCTGATCAAACTGTCAAGGTCACCTGTGGCCAGGTGACAGATGCACACCGTAGGGGGACAGGAGTGCACCGCAAGGTAGTGAACCCTATGGCTGACTGCTGTGGATAGGAAACTGGGTGGTTGTGGAAAGCGGGACCAGAGGAGCACAACCGGGATCCTAACGGAAGCTAGAGCCAAGATTCCCCAGGGCGCGGAGTCTAAGACCCAGCAGGTCTTCTCCAGGGCCTCTAGTGGTGAGGATGTTATGCTGCAGGCTGGGACCAGGTCGCAGCCCCTGGAGTTTCCTAGCTTACGCCCCGTAGGATAAGGGGAAAAGAGGGGAAGCAGCAGCACAAGATATGAGAGAACCGAATAACAAGCTGAAGGTCAGGGGCCACAAGCAGACAAGGATAACGAAAGAACGAGCCGAAGGTCAAGGGTCACGAGCAGACAGGGATAGTCGGGGACAAGCCAATAACGTAACAGAGAGACAGACGTAGCACACGGCAGGCAAGAACCCAAACACACAATGCCTAACAAACACGTTGATCAGCAAAGCAGGCTTGCAGTGCACAGGTTAATATAGTGTTCTGTGATAGGGCCTGGGGTGGAGTCAGGCTGGGAGGAGATTATAAAGGAAGCCAGGTGAAAGGGTTCTGGCCTCTAAGATGAACACATGGGAAGGAAGGTAAGCTGACAGACAAACACTACTGCATATCCATGACAGACAGATTGAAGCCTCACTGGACGGTAAGGATTTTTTTTATTACAAACGCTTTTATTGAAGATAAAAAAAAAATTATACAATCATGGGAAAGCATATATCATATAGATCAAATCATTAATGAACGTACAGAATCAATCATCCAAAAAAAAAAACAGAAATAATATACAAAAAAAAAGAATATAGAAAACCAAAAAGAAAAAAAAACGAAATTTTTAAGCATAACAGATAGAATTTCAGGAAATAAGGATCCTATGGATTAGTAATAACAAGGATATAGAGAGGGTGGCCCCATCACACCCGGAAGCATCCGCCACCAGGGAAATATGTTATGTAAAATATATGCTAGGTTCAGGACCGTAGAATATTCTTGTGGGTCGTCCAGGGTTCCCATCTTTGGTCAAACAAGATCATTCTATCCTGCAATGTGTACAAAATCCTCTCCATCAGTAGGGATGAGCTTCGTGTTCGAGTCGAACATACGTTCGACTCGAACATTGGCTGTTCGATCGTTCGACGAAGATCGAACGATTTGGGCCGTTCGCGCCAAATTCGAGTGACGCGAACGGCCCACAATGCACTACGCCATCGCAGTGTCATCCAGGCGCTGTGATTGGCCAAGCATGCACTGTGACCCCGCATGCTTGGCCAATCACAGCGCCGGCAGCGAGGAGAGCAATGATTGGCCACAGGCAGGATGCCTGTGGCCAATTATTGCTGAGGGTGTTTAGTACACGCCCCACACTATAAAAGGCCGCCAGCACGGCGGCCTAGTGTAGTGTGTTCCGGAGCAGGGATAGAGTAGCATAGGCAGGGACAGTGACTGTTATTTCTTTCTTGCTTAACCTGGATTCCTTTAGTTTAGGGAAAGAGAAGGATAGGTAGGGAGAGTGTCAGTGTGTTTTGTGCTTCTGCTATAGTGTGCTTAAAAAAAACATTTATTCTAGGGACAGAAAACTCTAGGTAGGGACAGTGTCAGTTTCTTTCACTCTGCAAGTCCTTGTTTCCAGGGACCTGTAAGGACAGTGAGTTAATTGTCCTTGTGCTATATTGTGCTTAAAAAAAACATTTATTCTAGGGACAGAAAACTCTAGGTAGGGACAGTGTCAGTTTCTTTCACTCTGCAAGTCCTTGTTTCCAGGGACCTGTAAGGACAGTGAGTTAATTGTCCTTGTGCTATATTGTGATTAAAAAAAACATTTATTCTAGGGACAGAAAACTCTAGGTAGGGACAGTGTCAGTTTCTTTCACTCTGCAAGTCCTTGTTTCCAGGGACCTGTAAGGACAGTGAGTTAATTTTCCTTGTGCTATATTGTGATTAAAAAAAACATTTTTTCTAGGGACAGAAAACTGTAGGTAGGGAGAGTGTTTTTTTTCTTTCACTCTGCAAGTCCTTGTTTCCAGGGACCTGTAAGGACAGTGAGTTAATTGTCCTTGTGCTATATTGTGCTTAAAAAAAACATTTATTCTAGGGACAGAAAACTCTAGGTAGGGACAGTGTCAGTTTCTTTCACTCTGCAAGTCCTTGTTTCCAGGGACCTGTAAGGACAGTGAGTTAATTGTCCTTGTGCTATATTGTGATTAAAAAAAACATTTATTCTAGGGACAGAAAACTCTAGGTAGGGACAGTGTCAGTTTCTTTCACTCTGCAAGTCCTTGTTTCCAGGGACCTGTAAGGACAGTGAGTTAATTTTCCTTGTGCTATATTGTGATTAAAAAAAACATTTTTTCTAGGGACAGAAAACTGTAGGTAGTGTGAGGGGGCTAGCTCGGCAGCGGGTATGTGTGACCCCCGGGATGGGCTCCCCACCCAAAACAGGCCCAGCAGACGGAGGTTGTGGTTTTCAAAATCAAAAAGGTGCGGTTTATTTTCTATTTACAGTGACAAAAACACAGCAAGGCAAAAAAAACATAAACAAAATAAATCCTGGTCAACTTGACCTCTGACTAAACTTACAGGTTTCCTAACTAACGACTGGGATCAGCCTAGTGCTGTCCTAGTCCCTGGTTTTAAATGTCCAAGCAAAATATAGCCACACAGGCTTTCTCTCACCGCACAGGGGTTCACTCTCCCTAGACAGTCCACACAGGTCTGCTTCCAGGCATGAGCTAACATCTAATGAATCTGGGAGTTTTTTATAGAGGCCTAAATGAGCTGACAAGCTTCAGCTGGCCTCATCAACTCCCTGTCTGCACGACGCCCAGCCCTCTCCCTAGAGGTATGAGTCATCAATGAGCCCACTAGTCTCAGCTGGGCTTATACAACTCTCCACCTAGCTGTATAAGTCAGCGTAAAGCCTGAATCTGGGCGAAATATATCTACCCCCCTGGATGCAACCAGGTGACTTTACCTTCCTGCTGTCACATACCCCCCCCTCTTGTTTTAACCTCGGGGTTGGAACACCAGCAATCAGGCATTCATGTACTCGAGACAAAGCATCCACATTCCCCATTTGAACGCCAGGGCGATGCTTTACTGTGAAGTTGAATTCCTGGAGGGCCAGGAACCACCTATTCACTCTTCTATTTGTTTCCTTGTTTTGAGCCATCCACTTTAACGGAGCGTGATCCGTAACCATGTCAAAGTGCCTACCTAGCAGGTAGTACCGAAGGGAATCTAGAGCCCACTTCACCGCTAAACACTCCTTTTCAACGGTGGCGTAATTTACCTCATGGGACTTCAACTTCCTGCTGAGGTAAATGACTGGGTGCTCTTCCCCGTTCCAGACCTGGGACAATACTGCTCCTAACCCCACATCTGACGCATCACTTTGTACGACAAAGTCTCTAGAGAAGTCGGGTGAGTACAACACTGGCTGGCTACATAAGGCTTGTTTCAAGAATTGGAATGCTGCCTCAGCCTCGGGGGTCCATTTAATCATGACCGACCCTTTCCCCTTCGTCAGGTTGGTTAGGGGCACAGCCTTAGAAGCAAAGTGGGGAATGAATCGCCGATAATACCCAGCGATTCCCAGAAAGGCTCGTACCTGCTTCTTGCTGTTGGGACGTGGCCAACTCTGGATGGCCTCGACTTTGTTGAGTTGGGGTTTTATTACTCCCCTCCCAATGGTGTACCCAAGATATTTGGCCTCCTCCTGCCCAATGGTACACTTCTTGGGGTTAGCCGTAAACCCTGCTTCCCGAACAGAGTCCAGGACTGCTTGCACTTTTGGCAGATGTGAGGCCCAATCTGTGCTATGGACAATTATGTCATCCAGGTAAGCCGCAGCATACTTCCGATGGGGCCTCAGCATCTGGTCCATTTTCCGCTGGAATGTGGCCGGCGCATTCTGTAACCCGAACGGCATTCTTTTATATTGGAACGCCCCGTCTGGGGTTACAAATGCGGTTTTCTCTTTGGCCGACTTGGCCAGGGGGATTTGCCAATACCCTTTTGTGAGGTCAAGAGTCGTCATGTATCGGGCTGTTCCCAGCCGGTCGATCAACTCATCTATACGTGGCATGGGGTAGGTGTCAAATTTTGTAACTTTGTTCAACTGACGAAAATCGTTACAAAATCGCCAGCTCCCATCCGGTTTAGGCACCAACACAATGGGACTAGACCAATCACTTTGGGACTCCTCTATCACCCCTAAGTTCAGCATTCTCTGTACTTCCTCCCGTATTGCCTCCCGTCGGGCCTCTGGGATCCGATAGGGTTTTAACTTCACCCTTTCACCGGGCGGGGTAATAATGTCATGCTCTACCCCAGATGTTTGTCCCGGCAGCTCAGAGAATACCTCCTTGTTGCGAAGTACAAACTCCTTAACCTCCTGTTGTTGGGGTTGTGACAAGGTGGCTGCGATTCCAACCTCAGGAATCACGCAACCAGTTTGAGCTGGTGACCAAGTGTCTGCGACTAGGGACTCTCTATCCCTCCAGGCTTTCAACAGATTAACGTGATAGATCTGTTCGGGCTTTCGCCTTCCTGGTTGTCTGACCTTGTAATTCACTTCGCTCACTTTTTCCATTATCTCGTAGGGGCCTTGCCATTTGGCAAGGAATTTACTTTCAACCGTAGGGACAAGTACCAATATCCTATCCCCCGGGGAAAAGGTACGGGTCTTGGCTCCACGGTTGTACACTCTCTGCTGTGCCAACTGCGCTTGGGCCAAATGTTCCTTCACGATGGGCATTACCTGTGCAATTCGATCTTGCATCAGGGCGACATGCTCAATCACACTCCTGTGGGGAGAACTCTCACTTTCCCAAGTTTCCTTGGCAATATCCAACAGCCCTCTTGGGTGTCTCCCATACAGTAACTCAAAGGGGGAGAATCCCGTAGAGGATTGGGGCACCTCCCTAATAGCAAACATCAAATAAGGAAGTAGACAGTCCCAATCCCTTCCATCTCTATCCACCACTTTCTTCAACATTTGTTTTAGGGTTTTGTTGAATCTTTCAACCAGCCCATCGGTTTGGGGGTGATACACAGATGTACGCAATTGCGTCACTTTGAACAATTTACACAGCTCTTTCATAACCCGGGACATAAAGGGTGTACCTTGGTCCGTAAGCAGTTCTTTACAAATACCCACCCGGCTAAAAACAAGAGATAGCTCTTTGGCTATGGTTTTGGCCGAGGTATTTCTGAGAGGGATCGCTTCTGGATAACGGGTGGCATAGTCCATTATAACCAATATGTACTGGTGCCCCCTAGCGGACTTGATTATAGGACCTACCAAATCCATTGCGATTCTCTCAAACGGGACCTCAATGATGGGTAGAGGGACCAGCGGGCTACGGAAATGTGGCATCGGGGCCGACCTCTGACACACAGGGCAGGAGGAACAATAATTTTCTATGTCCTTCATCACCCCAGGCCAATAGAATCTCTGTAATACCCTCTCTCGGGTTTTCTCTGTCCCCAGATGACCTCCAAGAATGTGCCCATGGGCCAACTCCAACACCAACTTCCTGTAAGGTTTGGGCACCACAAGCTGCTCAACGGTTTCTTCTGCCCTTTTTGCCACCCGATACAGTAGGTCCTTCTCTACGCTGAAGTATGGGTAAGTGCCAGTATTATCTGGGTTCACTAACTCGCCATCTATTTTCACTACGTTTTCCCGTGCCTTTATTAGGGCGGGGTCTTTCAACTGTTCTGTGGCAAAGTTTTCCCTGTGAACCTCAAGATCAGAAAACTCCACAGACGGTAGGTTTTCGTCTGAGGAGGTGGGCTCCTCTCCAGTTTCTTGAGTCTCCCCTGCCAATACTGACAAGGGAAATTCCGGAGAGTCCTCACCACTCTCAGGGGAGTTCTGGCTATCACATTCCTGGTACATAGGGGCACCAGTGGGGGGCTCAGGATCATCCCACAGTTCCCAGAACTTCGGAAAATCCCTTCCCACAATGGCGTCATGCGGTAACTGAGATACTAAGCCCACTGGATGAGAGAGGGTACCTTTGGGGGTCTCGAAACACACCGTAGTCACTGGATACTCTCGGGTGTCCCCATGCACACAAATAACGGCTACCTTGCTATTCCCAGAGACCTCTGTTTTAACTAACTCAGCCTTTATCAGGGTCACAAGGCTACCTGAATCCAGCAATACCACAACATTTCTACCATTAATACACATTTTGCATAAATGTTTCTCAGTTCCCCGAATGGCAGTGCATGCGACTGTCGCACACAGCGACTGACGTCTGCCCGTCAGAAAGTCACACTGCATGGGTTCCTCCACAACCGGGCAATTTGCTGCAATATGTCCCGCTTGCCGGCAGCGGTAGCAAACGATCCTTCTTGCGGCCTCTTGAGCCGCTGATTTCCCAGGCTGTTCTCGCCAAACTTGGGGTAGAGCTCCCACCCTCTCACTCTCTCCACCCTCACCCCTTGGAATCCTCTTATCCGCCCCTGGGGATGGTCTGGTCTTAGGGTGGAAAGTCCGAGTGTCTCTGGAAGAGGCCGTCAGGTTCTCTGTAGCCAAGTATTTCTCCACACGATCCACAAGACCATCGGCCGTCTCTGGGTCTCCATGGCTTACCCACCTTTGGATGGCAGTAGGAAGAGCTCTCAAAAACCGATCCATTACAACACGTTCCACAATCTTTGGTGCGGACAAAGTCTCTGGCTGTAGCCACTTTCTGCTCAGGTGAATGAGATCATACATTTGAGACCTGGGGGGTTTTCCAAGCTGGAAAGTCCAGTTATGCACACGCTGAGCCCGGACAGCCAGGGTGACACCCAGCCTTGCCAATATTTCAGCTTTTAGCATCACATAGTCTTTTGCTTGGTTAGGCTCTAGGTCATAGTAAGCTTTCTGCGATTCACCAGTTAACAGAGGAGCCACTAGTCCAGCCCACTGCTCCTCAGGCCACTTTTCTCTTTCAGCGGTCCTTTCAAATGTGGTCAAAAATACCTCTGGATCATCCTCTCCAGTCATTTTTGTCAATAAACGACTCACCCCAAAGGACGCGGTATTAGTGGGACGGCTTTCCTCACTGGTCTGCGGACGTTGCTGCATTACTGCTTCCATCTGTTGTTGTAGTCTCTGCTCTTGCTTCTGCAACAGGTCTATGAAGCGGGCCTCAGATTGCTGTTGGGCTTGTTGCTGAGCCTCCAGACTCTGTTGTAAAGTTGCAAGGCTCTGTTGATGAGCTTGCTGCTGGGCTGCAAGGCTCCTTTGCAAACCTGCATTTGTCTGCTGTTGATTGGCATTTGCTAGAGCCAGCTGTTTCAGTATCTCCTCCATGCTGGCTTAAAAAAAAACTGCCCGCATTCTCCACCAACTGTGAGGGGGCTAGCTCGGCAGCGGGTATGTGTGACCCCCGGGATGGGCTCCCCACCCAAAACAGGCCCAGCAGACGGAGGTTGTGGTTTTCAAAATCAAAAAGGTGCGGTTTATTTTCTATTTACAGTGACAAAAACACAGCAAGGCAAAAAAAACATAAACAAAATAAATCCTGGTCAACTTGACCTCTGACTAAACTTACAGGTTTCCTAACTAACGACTGGGATCAGCCTAGTGCTGTCCTAGTCCCTGGTTTTAAATGTCCAAGCAAAATATAGCCACACAGGCTTTCTCTCACCGCACAGGGGTTCACTCTCCCTAGACAGTCCACACAGGTCTGCTTCCAGGCATGAGCTAACATCTAATGAATCTGGGAGTTTTTTATAGAGGCCTAAATGAGCTGACAAGCTTCAGCTGGCCTCATCAACTCCCTGTCTGCACGACGCCCAGCCCTCTCCCTAGAGGTATGAGTCATCAATGAGCCCACTAGTCTCAGCTGGGCTTATACAACTCTCCACCTAGCTGTATAAGTCAGCGTAAAGCCTGAATCTGGGCGAAATATATCTACCCCCCTGGATGCAACCAGGTGACTTTACCTTCCTGCTGTCACAGTAGGGAGAGTGTTTTTTTTCTTTCACTCTGCAAGTCCTTGTTTCCAGGGACCTGTAAGGACAGTGAGTTAATTGTCCTTGTGCTATATTGTGCTTAAAAAAAACATTTATTCTAGGGACAGAAAACTCTAGGTAGGGACAGTGTCAGTTTCTTTCACTCTGCAAGTCCTTGTTTCCAGGGACCTGTAAGGACAGTGAGTTAATTGTCCTTGTGCTATATTGTGATTAAAAAAAACATTTATTCTAGGGACAGAAAACTCTAGGTAGGGACAGTGTCAGTTTCTTTCACTCTGCAAGTCCTTGTTTCCAGGGACCTGTAAGGACAGTGAGTTAATTTTCCTTGTGCTATATTGTGATTAAAAAAAACATTTTTTCTAGGGACAGAAAACTGTAGGTAGGGAGAGTGTTTTTTTTCTTTCACTCTGCAAGTCCTTGTTTCCAGGGACCTGTAAGGACAGTGAGTTAATTGTCCTTGTGCTATATTGTGCTTAAAAAAAACATTTATTCTAGGGACAGAAAACTCTAGGTAGGGACAGTGTCAGTTTCTTTCACTCTGCAAGTCCTTGTTTCCAGGGACCTGTAAGGACAGTGAGTTAATTGTCCTTGTGCTATATTGTGATTAAAAAAAACAATTATTCTAGGGACAGAAAACTCTAGGTAGGGACAGTGTCAGTTTCTTTCACTCTGCAAGTCCTTGTTTCCAGGGACCTGTAAGGACAGTGAGTTAATTTTCCTTGTGCTATATTGTGATTAAAAAAAACATTTTTTCTAGGGACAGAAAACTGTAGGTAGGGAGAGTGTTTTTTTTCTTTCACTCTGCAAGTCCTTGTTTCCAGGGACCTGTAAGGACAGTGAGTTAATTGTCCTTGTGCTATATTGTGCTTAAAAAAAACATTTATTCTAGGGACAGAAAACTCTAGGTAGGGACAGTGTCAGTTTCTTTCACTCTGCAAGTCCTTGTTTCCAGGGACCTGTAAGGACAGTGAGTTAATTGTCCTTGTGCTATATTGTGCTTAAAAAAAACATTTATTCTAGGGACAGAAAACTCTAGGTAGGGACAGTGTCAGTTTCTTTCACTCTGCAAGTCCTTGTTTCCAGGGACCTGTAAGGACAGTGAGTTAATTTTCCTTGTGCTATATTGTGATTAAAAAAAACATTTATTCTAGGGACAGAAAACTCTAGGTAGGGACAGTGTCAGTTTCTTTCACTCTGCAAGTCCTTGTTTCCAGGGACCTGTAAGGACAGTGAGTTAATTTTCCTTGTGCTATATTGTGATTAAAAAAAACATTTATTCTAGGGACAGAAAACTCTAGGTAGGGACAGTGTCAGTTTCTTTCACTCTGCAAGTCCTTGTTTCCAGGGACCTGTAAGGACAGTGAGTTAATTTTCCTTGTGCTATATTGTGATTAAAAAAAACATTTTTTCTAGGGACAGAAAACTGTAGGTAGGGAGAGTGTTTTTTTTCTTTCACTCTGCAAGTCCTTGTTTCCAGGGACCTGTAAGGACAGTGAGTTAATTTTCCTTGTGCTATATTGTGATTAAAAAAAACATTTTTTCTAGGGACAGAAAACTCTAGGTAGGGAGAGTGTTTTTTTTCTTTCACTCTGCAAGTCCTTGTTTCCAGGGACCTGTAAGGACAGTGAGTTAATTGTCCTTGTGCTATATTGTGCTTAAAAAAAACATTTTTTCTAGGGACAGAAAACTCTAGGTAGGGAGAGTGTTTTTTTTTTTTCACTCTGCAAGTCCTTGTTTCCAGGGACCTGTAAGGACAGTGAGTTAATTGTCCTTGTGCTATATTGTGCTTAAAAAAAACATTTATTCTAGGGACAGAAAACTCTAGGTAGGGACAGTGTCAGTTTCTTTCACTCTGCAAGTCCTTGTTTCCAGGGACCTGTAAGGACAGTGAGTTAATTTTCCTTGTGCTATATTGTGATTAAAAAAAACATTTTTTCTAGGGACAGAAAACTGTAGGTAGGGAGAGTGTTTTTTTTCTTTCACTCTGCAAGTCCTTGTTTCCAGGGACCTGTAAGGACAGTGAGTTAATTTTACTTGTGCTATATTGTGCTTAAAAAAAACATTTTTTCTAGGGACAGAAAACTGTAGGTAGGGAGAGTGTTTTTTTTCTTTCACTCTGCAAGTCCTTGTTTCCAGGGACCTGTAAGGACAGTGAGTTAATTTTCCTTGTGCTATATTGTGATTAAAAAAAACATTTATTCTAGGGACAGAAAACTCTAGGTAGGGACAGTGTCAGTTTCTTTCACTCTGCAAGTCCTTGTTTCCAGGGACCTGTAAGGACAGTGAGTTAATTTTCCTTGTGCTATATTGTGATTAAAAAAAACATTTATTCTAGGGACAGAAAACTCTAGGTAGGGACAGTGTCAGTTTCTTTCACTCTGCAAGTCCTTGTTTCCAGGGACCTGTAAGGACAGTGAGTTAATTTTCCTTGTGCTATATTGTGATTAAAAAAAACATTTTTTCTAGGGACAGAAAACTGTAGGTAGGGAGAGTGTTTTTTTTCTTTCACTCTGCAAGTCCTTGTTTCCAGGGACCTGTAAGGACAGTGAGTTAATTGTCCTTGTTCTATATTGTGCTTAAAAAAAACATTTATTCTAGGGACAGAAAACTCTAGGTAGGGACAGTGTCAGTTTCTTTCACTCTGCAAGTCCTTGTTTCCAGGGACCTGTAAGGACAGTGAGTTAATTTTCCTTGTGCTATATTGTGATTAAAAAAAACATTTATTCTAGGGACAGAAAACTCTAGGTAGGGACAGTGTCAGTTTCTTTCACTCTGCAAGTCCTTGTTTCCAGGGACCTGTAAGGACAGTGAGTTAATTTTCCTTGTGCTATATTGTGATTAAAAAAAACATTTATTCTAGGGACAGAAAACTCTAGGTAGGGACAGTGTCAGTTTCTTTCACTCTGCAAGTCCTTGTTTCCAGGGACCTGTAAGGACAGTGAGTTAATTTTCCTTGTGCTATATTGTGATTAAAAAAAACATTTTTTCTAGGGACAGAAAACTGTAGGTAGGGAGAGTGTTTTTTTTCTTTCACTCTGCAAGTCCTTGTTTCCAGGGACCTGTAAGGACAGTGAGTTAATTTTACTTGTGCTATATTGTGCTTAAAAAAAACATTTTTTCTAGGGACAGAAAACTGTAGGTAGGGAGAGTGTTTTTTTTCTTTCACTCTGCAAGTCCTTGTTTCCAGGGACCTGTAAGGACAGTGAGTTAATTTTCCTTGTGCTATATTGTGATTAAAAAAAACATTTATTCTAGGGACAGAAAACTCTAGGTAGGGACAGTGTCAGTTTCTTTCACTCTGCAAGTCCTTGTTTCCAGGGACCTGTAAGGACAGTGAGTTAATTTTCCTTGTGCTATATTGTGATTAAAAAAAACATTTATTCTAGGGACAGAAAACTCTAGGTAGGGACAGTGTCAGTTTCTTTCACTCTGCAAGTCCTTGTTTCCAGGGACCTGTAAGGACAGTGAGTTAATTTTCCTTGTGCTATATTGTGATTAAAAAAAACATTTTTTCTAGGGACAGAAAACTGTAGGTAGGGAGAGTGTTTTTTTTCTTTCACTCTGCAAGTCCTTGTTTCCAGGGACCTGTAAGGACAGTGAGTTAATTGTCCTTGTGCTATATTGTGCTTAAAAAAAACATTTATTCTAGGGACAGAAAACTCTAGGTAGGGACAGTGTCAGTTTCTTTCACTCTGCAAGTCCTTGTTTCCAGGGACCTGTAAGGACAGTGAGTTAATTTTCCTTGTGCTATATTGTGATTAAAAAAAACATTTATTCTAGGGACAGAAAACTCTAGGTAGGGACAGTGTCAGTTTCTTTCACTCTGCAAGTCCTTGTTTCCAGGGACCTGTAAGGACAGTGAGTTAATTTTCCTTGTGCTATATTGTGATTAAAAAAAACATTTATTCTAGGGACAGAAAACTCTAGGTAGGGACAGTGTCAGTTTCTTTCACTCTGCAAGTCCTTGTTTCCAGGGACCTGTAAGGACAGTGAGTTCATTTTCCTTGTGCTATATTGTGATTAAAAAAAAACATTTATTCTAGGGACAGAAAACTCTAGGTAGGGACAGTGTCAGTTTCTTTCACTCTGCAAGTCCTTGTTTCCAGGGACCTGTAAGGACAGTGAGTTAATTTTCCTTGTGCTATATTGTGATTAAAAAAAACATTTTTTCTAGGGACAGAAAACTCTAGGTAGGGAGAGTGTTTTTTTTCTTTCACTCTGCAAGTCCTTGTTTCCAGGGACCTGTAAGGACAGTGAGTTAATTTTCCTTGTGCTATATTGTGATTAAAAAAAACATTTTTTCTAGGGACAGAAAACTCTAGGTAGGGAGAGTGTTTTTTTTCTTTCACTCTGCAAGTCCTTGTTTCCAGGGACCTGTAAGGACAGTGAGTTAATTGTCCTTGTGCTATATTGTGCTTAAAAAAAACATTTATTCTAGGGACAGAAAACTCTAGGTAGGGACAGTGTCAGTTTCTTTCACTCTGCAAGTCCTTGTTTCCAGGGACCTGTAAGGACAGTGAGTTAATTTTCCTTGTGCTATATTGTGATTAAAAAAAACATTTTTTCTAGGGACAGAAAACTGTAGGTAGGGAGAGTGTTTTTTTTCTTTCACTCTGCAAGTCCTTGTTTCCAGGGACCTGTAAGGACAGTGAGTTAATTTTCCTTGTGCTATATTGTGATTAAAAAAAACATTTTTTCTAGGGACAGAAAACTGTAGGTAGGGAGAGTGTTTTTTTTCTTTCACTCTGCAAGTCCTTGTTTCCAGGGACCTGTAAGGACAGTGAGTTAATTGTCCTTGTGCTATATTGTGCTTAAAAAAAACATTTTTTCTAGGGACAGAAAACTGTAGGTAGGGAGAGTGTTTTTTTTTTTTCACTCTGCAAGTCCTTGTTTCCAGGGACCTGTAAGGACAGTGAGTTAATTGTCCTTGTGCTATATTGTGCTTAAAAAAAACATTTATTCTAGGGACAGAAAACTCTAGGTAGGGACAGTGTCAGTTTCTTTCACTGTGAAAGTCCTTGTTTCAAGGGACAGAGAAGGACACCTGAAGGTAGCCCTTATTGCTTTTTTCCCATCTCCCTGCAGGCCATCTATTAGAATGTCTGGAAGGCAAACAAGGAGAGGCAGACAGTCAGGAGGCAATAAAAGAGGGCAAGCAGGCTCTGTGTCTGGGGGCAACAGTGCTGGTCGTGGACGCGGTGCATTGTCATCAGCACATGGCCATGGGACACGCTTGTCCTTCTTTTCGGCAGCTGGACATGTTGAGCCACATCATGCCGAAGACTTGGTAGAGTGGATGACCAAGCCCTCCTCCTCCTCCTCATCCTCTCTCACCCAGGCTCAGGGTACTGGAAAAGCAGCTGCCAAAGCGTCGTCTTCCCTGGTATCAATGTCAGACAAATCATCAGTCACTCCTTCCCTAGACCCACCATGTCCTCCTCCTGAGGAGTCCCCCGAACTGTTTCAGCACAGTGTTGGGTACATGCTCCAGGAGGATGCCCAGCGTTTCGAAGGGTCTGATGATGAAACCCAGCTAGAGGAAGGCAGTAGCGTGAGAGCAGACAGAGGGGATGCTCAAGAAGGACACCAATCTGGCAGTCATGTTCCAGCAGCTGCAGCATACTGCCAGATTGGCTCCAGTGATGAGGAGGGAGGGGATGATGAGGTCAATGACTCCACGTGGGTGCCTAATAGGAGAGAGGAGGAGGAGGAGGATGAGGAGGAGGCACATCTCCAACGAGGCAGGATGCCCTTTGGTGGCCAGCGTAAGGGCAGTACACCGACGGAATCACACCGCAGAGCTCCGCCTGTGCAGGGCGCTGCCTCTGCCCGTCATTCAAAAAGTTCTTTGGTGTGGGCCTTTTTTGAGGCTAGTGCATCAGATCGCACAGCTGCTGTTTGCAACATATGTCTCAAGCGTATATCGCGTGGCCAAAACATCAGCCGCTTGGGTACCACATGCCTGACCAGACATATGTTGACCTGCCATGCAGCTCGTTGGCAAGCCTACCTCAAAGACCCACACCAAAGAACCAAGCGGACCTCTCCTTGCACCGCATCAGCTGGGATCTCCAACCCCACTATAACTTCAGTCCTCTCTGAAACATGCACTGAGAGGAATGAAGGTGTAGAATTAGGTGTGTCACAGCCAAGTACTTGCGCCCACTCTGCTAGCAGTACACCGACGTCCGATTCTAGCAGGCAAATTTCCCTGCCCTAGCTGCTGGACCGTCGAAAGAAGTTCACTCCCAGCCATCCACATGCCCAGCGGTTGAATGCTAGCTTGGCTAAATTGCTAGCGCTTCAACTGCTGCCTTTTCAGTTGGTAGACTCGGCCCCCTTCCGTGAGTTTGTGCAATGTGCGGTTCCTCAGTGGCAGGTTCCCAAACGCCACTTTTTCTCACGGAAGGCTATTCCGGCTCTCTACCGGCATGTGGAAGGCAATGTCTTGGCCTCGCTGGACAGGGCGGTCAGCGGTAAGGTGCATATTACCGCTGACTCATGGTCCAGCAGGCATGGACAGGGACGTTACCTTTCTTTCACGGCCCATTGGGTCACTCTTTTGGCAGCTGGGAAGGATTCAGGACAAGGTGCAGTAGTGTTGGAGGTTGTCCCACCGCCACGCCTCCAAAATGCTACTACTGGTTGTGACACACCTCTCTCCTCCACCCCCTCCTCTTCTTCTTCCTCCATGGCCTCTTCCTGTGGTTTGTCCTATGAACCAGCGGTGCTCCGTAGCCGTTCACGGGGCTACGCAAGTACGCAGGCAAAAAGATGCCATGCCGTGCTTGCGCTGGTGTGTTTGGGGGACAGAAGCCACACTGGGGCAGAGGTCCTGTCTGCTCTGCAGGGCCAGGCCGAGAGGTGGTTGACGCCACGCCAGCTTAAGCCAGGAATGGTGGTTTGCGACAATGGCACCAACCTCCTCTCCGCCCTCCGACAGGGACAACTGACCCATGTGCCCTGTGTGGCTCACGTCCTTAACCTGGTGGTGCAGCGCTTCTTGGGCAGGTACCCGGGCTTACAGGATGTCCTGAGGCAGGCCAGGAAAGTCTGTGTGCATTTCCGCAGATCTTATAATGCCAGTGCTCGCCTGGCTGAGCTGCAAAAGGAGTTGAACCTGCCCAAGAACCGCCTTATATGTGACATGCCCACCAGGTGGAACTCAACGTTGGCCATGCTGCAGCGGCTGCACACGCAGCAGAGGGCCATCAATGAGTACCTGTGCGACTACGGCACCAGGACAGGGTCAGGGGAGCTTGGTTTTTTTTCTCCACGCCAGTGGGGCATGATCAGGGATGCATGCACTGTCCTGGCACCATTTGAGGAGGCCACGAGGATGGTGAGCAGTGACAGTGCATGCATCAGTGACACTGTACCTCTTGTCCACCTGTTGGAGCACACGCTGCGTGGAATAATGGACAGGGCACTTGAGGCAGAACAGAGGCAGGAAGAGGAGGACTTCCTTGCCTCTCAAGGCCCCCTTTACCCAGACAGTGTTCCTTCTGTCCCACCCATCGCACAGGAAGAGGAGGAGGAGGAGGAGGAGGAGGAGGAGGAGGAGGAGGAGGATTGTGTCAGCATGGAGGTGGAGGCTGGCACTCAGCATCATCAGCAGCAGTCTTTTAGGGATGATTTACAGTCCCAAGAAACCAGTGGACTTGTACGTGGCTGGGAGGAGGTGGCTGCGGATCATGTCGTCCTTAGTGACCCAGAGGACTCCGGAGCGAATGCCTCAGCAAACCTACGCTGCATGGCCTCCCTGATCCTGCAAAGTCTGCGGAAGGATCCTCGTATTCTTCGGATCAAGGAGAGGGACCATTACTGGCTGGCCACTCTCCTTGATCCACGGTACAAGGGTAAGGTTGCGGACCTTATGTTACCGTCGCAGAGGGAGCAGAGGATGAGACAACTCCGGGAGGCCTTGCAGAAAGGTCTGTGCAACGCGTTCCCAGAGACTGGGAGGTTGCAAACTCCTGGTCCTGGACAACGAGTTGCTGAGGCTTCGGCCAGTCAAAGAAGGAGCGGTGGGGAAGGTGGCCGTCTGACCGATGCGTTCAGACAATTCTTTAGTCCGCAGCCCCAAAGTATGATCGGTTCCAGCAACCATCGCCAGCGTCTGATAAACATGGTGCAGGAATATCTAGGGGCAAGGTCAGACTTGGACACCTTCCCCACCGAAAATCCTCTGGCTTACTGGGTCTTGAGGATGGATCACTGGCCAGAGCTTGCACAGTATGCAATTGAGCTACTGGCCTGTCCTGCATCCAGCGTTCTTTCGGAACGCACATTCAGTGCTGCTGGAGGATTTGTCACGGATCACAGGGTGCGCCTGTCCACCGACTCGGTTGATCGACTGACTTTCATCAAGATGAACCAGTCTTGGATCACCACCAGCTACCACACACCTGATGCTGATATAACAGACTAATTGATTTTAAAATGTCACATCCCTTCAAGACTGATGCTGATGCTGAGTGCCTGTGCTGTTATGTTGACTGGCTATCCTCCTCCTCCGAGTCCTCAATGATACGATTGATGATGATAGCTTGGAAGATCATTTTTGTTTATGGGTGCCGCCACCAGTGCCTAACGCCCAATTTTTCAGCCCCTGTTTAACAGGGGCGTGTAATTACAATTTTTGAAGCAATACTTTGCAACAGGGCTCATTGCTGTGCTCCAAGTACAGTATCTGTGAGGAGTTGCAGTGTTGTGCCACCAGTGCCTAAGGCCCAATTTTTCAGCCCCTGTTTAACAGGGGCGTGTCATTACAATTTTTGAAGCAATACTTTGCAACAGGGCTCATTGCTGTGCTCCAAGTACAGTATCTGTGAAGGGTTGCAGTGTTGTGCCACCAGTGCCTAAGGCCCAATTTTTCAGCCCCTGTTCAACAGGGGCATGTAATTACAATTCTTGATCTAATAATTCACAGCAGGGCCCATTGCTGCACCCACCAAGAGTAACTGTCAGGGCTTACAGTGTTGTGGCACCAGCACCACCATCAAAGGCCCAATTTTTACTACCACTGTTCAACAATTATATGTAATTAAAATTCCTGATATAATAGTTGACAGCAGGGCGTTCCAGCACCAACCAAGAGTAACTGTGAGTGCTTACAGTGTTGTGCCAACACCAACAACTAAGGGGCCTATTTCTGCAGAGTATATACGGCAGGTCCCTACTTTCAAACATCCAACTTACAAACGACTCCTACTTGCAAACGCAAGAAGACAACAGGAAGTGAGAGGAAATCTACCACTAGGAAGGAAAATTCTCTCCTGTAAGAATAAATATGGGAGAAAGGTGTCTCCTCTGTACTGATGCTTTATCAGCAATCCTTGTTTCAAGAAAAACACCACATTTCAAAAACAGTTGTCATTAGGACGGAAAGTGAGGTGAAATGTTCTGAACAGGGGCACAGACAGCAAAACAAATGTTACAGGGGTGATAACCCTTACCTATGTTTTCCAAAAAGTTTAAAAATAGATTTTTGGTCTGGAGCTACACTTCAACAATGTACCTGTTCAAAATTACAAACAGATTCTACATAAGAACAAACCTACAGTCCCTGTCTTGTATGCACCGCCTGTATACGGCTGTTCAGAGTATATAGGGCCTTTTTTATTTTATGTGCGGGGTTCCCCTTAATATCCATACAAGACCCAAAGGGGCTGGTAATGGGCTGGGGTAGGGGGGGGGTCATGGGGTAGCTATGCCATTTTTCTTAAAGATTTTCATCCATATTACCGGGACCAGACATTACATTAAAGCCGCAAGCAGTTTTAAATGGCTTTTTTTTCCTTTAGAAGTGTCATTTTGTGCAGGGACAGTTCTAAACACGGGAAACACGTGGCACTTCACAGGCATACTTTAGACACCCCCCAGGTACGATATTTAAAGGAATATTTGACTTTTTTTTTTTCACTTTATGCATCATTAAAATGACTGCTCCCGGAAAACGACCGTTTTTAAAACTTATTTTTGCATTGATACATGTCCCCTGGTGCAGAACCCGGGTTCCCAAACCCTTTTTAGGACAATAACATGCATAATAGTTTTTATAATTAGCACTTTAGAATTCGAACGTTCGCATCCATTGTATTTAATAGGGTTCTAATGTTCGTTCGAACTTTCGGTCCGTTCGCGGGTTCTGGTGCGAACCGAACCCGGGGGTGTTCGGCTCATCACTATCCATCAGCATTATATTATCTATTCTGAATAGAACCGAGGAAATTGGGACAGCAGGGGTCTTCCAATGCAGAGCAATGCTCCACAAAGTGGAGACGCAAATTGTGTGTAAGAGGCATTCTTGTTTACGGGGGACACCCGGGATCGGTGCCCCTAGGAGACCCATTGAGATCGTGAGTTGTAAAGGGGTTCCTGCAACAGCCGAGGCTAAAGCGGAAATCCCATCCCAAATCGGGGAGAGCTTTTCACAGTCCCAAAAAATGTGTCTCAAGGTGCCTGTAACATCACAACCCCTGAAACACAAACCCGAGGTACCAGGAAACATAATCTGAAGTCTGGATGGGGTATATTACCACCTCGTTAGAACTTTGTAGGCGGTTTCCCTCACTGCTAGGGATTTTGTTGCCTTGCGTAGGTTATCCAGCATGATGTCCCAATCTTCCGGAGAGAATTGTTCTCCACAGTCAGCCTCCCATTTAGCTTTATATGGAGGCTCTCCAGAGAAGGTTGAGGCTACCGTATTACTATATAGCCATGAGATAAGGCCTTTGCCCCTGGGAGAGTCACAACAAATCCGTTCAAAGACGGAAGGGGGGTGAGACGGGGTGAGTGCAAATGGGTGCTAAAAAAGTGTCTAATTTGTAGATACCTATAGTATTCTCTAGGTGGGGCCTGTTTACGGGTCCGAAGAAGGTCAAAAGAGGCAAAAGCACCATCCATTTGGAGGTCTAGTAGTGAGACCAAGGAGTTGGTTATCCACCACGAGAAGTTTTTGGGGGCGTGCCAAAGCCATGGTAAATAAGGGCTCACCTAAAAAGGAAGAACCCGGGGGAGCAGAAGTTACAAGGTCTAATTTGGTTTTATACCGGCTCCAAAGAATAAGGGCGTGGGTCACTACGGAATTAAGGGAGGAGAGTTTATGCGCCAAGTTGGTAGGGGACCAGAGAATGGATTGAATACAATAGGGTTTGATGGACAGAGATTCAAACCTGACCCAGGGAACTCTTGAGTTAGGGATACTCCATTGAGCCATTTGAGAGAACTGGGCAGCTAAAAAATACAACCAAAGGTTCGGCAAACCTAGGCCACCAGCCCTCTGGGATCTATACAGCACCAACTTGGAGCATCTGGGTTTCTTATTCTGCCAGATGAAGTTACTAATCTCTCTCTGTAGTTTGTCTATGTAGGACTTGGGGATCATTATTGGAAGGGCCCTGAAAAGATACAAAAGCTTTGGAAGCAGGGTCATTTTAATAGCCGCGACTCTCCCAAGAAAGAAATACGATAGGAGCTCCATATTTTTAGTAGGTTACGCAGTTGGGAAACACATGCTGGATAGTTTGCTTGAAAAACAGTAGTCCAGTTTTGTGGGATATAGATGCCAAGGTAGGAAATCTTGTCCGAAGACCATTGAAAGGGGAAGGTTTTTTTGAGCATCTCACACTGAGCAGGGCATAAGTTGAGGGGGAGAGCGGTAGATTTAGTAACATTGAGTCTAAGGCCAGAAATAGATGCAAAATCTGACAATAGGGAGAGTAAGTTAGGTAAGGAGATATGGGGCTGGGTCAAAAAGAGCATGACATCGTCTGCATACATGCAGAGCTTAAAGGGGGATGACTCTAGAGCAGGGGTCTCAAACTCAAATTGCCTGAGGGCCACATGACAAGTTTTCATATCCCATGGGGGCCGCATGCAAACTTTTAAAACTTCAAAAACAATAAACTATACCAGCAATAATATACTTTCTTTCTCGTACATCACGGGACACAGAGCGACATAGTCATTACTAATGGGTTATATAGATACCGTCAGGTGCTGGCACTGGCAACTTCCAAAACCGGAAGTACCCTCCCCTATATAAGCCCCTCCCATCCGGGAGCACCTCAGTTTTTTTGCCAGTGTCTAAGGTGTTGGCCAAGAAGAAACATGTGTTTTTCACTGAGCTTGCGTACAGGTTCTTTTGGGCCTCAGTAAGCTATTCCGGATCCGACCAAAAAAGCTTCATAGCTAAATGGTCGGTACCCGGGCCTTGCAGAGAAGAGCAAGGTTTTGCCTGTAATGCTTCTCTTAGGAGAGCTGGACCCTGGGATCCAGAGCTCTGGTCATACCCACGACCAAGATGTTTTCTGTGCAGGGTGCTATACAGGTCCAGGGGAGTGGAATCCTTGGGAACCCGGTCCCTGAAGGTTTGATTACAATGCCTGCCGTGATAGGTGAAGTTTGGGCTTTTGTGGACCAAACAAAGTCCTGCGGCGGGGAACAGGTAAGTGGGGGCCCCCAGGAACTTGGTTCTATTGGGGGACCCCCAAGCCTAATTTGTCTTTCTGTCTGTTACCTAATGGTATTCCCGCAAAATTCTGTGCATGCCTGTAACTACTAAAAAAATGTAATAATTTTTAATGGTGGTCAAGATTTTTTTTTTATATATATATATTTAATATATTAGACTGCGGTACCTGTGTTTGTCCACTAGAGGCCGCTGTGGAACGTTTCTTGTCATGTGGACTAGTTTCTTTTCATCAGAGCGAGTCCAGGCAGATGGTGAGTTCTCTTATGGGAAACTGCTTCCTCTGCCATGTTGCAATGCTCGTCCATCCCCCGGCCTGCGGCAAAGGGGCCCTGGCTCTTGTCCCTGGTTTCCATTTTCGAAATTAGCGCCGAAGGCGCACGTGGCCGCGCGCGTGCGCGTGCACGCGCCTCTATATATAGAGGTGAGCCGGGAAAGGGGGCGGAGCCTGGGGGATGACGCTCTGTGCGCGCCGCAGCGCTTCTGCGCATGTGCGGGCGTCCCAGCATGTTAAAAACCACAATTTTGTGTGGTGAGCTGGCTATGAAGTACAGAGACAGAGCTGGCAACATTTAAAGAAGGCATACAGCAAGCGGTTGATACAGGCATCCCCTAGAAAGGCACATTAGTAGACACCAACTGTTTCTTATAGCAGCATTTATGCTAGACTATTGTCAGTAACTGGTGTATTTCGGCTGGAATACCTCAGCTTTGTGGCTTAGGAATATGCCGTCTAAAAACTCCGGGACTAGAAATTCCAGGAGGAATAGGGGGTCTCCATCGGGCTCTGAGGATCTTGGGCATGCTTTGGCTGCACCAGTCTCCCCTGAAGAATCAGAGGTTAGTGACCGTAGAGCACCCTCAGGAGTACCTGGTACTGTGGCTGTCCTCAGTTCACCTGCTCCTGTGTATGTAACAGAGGAAGTTTTTTCCTCAGCTCTGGGAGGGCTGGAAGAGAGATTGTCAGCATTGATCGCGGCTTCCCTGTCACAGGAGAAAAGCGCCCGATCTCCGTCTCCTCCCTCAGAGTGCCTGTTAACAGAGCAACAGTCCCATACAGGGATCGACTTACCTGAAGGGGATCAGGATGAGGTTGATTCAGTTGTAGAGGAATCAACAGTGGAAGAGCCGTTCTCAGCATCACATGCTGAAAGGTTATGGGTTCAGTCCCTGACTAATATGGTCCGATCAGCATTTAAAATGCCACTTGCGGAGCCATCATCCACTTCTGTCTCCTCGTTGGGGTCGCTAAAAGCTCCCCAGACTGTTTGTTCCTTTCCGATCCATCCTTTACTGGAAGGGCTCATTTACCAGGATTGGGAGCATCCTGACAAAATATTTACTCCCCCCAAGAGATTTCCGGTGGTCTATCCCATGGAGGATAAGTTCATCAGAAAATGGAGGGTCCCTACAGTGGACGCAGCCATCTCTTGTGTGAATAAATCACTGACATGTCCGGTGGATAATGTCCAAATGTTCAAGGACCCAATAGATAAAAAATTGGAGTCCTTATTAAAATCTGCTTTTTCTACAGCAGGATTGGTGACACAACCAGCAGTGGCAGCTATTGGGGTCTGCCAAGCAGTGAAGGATCAGTTGAAACAGGTCCTAAGGGACTTGCCAGATCAGCAGGCTCTTGCCTTAGCTGATCTACCTAGAGCCTTATGCTTTGCGGTGGACGCTATAAAGGATTCAATCCATCAGGCCTCCCGCCTTACGCTGTCTGTAGTACATATGCGCAGGCTTCTATGGCTCAAAAACTGGTCTGCTGAAGCTCCCTGTAAAAAATTGCTGGTCAGCTTCCCATTTCATGGTGAACGCTTATTCGGGGAAGACCTGGACAAATATATCCAGAGAATTTCCAGCGGTAAAAGTACACTTTTGCCGGTTAAAAATAGAGTTAGAGGTCCCTCTTTTAAGAGGCCTGCTTCTCCAGTCCCTAGGACATCGGCTGTGAAACAGTTCCGACGGCCTCCTCGGTCAAATCCCGGAGGTAAAAATCAGGGACAATTGCAGGGTAACAAGAAGCCCTGGAGCAGGAGAGGTACAAAACCTCCCCCAAAGTCAAATGCATGAAGGGTTGCCCCCACCCAATCGGGTGGGGGGAAGACTTCAGTTGTTCACAGAGACCTGGCGGGACACGATCCGAGACAGATGGGTGCTCTCCGCAGTAAATCTGGGATACAAATTGGAGTTAAAAAACTCCCCTCCTTCCCGCTTTATAAGGTCAAATGTGCCAAGGGATCCCCAGAAGAGAGGATCCCTCCTGTTGGCACTAGAACAATTATTGCTCCAAGCAGTAATTATAGAGGTTCCCCTGGAAGAATGGGGGTTCGGGTTTTACTCAAACCTCTTTACAGTCCCGAAGCCAAACGGGGACGTGAGGCCCATATTAAATCTAAAAGGGCTAAACAAATTCCTACATATCAGGACTTTCCGGATGGAGTCGATCCGATCGGTAGCCACTGCCCTACAAGGGGAGGAATGGTTAGCCTCGATCGACATCAAAGATGCTTATTTGCACATTCCCATCTTTCCAGCCCACCAAAAATTTCTACGCTTTGCGGTAGAAGGGCGCCATTTTCAGTTCAGAGCCTTACCCTTCGGTCTGGCCACAGCACCAAGAGTGTTCACAAAAATTCTGGCCCCATTATTGGCCAATCTAAGAACACGAGGTGTAACGATAATGGCATATCTAGACGACTTGTTGCTGATACACCACTCAGTGGAAAAACTAGAAGTGGTTGTTCACGAGACAATCAAGTATCTGGAATATCACGGTTGGATTATCAACCGAGACAAGTCAGCCCTAAAACCAGTCAAAAGTCTGGAATACTTGGGGCTAAGGCTGGATTCAGACCAGAGAAAAATTTTCTTGCCTCAAGAAAAGGGGTCGTCTTTGAGAGATTTGATCCACTTAGTGGGTTCAAAAAGACAGCCATCCATACGCCTGTGCATGAGGCTGCTGGGAAAAATGGTGGCATCATTCGAAGCAGTACCCTACGGTCAATTCCATTCAAGGAAGTTGCAAAGGGCCATACTGTCAGCCTGGAACAAAAAAGTTCAGGCTCTGGACTTACCAATGTCCTTGTCCCCTTCCGTTCGCAAGAGCCTCCGCTGGTGGTTGGTTCCCCAGAATCTGGAAAGAGGGAAATCCTTCAGTCCGATTTCCTGGAAGGTGGTCACTACAGATGCCAGCCTTATAGGCTGGGGAGCAGTACTGGAGCAATGGTCTCTCCAGGGCAGATGGTCGGATGCGGAAAAGGCCCTGCCCATCAATCTCTTAGAGATACGAGCAGCCCGGTATGCCCTAGTAGCATGGACATCCAAACTCCAAGGGTCCCCTGTCAGAATTCAATCAGACAATGCCACAGCAGTGGCATATATCAATCGTCAGGGGGGCACCAGGAGTCGTGCAGCCCAAAGGGAAGTAAATTACATCCTGAGATGGGCAGAAAGATATGTCCCAGCCATATCTGCGGTATTCATTCCAGGAGTGGAGAATTGGAAGGCGGACTTTCTAAGTCGCCAACAATTATGCCCAGGGGAATGGTCCCTTCATCCCGAGGTTTTCCGGACAATATGTCAGCGGTGGGGAACACCGGATGTAGATCTGCTAGCATCCAGATTCAACACAAAAGTGGACAGGTTTGTCTCTTGGACAAGGGATCCCCTAGCTTGCGGCTCGGATGCCCTAGTGTTCCCTTGGGATCAGTTCAAGCTGATATATGCATTCCCACCACCACAATTGTTACCTCGATTACTCCGCAGAATCAGGGTAGAAAAGAAACCAGTGATTCTGGTGGCTCCAGCGTGGCCCCGAAGAGCATGGTACGCGGAGATTGTAAAAATGTCTGTGGGGAGTTCTTGGACCCTCCCACATCGTCCGGACCTGCTTTCGCAAGGACCGATATACCACCCTTCCTTATCAGCCCTAGGTTTGACGGCCTGGCTATTGAAGCCCACATTCTAAAAAAGAGAGGGCTCTCTAATGCTGTGGTATCTACCATGATCAATGCCAGGAAGCCGGTATCCAGGCAGATCTACTATAGAATCTGGAAGGCGTACATCGCCTGGTGTGAGGCCAAGAAATGGCATCCACGTAAATACGTAATAGGTAGGATTCTGGACTTCCTACAATGGGCTGTAGATAGGAAGCTTGCCTTGAGTACTATCAAGGGTCAGATTTCGGCCTTGTCAATATTTTTTCAAAGGCCCTTGGCTTCGCATTCACTAGTCAAAGCCTTTATACAAGGAGTGATGCGTATTAGTCCTCTGGTTAATATTCCCATATGTCCATGGGATCTAAACTTGGTTCTGTCGGTTTTACAGAAACAACCATTTGAACCATTACAGCATATTTCCTTGGTGCTTCTCACCAGGAAATTGATTTTTCTAGTAGCCATTTGTTCGGCTAAAAGAGTGTCGGAATTAGCAGCTATGTCCTGTAAAGAGCCATATCTGGTTATCCATAAGGACAGAGTAGTATTACGTCCTCAGCCAGCCTTTCTTCCTAAGGTGGTATCGAGGTTTCATTTGAACCAAGATGTGGTTCTTCCTTCTTTTTTCCCCAGACCTACTTCGGTAGAGGAAAAGTTATTGCATTCTTTGGATGTAGTAAGAGCAGTTAAAGCTTATCTAAAAGCCACTGCTCAGATTCGCAGAACGGATACTTTGTTTATTCTGCCGGAAGGCCCCAGAAGGGGTCAGGCAGCGTCAAAATCTACTTTAGCCAGGTGGATTCGACAGGTCATAATACAAGCCTATGGCTTGAGAAGGAGACCGCCTCCGTTCAAAGTTAGAGCGCACTCCACGAGAGAAGTTGGAACTTCATGGGCAGTGCATCACCAGGCCTCCCTGGCTCAAATCTGTAAGGCCGCAACATGGTCTTCAGTTCACACGTTTACTAGGTTCTACCAGGTGGACGTTAGAAGTCAGGAGGATGTCGCCTTTGGGCGCAGTGTGTTGCAGGCCGCAAAAGATCCTCATGTCTGATAGCGCTCAGCTTATATATGGTGTATCCCCCCCCCTCATTTGGCATTGCTTTAGGACATCCCATTAGTAATGACTATGTCGCTCTGTGTCCCGTGATGTACGAGAAAGAAAATAGGATTTTTATAACAGCTTACCTGTAAAATCCTTTTCTTGGAGTACATCACGGGACACAGAGCTCCCGCCCCTCTTTGGGGACACTTATTGCTTTGCTACAAAACTGAGGTGCTCCCGGATGGGAGGGGCTTATATAGGGGAGGGTACTTCCGGTTTTGGAAGTTGCCAGTGCCAGCACCTGACGGTATCTATATAACCCATTAGTAATGACTATGTCGCTCTGTGTCCCGTGATGTACTCCAAGAAAAGGATTTTACAGGTAAGCTGTTATAAAAATCCTATTATACCCAGCACTAATGTCAGCAAATGCATTATTAACCCCCATCACTGGTGTCAGCAAACACATTATTAACCCCCAGCACTGGTGTCAGCAAACACATTATTAACCCCCAGCACTGGTGTCAGCAAATTGATTATTAACCCCCAGCACTGGTGTCAGCAAACACATTATTAACCCCCAGCACTGGTGTCAGCAAACACATTATTAACCCCCAGCACTGGTGTCAGCAAACACATTATTAACCCCCAGCACTGGTGTCAGCAAATTGATTATTAACCCCCAGCACTGGTGTCAGCAAACACATTATTAACCCCCATCACTGGTGTCAGCAAACACATTATTAACCCCCATCACTGGTGTCAGCAAACACATTATTAACCCCCATCACTGGTGTCAGCAAATTGATTATTAACCCCCAGCACTGGTGTCAGCAAACACATTATTAACCCCCAGCACTGGTGTCAGCAAACACATTATTAACCCCCAGCATTACCCCCCCCCCCACACTGCACAAATACCCTCCACACTCCATAATTACCCCCAACATTGCACAAATCCCCCCACACTCCATAAAATACCCCCCACACTACACAATTACCCCCCACACTACACAAATACCCCCCCAAACTCGATAAAATACCCCCCACACTGCACAAATCCCCCCACACTCCATAAATACCCCCCACACTGCACAAATAGCCCCACACTGCACAAATAGCCCCACACTGCACAATTAACCCCCACACTGCACAAGTACCCCCACACTGCACAAATCCTCCCACACTCCATAAGATACCCCCCCACACTCCATAAGATAGCCCCCCACACTCCATAAGATAGCCCCCCACACTCCATAAGATAGCCCCCCACACTCCATAAGATAGCCCCCCACACTCCATAAGATAGCCCCCCACACTCCATAAGATAGCCCCCCACACTACACAATTAACCCCCACACTGCACAAATCCTCCCACACTCCATAAGATAGCCCCCCACACTCCATAAGATAGCCCCCCACACTCCATAAGATAGCCCCACACTGCACAAGTACCCCCACACTGCACAAATCCTCCCACACTCCATAAGATACCCCCCACACTCCATAAGATACCCCCACACACTCCATAAGATAGCCCCACACACTCCATAAGATAGCCCCACACACTCCATAAGATAGCCCCACACACTCCATAAGATAGCCCCACACACTCCATAAGATAGCCCCACACACTCCATAAGATAGCCCCACACACTCCATAAGATACCCCCCCACACTCCATAAGATACCCCCCCACACTCCATAAGATAGCCCCCCACACTCCATAAGATAGCCCCCCACACTCCATAAGATAGCCCCCCACACTCCATAAGATAGCCCCCCACACTCCATAAGATAGCCCCCCACACTCCATAAGATAGCCCCCCACACTCCATAAGATAGCCCCCACACTCCATAAGATACCCCCCACACTCCATAAGATAGCCCCCCACACTCCATAAGATAGCCCCCCACACTCCATAAGATAGCCCCCACACTCCATAAGATAGCCCCCACACTCCATAAGATACCTCCCACACTCCATAAGATACCTCCCACACTCCATAAGATAGCCCCCCACACTCCATAAGATACCTCCCACACTCCATAAGATACCTCCCACACTCCATGAGATAGCCCCCCACACTCCATAAGATAACCTCCCACACTCCATAAGATAGCCCCCCACACTCCATAAGATAGCCCCCCACACTCCATAAGATAGCCCCCACACTGCACAATTAACCCCCAGACTACACAATTAACCCCCACACTACACAAGTACCCTCACACTGCACAAATCCCCCCACACTCCATAAAATACCCCCCACACTACACAATTACACCCCCCCACACTCCATAAAATACTCCATTCACCCCACTAAGGACTTTGCCTTACTCACCTCTCCTGGCAGTCAGGATCGTCTGGCTCCCGAGTCCTCTCCTCCTGGCTTCCACAGAGGCCTAGTGACAGGGCACCCAGAGAACACAATCTCCCGCTCTGAGCAGCAGGACCCTGGATCAGGGCTCTGATCGTCAGTGCTTAGGTGGGCGGGGCGATGGGCGGATCCTTCCTCCGCTCTGTTCTCTCTCTGGGCTGCGGCAGTGTGCAGCGGAGAGGACAGAGCTGATGGAGAGGTAAAGCTCTTCGGCGCCTCCCCCTCTGCGGTGCCTGTGAATAAAGACGTCCTGGATCGGGCCTGCGGGCCATTTTTAACCAGTCCGCGGGCCGCAAATGGCCCGCGGGCCGGTACTTTGAGACCCCTGCTCTAGAGAGTAGCCGGATATGTCTGGATGTTGTCTAATAGCCGTAGCTAGGGGTTCCATGGCCAGGGCAAATAATAAGGGTGACAGGGGACAACCCTGACGGGTGCCCCTGCCCAGTGTGAAAAACCCAGAGTTGCATCCCGGGAGTCTAATGCGAGTGCAAGGGTTGTGGCATAACGCCTGTATACCTCTGAGAAATTCATTATTGAAGCCCATGCGCTGTAAAACCGTGAAAAGATAAGGCCAGAGAACGCTGTCAAAAGCTTTGTTGATATCAAGGCTCAGCAGGAGGGCTTGTTTGTGGTTGAGAGTAGCATCTTGGAGTATAATCATAGTGAGCCTGATGTTATCAGTGATAAGTCTGTTAGGGATGAAGCCGGATTGGTCTGAAGAGGTCAGAGATTCAATAATACTGGCCAGTCTGTCAGCCAGTATACGACTAAAGATTTTTAGGTCATTATTAATGACCGATATAGGTCTATAATTTTGTGGGAGTGTATGGTCCTTCAGTGGTTTGGGAAGCAGGAACATGTTTGCCAAAGTCATTTCATTCGGGAACTGTGCACCATTAAGGATCTTATTAAACATTGTAGTTAACCTTGGGACCAGAATAGAGGCATAATGTTTATAATAGCTAGACGTAAAGCCATCGGGACCTGGGGCTACCGAACGTTTCAGAGATTTAATCACACCTAACACTTCTTCCTCTGTGATAGGAGTATTAAGGGAGTCTAACTGTGAGGATGATAAAGAGGGTATGGGGAGAGTATCAAGCCAGTCATTTGTCTTGTCGGTAGGGAAAGGAGGTGGGTTTGAAAGAAGATTAGAATAAAATTGTTCAAATATATGTAGGACCTCTTTAGGGTGAGAAACCAGTCCGCCAGAGGACCTACGGAGTTTGTATAGATGAGGAGGCTGTAAGGTCAGGTTTAGTTTGCGGGCAAACATGGAGGAGGCTGTATTGCTGTGCAAGAGAAATTTGGCTTTGGACCAGCGAAGGGATTTTTCAGCCTTGGATGATAAGATGGTGTCTAATTCCAGTCTCGTTTGAGAGACCAGGAGTTCAATGGGCCTAGAGGGATTGCCAATAAGAACTTTGTGAAGTCTGTCCAGTTCGGTTGTCAGCTCATAAATCTTATGCCAGCGTTCCTTATTTTTACGAGAGGCTATACTGATGAGACGTCCTCTAAGGACCGCCTTATGGGCTACCCATAGAGTGTTTGGGGATACATCAGGAGTGGCATTTAAAGTGAAATATTCCTGAATAGCTGTAGCTATTTCCTGGCGGACAATAGGGTCTGTAAGTAAAGAGTCGTTCAAGCGCCAGGAGTAAGGGGTGTCGGATAAGCCTATGAAAGTCGTGGATAGGGAAACCATGTTATGGTCCGACCAAGGGCATAGATGTATAGATGAGTTGGTAGAGTTAGCTAGCACGATGGGAGTGCAAAAGATATAATCTAACCTGGCGAAGGAGTTGTGGGGGTGAGAATAGAAGGTGAAGTCTTTCGCCCCCGCGTTATGTGCCCGCCAGGCATCAGTGAGTTGGTAGGAGCGCAGGGATTTAGATAAAGTTTTGGGGAAAGCCAGATTGAGCCTAGATACAGGGTTCCTATCCATGTGGGGATGGGCTACAAGGTTAAAGTCTCCCCCTACATACATGTGAGTGGAGGAAAACCTGTCAAGAATCTTAAAGAAGGCAGAAAAAAAAGTAGCCTGAGCTACATTAGGGGCGTATACATTAGCAATTGTAAGGTCACGACCAGCAATAATACCTTTAATTATGATGAATCTACTCTCAGGATCCTTGTACACTCGTTTGACCTCTAAGGGAAATTAATTATGCAGTAGTATAGCTACACCTCTACATTTAGATTGGTATAGTGTATAAAAGGCTTGTTTATATGCCCTATGTAGAAAGGATGGGTGGTTGTCAGCGGCAAAATGGGTTTCCTGTAATAGGATAATTTGAGCCCCTAATTTTTTATAGCTAGTGAAGGCTTTCTTCCGTTTGTGTGGAGAGTTAAAGCCCTGCACATTATGTGTGATACACGTGATTGTCATTTATGTAATAATATCCAATTACGCTCACCTGATGGGTGTAGAGGCAAGGGCAGAGTCACTCTACACAACTCCGGCACAAAGGGAAGGTTGAGCCTGGGGCCACCTTGAAAACCGACTGCTTTAGAATCAATAGGATTTGTAGAGATAAAATAATGCTTAAAGAAACATAAAAACAAAAACAGAAAATCAACATTTACAATCTTAAACATCAAAAAGATAAATGTCAGCCAAATGATTGGTGGCTGGAACATCGTAGGGTCAGGTTGCAAAGCGCATAAACCTGAAACAGAGAAATCGGTCAAATGAGGGGCAAAAGTGCCCCTAACTCCAGGGGTCACGGTCGGACCTCTAAAAGAGGTGGGGACAGGAGTGGGGTGGCATAGCATCGACCTCCGCCGAACCAGCCCGTCTATTAACTTTATAGCATCAATAGTGCATGCAGAACCAAGGCAGAGGGGGAAGAGAAGAAAAGAAGCAACACAAAAAATAAGAATTCACTCTCCCCCTCCTCCTCCCCCCTCTACCCGCTCTCTTTCGCCGAATATAACAATAAAATAAAAAATAAATAAAAAACAAGTTAAGAGGACAAGATATCAATACCACAACCCCACAACCAAATAAGAAGGGAGAGGAAAAAAAAAAAAAGGGGGAGCACTTAAAAGTGAAATGTATTTAGAAGTAGCATGGTGAATCACCCTGCGGAGGGGTGTCCTGGGAGATCCATACTGGGGTGCATGTGACCAGTCCAGAGTAAGTTATGTCAGCATACCCAGGCACTCTATGGGATAGTCATGAGAGTGAGTAAACCACAGCCTATTCACCATAGATACTGCAGAGCGTTCAATGCCAAAAATGGCCACAAGATGGCTCTCCCACCTCAGAAACTTCAATAGAGTGATCCCTATGTCAAAAGGTGAACAAAAAATAAAGCAGCTTGGTAGTGAGAGCTATCGTATCACAGCAAAGATGGATGTCAGTGTAGTTGTGGGCCTATATCCAGTCTAACCCTTCTTCTATCCCGTCTTGGAGAGGGAGTACGCCAGATAGGTTGTGGACGGGGAGTGGAGGGTGGACGAGGTAGTGCCTCATATAGAAGAAGCTAGATGGAGGGACTTGGACTTTTTAGGCACCATACACAAATTATATAAAAAAATAAATTTATTGTATAATAAACTAACATATCAATATTTCTGTATAAAAATTGTTCACAAGTTCTAAAAGAGACGATACAACAATACCGATATAGTACAACACCATAGCTCTAATGCAGATCATATAGGGCCAGTATTCATCCATAGGCCAGTTAGATGCATTCCCAAAAGTTGAGGTATGGTTGAAACGGCATAAGTCGTAGAAAAAGATGTAATAATTTCACTCTCGCTCGACAAGTTCCGCGTCCAATGACGCTTCTTCAGGAGCGTGTCATGTGAACTAAACAGGAAATATATTTAAACATATAACATATATCATGAGTTTGTAATTTGTCATCATGCATTCAATAATGCTATAATACATTTAGAAACCCTTATAGAAAAAGGGAAGATATGTTTACACTTTTGTAAAGGAACTCGGAGAAGACCTAAATTATATATACTGACCTTGGAGACAGGGAAAAAGGTATAGAACGAACCCGACGGTCACTGTGGAGGCGTGCACCTATTATTCAATTGATAACATTGGATTAGTGAAAAATGCTTACTGTTAAGTACATCTGGTTACTAGAAACCAGGATGTCTAATGTTGTATAAATAATTTGGCTTCATATGAAAAAGACAATTAACAAATTCCTATCGAGCAGAAATAGAATCCCTTAGATATGGCAGGAGAGGAGGGGGAAAAAACAAAAAACGAAACGGAAGCCCCATAAAGTAATATGTTGGAAGTATGCTGGAAAATAGTTGTAGAAAAACTCTCCAACAGTCTGGGAATCAAACAAATGGATCCCAGAGTGTATATGCAGGTAGAGTGCATAGTGACCACAGCCATATTTATATAAAGGAGAAAGTAGAAACAGAGGTAAATAAGACAATAGTTCTAATTGATTGATGTCCATAACCTTAGCTTGTTGCTAAGGGGTATAGCTTACCCGCTAATGCAGTTTAAGATCTAGGGAATTAATCAGCTATATTATAGAGGATTCGCCAGGGGATCAAGTCGAAGTTGCCCATGTGTAGAAAGACAGTGAAGGCAAAAAGCGTCAAGTACATCCACTTGTTGCCATTAGCCTCACAATACGTTTTCAGTCAGGATACAATGTAACAGTTAATCTAGACAATGGGTCTAGAATGAAAGAAGAATCACAATTGGTAATTACTTCATATGATCCAATAGTTTGACTAATTGAGGATAACACTCACAAGAATAGTATTACCTGGCAATAGATTCCCATCTGGTAAATTTGTAGCCAGGACGCCGTCCTGGGCGTCCTTAACAAGAACAGCTGAATTAAATAATATAATAATTGCTATTAGGACATCTAATTAGTCAAAACAGGTAATGTCTATAATTATATTGGATGAACATGACTATAAAAAACATATATGCTCCAACTTACTTTAAAACATAGATAATTCCCTTAGAAACGACAGGAGGAAGGCCCCCAGGGGAGTATATAAATTGTATCACAGTAGAGAAGAGGGAAGGATCGAATCTCCAAGGCTCTATACAGAAATGGTGAACCCTAAGATATGTATATAGAAAATATATATATAAAAATATATATATATAATAGCCAAAACATTCATATAAGTCATAGTGTTTAAATAAGTAATACTGGTGCTAAAGTGCCTCAGTCATTTATCTTAATACAGAGGGGTAAAAAACTTACCCACTACTAAACTTTGAATGTAAATAGATGGTCAACTGAATCATGCAGGATTCACCAGACAGCAAAGCACGCTGTCTGTGTAGCAGAGTGGAAACAATAACCCACAGGTGCATCCACTTGTTCACATCAACCCTGGGGTGTTACGATATATTTCCAGTGAGCTGAGCCTGGATAATAGAAACCACAAATAGAATTTACTAAATGCGGTTCAAGAGGGTCAACTATAGGGATGGGCCCGGTGCTCGATTCGAACCCATGTTCGAATCGAGCACCGGGCGTTCGCTCGCTCGTCGAGCCCAGAACTATTTGGGCCGTTCGCATCACATCCGGCGCAGTGCATTGCTGGCTGATGATTGGCCAAGCATGCACTGTGACCCCGCATGCTTGGCCAATCACAGCGCCCGAAACTCGGAGAGCAATAATTGGCTACAGGCAGGACGCCTGTAGCCAATTACAGCTCAGGGGCTTTAGTACATGCCCCACCATTTAAAAGGCCGCCACGCCATCGGCCCCGGTCACATGAGTTCCGGCTTTAGGAGAGATCAGTCTGCTGATTCTGTCTTTGCTTGATACTGAAAGATTTGCTCTTCTTTGCTAAACCATTGGCTATTTCTTTGCTAAACCATTGCTACCTAAGTCATTGATCGTTCATTGCTGCTGATTGCACAGTTAGCGTGTTATTAGCTGCTGCTGGGGATTAGTCTGGTGCGTGCTTACTGTTAGTACAGTATTGCAGTAGTACCAACCGCAGTGCTGTTAGCACAGCATTGCACCCCAACAGCACCCATAGGACTTCTAGTGTGTTAGTGGCAGCAAACAGAGCTCCTATATTTTCTTCTCAGCAGCACCCATAGGACTTCTAGTGTGTTAGTGGCAGCAAACAGAGCTCCTATATTTTCTTCTCAGCAGCACCCATAGGACTTCTAGTGTGTTAGTGGCATCACACAGAGCTCCTATATTTTCTTCTCAGCAGCACCCATAGGACTTCTAGTGTGTTAGTGGCAGCAAGCAGAGCTCCTATATTTTCTTCTCAGCAGCACCCATAGGACTTCTAGTGTGTTAGTGGCATCACACAGAGCTCCTATATTTTCATCTCAGAAGCACCCATAGGACTTCTAGTGTGTTAGTGGCAGCAAACAGAGCTCCTATATTTTCTTCTCAGCAGCACCCATAGGACTTCTAGTGTGTTAGTGGCATCACACAGAGCTCCTATATTTTCTTCTCAGCAGCACCCATAGGACTTCTAGTGTGTTAGTGGCAGCAAACAGAGCTCCTATATTTTCTTCTCAGCAGCACCCATAGGACTTCTAATGTGTTAGTGGCATCACACAGAGTTCCTATATTTTCATCTCAGAAGCACCCATAGGACTTCTAGTGTGTTAGTGGCATCACACAGAGCTCCTATATTTTCTTCTCAGAAGCACCCATAGGACTTCTAGTGTGTTAGTGGCAGCAAACAGAGCTCCTATATTTTCTTCTTAGCAGCACCCATAGGACTTCTAATGTGTTAGTGGCATCACACAGAGTTCCTATATTTTCATCTCAGAAGCACCCATAGGACTTCTAGTGTGTTAGTGGCATCACACAGAGCTCCTATATTTTCTTCTCAGAAGCACCCATAGGACTTCTAGTGTGTTAGTGGCAGCAAACAGAGCTCCTATATTTTCTTCTCAGCAGCACCCATAGGACTTCTAGTGTGTTAGTGGCATCACACAGAGTTCCTATATTTTCATCTCAGAAGCACCCATAGGACTTCTAGTGTGTTAGTGGCAGCAAACAGAGCTCCTATATTTTCTTCTCAGCAGCACCCATAGGACTTCTAGTGTGTTAGTGGCATCACACAGAGCTCCTATATTTTCTTCTCAGCAGCACCCATAGGACTTCTAGTGTGTTAGTGGCAGCAAACAGAGCTCCTATATTTTCTTCTCAGCAGCACCCATAGGACTTCTAGTGTGTTAGTGGCATCACACAGAGTTCCTATATTTTCATCTCAGAAGCACCCATAGGACTTCTAGTGTGTTAGTGGCATCACACAGAGCTCCTATATTTTCTTCTCAGCAGCACCCATAGGACTTCTAGTGTGTTAGTGGCAGCAAGCAGAGCTCCTATATTTTCTTCTCAGCAGCACCCATAGGACTTCTAGTGTGTTAGTGGCATCACACAGAGCTCCTATATTTTCATCTCAGAAGCACCCATAGGACTTCTAGTGTGTTAGTGGCAGCAAACAGAGCTCCTATATTTTCTTCTCAGCAGCACCCATAGGACTTCTAGTGTGTTAGTGGCATCACACAGAGCTCCTATATTTTCTTCTCAGCAGCACCCATAGGACTTCTAGTGTGTTAGTGGCAGCAAACAGAGCTCCTATATTTTCTTCTCAGCAGCACCCATAGGACTTCTAATGTGTTAGTGGCATCACACAGAGTTCCTATATTTTCATCTCAGAAGCACCCATAGGACTTCTAGTGTGTTAGTGGCATCACACAGAGCTCCTATATTTTCTTCTCAGAAGCACCCATAGGACTTCTAGTGTGTTAGTGGCAGCAAACAGAGCTCCTATATTTTCTTCTTAGCAGCACCCATAGGACTTCTAATGTGTTAGTGGCATCACACAGAGTTCCTATATTTTCATCTCAGAAGCACCCATAGGACTTCTAGTGTGTTAGTGGCATCACACAGAGCTCCTATATTTTCTTCTCAGAAGCACCCATAGGACTTCTAGTGTGTTAGTGGCAGCAAACAGAGCTCCTATATTTTCTTCTCAGCAGCACCCATAGGACTTCTAGTGTGTTAGTGGCATCACACAGAGTTCCTATATTTTCATCTCAGAAGCACCCATAGGACTTCTAGTGTGTTAGTGGCATCACACAGAGCTCCTATATTTTCTTCTCAGCAGCACCCATAGGACTTCTAGTGTGTTAGTGGCATCACACAGAGCTCCTATATTTTCATCTCAGAAGCACCCATAGGACTTCTAGTGTGTTAGTGGCATCACACAGAGCTCCTATATTTTCTTCTCAGCAGCACCCATAGGACTTCTAGTGTGTTAGTGGCAGCAAACAGAGCTCCTATATTTTCTTCTCAGCAGCACCCATAGGACTTCTAGTGTGTTAGTGGCATCACACAGAGCTCCTATATTTTCTTCTCAGCAGCACCCATAGGACTTCTAGTGTGTTAGTGGCAGCAAACAGAGCTCCTATATTTTCTTCTCAGCAGCACCCATAGGACTTCTAGTGTGTTAGTGGCATCACACAGAGTTCCTATATTTTCATCTCAGAAGCACCCATAGGACTTCTAGTGTGTTAGTGGCATCACACAGAGCTCCTATATTTTCTTCTCAGCAGCACCCATAGGACTTCTAGTGTGTTAGTGGCATCACACAGAGCTCCTATATTTTCATCTCAGAAGCACCCATAGGACTTCTAGTGTGTTAGTGGCATCACACAGAGCTCCTATATTTTCTTCTCAGCAGCACCCATAGGACTTCTAGTGTGTTAGTGGCAGCAAACAGAGCTTCTATATTTTCTTCTCAGCAGCACCCATAGGACTTCTAGTGTGTTAGTGGCATCACACAGAGCTCCTATATTTTCTTCTCAGCAGCACCCATAGGACTTCTAGTGTGTTAGTGGCAGCAAACAGAGCTCCTATATTTTCTTCTCAGCAGCACCCATAGGACTTCTAGTGTGTTAGTGGCATCACACAGAGCTCCTATATTTTCATCTCAGAAGCACCCATAGGACTTCTAGTGTGTTAGTGGCATCACACAGAGCTCCTATATTTTCGTCTCAGCAGCACCCATAGGACTTCTAGTGTGTTAGTGGCAGCAAACAGAGCTCCTATATTTTCATCTCAGAAGCACCCATAGGACTTCTAGTGTGTTAGTGGCATCACACAGAGCTCCTATATTTTCATCTCAGAAGCACCCATAGGACTTCTAGTGTGTTAGTGGCATCACACATAGCTCCTATATTTTCTTCTCAGCAGCACCCATAGGACTTCTAGTGTGTTAGTGGCATCACACAGAGCTCCTATATTTTCTTCTCAGCAGCACCCATAGGACTTCTAGTGTGTTAGTGGCATCACACAGAGCTCCTATATTTTCATCTCAGAAGCACCCATAGGACTTCTAGTGTGTTAGTGGCATCACACAGAGCTCCTATATTTTCTTCTCAGCAGCACCCATAGGACTTCTAGTGTGTTAGTGGCAGCAAACAGAGCTCCTATATTTTCTTCTCAGCAGCACCCATAGGACTTCTAGTGTGTTAGTGGCATCACACAGAGCTCCTATATTTTCTTCTCAGCAGCACCCATAGGACTTCTAGTGTGTTAGTGGCAGCAAACAGAGCTCCTATATTTTCTTCTCAGCAGCACCCATAGGACTTCTAGTGTGTTAGTGGCATCACACAGAGCTCCTATATTTTCTTCTCAGCAGCACCCATAGGACTTCTAGTGTGTTAGTGGCAGCAAACAGAGCTCCTATATTTTCTTCTCAGCAGCACCCATAGGACTTCTAGTGTGTTAGTGGCATCACACAGAGCTCCTATATTTTCATCTCAGAAGCACCCATAGGACTTCTAGTGTGTTAGTGGCATCACACAGAGCTCCTATATTTTCTTCTCAGCAGCACCCATAGGACTTCTAGTGTGTTAGTGGCAGCAAACAGAGCTCCTATATTTTCTTCTCAGCAGCACCCATAGGACTTCTAGTGTGTTAGTGGCATCACACAGAGCTCCTATATTTTCTTCTCAGCAGCACCCATAGGACTTCTAGTGTGTTAGTGGCAGCAAACAGAGCTCCTATATTTTCTTCTCAGCAGCACCCATAGGACTTCTAGTGTGTTAGTGGCATCACACAGAGCTCCTATATTTTCATCTCAGAAGCACCCATAGGACTTCTAGTGTGTTAGTGGCATTACACAGAGCTCCTATATTTTCTTCTCAGCAGCACCCATAGGACTTCTAGTGTGTTAGTGGCAGCAAACAGAGCTCCTATATTTTCATCTCAGAAGCACCCATAGGACTTCTAGTGTGTTAGTGGCATCACACAGAGCTCCTATATTTTCATCTCAGAAGCACCCATAGGACTTCTAGTGTGTTAGTGGCATCACACATAGCTCCTATATTTTCTTCTCAGCAGCACCCATAGGACTTCTAGTGTGTTAGTGGCATCACACAGAGCTCCTATATTTTCTTCTCAGCAGCACCCATAGGACTTCTAGTGTGTTAGTGGCATCACACAGAGCTCCTATATTTTCATCTCAGAAGCACCCATAGGACTTCTAGTGTGTTAGTGGCATCACACAGAGCTCCTATATTTTCTTCTCAGCAGCACCCATAGGACTTCTAGTGTGTTAGTGGCAGCAAACAGAGCTCCTATATTTTCTTCTCAGCAGCACCCATAGGACTTCTAGTGTGTTAGTGGCATCACACAGAGCTCCTATATTTTCTTCTCAGCAGCACCCATAGGACTTCTAGTGTGTTAGTGGCAGCAAACAGAGCTCCTATATTTTCTTCTCAGCAGCACCCATAGGACTTCTAGTGTGTTAGTGGCATCACACAGAGCTCCTATATTTTCTTCTCAGCAGCACCCATAGGACTTCTAGTGTGTTAGTGGCAGCAAACAGAGCTCCTATATTTTCTTCTCAGCAGCACCCATAGGACTTCTAGTGTGTTAGTGGCATCACACAGAGCTCCTATATTTTCTTCTCAGCAGCACCCATAGGACTTCTAGTGTGTTAGTGGCAGCAAACAGAGCTCCTATATTTTCTTCTCAGCAGCACCCATAGGACTTCTAGTGTGTTAGTGGCATCACACAGAGTTCCTATATTTTCATCTCAGAAGCACCCATAGGACTTCTAGTGTGTTAGTGGCATCACACAGAGCTCCTATATTTTCTTCTCAGCAGCACCCATAGGACTTCTAGTGTGTTAGTGGCAGCAAACAGAGCTCCTATATTTTCTTCTCAGCAGCACCCATAGGACTTCTAGTGTGTTAGTGGCATCACACAGAGCTCCTATATTTTCTTCTCAGCAGCACACATAGGACTTCTAGTGTGTTAGTGGCAGCAAACAGAGCTCCTATATTTTCTTCTCAGCAGCACCCATAGGACTTCTAGTGTGTTAGTGGCATCACACAGAGCTCCTATATTTTCATCTCAGAAGCACCCATAGGACTTCTAGTGTGTTAGTGGCATCACACAGAGCTCCTATATTTTCTTCTCAGCAGCACCCATAGGACTTCTAGTGTGTTAGTGGCAGCAAACAGAGCTCCTATATTTTCATCTCAGAAGCACCCATAGGACTTCTAGTGTGTTAGTGGCATCACACAGAGCTCCTATATTTTCATCTCAGAAGCACCCATAGGACTTCTAGTGTGTTAGTGGCATCACACATAGCTCCTATATTTTCTTCTCAGCAGCACCCATAGGACTTCTAGTGTGTTAGTGGCATCACACAGAGCTCCTTTATTTTCTTCTCAGCAGCACCCATAGGACTTCTAGTGTGTTAGTGGCATCACACAGAGCTCCTATATTTTCATCTCAGAAGCACCCATAGGACTTCTAGTGTGTTAGTGGCATCACACAGAGCTCCTATATTTTCTTCTCAGCAGCACCCATAGGACTTCTAGTGTGTTAGTGGCAGCAAACAGAGCTCCTATATTTTCTTCTCAGCAGCACCCATAGGACTTCTAGTGTGTTAGTGGCATCACACAGAGCTCCTATATTTTCTTCTCAGCAGCACCCATAGGACTTCTAGTGTGTTAGTGGCAGCAAACAGAGCTCCTATATTTTCTTCTCAGCAGCACCCATAGGACTTCTAGTGTGTTAGTGGCATCACACAGAGCTCCTATATTTTCATCTCAGAAGCACCCATAGGACTTCTAGTGTGTTAGTGGCATCACACAGAGCTCCTATATTTTCTTCTCAGCAGCACCCATAGGACTTCTAGTGTGTTAGTGGCAGCAAACAGAGCTCCTATATTTTCATCTCAGAAGCACCCATAGGACTTCTAGTGTGTTAGTGGCATCACACAGAGCTCCTATATTTTCATCTCAGAAGCACCCATAGGACTTCTAGTGTGTTAGTGGCATCACACATAGCTCCTATATTTTCTTCTCAGCAGCACCCATAGGACTTCTAGTGTGTTAGTGGCATCACACAGAGCTCCTATATTTTCATCTCAGAAGCACCAATAGGACTTCTAGTGTGTTAGTGGCAGCAAACAGAGCTCCTATATTTTCTTGTCAGCAGCACACATAGTACCTATAGTGTGTTAGTGTCAGCACCCATAGGACCTACAGTGTGTTGTGAGCACACATAGGAGTTCTATTTTTTATACTATATACACTACCGACTACAATGGCTGGAAGACCGCCAAGGAGAGGCAGAGCGTGCCGAGGCAAGAACACAGGGCAGGCAGGCTCTGTTTCTAGAGACAACAGTGCTGGTCGTGGACGTGGTCGTGCATCGTCATCAGCACGTGGCCATGGGACACGCTTGTCTTTGTTTTCGGCAGCTGGACATGTGGAGCCGCATCATGCCGAAGGCTTGGTAGAATGGATGACCAAGCCCTCCTCATCCTCCTCATCCTCTCTCACCCAGGCTCAGGGTACTGGCAGAGCAGCTGCCAACGCGTACTCAATGGCATCATCAGCCACCCCTTCCCTAGACCCACCATGTCCTCCTGAGGAGTCCCCCGAACTGTTTGAGCACAGTGTTGGGTACATGCTCCAGGAGGATGCCCAACGATTCGAAGGCTCGGATGATGATACCCAGCTTGAGGAAGTCAGTAGTGTGCGCGCAGAGAGAGGGGATGCTGAAGGACAGCAATCTGGCAGTAGTGTTCCACCAGCTGCAGCTTACTGCCAGGTTTGCTCTAGTGGTGAAGAGGGAGGGGATGATGAGGTCACTGACTCCACGTGGGTGCCTGAAGGGAGAGAGGAGGAGGAGGAGGAGGATGCAGCGTCACATGTCCAACGAGGCAGGATGCCCCCTGGAGGCCAGCTAGAGGCCAGCACAGCAATTGTACCACACCGCAGAGCTCCGCCTGTGCAGGGCGCTGCCTCTGCACGTTATCACAAAAGTTCTTTGGTGTGGGCCTTTTTTGAGACGAGTGCATCAGATCGCACCTCTGCTATTTGCAATATTTGTCTCAAGCGTATCTCGCGTGGCCAAAACATCAGCCGCTTGGGCACCACAAGCATGAGCAGACATATGTCGACCTGCCATGCAGCTCGTTGGCAAGCACACATAAAAGACCCACACCAAAGAACAAAGCGGACCTCTCCTTGCTCCTCATCAGCTGGGATCTCCATCCCCACTATATCTTCAGTCCTCTCTGAAAGCTGCTCTGAGAGGACTGAAGGTGTAGAATTAGGTGTGTCACAACCAAGTACTTGCAGTACACCGACGTCCGATTGTAGCAGGCAAATTTCCCTGCCCCAGCTGCTGGACCGTCGAAAGAAGTATACTCCCAGCCATCCACATGCCCAGCGGTTGAATGCTAGCTTGGCTAAATTGCTAGCACTTCAACTGCTGCCTTTTCAGTTGATAGACTCGGCCCCCTTCCGTGAGTTTGTTCAATGTGCGGTTCCTCAGTGGCAGGTTCCCAAACGCCACTTTTTCTCACGGAAGGCGATTCCGTCTCTCTACTGGCATGTGGAAGGCAATGTCCATGCCTCGCTGGACAGGGCGGTCAGCGGTAAGGTGCATATTACCGCTGACTCATGGTCCAGCAGGCATGGACAGGGACGTTATCTTTCTTTCACGGCCCATTGGGTCACTCTATTGGCAGCTGGGAGGGATGCAGGACAAGGTGCAGTAGTGTTGGAGGTTGTTCCGCCACCACGCCTCCAAAATGCTACTACTGGTTGTGACACACCTCTCTCCTCCACCCCCTCCTCTTCTTCTTCCTCCATGTCCTCTTCGAGTGCTCTGTCCTCGGAACCAGCGGTGCTCCGTAGGCGTACAAGGGGCTACGCGAGTACGCAGGCAAAAAGATGCCATGCCGTGCTTGCGCTGGTGTGTTTGGGGGACAGGAGCCACACTGGGCCAGAGGTTCTGGCAGCTCTGCAGGGGCAGGCCGAGAGGTGGTTGACGCCACGCCAGCTTAAGCCAGGAATGGTCGTTTCTGATAATGGCACCAACCTCCTCTCCGCCCTGCGACAGGGGCAGCTCACCCATGTGCCCTGTATGGCTCACGTCCTCAACCTGGTGGTGCAGCGGTTCTTGGGCAGGTTCCCAGGCTTACAGGATGTCCTGAGGCAGGCCAGGAAAGTCTGTGTGCATTTCCGCCGATCTTATAATGCCAGTGCTCGGCTGACTGAGCTGCAAAAGGAGCTGAACCTGCCCAAGAACCGCCTAATATGTGACATGCCCACCAGGTGGAACTCAACGTTGGCCATGCTGCAGCGACTGCACACGCAGCAGAGGGCCATCAATGAGTACCTTTGCGACTACGGCACCAGGACAGGGTCAGGGGAGCTTGGCTTTTTTTCCCCACGCCAGTGGAGCATGATCAGGGATGCATGCACTGTCCTCTCACCATTTGAGGAGGCCACGAGGATGGTGAGCAGTGACAGTGCATGCATCAGTGACACTGTACCTCTTGTCCACCTGTTGGAGCATACGCTGCGTGGGATAATGGACAGGGCACTTGAGGCAGAACAGAGGCAGGAAGAGGAGGACTTCCTTGTCTCTCAAGGCCCCCTTTATCCAGACAATGTTCCTTCTGTCCCACCCATCACACAGGAAGAGGAGGAGGAGGAGGAGGAGGATTGTGTGAGCATGGAGGTGGAGCCTAGCACTCAGCATCAGCAGCAGCAGTCTTTTAGGGATGATGTACAGTCCCAACAAACCAGTGGACTTGTACGTGGCTGGGAGGAGGTGGCTGGCGATCATGTCATCCTCAGTGACCCAGAAGACTCCGGACCGAATGCCTCAGCTAACCTACGCTGCATGGCCTCCCTGATCCTGCAAAGCCTGCGGAAGGATCCTCGTGTTCTTCGGATCAAGGAGAGTGACCATTACTGGCTGGCCACTCTCCTTGATCCACGGTACAAGGGTAAGGTTGCGGACCTTATCTTGCCGTCGCAGAGGGAGCAGAGGATGAGACATCTCAGGGAGGCCTTGCAGAAAGGTCTGTGCAACGCGTTCCCAGAAACTGGGAGGTTACAAACTCCTGGTCCTGGACGACGAGTTGCTGAGGCTTCGGTCAGTAGCAGAAGGAGCGGTGGGGAAGGTGGACGTCTGACCGATGCGTTCAGACAATTTTTTAGTCCACAGCCCCAAGGTATGATCGGTTCCAGCAACCATCGCCAGCGTCTGATATACATGGTGCAGGAATACCTAGGGGCAAGGTCAGACTTATAGACAAGTGGTGGCGCACAATATCCACAGAAACATGTATTACCCAAAGTAATCAATATGAAGCAAGAAAAAATAAAAAATAATGAATGAATAAATAATTAAATAAAAAATAAAAAATAAATAAATAAATAAAAAATAAAATAAAAAAATATATAAAATATAAAGATAAGATGAAAAAATACCATACAACATATGTATATATATAGACAGTCTTAAAGGAAGTCCTTAGGAGTCTGTTTACACACTGCGGTGTATATGGGTGGAGCAGGGATAAATGGGATCCACTGTGCACAGGGCGGCCATCATAGATGAACAGAAACCATGTTCAGGGGTAACTGGAAGACAAGGAGAGAGGCGCCTCTAAGTGCAATAGTGTAACAAGTTTTTAATAGTAGATACAAATACACTCACATTTAGGTGAATTAACATAGGCGTTTAAAATGTCAGGATGACGATCATCAGCAGCAGGTCACAGGGGGTTCTCAGCTCTGCGTAGAATGACAGGAGTGTCTCTGAAGATGGAGCGGCCGGCTTCCGGGGACAACGATCCTGTAGTGTGTTAAGAGCGAGGCTAGGAGCGCACATGTGGTTAAGCTGCAGAGGGTGACGTCATCAAAAATGGACGCGTTTCGTGAGCGTGCGGACTTGCGGTGTCCTGGCAAGTCGCGCTCCTTTATCAACATGACATAAGGGCAGAAGTGGATAGACGCCTTATATAGGGACAAGGATGAGGAAGTGAGCTGGATGGGGTGGGGCTGGGAGAAGGTGGTGTCCAATGACAGGAGGAATGGAGAGGTCATGTGATCGGGATGGCCTGGATCACATGACCTGATCACATGACCGAAAAAAAAAAAAAAAAAAAAACACCTGACCTGATCACATGATCACATGACCGAAAAAAAAAAAAAAAAAAAAAAAAAAAACACCTGACCTGATCACATGATCACATGACCGAAAAAAAAAAAAAAAAAAACAACACAATTAGCAAATGGGGATAGATCAAGGATAATGGATGGACCGGAAAATAGATATAAATAATAAATGGCATTAATAGTGACGGTGTTGGATGGGTATAAGTATGAATGGGCCCGATCGCGAAAAATATATATATATATATAATAATAGATGTGAATGTTAAGGGTCACGAAAAAAACATATACATATATATACATATACACACATATACATATATATACATACATACATATATATATACACATACTAATAATAAAATAGCATTAATATAGGCAGTGCTGCGGGAATAAACGGGGTATAAAGAAGAATAACGGGTCATAAAATATAATAAATATGAATAGAAAGGGTCACGGAAAATATATATTAATGATAAGTGCCATTAATGCAGGCAATGCTGCAGGAATAGGCGGGTAGACAAATGGCAAAGTATGTCTCCTTATAAATAATATGATATATGGAACATGTTACATGTATATAGAAAATTTCCGAAAGGTGATGATGATGGCAACTGTATATATCCAATTGATAATATTAGTATGATAGTTTGATAAGTAATATGAGATTAATACAAAAAAGGGAAAAAAAGGGGAAGGGGAGGGCATAATGTTATTATGGGGGGGGGGGAAGATAAGGGGCAAATGAAAGAAAGGAAGAGGGAAGGGGAAACAGGAATGGGGAGGGGAGGGATTAGGGAAGAGAAAAAAAAAAAAAAAAAAAGGTGGGGGGAGGGGGGAAAAAGAAATAATAAAAGGAAGGGGAAAAAAGTTGACTATGTAACATGCTATTTTATTATTAGTATGTGTATATATATATGTATGTATGTATATATATGTATATGTGTGTATATGTATATATATGTATATGTTTTTTTCGTGACCCTTAACATTCACATCTATTATTATATATATATATATATTTTTCGCGATCGGGCCCATTCATACTTATACCCATCCAACACCGTCACTATTAATGCCATTTATTATTTATATCTATTTTCCGGTCCATCCATTATCCTTGATCTATCCCCATTTGCTAATTGTGTTGTTTTTTTTTTTTTTTTTTTTTTTTTTTCGGTCATGTGATCATGTGATCAGGTCAGGTGTTTTTTTTTTTTTTTTTTCGGTCATGTGATCATGTGATCAGGTCAGGTGTTTTTTTTTTTTTTTTTTTTTTTTTTTTTTTTTCGGTCATGTGATCAGGTCATGTGATCCAGGCCATCCCGATCACATGACCTCTCCATTCCTCCTGTCATTGGACACCACCTTCTCCCAGCCCCACCCCATCCAGCTCACTTCCTCATCCTTGTCCCTATATAAGGCGTCTATCCACTTCTGCCCTTATGTCATGTTGATAAAGGAGCGCGACTTGCCAGGACACCGCAAGTCCGCACGCTCACGAAACGCGTCCATTTTTGATGACGTCACCCTCTGCAGCTTAACCACATGTGCGCTCCTAGCCTCGCTCTTAACACACTACAGGATCGTTGTCCCCGGAAGCCGGCCGCTCCATCTTCAGAGACACTCCTGTCATTCTACGCAGAGCTGAGAACCCCCTGTGACCTGCTGCTGATGATCGTCATCCTGACATTTTAAACGCCTATGTTAATTCACCTAAATGTGAGTGTATTTGTATCTACTATTAAAAACTTGTTACACTATTGCACTTAGAGGCGCCTCTCTCCTTGTCTTGCAAGGTCAGACTTGGACACCTTTCCCACCGAAAATCCTCTGGCTTACTGGGTCCTGAGGATGGATCACTGGCCAGAGCTTGCACAGTATGCAATTGAGCTACTGGCCTGTCCTGCATCCAGCGTTCTTTCCGAACGCACATTCAGTGCTGCTGGAGGATTTGTCACCGATCATAGGGTGCGCCTGTCCACCGACTCGGTTGATCGACTGACCTTCATAAAAATGAATCAGTCTTGGATCACCACCAGCTACCAGACACCTGAAGCGGATATAACGGAATAATTTATAATGTCACATCCCTTCAAGACTGCCTATGCTGATGCTGAGTGACTGTCCTGTTATGTTCACTTACTATCCTCTTCCTCCTCCTCAATGATCCATGCCACCACACCAGTGCCTAAGGCACAATTTTTCAGCCCCTGTATAACAGGGGCGTGTAATTACAATTTTTTAAAAAGATGCTTCGCAACAGGTGTGACTGCTGTGCTCAGAGTACAGTATCTGTGAGGGGTTGCAGTGTTGTGGCACCAGCACCAGTGCCTAAGGCACAATTTTTCAGCCCCTGTTGGGGCGTGTAATTACAATTTTTAGGCAATGCTTTGCAACAGGTCTCATTGCTGTGCTCAGAGTACAGTATCTGTGAGGGGTTGCAGTGTTGTGGCACCAGCACCAGTGCCTAAGGCACAATTTTTCAGCCCCTGTATAACAGGGGCGTGTAATTACAATTTTTTAAAAAGATGCTTCGCAACAGGTGTGACTGCTGTGCTCCAAGTACAGTATCTGTGAGGGGTTGCAGTGTTGTGGCACCAGCACCAATGCCTAAGGCACAATTTTTCAGCCCCTGTTTAACAGGGGCGTGTAATTACAAATCTTGATCTAATAGTTCACAGCAGGGCCCATTCCTGCGCCCACCAAGAGTAACTATGAGGGCCTACAGTCTTGTGGCAACACCGTCCACCACCACCACCAAAGGCCCAATTTTTCTGCCCTGTTCAACAGGTGCATGCAATTACAAATCTTGATCTAATAACTCACAGCAGGGCCCATTCCTGCACCCACCAAGAGTAACTGTGAGGGCTTACAGTCTTGTGGCAACACCGTCCACCACCACCACCAAAGGCCCAATTTTTCTGCCCGGTTCAACAGGTGCATGCAAGTACAAATCTTGATCTATTAACTCACAGCAGGGCCCATTCCTGTGCCCACCAGTCTTGTGGCTACACCAACATCTAATAGGGCAAATTTCTGCAGAGTATATACGGCAGGCCCCTACTTTCAAACATCCAACTTACAAACGACTCCTACTTGCAAACGGCAAGAGAAAACAGGAAGTGAGAGGAAATCTACCCCTAGGAAGGAAAATTCTATCCTGTTAGATTTAATTTGGGAAAAAGGTATCTCCTCTCTACTGATGCTTTATCACCAATCCTTGTTTCAATTAAAACCCCACTTTTCCAAAAACATTTGTCATTGGGACGGAAAGTGAGGTGACATGTTCTGAACAGATGTGCAAAGACAGCAAATGTTACAGGGGTGATAACCCCTCCCTATGTTCTCCAAAAAGCTTAAAAATTGATTTTTTTGGGATGTAGCTACACTTCATCATGTACCTGTTCAGATTCTACTTAAGAACAAACCTACAGTCCATGTCTTGTTTGCACCACCTATATACTGCTGTTCAGAGTATATAGGGTTGTAGGTATAGGGTTTTATTTTGGGTGCGGGGTCCCCCTTAGTATCCATACAAGACCCAAAGGGGCTGGGGTGGGGGGGGGGGGTGATGGGGTAGCCATGCCATTTTTCTCAAGGATTTTCAGCCATATGGCGGCCAGGACAAGACATGACATTAAAGCCGCAAGTGGTTTTAAATGGCTTCTTTTTTTCCTTTACAAATGTCATTTTGTGCAAGGACAGTTCTAAACACGGGAAACACATGCCACTTCACAGGCATACTTTAGACACCCCCCAGGTACCATATTTAAAGGAAAATTTCACTTTTTTTTTTTTCACTTTATGCATCATTAAAATGACTGCTCCCGAAAAAACTTTAGTTTTTAAAATTTCTTTTTGCATTGATATATGTCCCCTGGGGCAGGACCCGGGTCCCCAAACCTGTTTTATGACATTAACATGCATATTGGCCGTTGTAATTAGCAATTTTGATTTCGAACGTTCGCGTCCATTATAACGAATAGGGCGTCGAAAATTCGCGCGAACTTTCGGTCCGTTCGAAGGTTCTGGTGCGAACCGAACCCGGGGGTGTTCGGCTCATCCCTAGTCAACTAATTAAATTGGACTCAGAGGATATGTGTCCATACCTGGCATACTGTTCCCATTTGATCGCCTCCCAGCAGCAGCGCCGTATCAGAGATGTCAGCTCGATATAAAACACGCTATAATAGCGTGATTTTAAAGGTGCGCGCCTCTTCCGTAGTCTCCGCCTGAGCCAATGAGGAGGCTCGGCGTGACGTCATTCGGAACGGCCAGAGGATCAGCGTAGCCGCGTGTAACACTAAGGCACGCCCACGTATCGGAAAGAATTTCCGAACGTGATGCGTGATTGGTTGCAGCGGCGTGAAGCTGAGCCAAGCCATCTCAAAGGGAGACAGGAATTTCGTCACCCGGAGACGGCTAATGCGCTGCCTGGCGATTGCCTGACAGCGCTCGGGTGGCCACACAGTGGCCATACATGGTCCTGTCCATTAACCCAAACCCTGCCAGATGTGAGGCCGGCATAAAAAGGTCCTGGATTCTCCGAATTGCAAAACAAAAGTAGAAAACCATAAAAGTATACATTGAGTTTGTATGTCAAAAAACAATAATAGAAGAACAAGTTATTAGTATTCAATTTTACAATGTAAAACCAAAAGTAATTCCCATTTGATCTAATATAGGGATATAAATCACTTTCAATTTTAGCTCAAAGTGTATTTTTAAAAATATATAAGACATGAATAAATGGTTCTATGAGTAGCCTATGTTTACATAGCTCTTGATTCATTAACTGGGAAGGGGGAAAATAAAGATGAAGGGAGCCCCCCTATGGACATTTTATTCAGTTAATTAGTACAGTATTCTATTGTTATTTATGCTTAATAAGCACTAAGTTTCTACACAACGATTTACCCTACGAATTGTTTTGTCTAAAGAAATGCTTTATAGGAGTGAGCTTCATTGATGCCAGGTGCAAGGGTGGCATCAAGACGCTCAATCCAGTAGGTTTCTTGACGAAGTATTTGCTTGTCCCAGTCGCCGCCTCGTGGGTCTCGTGGTACCACAGCGAGGGCTATAAATGTTACCAGCGAGGTGTTAAATTTATGATATAGATCCAAGTGTCTACTTACTGCAGTAATCATTTTTCCACTTCCTGAGTAGTATACATGGTCTTTAATGCGGGATCGGAAATGTCTTATAGTTTTTCCCACGTAAAACGCGCCGCATTGACAGGTCATTAAGTAGATTACTCCCTGTGTGTTACAGTCAGCATGGAAATTCAAGTTGTAAATGGTGCCATTGGAAAGTGTGCATCTGGTGCCTATGGAGATCCACGGGCAAAAAGCACATTTACCACATTGTGTCATCCCATTAGAGGTAGATCTGGCCGGTATATCATCGTGGAAATGACTAGACGTGAGTTGGTCGCGTAATGATTTTGATCTTCTAAAGGTTATGTCTGGTTTGGATTTAATGTATTTGTTGAGTATGGGGTCATCATATAGGAGGGACCAATGATTGGAAAGTATGTTCCTAAGTTCCACATGATGAGTCGAGTATCTTGTAATAAATCTCACAGGCTGCTCCTGTTTAGCTGTCTTTGTTTTATATAGTAGTGAGTTCCTGGATTGTCGCAGCGCTTTATTAAATGCGCTGCGCAACAAGGATTTAGTATACCCCCTGGCTCTAAGTCTATCGCGAAGTAGATTCGCCTGTATTTTGAAGTCAGCAGTAGATGTGCAGTTATGGCGAAGTCTGAGGTATTGTGCATAGGGTATGCTACGTATTAGGGTGTTTGGATGGGCACTATCTGCATGTAATAAAGTGTTGCCCGCTGTCTCTTTACGAAAGAGGGTTGAGGCCAGTTGTCCATCAGGGTCCTTGGTTATGGTTAAGTCCAGGAACGTAACTTTGTCCTTACTGTTCGACATGGTAAATTTCAAGTTGAAAGTGTTCTCATTTAACATGGCAGTAAATTGCTCCAGTGAGTTGAGGGTCCCGGTCCATATGATGAATATATCATCAATATAGCGTAGCCAACAGGCTACATGATTGACACATTCAGCCAGGGAATCATCAGAGAACACATATCGTTCCCACCCCCCCAGGTACAGGTTGGCGTAGGCCGGGGCACAGCAAGTGCCCATGGCCACCCCCTGCACCTGGAGGGAGTGGGACTCTTGAAAAGTGAAGACATTGTGGGTCAGCACAAACCGGAGCAGCCTGAGGATGAACTCGCAATATTCCCATCGGTGATGGTCCTGCTCTCTGAGGAATGTCCGTACTGTCCCGATGCCCTGCTCGTGAGGTATGCTGGAGTAGAGAGCCTCCACATCCAGCGTCACGAGCAGGGCATCGGGAGGCACGGACACTCCTTCAATGTGTTTCAATAAATCCAGAGTATCTTTAGTATATGATGGCAATGCCATGACATGTGGCATTAAAATCGAATCAATCAGCCGACTAGCATTCTCAGTGAGAGAACCAATGCCAGACACTATGGGTCTACCAGGTGGTGATATCGGGTTTTTGTGTATCTTAGGCAGTGCGTAAAATGTGGCAAGTCTGGGGTAGCGGACATTTAAGTAGTTGTATAGGTCTTGATCTATTAGGCCTTTTTGATGGGCGGAACCAATAATTATCAGGTAGTCATCTTTAAATTTCTGAATATTGGTAACATTGATAACTGTATACCAATCTTTATTGGATAAAATGTCCTTGACCATTTTAATGTAGACCTCTTTTGTCATTAAGACAATATTACCCCCTTTATCCGCAGATTTTATTTCCAAATCAGGGTGGTTCTGTAGTCGTATAATCGCTTGTTTTTCTGCAGGAGAGAGGTTACTTGGTTTGTTGGTCAAGGGCATTTTCTTGATATCACTGACCGCTCCAGTCAAGAAGGCCCAAACATTGGGGTTTGTCATCAAGTCGGGAAATCGCTGCGATTTGGGTTTAAAATTTTTTGGGGGAATTTTCTGGGAAGGGCAGGTGTATTGAGATTGTGTGGATTGGTAGTGCCTCAGCCTCCAGCAGGCCCAGTTTGACCAAGATTTCTAGTCCCTCTTGGAGTGTAGTAGCTGAGTAGATCGTTCCATTATGTGGGACCGTCAACTTAAAGGGGAAGCCCCATCTGTATCGAATCTGGGCGGCAGCTAGAGCAGAAGTCACCTCTTTCATCCCTCGGTGTCTGTCCAGGGTTGCGGGTGAAATATCCGGATAAATTTGAATCGGGGTGCCCTCCAAAGCAATGTTTTGGGTATTGCGGGCAGCGCGGAGGATTTCCTCCTTAATAAGGAAGTCTTTTAGGCAGAGAACAATGTCTCTAGGAGGCTTGTCAGGCGGGGGTCTGGGGCGAAGTGCTCTGTGTATGCGGTCGCATGTGAAAGCCTCTGTCGCACGCTCCGGCAGCAGGGAGTGGAAAAGTTTGTGGATAGCTGGGATAAGCTCAGTGGTTGTTTCGGGGACACCCCTCACCCTGAGGTTGTTCCTGCGATTTCTATTATCGAGGTCCTCGATTTGGGCTTGTAGGTGGGCCACAGTCGCAGAGAGGGAGTCATGTTCTCTAGAGAGATCATTATGAGCAATGCTGAGCTCATCGTGCTTGGTTTCTAAGCGGTCAGTGCGGGAACCCAGTGCAGCTATCTCCTGTGTGAGGGTGCTAGTGCTTTTGTGAAGTTCCGATTAGAATTTAGAGGCAATTTTACTGTAAATTGCCTCTAGGCTTTTGTCCAGATCCTCTTTTGTAAGGGGGGGGGGTGTACTAACAGTCCTGTGAAGGAGACGTGTTGTCCTGTGAGAGCAGCGTGGCTGGGCTGCCGGCGCCATCTTGAGCCATGCTGTATCGCTCCTTAGATTGCAGCAGAAAGTTTGTCAGTGTCTTCTGTGAGGGCGCCTGTCCCTTCCTCTTCTTCGGCGGCATGCACAGCTTGATCCCGGGGGTGTTGGGAGTAAATTAGAGGAAAATCCAGCAAATATGGCCCCGGAAAGCAGGCTATTCAGCTCTTGTGTTGCGGAGCTAACGCGACATGCAGCCGATCCCACGGAAGTCGCGCATGCGCCCCCTGGAAGGTAAGGATTTCAAACAGTCATCTACATAAAAGTCTTTCTCTACGAATTGTTTTGTATCTGAGCCATACTCCAGTTCACCTTCTTGGACAGAATGTCTGAGTCCGTAGATAGCGACTGCAGGTGAAGGGCTATTGCCAAAGATGTGTACCCTCATTTGATACCCTGAGATGTCTTTGGAAGGGTCATTGTCTCTGAACCAAAGGAACCTTAGGAAGTTTCTATCTTTCTCTCTGACCAGGTAGCAATGGAACATCAGTTGGATGTCAGATATGAAGGCAATAGAATCCTTGCGGAAGCATAAGAGCACTCCCAGGAGTTTGTTGTTAAGGTCTGGGCCTGTCAAGAGGACATCGTTCAAGGAGACACCCTTGAATTTGGCACTAGAGTCAAATGTCGCGTACACAAGGTCGTAAATTCCGGCAAGAAAAGTCCGATGTGAGGTATTGGTATGAAATGCCGACCGTGTGTATGCTCCCTCTGACTTTTGCTGTCGGAATTTCCGCCAACAAAAGATTGAGAGCTGGTTCTCAAATTTTCCGGCGGAAAAAATTCCAATCGGAAATTCCAATCGTGTCAGATTTACACGTATCTGGTCGACGAGCCCAACGGAGCAGAGGAAGGTCCCCCGTATGGATCCGACTCGCGGCCCCTGGTAGTGCAGACAGGAGGCACAGGAGTACGGAAGGGTAAGAGCCTGGTGGATATTTGCTGGAAGACGGCTCAGGATCCGGATGCAGAAAGGAAAGATGAGCCTCACAGGCTGCAGACACGCAGGCAGGGATGCTGGAGGGTGAAGCTGAACAGGAGCAACACAGAATGGTCAAATAACAGGCAGGGTTTGGCAACGGTCAGGCAACGTGGTACAGAGGAGCAGACAGGTTCAGGGTCAAAGGCAAGCCGTGGTCAGATGCAGGCGGAAGGCAGGAGAAGTCCAAGTAACAAGCCGGGTGGTCAGAGGGTCAGATTTCAGGCAAACAGCAGGGGCAGGATACACAGGGAGCTGCAGATCAGACAGCACCGGGCTGAAGTGTTCCAGGGATTTAAATAGGCCATTTGGCGCGCATCGACGCACATGCGCACGCGCACCCACATGCACAGGAGAACGCACAGGAGAACGCACAACAGCAGCTTGCATCGGCGCGCGCGCCCCAAGGCGATGAACAGCATGTCCGGCAAGGTGAGTTCTCTGACAGATCGTCTGTAGCAATTCCGATGCACAAAATTCTGAGCATGCTCGGAAACAATTTGACGCATTCTCAGAAGCATTGAACTTAATTTTCTCAGCTTGTCGTAGTGTTGTACGTCACTGCTTTCTTGACGGTCGAAAGTTCAGAGAACTTTTGTGTGACCATGTGTATGCAAGCCAAGCTTGAGCTGAATTCCGTCGGAAAAACCATCCAAGGTTTTTCCGACGGAAAATATGATCGTGTGTACACGGCATAACACTATTCTGATTTGACCTGGCTTTTTAGGATGATACACTCCGAATATATGGAGATACCAACACTCATCAGAGTCTTTAAGGGTGGGAGCTATCTCGGTGTGACCGTTCTCAAAGATCTTCCCCATGAAAGAAAGTAAATGTTCTCTCATCTCTGGCTTTCTTTGTAAATTACGTCTAAGGGAAGCGAAACGTTGTAGCACTTGTTCTCTGTTATTGGGTAAACATTGTCTCTGTGGTCTGAAGGGAAGAGGTGCGACCCAGCTGTTTGTGCTATCTTTGACTAGTCCTTGCTCCATTATTTATAAGAAGAGTTTGTCCTCAATAGACATTGCCACTCAATTGTCATCTTCAGTTCTTTGAAAGATTGTGCACCCTAAATGGTCTCCGTCACTGTCACAGGCAAAGTCGTCGCTAGTGGGGCTTGTGAAGGGACAAGAAAAGTGGGTGGTGTAGGCCGATTCCTTAACAAGGAAATGGTTGTGGCATGGCTGGAAAAGACAGGGACGCCCATTCTCTAGGGTATTTGTGAGCATGCTGCTAACGGAGTTAGGTTTGTGCACGCTTCTTAGACAGACATCTCCTATGATGACCCATCCAAGGTCTAACCTCTGAGCTTAAGGAGCGTTGTTGGGACCATTAATTTGAGTTCTTGATTTGTGGACTCGTAAGATATCTCTCCCAAGGAGTAGGATAATCTGAGCCTGAGTATCAAGTACTGGTATCAGATGCGCTATGCGTTTCAAGTGTGGGTGATGAGCAGCCACATCTGGTGTACGAATTTCAGATCTATGGTCAGGGATCTGGTTGCATTCAATAAGATTTGGCAAAGACAAGCATGATTGTCCATCAATGGACTCAACTTGGTAGCCGGATGCTCTCCTCCACGCTGTCTCCACTATTCCTGCACACGTTTTTAAGGAGTAGGGGATGCTGGGCCCTTTAATGCCAAAGATGTCAAAGAAGGTTGAGCTGGCTAATGACTTGTTACTTTGATCATCTAGAATTGCGTAAGGCTTAATAGCTTTGTCTTTTTGGCCTGCTAGGTAGACTCTGACTAGGCAGATTTTGGAGCAGGACCTGCCACCGATGACTCCTTTGCAGATCTCTGTACATTTTGAAGTGATCTCTGGTGTAGTTGTAATGGTGTGCTCTTCCTCCCCGCCATGCTCACTAGTGTTGAGAGTGTGTTATAAAGTCCATGGAGCTTGCCCAGGATGTGAACCTGTGTTGTGATCTGAGCTGTCACATTCTGTGCATTTTAAACTGACCTTACAGTACTTGGCAAGGTGAGATGTTGAAGAGCAGCACCTGTAGCAGATGTGGTTCTCCTTGAGGAAGGCCTTGCGGTCCAGCAGTGTTTTCTCTCTGAAGGCTCTGCAGGAGTGGACGTGGCTTCCGATGCAAGGGACACTGCTTACCAGGATCTTTGACCTTTGTCTCCGAGTTAGAGAAGCTGGCAGACCTGTGAAAAGAATATGTAGGAGTCACGTTAGTTTTGTGTACTGCTACTAGAGATTTGCGAGGGTTAAGTCCTGAAGGAGCAGCACATGACAATGTAAAATCAAAACTTGGATCATTTCTTGTTTTAGCTTGCTGACACACAAAGTCCACAAAAACTGAAAATAGAAGCAATGGTACATCATGCTGTCTTTTAAATTGGGATCCACGTGTAATCCACTGCTCTTGCAAGTTATAGGGTAACTTTTGTACAATGGGGTTGACACCCCTGGCTGTATCAAGGAATGCAATTCCTTGTAAGTCCCCCTCGGATTTTGCTACTTGAAGTTCCATTAGCAAGTCACTTAGCTCCCTAAGTTTCTGGTAGGCTTTGTTAGGTATTTTTGGGAAGTTATCAAGTCTTTTGACTAGTGTGCTTTCTAATGCTTCTGCTGAACCATAACACTCATCAAGTCTATCCCAGATTGTTTTAAGACCAGTGTCTGGGTGGTTTATTTTTCCTTGTAGGCTGAAGGCATGACACCTCTGACACCCTGGGTTCAGACATTTTTCAATGATAATCAAAGGGGTAAAGACACACACACAATTCAGGTGGAAAAATATTTTACTGAAAAGCTATCAGCATAAATCCCCAGTGGTATAAGCTTGACCCCTGAGGAAGCTTCAGAGCAACAAGAAAATACATAGCGATAATATAAAACAGTGACACAAAAGCAATATTTGACTGTAAAATGCAAACATTTTCAAACAACCCTCTATTCAGCTAAGACCCATGTGAACAGGCAGGATGAGTCTATTCCATCTTTTCACAGCTCTTACTGTGAAGAAACCTTTCCTTATTTGGAGATTAAATCTCTTTTTCTCTAGACGTAAAGAGTGCCCCCTTGTCCTCTGTGATGACCTTAAAGTGGATAACGCAACACCAAGTTCACTATGGACCTTTTATGTACCGTATTTATTCATGTTGATCATATCCCCCTTAATCTCCTCTTTTCAAGAGAGAATACATTTAGTATCTTTCCTCATGTCAGGGCTGGGCTCAGCCCTCCCTTCTCAGTGCTCAGGTTGCTCAGCTGTTGGTTAATTGCCAGCACTCATCGTTACACAGTGGCTCACCTGGTGATCATTTCCTGCTAGTCAGCCAGCCCCTTCTGGCTAATTAAACTGCCTGGTTCATTCCTTCCATGCCTTTGCCTTGGTCAAACATATCTGGAGACTCTCTGCTGTGTTCCTGTTGAAGACTTGCCTGGCTGACATTCCTTCTTGTTCCTGATCCTGTCTGCTGCCTCCGACTACACTGATCTCTGGCTTCCTGATTTACTGGCTTGTTCTGACTACCCGCTTTGGCTACCGTACCCTGGCTATGTTTTGACTATGTTTACTGTTTCGTACCATTTTTAATATTATATTAAAAGGTGTGATTTTTACTGCATTTTCTGTCTCCGTCTGATTCATGGTTCCTGACAGTAGACAAAGTCCATGAATTCAGAAGATGCAGGCAATCCAACTAGTGGTAATATTTTTTTCAGATTGAATGAGCAGGACCACTGCATGGATTAGTTTGCCATAGTGTTACAGACACTCCTGATTCGCATTGCTCACCTGGATCCTCCCACTGTGGCTGTTCCAGTACAACCTGTGTTGCAGGCCATCCCTGCTGCTTCTCCAGTCTCTGTGCAGGCACCCGCCACGAATATTACCTCTGTAAGAGGTATGTCTGGTTCTGCTCCGCTTCCCCACTGATTTTAGGGTGATCCAGTTCAATAAAGAGGGTTTCTCAACCAGGTTGGGATATACTTTGAGATGCTGCCCCAGGCATGCTTTCTGATAGAGCCTTGGCCTGATAAATCCCTCTATGGGAGATGCAAAGACCCATTTTCCAGAGTTACCCTGAGTTTGTGGTTTCCATTAAAAGGGTATTTTACGTTCCCACAAGCTCCACTTCTGCTTCCAAGAGCCTCATGTCCATCAAACAGAGTACGAGAACTGTTGCCGATTACACCATTGAATTCTGTACTCTGGCAGCAGAGGTCGCTTTTTATCATGGTCCTTCGGAAAATATCAAGGATGAGGTAGCAGCCCAAGACATACCTACACATTTGGAGAAGTTGATCATGTTTGCCATTCTCATTGACTCCAGACTCCGAGAGAGACCTTCCTCCGAACTTTGTAATCCCACCCTTGCCTCCCTTTAGGAGGAGGGAGAGATTGTGCTTTTATTGTGGCCAGGCAGGTCACTTTTTGAAGTCTTGTCCTACCCATCCAGGAAACACTTGCACCTGAGGTCCTGTAGGGGACAGACCTTAGTTGGCGTTGTTACGTCCCCAGTTATCCCAAAGGATAAGCCTCTAGTTCTGGTTACCTCTTTTTGGCTTGAGTCGTCCATCGATACACAGGTTCTAATCGACTCTGGGGCTGCAGGCCTGTTCATAGATAGTGCATTTGTGTCTAAGCACTTGATTCCGCTGCAGCTTCATGCCACTCCACTTGCCATTGAGGCTATTGATGGGACACCTCTACAGCCTGCCCATGTGACTCATGAGACTGCTCCGTTGACCATGACCGTAAGGGGCTCTTCACCATGAGATAATTCAATTTCAAGTCATTTCCTCACCTCATTACCCAGTGGTTATCGGTTATCCTTGGTTACAGAAACACAAGCCCTCTTTTGATTGGCTTTGTGCTGAGATTCTTTCCTGGTCGCCACAATGCAGTAAAACATGTTTTCAGAAAGTGGCTAAGGTCTGGTGCACTTCTTCACTCTACTCCTTACTCCTCCTTGGAGTACCGCAAATTTAGCGATGTCTTTGACAAAGGTCAAGCTGGAAGTTTGCCTCCACACCGGTCGTATGATTGCGAAACTGACCTTTAACCTAGTGCCATGCCCCCTCGTGGCTGGGTTTACCCTTTGTCTGTCTCGGAGGGTAAAACCATGGAAGACTATGTTGCCGACGCACTTTCTCAAGGGTTCATCTGCAAATCCTTGTCTCCTGCTGGTGCTGGCTTCTTCTTTCTGAAAAAGAAGAGTGGTGAACTGAGACCTTGTATCGATTATAGGGGTCTCAATAGCATCACGATTAAGAATGCATATCCAATTCCTTTGATTATGGAATTATTTGACCGCCTCAAGGGAGCAGTAGCTTTCACGAAGCTCGATCTGAGAGGGGCTTACAATCTCATGAGGATCAAGGAGGGCGACGAATGAAAAACTGCATTTAATACCAGGACAAGACATTACGAATACCTTGTAATGCCGTTTGGTCTTTGCAACGAATTCAGGAATTCATCAACAATATCCTCTGAGATATGTTGCAGCAATATGTGGTGGTCTATCTCAACGATATTCTCATATATTCTAAATCCCTAGAGAGCTACCACACAGATGTCTCCCGTGTGCTACACTCATCTAATCACTCTATTTAGTGTTATACCACTATACAGTATATGTGTAGCGTCTAGGGATGAGCTTTGAGTTCGACTCGAACATTGACTGTTCGCCCGTTCGCCGAACCACGAACAATTTCGGGTGTTCGTGGCAAATTCGAAAAGTCTAGTGACCGGACCTGATGGGGAACTTTAGAAGGGGCGGGTCTATTAATTTAATGCACTGCGGAGGAAGTTCCCCATCAGGTCCGCTCAGGCTTAGCCAATGATGTTTTGTGTGGACAGGGCTGGACATCAGATCACCGCGGGACACTGGATTTCATCGCTGGAATTGTTTTTTTTTTTTATTGTTTTTTTTTTTTAATAAAGGACTTTCCCAACGGTGTCTGTGTTTTTTTTTACAATTTGTTACACTTTCTTTGTGAAATGGTAGGGGTACAATGTACCCCATTACCAATTCACATAGGGGGGCGGGATCTGGGGGTCCCCTTTGTTAAAGGTGTCTTCCAGATTCCGATAAGACCCCGCCCGCAGACCCCCACAACCACCGGGCAAGGGTTGTGGGGATGAGGCCCTTGGGGACATCCTCCCCATGTTGAGGGCATGTGGCCTGGTACGGTTCAGGAGGGGGGGCGCTCTCTCGTCCCCCCTCTTTTACTGTGGCCTGCCAGGTTGCGTGCTCGGATAAAGGGTCTGGTATGGATTTTTGGGGGAACTCCACGCCATTTTTTTTTAAATTTGGGGTGGTGTTCCCCTTAAAATCCATACCAGACCTAAAAGGCCTGGTAATTGAATTTGGGGGGACCCCCACGCATTTTTTTTTTTTTTTTTTACCAATGACTTTTCTATGTATTGCCAGGAGCCGACAATTCATTATAGCCGCCAGTGAGTTTTAAATGACTTTTTTTCCTTCAGAAATGACACTTTGTGCAGGGACAGTTCTAAGTCCGGGAAACAAGCACGACTTTACAGGCATACTATATACACACCCTAGGTACCAAATTTGAAGGAATATTTCACTTTTATTGTTTCACTTTAAGCATTATTAAAATCACTGCTCCCGAAAAAACTGCAGTTTTTAAAACTTTTTTTTTGCATTGATACATGTCCCCTGGGGCAGGACCCGGGTCCCCAAACACTTTTTAGGACAATAACTTGCATATTAGCCTTTATAATTAGCACTTTTGATTTTGAATGTTCGAGTCCATTGTATTTAATAGGGTTCTAAAGTTCACACAAACTTTCTGTCTGTTCGCAGGTTCTGGTGCGAACCGAACAGGGGGGTGTTCGGCTCATCCCTAGTAGCATCCCTCCCAATATTTGGAGGCGCTATGTGGAAATTTAGGGGTAGTCTGAGCCGGTAGTTGGGCTCAGACCAATCAATGATTCAATATTGCTCTGCTCTGGGTGTGATACTGCCTGGCAGTAGTGTTCTCCGTTGCCTGTAGGTGGCACTGTCACCGCCGGCATAGATTAAACTATGGGGGGTATCACAGCACCTTGGGTGTCCCCTCTCGGCAGCTGTGCAGGGGGCGTGGTCTACCCGCTGTGCATGCTGGGAGAGGGTTCACAAGGGGCAGACGCCATTAGGCGTGAGGCGATTCCATGGGGACCCCAAGGCGCAAAGGGGAGACCTCTGGTCCAGTGAGTGTACCTCGTGGCCCGCATGGCACGAGGTGCGTTAGTGTGTTTAGGCCTCGGGCACCTTCAGCCTGAGGCCCTGTTGCTGCATTGTAGGCCCAGCTCCGCTGGCAAGGGCCTACACTTTAGAGAAGGATCCCAGGCTGCCTGCTTGTAGGGGGGCCCACCTTTGGGAAAGGAGTCCAGGGGAGGATCAGTCCCAGGAGATTAGCGACGGTATTGATGTCTCGGGGAGAGGCCTGGAAACTCGCCTAAAGAGGGATTCATCGTCTCTGATATCCGTGCTCCATTCCGGCTGCTAGGACCGCTCTCATAGGGACTATCCGGGTGAGCAATACCCACTCAGGCTTGAGTGGCGACGAGTATAGATATTGAACTTTAAGTGTCGCGTGCCTGAACCGTCCCCTACTTCTCTCAACTTCCTACTCTCTCTCTTCAAGTTGATTCAAAGAAAAATAATAATGCCTTGCTGATTAGGTTTTACTCCTGTGTGGACATTGGCCTTATTACAAGAGATTTTTTGCCTAGACAACGGAGCTAAGGGATCCACTCTAGAGAGGTAATTGCTGCAGACCCAAAACAAATCCAGCCGGTCCCTTAAATGGAGGTAAGTGCTACATATATAACACTAAATAGAGTGATTAGATAAGTGTAGTATTGGTTTTGTTTTTGTATTTACAGCTGTGGTGTATATACGTCCTTGCTGGATTTGACATTCATCATCAGGGTTCCTGGTTGTGAGCACATCCCTTTTCTAACATCTCCCTGACCCTTCACTGCTCCCGGGGGAAGAATAGTGGACCCTTGTGGCAATTTTCCTTTACGTTTGCTGTTGCTATTATATATATTGTCATACACCGGCTCTTTATCTATCTTCCAGTTTAACCACCATGATGGTGTGAGTTGGTCAGTATCATAAAAATAATTGTAAGTTGACCTTGCCGGAATAATATTTGATTATTATTTTATTTTTTTTATTATTATTCATTTGTGCCTTTTATCTCCATATACTCTCCTGTGTCTCTCCTGAAGAACCTCTGATGACAATGCAGGATGAACCCTGAAATTCATCCTATACCAGAACAATGACAAACACAATTGTACTGGATGCTTTAAATCCTGCACACTATCCCTCAGTAGATTTGCCAGCAGGAGAAGTTGCAGAAATCAGCCATACAGGCTCCCTGGCAGATTGAATACTTCTTCACTTTCCAAGTTGCCCTATGCAGTAATAATAGTGCCATAGCAGATCCTCCTAAGCCCAATTTACGAAATCCCCCCAAACCTTCAGATGCCTTCGCCTGGACTGAACCCATCTGCTATTCCACCTTCTCCTCTAATACCTAAACATCAGGTATAAAATCAAGGAAAAACAAAAAGCTCCTCTTCAAGTGCCAACTTGTAGCAGCTCGTGACTCCAATGCTATAGGGTGCCAGCATCCAATGGGGCTCATCCGGCCCACTGAAAGTGACTGGTGGAAAGGATAAGCATCCAAATACCAACAGTCAGGCCAGTCACCATGTATGGAGGGTTGTCCTCTTCCAACCCACATACTCAAAATATGTACAAACACTGTACTTAAAGCTGATTTCCAACTTTCTTTTCACTAAAACTGAATGGAATAATAAATCCCAGGATAGATCACAGCTATGTTGTTTTGTTGTAGGCAGATACCCTGATATTCTGGGTTTAGTTGTGGCTTTGTATCATGTGACGCTCTGTATATCCTGCTGATAGACTCTGTCCCTTTCATAGCCCCTTCCTGCAGCAGCTACAGGCTAACACTACCCTTTGTAGTCTTTCAGACTCTGTAAATTATATAATTTCCCTCACAGCTCTTATGGTGGGTGGGATTGAATACATCCTAATTAGTATTCAATCCCACTCAGTCACACCTACAAGAGGAGTCCAAACCTCCCAAGTCCCGCCTCACAGATCACAGCATTAGTCAAGAAGGAAACACCGTTATACACTGTTCTGAAAGCTAACTGTGCTGCTGCTGGACAGAATTGAATGGATCCCAATTACAGTAGAATTCAATCCTGCCCAGTTAAATATGCCAACCAGTGTGAACAAGGAGAGTCCCACCCCTCAGATCCCGTTCTCCCAGAGCCCTGCTCTCTGTGAAGTGATTCATTTACATATGATGGAAATGCCTTCATAGTAATCTCTCATAGCCCTTCCTCTGTAGTCTTGCAGTAAGCCATTATTCTTTGGCATGCTGCAAGATAGAAATGACACAGGAGGAGGTATGACACATTTACACCTTTCACCACGCACGTGAAGACCCATGAAACACCCACAGTAACCCTAGGACCCACTCACATCAACTCCCAGAACTGGTACAAGTGACTCCCATAGCCCCCATGATGAAGTGCTAGTAATAATGGGGTAGACTGGTTGGTGGCTGGTGAAGAGGGGTTTTAAGGGTTGGGATGGGAAATGGTGTTCTGTGACTATGTGAAAGCTGAAAGCTAGACAGAGAACATCTGTCTAAATCAGCTTCCAATCGTAATATTGGAACCAGTTTCTGTGGAAGTGGGATTCATTAAGATATTGATATATGGAGGAGATAAATCTACTTCCTTTTGGGGTGGAGATCAAATGCGCTCAAAATGTGAAAAGGGTTTTATGAGTTTTACAGCACAGTGACTGGGATTTTTTTTTTTTAACTTGCATATACTGAAAGCACTCATAAGGCGGGAGGTGGTACAATTGTCGAAGTTGAGTAAATGAGCTAAAATAAGACTTTACTGTGAGGAAACTTAAAGTGGTCTGTAGCGTCTAAAATGTTGCTAAGGAGAAAGATATTGAGAGCAATATGTAAGCTTGTATAAAGAACAAAGATGGAGGGGCTGAAATACTATAATATTCAGGGAGGATGGGGCTCTAGGGCAAATGAATTTTGACCATAGTAGACCTGGAATATGTCAAGGAGATTCGGAGAATGCTTCAAAGGTAAGCCAGGGAACACTGAAAATTGTGTAAATCTGGCAGCCAGAAAATAGTCTCATCGTTTTCTTAGACCTAAACCCCCAATGCTTGGTGCCTATAGAGTAAAGATTTGCTGAATCTTGGCCTCCTATCATGCCATACAAATGTATTAAGTTTAATTTGAAAAGTATCATTGATAGATTTGGGGATATAGATTGATAGAGCTTTAACCACTTAACGACCGCTCACTGTATATATACGTCGGCAGAATGGCACCGACAGGCACAATCACGTAGAGTGTACGTGATCGCCTTTGTACAGTTGGGGGGTCCGATCGGACCCCCCTCCTATACAGTGAGCGGCCGTTAATCGTTGGGGAGCGATCAGAGATGAGGGGGTGACCATTCGATTTCGGCCACCCCCTCGCGATCGCTCCCGGCCAATGAAAATGCTTCCTCCTCCATGTGATGTAAACACAGGCAGGAGGAAGTGATGTCATCTCCCTCGCGGCGGTCTTTTCGATTCCGGCGCCGAGGAGAGAGGAAGCAGGTTAGTGCACCAACAGTCCACTGACACATAGGTACACATAGGCACACATTTCACCCCCCAGTCACCCCCAGATCACCCCCCAGGTCACCCCCCAGCCCCCAATCACAGTGTCACTGATTGCAGTGATAATTTATTTTACTGATCACTGCATTTAGTGTCATCTGTGATAGTAAAAAGTTGCAGGGCAGCTAGGTTTAGGCCCCTTTAGGTCCAGGGTAGCCCCCTAACCCCCCCTAATAAAGGTTTAACCCCTTGATCGCCCCCCAGGTAACCCTTTCACCCCCTAACGCCAGCGTCACTAAGCAATCGTATTTTCGATCGCTGTATTTAGTGCCGGTGGTGCCCTAAATAGCCAGTTATTTATTTTTAGTTTCGCCGCAGGTTTTTAGAGCGTCAGGTACCCCCATATATTATTTTAACCCCCTGATTGCCCCTAGAGTTAACCCTTTCACCAGTGATCACCGTATAAGCGTCACTGGTGACACTGGTTACCCAGTTAGTTATCTAGTTATTTAGGTAACCCGTCAGGTTTTTATATAGCGTCGGGTACCCCCATATTTAACCTAATAAAGGTTTTAACCCCCTGATTGCCCCTAGTTAACCCTTTCACCAGTGATCACCATATAAAGGTTACGGGTGACACTGGTTGGTTAGTTTTCTTTTTATAGCATCAGGGCACCCGCCGTATATAACCCAATAAAGGTTTAACCCCCTGATCGCCCGGCGGGTGAGATCAATTAGGTTTTAGCGCCAGAGAGGGTCTGCGTCGCCCCAGGCAGCGTTAGGTTAGTGCCAGTAACGCTAACACCCACGCGCAAAGCATACACCTCCCTTAGTGGTATAGTATCTGATCAGATCTATACTAGCGTCCCCAGCGGTTTAGGGTTCCCAAAAACGCAGTGTTAGCGTGATCAGCCCAGATACCTGCTAGCACTTGCGTTTAGCCCCTCCGCCCAGCCCAGCCCAGCCCACCCAAGTGCAGTATCGATCGATCACTGTCACTTACCAAACACATAACTGCAGCGTTCGCAGAGACCGTCCTGATCCCTGCGACCGCTAACAGTTTTTTTTGTAGCGTTTGATATATTTGCTGACGACAGTCGGGTGCTTTTTTTCCTGTGAATCTTACTAGTGTACCCCTAAATTTAGAGCCCAAAATGGCAAGTCGAAGGTACACTAGTAAAGAGGCCTACAAGATTCTGAGCATGACAGATAGTGAAGAGGAGGTCACGTATCTGTCAGATTCAGGCTCAGAATATCTTCCCGTAGAAGACAGTGACGTCAGCGGCCCCACGTCAGATAGCTCTGACGACGAAGTTGAGGTCCCTGCTAAGGTCAGGCGTACCCGATCCCGATCTTCTGAGGTTGTTGAGGAGCAAGAACCGCAGGGCTCTCGTATCATGGAGCAGAGGAGTACTAGTGCCGCTATTCCTTCTGGTGAATTGGCAAGCACCAGCGGCCTAGTACAGCCTGGGCTTACATCCAGCACTGCAGTATCACGTGGTGACGTGGCGAGTCCCATAAGTGCAGTTCAAGCTGGCGAGGTGGCAAGCACAAATAGTGTCCCGCTGCCACCAATAAGAAGACAAAGGCAGGCCCGTCGTACCCATAGTGCTCTTCCTGCAGAATTCGCCTATCCTGATTGGGTCCCCACCACTTCTGCAGAACCCGAACTTCCCCCATTCACTTCCCAACCCGGTATTCAGGTGGAAACAGCTGATTTTATGCCAATCGATTATTATTCGCTGTTTTTCACGGAAGATCTCTATAGATCTATTGTGGACCAGAGTAATTTATATGCTGGTCAATTCATCGCCGCTAATCCCCAGTTGCCTTCCATTGCCAAAGATTGGAAACCAATTACGGTTTCCGAATTTAAGACCTTTCTGGGCCTTTCCCTCAACATGGGCACACATAAATTCCCGTCATTGCGTGCTTATTGGTCCACGCACCCAATTGACCACATGCCGTGTTCTCTGCCTCCATGCCCAGGAAACGATACAAGCAGATTTTGCGGTTCATGCACTTCAACGACAATGAACTTTGTCGTCCACGTGGGGACCCTGAATACGACCGGCTCTATAAAATTCGGCCCCTCATAAACCACTTCAACTAACGTTTTGCAGCCTTGTTTATTCCCGATCAAGCTGTCTGCGTTGATGAGTCCCTGATTAAATTTTCTGGCCGCTTGGCTTTCAAGCAGTACCTTCCCAGCAAGCGTGCCAGATACGGGGTCAAGCTCTATAAGTGCTGTGACAGGGCAACAGGCTATGTATGGAGCTTTTTGGTTTATGAGGGAAAAGATAGTCAGGTTGAGCCGGTCAACTGCCCTGATTACATAGGGAGCGCTGGCAAGATAGTGTGGAACTTGGTGTCACCCTTATTTGGAAAGGGGTACCACTTGTATGTGGACAATTATTACACGAGCGTGCCACTGTTTAGTCACTTGTTTGATCATCAGATTGGAGCATGTGGCACCGTGCGACCTAATCGCCGGGGCTTTCCCCAGCGGCTTGTAGATGCCCGTCTTAGGCTGGGGGAGAGAGCCTGCGTAAAGTGTAATAACTTGCTCGCTATGAAGTGGAGGGACAATAAGAATGTTTTCCTTCTTACCTCCCTTCATGCAGACACGACAGTCTAAATTCGTACGGCGACTGGTGTTGTGGAGAAACCCCTCTGTGTCCACGAATATAACAAAAATATGGGAGGGGTGGACCTCAACGACCAGTTGATGGCGCCGTATCTAATTGACCGTAAGGCGAGACGCTGGTACATAAAAGTGTCTCTATCCTTATTCCAATTGGCTTTGCTGAACGCTCATGTGCTATACAGAGCTTCAGGTGGGACTTTATCTCTTCTAAAATTCCAGAATGAGATAGTCACAGAACTCCTGTATCCAGGCGGTTCTGCACCTCACCATCCCCTACCAAATGCAGTAAGCCGGCTGCATGAGAGGCATTATACGCATCTCCTCCCGAGTACCCCTACCCAACGAGCCCCCCAAAAAAGATGTCGTGTCTGTAGCAAGCGCGGATTTAGGCGTGACACCCGTTATTATTGTCCACTCTGTCCTGACAAACCTGGTCTTTGCCTTGGTGAATGTTTTGAACGCTACCACTCAAAAGTGAAGTTTTAGCGTAGGGTACAGCATTTCACAGACTAGGACACACTTACACAGGGTCTCCCAAGATGCCATTACATTTTGAGAGACACGAACCATTACAGTTGTTAAAGTTTAAAAAAAAAAGTGTAAAAAAAAACAAAAAAACGTAAAAAACAAAAACACAAAAAAAATATAAAAAAAAAAAAAAAAAAATAGTTGTCGTTTTATTGTTCTCTCTCGCTCTCTCTATTTTCTCTCTATTGTTCTGCTCTTTATTACTGTATTCCATTCTGCAATGTTTTATCATGCTTGCTTTTCAGGTATGTAATTTTTTGTTTTCAGGTGCGCCATTCAACTGCAGCGCGGAATTATTTATCTTGACAGCAACAGCGTTTGCTCCCACGATACATAAAGCCGTGACTCCAGTGCTGTAGGAGGTGATTTCACCACCACAGTTAAAAAAAAAAGAGCATATATGCCGAAGCATGGGGGCAGCAGGGGTGGAGGAGCGATTTTGCTCCTAATGCCGCGTATATACGGTCGAAATTCCGACGGAGGCTTGCCCGTGGAAAAGTTTGACCGTGTGTACGCGGCATAACCTTTTATGCCACGTACATACGGTCAAAATTTCGACAAAGTCTTGCCCGTGGAAAAGTCCGACCGTGTGTACACGGCATAACTTTTTTGCGGGAGGATACCCCCATGCTTCGGCATATATATATTTTAGGCACAGGTTGCATTAAAAAAATGTTTTATTTTTTACTAGGTTTTGTTTTGGTATTTGCTTTGCAGGTATGGTATGGTAAGGTCTTACTGTTGTACTGTAATGTTACTTTGTTTTAATGTTAACCATCATTTGCTTAGCAGGTACGCCATTCAGTTGCATCGCGGATTTATTTATCTTGACAGCAACAGCGTTTGCTCCCAAGATACATAAACCTGTGACTCCAACGCTGTAGGAGGTGATTTCACCACCACAGTTAAAAAAAGAGCATATATGCCGAAGCATGGGGGCAGCAGGGGCGGAGGAGCGATTTTGCTCCTAATGCCGCGTATATACGGTCGAAATTCCGACGGAGGCTTGCCCGTGGAAAAGTTTGACCGTGTGTACGCGGCATAACCTTTTATGCCGCGTACATACGGTCGAAATTTCGACAAAGGCTTGCCCGTGGAAAAGTCCGACCGTGTGTACGCGGCATAACTTTTTTGCGGGAGGATGCCCCCATGCTTCGGCATATATGCCCATCATTAGAAGTGGGTGGATGAAGGGAGGTATTCTAATGGTGGGCATACCCACCGATCAATCTCTTTTTTTCGTTCAGCCAACAGGCTGTATGAAAAAAAAGATTACAATACATGTCCAACAAGGACCAGCAACGTACTGGTATGTTGCTGGACTTTGAATGTTTATACCAGAATGATGCCTGCAGGTTTAGGTATCATCTTGGTATCATTCTTTTCAGCCAGTGGCCGGCTTTCATGTAAAAGCAATTCTAGCAGATAATTAGCCTCTAGACTGCTTTTACAAGCAGTGGGAGGGAATGCCCCCCCACCCGGATATAAACAGCGCCATTGGGAAATTGGGAAAGCATTTTATCACACCGATCTTGGTGTGGTCAGATGCTTTGAGGGCAGAGGAAAGATCTAGGGTCTAACCCCCCATTTTTTTTCAAAAAAAGAGTACCTGTCACTACTTATTGCTATCATAGGGGATATTTACATTCCCTGAGATAACAATAAAAATGATTAAAAAAAAAAAAATATGGAAGGAACAGTTTAAAAAAAAAAAAAAAGCAAAATAAATAAAAAAAAAAAAAAAAGCACCGCTGTCCCCCCCCTGCTCTTGCGCAAAGGCGAACGCAAGCGTCGGTCTAGCGTCATATGTAAACAGCAATTGCATCATGCATGTGAGGTATCACCGCGAAGGTCAGATCGAGGGCAGTAATTTTAGCAGTAGACCTCCTCTGTAAATCTAACGTGGTAACCTGTAAAGGCTTTTAAATTATTTTAAAAATGAATGTAGTTTCTCGCCGCTGCGCGTTTGTGCGCAATTTTAAAGCATGTCGTGTTTGGTATCCAAGTACTCGGCCTAAGATCATCTTTTTTATTTCATCAAACATTTGGGCAATATAGTGTTTTTTAGTGCATTAAAAATAAAAAAGTGTGTTTTTCCCCAAAAAAATGCGTTTGAAAAATCGCTGCACAAATACTGTGTGGAAAAAAAAAATGCAACACCCACTATTTTAATCTGTAGGGCCTTTGCTTTAAAAAAATATATAATGTTTTGGGGTTCAACATAATTTTCTTGCAAAAAAAAAATGTTTTCACAAAAAGTGTCAGAAAGGGCTTTGTCTTCAAGTGGTTAGAAGAGTGGATGATGTGTGACACAAGCTTCCTAATGTTGTGCATAAAATGCCAGGACAGTTCAAAACCCCCCCAAATGACCCCATTTTGGAAAGTAGACACCTCAAGCTATTTGCTGAGAGGCATGTTGAGCCCATTGAATATTTTTTTTTTGTCCCAAGTGATTAAATAATGACAAAAAGAAAAAAAAAAATGTACAAAAAGTTGTCACTAAATTTATATATTGCTCAAACATGCCATGGTTATATGTGGAATTGCACCCCAAAATACATTCTGTTGCTTCTCCTGAGTACGGGGATACCACATGTGTGAGACATTTTGGGAGCCTAGCCCCGTACAGGACCCCGAAAACCAAGCACCGCCTTCAGGATTTCTATGGGTGTAAATTTTTGATTTCACTCCTCACTGCCTATCACAGTTTCGGAGGCCATGGAATGCCCCGATGGCACAAACCCCCCCCAAATGACCCCATTTTGGAAAGTAGACACCCCAAGCTATTTGCTGAGAGGTATGTTGAGTATTTTGCAGATCTCGCTTTTTGTCACAAAGTTTTAAAAATTGAAAAAAGAAAAAAAAAAATATATGTCTTTCTTCATTTTCAAAAACAAATGAGAGCTGTAAAATACTCACCATACCTCTCGGAAAATAGCTTGGGGTGTCTACTTTCCAAAATGGGGTCATTTGTGGGGGTTTTGGGCTATCTTGGCATTTTATGGCCTTCAAAACTGTGATAGGTAGTGAGGAGTGAAATCAAAAATTTGTGCCCTTAGAAATCCTGAAGGCGGTGCTTGGTTTTCGGGGGCCCGTACGCGGCTAGGCTCTCAAAAAGTCCCACACATGTGGTATCCCCGTACTCAGGAGAAGCAGCCAAATGTATTTTGGGGTGCAATTCCGCATATAACCATGGCATGTTTGAGCAATATATCATTTAGTGACAACTTTTTGTACATTTTTTTTATTTTTTTTATTTTTGTCATTATTCAATCACTTGGGACAAAAAAAAAAATATTCAATGGGCTCAACATGCCTCTCAGCAATTTCCTTGGGGTGTCTACTTTCCAAAATGGGGTCATTTTGGGGGGTTTTGTGCTATCTTGGCATTTTATGGCCTTCAAAACTGTGATAGGTAGGTAGTGAGGAGTGAAATCAAAAATTTATGCCCTTAGAAACCTTGAAGGCGGTGCTTGATTTTTGGGGTCCCGTACGCGGCTAGGCTCCCAAAAAGTCCCACACATGTGGTATCCCCGTACTCAGGAGAAGCAGCAGAATGTATTTTGGGGTGTAATTTCACATATTCCCATGGCATGTGTGAGCAATATATCATTTAGTGACAACTTTGTGCAAAAAAAACAAAGTTTGTCATATTCCCGCAACTTGTGGCAAAATATAAAATATTCCATGGACTGAACATGCCTCTCAGTAAATAGCTTGGGGTGTCTACTTTCCAAAATGGGGTCATTTGGGGGGGTTTTGTGCTATTTTGGCATTTTATGGCCTTCGAAACTGTGATAGGTAGTGAGGAGTGAAATCAAAAATTTACGCCCTTAGAAATCCTGAAGGCGGTGCTTGGTTTTTGGGGCCCCGTACCCGGCTAGGCTCCCAAAAAGTCCCACACATGTGGTATCCCCGTACTCAGGAGAAGCAGCAGAATGTATTTTGGGGTGCAATTCCACATATAACCATGGCATGTGTGAGCAATATATCATTTAGTGACAACTTTTTGTAAATTTTTTCTTTTTTTTTTCTTTTTATCATTATTCAATCATTTGGGACAAAAAGAAAAATATTCAATGGGCTCAAAATGCCTCTCAGCAAATAGCTTGGGGTGTCTACTTTCCAAAATGGGGTCATTTGGGGGGGTTTTGTGCCATCTTGGCATTTTATGGCCTTCAAAACTGTGATAGGTAGTGATAGGTAGTGAGGAGTGAAATCAAAAATTTATGCCCTTAGAAACTTAGAAGGCGGTGCTTGGTTTTTGGGGTCCCGTATGCGACTAGGCTCCCAAAAAGTCCCACACATGTGGTATCCCCGTACTCAGGAGAAGCAGCAGAATGTATTTTGGGGTGTAATTTCAATTTAGTGACAACTTTGTGCAAAAAAAATAAAGTTTGTCATATTCCCGCAACTTGTGGCAAAATATAAAATATTCCATGGACTAATCATGCCTCTCAGTAAATACCTTGGGGTGTCTACTTTCCAAAATGGGGTCATTTGGGGGGGTTTTGTGCTATTTTGGCATTTTATGGCCTTCGAAACTGTGATAGGTAGTGAGGAGTGAAATCAAAAATTTGCGCCCTTAGAAATCCTGAAGGCGGTGCTTGGTTTCCGGGGTCCCGTACGTGGCTAGGCTCCTAAAAAGTCCCACACATGTGGTATCCCCATACTCAGGAGAAGCAGCAGAATGTATTTTTGGGTGCAATTCCACAAATAACCATGGCATGTGTGAGCAATATATAATTTAGTGACAACTTTTTGTAATTTTTATATTTTTTTGTCATTATTCAATCACTTGGGACAAAAAAAAAAAAATATTCAATGGGCTCAACATGGCTCTCAGCAATTTCCTTGGGGTGTCTACTTTCCAAAATGGGGTCATTTGGGGGGGGGGTTGTACTGCCCTGCCATTTTAGCACCTCAAGAAATGAGATAGGCAGTCATAAATTAAAAGCTGTGTAAATTCCAGAAAATGTACCCTAGTTTATAGACGCTATAACTTTTGCGCAAACCAATAAATATACGCTTATTGACATTTTTTTTACTAAAGACATGTGGCTGAATACATTTTGGCCTAAATGTATGACTACAATTGAGTTTATTCGATTTTTCTTATAACAAAAAGTAGAAAATATCATTTTTTTTCAAAATTTTCGGTCTTTTTTCGTTTATATCGCAAAAAATAAAAATCGCAGAGGCAATCAAATACCATTAAAAGAAAGCTCTATTTGTGGGAAGAAAAGGACGCAAATTTAGTTTGGGTACAACATTGCATGTCCGCACAATTTACAGTTAAAGCAGCGCAGTGCAAAATTCTGAATTCACCTCTGGTCCTTTAGCTACCAAATGGTCCGGGGCTTAAGTGGTTAAAATAGAATAGCAGTTTGGGCAAAATAGGCATACTGAGAGCCATAAGTCTGCCAAGGAACAAAATACTATAGGAAGACCACAATTTCCGCAAATGTTTAAAGTAGAACTATGGTCAAAATGTTTTTTTGTTTTTTTTCATTTTGGATAGTGCAAGGGAGGGTTATAACCCCTGTCAGATTTTTGTTTGCCATTAGTATCCTCATTGGAAGATTTCCCCTTAATTACTTTTTCCGGGAACAACCCAAAATGTGTGACAGGACAAATAGAGAGGGGTAATTTCCCTAATGGGGGCACAGACATCAATAACAACTGAAAGGCATTCTAATCCCTCTCCACTCCACAAACTAAATAAAAAGTATTGCCTTTAGTTATACTTTAATGCAAGAAAATACTGAAGGATAGCTCATCTGGTAAAGCAATTGAAAAGATAGGGTGAGGTTAACCGCCAGGTAAGGGAAGGACTGAGTACACCAGTAGAAATTGTGTAAATACAGAGGTAGCAACCGAATGAGGTAAATTTATAGGCATAGTGGCACATTTGGATAGGTTCACCCAAGACCTGAAAGGTTGTGGAAAAATTATAAAGTGGAGATAAGATTGGGGTGAGATAATAATCTGTCAAAAATAAGAGGATATCATTAGCGTATATGCTAAGCATAGTTTCCCTTTAATGTATCCCTTAATATTGGTATTGCAATTGCTAGTGTTAAAATAATGAGTGGGAGAAGGCACTCTTGTCTTGTACCTCAACCTAGGGGAAAAACATTTCCAATTGCAATCAGGGAGCTTAGGTCTTTTTTGAGGGGTACAATAGCGAGCTTGAAAGCAATGTAAAGTGGTCTCACTGCTTTGGATCACCAGGTACTGGCCAATGATTGACCCGGTGATCGGCTCTGAGCTTCCCCGAACATAAAGCCTCGTACACACGACTGAGTTTCTCGTCCAAAAAATACAAGAAAACTGCCGAGAGAGCTTTCTTGCCGAGAAAACCGTTCGTGTGTATGGTTTCTCGTCGAGAAAACTGCCGGGAATCTCGACGAGAAAAATAGGGAACCTGCTCTCTACTTTCTCGTCAGGATTCTCGGTTTTCTCGTCGGGTTTCTCGTCGGCCTGTTTTGCGATGAGAAAACCGGTCGTGTGTATGCTTTTCCGAGTCTTAAAAAATCGCGCATGCTCAGAATCAAGTATGAGACGGGAGCGCTTCTTCTGGTAAAACAAGCCTTCGTAAATGAGATAGCACATTCGTCACGCTGTAACGAACTGAAAGCACGAAGACTGAAAAGCGCGAATCGTCTCTTCCCAAACTTTTACTTCACACGCGGTAACACGAGATCAGCAAAAGCAGCCATTGAAATCGAACTTGCCCTTTATACTACCGTCGTACGTGCTGTACGTGACCGCGCAGAACAACGGCGAGATTTGGAATTGACAGTGTGTATGCAAGGAAAGCTTGACAAGAATCTCGTCAAGCTTGACAAGAATCTCGTCGAGAAAATCGACGGGTTTTTTATGACGAGAAACTCGGTCGTGTGTACGAGGCTTTACTCTGTGAATCTAAACAACACAGAGCTGTGTTCAGTGACAGGGTGTCTCATTGTTTGTTAATTTCCTGTTAAGCAGAGAATGGAAACAACTAGATCCTCAGTAAAAGCAACACACATTAAACACTTGTTAGGCACACATTTAGCACCTTGATTTCCCTAGATGTTAACCCCTTCCTGCTCAGTGTCATTAGTACACTGACAGTGAATATTATTAGATCACTGTAATAATGTCACTGGTGGTGCCAGTGGCAGTTAATCAGCTCCCCCCAGCATCAGTTAGTGTCCCGTTATAAGTTGCTGAACGCCACCATTACTAGTATGAAAAAAATAAATCCAGTATATACCGTATACCAGTAGTCATCAACCCTGTCCTCAGGGCCCACTAACAGGCCAGGTTTGCAAGATATCTGAAATACATCACAGGTGATATCATTTGCTGCTCAGTGATTGTAGTATTCTAGTCTGCATCTCCCCAAGGTAATACATAAAACCTGGCCTGTTAGTGGGCCCTGAGGACAGGGTTGATGACCACTGCCGTATACCATTGTTTGTAGACGCTATAACTTTCACACAATAGGATTTTATTTTTACAAAAGGTATGTAGCAGAATACATTTTAGCCAAAATTTATTAAGATATATATTATTTTTTTTCATGGATATGTTTTATAGCAGAAAGTAAAAAATATATATATATGTTTTTCAAAATTATTAGATATTTTCATATGAATAATAAAAAATAAAAAACCCAGAGGTGATCAAATATCACCAAAAGAAAGCTCTATATTTTTGGGGAAAAAATATATAAATTTTGATTGGGTAAATCACTTCATGACTGCGCAATTGTCATTTAAAATAGCGCATTGCCGAATAGCAAAAAATGGCCTAGTCCTGAAGGGAGTAAAACCTTCCTGAGCTGAAGTGGTTAAAGCCATTCTTAGATAATTATTATTATTATTTGTACTCGCTTTAATTAAAGTTATCTGCCTCAGGTTACATTTTAAACTACATGATCAGATGGACATGCTCTTCCTGACATACAAATGTAATAAATATCGTCCATCTGTCTGTGCCTGCTCTGCATAAACTGAGCAGACACAGATCTGTCATCCGCCTCACTATGCTTTGATCAGGGATGAGCCGAATACCCCCCGGTTCGGTTTGCATCCAGAACATGCAAACGGACCGAACGTTTGAGCGAGCTTTCGAACACCGTTAAAGCCTATGGGACTCGAACGTGAGAAATCAAAAGTGCGAATTTTAAAGCCTAATATGCAAGTTATTGTCCTAAAAAGGGTTTGGGGACCGGGGTCCTGCCCCAGGGGACATGTATCAATGCAAAAAAAGTTTTAAAAACAGCAGTTTTTTTGGGATCAGTGATTTTAATGATGCTTAAAGTGAAAAAATAAAAGTGAAATATTCCTTTAACTATCGTACCTGGGGGGTGTCTATAGTATGCCTGTGAAATGGCACGTGTTTCTCGTGTTTAGAACAGTCCCTGCGCAAAATAACATTTCCAAATGAATAAAAGTAATTTAAAACTGCTTGCGGCTTTAATGTAATGTCTGGTCCCGGCAATATGGATGAAAATCATTAAGAAAAACGGCATGGTTACCCCCCCCCCCAGCCCATTACCAGCCCCATTGGGTCTTGTATGGATATTAAGGGGAACCCCGCACCCAAATTAAAAAAAGGAAAGGCGTGGGGCCCCCAGGCCCTATATACTCTGAACAGCAGTATACAGGCAGTCCCAAGAAAGACAGGGACTGTAGGTTTGTTCTTAAGTTGAATCTGTTTGTAATTTGGAACAGGTAAATTTTTTAAGTGTAGCTCCAGCCCAAAAAATCTATTTTTAAGCTTTTTGGAAAACATAGGAAAGGGTTATTACCCCTGTAACATTTGTTTTGCTGTCTGTGCACCTGTTCAGAAGATTTCACCTCACATTCTGTCCCAATGACAATTGGATTTTGAAAATTTGGGGTTTTTAGGGAAACAAGGGTTGGTGATAAAGCATCAGTGGAGAGGAGATACGTTTTTCCCATATTAACTCTTACAGGAGAGAATTTCCCTTCCATGGGGTAGATTTCCTCTGACTTCTTGTTGTCTCCCTCCGTTTGTAAGTAGGAGTCGTTTGTAAGTCGGATGTTTGAACGTAGGGGCTTGCCCTATATACTCTGCAGAAATTTGGGCCTTAGGTGTTGGTGTTGCCACAACACTGTAAGCCCTCACAGATACTCTTGGTGGGCGCAGGAACGGGCCCTGCTGTGAAATATTAGATCAAGAATAGGGATGAGCCGAACACCCCCCGGTTCGGTTCGCACCAGAACCTGCGAACGGACCGAAAGTTCGCGCGAACTTTAGAACCCTATTAAATACAATGGACGCAAACGTTCGAAATCTAAAGTGCTAATTATAATGGCTAATATGCATGTTATTGTCCTAAAAAGGGTCTGGGGACCCGGGTCCTGCCCCAGGGGACATGTATCAATGCAAAAATAAGTTTTAAAAACTGTAGTTTTTTCGTTAGCAGTGATTTTAATGATGCATAAAGTGAAAAAAAAGTGAAATATTCCTTTAAATATCATACCTGGGGGGTGTCTAAAGTATGCCTGTGAAGTGGCACATGTTTCCCGTGTTTAGAACTGTCCCTGCACAAAATTACATTTCTAAAGGAAAAAAAGCCATTTAAAACTGCTTGTGGCTTTAATGTAATGTCTGGTCCCGGCAATATGGATGAAAATCATTGAGAAAAATGGCATGGCTACCCCACCCTACCCCAGCCCTTTACCAGCCCCTTTGGGTCTTGTATGGATATTAAGGGGAACCCCGCACCCAAAATAAAAAAAGGCCATATATACTCTGAACAGCAGTATACAGGCGGTGCAAACAAGACACAGACTGTAGGTTTGTTCTTAGGTAGAATCTGTTTGTAATTTGGAACAGGTAAATTTTTTAAGTGTAGCTCTAGCCAAAAAAATCGATTTTTAAGCTTTTTGGAGAACATAGGGAAGGGTTAACACCCCTGTAACATTTGTTTTGCTGTCTGTGCACCTGTTCAGAACATTTCACCTCACTTTCCGTCCCAATGACAAATGTTTTTGGAAAATTTGGGTTTTTTATTGAAACAAGGATTGGTGATAAAGCATCAGTAGAGAGGAGACACATTTTTCCCATATTAACGCTTACAGGAGAGAATTTCCCTTACTAGGGGTAGATTTCCTCTCACTTCCTGTTGTCTCCTTCCAGTTGCAAGTAGGAGTCATTTGTAAGTTGGATTTTTGAAAGTAGGGGCCTGCCGTATATACTCTGCAGAAATTTGCCCCTTAGGTGTTGGTGTTGCCACAACACTGCAAGCCCTCACAGTTACTCTTGGTGGGCATTGGAACGCCCTGCTGTGAACTATTATATCAGGAATTGTAATTACATGCCATTGTTGAACAGTTGTAGGAAAAATTGGGCCTTTGGTGGTGGTGCTGGTGCCACAACACTGTAAGCCCTCACAGTTACTCTTGGTGGGTGCATGAATGGGCCCTGCTGTGAATTATTAGATCAAAAATTGTAATTGCATGCCCCTATTGAACAGGGGCTGAAAAATTGGGCCTTTGGTGGTGGTGCTGGTGCCACAAGACTGTAAGTCCTGACAGTTACTCTTGGTGGGCGCAGTAATGGGCCCAGCTGTGAAATATTAGATCAAGAATTGTTATTACATGCCCCTGTTGAACAGGGGCAGAAAATTGGGCCTTAGGCACTGGTGCTGGCGCCACAACACTGCAACCCCTCACAGATACTGTACTTGGAGCGATCAGCAATGAGCCCTGTTGCAAAGTATTAGATCAAGAATTGTAATTACATGCCCCTGTTAAACAGGGGCAGAAAAATTGGGCCTTAGGCACTGGTGCCAAAACACTGCAACCCCTCACAGATACTGTACTTGGAGCGCAGCAATGAGCCCTGCTGCAAAGCATTGCGTAAAAAAGTGTAAATACACGCCCCTGTTAAATAGGGGCTGAAAAATTAGGCCTTAGGCACTGGTGCTGGTGCCACGACACTGCAACCTCTCCCAGATACTCTAGTTGGAGTGCAGGAATGAGCCCTGCTGCAAAGCATTGCATCAAAAATTGTAATTACATGCCCCTGTTAAACAGGGGATGAAAAATTTGGCCTTAGCCACTGGTGGCGGCACCCAGAACCAAAAATGTTCTTCCAAGCTATCAGCAGGATCATTGAGGAGGAAGAGGATTGTCAGTCAACATAACAGGACAGTCACTCAGCATCAGCATAGGCAGTCTTGAAGGGATGTGCCATTTAAAAAAAAAATATGATTATTCGGTTACATCAGCTTCAGGTGCTTGGTAGCTGGTGGTGATCCAAGACTGATTAATCTTTATGAAGGTCAGTCGATCAACCGAGTCGGTGGACAGGCGCACCCTGTGATCAGTAACAAAGCCTCCAGCAGCACTGAATGTGCGTTCCGAAAGAACGCTGGATGCAGGACAGGCCAGTAGCTCAATTGCATAATGTGCAAGCTCTGGCCAGTGATCCGTCCTCAAGACCCAGTAAGCCAGAGGATTTTCGGTGGGAAAGGTGTCCAAGTCTGACCTTGCCCCTTGGTATTCCTGGACCATGTAAATCAGACGCTGGCGATGGTTGCTGGAACCGATCATACCTTGGAGCTGCGGACAAAAAAATTGTCTGAACGCATCGGTCAGACGGCCACCTTCTCCACCGCTCTTTCTGAGACTGACTGAAGCCTCAGCAACTCGTTGTCCAGGACCAGGAGTTTGTAACCTCCCAGTTTCTGGGAACGTGTTGCACAGATCTTTCTGCAAGGCCTCACAGAGATGTCTCATCCTCTGCTCCCTCTGCGACGGCAAGATAAGGTCCGCAACCTTACCCTTGTACCGTGGATCAAGGAGAGTGGCCAGCCTGTAATGGTCCCTCTCCTTGATCCGAAGAATACGAGGATCCTTCCGCAGGCTTTGCAGGATCAGGGAGGCCATGCAGCGTAGGTTAGCTCAGGCATTTCGTCCGGAGTCCTCTGGGTCACTAAGGACGACATGATCCGCAGCCACCTCCTCCCAGCCACGTACAAGTCCACAGGTTTCTTGGGACTGTAAATCATGCCTAAAAGACTGCTGATGCTGAGTGCCAGGCTCCACCTCCATGCTGACACAATCCTCCTCCTCCTCCTCGTCCTCTTCCTGTGTGATGGGTGGGACAGAAGGAACACTGTCTGGATAAAGGGGGCTTTGAGAGGCAAGGAAGTCCTCCTCTTCCTGACTCTGTTCTGCCTCAAATGCCCTATCCATTATTCCACGCAGCGTATGCTCCAACAGGTGGACAAGAGGTACAGTGTCACTGATGCATGCACTGTCACTGCTCACCATCCTCGTGGCCTCCTCAAATGGTGTCAGGACAGTGCATGCATCCCTGATCATGCCCCACTGGCGTGGTGAAAAAAACCCGAGCTCCCCTGACCCTGTCCTGGTGCCGTAGTCGCACAGGTACTCATTGATGGCCCTCTGCTGCGTGTGCAGCCGCTGCAGCATGGCCAACGTTGAGTTCCACCTGGTGGGCATGTCACATATAATGGGGTTCCCGGGCAGGTTCAACTCCTTTTACAGCTCAACCAGCCAAGCACTGGCATTTTATGATCGGCGGAAATGCACACAGACTCTCCTGGCCTGCCTCAGGACATCCTGTAAGACCGGGTACCTGCCCAAGAACCGCTGCACCACCAGGTTAAGGACGTGAGCCACACAGGGCACATGGGTCAGTTGTCCCTGTCGGAGGGCGGAGAGGAGGTTGGTGCCATTGTCGCAAACCACCATTCCTGGCTTAAGCTAGTGTGGCGTCAACCACCTCTCGGCCTGTCCCTGCAGAGCTGACAGAACCTCTGCCCCAGTGTGGCTCCTGTCCCCCAAACACACCAGCGCAAGCACGGCATGGCATCTTTTTGCCTGCGTACTTGCGTAGCCCCTTGAACGCCTACAGAGCACTGCTGGTTTCGAGGACAAAGCACAGGAAGAGGCCATGGAGGAAGAAGAAGAGCAGGGGGTGGAGGAGAGAGGTGTGTCACAACCAGTAGTAGCATTTTGGAGGCGTGGTGGCGGAACAACCTCCAACACTACTGCACCTTGTCCTGCATCCTTCCCAGCTTCCAAAAGAGTGACCCAATGGGCCGTGAAAGATAGGTAACGTCCCTGTCCATGCCTGCTAGACCATGAGTCAGCGGTAATATGCACCTTACCACTGACCGCCCTGTCCAGCGAGGCATGGACATTGCCTTCCATATGCCGGTAGAGAGCCGGAATCGCCTTCCGTGAGAAAAAGTGGCGTTTGGGAACCTGCCACTGAGGAACCGCACATTGCACAAACTCACGGAAGGGGGCCGAGTCTACCAACTGAAAAGGCAGCAGTTGAAGTGCTAGCAATTTAGCCAAGCTAGCATTCAACCACTGGGCATGTGGATGGCTGGGAGTGAACTTCTTTCAACGGTCCAGCAGCTGGGGCAGGGAAATTTGCCTGCTACAATCGGACGTCGGTGTACTGCTAGCAGAGTGCCCGCAAGTACTTGGCTGTGACACACCTAATTCTACACCTTCATTCCTCTCAGTGCAGGTTTTAGAGAGGACTGAAGGTATAGTGGGGTTGGAGATCCCAGCTGATGAGGAGCAAGGAGATACTGTGCAGGAGGCACACTACACCCACTGTAACTGCTTGCAGATGCCTGTGTTACACAACAGAACAACACCAACACCAGCAATAAGGGGTAGCTTCAGGTGTATACTATGCAGGAGGCACACTACACCCTCTGTAACTGTTCTTTGGTGTGGGTATTTAAGGTACACTTGCCAACGAGCTGCATGGCAGGTCAACATATGTCTGGTCAAGCATGTGGTGCCCAAGCGGCTGATGTTGGCCACGCGAGATACACTTGAGACATATGTTGCAAATAGCAGCACTGCGATCTGATGCACTCGACTCAAAAAAGGCCCACACCAAAGAACTTTTGGAATAACGCGCAGAGGCAGCGCCCTGCACAGGCTGAGCTCTGTGGTGTGATTCAGTCGGTGTGCTGCCCTTAAGCTGGTCCCCGGAGGACATTCTGCCTCGTTGGAGATGTGCCTCCTCCTCCTCCTCTCTCCTATCAGGCACCCACTTGGAGTCAGTGACCTCATCATCCCCTCCCTCTTGATCACTGGAGCAAACCTGGCAGTATGCTGCAGCTGGTGGAACATGACTGCCAGATTGCTGTCCTTCTTGAGCATCCCCTCTCTCTGCGCTCACGCTACTGCCTTCCTCTAGCTGGGTATCATCATCAGATTCTTCAAAACGCTGGGCATCCTCCTGGAGCATGTACCCAACACTGTGCTCAAACCGTTCGGGGGACTCCTCAGGAGGACATGGTGGGTCTAGGGAAGGAGTGACTGATGACATTGATACGAGGGAAGAGGAAGCGTTGGCAGCTGCTTTGCCAGTACCCTGAGCCTGGGTGAGAGAGGATGAGGAGGGCTTGGTCATCCACTCTACCAAGTCTTTGGCATGATGCGGCTCAACACGTCCAGCTGCCAAAAATAAGGACAAGCGTGTCCCATGGCCACGTGCTGATGACAATGCACCGCGTCTACGACCAGCACTGTTGCCCCTAGTCACAGAGCCTGCTTGCCCTCTTTTATTGGCTTGTGACTGTCTGCCTCTCCTTGTTGGCCTTCCAGACATACTAATGGCCCGCAGGGAGATGAGAAAACCAGCAATAAGGGCTAGCTTCAGGTGTATACTGTGCAGGAGGCACACTACACCCACTGTAACTGCTGCAGATGCCTGTGTTACACAACAGAACATTACCAGCAATAAGGGGTAGCTTCAGGTGTATTCTGTGCAGGAGGCACACTACACCCACTGTAACTGCTTGTAGATGCCTGTGTTACACAACAGAACAGCAACACCAGCAATAAGGGGTAGCTTCAGGTGTATACTGTGCAGGAGGCACACTACACCAACTGCTGCAGGTTAACAAGCAAAGATGACACTGACACTGTCCCTGCCTATCCTGCTCTCTCTGCACGCCAACACACTACACCCACTGTAACTGCACTAGGTTAAGCAAAGATGACACTGACACTGACACTGTCCCTGCCTATCCTGCTCGCCCCTGCACGCCAACACACTACACTCACTGTAATTGCGCTAGTTTTTTTTTTTTTTTATAATTCATCTTTATTTGACAAAAAGTTTTTTCTTACAAAGAAATTTACTGCCTTTAGCCAGGCAGTAACAAACAAACACAATACAAAAAAAGAAAAAAGAAAAAAAGAACACATAATATTAATGTTTACACTTGGACTATGGAGAGTTGCCCTTTCCGTCTCATCCCCTCAAAAAAAAAAAAAAAAGGGGGGGGGGGTTGATCTCTCTACCTCTCCCTTCTTCCCTCCCCTACCACCATATTAGTGTTTTATATATGTTCACTTTCTTACTTTTTTCTTCCTCTTTCTCCCTCCCCTCTGCCCTCCCCATTATTTTTATTTTTTATTTTTTCCCTTTTCCTTTTAATTTACTCATAATAGTGATATAGTGAATAATATTGGGGATTCTTGAAATTTTCCTTTTTATCTATTATATTCATAAAAGTTCCTATGTTTCCTCTGTGTGTTTTATTAGTGTTCCATATATTATCATTCCTTTGAAGTGCTTGTGTCTCTAGAATGACTGTAAATTTAGGGGACTTTAACTGTCCCCATAAACTATTATACTCATAAATTCAATCTGTTGTTATTCATGAGAATTCCTATTTTCCCTCTGTGTGTTTTATTTGTGTTCAGTATAAATGTCAATCCCCTTAAAGTATTTTGTTTATTGGAACAAATGTTAGACTTTAAGGTTCTTTAACTGTCCCTATCAACTAATATACTCATAAATTCCCTTTCCCCTCTGTGCTTTTTTATTTTGTGTAATTTCCCTTAATGTTTCTCCTTCTTTTTCCCACAATCCTTATTAATAAGGAAGAGGAGAGAGAGAAAAAAAAAAACAATTTAAAATAAGGGGGTGGAGGGTAAAAAGACACAGTGGGCCACCACTCCCGCCAACATATATCATTGAATCTATTCATATCTAAAAATGTTGCAGTGCGCTACCCATCTCTTCTCTTCCCTTCCCCTAAACTGTGTGAGGTATATATTTCCTTTCCTTTCCCCTTTCCTTAATTTTTTTCCCTTTCTCTCCCTTTCCTTTTCCTTGGTTTTAAGTAGGTTCTGATTTTCCTTCCTTTTTTCTTTATATGGCTTCTAAACCTTTTTTCTCCCATTCTGTCCATATTTTTTTAAATTCCTCTTGTTGGTTTCTAGTTTCATAAATCCATCTTTCTGCCTCCATTATTCTATCCACTTCTCTCCTCCATTCTGCTAATGTAGGGCATATAATTTGCTTCCAATATCTAGGTATGAGCTTCTTAGCTACATTCAATAGATGTGGCTTGATACTATTTTTATATGATTTTATAGATCTCATTGATCCATGGAATAAAAAGTTCAGCGGTGTAAACTCCATCGGTTTTCTATTGATCTTTTCTATCCAAGGGGCTATTTCTTCCCAAAACACTCAAATTTTTGGGCATTTCCACCATATATGGAGGAAGGTGCCTCTCTCTTTACAGCCCCTCCAACATCTGTCACTTACTGATGTATATATCTGTGCCATTCGTACGGGAGTTCTATACCATCTTGTCAGGAACTTGTATTGCATCTCCTGAATGGATGAGCTTATTGACGACGAGTGAGTTTCTTCCCATAAATTTTTTATTTGTGTTGTTGTGAATTTAAGATTTAACTCTTTTTCCCATTCCTTAATAAAATATGGGGGTGCGGCATTTTGCCCACTAAGTATCAGCTCATACATTTGGGATTACAAATGATTGGGTTTTGACATTTTTAAGCACATTTTTTCAAACGTTGTTAACGAGTTTAGCGTTCTTAACTGAGGTTCTAATTTTTTAAGGAAGCTTTGCATTTGTAAGTATCTCCACCCCGACATTGGCGTCTTCTCTTGAGAAAACATCAATTCTGCTTGAGAGATACGTTTTCCCAGTGGGGCATACCTTAAGCACTTTGTATTTCCCTCTGATTCCCACAAGCCTAACGCTCCTTTTTCCTCTCCAGGGGGGAACCATGGAAACCCTCCTAATGGGGCCAGCGGTAATGTTATTGGTGCATATTTGCCAGTTTTATTAATTCCATCCCATACTGCCAATGTGTTCCTTGTTAAGGGTGATGTCCATTTGGACAAGCCTCTCATCTTAGATGGTATCCAAAGATCACCTTCTAAATCTCTGCCTGCCATCTTCTTTTCTATCAAAACCCATGCTTTACTCTTTGAAGCGTGACACCTGTTTAGTATACGTACCATATACATTGCTTTATAATACATTGCAATATCTGGTAATCCCAGTCCCCCCTCCTCTTTACTTCTTCTTAATCTGTCATACGCTATTCTAGCACTTCCATCCTTCCATATAAATGACAAAAATACTTTGCGTATCTTTTTAAAAAATGTCTGAGGGAGTGGTATGGGCACTGTATATAAAAGGTATATCAATCTAGGTATCACGTTCATCTTAAGGGTATTTATTCTTCCTGACCAAGTTAATATGTGTCCTTTCCATCTGTTTAAATCCTTTATTATCTCTGCAACTAGAGAGTTATAGTTACGTTCAAATACAATCCCTATGTCTGCTGCGATATGAACTCCTAAATTAAATATACTTTCTCTATTCCAAATAAACGGGTAGTTATTTTGTAGTAGTCGCGCTAACTTATGAGTTTGAACATAAGCCCATCACTGGGTAACTGAAAAAATCCAAATATCAACAGTGATAACATATAAAAAGCTACGTGAAAAGCAATATATATTCTATGTGAACAGATGATAAACAGAAAATTAACTGTGAATAAAAGAAAAAATTTTTGGGTTAGTGTCCAAAAATACTGTAGAGCGGAAAAACCCCTCAAAGTTCATAATCAAAAATCCATAATGCAAAAAACCATGATGAAAAAAACACCCGTGAGGCGATATCCAAAATTAATAAAGAAATGAAGAAGGAAAGGATTCCGATCTTCTTAGACTTAAATTCGTGACTTTCACCACCACCAAAAGAAGTTACTGCTTACCGAACAGCGATGGTCCCCTATGACGGAGGACCTCAAACAGCCTTAAGTAATACTCAGTTAAGCCTCCAGAGTGTAGCCAGTGATAAACCTCAGTTGTTTTAATAGCCCGACAGCTCATATAGCATCATACAGGTATTCAACGTGGACCATGAAAAAAAAAGGGGGGGACACTAGATAGTGTAAAATCGTTGGTGAACATTTATTAAAATAATGAAAACATACTCACAAGAGCAGTTAAAAAGACAGCTTAAAAGTATCACAGCGCCGACCGGTCAATTGGCGCTGGCACACACACGTCCGTGGAAGTCGAGCAATGGAGGGTGACGTCAGCACAAAGCTCGTATCCTGCCCTTTTTAACTGCTCTTGTGAGTATGTTTTCATTATTTTAATAAATGTTCACCAAAGATTTTACACTATCTAGTGTCCCCCCCTTTTTTTTTCATGGTCCACGTTGAATACCTGTATGATGCTATATGAGCTGTCGGGCTATTAAAACAACTGAGGTTTATCACTGGCTACACTCTGGAGGCTTAACTGAGTATTACTTTAGGCTGTTTGAGGTCCTCCGTCATAGGGGACCATCGCTGTTCGGTAAGCAGTAACTTCTATTGGTGGTGGTGAAAGTCACGAATTTAAGTCTGAGGCCTCGTACACACGACCGATTTTCTCGTCGTAAAAAACACGTCGTTTTTTTCGACGAGATTCTTGTTAAGCTTGTCGATTTTCTCGTCAAGCTTTCTATGCGTACACACTGTCATTTTCCAATTTCCTCGTGGTTCTCTGCGCTCACGTCCAGCACGTACGACGGCACTATAAAGGGGAAGATCTTTTTTCTTGGCGCCACCCCTTGGGCTGCTTTTGCTGATCTCGTGTTACCGCGTGTGAAGTAAAAGTTTGGGAAGAGACGATTCGCGCTTTTCAGTCTTCGTGCTTTCAGTTCGTTTTAGCGTGACGAATGTGCTATTTCCATTACGAAGGCTTGTTTTACCAGAAGATGCGCTCCCGTCTCATACTTGATTCTGAGCATGCGCGCTTTTTGAAGAGTCGTAAAAGCATACACACGAACCATTTTCTCGTCACAAAACAGGCCGACGAGAAACACGACGAGGAAATCTGGAATCCTGACGAGAAAATAGAGAGCAGGTTCTCTATTTTCTCGTTGAGATTCTCGTCAAGTTTCTCGTCGTAAAACCATACACACGAACGTTTTTCTAGACAAAAAACCTCTCGCGGCACTTTTCTTGACTGTTTTGGACGAGAAAATCGGTCGTGTGTACGAGGCCTAAGAAGATCGGAATCCTTTCCTTCTTCATTTCTTTATTAATTTTGGATATCGCCTCACGGGTGTTTTTTTCATCATGGTTTTTTGCATTATGGATTTTTGATTATGAACTTTGAGGGGTTTTTCCGCTCTACAGTATTTTTGGACACTAACCCCAAAAAATTTTTTTTTATTCACAGTTAATTTTCTGTTTATCATCTGTTCACATAGAATATATATTGCTTTTCACTTAGCTTTTTATATGTTATCACTGTTGATATTTGGATTTTTTCAGTTACCCAGTGATGGGCTTATGTTCAAACTCATAAGTTAGCGCGACTACATATTTTTTTCTTATTTGTACCCACTGATGATTGTTTTCAGACTAGTTGCTGCTTCTCCTATAATTTTTTCTTTTTTCAGGCAATCCATTAGCTTGATTCGTACACTTTAAGCGCAGTTTCTTCTATATTTTTTTCCAGTTATTTTGTAGTGTTATAAGTAATGATTTGGGCACGTGAATAGGTAGTATCACTGATTTTTCTGTATTTATTTTAAAGTTTGATAGCTTTCCATAGTTCGTAATTTCTTTCATCAGATTCTCTATAGATTTCTGTGGTCTTGAAAGGAAAAACATTAAGGCCCCTTTCACACTGGGGCGTTTTTCATGCGGTTTAGCGCTAATAATAGCGCTATTATACCGCATGAAAAATTCCTGCCCTGTAGCCTTCAATGTGAAAGCCCGAAGGCTTTCACACTGAAGCGGTGCGCTAGCAGGACCGCTCCAAAAGTCCTGCTAGCCGCTTCTTTACAGCGGTAAAGGAGCGGTGTGTTCACCGCTTCTTTACCGCGGGTGCCCATTGAAATCAATGGGACACCGCGGTAATACTGCCCGCAAACCGCGGCAATAGCCGCGGTTTGCAGGCGGTATTAACCCTTTTTCGGCCGCTAGCGGGGGTTAAATTCACCCTCCTAGCGACCGCATACCGCAGTAAGAACGACGGTATAGCAGCGCTGCTATACCGCCACCGCTCCTGCCCGCCCCAGTGTGAAAGGGGCCTAAGTCCGCATACGCTGATACTTTATGCTGTCTAGGGCCAATTTCAACTCCTTTTATTCCATCATTCTCCCGTATTCTGCATAGCAATGGTTCCAAAACAAGAGCGAATAAAATTGGCGATAGAGGGCAGCCCTGTCTTGTGCCATTTCGTATTTCAAAGCTTTCTGACAGGGTTCCATTTACCTTAACCTTTTCTCTTGGTTTGGTATATAGTGCTGATACCCATCCCAACATTCTTTCTCCCATTCCTATCTCTCTTAATACCTCTCTTATAAATGTCCAGTTGACTCGATCGAATGCCTTTTCGGCATCCATCGATATTACAACTCCAGGTATTTTTTTAGATCCATTCTGCATCCATTGGAGTATGTGAAGGGCTTGTATGGTATTATCTTTAGTTTCTCTTCTCTTCACAAACCCCGTTTGGTCAAAATGTACTAATTGTGTTATTTTATCCTGTAATCTGCTTGCTAATATCTTTGCTAGAAGTTTTGTATCGGTGTTAAGAAGAGAGATAGGTCTGTAGTTTGCACAGTATTGTGGATCTTTTCCAGTTTTCGGTATGATTGTCACATAAGCTAGTACTGCTTCTTGGGGTAACGGTTTATCTGCTGTAATTTTATTAAAATATCTGCATAATGGTATTAACAGAATATCCATAAATTTCTTATAATACAAATTTGTTATACCATTTCTTCTATAGTTATTTGTTCTTCCATTTTTTCCATTTCTTCCAGAGAGAGGGATGGTAATGCACACTCTTTAATGTATTCTTTTATCTTTTTTATTTGATCTTTTTCTTCTAGTTTTGATAGTTTTGGTTGTATATTATATAAGGCCCTGTAAAAACTCTGGAATACCCTAGCTATAGATTTTGTATCTTTTACTTGTTTATTATTCACACAGATACCATGTACATGTGAGAGTTCCTGCTGTTTTTTTAATTGTATTGCTAGCAGTTTCCCACATTTATTCCCCTACTCATAGTATCTGTGTGCGTAAAATCTATATTTTTCTAAGTACGTGGTGAGTTTTATTCTAAGTGTTTCCAAATTGTTTGCGTCCGCAGGGTCTAAGTTTTTTTTTTTTGTTTGTTTTCCAATTCCTGTATGTTTCCTAGAATATCATCTAATTCTTTCTTTTTTTTTTTTTTTTTATTCGGGATCCATGTGCCATCAGCTCCCCCCTGATAACCATCTTATGGACCTCCCATATTGTTTCCTCTGATAGCCCCTCTGATGTGTTTCTTTCAAAGTAATCTATTATTTTCTGTTTTATATCCTCTACTATCTCCCCGTCATCTAGTAGTGACTCATTTAAACGCCATGTCCGCTCTTGATGTCCCGCCGACACTGGCTCAAATGTCATCACTACCGGTGCATGATCAGATACTGTAATTGGTTTAATTGAAACGGCCTTCACATATTCTAAATAATATTGATCCACAAAAAATAGGTCTTGTCTAGAGTATACTTTATGAGTCTTTGAATAATAACTATAGTCCCTCTGTCCTTCATTAAATACTCGCCAGCTATCCACCATGTGACGATCTCTGAAAAGTTTTTTCACTTGTTTAAGGGCTTTAAATGATAGTGCTTTTTTCGCAGTTGTTGTGTCTAATTTGGGATCCATAATAATGTTGAAGTCTCCTCCTAATATAATAAATTCCTCCCCAAATGTATCTAGCTTTTCCATTGTTTTTACTAAAAATTCTACTGTACCTGTGTTTGGTGCATATATGGAAGCAAATGTATAACACTGTCCATGTAACATGCCCTTTATAAACAAAAACCTTCCTTCCGGATCTCTTTGTACTGCTGTAGGTGTAATTGGGCATGTTTTCCCAAATGCTATCGCTACTCCTCTTGCCCTAGCTATAGGTGTATATGCGTGAAACTATTGATTACAGAGAGTTAATGGTGGTTTGAATGCCAATTCTGTCATGAGATGAGTTTCCTGTATATAGATAATATCCACAGACTGATGACTAATCTCCTGCCATAATCGGCTTCTTTTTTGACGTGAATTTATTCCTCTTACATTGTATGCTACAATTTCTAAAAAAACAGCCATCTTTTATTTTTCCACTGATTATTTTTTCTTGCTTCTCCTACTTCTTTTTTACCTATTTTCCTCTCCTTTATTACATCAACAACAATACAAGAAAACAAAAGAAGAAAGAAAAAAAAAAGAGATTCCAACCCACTGCAACATGACACCCTACTAACCCTCCTAATTAGGGTGTACCATCTAACTGGGTGGTTAGCCCTTGTGGGATCCCCTTGACCCCTCAAGCCCCTCCCGCCCAACATCTTTTTACAGATTATCCAGTCCCTCATTCGGACCATTTTAATTTTAATAACAAGCTATTTTACCCAATATACCCTGGGCCTTCATTTTTTTCCCCCTCCCCTTTTTCTCCAATGGTTACTCCGAAGGGGTGTGGAGGAAAGAAAGATTTTTTTTTTGAAAAATTCAAAAGGATTAATCAACATAAGATTACTCAAAAAAGCATAATATTTCCATTTCCTCCATCTCCCCCTTTTTTATCTGTATTTCATATTATTTCAGTTCAATTTGCATCTTTACTTTCTAATTTCTTCTTGGTTCAGTTTTTTCTCCGGTACTTGAGACCATGGTTCAGAATGTTGTGTTAATGTTAATGTTTTCCCTCTATTTGTTCTCCAGTCTGTGAAGTCCGTTTGTGGGAGATCTAGTCTTTCCAAAAACATTTTAAAATCATCCTTTGTTTTGAGAATTGCCCTTTTCCCATTTCGGGAGGCTATTACACTAAAAGGGAACCCCCATCGATATCTAATATTAGCCTGGCGCATCACTTCTAATAGGGGGCGCACCATCCTACGCTGCATTAGTGTATGGAGTGATATATCAGGGTATAGTGAGATTTGCTTTCCCTCATATTCGATCCGGGGTATATCTCGTGCGATCTTCATTATAGTTTCCTTCACAGAGTATTTATGACATTTACATATTATATCCCTTGGTCTATCTTTGCTCTGGCTCGAATAAGAGGCTATACGATGTACTCTATCTATTTCTACTTGTTCCGTTGCTTCCGACCCCATTATCTGTAAAAAAAAGTTTCTGTACCATTGCCATTAAATCATCACTTTTATATTCCTCCGATAAATCCCGTATCCTTATATTCTGTCTACGGTCTCTATTTTCGAGATTGTCCAGTTGGTCTCTATAAATGTTCAGCATATCTTCTTGTTGTTTAATTATGTCCTGTGCTTCCCCTATTGCCTGTACAATCTCTTCTTGGCCATTTTCCAGTATTTCCACTCTGTTTCCTACTTCCACTATTTCTTCTTTCAAGTTTGTTATTGCCTTCATACATGATTGCTCTACCATGGTTACCATCTCCTGTATATCTTTTTTTGAAGGCAGTGCTTTTATAAGTTCTCTAATATCTTGCTCTTCATTTTTCTCTGCTAATACTCTTTCAATGCTATTTATACAGGGTATTTGTTTTTGTTGTTCTGCATGCATTGTACTTGGCTGTATCTCCATAGGGGGTATTACTGATACTGGTCTTAATATGCTAATTGTCTCTGTTTTTTTTCCCTTATTGTCCCTTGGTCTTGCTCTTCTTCCCATGTCTCTGTTAAGGGGTTAGGGGGAGGTGCAGGGGTAGTGGTGGAATTTACATTTAATGTTATTAAGTCTCTGGGGTCCCCTCCTGAGTTCAGCCCATCATTATATTTCTGTTGGCTTGGTCTGTCTGTCGTGAGAGTTAATGATGTTTTCCCTTGCTCTATGCATTTGTCTTTTAATACCTCTTCCACTCTCAATAACTCTCCATTGCCATTGCCATTACCGTTACCTTTCTTGGATTAATTTCCTCTCCAGTTCTCTTCCATACCACCATTACCATATGGATTATCCTTCCATTCCACATCCAAACATCCTCCCCCTCTACTACCCCTTTGCTCACCTACTCCCGGCGTCTGGATACTTCGTCTGCCCCCTATTGAGCTCCGATTCTGTGGGCTTTGCACATACGCTCCGCGTGAGGGTATCGGCAAGCCTCGTCCCGCTCTGCCCGCTCTGCCTTGTATTCCTCCAATCTCCGGACTTCCATACCTTCCTTCATTGTTCCGGGTGATACCGGAGCTTCCTCCTCCTCTCGGTGGTGTCATGTAGGCTCTCAATCCGCCTACTGCACTCCTAACACCTCCTCCGGCTGGTTGTAGCGCCGCTCGTCTACCGGTGGTCATCTCTTGAGTGGGTTCTGGTCCTGCTCACCCTGCACCGCTGCTCACCTTGCACCTTGCTCTCAGCTATCCCGGCCTCCCGGCCTATAGCAGCCTGTGATCCTTAGCTTGCAGATGGCGGTTCTCAGTTCTCAACAGTTCTCGGCTCCCGGCTCAACTCGGCTCCCGGCTCTCACCCCCCCCGGTACCTGGGTCTCTCGGGCTCTCGGGTCTCGGATCTTGGATCTCGCCTCCTGACCCCTCAACAGCAAGCTGTCCACTCTCCTCAAAAAAACACACTGATTCCCATCACCATTCATCTCCGTTTCTGATCTTTGTTCCTGCAGCCCAAGTCAGCTCAAATCAGCTCAGATCAGCATAGTACTGCACTGCTCTGCACGCTCATTGTAACCATAGCTATTCACGGCACGCCAATACACTACACTCACTGTAACTGTGCTAGGTTAAGCAAAGATGACACTGACACTGCCCCTGCCTATCCTGCTCTCTCCCTGCACGCCAACACACTACACAAGGCCGCCACGCTGGCGGCCATATATAGTGTGGGGTGTGTACTAAACCCCCCTGAGCTATAATTGGCCACAGGCATCCTGCCTGTGGCCAATTATGGCTCTCCTCGCTGCCGGCGCTGTGATTGGCCAAGCATGCGGGGTCACAGTGCATGCTTGGCCAATCATCAGCCAGTAATGCACTGCGATGGCGCAGTGTATTGTGGCCCGTTCGCGCCACACGAATATGATGCGAACGACCCACAAAGTTCTGGCTTCGCCGGACAGGCGAACAGCGAGCTCATCCCTAATCAAGAATTGTTATTACATGCCCCTGTTGAACAAGGGCAGAAAAAGTGGGCCTTAGGCACTGGTTCTGGTGCCACAATATTGCAACCCCTCACAAATACTCTAGTTGGAGCGCAGGAATGAGCCGTGCTGCACAGTATTGCAGCAAAAATGATAATTACACGCCCCTGTTAAACAGGGGCAAAAAAATTGGGCCTTAGGCACTGGTGCTGGTGCCACAACACTGCAACCCCTCACAGATACTCTAGTTGGAGCGCAGGAATGAGCCCTGCTGCAAAGTATTGCAGCAAAAAGATAATTACATGCCCCTGTTTAACAGGGGCAGAAAAATTGGGCCTTAGGCACTGGTGGCAGTGCCCAGAATCCAAAATATTCTTACAAGCTATCAACATAAACAGGATGAAGAGGATAGTCACTCAGCATAACAGGATAGTCACTCAGCATCAGCATAGGCAATCTTGAAGGGGTCTCACATTCAAAAAACAATTATTCGGTTACATCAGCATCAGGTGCTTGGTAGCTGGTGATCCAAGACTGATTCATTTTTATGAAGGTCAGACGATCGATCGAGTCGGTGGACAGGCGCACCCTGTAATCGGTTACAAAGCCTCCAGCAGCACTGAATGTGCGTTTCGAAAGAACACTGGATGCAGAACAGGCCAGTAGCTCAATTGCATACTGTGCAAGCTCTGGCCAGTGATCCATCCTCAAGACCCAGTAAACCAGAGGATTTTCGGTGGGAAAAAAAAAATCCTGCACCATGTGAATCAGACGCTGGCGATGGTTGCTGGAACCGATCATACCTTGGGGCTGCGGACTAAAACATTGTCTGAACGCATCGGTCAGATGGCCACCTTCTCCACTGCTCCTTCTGTGACTGACCGAAGCCTCATCAATACGTTGTCCAGGACCAGGAATTTGTAACCTCACAGGCTCTGGAAATGCGTTGCACAAACCTTTCAGGAAGGCCTCCCGAAGATGTTTCATCCTCTGCTCCCTCTGCGACGGTAACGTGGATCAAGGAGGGTTGCCAGCCAGTAATGATCCCTCTCCTTGATACCACGAATACGAGGATCCTTTCACAGGATTTGCAGTATCAGGGAGGCCGTGCAGCGTAGGTTTGCTGAGGCATTCGGTCCGGAGTCCTCTGGGTCACTAAGGACGACATGATCCGCAGCCACCTCCTCCCAGCCACTTACAAGTCCACAGGTTTCTTGGGACTGTAAATCATCCCTAAAAGACTGCTGCTGCTGATGCTGAGTGCCAGGCTCCACCTCCATGCTGACACAATCCTCCTCCTCCTCCTCCTTCTCCTCCTCGTCCTCTTCCTGTGTGATGGGTGGGACAGAAGGAACACTGTCTGGATAAAGGGGGCCTTGAGAGGCAAGGAAGTCCTCCTCTTCCTGACTCTGTTCTGCCTCAAGTGCCCTATCCATTATTCGACGCAGCGTATGCTCCAACAGGTGGACAAGAGGGACAGTGTCACTGATGCATGCACTGTCACTGCTCACCATCCTCGTGGCCTCCTCAAATGGTGAAAGGACAGTGCATGCATCCCTGATCATGACCCCCTGGTGTGGCAAAAAAACAAGCTCCCCTGACCCTGTCCTGGTGCCATAGTTGCACAGGTACTCAATGATTGCCCTCTGCTGCGAGTGCAGCCGCTGCAGCATGGCCAACGTTGAGTTCCACTTGGTGGGCATGTCACAGATTAGGCCGTTCTTGGGCAGGTTTTATTCCTTTTGGAGGTCAGTCAGCCGAGCACTGGCATTATATGACCGGCGGTAGGGATGAGCTTCGAGTTCGAGTCGAACTCATGTTCGACTTGAACATTGCCTGTTCGCCCGTTCGCCGAACAGCGAACAAATTGGGGTGTTTGCGGCAAATTCGAAAAATCTATGGGAGAAATCTAAAGTGCTAATTATAAAGGCTTATATGCAAGTTATTGTCCTAAAAAGTGTTTGGGGACCCGGGTCCTGCCCCAGGGGACATGTATCAATGCAAAAAAAAGTTTTAAAAACGGCCGTTTTTTCGGGAGCAGTGATTTTAATGATGCTTAAAATGAAAAAATAAAAGTGAAATATTCCTTTAAATTTCGTACCTGGGGGGTGTGTATGATATGCATGTAAAGTGGTGCATGTTTCCCGTGCTTAGAACTGTCCCTGCAAAAAATGTCATTTTTGAAAGAAAAAAATGCATTTAAAACTGACTCGCGGCTATTAATGAATTGTCGGCTCCCGGCAATACATACAAAAGTCATTGATAAAAAAAAAAAAAAAGTGTGGGGGTTCCCCAGAATTCAATTACCAGGCCCTTCAGGTCTGGAATGGATATTAAGGGGAACCCCGCCGCAAATTTAAAAAAAAATTGACGTGGGGTTCCCCCAAATATCCATTCCAGGCCCTTCAGATCTGGCATGGATTTTAAGGGGAACTCCACCCCAAATTTTAAAAAAAAATGGCGTGGAGTCCCCCTAAAAATCCATACCAGACCCCTTATCCGAGCACGTAACCTGGCCGGCCGCAGGGGAAAAGGGGGGGACGAGAGAGCGCCCCCCCCCCTCCCACCTGAACCGTACCAGGCCACATGCCCTCAACATGGGGAGGATGTCCCCATGTTGATGGGGACAAGGGCCTCATCCCCACAACCCTTGCCCGGTGGTTGTGGGGGTCTGCGGGCGGGGGGGCTTATCGGAATCTGGAAGACCCCTTTAACAAAGGGGACCCCCAGATCCCGGCCCCCCCCCTATGTGAATTGGTAAGGGGTACATTGTACCCCTACCATTTCACGAAGAAAGCGTAAAAAAATGTTTAAAAAACACACACAAACACCTTGAAAAAGTCCTTTATTTAAAAAAAAAAAACATTCCAGCGGTGAAATCCAATGTTCCGCGGCGATCCCGATGTCCAGCGCTGTCCTTCATTGGTTGTGCCTGAGCGGACCTGATGGGGAACTCCCTCTCAGTATTTTAAATGTATAGACCCGCCCCTTCTAAAGTTCCCCATCAGGTCCGCTCAGCGGACCAGATGCGGAACATGAGAAGGGGCGGGTCTATACATGTATTACCACAGTGAGAGAAGTTCCCCATCAGGTCCGCCCCCTGGGTATATCGGACCCGCCTACATCATTGGCTTGAGCGGGGAACTTCCTTCACTGTGTAATTTAAATTTACATAGTGAAGGAAGTTCCCCGCTCAAGCCAATGACGTAGGCGGGTCCGACATACCGAGGGGGCGGACCTGATGGGGAACTGCTCTCACTTTGGTAATACATGTATAGACCCGCCCCTTCTCTGAGGCTGAGCGGACCTGATGGGGAACTTTAGAAGGGGCGGGTCTATACATTTAAAATACTGAGAGGGAGTTCCCCATCAGGTCCGCTCAGGCACAACCAATGAAGGACAGCGCTGGACATCGGGATCGCCGCGGGACACTGGATTTCACCGCTGGAATGTTTTTTTGTTTTTTTTTTAATAAAGGACTTTTTCAAGGTGTTTGTGTGTTTTTTTTAAACATTTTTTTACGCTTTCTTCGTGAAATGGTAGGGGTACAATGTACCCCTTACCAATTCACATAGGGGAGGGGCCGGGATCTGGGGGTCCCCTTTGTTAAAGGGGTCTTCCAGATTCCGATAAGCCCCCCGCCCGCAGACCCCCACAACCACCGGGCAAGGGTTGTGGGGATGAGGCCCTTGTCCCCATCAACATGGGGACATCCTCCCCATGTTGAGGGCATGTGGCCTGGTACGGTTCAGGAGGGAGGGGGGGTGCTCTCTCGTCCCCCCTTTTCCCCTGCGGCCGGCCAGGTTGCGTGCTCGGATAAGGGGTCTGGTATGGATTTTTAGGGGGAACTCCACGCCATTTTTTTTTTAATTTGGGGTGGAGTTCCCCTTAAAATCCATGCCAGATCTGAAGGGCCTGGAATGGATATTTGGGGGAACCCCACGTCAATTTTTTTTTAAATTTGCCGCGGGGTTCCCCTTAATATCCATTCCAGACCTGAAGGGCCTGGTAATTGAATTCTGGGGAACCCCCACGCTTTTTTTTTTTTTTTTTATCAATGACTTTTGTATGTATTGCCGGGAGCCGACAATTCATTAATAGCCGCGAGTCAGTTTTAAATGCATTTTTTTCTTTCAAAAAATGACATTTTTTGCAGGGACAGTTCTAAGCACGGGAAACATGCGCCACTTTACATGCATATCATACACACCCCCCAGGTACGAAATTTAAAGGAATATTTCACTTTTATTTTTTCATTTTAAGCATTATTAAAATCACTGCTCCCGAAAAAACGGACATTTTTAAAACTTATTTTTGCATTGATACATGTCCCCTGGGGCAGGACCCGGGTCCTCAAACACTTTTTAGGACAATAACTTGCATATTAGCCTTTATAATTAACACTTTAGATTTCAAACGTTCGAGTCCATTGTATTTAATAGGGTTCTAAAGTTTACACGAACATTTTGTCTGTTCGCAGGTTCTGGTGCGAACCGAACAGGGGGGTGTTCGGCTCATCCCTGACTGGCGGAAATGCACACAGACTTTCCTGGCCTGCCTCAGGACATCCTGTAAACCCGGGTACCTGCCCAAGAACTGCTGCACCACCAAGTTAAGGATGTGAGCCAAACAGGGCACATGGATCAGCTGTCCCTGTCGGAGGGCAGAGAGGAGGTTGGTGCCATTGTCGCAAACCACCATTCCTGGCTTAAGCTGGCGTGGCATCACCCACCTCTAAGCCAGCCCCTGCAGAGCTGACAGAATCTCTGCCCTAGTGTGGCTCCTGTCCCCCAAGCACACCAGCTCAAGCACCGCATGGCATCTTTTTGCCTGCGTACTTGCGTAGCCCCTTGAATGCCTACAGAGCACCGCTGGTTCCAAGGACAAATCAGCACAGGAAGAGGCCATGGAGGAAGAAGAAGAGGAGGGGGTGGAGGAGAGTGGTGTGTCGAATCACCACTAGTAGCATTTTGGAGGCGTGGTGGTGTAACAACCTCCAACACTACTGCACCCTGTCCTGCATCCTTCCCAGATGCCAGCAGAGTCACCCAATGGGCCGTAAAAGATAGGAAACGTCCCTGTTCATGCCTGCTGGACCGTGAGTCAGCGCTAATATGCACCTTATTGCTGACCGCCCTGTCCAGCGAGGCCAAGACATTGCCTTCCACATGCCGGTAGAGAGACGGAATCGCCTTCCGTGAATAAAAGTGGCGTTTGGGAACCTGCCACTGAGGAATCGCACATTCCACAAACTCACGGAAGGGGGCAGTGTCTACCAACTGAAAACGCAGCAGTTAAATTGCTAGCAATTTAGCCAAGCTAGCATTCAACCACTGGGCATGTGGATGGCTGGGAGCGAACTTCTTTCGGCGGTGCAGCAGCAGGGGCAGAGAAATTTTCATGGTACAATCGGACGTTGGTGTACCGATAGCAGATTGCCCGCAAGTACTTGGCAGTGACACACCTAATTCTACACCTTCATTCCTCTCAGTGCAGGTTTCTGAGAGGACTGAAGGTTTAGCGGGGTTGGAGATCCCAGCTGATGAGGAGCAAGGAGAGGTCCACTTTGTTCTTTGGTGTGGGTCTTTTATGTATGCTTGCCAATGGACTGCATGGCAGGTCGACATATGTCTGGACAAGCATGTGGTGCCCAAGCGGCTGATGTTTTGGCCATGCGAGATACGCTTCAGACATATGTTGTAAATAGCAACGGTGCGATCTGATGCACACGTCTCAAAAAAGGCCCACACCAAAGAACTTTTGGAATAATGCGCAGAGACAGCAGCACCCTGCACATGCGGAGCTCTGCGGGTGTGATGCAGTCGGTGTGCTGCCCTTAAGCTGGCCCCTGGAGGGCATCCTGCCTCGTTGGAGATGTGCCGCCTCCTCCTCCTCCTCCTCGGTCCTATCAGGCACCCATGTAGAGTCAGTGACCTCATCATCCCCTCCCTTCTCGTCACTGGAGCAAACCTGGCAGTATGCTGCAGCTGGGGGAACATGACTGGCAGTTTGCAGTCCTTCTTGGGCACCCCCTCTCTCTGGGCTCATGTAACTGCCTTCCTCAAGCTGGGTACCATCATCGGAGCCCTCAAAACGCTGCACATCCTCCTGCAGCATGTACCCAACACTGTGGTCAAACAGTTCAGGGGACTCCTCAGGGAATGGTGGGGCTAGGTAAGGAGTGACTGATGCCATTGAGCCAATGGAAGAGGCCGCTTTGGCAGATAAAGTACCCTGAGGCTGGGTGAGAGAGGATGAGGAGGAGGAGGATGAGGATGGCTTGGTCATCCACGCTACCAACTCTTCGGCATGTTGCGGCTCAACAAAGCCAGCTGCCGAAAAAAAGGACAAGCGTACCCCACAGCCACATGCTGATGAGGATGCACCGTGTCCACGACCAGCACTGTTGCCTCTAGACACAGAGCCTGCTTGCCCTCTTTTATTGGCCTGTGTGTGTTTGCCTCTCCTTGTTGGCCTTCCAGACATACTTTATTTGATGTATTGAAATAGGTACACAAGGAACTGTCTGCAGTCAGCTTTAGCTGCACACTGTGCCCATTATACAGTACACTGACTTAATAAACTGCAGGTTAGCTCAATCAAATGCCTGTATTATTAGGAATAGAACAGGAATAGTCTGCAGTCAGCTTTACCTGCACACTGAGCCCAGTATACAGTACACTGACTTAATATACTGCAGCTTTGCTCAATCCACTGCTAGCCTACAGTATGTTATTAGGAAGAGAACAGGGATGGTCTGCAGTCAGCTTTACGTGCACACTGAGCCCAGCATATAGTACACTGACTTAATAAACTGCAGCTTAGCTCAATCAACTGCCAGCCTATATTATTAGGAAGAGAACAGGGGTGGTCTGCAGTCAGCTTTATGTGCACACTGAGCCCAGTATATAGTACACTGACTTAATAACCTGCTAGCTTAGCTAAATCAACTGCCTGCCTATATTATTAGGAAGAGAACAGGGATGGTCTGCAGTCATCTTTACGTGCACACTGAGCCCAGTATATAGTACACTGACTTAATAACCTGCTAGCTTAGCTAAATCAACTGCCTGCCTATATTATTAGGAAGAGAACAGGGATGGTCTGCAGTCAGCTTTACGTGCACACTGAGCCCAGTATATAGTACACTGACTTAATAACCTGCTAGCTTAGCTAAATCAACTGCCTGCCTATATTATTAGGAAGAGAACAGGGATGGTCTGCAGTCAGCTTTACGTGCACACTGAGCCCAGTATATAGTACACTGACTTAAACTGCAGCTTAGCTAAATCAACTGCCTGCCTATATTAAATAAAGGAATGTTTCCGCGCAAAAAAACAAACCCACACAACCTATATCTGGTGTAATAAAAATATGTGTGACTGCAGGTGCAAATGAATTGAAAGATCAAGTACAGTTAAAATATAAATATAAAGAAATTAAATACATACGTGTCTAAAAATACAAAACAGGGGGCGGAGCCGGCGGCCGGAGCGGATGGTGGTGTGAGAGGAGAGCTCCGACGCATCAGGGGACCTTAAGCAACCTTTTGAGGCTCAGAAACAGCACATCCGAGCGGCGGAAGACAGGAGGAACCCCGCTGATAGCATGGCCAAACGCAAGAACAGAGAGGGGCCCAGAAAATTGACGGACTTCTATCCCTCCATGACAGGCCGGAAGGCCCAAGATGGCGCCGCAGCGGGACTGCATGCATCACACTGCCATGAGGGAGAGAACGGCGCGACATTCACTTTGCAGGGTGAGCTACCTAATGACACACTAACTCAGCCCCCTTATTCTTCCCCATTCAACAGCCCCCTCAAGCAGAAACGGAGGGTCAGTGCCCCAGGGGATGATAGCAATGAACAAGGAGGGGGGGGAGACGACATGGAGCAAGCTGCCTCATATGCCCAGAAGCTGGATGATATGCCTGTCTCTGGTCAGCCCATGACCGATACAATTATGAAGGATATGATCCTGACGCTAAGAGGGGCCATACAACAAGACATAGCTCACATCGCTCACTCCACACGCAGGGAGCTGAGTGCAATGGGGGATAGAATAGCCCATGTCGAAAACAAAATGGGGGATTTCTCTGCAGCCCACAACGAATTGGTGGATGCTCATGTGGATCTAGAAGATGAACTCACAGCACTACGCCTGAAGGTCTCAGATCTCGAGGACCGCGCACACAGGAACAATGTGAAATTCAGAGGGATTCCTGAAACAGTTAAGCCTGCCGAACTGAGTTCATTCCTGCAGCAGCTAATGAAGACGGCAATTCCCTCGCTCACCACAGCGGATGTCATTATTGACAGAGCACACAGGCTGCACAAACCACAACATCTCCCTGAGAAGATTCCTAGGGATGTTATAGCCAGAATTCATTTCTTTCATATTAAAGACCAGCTTATGAGGTTTTCCAGGCAAAACAACATCCTCCCAGACCCATATGCTGGAATCACACTGTATGCTGACCTATCACAGGCCACAATGAAGGCTAGAAATAATCTGATACCGGTTACAAAAATGCTGAGAAATCATAAGATTCTCTATAGATGGGGCTTCCCTGCAAAAATCATTCTGGAGAAAAACAACGAATGGTATTCCATTTCCTCCCTGGATAAAGGTCTGGAACTACTCCGCAAGTGGGGACTCCTTCCCCAGGAAGGTTTCCCTGAATCCATGGACCAGTCTTCACCCAGATCGGAACTTATCAACAACCGCAGTGCCAGGAACAACCGTGATAAATAACCACATCTGTACTACACTAATAATGGTCCTATGGTGCTGAACTTCCTATTTTCCAAATTAACCTTACTGCGCCTCTTTCGCCTTCTAATGCTGAACAGATGGTCCCCGGATGTTCGGCTGAACAGGTAATCACCTGAATGTTTTTACCCCAATACTGCTTTTGGGATTGTTCCAAATCCATCCTGTTGATGATAACGGTTATATGTTTTGATTTTCAGACCATTGACGTTGCAATGGTCACTTGTCTCTGTATAATTTTGAGACTCCAGGTTTCTGTAATGAAAACCAAATTACAGCTCCTCACTGCTCAGAAATTAATGCTCAGCTACAGCCAATTCTCATATTGCGCCACTAGATGTCACCGAAGCACCATGAATGAAACAAATGACACTTAAACTGCTATCTATCAACGCTAGAGGACTTAACAGCCCCTATAAAAGGAGAACCCTATGGAAAACTGCCCTGGACGAGAACTGTGATGTACTGTGTGTACAAGAGACTCATTTCCTGGACCAAAGTACACCTAAATGCTCCCATAAGAAATTTCCACATGTCTTCACGGCAAATAACTCAAAAAAAAACAATGGAGTAATGATCGCTATTAAGGACTCTGTATCTTTTAACCTCCTAGATGAACACTATGATGGTAATGGTAGGTATATCATCCTGATTACCGAAATTAACAATGAGGTATACACACTGGTGAACTTGTATGCTCCAAACAAAAGCCCGATTAGGTTTTTACGCAAAACCATACAAAAAGCAAAAGCAATGAAAAAAGGTAACCTAGTCATTTGCGGAGATTTTAATGTACTTATGAATAACATGCTTGACTCCTCCTCTGGGGAGCGGAGACGAGCGCCATCCCTAGGTAATTTCTGCCTGGGGGAAGATCTCTATGATCCTTGGCGCTGTCTCCGCTCCACAGAGAGGGACTACACCTACTTCTCACCGGTCCACAAGAGTTACTCTAGGATTGACTTCTTCCTTACGGACAAATATACTTTACAAAAGGTACTCAAAGCAAATATTCACACCATCACATGGTCTGACCACGCCCCTATCACCATTGATATAACTTCCACCAACAAAACTACAGCCTCTCCACTTTGGCGTAACAACACATATCTACTCTCCCAGCCCAAAATTAGGGAGGAAATTCAAGGGAAGCTAAATGAATTCTTTGAATTCAATGAAACCCCTGGCACTTCCCCCGCGACAATCTGGTGCGCCCACAAAGCCTTCACGAGAGGCGCCTTGATCCAGATAGCAGCTAGGGAAAAAAGGAAAAAAAGCAGATATATATCGCAACTCCATGACCGAATAGCTGACCTGGAAAGTAAGCATAAAAAAAATGGGGACCACTCCTTATTACAACAATTGAACTCCAGGAGGGAGGAACTGAGACTAGTGTTGAAATCAGACTACGACCTTTACTATAAGAGACTTAAACTAACTTTCTACTCCCAGAACAATAGAGCGGGGAAGTTACTAGCATCCCAATTAAAGAAAAGACAAGCACAATCCAAAATATCTATAATTAAACATCCCACTAATAATACTTCATATCAGAACCCCAAAGACATAGCAAACGCGTTTAAAGACTTCTACGAGGTCTTATATAATCTGAACCAGGATAAGTCTACCCATCAACCCACAGAAACTGAGATTACTGACTTTCTTAAAAGGATTGACCTCCCGTCCATAGATAAGGGGACCTTAGGCATAATTAATGCGCCCTTTACAGAAGATGAAATCAAGGACGTAATTAAGAAACTTCCCAAACACAAATCACCGGGAGCCGACGGGTTCTCAGCCGAATACTACCAAACATTCTCATCTTTGCTCGCCCCCCGACTGGTAGATCTATACAATACGGCGGCACACACCTGTGCATTCCCAAAGGAAATGCTCCAAGCAATTATAGTGACTATCCCAAAACCCGGGAAGGATCCGGCCTACCCCCAGAATTATAGGCCCATTTCACTCCTGAACTCGGATCTAAAGATTTATGCAAAGATAGTAGCAAACAGACTACTCAATGTAACCCCTACACTCATTGGGCTAGAACAAGTGGGCTTTGTCAAGGGCAGACAGGCCCCAGATGGCACTAGGAAAATGATCAATCTCCTGAGACACGCGGAACTCAATCGCACGCCTAGCATATTTGTAGCCTTAGACGCGGAAAAGGCGTTTGATAGAGTTCACTGGTCATACCTGTCACACACGCTACATAAATTCGGCATAAGCGGATTCTTGCATTCAGCGGTCATGTCTTTATACACGAATCCCTCCGCCAGAGTATTTACGTCAGGGATGCTTTCTGATTCCTTCAACCTCACAAATGGAACGAGACAGGGATGTCCGCTGTCTCCGATTGTTTTTTCCCTAGCAATAGAACCCCTTGCAGAAATCATTAGATCCACTGGGGAGATCACAGGCCTCCGAATTGGTCACACGGAACACAAAATAGGTCTGTTTGCAGATGATGTGATTCTTACCATGACCAACCCACACATCTCACTAAGTAAAGCCACGGAAGTTATTAATGAATTTGGGAGGATAACATATTACAAAATTAACACCTCTAAATGTTTTGCCCTGCCACTTCATTTACCCCACAATATGGTCGCCAAACTAGAACTAATATTCCCTTGCACCTGGGATGCCCCCTCTATCACCTACTTAGGTATCCAACTCACCCACCCTACATCCAAACTATACTCTGAAATTTTTTTACCCCTCCTAGAGCAGACCAAGAAAGACTTTTTACAGATGTCCAAATTCCAACTGTCATGGATGGGGCGGATTGCGGCTTATCAGATGCAAATATTCCCCAAGATTCTATACCTTTTCAGAACCATCCCAATCCCTATACCCCACAAATTTTTCTCGGATCTCGCAAAGCTTCTGAATGCCTACATATGGGAGAATAAAAAACCTAGAATAGCGATGAAAATTCTTTACTTACACAAAAAGGTGGGGGGAGGAAGCTTACCGAACGCGTATGCCTACTATACTGCCTCTTTATTGGACCAGCTGAAATTTTGGTTCTCTAGTCAGGAAGATAATTTATGGAATCAAATAGAAAGGGAGGTTACACCAACTCATGATCTGATTGCACTCCTGATGGCATCCACCATACATCACAAACCCCTAATACCTGATTACCCTACAATTAGGGCCTCAATTGCTGCGTGGTCCCTACTCACCAAAATGAAATTCCCGGGGGAGACTACTCACAAACTAGAAAAGCCTCTCACGACCTACACATTCCTTATTCATAACTTCTCAACACATCCCTGGAAACAAAAGGGCGTGCATTTTCACACTGTAGATATTACTCAACCTTCGGCACTTGACACCCTTATGCTACAGCAAATTCGGAGTTATAATAAAATGAATCCTCATGATACCACGGAAGTCCCACTAGTCCTATGGGAATTCTTCATGTCCAGGGGCAAGACAAACATAAGGGGTATATCTCTCTGCTATAGATTCTGTAACCATCAATTAAAGAACTCCAAAACCCCGAATATGCTCAAATGGGAGGCTGAACTGCAGACAATCTTTACATTCCCACAATGGATGACTGCTATTAGATACAATAGGGTATCCTCAGCCTGTGTAGATCACTGGGACAATTCGTGTAAGTTACTGCATAGGTGGTACATCACCCCGACGCGCCTACACACAATGAACCCCATTCTTTCCCCACTTTGCTGGAGAGAGTGTCAGCACAGAGGTAACCTCCTACATGTTATGTGGCACTGTAGTATACTACATAACTTCTGGAGAGATGTATTTTCACTCATCTCAGACATTTCCAAAACGAAGTGTAAACCCACCCCAGAATTAGCACTTCTTACATTAGGGATAGACTCCTTCCCATGCGCACAAAGGATTGTGATTGTACATATCCTATTTGCTGCCCGTATATCAATTGCAGCCAAATGGAGATCCCCAGACCCCCCTACTGTGTTGGAGGTCATAAATAGAGTAAATGCTCAATGTTTAATGGAGAAGATGCTAGCGTATAAATTGAACAAAATACATGTCCATCAGAAATTTTGGGGTCTATGGCCCACCACTATATGACGTCCTCTAGTGTTGAGTAAACTGTTTGTTGATTTCTTATGTATATGCGAAGACATGTGGAAAGGCGCGGTAGCATGTTTAGAGCAGTGAACCTGGTAACATCATTATTCTTCCTGATAATCTAAATACAGGTATTGTTGTAGTGTTAAATTAGATATGGGTCATACTATGAATATTTTCTCAAGTACCGTGATACTCTGTCCCAATAATATAGTATCAATCTACACACATGTGCAATTGGGGTCGGCCAAATTCTGGGCTGCGCTTTCTATGCCTGGACCTTCATATAAAGGGCCTGCTCACAGAATATTCCCGAGAGGGGTGACAGGCTCCCTAGCCTAAGTTTACTGTTGATTATAGTTCCTGGACTGATGTTATGGAGCCAACGCTCCTGACCCATGATAAAGTCCCAAGAAGGCCGGAGTTGTATTATTTAGAGTGTTGTTAAGCCCTGCATGTGCAATACTTGGAGATGTATGTTGCTAAAGTAATGTATGTAACTTGAGACTGTACCTGTATGTAATGTCCATCTTATCATTAATTTAAAAATAAAGAATAAAAATTTTTAGTCAAAAAAAAATAAAAATACAAAACAGTATACAAAGTGCCTGTGCAAAAATGGAAAAAGTATTCACACTAGTGCACGAATGCTAAAAGTGAAACTAAGGAAAAAATAATGTTGTATAGTCCAAAAGACAGTGCCAAAAAATCTTGTTGGTGGCAATAAAAAAATTGAAAAATAAAAAATAAAATATAAAATTTAAAATGCAAATGTATATAGTGCAACAAATAGTCTCTCAATGTGCCTCTCTTGATGGAAGTAAGGTGAACTAGTGCAGATGCAGATCTCCTGCTATAGTGATGATCACTGATATCTCCAAGCAGTGGTCTCACAGAGCTCTCACCTCCATATATATGTAATTGGGCATGATCAGTAATGTCTCCCTCCTCTATACTGGTCCCTCCACTGTGTGTTTCTTTCGGTCTCCTCCACGTCTCCACCGGCTCCACTGATGTTGATAATCCTAGAGAAGAGGGGGGGGAGAGCCGCTCCAATGAGGATGCCGGATCAGGAATAGGTCTCCAATAGTGTAGTATTTTTAAAAGGAATAGAGTTTATTTATAAAGGTATTGCTCGTACATGAAATAAAGGTAAAAAACGCATGTAAATAACCAGTGTGGCACGATACGCCTTACTGTTGCTCCGGATAAGTCCGGTTTGCGGTACCTCATGATTTCCCTACGGCGTTACGTCACGTACCTCGTGACTTCATCAGGGGAGCCTGATTGGCTGTTGAGGCTTTGTTTTTATTTGTGTACACCGGAAGTTGCTGTTCGGCCATTTTCTTGTAGCCTAGTTCCTATATATGGGCGCCGCCATATTTGCTAGTGCTATAGAATGGCGGAATTGTCCATAGAAGTGCGCCTAGCTATTCTGTTGTATTGGATGATTATTTACTTTATAAATATAATGCAAACTAAGATCAATGAGATTCTGGTCTGCCATAAGATGGATAACAATAGGGAATGTTCCATGTATCAAAAACCTACAGTTATCTGGCTGCATGTTAAAGTGTATCACGGGACATTCTGATAGAGTCCCATCCTAAAGGTACAGGCATCTATCTCTAAACCACTAATGATTAAAAAATGACATTAAATGCATATAAAAACAATTACTATATGGTCTAAAACTACTGCATTGGATGGATATTATACCATACCGTGCATAGTGATAATATATAGTATAATATGTTCACAGTGTTGTGTATAAATAGCTCTGGGGTATTGGTCTAATGATTGGGGCTCAGAAACTAGGTTCTATTCGAAGGCCTCCGCAAATCGCATGTACCCAAGGAGTGACAATAAATACATACATAGCACTGCATAAATGATAAAATACATAAAAATATATATAAAACATATTAAAAAATATATATAAAAAATTATTACTCAAAAAAAAAAAATATATATATATATATATATATTGTGAGGGGGTTAGCTCGGCAGCGGGTGTGTGTGACCCCCGGGATGGGCTCCCCACACAAAAACAGGCCCAGCAGACGGAGGTTGTGGTTTTCAAAATCAAAAAGGTGCCGTTTATTTTCTATTTACAGTGACAAAAACACAGCAAAGCAAAAGAAACAAACAAAATAAATCCTGGTCAACTTGACCTCTGACTAAACATACAGGTTTCCTAACTAACAACTGGGATCAGCCTAGTGCTGTCCTAGTCCCTGGTTTTAAATGTCCAAGCAAAATATAGCCACACAGGCTTTCTCTCACCGCACAGGGGTTCACTCTCCCTAGACAGTCCACACAGGTCTGCTTCCAGGCATGAGCTAACATCTAATGAATCTGGGAGTTTTTATAGAGGCCTTAAACGAACTGACAGGCTTCAGCTGGCCTCATCAACTCCCTGCCTGCACGACGCCCAGCCCTCTCCCTAGAGGTATGAGTCATCAATGAGCCCACTAGTCTTAGCTGGGCTTATACAACTCTCCACCTAGTTGTATAAATCGGCGTAAAGCCTGAATCTGGGCGAAATATATCTACCCCCCTGGATGCAACCAGGTGACTTTACCTTCCTGCTGTCACATACCCCCCCCTCTTGTTTTAACCTCGGGGTTGGAACACCAGCAATCAGGCATTCATGTACTCGAGACAAAGCATCCACATTCCCCATTTGAACGCCAGGGCGATGCTTTACTGTGAAGTTGAATTCCTGGAGGGCCAGGAACCACCTATTCACTCTTCTATTTGTTTCCTTGTTTTGAGCCATCCACTTTAACGGAGCGTGATCCGTAACCATGTCAAAGTGCCTACCTAGCAGGTAGTACCGAAGGGAATCTAGAGCCCACTTCACCGCTAAACACTCCTTTTCAACGGTGGCGTAATTTACCTCATGGGACTTCAACTTCCTGCTGAGGTAAATGACTGGGTGCTCTTCCCCGTTCCAGACCTGGGACAATACTGCTCCTAACCCCACATCTGACGCATCACTTTGTACGACAAAGTCTTTAGAGAAGTCGGGTGAGTACAACACTGGCTGGCTACATAAGGCTTGTTTCAAGAATTGGAATGCTGCCTCAGCCTCGGGGGTCCATTTAATCATGACCGACCCTTTCCCCTTCGTCAGGTTGGTTAGGGGCACAGCCTTAGAAGCAAAGTGGGGAATGAATCGCCGATAATACCCAGCGATTCCCAGAAAGGCTCGTACCTGCTTCTTGCTGTTGGGACGTGGCCAACTCTGGATGGCCTCGACTTTGTTGAGTTGGGGTTTTATTACTCCCCTCCCAATGGTGTACCCAAGATATTTGGCCTCCTCCTGCCCAATGGTACACTTCTTGGGGTTAGCCGTAAACCCTGCTTCCCGAACAGAGTCCAGGACTGCTTGCACTTTTGGCAGATGTGAGGCCCAATCTGTGCTATGGACAATTACGTCATCCAGGTAAGCCGCAGCATACTTCCGATGGGGCCTCAGCATCTGGTCCATTTTCCGCTGGAATGTGGCCGGCGCATTCTGTAACCCGAACGGCATTCTTTTATATTGGAACGCCCCGTCTGGGGTTACAAATGCGGTTTTCTCTTTGGCTGACTTGGCCAGGGGGATTTGCCAATACCCTTTTGTGAGGTCAAGAGTCGTCATGTATCGGGCTGTTCCCAGCCGGTCGATCAACTCATCTATACGTGGCATGGGGTAGGTGTCAAATTTTGTAACTTTGTTCAACTGACGAAAATCGTTACAAAATCGCCAGCTCCCATCCGGTTTAGGCACCAACACAATGGGACTAGACCAATCACTTTGGGACTCCTCTATCACCCCTAAGTTCAGCATTTTCTGTACTTCCTCCCGTATTGCCTCCCGTCGGGCCTCTGGGATCCGATAGGGTTTTAACTTCACCCTTTCACCGGGCGGGGTAATAATGTCATGCTCTACCCCAGATGTTTGTCCCGGCAGCTCAGAGAATACCTCCTTGTTGCGAAGCACAAACTCCTTAACCTCCTGTTGTTGGGGTTGTGACAAGGTGGCTGCGATTCCAACCTCAGGAATCACGCAACCAGTTTGAGCTGGTGACCAAGTGTCTGCGACTAGGGACTCTCTATCCCTCCAGGCTTTCAACAGATTAACGTGATAGATCTGTTCGGGCTTTCGCCTTCCTGGTTGTCTGACCTTGTAATTCACTTCGCTCACTTTTTCCATTATCTCGTAGGGGCCTTGCCATTTGGCAAGGAATTTACTTTCAACCGTAGGGACAAGTACCAATATCCTATCCCCCGGGGAAAAGGTACGGGTCTTGGCTCCACGGTTGTACACTCTCTGCTGTGCCAACTGCGCTTGGGCCAAATGTTCCTTCACGATGGGCATTACCTGTGCAATTCGATCTTGCATCAGGGCGACATGCTCAATCACACTCCTGTGGGGAGAACTCTCACTTTCCCAAGTTTCCTTGGCAATATCCAACAGCCCTCTTGGGTGTCTCCCATACAGTAACTCAAAGGGGGAGAATCCCGTAGAGGATTGGGGCACCTCCCTAATAGCAAACATCAAATAAGGAAGTAGACAGTCCCAATCCTTTCCATCCCTATCCACCACTTTCTTCAACATTTGTTTTAGGGTTTTGTTGAATCTTTCAACCAGCCCATCGGTTTGGGGGTGATACACAGATGTACGTAATTGCGTCACTTTGAACAATTTACACAGCTCCTTCATAACCCGGGACATAAAGGGTGTACCTTGGTCCGTAAGCAGTTCTTTACAAATACCCACCCGGCTAAAAACAAGAGATAGCTCTTTGGCTATGGTTTTGGCCGAGGTATTTCTGAGAGGGATCGCTTCTGGATAACGGGTGGCATAGTCCAATATAACCAATATGTACTGGTGCCCCCTAGCGGACTTGATTATAGGACCTACCAAATCCATTGCGATTCTCTCAAACGGGACCTCAATGATGGGTAGAGGGACCAGCGGGCTACGGAAGTGTGGCATCGGGGCCGACCTCTGACACACAGGGCAGGAGGAACAATAATTTTCTATGTCCTTCATCACCCCAGGCCAATAGAATCTCTGTAATACCCTCTCTCGGGTTTTCTCTGTCCCCAGATGACCTCCAAGAATGTGCCCATGGGCCAACTCCAACACCAACTTCCTGTAAGGTTTGGGCACCACAAGCTGCTCAACGGTTTCTTCTGCCCTTTTTGCCACCCGATACAGTAGGTCCTTCTCTACGCTGAAGTATGGGTAAGTGCAGGTATTATCTGGGTTCACTAACTCGCCATCTATTTTCACTACGTTTTCCCGTGCCTTTATTAGGGCGGGGTCTTTCAACTGTTCTGTGGCAAAGTTTTCCCTGTGAACCTCAAGATCAGAAAACTCCACAGACGGTAGGTTTTCGTCTGAGGAGGTGGGCTCCTCTCCAGTTTCTTGAGTCTCCCCTGCCAATACTGACAAGGGAAATTCGGGAGAGTCCTCACCACTCTCAGAGGAGTTCTGGCTATCATATTCCTGGTACATAGGGGCACCAGTGGGGGGCTCAGGATCATCCCACAGTTCCCAGAACTTCGGAAAATCCCTTCCCACAATGGCGTCATGCGGTAACTGAGACACTAAGCCCACTGGATGAGAAAGGGTACCTTTGGGGGTCTCGAAACACACTGTAGTCACTGGATACTCTCGGGTGTCCCCATGCACACAAATAACAGCTACCTTGCTATTCCCAGAGACCTCTGTTTTAACTAATTCAGCCTTTATCAGGGTCACAAGGCTACCTGAATCCAGCAATACCACAACATTTCTACCATTAATACACATTTTGCATAAATGTTTCTCAGTTCCCCGAATGGCAGTGCATGCGACTGTCGCACACAGCGACTGACGTCTGCCCGTCAGAAAGTCACACTGCATGGGTTCCTCCAAAACCGGGCAATTTGCTGCAATATGTCCCGCTTGCCGGCAGCGGTAGCAAATGATCCTTCTTGCCGCCTCTTGAGCCGCTGATTTCCCAGGCTGTTCTCGCCAAACTTGGGGTAGAGCTCCCACCCTCTCACTCTCTCCACCCTTACCCCTTGGAATCATCTTATCCGCCCCTGGGGATGGTCTGGTCTTAGGGTGGAAAGTCCGAGTGTCTCTGGAAGAGGCCGTCAGGTTCTCTGTAGCCAAGTATTTCTCCACACGATCCACAAGACCATCGGCCGTCTCTGGGTCTCCATGGCTTACCCACTTTTGGATGGCAGTAGGAAGAGCTCTCAAAAACCGATCCATTACAACACGTTCCACAATCTTTGGTGCGGACAAAGTCTCTGGCTGTAGCCACTTTCTGCTCAGGTGAATGAGATCATACATTTGAGACCTGGGGGGTTTTCCAAGCTGGAAAGTCCAGTTATGCACACGCTGAGCCCGGACAGCCAGGGTGACACCCAGCCTTGCCAATATTTCAGCTTTTAGCATCACATAGTCTTTTGCTTGGTCAGGCTCTAGGTCATAGTAAGCTTTCTGCGATTCACCCGTTAACAGAGGAGCCACCAGTCCAGCCCACTGCTCCTCAGGCCACTTTTCTCTTTCAGCGGTCCTTTCAAATGTGGTCAAAAATACCTCTGGATCATCCTCTCCAGTCATTTTTGTCAATAAACGACTCACCCCAAAGGACGCGGTATTAGTGGGACGGCTTTCCTCACTGGTCTGCGGACGTTGCTGCATTACTGCTTCCATCTGTTGTTGTAGTCTCTGCTCTTGCTTCTGCAACAGGTCTATGAAGCGGGCCTCAGATTGCTGCTGGGCTCGTTGTTGAGCCTCCAGACTCTGTTGCAAAGTTGCGTTTGTCTGCTGCTGGGCTGCAAGGCTCCTTTGCAAACCTGCATTTGTCTGCTGTTGATTGGCATTTGCTAGAGCCAGCTGTTTCAGTATCTCCTCCATGCTGGCTTAAAAAAAAACTGCCACTGGTTCTCCACCAACTGTGAGGGGGTTAGCTCGGCAGCGGGTGTGTGTGACCCCCGGGATGGGCTCCCCACACAAAAACAGGCCCAGCAGACGGAGGTTGTGGTTTTCAAAATCAAAAAGGTGCCGTTTATTTTCTATTTACAGTGACAAAAACACAGCAAAGCAAAAGAAACAAACAAAATAAATCCTGGTCAACTTGACCTCTGACTAAACATACAGGTTTCCTAACTAACAACTGGGATCAGCCTAGTGCTGTCCTAGTCCCTGGTTTTAAATGTCCAAGCAAAATATAGCCACACAGGCTTTCTCTCACCGCACAGGGGTTCACTCTCCCTAGACAGTCCACACAGGTCTGCTTCCAGGCATGAGCTAACATCTAATGAATCTGGGAGTTTTTATAGAGGCCTTAAACGAACTGACAGGCTTCAGCTGGCCTCATCAACTCCCTGCCTGCACGACGCCCAGCCCTCTCCCTAGAGGTATGAGTCATCAATGAGCCCACTAGTCTTAGCTGGGCTTATACAACTCTCCACCTAGTTGTATAAATCGGCGTAAAGCCTGAATCTGGGCGAAATATATCTACCCCCCTGGATGCAACCAGGTGACTTTACCTTCCTGCTGTCACAATATATATAATGTATAAACACTATATAGTGTTAAAATGGTATAATATTAAACCTGATCACAGGGACCTAACCATAGCATAACCATGATGTATAATGCCGCGTACACACGATCGTTTTTAATGTCATTTAAAAAAACAACGTTTTTTTCAACGTGATTTTTCTCGTTTCCTCTCAAGCTTGTCTTGCATACACACGTTCATGAAAAAAAACGTTCGAGCAAAGCGCAGTGACGTACAACACGTACGACGGCACTATAAAGGGGAAGTTTCGTTCGAATGGCGCCACCCTTTGGGACGCTTTTGCTAATTTCGTGTCACCGCGTGTTAGTAAAAGTTTGGTGAGAGACGATTCGCGCTTTTCAGTCTTCGTGCTTTTGAAAACGCATTGTGGAGTTCAGTTCGTGCTTGTTGGTTGGTATCTGTCTTTCAGTGCTTGTATTCAGTTCGTATCTGTTTATTCAGTGCGTTCTTGTCCGCTCGTTACTGTTTTTCAGCTCGTTCTTCATAGGCCTTGCTGTTCTTCCGTGCGTTCTTTTAGTTCGTTCTGACCAGCCGACCGTTATCTAGCCATGTTGCGGCTACGTACTCGTCGTAGAGTTTGTGCTGTAGTTGGAGCAGGGGTTCTTTCTGTATCCCGACTCCAGTCCATGAACAGGGTGAGGAGGAGTTCATGGACCAAGAATTGGTTGCTCCAGCGGCACCAGTTCTGTCACATGCCTTTGTTGCGGGAGATCAGGGAGAATAATCCTGGGGACTACAGGAATTTTCTCAGGATGTTTAACCCCGTATTTCGGCATCTGTTGGCTTTGGTGTCCCCCTATATTACCAGGCAGGACACCGTTATGCGGGAAGCCATCACTGCTGAGCAGAGGCTCATCACCACGTTGCGATACCTGGCGACTGGGAGAAGCCTGCAGGACCTCAAGTTCTCAACAGGCATCTCCCCCCAGGCTCTGGGGATCATTATACCAGAGACTTGTTCTGCCATCCTTCAAGTTTTGCAGGAGGACTATATTAAGGTAAGTTTTCTCCTTTAACATCACATTTTATGAATTTCTTGCTTAATAATGTTTAATATTTCTTTCATCAGTCCCTAATTACCATGATTGTAATATGCTGTGAATGTCCCCTTTGTCCCCATGCATGTTGTATCGTTTTTGATGCTCCTTTTTGGCCTACATGCATATTTCCCCTAACTAACCTCTCCAGCATGCTATGCTGGGGCCATACCCACCAAGCCTAGTCACTTCCATTTTTTTTTTGCTGTCTGCTCCATTGCAGTGCTTTACCCTAAACGCCCCCTAAAGATTTCTTAGGAATGTTATATTTTCTTTTCATTCATACAGAGTGCTACAGCCTTGATTTGTGAGGTCCCCAACTAATCTTCAACCCCCCCCCCATAAAATGTCTAAAATGGCTCATCAGAGGGGTTGTTGAATTTGATAAGTGACTGTGTTTTTTTGTTTTTTTTTGTTTTTTTGGAGGTTACAAATCATTTAAAAATCTATCTAAGTTTATCCTGATGTTGGCCAGGAATTTTGTCAAATCTGCTTGCAATGTTTATGTATGAAAGTATTAATATTTTTTTTGTTTAACTCCCCAGTTCCCTTCTACGCCACATGAATGGCAGAATGTGGCATCTCAGTTTGCCCAGTGATGGAACATTCCAAACTGTGGAGGGGCCATCGACGGCAAGCATGTACAGGTCGTACCACCACCCCATTCGGGATCCTATTACTTCAATTATAAGGGGTTCCACAGCATCGTCATGATGGCAGTGGTGTCGGCCACCTACGAATTTCTTTATGTAGACGTTGGTAAAAATGGATGTATGTCCGATGGAGGAGTCTTTGCTCAGACTGAGTTTGGCCAACGGCTCCTACCAGATGAGCTGGCCTTGCCACCAGCGGACCAGAATGTGGAGGGACTCCTGTTCATCTTTGTTGCGGATGAGGCGTTTGGGCTGGGTCCCCATTTAATGAGGCCATTTCCTCAAAGATTCCTCACCCCTGAGAGGAGGGTGTTTAACTATCAGCTGGCCAGAGCCAGAAGGGTGGTGGAAAATGCCTTTGGCATCATGGCCAGCCGATTCCGCTTTTTCCTCACCTCCATCCATCTTGCCCCATACAAATGGAACCATGTGGTCATGACCTGTTGTGTCCTACACAATTGTTTACGGGTACATTCCCCGAATTATCTCTCTTTGAGTGGGCCTGAGGCCTCATTACAGGACGGTACTAATTTAGTGGCCCTGGAAGCTGGCCGTCCAGGCTTGGCCCCCCAAACTGGCCGTGATGTTCGGCAGCAATATTTGGATTATTTTGTTGATAGGGGGGCTATTGATATGCCTGTGGATTCTTAATTTTATTGTGTTGAAAAATAAAATCTTTCTGCCAAATATTTTTTGTATTGTCTTTTTGGTTGTGTTTCTTTTATGTTTCTCCTCGGTTCTCCTAGTGCACTTGTAGTGCCATGTGTATTTTCCGTTATTAAATACCCATCATTGTCAGTGTAAACACAAAACATAATTTTGCTTACTTTGGGCAACATTTAGATAATAAGCCACACATTTTTTATTTTTTAAATCTTTTTAATCTTTGCACATAAATATTTTTTTTGTTTTTATTAAACAAAAGTAGGTTTTAAATTTGCAGTGTTATAAAATATTTTTTGGGGTAAAACGCATGAACAGGCATGCTTAAAAAACGTACAAAAAATTATTTATCTAAATTTCTATATGTGGTATTAATTAAACATTAAACCAAAAAAAACCCTTTGAAAACAAAACAAGTTCAAAGTTCTTTTGTGGCAAAAAATTGAACCCGCCCAAGCTTGGTATTTTGCCTGATCTGTATCAAGTCTCCCTTTATTTTTTCAAGGTCACGACAGCAGACCATTAGGTATTGTATCAGGATCTGTGCACTGTGACTTGTAAAATTGTCGGGGTCTTCAGGCAGAACAGCACCTAAAAAATTAAAAAACAACATGTAGTATAAATATGTAGGCCTACATCTATTAACCTGAATCTGTGGTGTTTGACACTGACCTGTTGTGGTGCCACTTTCCACTTCCTCCACTTCACGTTCCTCTACATCATATGGTTCTGGGGGTCTTGTTGGAGGTGTGGGATTTATGGGCTCATGTCTCGAACCTTTTTGAAGCCCTATTGAGATTGCAATAAAAGGTATAGTTTAGTTCCTAAATAATAATTATCTTCAAAAATAAGCCCTGAAAGAGGAATATGAAACATTCTTTGGAAGTGTGGTACAATTGTCTTTTTAGCCCAAGTTACAAGCTGAACACATGATTGGATCCATACCCAAAACAGGAACATATAATTAGTTTTACCAAGTTTCACACATGGAAACACACCCAAGTATATACACTGTTTCACCTGTGTGTGACACCCTAAAAAGGTTGTTCTGTTGGGCCACACTTGTGCTACTGAGTCCAGATGATCAGACAGCTGCTGAGCATTCTCTCCTTAACATTACAATGCATACACTTAATATTTTAAAAATATATTTCCCGAAAAATCTATTCAAACATCATGTCCCAAAAATCATCTCCCCAAAATATACATGATAACTTTTTTTGCAACGCTGGATCAGCCAAAAACATCGTATTATTAAGTGTACGTACGTACGAAAGAGGTTTACTACGACCGTTTACTGTGCCCACGAACATGAAATTTGCTATCTTTAACTGTACTACATTAAAGAAAAAAACACACAGCGACATGCAAGTATTAATAATTTGAGGTTCAAAGACATGAAAATGACTTACTTTTTCCTATAACTTTCTTGATTCTTTTGTATTGGTCGGGCTCCCGCAACTTGAGATCAGACCACCGTTTTCTGAGCTGTTCCTTAGTTCTGCACACCCCGAATTTTTGGTGAAGAGTTTTAACCACTTTCCCCATAATTTTTGACTTGACAAGATTAGGACTTTTATACGGCCCATGCTTGGCATCATAATCCTCCCTCCTCAAAATGGCGACCATATCCACCATTTCCTCGAATGTCATGTTGGATGCCTTTATATCTCCGTGATCGGGTCTTTGATTGCTCCGGAATTTCATCCTCTGTTGATGTAATATCAGCCACCTGAGTCTCCGCCATGTTGTGTAGCACTACGACAAGCGAGAAGGGGCAGGGAAAGTACTATATCGAACGTCAGGGGCGGGGAAAATGTGCAGAGTTTCACGCATGCGCAGTGTATACAAAGCTAATACGCATGTGTCGTAAATACCTTCATTGTGCTGAAGAAGGAGTAAGCAACAAATGTGATAACGAAGGTACATAACATTTTTCTGATTTTGGTTTCATCAGTGGATGAGATTGTGGCCTATATATGGTCCTAAAGATTATTTGAAGAGTCTTGACTGACACTAGTATTTTTGTGTTTTTGACTTTCAGCAAACATGCAGGCTTTCAAGAGTCCAGAGTTTAGGGCAGCACAGTGGTGTAGTGGTTAGCACTTTCACCTAGCAGCAAAAGGGTAGCTGGTTCGAATCCTGACCACGACACCATCTGCCTGGAGTTTACATGTTCTCCCTGTGTCTGCGTGGGTTTCCTCCGGGTACTCCGGTTTCATCCCACACTCCAAAGACATGCTGTTAGGTTAATTGGATCTTGTCCAAATTGGCGCAGTATATATGTGTGTACGACTGTGTGTCCCAAGCGTGTCGAGATCCTACGGGGTAAAATGACCGCACCAGCCAAGCAGACACTGGCTGAAAAAAGCTCCTAGAGGCGATTCAGTTCGCATGTGAGCGCTATACAAGTCACTCATTCATTCATTTATGGGGGAGTTCCTGGACAGATGGAAGGAACTTCCTGTTCTGTGGCAAACTAAAACAGCCAAAAATAAAAATAAAGCAGCCAGGACAGCAGCACTGGAGAGCACTCTCGAATTTGTAAAGACCCAGATCCCCACAGCAACCATCCAAGAGGTGAACACCAAACTAGCTACCATTAGGGGCACATATAGGACTCAGAGGAATATGGTCCTGAAGTCCCAGAGGTCAGGAGCTGCAGCAGGTCAAGTTTATAAACCCAGTCTGTGGTACTACAACAAATTATCTGGATGACCATCTGGAAGTCAGGGAATCTCTGTCAACCCTTCCCCCCAGACATCTCTCCAGCCTTCCTTGCAGCCAACCCTCCAGCCTTCCTTGCAACCCAGCTCTGGCTTCTTCGGAGGAGCAACCAGAGGTCCTTGAGGAGCCAGATTTGGACATATGGAGCCAGGTATAGTATTGATAGCAAGATTTATATGTAACAAAAGTAATGATGTAAAATAGATGTTACTATTGCTAACTATTTAATGCTTGAAAAAAAAGTTTAAATAGCAATAGACAGTAGTGGTCAAAATTGATGGGGACAAGAATAAATAATGCAGGGGTCCGAATCATTGTATTTTTAATTTCTTTTGGCATTCAATTTTCAAATGTCTTGAGGTGAAAAATGTGTGTGATTGATGAAGCAAAAAATATAAGTATGTCCCTTTTTTATACACAGCCAGAGTAGAGCCAGGAAGAGGGTGACGATGGGGACCAGGAGGAGGCAGGGCCCAGTGGCACACAGGAGGAGGCCAGGCCCAGCACAAGAGCTCAGATGCCTCCCCTGAAAATCCAACAAAGAATGCCCAGGAGGGTTAGGCAGGTGGAGGAGGAAACCCGGGCCTTTATTCGAGAGGCTACTGCGGCCCTCAGAGAGCCCCCCTCCGTTGAAGAGGGCTATGCCGCAGTACTGGCACATAAACTAGGCCAAATGGACATGAGGCAACGGCTATACAGTGAAAACTTAATGTTGAAGGTAATCAACAGGGGGTTGCTGGGTGAACTAACCCAGTTCACTGACCTAACAGAGGTCGTCCCTCCTCCTCACCTCCTCCTCCTGCCACAAGCTCTCCTCCTGAGACACAGCCTCCGAGGAAGCGCTTAACAAAGGCTGCAGAGAAGGCTGGAGAGAAGGCTACAAGGAAGAGAAAAAAATAATGACTGTTCTAGTACCACAGACTGGGGACATATATCTGACTTACCTGCTGCTGTTCCTGACCTCTGGGAGTCCAAGACAAGATTGTGCTCCTATTTTTTGATTTTTGGAATTACATAGTTTGGTGTTCTATTCTTGGATGTTTGCTCTGGGGTCCAAAGGATGCACAAATTCAAGCAATTTTAATTTCTTATCTGCCAAAATAAAGGATTTTTTGATTTACAGCAAATACTTGACTATGTGTTTTAAATTCAAAAATAGAGTTTGCTAGTGAGTAGGCAAGGACATTTAAAAAAATCATTTTATAATTAACAAGGGACACAAACCTCCTTGAGGGGAAATAATACAAATTTATAATGTTGGTGTGGTAACTTGACACACAAAAGAAAAAAAACAAAAAAAAAACATTCCTAAATATAAAAGAAAAAAAAACATTCCTAAATATAAAAGTAAAAACAAAAAAAAAAATTATTTGATTTAAGATATTTAAAATTATTTTATAATTTATTACGGAGATCTGGCTTACCAACAAAAATTTTAATTCATGAGATCACTAACAATTAATAATAAACAAGTTTTGTCATAACTCTGAATATCATTAGCAAAAGAAGTTAATTATTTTAGCATTATATCAAGAAGAAATGAATGCGCTGCATTAAACGATGCAATAATTTACAGCATTACGAATGTGCTATCTCCATTACAAACGCAAGTTTTACCAGAACGAGCGCTCCCGTCTCATACTTGATTCTGAGCATGCACGTTTTTTTTCCCATCGTAAAAGCATACACACTACCGTTTTTCACAATGTAAAAAAAAAATGACGTGAAAAAATAGAGCAGGTTCTAATTTTTTGAGGCCATTTTTCACGTCGTTAAAAATGCTCTGGAGCCTACACACGATCGTTTTTTAATGCCCATTTTTAAAAATGGCATTTTTAACGTCATGAAAAACGATCGTGTGTACGCGGCATTAGAGAAAAAAGAGGGTTTAATTAACTAAATGCATACTCTATTATCTGATATTAATATAATGACTAGAGGTACTTTTAATAAAAGTGCTGGTGTATAATGAATGTTTTAAGCTGGATATTGATGCTGATAATTGACAAAAAATTGCTAAAAAAGCAATTTAGATCAAATTCCACATTCATTCCCCCAGGCACTAGAGTTCTTAAAGTATGGATCCATTTGGATTCCTTCTGGCTAATGGTCCTGATTTTATGACTTCCTCTCCAATTAGCTTTATATTTATCTATCCCCCAAAATTGTAGCTGAGAAGGGTCCTGATTGTGAAACTGTGCGAAGTGTCTAGAGACATTGTGTTTGGGGAACCCACTGATGATATTCAGTAGAAAAGGGGGGGTGAATGGCAAATGTATGCTTTTGCCACATCCAGTATATATGAGAAAAGAAAAAAGGCGGTTCCTCCGGGTGGACTTTTAAGGCACTGATAGTATTAATTCCAAATATACGGGAGTGAAGTAAAAAATTGTTTTTATTCACAATTATACATATTTATCAAAAAATGAAATATTAAATTAAAATATACAGTTCCAAAGATTGTCACCATATAGGTAAATACATGAAAACCTTCTTTACACCCGACGCGTTTTGGGGTAACTTTCATCAGGGGTGTGTAGTGAAGGACAATTAGTTCATCTAAGCATAAGAATACATAAAGTTAATTCCATGCATTTAAAACATTATTATCAAATATATACAAAAAGTTTTCTTTATATATGATGATATATATACATGTAATCATTCACTTACGTATTATAAATGTAGTAGAAGAATGATGAATATTTCATTGGATGCGATTTTTTAAAAGCATTGAAAATATAAACAGCACGCTGGGTTCTGTCAATGGGGTTGCCAGTCAAACAAGAAGTGGGTATCAGAATATACAATTTAATGCAGGTTTGAGAAGGACATTTATAAGGAACAGGTGTTCATCCCGTTAGGGAGAAATTATTCCAAAGATCGAGAAGCCGGTGGATCAACCAGAAGAGATATACTTGGACTGGGGTAGAGGTCCCTAAGAATATAAAAGAATAAATACAAATAATGGATTGTACCCCGATGGGGCTAAATGATATATAAAAAAAATTGAGATTTACTACAATAACAGTTTATATGTTTAAAGAATTAATAAAGGATAATGAAAGATTATATATGTATATGTACCTGAGTATATGAGATCCGTAAAAGACCTAATAATGTCCGCTGTCAAACAGTACACTGTATTACTACAGGAATAGAAAAAGATATGACATTACTATTGGGAATAATCTAGCCTTAATTTTAACCTCAGATTTTTTTAATAAGTATTTATAGAATTATTTAAATTAATATTATAAAGAAAATAAAAAATAAAAAAGGAGGGTGGGGGGCTAGATAAAATATGTACACTATATCATTATCCTATTAAAATTATGCTGACATACTCAATCCAGTTTATCTTAAAAGTTACAGGATATGTCTGTATATTCATAATAAGTCAAATAACATCATTTGATTGAATTATGTTAAAAAACAAAAATATATCAATATAATGATATCTTTTGTTGTTTATTTGTTCATATAGACCAGGGATATGCAATTAGCGGACCTCCAGCTGTTGCCAAACTACAAGTCCCATGAGGCATAGCGAGACTCTGACAGCAGCAAGCATGACACCCAGAGGCAAAGGCATGATGGGACTTGTAGTTTTGCAACAGCTGGAGGTCCGCTAATTGCATATCCATGATATAGACAATAACATAAACAAATACGTTTGAATAACTAAATCCAAAACTAGGGAGTACCCAAACATAAGGCCCCATGCACACGAGACGCTGTTATTTGCTGTTAAACGCACATTCAGAGGCAGTTGGACGCTTTTTTCAACTGCCCCTGAACCCATTCAATGTTATCCTATGTGTCCATGCACACACTCTCGTTTTTTGGCGTTTACAAGCAGTTGCGTTTAACCTAGTTTTTCCAGAAGCAAAAAAATGGGTTCAGACGCAAAAGTTTTCCACGTTTAAGACGCTAAACGCCGCTAAACGCGGTACCGGCGTTTTGCCGCGTTTGCGTTTATAAGCGTTTTTAAAGGTGACCTATTTTTTAACATTAGAAATCTCAAAAATTATGGCAAATGATGAAAAACTATTAAAAAATATAAAAGAAAACTGTAATTGCTTGCATTGCATTGTGGACAATCCACAACTTGTGGCAGGTAACGTGGCAAGTGGACAATCCACAGCTTGTGGCAGGTAATGTGGCAAGTGGACAATCAACAACTTGTGTCAGGTGACGTGGCCAGGTGACGTGGCCAGTGGACAATCCACAACTTGTGGCAGGTGACGTGGCCAGTGGACAATCCACAACTTGTGGCAGGTGACGTGGCAAGTGGACAATCCACAACTTGTGGCAGGTGACGTGGCCAGGTGACGTGTCCAGGTGACGTGGCCAGTGGACAATCCACAACTTGTGGCAGGTGACGTGGCCAGTGGAAAATCCACAACTTGTGGCAGGTTATGTGGCCAGTGGACAATCCACAATTTGTGGCAGGTGACGTGGCATGTGACGTGGCCAGGTGACGTGGCCAGTGGACAATCCACAACTTGTGGCAGGTGACGTGGCCAGGTGACGTGGCAGGTAACATGGCCAGGTGACGTGGCCAGGTGACGTGGCAAGTGGACAATCCACAACTTGTGGCAGGTGACGTGACCAGGTAACATGGCTAGGGGATGTGGCCAGGTGACGTGGCAAGTGGACAATCCACAACTTGCGGCAGGTGACGTGGCAGGTAACATGGCCAGGTGACGTGGCCAGGTGACGTGGCAGGTGACGTGGCAAGTGGACAATCCACAACTTGTGGCAGGTGACGTGGCCAGGTGACGTGGCAGGTGACGTGGCAAGTGGACAATTCACAACTTGTGGCAGGTGATGTGGCAAGTGATACGCTAAATACAAGTACACTGCTGCTCTCTCGGCTGCTGCTACTCACTCTGGTCTCACAAACTGGCTGAAATGGTTAAAATGTACTGTTTTTTGAGCTTAGGGAGGGTCTATGATGAAACGCTTATAAACGCAAACGCGGTAAAACGCCGCTAAACGCGGCCGCAAACGCAGCAAAACGCGTGTTTTTAAACGCCGGTTTCAGCGTTTAAAAACATGTGCTCAGCAGAGTTTGCACCTGCGTCTCGTGTGCATGGGGCATAAGGGTGGTAATTTAGTAAACATATAAAAGCCATATCTATAGAGATCCACGAAAGAGTAGTGTTGCATAATATCATTAGAACAGGCAAGAAGTGCTGGTGTGAAGGTGTGGGTGCTCTGTATTTATATCAAGTCCCTTCCATCAGCTATCACAATCAATTGCAGACAGCTGACTGTGAGAAACAAAGACAGTAGGGAACTCCTAATTAATCACCTAGATCTGATGGATCCGAGCATAAGGGTGATGGTTTAGTAAACATATAAAAGCCATATCTTTAAAGATCCACTAGAGCAGTGGTTCTCAACCTTTCTAGTGCCGTGACCCCTTGATAAAATTTCCCAAGTTGTGGGCACCCCTGACAGTAAAATTATTTCCGTAGTGTAGGTTGTCAGCACCCAAGGCAAGACAAGTAATTTGCGCCCCTAACCCACGGACATTTAGCTCTCCCTGAGTCCCTTCCACTCGTACAGTATTAAAACCCCTTCTGGTACATTTTAGGATGTACCACTCTTTGTTCTCCTTTCTTTCCCTTTTATCTCTCTTTATCCTAATTCCTTGTCCCCCCATCCTTCTCTCTAGCCGTCTTTCTTGTTCTTTCCCTTATTCTTTCTCTCCCTTTTTCTTTGTTCCTCCCCCTCTTTTCCTCTCCCTTCCATGTATTCTCTATTTCTATTCTTCTCTTACTCCTTTGTGGGGGGGGGGGGTGGAATGAGATGAGTGGCAGTGCTGGTGAGGAGTTGGGATGAGTGGCAGTGCTGGTGGGGGTGGGATCGGTGATAGTGCTGGGGGGAGTTCTGATCAGCCAGCTTAAGTGCTCTTGATCAAGGTCATCTGCTGATTTGAGAACTGTAGTGGGGATGTTTAATGGCAACACTAATCATAGGTAGCGTTACTCACTGTGTCTCTGGCTTTACTGTGTCTCCAGCTCTGTGGTGTCTTGCCGCAGTGACACCTATACCGAAATCAGGAGATAGGGTCTCCTCCAGTCCCTCCAACTTCACATTCCTCACCAGTTAACTGACCTCTAATCTCTGCCCCCTACCCATGCCGTGAACCGAATGGGCGGCTGCGGAATGGCTAAGTGGGTGGCCGTGGGCTCCAGGAACAGCCCAGCTGGACGGCCACAGGCTCCAGGGACAGGCGCGAAAAGGCTGGGAGTGTGGTGCAGGCTTCAGAAACAGCCCAGGATTCAGTGACCCCTGGCAAATTGTCATTCGACCCCTGAGGGGGTCCCGACCCCCAGGTTGAGAACCACTGCACTAGAGGGTAGTTCAAAAGGGGAAGAGCAAGGATTGGGACTTTAATTGAAGCATATATGTACAAGAAGGTTAATAGGGTGAACCAGATGAATTTTATTAAAACATCATACAACACATGTATATCAATTGGCATAGTAAACATTGTAATAATTATAACAGCAGTGGACCTGGTGGCACAGCCACCGCTGAGGAGGTAAACAGTAAACACTATAGAACAATAAAAATGGTAATGGCATGATAGTCAAAAGGTAAGACAAGAGCAAATCCGGTTGGTCACCACAATTGAGAAAGTATAATTGGTAATAAAAATGTATGGCCTGCAGAATCTATGGCCTGAGAAACCTGTGTAATTAGGGGTCGCTTGGTAATAAGGGTTAACAGATTGCAATTGGTTGACACGGCATCTGGTAGCTCGTCACGTTTCGCGCCTTCTTGGCCGCTCATCAGGAGCATGCGCGTGATAGCTATGGATAAATATGGAGATACAGATAAGTATAAAATAAAATAGTATTTAGGGGGTACAAAAATGCCCCAGCACCGAGGTGCATACTTACATTGTGATAACTATAAGATGTAAATCAGGTTTAGGCATGGCCAACACAGGGGTATCCCCTTGCGGGAGCCATGGCAGATGGACCAGGAGAACAACCCAGACAAGTCTCCACCGGGCGGATAGGGAAACGGGGCAATCCTGTGGGGGAATAAACCAGTTGAGTGGGTATGGGTGTCAAAAGTGACAAGAGTGGGGGGTGAGGGAAATGCCTTAAGGTCTGGAATTGAAAGTGCTAGGGGGAGTGTGAGAAAACAAGGAAGGGGGGGGGGTGCGAGATAAACAGGGAACCAATTGAATGGCACAAGAAAAAGTGTGCAACCAAAACAACCCAAAACAAAAAGATCCCAGGCTGATGCCAATGAGTGGTGGTGAGAGTGAATAGATGCAGGGAAGACTGGAATGCAAGGTACCCCACAGCTGTGGGGTAACCGTTCAGAGGAAGAGGTGGCTGTGCCACCAGGTCCACTGCTGTTATAATTATTACAATGTTTATTATGCCAATTGATATCCATGTGTTGTATGATGTTTTAATAAAATTCATCTGGTTCAGCTTATTAACCTTCTTGTACATATATGCTTCAATTAAAGTCCCAATCCTTGCTCTTCCCCTTTTGAATATTAATGGGATGGAAATATGTGACCTTACCGGGCCACAATTTCACATAAAGTCCCTAGGGATGGATACATACAGCCTTACCAGGCTTAGGATTAGGGATGAGCTTCGCGTTCGAGTCGAACCCATGTTCGACTCGAACATTGCCTGTTTGCCCGTTCGCCGAACAGCGAACAAATTGGGGTGTTTGCGGCAAATTCGAAAAGTCTATGGGAGAAATCTAAAGTGCTAATTATAAAGGCTTATATGCAAGTTATTATCATAAAAAGTGTTTGGGGACCCGGGTCCTGCCCCAGGGGACGTGTATCAATGCAATTTTTTTTTTTTAAAACTGAAGTTTTTTTGGGAGCAGTGATTTTATTATTGCTTAAAGTGAAACAATAAAAGTGAAATATGCCTTTAAATTTCGTACCTAGGGGGTGTGTATGATATGCATGTAAAGTGGCGCATGTTTCCCGTGCTTAGAACTGTCCCTGCACAAAGTGTCATTTCTGAAGGAAAAAAAGTCATTTAAAACTCACTCACGGCTATTAATGAATTGTCGGCTCCCGGCAATACATAGAAAAGTCATTGATAAAAAATAAAAAAAAGCGTGGGGGTTCCCCAGAATTCAATTACCAGGCCCTTCAGGTCTGGAATGGATATTAAGGGGAACCCCGCCGCAAATAAAAAAAAAAAGCGTGGAGTTCCCCCAAATATCCATACCAGGCCCTTCAGATCTGGCATGGATTTTAAGGGGAACTCCACCCCAAATTTTTTTAAAAAATGGCATGGAGTCCCCCCAAAAATCCATACCAGACCCTTATCTGAGCACACAACCTGGCCGGCCGCAGGGGAAAAGGGGGGGACGAGAGAGCGGCCCCCCCTCCCTCCTGAACCGTACCAGACCACATGCCCTCAACATGGGGAGGATGTCCCCATGTTGATGGGGACAAGGGCCTCATCCCCACAACCCTTGCCCGGTGGTTGTGGCGGTCTGCAGGCGGGGGGCTTATCGGAATCTGGAAGACCCCTTTAACAAAGGGGACCCCCAGATCCCGGCCCCCCCCATGTGAACTGGTAAGGGGTACATTGTACCCCTACCATTTTACGAAGAAAGTGTCAAAAAATGTAAAAAAAAAAAACACACAAACACCTTGAAAAAGTCCTTTATTAAAAAAAAAAAAAAAACATTCCAGCTGAGAAATCCAGTGTCCCGCGGCGATCTGATGTCCAGCGCTGTCCGTCATTGGCTGAGCCTGAGCGGACCTGATGGGGAACTTCCTCCACAGTCTATTACATGTATAGACCCGCCCCTTCTAAAGTTCCCCATCAGGTCCGCTCAGCCAATGACTCGGTGTAAGGCTGAGGACCTGATGCGGAACATGAGAAGGAGCGGGTCTATACATGTATTACAAAGTGAGAGAAGTTCCCCATCAGGTCCGCCCCCTCGGTATGTCGGACCCCGCCTACGTCATTGGCCTGAGCGGGGAACTTCCTTCACTGTGTAATTGACATAGGCGGGGTCTGACATACCGAGGGGGCGGACCTGATGGGGAACTTCATTCACTGTGTAATACATGTATAGACTCTATACATGTATTACGCAGTGAAGGAAGTTCCCCATGAGGTCAGCCCCCTCGGTATGTCAGACCCGGCCTACGTCATTGGCCTGAGCGGGTAACTTCCTTCACTGTGTAAATTTAAATTACACAGTGAAGGAAGTTACCCGCTCAGGCCAATGACGTAGGCGGGGTCCGACATACCGAGGGGGCGGACCTGATGGGGAACTTCTCTCACTTTGTAATACATGTGTAGCGGGGTCTTGAAAGTTAGTGGGATACACCTGGGGGTAGAGAGACCCAGGTGTGTAATTATGTCAGGGATTAGACCCCTTTTTCTTATTCGTGGAGGATTGGGTGGTGTAATATTCTCTTTGGCCAGTGGGTGTCAGTGTACCTACTGGCTCGAGGTGGAATCACTGCCACAGTGCTACCCTTCTTTGTCCCTTCCTGGAGATGGTACGGCTGGGGCGGGGAACCCGCCGTGGTGTCGATGGGAGGAGATAAAAGGGGGAGACGCCCTCGCCACGAGGTCTGTTGGTTTTCGGAAGGGATCATCTCTTCACGCACCCAGGCACCTTAGGCCTGGGTGCGGGCGGTTCAAGGTTCCGGCCTAGGCGCCCAAGGCCTGGCCGGAACGAAGATGGAGTCCATCCCGGGCACCTTCAGCCTGGGGTGAGGTACTATTAAGGAGGCCTGGGACCCGGTGACTCCGACTGGGTCCCGCGAGGGTGAAGTTGCTCCAGGGCGCCCCTTGCGAGGGGACCCGCATCTGAGGTGAGGAGGCTGGGGGGGGGTCACCCGTCCGAAGACCCGGTGTAGCGTCAACCCAGTGACGGATGGGCCTTCAGTAACTCCCTTGGAGGACATCTTCCCCTGATATGGGCTACAGCGCAGCGGAGGAGCTTTCATCAAGACTCCTGCAACCCCTGGTCATAGCACAGGGAGTGTAGGGACTAGGAACCTGTACAGTGCCTCGACCTGCTTCCCCATCGTATCATGCCGTTGCATTTGACTGTATGTGGAGATACGCAATAAACCTGAGTTTGGACTTTGATGGGTGTATGGACTCTGTTGATGGGAACAAAGGGAGATTCCGGCACGGAAGGACTGACCCTCATAACCAGCACACATTTGGCCCGAGGAAAAGATTGATACTGGCCTTCACCTCACCCACATGCATGGGGAGGACATGGGCCGTAGCGCACCTCACTCTGTCGCTCGACATACCCCTAGTTAAAGAGGTCGGGGTGAGGCCACTACACGTGGGGGCTCGTGAGTCCGGGATGAAATGTGTGTTAACCCTGAGGTTTGGAACGGCTGTGTTTGAACTTTGCTGCCCGGAGGAGGTCCGAGCAGGTCGGCCATGTGATTGGCCAAAGTGCATCCCTGTGCTCGAAGTCGTGAAAATTTCCCTGAAAAACCGGGAGAGGCCCATGCAGAAAGAGCGGGAAGAGGGAGGAGTCCAGCCGTGTGACGAACTACATGTGGGGACTTTTGCTGCACTGCGCCACGAGGCACCCCATGACTGCCCAATTCGTGGGAGGAGACTGAAGGAAGCCCGCGAAAACGTGCAAGTCGTGGGAGGAGTCTGGCCACGTGTGGAGATACACGTGGAGACTCCGGCGCGAGGTCAGCGTGTGATGGAGCAGCAAGTGGTCGGAGTGAACTCAGGCTCCCCGTGGATGCCGGTACCTTATCCTTTCAAGATGACTGCATTTGCTGCACCCATTACAGACACGGGGATAAGGCTCAGGCCCCGAGGACAGTTGGCTCTGTATTCATGCAGAGACACGGAGGCCCTCGGTGTGATCTGTCCCGGATGCTCGGGACTGGTGGTCCAACTAAAGCCATTCGGGCGATGCGAAGCATGCAAGGAGTTTCTTTTTGAGGTTGAACCACACACGGAAAGGCCCCGAGCCCTACGCCTCAACTGCATTACAGGAACCGCCACTCCGGAGGGAGAGATCAAAGCCTTTTCGGAGTTTCCCGTGCGCGCTGACCAGGGCGAAGTGACTGCCCAACCAGAGACTGAGAGAGAAAAATCCGAGGACACTGCTTCGGTCACTACAGACTCCCTGCTCCCACCTCCGAAGAGGAAAGTCGGCCTGGTACAGGCATCTTATGGCCGTGGTCGAGCTTCACCCCGCCGCTTGCCTGGCCTGGATGGCGCCGGTAGAGAAGAGAGTCCCGGACATCCCAGTTCTTCAGAAGGTCCAGGTGAGCCAGGGGCTGGGACTGTGGTGTTGGTTGGAGGTGTCGGGGGTCCACAGTCGGTGGAGCCCGCAGGGGAGGGTAGCCTTCCGTCTACTAGAGACTACCTTCCCGCCGAGATGTATGACACCTCCGACTTAGATTCATTGTCAGACTGTGGGGATGACGGAGAGATAGACGAACTGTTTCACCGGAAGGGCTGGGACAGACGCCCACTACCTGTGCTGAGTAAACCGCAGGATTCCCCCATGTCCATAGAAGACAGTACGCTCCGGGTGAAGGCCCCGGAGTTCTCGAGGAAATCTAGTCCTCCGACCAACTTTCCGCATTTAACTACATCACCCGCTCTGATGGTGGGGATGCAGCGTGCTTCGTTGTGGGCACCAAAGACAAAGAAACCCGAGATGGTGAAGGTACCTCGGCACCCGGAGGCCATCGTACAGCCAGGAGAAGGTGAGCGAGATGTGATGCCGCCTCTAGCCAGGTTGCAGAGACTTTTCTCCCAGAGAGTCGCCCGCGAATATGGGTGGGAGTACCCCTACTTGCCTCGGGACTTATTGTATGAAGTCGAGGTCCTGCGACCAAGGTGGTATGACGAGTTTGTATGGGAAAAGCTTAAAGTACCCCATGCCAGGCGATACCTGTCATGTTCGCCGCCTGTGTCTAAAAAGTTCAAGGACTGCAGAGCTGATTGGAGACTTGGGCGCCATATTCATGCCGATAAGGTGCTCATCTGCAGGAAAGATGGAGAGGATGTCGAGTATTCGGTGGAAGTGTTTGACGGGCGCCTGAAGCCCCTGTTTCTGCCGGATCCAAGGTTCTATTTATAGGAGAAGTGAGCTCCTATCTTGTTGCTGTTGAAACTTTCTGGAAGAGACATTCCCAGACGCCTAGAACTGTGCCCTACTTTTGTTTTGATTTGGGCTTTTCTTTTACTCACTGGAGATTTGGGAGCTGTTGTTTTTTTTTCTCCCTTTTCTTCATGTGCCAAAGGCAGAGACTTTTGGGGTAGAGTTAGAGTAGGAAAGCAGGAAGAATGAAGATCTCACCAAGTGTCATTACCGCAGCGCTGTCACCAGGTGGCAGTGTTGTGCAACGAATGTTTGAAAATGTTACACATGCATTACTTACTTATTGGAGTGAGTGGGTCTCTCGGCTGACGGACCCACTCATGCCAAGTTAACACAGAGTGTTAGGATGTTGTTTTTTTGTTTCCCTTCTGCAGGAGATTCGTCGGTCAAGACTACTGAGTATGGGGTGGTTCTTAGACAGTGACGGGAGGGATTGTATATGTGTACAAGACAGATGTTTTATACAAAAGTTTTAATGTTTTATAGTTCCCTTTTCTGTTGAGCAGGTCTTGGCACATACAGTATCCAAAATATTAGGGATAGCCTCTGGGGCCCACTTCATGTCACCACTCCTTGGGGGACATGGGTGTGCACCTGACGCTGGGGACCAGCGTCAAATCACCAGGGGGAGTGTGTAGCGGGGTCTTGAAAGTTAGTGGGATACACCTGGGGGTAGAGAGACCCAGGTGTGTAATTATGTCAGGGATTAGACCCCTTTTTCTTATTCGTGGAGGATTGGGTGGTGTAATATTCTCTTTGGCCAGTGGGTGTCAGTGTACCTACTGGCTCGAGGTGGAATCACTGCCACAGTGCTACCCTTCTTTGTCCCTTCCTGGAGATGGTACGGCTGGGGCGGGGAACCCGCCGTGGTGTCGATGGGAGGAGATAAAAGGGGGAGACGCCCTCGCCACGAGGTCTGTTGGTTTTCGGAAGGGATCATCTCTTCACGCACCCAGGCACCTTAGGCCTGGGTGCGGGCGGTTCAAGGTTCCGGCCTAGGCGCCCAAGGCCTGGCCGGAACGAAGATGGAGTCCATCCCGGGCACCTTCAGCCTGGGGTGAGGTACTATTAAGGAGGCCTGGGACCCGGTGACTCCGACTGGGTCCCGCGAGGGTGAAGTTGCTCCAGGGCGCCCCTTGCGAGGGGACCCGCATCTGAGGTGAGGAGGCTGGGGGGGGGGTCACCCGTCCGAAGACCCGGTGTAGCGTCAACCCGGTGACGGATGGGCCTTCAGTAACTCCCTTGGAGGACATCTTCCCCTGATATGGGCTACAGCGCAGCGGAGGAGCTTTCATCAAGACTCCTGCAACCCCTGGTCATAGCACAGGGAGTGTAGGGACTAGGAACCTGTACAGTGCCTCGACCTGCTTCCCCATCGTATCATGCCGTTGCATTTGACTGTATGTGGAGATACGCAATAAACCTGAGTTTGGACTTTGATGGGTGTATGGACTCTGTTGATGGGAACAAAGGGAGATTCCGGCACGAAAGGACTGACCCTCATAACCAGCACACATTTGGCCCGAGGAAAAGATTGATACTGGCCTTCACCTCACCCACATGCATGGGGAGGACATGGGCCGTAGCGCACCTCACTCTGTCGCTCGACATACCCCTAGTTAAAGAGGTCGGGGTGAGGCCGCTACACATGTATAGACCCGCCCCTTCTCATGTTCCGCATCAGGTCCTCAGCCTTACACCGAGTCATTGGCTGAGCGGACCTGATGGGGAACTTTAGAAGGGGCGGGTCTATACATGTAATAGACTGTGGAGGAAGTTCCCCATCAGGTCCCCTCAGGCTCAGCCAATGACGGACAGCGCTGGACATCGGATCGCCGTGGGACACTGGATTTCTCAGCTGGAATGTTTTTTTTTTTTTTTTTAATTAAGGACTTTTTCAAGGTGTTTGTGTGTTTTTTTTTACATTTTTTGACACTTTCTTCGTGAAATGGTAGGGGTACAATGTACCCCTTACCAATTCACATAGGGGGGCGGGATCTGGGGGTCCCCTTTGTTAAAGGGGTCTTCCAGATTCCGATAAGCCCCCCGCCCGCAGACCCCCACAACCACCGGGCAAGGGTTGTGGGGAGGAGGCCCTTGTCCCCATCAACATGGGGACATCCTCCCCATGGTGAGGGCATGTGGCCTGGTACGGTTCAGGAGGGAGGGGGGCCGTTCTCTCGTCCCCCCCTTTTCCCCTGCGGCCGGCCAGGTTGCGTGCTCGGATAAGGGTCTGGTATGGATTTTTGGGGGGACTCCACGCCATTTTTTTTTAATTTGGGGTGGAGATCCCCTTAAAATCCATGCCAGATCTGAAGGGCCTGGTATGGATATTTGGGGGAACTCCACGCATTTTTTTTTTAAATTTGCGGCGGGGTTCCCCTTAATATCTATACCAGACCAGAAGGGCCTGGTAATTGAATTCTGGGGGACCCCCATGCTTTTTTTTTTTTTTTTTTATCAATGACTTTTCTATGTATTGCCGGGAGCCGACAATTCATTATAGCCGCGAGTGAGTTTTAAATGACTTTTTTTCCTTCAAAAATGACACTTTGTGCAGGGACAGTTCTAAGCACGGGAAACATGCACCACTTTACATGCATATCATACACACCCCCTAGGTACAAAATTTAAAGGAATATTTCACTTTTATTTTTTCATTTTAAGCATTATTAAAATCACTGCTCCCGAAAAAACGGCCGTTTTTAAAACTTCTTTTTGCATTGATACATGTCCCCTGGGGCAGGACCTGGGTCCCCAAACACTTTTTAGGACAATAATTTGCATATAAGCCTTTATAATTAGCACTTTAGATTTCGAACGTTCGAGTCCATTGTATTTAATAGGGTTCTAAAGTTCACAGGAACATTTTGTCTGTTTGCAGGTTCTGGTGCGAACCGAACAGGGGGGTGTTCGGCTCATCCCTGCTTAGGATCCTAAAAGTCCCTAATCTCTCCTCTCTTTAAAATTAAATATACTAGGGATGGAAGCATTTGTTATCTTTCTAAACCTCTCCTGCCATTTATTTATCTATGTGTAGCCTCTCCTGTCTATATGATTCTACTAGTTTATAATTTTTACTTTGTTTACATATCCTAAGAGTCCAGTTCATCTGGCATCAACATTGTTGACCAGGTATCTCAGGTGTGGCTCAATCGGTCTTCCCCAGTATAGGGAGCCGTGACGCGCCCTGCGGGCCCCCGCCCCCTTCCCCGCCCCTCACAGGCATGGGGTGGGCGGGTGCTTCAGCATCGCGCCTCAGCATCATGTCATCCACGCTAGGCGTGCGGCGCCCTCGTGGACGCTGACGCGTCTATGCATTGGCCCTATACATTCAGTAGGCCAATGGGAGGCAACCTGGGCGCCGATTGGCCGGAAGCACTCTCCGACTGACGGCATCCCTATACCTCCACAGTGCCTCACGACATGACGCTGGTGGGCGGCACCGGGGCGGCGCCTTTATAGGCTCCATCCGGGCGCTATTGGGTCACTAGGCGTTCTGTTCACTACACTACCTGGCTCTCGGCTCCTCTCCGCTCTGGACGATCACTCCGCAGTTGTGAGGTACCCCCAACTCTAGCTCTCTCTGCATCTACCCACACCCACCTCTTTCCTTTTGGTACTAACCGGGCTTCACTCCACTTACTTGGTTTCCTCTTCCTCTGAACGGTTACCCCACAGCTGTGGGGTATCTTGCATTCCAGTCTTCCCTGCATCTATTCACTCTCTACACCACTCATTGGCATCAGCCTGGGATCTTTTTGTTTCGGGTTGTTTTGGTTGCACACTTTTTCTGTTGCCATTCAATTGGTTCCCTGTTTATCTCGCACCCCCCCCCCCCCTTCCTTGCTTTCTCACACTCCCCCTAGCACTTTCAATGCCAGACCTTAAGGCATTTCCCTCACCCCCCACTCTTGTCACTTTTGACACCCATACCCACTCAACTGGTTTATTCCCCCACAGGATTGCCCCGTTTCCCTATCCGCCCGGTGGAGACCTGTCTGGGTTGTTCTCCTGGTCCGTCTGCCATGGCTCCCGCAAGGGGATACCCCTGTGTTGGCCATGCCTAAACCTGATTTACATCTTATAGTTATCACAATGTAAGTATGCACCTCGGTGCTGGGGCATTTTTGTACCCCCTAAATACTATTTCATTTTATACTTATCTGTATCTCCATATTTATCCATAGCTATCACGCGCATGCTCCTGATGAGCGGCCAAGAAGCCGCGAAACGCATCGAGCTACCAGATGCCGTGTCAACCAATTGCAATCTGTTAACCCTTATTACCAAGCGACCCCTAATTACACAGGTTTCTCAGGCCATAGATTCTGCAGGCCATACATTTTTATTACCAATTATACTTTCTCAATTGTGGTGACTAACCGGATTTGCTCTTGTCTTACCTTTTGACTATCATGCCATTACCATGTTTATTGTTCTATAGTGTTTACTGTTTACCTTCTCAGCGGTGGCTGTTCCACCAGGTCCACTGCTGTTATAATTATTACAATGTTTACTATGCCAATTGATATACATGTGTTGTATGATGTTTTAATAAAATTCATCTGGTTCACCCTATTAACCTTCTTGTACATGTATGCTTCAATTAAAGTCCCAATCCTTGCTCTTCCCCTTTTGAATATTAATGGGATGGAAATATGTGACCTTACCGGGCCACAATTTCACATAAAGTCCCTAGGGATGGATACATACAGCCTTACCAGGCTTAGGATCCTAAAAGTCCCTAATCTCTCCTCTCTTTTTAAAATTAAATATACTAGAGGGTAGTGTTGCATAATATCATTAAAGCAGGTAATATAGAACTGGAGCTTACTTGACAGTCGACCTCACACCATAAAAATCCAGCAAATAATGCTGGTGTGGAGGTGTAGGTGCTCTGTGTTTATATCAAGTCCCTCTCATCAGCTATCGCAGATAATCGCAGACAGCTGACTGCAAGAAACGAGGATAGTAGGGGACTCATTAGTCCCCTGGATCTAGTGGATATCAATATAATGATATTTTCTGTTGTTTAATATTTGTTCATATAGATGGTAACAAACAAATAAGTTTAAATAACTAAATCCAAACTAGAGAGTACACAAGCATATGGGTGATGGTTTAGTAAACATATAAAATAGACCATGCTTAGTTCGATATCCAATAAAATGCTCTTTGCATGAAACAAACCCAATAAACACTGTTTTTATATTTAGGTTCCCTGTTATCACCATCTGCCCTAACAATCCCCTCCACAGGATCCCCTGTGATATGCTCATGTATTTGCATGGGTGTGGTGGTATGGGTGGAGAATAACCTGCCAGCTTCACTCTCGGGTGCACCCCCACACAGGTGACACCCGTTCGTCAGTACGAGGATCCACAAGAGTACGGAGGTATTGCAACATTTGTCTTCAAGTATTCCTTATTAATACACTTTTGTACTTATGATTGTTATTTGATCACAATTAATTTAGATTTTTTGTAAACATGTCAAATCGATGATGGAATTAACTTCATTGTATTATATTTTGTCTTAAATATTTATTTTTATTTTAGACAAACCACAGTCCATATGCGTCCCTGAAGAAGCATTAATTATGCAAAACATGTAGGACGACAAATATGTGACGTATAAGGAACGAATACACTGCGTTGTATCTTCTTTCCTCACTGCATTTTATACCATGATAATTTTCTAATAAATACAGATGCTTTTTATAAATTTTGTTTGATATTTCTCTTTTTGTATGATTGATTCTGGCAATACTTTCAATGAGCACCTTCAAAGTCCCACACATTTTGCCTCCAAAGGGCTCCCTTTCTATATTTCATTATTGGGACCTAGGTGCTATTGAACAAGATAATTCACATAATAGTGTATGCTCTGTATAAATTTGCTATTTACAATACAGGGTGGTATTAAACACCCATTTATTCAGATACAGAGCAAACACGCCATGCAATATCATTTAAATTGTGTTATACCCATGTATCTTTAGGGTTTTTTTCTTGCTCTATTTATAAAAAAATGTGCTTGTTACTATATATAGAAATCAATCACCATGCATGAAAACTCTTTGTCGTTTCTAGTTTATCCATTTTCTTTGTTCTTATCTAGTTGAACACTGATTATAACTTTTCTATTTTTTGTACCCATAGAGGGAAACCCAGCATACTCTGGTGGTCACATATGAGCCATCAGCATGGCGGGGTATTGTGGTAAGGAATGGGAGGGCTTTGTAGCCGATGTTAAAAAATCCAGATCCAAAGATGAGGCATCCGAGGAGGATGCCAACAAGTTTTTTTCTTGGGCTTCAACGGTTGGTTGAAAAAAAGACCCGTTTATTCTGGCATAGGGATTTTTTCCAACAATATATTGAGAATAAAATAGTTCCGTGGGGACTAAGAATAAAAATATTCCCCAATGTTATGAAAGTTGATACCAACATGAGGGAAGAATGGGAAGCGAATCTGCAAAATTGTTCCATGAAAATGATGCAGATTCTGTGCGGAAAAAACGGTACAGATATCGACAACATAGACATAGAGATACGTGAATGGCAAGAGGGTCATACCAATGTGACCACGTATTCAGGTTTCTCTACAGGCGATACGAAACTAAAAGATCACTTAACGAAATATGCAACTGACCTGATTAAAACAAAAGAAGCCAAATTCTTACGTGATAAGAGAGCATATGACAATAACCAAGCCTTTAAATGGACGTCACCAAATCAGCAACGTAATAAATTTAAGAAACCCTTTGACAGTAGGGAGTTTCCCACAATGAACTTAGATAGACGTGAATCAGAATCCTCTTCTCTCTCTTAGGCCTCCTATGTACCCATAGGCCGCTGTACTGAGACGGGTGATACCACTAAAAAGAGGAAAAATGACATTGACACTAGCCTGCAGAGTTTATCCAGGGCACAATTTCCACTGAAAGATAAACGATCACGCGCCAATAAACCACGCCCTACAGCAGTATCCACCTCCAGCACTTTAAGTGCACTCAATAATACATCAGTGTCTTTAACATCACCTACAATGGGGGTAAATCCAATCTCCACTGTAGCAGCACCTCTTACATTACTAACACCAGTTGATTCAGGTCCCTTGGGACCAACAGTGACACAGGACTTACGTCCTGCGCCAATATTCTCTACTGACAAAAAAACTCCCACGGTAACACCATGGGCATCACAACAAGCATCAAAATAACAAGTCCCGACCTTTCTGACAAAAAAGGCCGGCACGAATTAGACATTGTCAACTTATCAACATTTCCCTTATCAAGAAACCATTTTACGTTTGGGGCTAACATTTTGCCCTGACGGAGAAGCAGACAAGTTCGAACTAGTAAAAGACCTACACCTCTTTGCCAGACGCCTGATGTACAAGGTAATCTATGATAAGAAACATGACAATACCCTGTATACTGTAAATGACAACTCAGCTCTCAGTGATGTTACCTTCAGGAACTTCAAGCACTACAAGACCTCGTGGACTTGTGGGATGAGAAAAACCCAGAAGAGGAGGGTTGGACCTACCAGGTACCAGGTGTGGTCCCAGGTATGTCCATACAATCCAGATCTAATAAACCCGTGTACGTTATTCCCAAAACATACAAACCCAAGTCACGCTCATTTCCAGTCCTACAGGGCAACCCCAACATTTGGGCGCTTGTCCTGCAGGTTACTAAGGAAATCGAAGCAACCAACTGGAAGTTGGGTCCCCCTTCCAACCTCAGCCCCAATTTGAAAACTGCCCTTAACACCATTCACAACAATGACAATATGGTAATTAAGCCATCAGACAAAGGAGGCAATATAGTAGTGATGAATAGGATTGGATATGAAAAGATGTGCTACGACATAATACAAAACAGAGAATGGTACAGGCCTGTACCTGCCTCCTTTGTATCTCAAAGCATTAAGAAATATAAGGAAATACTTTATCGAGCACACACTACAGGAGTAATCGATGATAGCACCCACAATTTTTTTAACACAGAGAGCCCACTGACACCCACCTTTTACGCATTGCCAAAGGTGCACAAAGGGATCATGCCACCCCCAGGACGTCCCATTATTTCCAGCTGTGGTTCTTTGACAGAAAATGCCAGTAGGATCATAGACGAGTATCTTTATCCTCATGTACGGAGTTTATTCTCCCACATTAAAGATACTATTGAACTATTAAAAACAACTGATGGACTATCAATACCTCAAAATGCTTGGCTTGTATCCATTGATATAGAAGCACTCTATAATTCTATTCCTCACTCCTTAGGAGTACAAGTAGTACGCAGTTTTCTCAGTGAACGCGACAAAGATTGTCGTAAATATAACAACTTTATAATAGAAATGCTTGACTTCATCCTTACTCACAATATTTTTCTGTTCAAACGTTCCCACTACCTCCAGGTCCAAGGGGTGGCAATGGGGGCAGGATGCGCCCCCTCCTATGCCAACCTCTTCCTGGGGGGGTGGGAACGCAATCTTTTTTCTAGCGATGATAGCGATGCCCACCTGACCAACATCTTGAGTTGGCATCGCTATATCGATGATGTTCTCATGATATGGGCGGGACCCAAGGAAACCCTTTTACAGTTCTTGAATGGCTTACAAAATAATGCTTATAACTTAAAATTCACTTACAATTATAGTCAAGAAAAAATTACTTTCTTAGATGTTGAATTGTTCGTTAACGACAAGGGCAACCTTTGCTCTACATTATATAGAAAACCCACTGCAGGGAATACACTGCTACACGCCACAAGTTCACATCCCGAACCACTCATCAGGAGCATCCCTTTTAGTCAGTACCTCAGACTGAGGAGGAATTGCTCCCTAGACGATGATTTTAAACGCAAATCTAACCAACTATATCAACGTCTTAGAGCCAGAGGTTATACCAAGACATGCCTACGTAAAGCTTTCAACAAAGTTAAAGCCTTGGATAGGAACGCCATAATCTACAATACCAAAGACAATAAAAAAACAGATTCCATCAGAATAATTACAAGATATAACAGACAACACGCTGCGATCAGAAAAATGTACAATAAGTTTTGGTACTTGTTGACATCCGATGAAAAAATCAGCAAGTTCATTAACACCCTTCCTGAGATAACCTTTAAACGATCTAGATCAATCAAAGATAGAACAGTCTCGAGCCATTATGCGTCAAATACTGATCCCAAACCCACGAGATTGGGCACTTACCCATGTGGTAAATGCAATTATTGTCGCTATATCCTTACAGGCAGCGACATCAATTTGCCTAATGGTGACATTTGGGCACCTAAAAATCGAATCACATGTCAAACAATTGGGGTCATATACCTCATGAAGTGCCCCTGCGGGGCATTTTATGTGGGTAAAACTAAAAGACATTTCTTTTGCAGGATGCGGGACCATGTTTCGGCTATCTCCAAGAAATTAATGGAGACGCCCATCAGCCGACACATGGGTCTGTTCCACAATCATAACCTAAAAATGCTCTGTTTCTTCGCCTTGGAGCACATCTCTCTCAACGAGAGAGGCGGTGATGCGGATCGACGCCTGCTCCAAGTCGAAGCCAAATGGATTTACCGTCTTCAGGCTACTAAACACCCAGGTTTAAATGAAAATATTAGCTATAAACCCTTTTTATGAGACTTTGTATCAAACTGCATTATGCAATGTATGAGGTCCGGACACACTCCATCTTTAACGTCGTGCTTCAGATCCCACTCCTCATTCCCCCCCCTCTTCCCTTTCCCCATTTTCCTTTTTTTTTTTTTTTCATATCCCCTCACCTGACCATGTACCCCATTTCACATCAGTACCTCCTTATCTGCATACCCGTACCCACCAACATGGGCCAATGCAGAATATATGCTCAGATATTCACTGCCTGAACCCCACACCCAGGCGATGTGAATACATATGTCACCGCCACAGTATGTGCTGGTTTATAATTTGTTTAAATTGAGATGTACATTTAGTGATCTTTTTGTATGAATACTGTGAATTTATGTACTAATTTGTGTTTACTATTTTTCTTCTTTTCTGTTTTTCATTGTTAAATTGGGGTGAATGACCAATGCCTCCGACTTTATGGACTCCCTTAACATTGACATGCCTCCCAATCATGGTATGGTATGTAGAACTTTGAACCAATAAAATAGCCTCACCATCTATCTGGGTGCAAGCTCATGCACGCATCCATGCGGACCAATTATGGTGGTCTGCGTCCTTGTGATGTGTTGTGTGCGCACATCAGTTTCCACGGCATGTATGTTCCCATCCGTCCCACCCACCCAGCAACAGAGAAATCACATGACCATATGCGGGCGCCCAGGGGCAGTCATCAATGTACTCTACTGAATCCGTGCGAAGGCATGGATGCTATGACTGTCCTACCCCTCACGGTGACGTCACTCTGTCCATCCCCGACGCACGCGCTGCCTGACACTCTCACCAGGGCGCATGCGTCAACCGCCGTACTGCCGTCAATGCGCATGTGCGGGGTCTGGCTGTATATTCGATGGCACCCCCATCGAAACGTCATCGCCGCGCGCCCGCATTCACGCCGCTGACGTTCCTACGTCAACATGCGGCGTCGCCACACCACCGCCTCGGGGGATATATAAGGCTAGACGCAGCCATTATGGCCGTCACAGGGCTCGCCGAGGGAGCATAATCACTGCACCGACAGCTGCAGGTAAAATTTTGCATTATCTAGACGTTCCGCCAATAACATACTTATGGACATGGATAGCTAATGTCTGTTCATTTGTCATGATACCTGTTATATACTTTTTTTTATTTAGATCACAATGTGGAAGCATTCTCTGACCTAGCCAGAGCTTTCCTTTCTTCAATACACCATGTTTGCTGCACACTAAATTCAGGCGCAACTAATTACAGGTACTTGCCAGACTTGTTAATGTTAGTCTTTATGCATCAGTTACTCTGTATATGCCTTAGCTTAGGCCTATGGGAGGGTACAGTTGCACATTTATTTTCTTCCTTCTTTACAGATATAATCAGCATAAATCTCTGTAATCTAATGAAATATACTTACCTGCTGTCCTGCGGCCCAATAAGCTCCCAGGCTTTCCAAACTTAATTTAACAGTAAGCATTCATATATTTCCATTTTTATTTTTGTACGCTTACACATGGTCCAAAATAGACCATGCTTAGTTCGATATCCAATAAGATGCTCTTTGCATGAAACAAACCCTATACACACTGTTTTTATATTTAGGTTCCCTGTTATCACCATCTGCCCTAACAATCCCCTCCACAGGATCCCCTGTGATATGCTCATGTATTTGCATGGGTGTGGTGGTATGGGTGGAGAATAACCTGCCAGCTTCACTCTCGGGTGCACCCCCACACAGGTGACACCCGTTTGTCAGTACGAGGATCCACAAGAGTACGGAGGTATTGCAACATTTGTCTCAATTATTCCTTATTAATACACTTTTGTACTTATGATTGTTATTTGATCACAATTAATTTTTATTTTTTGTAAACATGTCAAATCGATGATGGAATTAACTTCATTGTATTATATTTTGTCTTAAATATTTATTTTTATTTTAGACAAACCACAGTCCATATGCGTCCCTGAAGAAGCATTAATTATGCGAAACATGTAGGACGACAAATATGGGACGTATAAGGAATGAATACACTGCGTTGTATCTTCTTTCCTCACTGCATTTTATACCATGATCATTTTCTATTAAATACAGTTGCTTTTTATAAATTTTGTTTGATATTTCTCTTTTTGTATGATTGATTCTGGCAATAATTTCAATGAGCACCTTCAAAGTCCCACACATTTTGCCTCCAAAGGGCTCCCTTACTATATAAAAGCCCTATCTATAGAAATCCACTAGAGGGTAGTATTGCATAATATCATTAAAGCAGGTAATATAGACATGAAATTTACTTAACAGAGTCAACCTCACGCCATAACAATCCAGCAAAAAATGGTGGTGTGGAGGTGTGGGTGTTCAGTATTTTTATCAAGTCCCTCCCATCAGCTATCGCAGCGAATCGCAGACTGCGAGAAACAAGCATAGTAGGGAAATCCTAGTTAGTCCCCTGGATCTGGTGTGCGCGGCAAAGACCCCACCGCACATGCGCAAAGTCATCGCGTCGGGGCAGCGTCACGCACACCACACCCACCGACACAATATGCCTCAACTGCGGACTGAGCATGTCCGCCAGGAGTGGCAAAATGGAGAGTGTGGGTGGAGATGGAAGGTCAACCCACAAAATCTCTAACGCCGCCCAGGTTCAAAGAATCGGCGGCTTTGTGTGCCGGGCAATCCCTTCGATCGACCACTGCAAGCAATCTCGGAAAACCTGCATAAAGTAAAAGCAAAAAATAGTAATACCCAAATATTACATAAAAGTTTAACCAATAATAGGAGAGATATTCTGTACGTGTTCTTTTATGTGAACTTTAAGGGCCCTTTTGGTTCTCCCTACGTACTGAAGGTTACAGCTACATTGTAGTACGTACACAACCCCTTCTGTGTGACAACTTATAAAGTCTTTGATTTTAAAAAAAAATTGCGTAACGGCAAGTGGAACAGTTTCTGCATGGAAAGAAACCTATCCCATTAAAAAATGAGAAACTTGGTTTTGGGGGGGAGACCACCACAGATTTAGTAATAATATCTTTCAATGTCGGAGCTCTTTTGTAAATGATTTTTGGCCTATCAGGTAGGATATGTTTAAGGTCCTTATCATTTTTTTAAATATGCCAATGTCGTTCAATTAATCTGGATACATCTTTACATTGCAAATTGTAATCCAAGATTAAACAAGGAGCATTCTGGAAGGAGGATTCTTTCTCCTTATTTTGTAGCATCTTTCTTCTATCCATCTCACCCATATCCTGTATTTGTTTTTTTATCCAACTATCTTCATATCCCTTTTCAATTAATCTCTTGCCTATTAATTCGGCTTGTTGACTGAAGTCTTCTTCATTAGTGCAGTTTCTTTTGATGCGTACAAGTTGGCCCTTGGGGATATTGTATAATCACGCTCTATGGTGACAACTAGCTATTGATAAATAGCTGTTGGTGTCTACCATTTAAAAAAAGGTTTTGGTGGTTATTTTATCTCTCTCCAATTGTATAGTCAGGTCCAAGAAATTAACTGTTTTGGTGTCTATGTTCCATATCAATTAAATGTTCTTATCGTTATTATTTAATGTTTCTAGAAACTCCACAAATTTTTCTCTACTGCCATTCCATACGATGATGAGGTCATCTAAGTAGCATTTGTATAAGGTTAGTTCTGGAGGGCTGTTCTCATATACCACCTCTTCCTCCCATTGTGCCATGAATGCGTTTGCCACACTAGGTGCAAATTTTGCACCCATGGCTATAACTATACATTGTTTATAGTATGATTGGTCATGCCAGAAGTAATTGTACTTCAGGCAAAAATCAAGGCTCTTTAGTAAATATTTCCTTTGTTTGCAGACCAATTCACTATGTTTCTTTAGAAGCCATTTAGTGGCATGACAAGCTTCATGATGTTGGACAATCGTATAAAGAGATGTTACATCTGCAGTAGCTAATAAAGTGCGCCCTTCTAGTACTGGATTGCTGGTTGCATAAAAAAGTCGAACCATTCCTCTATTGATTCTTTATCGACTAATCCGTCGTTTGGTGATAATTCCCACCTTAATCTCCTTGGGACTATATTTTCTTTTATGTACTGATCAAAGGTTTTAACGTCCCACCATAGGCTAACCTTTTTCTCCATAAGGTGTCCTAATTTTCTGGTGAGACTTTCCAAATCTGTATTTCGTGTGGGATTTTGTGTATTGAACACCTCCTCTATATTGACATTTCTATTCTCCTTGAACGTAAAAATGTCCATGGTAGCAGCAAAAGTGGGTAAGTGACTATCTGAAAGTGAATAAAGGCGGGTCTTTCGCGCTACTAATGAGTAGGTGAAATGTGAATAAGGTGCTTTGTGTGCAAATAGCTGCAAAAACTAAATGTGTTCACCTTACACAATAGTAAAATAAATAAAGGAATGTTTCCACGTTAAAAGCCAACACACAACCTATATCTTTCTCACATATTTTTATTACACTAGATATAGGTTGTGTGTTGGCTTTTAGCACGGAAACATTCCTTTATTTTACTATTGTGTAAGGTGAACACATTTAGTTTTTGCAGCTATTTGCACACAAAGCACCTTATTCACATTTCACCTATTGCCTGCCTATATTATTAGGACGAGAACAGGTATGGTCTTCAGTCAGCTTTACGTGCACACTGAGCCCAGTATATAGTACACTGACTTAATAACCTGCAGCTTAGCTAAATCCACTGCCTGCCTATATTATTAGGAAGAGAACAGGGATGGTCTGCAGTCAGCTTTACGTGCACACTGAGCCTAGTATATAGTACACTGACTTAATAAACTGCAGCTTATCTAAATCAACTGCCTGCCTATATTATTAGGAAGAGAACAGGGATGGTCTGCAGTCAGCTTTATGTGCACTCTGAGCCCAGTATATAGTAAACTGACTTAATAAACTGCAGCTTAGCTAAATCAACTGCCTGCCTATATTATTAGGAAGAGAACAGGGATGGTCTACAGTCAGCTTTACGTGCACACTGAGCCCAGTATATGGTACACTGACTTCAGGGCCATCTCTAACTTTGATTGGGCCCTGGGAAAACATTTTCTTGTGGCCCCCCCTCCATTCTGAGACATACAAAAATTAGCAGGTAGACTCAAAATCAGTTTACTGCAGCAGATCACGCAGCGATTGCAATTGTTTGCCAGAGGTTAAAGCCTATCCTTACTGCTTATTGGCTGGTTGCTAAAGGTTACAACACATAATTTCTGCTTGCTGATTTGTAGATAGAGGTTACTGCACATTATTAGCACTCACTGATTGGTTGCTAGGGGTTAAAGCACATCATCACCACTTACTTAATTGGTTGCTAGAGATTAAAGCAGATCACTACTGTTCGCTGATTGGTTGCTTCAGGTTAATGCACATCATTACCACTCACTGAGCAGTGGAGCAATCCCAAATAATTAAGCAAGTAAAGCGGCACATTAATACACATACTACAGGAGAGGTTCAGAGACTGCGGACATACTGCGAGAGAGGTTCAGAGACTGCAGACATACTGCAGGAGACAACCAGAGACTGCGCACATACTGCAGGAGACAACTAGAGACTGCGGACGTACTGCAGGAGACAACTAGAGACTGCAGACATACTGCAGGAGACAACCAGAGACTGCGGACATACTGCACGAGACAGTCAAAGACTACGGACATACTGCAGGAGACAGTTAAAGACTACGGCCATACTGCAGGAGATTACCAGAGACTGCAGACATACTGCACAAGATTACCAGAGACTGCAGACATACTGCACGAAATTACCAGAGACTGCAGAAATACTGCACGAGATTACCAGGGACTGCGGACATACTGCATAAGATTACCATAGACTGCGGATATACTGCATGAGATTACCAGACTGCGGACATATTGCACAAGATTACCAGAGACTGCGGACATACTGCACAAGATTACAAGAGACTGCGGACATACTGGACAAGATTACCAGAGACTGCGGACATACTGCACAAGATTACCAGGGACTGCGGACATACTGCATGAGATTAATAGAGACTGCGGACATACTGCACGAGATTAATAGAGACTGCGGACATACTGCAGGAGACTGCGGACATACTGCAGGAGACAGTTAAAGACTACGGACATGCTACAGGAGACAGTTAAAGACTACGGACATGCTACAGGAGACAGTTAAAGACTACGGACATGCTACAGGAGACAGTTAAAGACTACGGACATACTGCAGGACACAGTTAAAGACTACAGAGACAGCCAGATAACTTTTAGCAACGCACAGCTTTACAGTTTAATAACACAGCTCAGGGTTTAAGCAGTCAGATATTTTATGGGTGTAAGGACATACCTGGCCAGCCAGCTCACTACATACTTTTAGAGGTCCGTGGGCGGGGATTCCACTCTCTGCTCCCCCCTGAGCATACAGGCTGCATGGGGTAGGGTTAAACCTCTGTATTCCCCAGCCATTATAAAGGGGGCGGGGCTGGGAGCTCCACTGACACTTTGTTGGGGGGCCCGCGCTACCCTTGAATTTGGGGCCCCGATGACAGCTTTGCAGAGTGCACAGAGGACACAAGAGGCTGTATTCCCGTGCTAGCCAGCAGAGAGGGGACAGGGCTGGGAGCTCCACTAACGCTTTGACCCCGCCCCACAGAGCCTATATGCTCAGAACAGTGATCGGAGTGGGCGCGTTAGTGAAGCTCTCGGCCCCGCCCCCAAACCTCTGTATTCCCCAGCTAGTAGAGAGGGGGCGGGGACAGGAGCTCCACTGATGCAGCCATTCCGATCACTGTTCTGAGCATACAGGCTGCGTGGGGCAGGGTCAAAGCGTTAGTGGAGCTCCCGCCCCACCACGTCTCTGCTGGCTAGCACGGGAATACAGCCTCCCATGTCCTCTGTGCACTCTGCAAAGCCATCATTGGGGCCCCAAATTCACGGGTAGCGCGGGGCCCCCTACAAAGATTGGGCCCAGGGCAGGTGCCCCGTTTGCCCTGTGCTAAAGAAGGCCCTGACTGACATAATAAACTGCAGCTTAGCTAAATCAACTGCCTGCCTATATTATTAGGAAGAGAACAGGGATGGTCTGCAGTCAGCTTTACCTGCACACTGAGCCCAGTATACAGTACACTGACTTTATATACTGCAGCGAGAATAACAGGAACACTCTGAAGTGAGATCTAGCTAAACTGAATACAGTGTATATATATATACAACTCCTGGGATGCATATATATACTAAATATAAAGAGAGAAAATACTGCGCTAATCTAAAATAGTGAATAAAAATAAAGCTGCTACATAAAATGTGACTAAAATTAATAAACATGGAATGAAGATGTAGCGCTAAGTGAAGAAATAAAGCCCAATATTTTGGGCCTCCAATCAAACCAAAGTGATAAATATTATCAATATAATGAGTCCATACAGTGTCCATAGAAAATTTTCGTGTTGTGAAGAAAGAACATGTAGCACTGAAGGGTCATCACATAACTCTTGTAGGGGCATCCTGTTGAAGAACATTTGTTCGAAACACGTAGGGCTTGGTACACTACCTCATTCACTGCCCCTTTTTAAACGTTTTTATTGTTTGCGAACGGCCCATAATGTTTGAAATTCGGCGAACGGCCGAACAGCCAATGTTCGAGTCGAACATGAGTTCGACTCGAACACGAAGCTCATTCCTAATCAGCAGTGGATCCGGGTGATCGCAACAGAAGACACTCGTGTGAAAGGGCCCTAAAACTATCCTAACACCTGTAGATTTTCATTCAAAAGATGTCATTTTCAGAATGTTTGTTCATTCTCCAAGAGGTAAAGGGGATGATTCAACAATCCGTTTTAACCGTACAAGCAAAAAAATCAAAGGACAAGGATGGAACAATTTTGTTGAACCTAATGGGAAGAAACTAATTTCTAATCATGTAATTTGTTCCTGGCCAGGAAAAATCATACATGGTACTTGACATGGTACGCAAATGAAAAGTTGTTCAAAATTAGTTGAGTCCATGAAGGCACCATCAAATGGTCAGAATTTTTTTTCATACTTTCTTGTACGAATGTTCAACAAAATTCTACAGGTGTAAGGCCAGCTATACACAGTATACAAAGTATACTCTGCTATTCATGTTAAACCTCCATCCTTGGAGACTCAGTGGCAGTAGGAGAGAAATCGTCACAGAAGGGTGGTCCAAACACTCTGAACTTAAACTCATACAATGCTACTTTAATCAGGGTGGTGAAAAAAAATTCCATTAATAAGTCATCATCTCTGCACATAGTTCAAGAACATATGACACTGACAGGATTGGTACCAGCTGATTGGTGAAAAGCCCACATGGTACCAATATTAAAAAAAAGGGCAGAGGTCCATTACAGGGAACTATAGGCCTGTCAGTCTAGCTGAGGTCTGTAGGCATGGACCATAGGGTAGGTACCTGGATAGAAAACTGGCTACGGGGATGTGTCCAAAGGGTTGTGATAAATAACGTGTCTCAGTATGGTCTAGAGTGGATAGTGGGGTACCCCAAGCCTCTGTCCTGGGACCAATTCTGTTTAATTTATTTATAAATGGTATAGAGGTCGGGATAAATAGCTAAATCTCAGTGTTTGCTGATGACACAAAAATGTGCAGGGCAATAACAATACATCAGGATATATAAACTTTACAAGAGTACCTGAATAAATTAATTATTAGAACGGGCAAATTAAGTTTAACACTGGTAAATGTAAGGTAATGCACTCAGGGGGTAAAAATATAACTGCAAGTTACTCTATAGGGGGAGGACACCTAGGGGCTTCCATGATGGAGAAGGATCTAGGGGTCCTAGTAGAAGACAGATTGAAAAATAGCATGCAGTGTCCAGCAACAGCTACCAAAGCCAGCAGAATATTAGCATGCATTTTTTTTTCTACACACACACCTACACAGGTTAAACTGGATGGGCTGTTGTCTTTATTCAACCTTACCAACTATGTAACTATGTAACATGTGAACTATGTAAACAAGGAAGGAAACATAACACATTTTTGGTCCACATGGCAGCTTTAAAACCAATTTGGGTTTGTACAATAATACAGGATATTATCACTGTAGCGTTACCCCTCCAGGAGCCGCTAAAAAATTTGGGTCCTTTGTTTGCCACTGAGCCCTGGGCAGAGCACCACCCCTGCTGACATCACCACAGGAAGTCTCCTGGCTATCACACAAAGGAAAATATGCATACACTTGAAAAATAAATGATTAAGTTGCATTAAGATCAAAGAATAGTATTACAGACAAAGAATACAGTCAACTGTAGCTATCGATAAACAAGGTAATATAGCAAAGGAATAATGCAGTACAATACAGTACCCCTTTTAGACATGCCCACCCATCCTACAGGGCTGAAGATGTAAACGATAGCTCTGGGACTGAAGGATTTTTCCCAAGTAAGCGAAAAGGAGTAACAAAAACACAAGGCTAACTCACTTGGAGACCCTTAATTGGAAGAGACTAAGTTTAGGCTTCAGGAAGGTTGTCAAAGTTACCACCTACCACTAAATCATAAATATATGTTGGATTCATCTTCTGGCTATTTGGGGCCCATAAGTTATTAGACATCGAGGGACACAGTCACTTCAAGAAGTAAACTGAATAATCTCTAAACATGGAAAAGTAGTCAGCAGAGTTCCCCTCTAATAAATTAAGTTGGTGTGGAAGATCATTTTAAGATTACTGAATGGTAGGGAAAAAACGTTTCTTCAGTAATAGTGTGTGTGTGGGGGGGGGGAATTGCAAGATGTTTGTCCCTTTAAATGGGAAAGTTGAACTTGATTTAGGGTAGGTACAGATTTCTGCCTAGCAGGAACTGATAGGGTTAGGTTAGATAACCTGCAGGCAGTACTTGTAGGAACATATAAGAATCTCAGCCTGCAGCAATGGATGGGCTCTGGCACATGTGCTGATTGCAAAGGCCTGTTCTGTACAGTATCCTTAAACTTGGAGTAACTTGAAACAGCAAACACCCTGGTAATGTTAAATAGGTTAGGAACCCTCTCACCCATCCTTATGCAAAGCAGAGAGAAGCGATGAGCTTTCTGCTGGGGGCCCCCTTTGTCCTTTGCAGATGTGGTCGTGATGATGAAGATAACCAACCTATCCAACCCATACAGATCTCCACCAGTCTGCCTCCTCAGGATGCTCAGTTTTCCAATGACACTCGTGGTTTCCTGCCTCTACCCAGTCCGGTCCAGACCCACGTGGCTCCACACAGCTCTCCTACACATTTCCTTCCAGCAACCAAGTCTCTCTTTCCTCTTCCTGTTCCCGGGCTTTTCCTTTTATCTGCTCCCACCCCCTGGCAATTGCATCCTGGGTTGTGTAGTTTGCTCTTAGCTTAAACTATAGGGAAAAGTTCTGTTTCCAGTATACAAGTCCAAGTGACTTATTATTACGCACTTGGTAGCAGAGCCTGATGAGAAGAGGAAGGTCTCTATTACACCTCTTACTCAGGGCCCGTGATAGTTTGAGCAGAAAGTGCAGGAGTGCAGAGTGGCATGAGTGCCTGTAAGTTTTGCTAGCAGAGCAGGTGTCCATGCCAGGTAGGGGTAATCTCCAGAGGTCTTTAGTGGAGCAGGCAGGCAGGCTGGGTGGCAGCTGATGAGCAGCAGACCGAAGCAGGCTTGTATACTGGCAATAAAAAACAAAAACCCTGGTAATAGATCACCTGGAAAGCAAAGAGGTTATTTTAGTGACAAAGGGTCATAATAGGGTTTACTGAAAAAATAAAAAATGTATTGAATATAAATTAATGACAAAAATATTCAATGCTAAAAAAAAAATGATTTGCAGTGTCACAAGATCACTCAGATCCAAAAGAGCACCACAAAAAAAGGTGTGTTACAAAACTAACAAACAAAAAAACAAAAAACACAGAACACATAATTTTGCATTACCAAACTCCAGGTGCCTTTCCGTTGGTGACCCTCTTGATTTTCAGATATTCAGAGTATTAATAAATATACTTAGATTTAATCTTTAATGGATTATGTATTTCATTGCTGTAATGATTATTACTTGTTTTTGTGTACAGAAGACCTGCGCGCCCCCAGGTGGAGGCTTTGATTGCAGAGGACTCCCTCTATTCTCCTTCTCGGCGGACGTGTGCTTGTCCTTGCAGGAAAGTGTTCAAGCTTTCCCTTCTTGCACCAACAAACCCGGACTCAATGGGTTTTTTCGGAGCGCACATGCACAGTAGTGCTGGTTGCGCACCTGCGCTGTGTGGATAAGCTGACCCTGTGACGTCATACGCCGACGACGGCGGCATTCTAAGACGCTCCCATGGTTGGGGAGCTCATTTAACGGCCCTCAGCGGGACCGTGGATGTGAGCCGTGTTTGACTCTCCATCGGGCAGACGTTGGTAGACGGTGCTATGGTTAGGTAAGTGACGGTGGCTGTTAATGGTGTGTGGATTATCCCTCCACACCGTTTCCATACTTGGGAATAACAGTATTGTCCCCCCTTCCCCTCTTTTCCCCTCTTCCCCCCTTCCCCCCTCTTTCCCTTTTGTCTGTTTCTTTTTTAATAGCAATGCCATGCAGTGGTTGAAGTGTTGATTAATCAATCTACTCTCCCCCGTGACTAATATCAGCCATCAGCTTTCTTTGAAATATACCTGTTTCAAGACCCTGCTAGCACCGTCATTATGACCATCCTGCCCTGATTACCTCGATATTCAGTTTGTTATAGGAGCACCTTGTTATTGTGCAATTATCATAATGGTGGATGGGATTCCTCACTACCCGCCCTCCCTTGTCCTTCCTTCTCTGTTTCCCCCTTCCTTCCCCTATGTCCTTACCTTCCTTCTTCCTCTTCCCTGTCCCCTTTCCCCTCCTCCTCCCCACTCACCCCCCTTCTTTCTTCCCCTTCCCCCTCCCCCCTCTTTCCCCCTCCTGGTTCGCTCCCCCCTCTCTGCTTCCTCCCCCTTTTCCATCCCCCCTCTCCCCCTCCTCTTCTCCCTCCCTTCTTCCCTCCCTTTCCCCTTCCCTCCCTTTCCCCTTCCCCTTTTTTGACCCCCCATTTACCTTCCCTTTTCCCTCCCCCCTTCCCTTTCCCTTCCCCCTCCCCTTTACCTCCCTTCACCATTGCTGGGCTCTCCCTTGCTATTCTTTGATATAGCTATTAATTAATGTAAATTATAATACCTTTTGATTAGAGATTGTCATTCACAATCCCCCTTGTCCGCCGCGGGGGGCACTTGTTGAGCCTTTTGTCGTTTACGGCCTTACTGAATGGGTGAGAAGGTCTTCTTTATTTCAAACAATGAATGTACTTTTGTATTATATTTTGCTGTATGTGTTGTTTATTGTTATCTTTTGGTTTATTGCACTTAGATTACTCCTCCTAAAGAAGCGGCTTAGTCCGCGAAACCGGTAGACGAAAAATCCATATGCCACTCCAACAGAAACTCCACGGGAAACGGAAACTTACCTGTTAGTAGTAGTTGTTGTTTTAGTGGTGTATTGCTTTTTAGACCCTGTATGTTTATATGTAATAAATTATATTTTATTTTATCATACGTGTCATTGTATCAGTACCGAGATAGTCCAGCATGTCCTCCTCTCTCTAGGTGTTTATATAGTGGTTAGGCAGTATCAGCAACTGCTGCCATATTTCTACCTGGTTTAATCCCTCCTATCTAAATTGGATGATGGTACTTTTTTACTAATTATTTTTGGAATAAACTAAGTTTTTTACTACAAACCATCCGATTCATCTACACTATGTGGAGGCTTCTCTTATTCCTTTCTATGGTGGATATCAGTGTCTGGATGTCTGGAGTTCGGAGATATTAAGGCAGGAGAGTTACAATTTTCTATGCATACCCTGTCTGGCGCACATATAGGAGGTCACTCTCTATAGGAGTTCCAGTCTGCAAACCTAAGTGGATCATCTCTATGCCTGTTTGACCCACCGCCGCTGGCGTGTGTGTCCATTTTAAGGGGTAAGAGTATTTATTTCCCCCCTCTGGTGTTAGCGTCACGTCCCTGGGTGCTGTGCATCTTTAAACATCTACAAGAATTATAGCTACTCTACATTGGTTAATGTGGACATCGCATAGTTTTATGATCTTATATGGATTCTTTCTCTCCCATAATTTTTTACATTGAGTATCTTTATATGGACTTCAAACATCAATTTTTTATGCATTGTTTTCTATTCACATGGTTAGTTTTATGTATGTAAATTCATTTTTTAACATACCTATACACTTGTTGTTTGTATACGTTTGGACCAGTGTGTGTGCATCTAAGTCATCCTAATCCTTTATGTTTGTCATGGCTTCATAGGCCACACAATATTTTTTGGATACACACATATTTATTTATCACGGCTTCATAGGCCACACTATATTTTTTGCTTTTGAATACTTATATATGTCTATTTTCTGGATTGACATATTTTCACGGCGCGGCATTTATTTAGTATACTGGTAGCAGACAATGTGCAAAAAGGCACAGCCGATTGACAGGTAGATCTTAGCGACAGCAAGGACAGAGTCAGGAAAGCTGGGTCATACACTGGCAAGACTGAACAGGTATAGGGGCACAGACAAAAGTGTGGTCAAGGTACAAGCCAGGTTCAGGGGTGGTCAGTGGAACAGTAGCAAATGGAGTAGGCAGAAGCGGTAGTCATAAGGCAAGCCGAGGTCAGTACAGCCAAAGTTCGGGGAGTAGTCAGACGAGTCAGATCAGTAAATGGAGACAGGATGCAGGATCACAGGTTCTCAGGACACAGAAGGCTGAAGACAAAGCAGCACTGAATCTGAGCACTGGCTCAGTTTAAATAGTCCATTTGGTGCCACTTTCTGCCACTGGTGCATGTGGGCATGCCAAACTGCACGTGTATTCGCACGTATGTGCATAACTATTAGCATGTGCCCAATTCCTACATCCTTCAGAAGGCATGTGGATTAGCCTGTGAAGATGCCCAGAAGTCCTCCCAGAGGAGCCATCTTGTCTACTGGCATGCCCTTCCTGACACTTATGATGAATAAAGTTGCTGAACACTGCCATCTTGTGATAAAAATATAGATATGCATCATGCCTTGTACCCAGGATCGGATTTTCCATCGGGATAAACTCAAGCTCAAGCTGTCTTGCATACATACTGTCACACCAAATTCCGACCGTACAACACTACGATGAGCCGAGAAAATGAAGTTCAATGCTTCCGAGCATGCGTCGACTTGATTCTGAGCATGCATGGTTTGTTCTCCGTCGGAGTTCCACACAGACGAACTGAATTTCCGATGAAAAAAAGAGAACATGTTCTCTTTCTAAATTCTGATGGAAAAAAGTCAGATGTGGCACACACACGGTCGGAATATCCGATGGAAAAATTCTGTCAAACTTTTTCCATCGGAAATTCCGATCGTGTGTACAAGGCATGACAGTAAGAATGCACAATGTTACATCACCCTCTAAATATAATACTATTGAAATTACTTTACTAACTCTGGATCGTTATGGTTATTTAACAAGGCATTAGCCAAATATTTGCATACAGCCTATTGTAAATTGACTCAAGGGATGAAAACATCAGAATCATGGACACATTTTCAGGTACACAGGCTCTTGGAAAAATCTAATAGTAGGCATATAGTTGTAATATTTCCACTGTGAAATAGAGATAGCAATAATAAGTGATCTGGGATGTGTGCCAGGTAGGGTTTTTCTTCTTTGCCGCTTTCTTTTTCTTCTTTCCCTACCCTCCCTCTCTGATATAAATATAATTTGCTTTTATTAGGACTGTTTTAGTAACTGACCATATCAATTTTTATTCCATATTACTTAGGGAAATAACTCAATTAGGAAGACCTTAACATTTTATATTTAATCAATGTAACTCTCCTAAAAGATTGACATTGACAAATCCTTTGACAATCTCTGTCACTTACATGCTTGATTCAATGACTACATGCATTTTGATTTGGTTTCACTTGAACAACAAGGCGCATGTATACATTTGAAATTCAAATAAAAACATTAAAAAGGAGATCAAGGAGACATATCGTAGAGTAAAAAAGATACCTGTAAAACATCTAAGAGCCTTTCAGTAGGCAGATTTTTTTTTAACATTAGAAGGGCAAATCTGTACACCCGTGTACATTCAGTCTGCTAAAAAAAAATATAGTTTTTTAAATTGATAGGTCTGAAAATGCCACACTCAACTGTGGTGAACATTTGTTCCATTTTTAATAGAAATGTTTTGGCAAGTCCTTCGTAATAAATGCAGAATCAAAGCAGCCATTACAGGCTGGAATTATTACATTTTCTGTCCAGACAATTGTTCATCATTTTGCTTTGTCCATTAGCTGTTGCGTTCTTCAAACAATCTTGACACTTTAATTAGTTACTCAGTCAAATGACTCACAGGTATTAATGTATTTAAGACAATCAGATTAACCCCTTTATCATGTAGCACTACTCCTCGTAGGATCACTAGTGTGTTTTATTAGGGGTTGATCATTTGAATGGGGTAGGGAATTATGGGATGCCCAACTTGAAAAATGTCCAGAACTATGCACAAAGGGCCAACTTCCTCCCTTTTCACAAAAAGTCCTCTTCTTCCTTCCTCCTGCACAAACTTGGTTTTCACAGCACAACACCTGCTGCTCACTCCTGTGGGAACTAGCAGGATGTTACTAGTTCAGCAAAAGGCCCGTTATGGGCAGGAACTCTTAGTCCCCTGACAAAGTAGTGCAATGTGAGTGAACAGCATGACATTCCTCCTTCTGCTTTCCTGTGGCCACTGATCCCAGCTCCACTTGCTTGCAGAAAATGCTAGCCCACCTGGCCGTCACCAGCCACACCTGACTGATCCTTGTCTCAGTCCTCCTGACTGACTTTAGGCCCAGTCCTGCCTGGTTGGCTTACACACATGGAGACCTCCCAGGGCAAGGATAGATGAAGACTTGGCACTATGTGGTATCCAAGAGAGGCCTGCTACAAATGGCAGTTTCTCCCCTTGTCTGTTCCTGAACCGTGCTGATCTACTCACTGTCTCTTCTTGCTCCCTCCTGCTGCCTCTCCGGCATGAATCATTCTATCACCTCCTGTGTTAGGATCCCTCCAGGTCAGCTTTCCTAAACACCTAGCCTGAGGCAAACCCCACCCCCCTAGTAAGGGTTCCCTTAAGGGCCACCGACAGCCTCTTCCCAGCACTGCTTCTCCATTTTCCACCTCACTCCCCTGCTAGAATGGCCCATGTCTATTAACCACATGCCAACCACCAGCCGTCGTTTTACGGCGGCAGAGAGGCTCCCCTGCGCGAATCGTGGTAGCTGTACGGCGGCCGCTTTAAGGGGTATAGGGCGCAGTGTCACTGAGGAGCCGATGCATGTCTGCTGGGCACCAGCGATTGCTCGTGACAGAGCAGGAACGTGGATCTGAGTGTGTAAACACACAAATCCACGTCCTGTCAGGGGAGAGGAGACAGATCGTGTGTTCCTAGTATATAGTGTAGCGACCTCACCCCCTTCACCTGCCTTCGGCTCCCCGCAGGTAGAGAGGGCAAACCACGGCACAAGTCCATACCCTCCTGTATAAACAGTTGAGCGGTGTTGTTAGTGGGTCTCCACGGCCAGAAACCAGAATCCTCCAGAGAATGATTCTCACCTCTACAATAAACAGAGATAAGTCCTTGTTTCCTCCAGTGACTTGAATGTCCACACCAGCTGCAACTCCAGCGCAGAGTTTATTTTCTCTTTGCAAATAACAGTCTCTGATAGGTAATGGTTGGAGTAAGAAGACAAGACAGCACAAGGTGTGGGAGAGGTCCAGGCACAAACACAATCACTTCACTGCTCGGCATCTCAAGCAGACTCAGCCCAGATTGATTGTCTCCCTAGGTAGGGACTAGCAGCCAAATGGTACTCTAACTTAACCGCACAGTCTCTGCCACAGACTGGATGAACTTGGTCTCTGCAACAGACCTTGTGAACTTGGTCTCTGCCACAGACCTGGTGAACTTGGTCTCTGCCACAGACCTGGTGAACTTGGTGCTTCAAGACTTGACCTCTTTGTAAGGAGAAGATATCCCTCCAGAGAGTTTCCGGGCCCCTTCCTTCACCGTGACTTCTCACCGGTCCCTCGGAACAGTTCCTCCCCCGGCCTCCTCGTCTAAGATACGGGTCCCCTCGCAAGGTGGCACCCTGGGATTCCTCGATCCTTGCTGGGCCCCTGCCGAAGGTGCTGGGCCCAAGGCCTTTGCTGCAGTCCCAGGGCTAAAGGTGCCTGGGACTGAATCACCAACCTGCCCAGGGCAGACAGGAACACACTCCCTGGGGTAGGACCCCTGGCCACGACAGACCGCGCAGACCCCCGAACAGGCAGCGTCTTCTCCTTTTATATCCTCTCCCAGCATGCACCGCAGGCCTGCCACACCCACTGTACGGCTGCTGAGAGGGGACACACAAGGCACAGCACTGTATCAGCGGTTCAACCCTGGCCTACCATGGCAGCGCCACCTGCAGGCCACAGGGAACTATACACCGATACTTTCCCTGCGGACGAAAATGGTTGAAAGGATCCTGACAATTGGGGTGTTTGAGCATAACTACCACTCAAACACTTCCCCTAAATTTAGGACCCCGCTACATTCTTCCCCCACTTAATGAGACACTGTCCCCAGTGTCTGGAGCAAACCTATGCCCCTCAAGCCTGAGTCAACATAGACCTATTCCAGAAACTATCTACAAAAAAAAACACATTTTAAAAAATATGTTTGTTTGTGCCGGAACATGAATATTGGGAAAGGGAGTTAAATGAAGAGATGAAGAAAGAGTGGGAGAAAAACAAATGTGTACATCCCATTCTCAAATGTCACATAGTTCAAAATAAACATTTTTACCATTTACATTTCCCTCCCCTACTGCAATAGCTAAATATACCCCATACTCAGTGATTTGCTTGGTGTCCACCTGCAGAGGTAAAAAGAATAAAAAAACACACACAACCAACAATCTGACATCCTAACTTATGTACAGTAGAAGAGAAAAGATTCTCCCCGGAGGAAAAATCCTTTCCTTCTAACAAGTGGAACATAATGCAAGAGTTACGCAACACTGCCACCTAGTGGAAGTGCCACCGTCAAGACACTTGTCCCGAAAAAAACATTATTTTCCTCTTGAAGACGAATCCTCTTCTTCTTGAACCTGACTGTGGCCCTGAACTATTTCTACCCCAAAGTCACTGTCTTTTTGGCGCTGTGAGAGGAGAAAAAGCTCCTGCTCTTCCAGCAAAGTAGAATACCCCATCTGTAAGGGCAAAAGTTCTTGGGCTCCAGGAGAGTACACTCCGGGATAAGCAAAGAACAAACATAAAGAGTCCAGTCTCTCAAAGATAGTACTGCGGATGAGGCAACACTAGTGGTTTCCAGTTCTTGTCAAAAGTGTCAATAAAATATTCAACATTTTCTTTCTCCTTCCAGCAAATAACCACGTTATCTGCGTGGATATGCCTGCCAAGCATCCAGGACTCTTTACATTCTTTGTACCGCTTGGTGATTGCGGCAGAACAGGCAAAATACCTACGGGCCTGGGGTACCTTTAAATAAGTCCATAGGAAGTCCCCATACCACCGATCCCTTAAGGCCTCCACTTCAAACAGCAAATCTTTATGCAAGTACGGGTATTCCCACCCATATTTGTTTGCCACTCTCTGATTGAATAACCGCTGCATCCTGGACAAACAGAGGCATGGTTGCACGATCTCCCAAACCTGGTAAGACTATGGCATCCGGGTGTCGAGGCACTTTCACTGCCTCCGGACCAGACATAGGGGCCCGCAACGACACTCGTCCCATCCCAGCAACAGGGGCAGGTATCTCCAATGGTGATAGGGCAGACAACGGAACAGATTCCTCCTCAGGCTCCTGGGCCTCCTCCCGGGGTGTATCATCCCCAGGGACCATGGGTGGGTCCCTTTTTCTATGAGACGAGGACAGGGGCATCTTATCCCAACCCTTCCGCTCGAACAGTTCATCTATGGCCACATCATCCCCTGGATCAGAGACTGACTCCAGGTCGGAGGTATCACATTCCTCCGCCGGCAGGTAACTTCTCGTGGACGAGGAATCACCGCCTCTAACAAGTTCAAGGGCTCTGGGGTCCCTGACCCAAGCATCCCCGACACTTCGGACCTTGGCCAAGATCCCTTTCCCCAGCTTACTTTGGCTTGTAGCTGATGCAGGATGTCCGGAACTTTTTACTGTGGAAACATCCAATCCAAGCAAGCGCTGGGGTGTAACTCCACCACGGCCGCAGGAAGCTTTAACATAGCCGACCTTCCTCTTGGGGGGTGGGAGCGAGGACTCAGTAACAACCGAGGCAACATCCTCCGGTTTCTCCGTCTCCGGTTCCTCAATAACCGGAACTTTCTCAACTGCGACTTCCTCCGAAGTCCCAACAGTGCTCGTAGGGGTGACTGTGGAAGTTCTGGTTCCTTCTTCTAAAGTGGTGGCACCCGTAAGGCAGTTCAAACAGAAGGCCCAAGGTTTTTCAGTAGGCTGTTCTACCTCAAATAGGAATTCTTTGCACTGTTCGCATCTTCCAAAAGGCCTAAGATGCACCACCAGTCCCTGGCATCCGGGACAAACCACTCCAAGGGCCTCCGCCTCTTTGCAGACATAGAGAGCGAAGTGACCCTGAGGCTTCAGTCGGATCCCTGTGTCGGTCACAGAAGCAGCAAACAAGGTCACATTGAGGCATTAGACGCCATGTTACCCGCTTGCCGATTCATCGCGCACTGTCCTTTTTGCACCAAAGTCACCACGTGTAACTCATCACATGACGAGGCTCCTCCCATCTTCTGCAATGTTCGCGGGCTTTCTTACTCTAGGCACGCCCACGAACTACGCAGCCTGGGCTCTCCTCGTGGGGCAGTCACCTTTCCTTTCAAATATGGTCAACCTCCACAGAACTTCACTGGGGAATAAAGTTCAAACTCTGGGGGGGGTTTCCACTCCTTTCCGGCCGTAGAAATTCCGGACTCGAGCCCCCACATGTAGCGACCTCACCCCCTTCACCTGCCTTCGGCTCCCCGCAGGTAGAGAGGGCACACCACGCCACAAGCCCATACCCTCCTGTATAAATAGGTTGAGCGGTGTTGTTAGTGGGTCTCCACGGCCAGAAACCATAATCCTCCAGAGAATGATTCTCACCTCTACAATAAACAGAGATAAGTCCTTGTTTCCTCCAGTGACTTGAATGTCCACACCAGCTTCAACTCCAACGCAGAGTTTATTTTCTCTTTGCAGATAACAGTCTCTGATAGGTAAAGGTTGGAGTAAGAAGACAGGACAGCACAAGGTGTGGGAGAGGTCCAGGCACAAACAAAATCACTTCACTGCTCGGCTTCTCAAGCAGACTCAGCCCAGATGAATAGTCTCCCTAGGTAGGGACTAGCAGCCAAATGGTACTCTAACTTAACCGCACAGTCTCTGCCACAGACTGGATGAACTTGGTCTCTGCCACAGACCTGGTGAACTTGGTCTCTGCCACAGACCTGGTGAACTTGGTCTCTGCCACAGACCTGGTGAACTTGGTGCTTCAAGACTTGACCTCTTTGTAAGGAGAAGACATCCCTCCAGAGAGGTACCGGGCCCCTTCCTTCACCGTGACTTCTCACCGGTCCCTCGGAACAGTTCCTCCCCCGGCCTCCTCGTCTAAGATATGGGTCCCCTCGCAAGGCAGCACCCTGGGATTCCTCTATCCTTGCTGGGCCCCAGCCGAAGGTGCTGTGCACAAGGCCTTTGCTGCAGTCCCAGGGCTAAAGGTGCCTGGGACTGATTCACGGACCTCCGCCCCTGGGCCAAAGGTGCCCATGGCGGACAGGAACACAATCCCTGGGGTAGGACCCCCGAACAGGCAGCGTCTGCCCCATTTATATCCTCTCCCAGCATGCACAGCAGGCCTGCCACACCCACTGTACGGCTGCTGAGAGGGAACACACAAGGCACAGCACTGTATCAGCGGTTCAACCCTGGCCTACCATGGCAGCGCCACCTGCAGGCCACAGGGAACTATACACCGATACTCTCCCTGCGGACAAAAATGGTTGAAAGGATCCTGACAATTGGGGTTTGAGCATAACTACCACTCAAACACTTCCCCTAAATTTAGGACCCCGCTACAATAGGAACACCGATCTCCTCCCCAGTCAGTCCCATCCCACAGTTAGAACACACAGTGAGGGAACACATTTAACCCCTTGATCACCCCCTAGTGTTAACCCCTTCCCTGCCTGTGACATTTATACAATAATCAGTGGCTATTAGCACTGATCGCTGTATAAATGTCAATGGTTTCAAAAATGGTTTATAGCGCAAAAAATAAAAGAGGTGATCAAATCCCACCAAAAGAAAACTCTGTTGGGAAAAAGGGACATAATTTTTTTTTAGTACAGCGTCGCACGATCACGCAATTGTCAGTTAAAGCGATGCAGTGCCGTATCGCAAAAAATGGCGCAGTCAGGAAGGTGGTAAATTTTTCCGGGGCTGAAGTGGTTAATGGTGTTTTCTCAGCCCTCTGCCAGCCCACTTCTGATTGGAATAAATATTTATGGCAGCTCCTACTAACCCCCTACCCTCTCCAACCTTCCAGTCACCAGGGGGAGGCACCAGAGAGCTGCCGAGATGAGTCATTCAGCCCTAACCTCTATTACCCTGACCCTATTCACTATCTCTTTCCTACTCTCAACACTAGTAGCACCCACTAGAGGGTGCTACATCCTTAATCCTGTATTAAACTAGTAAAATATCTCTCCTGAGCTTATTTTCCTAAAACAGTGGAACCTCGAATTGCAAGTAACGCGGTTAACGAGCGTTTCACAATACGATCACTGTATTTTGAAAAAACCTAACTCGGTTTGCGAGTGTTGTCTCGCAAAATGAGCAGGATTCAGGCCAAAGCGGTGTGCAGTACCGCATTTGGGCTGAGGTGGGGGGGCGCCGGATCCGAGCGGAGCGGAACCGTGTCGATCGTAGCCGTTCGGAAATGCTTGGAAATACTACGTTCCCGAGCCTTTCCGAGGTTTGCCGAGGTCAGCCGAGCTGTCCTTGGGCCTTTCCGGCTGTTTCGTGCGGTATTGCATGCCATTGAAGTCAATGCGGAGCAAATTATTTTCATTTCCATTGACTTCAATAGAGAAACTCGCTTTGATATGTGAGTACTTTGGATTACGAGCATTCTCCTGGAATGGATTATGCTCGTAATACGAGGTTCCACTGTACAGACTTTACTCTTACAGCACAATTCTTCAGGCATGATATTTCCATGGAAAATCTTGTGAAAACATTTGTGACAATTTCACAATGTCCTGTGAGTTACGGCAGCCATCTTGGGATGGAACTGGTCTAGTTCTACTTTCTCTCAAGTGACAGATTTCTGTGTTTTTACTGTAGAAGTGAAGAAATTATCATCCCCCTCTTCCTACAGCCCTAAGGGCTGAGCACATTCAGAACACTCTGAATAACATGTTCACTTATTCCTTGAACAATTGGAAGCTTGCATGAAGCCATTTTGCATCTTTGAGATTTCAACCATGAGTAAAAAAATGTTGTGGAACTGAAGCTTAACAAACTCTGCTTATATCCTAGTTTCAGGAAGATTTTGACAGCTTAATTTTGCAGTACATTATTAGGCAACTGCATTTTTTGAAAATGTTTGTACTTGAAGCGGAGCTCCACCGTAAAAAAATATATTAAAAGCCAGCAGCTACAAATACTGCAGCTGCTGACTTTTAATATTAGGACACTTACCTGTCCTGGAGACCAACGACGTCGGTAGCAGAAGACGAGCGATTGCTCCTCTCTCGGCTGCCCCACCGCCATAATGGGTGAGGGAATCAGGAAGTGAAGTGTTGCGGCTTCACTTCCCGGTTCCCTACTGTGCATGCGCGAGCAGCGCTGTGCGTCTTTCACTGGTCACCGTTGTGTTCTGGGAGCCGTGTGTTTCCCAGAACACAACGGGGGGAGGGGGGGTAAGAGTGACGCACTACCAGCAGTCTACCCGCAGACTGTATGCACGGAAGTGGGTGCAGATACCTAGACAGGTATCTGCACCCCCCTGAAAGGTGCCAATTGTGGCACCGGAGGGGGGGAGGACTCCGATGAGCGGAAGTTCCACTTTAGGGTGGAGCTCCGCTTTAAATGAAAACCTGTGCAATAAAAATATATGTATTTGAATACATACTTATGCTGCGTACACACGATTTTCAAATGTTCGATGTGAGCTTTTGGTCAGATATTCCGACCGTGTGTAGGCTCCATTGGACATTTGCTGTCGGAATTTCCGACAACAAATGTTTGAGAGCTGGTTCTCAATTTTTCCGACAACAAAAGTTCTTGTCGGAAATTCCGATCGTGTGTATCCAATTCCGACGCACAAAAATCCTATGCATGCTCGGAATCAATTAAACGCATGCTCGGAATCATTAAACTTAATTTTTCTCGGCTCGTTGTAGAGTTACACGTCACCGCGTTCTTGGCGATCGGAATTCCGAGCAACATTTGTGTGGCCGTGTGTATGCAAGACAAGTTGGAGCCAACATCCGTCGGAAAAAAATCCACTGTTTTGTTGTCGGAAATCCCGATCGTAAATGAAATCCGTAGCTGTATAGTTTTCTTTGGCAAAGAAAGTAAGTGACACATAATTTGGTGAAAAATTAACACTCATGGGAGACTGGTGCTGGTATTTTTCAAAGACATCACTGTAATCATTTGGCACATAAGCTTCTGACATAGGATAAAGTATATATAATGTAGGGATGAGCTTCGTGTTCGAGTCGAACCTATGTTCGTCTCGAACATCGGCTGTTAGGCTGTTCGCCGAATTGCGAACATTATGGGCCGTCCGTGCCAAATTCGAGTGGCGCGTCACGGCCCATAATTCACTGCGGCATCGCAGTGCATTGCTGGCTGATGATTGGCCAAGCATGCACTATGACCCGCATGCTTTGGCCAATCACAACTCGCAAACAACAGAGAGCCATAATTGGCCAAAGCCAGGGTGGCTTTGGCCGATTATGGCTCAGGGGGTTTAATACACGCCCCACACTATACAATGCCGCCGGCTTGGCGGCCTTGTGTAGTGTGTTGGAGTTGTTAAAAGAGAGAGATTACAGAGAGAGACAGTGTCATTTATATTGATTTATATAGAGCAGGCAGGTGAGTCAGTTAGCTGCAGTTACAGTGTGTAGAGGATATATATGCATCCTAGGTGTTGTATATATATTTATACACTGTATTCAGTTTAGCTAGATCCGTTCCTGTCATTCTCTATACTGTGACAGGCAGGCAGGTGATTGTGCTAGCTGCAGTTAGTGTTTCACTTAGTGTACTGTGAGCTTTGCATAGCGTTCACCTAAAGCTTACCTTAATACAGTTAGTGACTATTATAGTGGTGTTCTCATAATAAAACCACAGGCAGAGAGCTGCAAGTATTTGTGTCCTCTGCACAGTTTTCACCTAAAACTAACTGAAGACAATTGCTGCTTTTCCCATACTAATACCACAGCAGGCAGTTGATTCTGCTAGCTAGTGTAATCAGTATATATATATATATATATATTGTGGGAGATTAGCTCGTGGGGATCACCTTTTCTCAGAATGAAGGTCAGCGTACAGGCAGTTTCTTTAAAACCTGGCGTATTGCCATCTTTATTTACGAGTGGTTTGCACTAGTCATACAAAATAAACAAAACAGTAAAACAAATCTTTGCTGTCCGGCGCTAAACTATACAGTAACCGCTCTCTGTACGGTGAGGGGCTGGTCCCCATCACCCACAAAACACAAGGTGAAGTAAAGCAAACCTTTTTCTTTCAGCCCAAATAAACAGCGCTCCTCTTACTCAGATTCCCTCCTGAGTCTAAGGCCAGAGCCATGCTGTCCTCTCTTCCTGGATTTTTAAAGCCCAGCTGCCTATGGATTCCAGTGAACCTGAATATCTGGACCGGAACCCAGCCAACTACAGAGGCTGGAAAAACCTGGGCCGGATTCTGGTTCAGTCCCTTACAATGGACCGAATGCGAGGTGAAACATAGCGACTGTAATATATCTCACCTCGCATACCGTCACATATCCTCCCCCTCTGCTCAAGCCCCTGCGGGTGAGCACTTGACCCAGCCTGACAGTGCACGCGGGAGAGGGCATCAGCATTATCCTGGAGTTTGCCCGGCCTGTGCTCAACCGTGAATTTAAAGGGCTGTAAAGCCAGGAACCACCTTGTCACACGGGCATTTTTCTCCCTGTTGTCACACATCCACTTCAGGGGAGCATGGTCAGTGACCAGCCTGAACGACCTCCCGAGTAGATAATACCTCAGGGAGTCTAAGGCCCATTTAATGGCGAGACACTCCTTTTCAACAATGGCATAGTTCCTTTCGTGCTTGTTCAGCTTCCGGCTCAGGTATACAACCGGGTGCTCCTCACCATTCCTGACCTGCGACAGTGCGGCCCCTAGGCCCACCTCAGAGGCGTCTGTCTGTACGACAAACTCCATTGTAAAGTCTGGGGTCACCAGCACCGGTAGTGCACAAAGGGCCTGTTTTAATTTTTGAAACGCCTTCTCTGCATCAGGGTTCCATTGGACCATGACGGACCCTCTGCCCTTCGTCAGGTCAGTCAGAGGGACGGCAATGGTGGCAAAGTTAGGTATAAACCGTCGGTAATACCCCGTAATGCCTAGGAAGGCCCGGACGTGTTTCTTGTTTACGGATTGGGACCACTTTTGAATTGCCTCAATCTTATTGGTCTGAGGCTTGACAAGTCCCCGGCCAATAACGTAGCCAAGATACTTGGCCTCCTCTAGGCCTATGGCACACTTCTTTGGGTTAGCCGTGAGGCCTGCTTTCCTAAAGGAATCTACCACCGCTTGTACCTGGGGCAGGTGCGATTCCCAATCTGGGCTGTGGATGACCACATCGTCCAAATAAGCAGGTGCATACGGGCGATGTGGTCTCAAAGTTTTGTCAATCATTCGTTGGAAAGATGCAGGGGCCCCATGCAGACCAAAAGGCATCCGCTTGTACTGAAACAAGCCCTCAGGAGTGGAAAAGGCAGTCTTCTCCTTGGCCGATTCAGATAGCGGTATTTGCCAATAGCCTTTTGTCAGGTCTAGGGTCGTTATATAGCGAGCCTGTCCCAATCTGTCCACAAGTTCGTCGACCCGGGGCATCGGGTATGCATCAAACTTGGATACACTGTTAAGTTTCCGAAAGTCATTACAAAACCTGATAGTGCCATCAGGTTTTGGGACCAGCACTATGGGGCTCGACCACTCACTGTGGGACTCTTCTATCACATCCAACTCCAACATGTTTTTAATTTCTTTCGCGACTGCCTCACGCCTGGCCTCTGGGATTCTATATGGCTTCACATTTACCCGAACCCCTGGTTCCGTCACTATGTCATGTTGGATCACGTTGGACAGTCCGGGTAAGGGGGAGAAAAAGTCTCTATTTTTATGCACAAACACCCTAACGTCACTTTGTTGTGCCACGGACATGGTATCCGTGATGGGAACGTCAGGTGTCACAGATACCCGGTCGGTTGGAGGCGGGGACGTGGCCAGTAAAGTCTCTCGGTCCTTCCAGGGTTTTAAGAGATTCACATGGTAAATTTGGTGTGGTTTCCTTTTCCCTGGCTGGTAGACTTTGTAGTTTACCTCCCCCACCCTTTCGACAACCTCGAAGGGACCCTGCCACTTGGCTAAAAACGTACTTTCCACCGTGGGGACCAATACCAACACTCTGTCCCCAGGGCTGAAAGTACGGACTCTGGCACTTCGGTCATAGACCCTCCTTTGGGCCTCCTGGGCCCGCTCCATATGTTCTCGCACCAGGGGTAGGACAGCTGCGATTCGATCCTGCATCAAGGAGACATGCTCTATGATGCTTTTATATGGGGTTGCCTCACCTTCCCATGTTTCCTTGGCAACATCTAGCAGTCCCCTGGGATGCCTACCATACAAGAGTTCAAAGGGGGAATAGCCTGTGGACGCCTGCGGAACCTCACGTATTGCAAACATGAGATATGGCAGCAAAAAATCCCAGTTTCTCCCATCTTTGTCGACCACCTTTTTCAGCATACTTTTCAAAGTTTTATTAAATCTTTCGACCAGACCATCCGTTTGGGGGTGGTAGACAGAGGTACGGAGATGGGAGATTTTTTATAACTTACAAAGCTCCTTGGTAACCTTGGACATAAAGGGGGTGCCCTGGTCTGTTAAGATCTCTTTTGGGATCCCCAGTCGACTAAAGACATGGACCAATTCCTTGGCGATAGCCTTCGCAGAGGTATTGCGCAAGGGTATGGCCTCAGGATAGCGAGTCGCATAGTCCAGGATCACCAGAATATGCTGGTGACCGCGGGCAGATTTCACAACCGGCCCCACCAGGTCCATGCCAATCCTCTCAAAGGGGACCTCGATTATTGGCAGAGGAATGAGGGGGCTGCGAAAATGGGGTGACGGTGCCGACATTTGGCACTCGGGGCACGATTCGCAGTACTCCTTGACATCTGCATGCAATCCGGGCCAGAAAAATCTCTGGGCGATTCTCTCCCTGTTTTTTTCAACACCGAGATGCCCCCCCATTACATGACCATGGGCCAGGTCTAGCACCATCCTGCGGAAGGGTTTGGGGACTAGTAGCTGTTCTACCTCGTCCTCTCCATGTTTTATCACTCAATACAATAAATTGTTTTTAATTGCCATGTAAGGGAAAGACACCACCCAATTAGGATCCACCGGTTCCCCATCCAACATCTTAACGTTTTCCCTGGCTCTCATGAGGGTGGCCTCTCGTAATTGCTCGGTACAGAAATCCTCTCTCCTGACCTCTAAATCGGGTACCACATCTTGGCTACTCTCAATGTCAGGGTCAGAGCGGTTCTCCTGTTCGTTACCCTCAGGCTGGGAGCTAGCTTCCAGGTCCTCTGGCTCCCCAACCATGACAGGGAAAGGAAGAGGGTCTCCGGCTTCCTTGATCCCACCAACCGCATCCCCTTCCCTTTGGCAAAAAGGGTCGGGTGAGAGTTCCCGTGCTTCCCCAGCAGGGGGAGCTCTATCTACCAGCCTCCCTTTGCTCTCCCATAAATTCCAGAAATGGGGAAAATCTCTTCCCACTAAAGCTTCATGAAGCAGTGAAGGTACCACCCCCACTGAATGTGTTACACTGCCCCTGGGGGTATCAACCTCAACCACCGCTGTCTGGTAGTCTCGAGTGTCCCCATGGATGCAAATTACCCCAATAGTACTGGGGTGTAGTTTTGTGGGGTTCACACAATCACTCCTGACTAGGGTCACCACACTACCAGAGTCTAGCAGGGCTGTCAGGGGCTTTCCATCCACAGAAATAACACACATTTGTTTTTCAATGCGACTCTGACATGATGCAGTACATGCGACCTGTGCAAACAAAGAAAGGCGCATTTTCATATAAGCATAATCGCATTGCATAGGTTCATCATTTATAGGACAGTTCGCAGCAATATGCCCTAATGCATGGCAATGAAAACATCTTATATGCTCGACCCCAGTCCTCTCAACGGTTCCAAAGACCTTCCTGGCTTCTTTGGCCAGTCTCCAGGTCTAGGAAGCACAGTCTCATCAGTTGGAACAACAGTCTTATCAAATCTCCCCAAGCTCTTAGACCCCGGAACAGTCTTACCCCAACCGCTGGGAGATCTTGCACCCCTAGACACACCGAAGTGGGGCGTAGACGGATTCACCAAGTCCTCAGTAGCACTGTACCTCTCCACTAGGTCGAACAGTTGGGCTGCAGTTTTGGGGTCGCCCTGTCCGACCCACTTCCTCAGAGCAGCAGGAAGCGCACGCAGATACCGGTCCATTACCACACGCTCTACGATCTGCGGGCCTGTCAAGGTCTCTGGCTGCAACCACTTCTTGGTGAGGTGGACCAGGTCAAACATTTGCGAACAGGGTGGCTTGTTGCTGGAGAATGACCACTGATGCACCCGCTGGGCCCGGATTGCCATGGTGACACCCAAGCGTGCGAGTATCTCTGTCTTTAGAGTCTCATAGTCCTGGGCCTTATCGGGTTCTAGGTCAAATTAGGACTTTTGGGATTCTCCTGTTAAAAATGGGGACAACAGACCCGCCCATTGTTCTATTGGCCATCCTTCGCGGACAGCAACTCTCTCAAAAATCGCCAGGTATGCTTTGATATCATCAGCAGATGTCATTTTCTGTAAGTGGTAGGATGCACGTATCATCTTTGCTTCCACTGGCACAGGAGGTGTAGACCCTTTTTTCAATTCCACCAGAGCCTCTGCGAACTGCCGGTTCATCTCCTGCTGGGCTGCTTGTTGTGCTGCAGTGGCCTCCTGTTGTGCTGCCTGTTGTGCTGCGACTTGGCGGTTGGTTTCCCGCTGAGCTGCATTGGCCTGTAGCAGGGCCTTTAACATTTCCTCCATCTTCAGAAAATGCCTGCTGAATCCACCACGTGTGGGAGATTAGCTTGTGGGGATCACCTTTTCTCAGAATGAAGGTCAGCGTACAGGCAGTTTCTTTAAAACCTGGCGTATTGCCAGCTTTATTTACGAGTGGTTTGCACTAGTCATACAAAATAAACAAAACAGTAAAACAAATCCTTGCTGTCCGGCGCTAAACTATACAGTAACCGCTCTCTGTACGGTGAGGGGCTGGTCCCCGTCACCCAGAAAACACAAGGTGAAGTAAAGCAAACCTTTTTCTTTCAGCCCAAATAAACAGCGCTCCTCTTACTCAGATTCCCTCCTGAGTCTCAGGCCAAAGCCATGCTGTCCTCTCTTCCTGGATTTTTAAAGCCCAGCTGCCTATGGATTCCAGTGAACCTGAATATCTGGACCGGAACCCAGCCAACTACAGAGGCTGGAAAAACCTGGGCCTGATTCTGGTTCAGTCCCTTACAATGGACCGAATGCTAGGTGAAACATAGCGACTGTCATATATCTCACCTTGCATACCGTCACAATATATATATATATATTGTGACAGCAGGAAGGTAAAGTCACCTGGTTGCATCCAGGGGGGTAGATATATTTCGCCCAGATTCAGGCTTTACGCCGACTTATACAACTAGGTGGAGAGTTGTATAAGCCCAGCTGAGGCTAGTGGGCTCATGGATGACTCATACCTCTAGGGAGAGTGTGGGGCGTCGTGCAGACAGGGAGTTGAAGAGACCAGCTGAAGCTTGTCAGCTCATTTAGGCCTCTATAAGAACTCCCAGCTTCATTAGATGTTAGCTCATGCCTGGAACCAGACCTGTGTGGACTGTCTAGGGAGAGTGAACCCCTGTGCGGTGAGACAAAGCCTGTGTGGCTATTTGCTTGGACATTTAAAACCAGGGACTTAGGGACTAGGACAGCACTAGGCTGATCCCAGTCGTTAGTTAGGAAACCTGTATGTTTAGTCAGAGGTCAAGTTGACCAGGATTTATTTTGTTTATGTTTCTTTTGCTTTGCTGTGTTTTGTCACTGTAAATAGAAAATAAACCGCACCTTTTTGATTTTGAAAACCACAACCTCCGTTTGCTGGGCCTGTTTTTGTGTGGGGAGCCCATCTCGGGGGTCACACACACCCGCTGCCGAGCTAACCCCCTCACAGTTGGTGGAGAACCAGTGGCAGTTTTTTTTTAAGCCAGCATGGAGGAGATACTGAAGCAGCTGGCTCTAGCAAATGCCAATCAACAGCAGACAAATGCAGGTTTGCAAAAGAGCCTTGCAGCTCAACAACAGAACTTCGCAGCCCAGCAGCAAGCTCATCAACAGAGCCTTGCAGCCCAGCAGCAGACAAACGCAACTTTGCAACAGAGTCTGGAGGCTCAGCAACAAGCCCAGCAGCAATCTGAGGCCCGCTTCATAGACCTGTTGCAGAAGCAAGAGCAGAGACTACAACAACAGATGGAAGCAGCAATGCAGCAACGTCCGCAGACCAGTGAGGAAAGCCGTCCCACTAATACCGCGTCCTTTGGGGTGAGTCGTTTATTGACAAAAATGACTGGAGAGGATGATCCAGAGGTATTTTTGACCACATTTGAAAGGACCGCTGAAAGAGAAAAGTGGCCTGAGGAGCAGTGGGCTGGACTGGTGGCTCCTCTGTTAACTGGTGAATCGCAGAAAGCTTACTATGACCTAGAGCCTAACCAAGCAAAAGACTATGTAATGCTAAAAGCTGAAATATTGGCAAGGCTGGGTGTCACCCAGGCTGTCCGGGCTCAGCGTGTGCATAACTGGACTTTCCAGCTTGGAAAACCCCCCAGGTCTCAAATGTATGATCTCATTCACCTGAGCAGAAAGTGGCTACAGCCAGAGACTTTGTCCGCACCAAAGATTGTGGAACGTGTTGTAATGGATCGGTTTTTGAGAGCTCTTCCTACTGCCATCCAAAAGTGGGTAAGCCATGGAGACCCAGAGACGGCCGATGGTCTTGTGGATCGTGTGGAGAAATACTTGGCTACAGAGAACCTGACGGCCTCTTCCAGAGACACTCGGACTTTCCACCCTAAGACCAGACCATCCCCAGGGGCGGATAAGAGGATTCCAAGGGGTGAGGGTGGAGAGAGTGAGAGGGTGGGAGCTCTACCCCAAGTTTGGCGAGAACAGCCTGGGAAATCAGCGGCTCAAGAGGCCGCAAGAAGGATCGTTTGCTACCGCTGCCGGCAAGCGGGACATATTGCAGCCAATTGCCCGGTTGTGGAGGAACCCATGCAGTGTGACTTTCTGACGGGCAGACGTCAGTCGCTGTGTGCGACAGTCGCATGCACTGCCATTCGAGGAACTGAGAAACATTTATGCAAAATGTGTGTTAATGGTAGAAATGTTGTGGTATTGCTGGATTCAGGTAGCCTTGTGACCCTGATAAAGGCTGAGTTAGTTAAAACAGAGGTCTCTGGGAATAGCAAGGTAGCTGTTATTTGTGTGCATGGGGACACCCGAGAGTATCCAGTGACTACAGTGTGTTTCGAGACCCCCAAAGGTACCCTCTCTCATCCAGTGGGCTTAGTATCTCAGTTACCGCATGACGCCATTGTGGGAAGGGATTTTCCGAAGTTCTGGGAACTGTGGGATGATCCTGAGCCCCCACTGGTGCCCCTATGTACCAGGAATGTGATAGCCAGAACTCCCCTGAGAGTGGTGAGGACTCTCCGGAATTTCCCTTATCAGTATTGGCAGGGGAGACTCAAGAAACTGGAGAGGAGCCCACCTCCTCAGACGAAAACCTACCGTCTGTGGAGTTTTCTGATCTTGAGGTTCACAGGGAAAACTTTGCCACAGAACAGTTGAAAGACCCCGCCCTAATAAAGGCACGGGAAAACGTAGTGAAAATAGATGGCGAGTTAGTGAACCCAGATAATACCTGCACTTACCCATACTTCAGCGTAGAGAAGGACCTACTGTATCGGGTGGCAAAAAGGGCAGAAGAAACCGTTGAGCAGCTTGTGGTGCCCAAACCTTACAGGAAGTTGGTGTTGGAGTTGGCCCATGGGCACATTCTTGGAGGTCATCTGGGGACAGAGAAAACCCGAGAGAGGGTATTACAGAGATTCTATTGGCCGGGGGTGATGAAGGACATAGAAAATTATTGTTCCTCCTGCCCTGTGTGTCAGAGGTCGGCCCCGATGCCACATTTCCGTAGCCCGCTGGTCCCTCTACCCATCATTGAGGTCCCGTTTGAGAGGATCGCCATGGATTTGGTAGGTCCTATAATCAAGTCCGCTAGGGGGCACCAGTACATATTAGTTATAATGGACTATGCCACCCGTTATCCAGAAGCGATCCCTCTCCGAAATACCTCGGCCAAAACCATAGCCAAAGAGCTATCTCTTGTGTTTAGCCGGGTGGGTATTTGTAAAGAACTGCTTACGGACCAAGGTACACCCTTTATGTCCCGGGTTATGAAGGAGCTGTGTAAATTGTTCAAAGTGACGCAATTACGTACATCTGTGTATCACCCCCAAACCGATGGGCTGGTTGAAAGGTTCAACAAAACCCTAAAACAAATGTTGAAGAAAGTGGTGGATAGAGATGGAAAGGATTGGGACTGTCTACTTCCTTATCTGATGTTTGCTATTAGGGAGGTGCCCCAATCCTCTACGGGATTCTCCCCCTTTGAGTTACTGTATGGGAGACACCCAAGAGGGCTGTTGGATATTGCCAAGGAAACTTGGGAAAGTGAGAGTTCTCCCCACAGGAGTGTGATTGAGCATGTCGCCCTGATGCAAGACCGAATTGCACAGGTAATGCCCATCGTGAAGGAACATTTGGCCCAAGCGCAGTTGGCACAGCAGAGAGTGTACAACCGTGGAGCCAAGACCCGTACCTTTTCCCCGGGGGATAGGATACTGGTACTTGTCCCTACGGTTGAAAGTAAATTCCTTGCCAAATGGCAAGGCCCCTACGAGATAATGGAAAAAGTGAGCGAAGTGAATTACAAGGTCAGACAACCAGGAAGGCGAAAGCCCGAACAGATCTATCACGTTAATCTGTTGAAAGCCTGGAGGGATAGAGAGTCCCTAGTCGCAGACACTTGGTCACCAGCTCAAACTGGTTGCGTGATTCCTGAGGTTGGAATAGCAGCCACCTTGTCACAACCCCAACAACAGGAGGTTAAGGAGTTTGTGCTTCGCAACAAGGAGGTATTCTCTGAGCTGCCGGGACAAACATCTGGGGTAGAGCATGACATCATTACCCCGCCCGGTGAAAGGGTGAAGTTAAAACCCTATCGGATCCCAGAGGCCCGACGGGAGGCAATACGGGAGGAAGTACAGAAAATGCTGAACTTAGGGGTGATAGAGGAGTCCCAAAGTGATTGGTCTAGTCCCATTGTGTTGGTGCCTAAACCGGATGGGAGCTGGCGATTTTGTAACGATTTTCGTCAGTTGAACAAAGTTACAAAATTTGACACCTACCCCATGCCACGTATAGATGAGTTGATCGACCGACTGGGAACAGCCCGATACATGACGACTCTTGACCTCACAAAAGGGTATTGGCAAATCCCCCTGGCCAAGTCGGCCAAAGAGAAAACCGCATTTGTAACCCCAGACGGGGCGTTCCAATATAAAAGAATGCGCCGGCCACATTCCAGCGGAAAATGGACCAGATGCTGAGGCCCCATCGGAAGTATGCTGCGGCTTACCTGGATGACATAATTGTCCATAGCACAGATTGGGCCTCACATCTGCCAAAAGTGCAAGCAGTCCTGGACTCTGTTCGGGAAGCGGGGTTTACGGCTAACCCCAAGAAGTGTACCATTGGGCAGGAGGAGGCCAAATATCTTGGGTACACCATTGGGAGGGGAGTAATAAAACCCCAACTCAACAAAGTCGAGGCCATCCAGAGTTGGCCACGTCCCAACAGCAAGAAGCAGGTATGAGCCTTTCTGGGAATCGCTGGGTATTATCGGCGATTCATTCCCCACTTTGCTTCTAAGGCTGTGCCCCTAACCAACCTGACGAAGGGGAAAGGGTCGGTCATGATTAAATGGACCCCCGAGGCTGAGGCAGCATTCCAATTCTTGAAACAAGCCTTATGTAGCCAGCCAGTGTTGTACTCACCCGACTTCTCTAAAGACTTTGTCGTACAAAGTGATGCGTCAGATGTGGGGTTAGGAGCAGTATTGTCCCAGGTCTGGAACGGGGAAGAGCACCCAGTCATTTACCTCAGCAGGAAGTTGAAGTCCCATGAGGTAAATTACGCCACCGTTGAAAAGGAGTGTTTAGCGGTGAAGTGGGCTCTAGATTCCCTTCGGTACTACCTGCTAGGTAGGCACTTTGACATGGTTACGGATCACGCTCCGTTAAAGTGGATGGCTCAAAACAAGGAAACAAATAGAAGAGTGAATAGGTGGTTCCTGGCCCTCCAGGAATTCAACTTCACAGTAAAGCATCGCCCTGGCGTTCAAATGGGGAATGTGGATGCTTTGTCTCGAGTACATGAATGCCTGATTGCTGGTGTTCCAACCCCGAGGTTAAAACAAGAGGGGGGGGTATGTGACAGCAGGAAGGTAAAGTCACCTGGTTGCATCCAGGGGGGTAGATATATTTCGCCCAGATTCAGGCTTTACGCCGACTTATACAACTAGGTGGAGAGTTGTATAAGCCCAGCTGAGGCTAGTGGGCTCATGGATGACTCATACCTCTAGGGAGAGTGTGGGGCGTCGTGCAGACAGGGAGTTGAAGAGACCAGCTGAAGCTTGTCAGCTCATTTAGGCCTCTATAAGAACTCCCAGCTTCATTAGATGTTAGCTCATGCCTGGAACCAGACCTGTGTGGACTGTCTAGGGAGAGTGAACCCCTGTGCGGTGAGACAAAGCCTGTGTGGCTATTTGCTTGGACGTTTAAAACCAGGGACTTAGGGACTAGGACAGCACTAGGCTGATCCCAGTCGTTAGTTAGGAAACCTGTATGTTTAGTCAGAGGTCAAGTTGACCAGGATTTATTTTGTTTATGTTTCTTTTGCTTTGCTGTGTTTTGTCACTGTAAATAGAAAATAAACCGCACCTTTTTGATTTTGAAAACCACAACCTCCGTTTGCTGGGCCTGTTTTTGTGTGGGGAGCCCATCTCGGGGGTCACACACACCCGCTGCCGAGCTAACCCCCTCACAATATATATATATATATATATATATATATATATATATATATATATCTATACATCCCACCTTTTTGCAGCTACATCTCACTGCAGGCCATTAGTATGTCTGGAAGGCTAACAAGGAGAGGCAGACAGTCGCGAGGCAATAAATAAGGGCAAGCAGGCTCTGTGTCTAGAGGCAACAGTGCTGGTCATGGACATGGTGCATCCTCATCAGCACGTGGCCGTGGGACACGCTTGTCCTTCTTTTCGGCAGCTGGCCATGTTGAGCCGCAACATGCCCAAGACTTGGTAGAGTGGATGACCAAGCCGTCCTCCTCCTCCTCCTCTCTCACCCAGGCTCAGGGTACTTTGTCTGGCAAAGCAGCTGCCAAAGCAACCTCTTCCCTGGGCTCAATGGCATCAGTCACTCCTTCCCTAGACCCACAATGTCCTCCTGAGGAGTCCCCCGAACTGTTTGATCACAGTGTTGGGTCCAGGAGGCTCCAGGAGGATGACCAGCATTTTGAAGGCTCCGATGATGGAATCCAGCTAGAGGAAGGCACTAACGTGAGCCCAGAGAGAGGAGGTAGTAACGTGAGCCCAGAGAGAGGGGGTGCTCAACAAGGACAGCTATCTGGCAGTCATGTTCCCCCAGCTGCAGCATACTGCCAGATTTGCTCCAGTGATGAGGAGGGAGGGGATGATGAGGTCACTGACTCCACGTGGGTGCCTGATAGGAGGAGGAGGCACATCTCCAATGAGGCAGGATGCCCTCCAGGGGCCAGGCATGGACAGGGATGGACAGGGATGTTACCTATCTTTCACGGTGCATTGGGTGACTCTGCTGGCAGCTGGGAAGGATGCAGGACAAGGTGCAGTGGTGTTGGAGGTTGTTCCGCCACCACGCCTCCAAAATGTTACTACTGGTGATTCTGACACACCTCTCTCCTCCACCCCCTCCTCTTCTTCTTCCTCCATGGCCACTACCCGTGCTTTGTCCTTGGAGCCATCGGTGTTCTGTAGGCGTTCAAGGGGCTACGCAAGTACGCAGGCAAAATGATGCCATGTGGTGCTTGAGCTGGTGTGCTTGGGGGACAGGAGCCACACTGGGGCAGAGATTCTGTCAGCTCTGCAGGGGCAGGCTCAGAGGTGGTTGACGCCACGCCAGCTTAAGCCAGGAATGGTGGTTTCCGACAATGGCACCAACCTCCTCTCTGCCCTCCGACAGGGACACCTGACCCATGTGTCCTGTTTGGCTCACGTCCTTAACTTGGTGGTGCAGCGGTTCTTGGGCAGGTACCCGGGCTTACAGGAGGTCCTGAAGAAGGCCAGGAAACTCTGTGGGCATTTTCGCCGGTTATATAATGCCAGTGCTCGGCAGGATGAGCTGCAAAAGGATTACAACCTGCCCAATAGGGATGAGCTTCGTGTTCGAGTCGAACATACGTTCGACTCGAACATCGGCTGTTCGATCGTTCGGCGAAGATCGAACGATTTGGGCCGTTCGCGCCAAATTCGAGTGACGCGAACGGCCCACAATGCACTACGCCATCGCAGTGTCATCCAGGCGCTGTGATTGGCCAAGCATGCACTGTGACCCCGCATGCTTGGCCAATCACAGCGCCGGCAGCGAGGAGAGCAATGATTGGCCACAGGCAGGATGCCTGTGGCCAATTATTGCTGAGGGTGTTTAGTACACGCCCCACACTATAAAAGGCCGCCAGCACGGCGGCCTAGTGTAGTGTGTTCCGGAGCAGGGATAGAGCAGCATAGGCAGGGACAGTGACTTTTATTTCTTTCTTGCTTAACCTGGATTCCTTTAGTTTAGGGAAAGAGAAGGATAGGTAGGGAGAGTGTCAGTGTGTTTTGTGCTTGTGCTATAGTGTGCTTAAAAAAAACATTTTTTCTAGGGACAGAAAACTGTAGGTAGGGAGAGTGTCAGTTTCTTTCACTGTGCAAGTCCTTGTTTCTAGGGACCTGGAAGGACAGTGAGTGAATTCTCCTTGTGCTATATTGTGCTTAAAAAAAACATTTTTTCTAGGGACAGAAAACTGTAGGTAGGGAGAGTGTCAGTTTCTTTCACTGTGCAAGTCCTTGTTTCCAGGGACCTGGAAGGACAGTGAGTGAATTCTCCTTGTGCTATATTGTGCTTAAAAAAAACATTTTTTCTAGGGACAGAAAACTGTAGGTAGGGAGAGTGTCAGTTTCTTTCACTGTGCAAGTCCTTGTTTCTAGGGACCTGGAAGGACAGTGAGTGAATTCTCCTTGTGCTATATTGTGCTTAAAAAAAACATTTTTTCTAGGGACAGAAAACTGTAGGTAGGGAGAGTGTCAGTTTCTTTCACTGTGCAAGTCCTTGTTTCTAGGGACCTGGAAGGACAGTGAGTGAATTCTCCTTGTGCTATATTGTGCTTAAAAAAAACTTTTTTTCTAGGGACAGAAAACTGTAGGTAGGGAGAGTGTCAGTTTCTTTCACTGTGCAAGTCCTTGTTTCCAGGGACCTGGAAGGACAGTGAGTGAATTCTCCTTGTGCTATATTGTGCTTAAAAAAAACATTTTTTCTAGGGACAGAAAACTGTAGGTAGGGAGAGTGTCAGTTTCTTTCACTGTGCAAGTCCTTGTTTCTAGGGACCTGGAAGGACAGTGAGTGAATTCTCCTTGTGCTATATTGTGCTTAAAAAAAACATTTTTTCTAGGGACAGAAAACTGTAGGTAGGGAGAGTGTCAGTTTCTTTCACTGTGCAAGTCCTTGTTTCCAGGGACCTGGAAGGACAGTGAGTGAATTCTCCTTGTGCTATATTGTGCTTAAAAAAAACATTTTTTCTAGGGACAGAAAACTGTAGGTAGGGAGAGTGTCAGTTTCTTTCACTGTGCAAGTCCTTGTTTCTAGGGACCTGGAAGGACAGTGAGTGAATTCTCCTTGTGCTATATTGTGCTTAAAAAAAACATTTTTTCTAGGGACAGAAAACTGTAGGTAGGGAGAGTGTCAGTTTCTTTCACTGTGCAAGTCCTTGTTTCCAGGGACCTGGAAGGACAGTGAGTGAATTCTCCTTGTGCTATAGTGTGCTTAAAAAAAACATTTTTTCTAGGGACAGAAAACTGTAGGTAGGGAGAGTGTCAGTTTTTTCACTGTGCAAGTCCTTGTTTCTAGGGACCTGGAAGGACAGTGAGTGAATTCTCCTTGTGCTATATTGTGCTTAAAAAAAACATTTTTTCTAGGGACAGAAAACTGTAGGTAGGGAGAGTGTCAGTTTCTTTCACTGTGCAAGTCCTTGTTTCCAGGGACCTGGGAGGACAGTGAGTGAATTCTCCTTGTGCTATAGTGTGCTTAAAAAAAACATTTTTTCTAGGGACAGAAAACTGTAGGTAGGGAGAGTGTCAGTTTCTTTCACTGTGCAAGTCCTTGTTTCTAGGGACCTGGAAGGACAGTGAGTGAATTCTCCTTGTGCTATATTGTGCTTAAAAAAAACATTTTTTCTAGGGACAGAAAACTGTAGGTAGGGAGAGTGTCAGTTTCTTTCACTGTGCAAGTCCTTGTTTCCAGGGACCTGGAAGGACAGTGAGTGAATTCTCCTTGTGCTATATTGTGCTTAAAAAAAACATTTTTTCTAGGGACAGAAAACTGTAGGTAGGGAGAGTGTCAGTTTCTTTCACTGTGCAAGTCCTTGTTTCCAGGGACCTGGAAGGACAGTGAGTGAATTCTCCTTGTGCTATATTGTGCTTAAAAAAAACATTTTTTCTAGGGACAGAAAACTGTAGGTAGGGAGAGTGTCAGTTTCTTTCACTGTGCAAGTCCTTGTTTCTAGGGACCTGGAAGGACAGTGAGTGAATTCTCCTTGTGCTATATTGTGCTTAAAAAAAACATTTTTTCTAGGGACAGAAAACTGTAGGTAGGGAGAGTGTCAGTTTCTTTCACTGTGCAAGTCCTTGTTTCCAGGGACCTGGAAGGACAGTGAGTGAATTCTCCTTGTGCTATAGTGTGCTTAAAAAAAACATTTTTTCTAGGGACAGAAAACTGTAGGTAGGGAGAGTGTCAGTTTCTTTCACTGTGCAAGTCCTTGTTTCTAGGGACCTGGAAGGACAGTGAGTGAATTCTCCTTGTGCTATATTGTGCTTAAAAAAAACATTTTTTCTAGGGACAGAAAACTGTAGGTAGGGAGAGTGTCAGTTTCTTTCACTGTGCAAGTCCTTGTTTCCAGGGACCTGGAAGGACAGTGAGTGAATTCTCCTTGTGCTATAGTGTGCTTAAAAAAAACATTTTTTCTAGGGACAGAAAACTGTAGGTAGGGAGAGTGTCAGTTTCTTTCACTGTGCAAGTCCTTGTTTCTAGGGACCTGGAAGGACAGTGAGTGAATTCTCCTTGTGCTATATTGTGCTTAAAAAAAACTTTTTTTCTAGGGACAGAAAACTGTAGGTAGGGAGAGTGTCAGTTTCTTTCACTGTGCAAGTCCTTGTTTCTAGGGACCTGGAAGGACAGTGAGTGAATTCTCCTTGTGCTATATTGTGCTTAAAAAAAACATTTTTTCTAGGGACAGAAAACTGTAGGTAGGGAGAGTGTCAGTTTCTTTCACTGTGCAAGTCCTTGTTTCCAGGGACCTGGAAGGACAGTAAGTGAATTCTCCTTGTGCTATATTGTGCTTAAAAAAAACATTTTTTCTAGGGACAGAAAACTGTAGGTAGGGAGAGTGTCAGTTTCTTTCACTGTGCAAGTCCTTGTTTCAAGGGACAGAGAAGGACACCTGAAGGTAGCCCTTATTGCTTTTTTCCCATCTCCCTGCAGGCCATCTATTAGAATGTCTGGAAGGCAAACAAGGAGAGGCAGACAGTCAGGAGGCAATAAAAGAGGGCAAGCAGGCTCTGTGTCTGGGGGCAACAGTGCTGGTCGTGGACGCGGTGCATTGTCATCAGCACATGGCCATGGGACACGCTTGTCCTTCTTTTCTGCAGCTGGACATGTTGAGCCACATCATGCCGAAGACTTGGTAGAGTGGATGACCAAGCCCTCCTCCTCCTCCTCATCCTCTCTCACCCAGGCTCAGGGTACTGGCAAAGCAGCTGCCAAAGCGTCCTCTTCCCTGGTATCAATGTCAGACTCATCATCAGTCACTCCTTCCCTAGACCCACCATGTCCTCCTCCTGAGGAGTCCCCCGAACTGTTTGAGCACAGTGTTGGGTACATGCTCCAGGAGGATGCCCAGCGTTTCGAAGGGTCTGATGATGAAACCCAGCTACAGGAAGGCAGTAGGGTGAGAGCAGACAGAGGGGATGCTCAAGAAGGACACCAATCTGGCAGTCATGTTCCAGCAGCTGCAGCATACTGCCAGATTGGCTCCAGTGATGAGGAGGGAGGGGATGATGAGGTCACTGACTCCACGTGGGTGCCTAATAGGAGAGAGGAGGAGGAGGATGAGGAGGAGGCACATCTCCAACGAGACAGGATGCCCTTTGGTGGCCAGCGTAAGGGCAGTACACCGACGGAATCACACCGCAGAGCTCCGCCTGTGCAGGGCGCTGCCTCTGCCCGTCATTCAAAAAGTTCCTTGGTGTGGGCCTTTTTTGAGGCTAGTGCATCAGATCGCACAGCTGCTGTTTGCAACATATGTCTCAAGCGTATATCGCGTGGCCAAAACATCAGCCGCTTGGGTACCACATGCCTGACCAGACATATGTTGACCTGCCATGCAGCTCGTTGGCAAGCCTACCTCAAAGACCCACACCAAAGAACAAAGCGGACCTCTCCTTGCACCGCATCAGCTGGGATCTCCAACCCCACTATAACTTCAGTCCTCTCAGAAACATGCACTGAGAGGAATGAAGGTGTAGAATTAGGTGTGTCACAGCCAAGTACTTGCGGCCACTCTGCTAGCAGTACACCGACGTCCGATTCTAGCAGGCAAATTTCCCTGCCCCAGCTGCTGGACCGTCGAAAGAAGTTCACTCCCAGCCATCCACATGCCCAGCGGTTGAATGCTAGCTTAGCTAAATTGCTAGCGCTTCAACTGCTGCCTTTTCAGTTGGTAGACTCGGCCCCCTTCCGTGAGTTTGTGCAATGTGCGGTTCCTCAGTGGCAGGTTCCCAAACGCCACTTTTTCTCACGGAAGGCTATTCCGGCTCTCTACCGGCATGTGGAAGGCAATGTCTTGGCCTCGCTGGACAGGGCGGTCAGCGGTAAGGTGCATATTACCGCTGACTCATGGTCCAGCAGGCATGGACAGGGACGTTACCTTTCTTTCACGGCCCATTGGGTCACTCTTTTGGCAGCTGGGAAGGATGCAGGACAAGGTGCAGTAGTGTTGGAGGTTGTCCCACCGCCACGCCTCCAAAATGCTACTACTGGTTGTGACACACCTCTCTCCTCCACCCCCTCCTCTTCTTCTTCCTCCATGGCCTCTTCCTGTGGTTTGTCCTATGAACCAGCGGTGCTCCGTAGCCGTTCACGGGGCTACGCAAGTACGCAGGCAAAAAGATGCCATGCCGTGCTTGCGCTGGTGTGTTTGGGGGACAGAAGCCACACTGGGGCAGAGGTCCTGTCTGCTCTGCAGGGCCAGGCCGAGAGGTGGTTGACGCCACGCCAGCTTAAGCCAGGAATGGTGGTTTGCGACAATGGCACCAACCTCCTCTCCGCCCTCCGACAGGGACAACTGACCCATGTGCCCTGTGTGGCTCACGTCCTTAACCTGGTGTTGCAGCGGTTCTTGGGCAGGTACCCGGGCTTACAGGATGTCCTGAGGCAGGCCAGGAAAGTCTGTGTGCATTTCCGCAGATCTTATAATGCCAGTGCTCGCCTGGCTGAGCTGCAAAAGGAGTTGAACCTGCCCAAGAACCGCCTTATATGTGACATGCCCACCAGGCCGAACTCAACGTTGGCCATGCTGCAGCGGCTGCACACGCAGCAGAGGGCCATCAATGAGTACCTGTGCGACTACGGCACCAGGACAGGGTCAGGGGAGCTTGGTTTTTTTTCTCCACGCCAGTGGGGCATGATCAGGGATGCATGCACTGTCCTGGCACCATTTGAGGAGGCCACGAGGATGGTGAGCAGTGACAGTGCATGCATCAGTGACACTGTACCTCTTGTCCACCTGTTGGAGCACACGCTGCGTGGAATAATGGACAGGGCACTTGAGGCAGAACAGAGGCAGGAAGAGGAGGACTTCCTTGCCTCTCAAGGCCCCCTTTACCCAGACAGTGTTCCTTCTGTCCCACCCATCGCACAGGAAGAGGAAGAGGAGGAGGAGGAGGAGGAGGATTGTGTCAGCATGGAGGTGGAGGCTGGCACTCAGCATCATCAGCAGCAGTCTTTTAGGGATGATTTACAGTCCCAAGAAACCAGTGGACTTGTACGTGGCTGGGAGGAGGTGACTGCGGATCATGTCGTCCTTAGTGACCCAGAGGACTCCGGAGCGAATGACTCAGCAAACCTACGCTGCATGGCCTCCCTGATCCTGCAAAGTCTGCGGAAGGATCCTCGTATTCTTCGGATCAAGGAGAGGGACCATTACTGGCTGGCCACTCTCCTTGATCCACGGTACAAGGGTAAGGTTGCGGACCTTATGTTACCGTCGCAGAGGGAGCAGAGGATGAGACAACTCCGGGAGGCCTTGCAGAAAGGTCTGTGCAACGCGTTCCCAGAGACTGGGAGGTTACAAACTCCTGGTCCAGGACAACGAGTTGCTGAGGCTTCGGCCAGTCAAAGAAGGAGCGGTGGGGAAGGTGGCCGTCTGACCGATGCGTTCAGACAATTCTTTAGTCCGCAGCCCCAAAGTATGATTGGTTCCAGCAACCATCGCCAGCGTCTGATAAACATGGTGCAGGAATATCTAGGGGCAAGGTCAGACTTGGACACCTTCCCCACCGAAAATCCTCTGGCTTACTGGGTCTTGAGGATGGATCACTGGCCAGAGCTTGCACAGTATGCAATTGAGCTACTGGCCTGTCCTGCATCCAGCGTTCTTTCAGAACGCACATTCAGTGCTGCTGGAGGATTTGTCACGGATCACAGGGTGCGCCTGTCCACCGACTCGGTTGATCGACTGACTTTCATCAAGATGAACCAGTCTTGGATCACCACCAGCTACCACACATCTGATGCTGATATAACAGACTAATTGATTTTAACATGTCACGTCCCTTCAAGACTGATGCTGATGCTGAGTGCCTGTGCTGTTATGTTGACTGGCTATCCTCCTCCGAGTCCTCAATGATACGATTGATGATGATAGCTTGGAAGATCATTTTTGTTTATGGGTGCCGCCACCAGTGGCTAAGGCCCAATTTTTCAGCCCCTGTTTTACAGGGGCGTGTACTTACAATTTTTTTAGCAATAATTTGCCATAGGGCTCATTGCTGTGCTCCAAGTACAGTATCTGTGAGGGGTTGTAGTGTTGTGCCACCAGTGCCTAAGGCCCAATTTTTCAGCCCCTGTTCAACAGGGGCATGCAATTACAATTCTTGATGTAATAATTCACAGCAGGGCCCATTCCTGCACCCACCAAGAGTAAGTCTGAGGGCTTACAGTGTTGTGGCAACGCCACCACCACCACCACCACGAAAGGCCCAATTTTTCAGCCCCTGTTCAAAAGGGGCATGTAATTACAATTCTTGATCTAATAATTCACAGCAGGGCCCATTCCTGCACCCACCAAGAGTAACTCTGAGGGCTTACAGTGTTGTGGCAACACCACCACCACCACCACCACCACGAAAAGCCCAATTTTTCAGCCCCTGTTCAACAGGGGCATGCAATTACAATTCTTGATCTAATAATTCACAGCAGGGCCCATTGCTGCACCCACCAAGAGTAACTGTCAGGGCTTACAGTGTTGTGGCACCAGCACCACCATCAAAGCCCCAATTTTTACTACCACTGTTCAACAATTATATGTAATTAAAATTCCTGATATAATAGTTGACAGCAGGGCGTTCCAGCACCAACCAAGAGTAACTGTGAGTGCTTACAGTGTTGTGCCAACACCAACAACTAAGGGGCCTATTTCTGCAGAGTATATACGGCAGGTCCCTACTTTCAAACATCCAACTTACAAACGACTCCTACTTGCAAACGAAAGAAGACAACAGGAAGTGAGAGGAAATCTACCCCTAGGAAGGAAAATTCTCTCCTGTAAGAATAAATATGGGAGAAAGGTGTCTCCTCTGTACTGATGCTTTATCAGCAATCCTTGTTTCAAGAAAAACACCACATTTCAAAAACAGTTGTCATTGGGACGGAAAGTGAGGTGAAATGTTCTGAACAGGGGCACAGACAGCAAAACAAATGTTACAGGGGTGATAACCCTTACCTATGTTTCCCAAAAAGTTTAAAAATAGATTTTTGGGCTGGAGCTACACTTCAACAATGTACCTGTTCAAAATTACAAACACATTCTACATAAGAACAAACCTACAGTCCCTGTCTTGTATGCACCGCCTGTATACGGCTGTTCAGAGTATATAGGGCCTTTTTTATTTTATGTGCGGGGTTCCCCTTAATATCCATACAAGACCCAAAGGGGCTGGTAATGGGCTGGGGTAGGGGGGGGGGGGTCATGGGGTAGCTATGCCATTTTTCTTAAAGATTTTCATCCATATTACCGGGACCAGACATTACATTAAAGCCGCAAGAAGTTTTAAATGGCTTTTTTTTCCTTTAGAAGTGTCATTTTGTGCAGGGACAGTTCTAAACACGGGAAACACGTAGCACTTCACAGGCATACTTTAGACACCCCCCAGGTACGATATTTAAAGGAATATTTGACTTTTTTTTTTCACTTTATGCATCATTAAAATGACTGCTCCCGAAAAACGAACGTTTTTAAAACTTCTTTTTGCATTGATACATGTCCCCTGGTGCAGAACCCGGGTTCCCAAACCCTTTTTAGGACAATAACATGCATAATAGTTGTTATAATTAGCACTTTAGAATTCGAACGTTCGCATCCATTGTATTTAATAGGGTTCTAATGTTCGTACGAACTTTCGGTCCGTTCGCGGGTTCTGGTGCGAACCGAACCCGGGGGTGTTCGGCTCATCACTACTGCCCAAGAACCGCCTAATCTGTGACATGCCCACCAGGTGGAACTCTACGTTGGCCATGCTGCAGCGGCTGCACACGTAGCAGAGGGCCATCAATGAGTATCTGTTGCAATATGGCACCAGGACAGGGTCAGGGGAGCTTGGATTTTTTTCCCCACGCCAGTGGGCCATGATCATGGATGCATGCACTGTCCTGGCACCATTTGAGAAGGCCACGAGGATGGTGAGCAGTAACAGTGCATGCATCAGTGACACTGTTTCTCTTGTCCACTTGTTGGAGCACACGCTGTGTGGAATAATGGACAGGGCACTTGAGGCAGAACAGAGGCAGGAAGAGGAGGACTTCCTTACCTCTCAAGGCCCCCATTATCCAGACAGTGTTCCTGCTGGCCCGGCTATCACACAGGAGGAGGAGGATTGTGTCAGCATGGAGGTGGAGAATAGCACTCAGCATCAGCAGCAGTCTTCAAGGGATCAATTACAGTCCCAAGACACCCATGGACTTGTACGTGGCTGGGAGGGGGTGGCTGCGGATCATGTTGTCCTCAGTGACCCAGAGGACTCCGCACCGAATGCCTCAGCAAACCTACGCTGCATGGCCTCCTTGATCCTGCAAATCCTGCGGAAGGATCCTTGTATTCGTGCGATCAAGGAGAGGGATCATTACTGGCTGGCAACCCTCCTTGGTCCATGTTACAAGGGTAAGGTTGCGGACCTTATCTTGCCGTCGCAGAAGGAGCAGAGGATGAAGCATCTTCGGGAGGCCTTGCAGAAAGGTCTGTGCAACGCGTTCCCAGAGACTCGGAGGTTACAAATTCCTGGTCCTGGACAACGTGTTGCTGATGCTCCGGTCAGTCAAAGAAGGATCGGTGGAGAAGGTGGCCGTCTGCTGGGTCGCAGCCCCAAGGTATAATCGCTTCCAGCAACCATCGCCAGCGTCTGGTTTACATGGTGCAGGAATACCTAGGGGCAAGATCAGACATGGACACCTTTCCCACCGAAAATCCTCTGGGTCTTGAGGATGGATCACTGGCCAGAGCTTGCACAGTATGCAATTGAGGTACTGGCCTGTTCTGCATCCAGCGTTCTTTCGGAATGCACATTCAGTGCTGCTGGAGGCTTTGTAACTGATCACAGGGTGCGCCTGTCCACCGACTCGGTCGATCGGCTGACCCTCATAAAAATGAATCAGTCTTGGATCACCACCAGTTACCAAGCACCTGATGCTGATGTAACAGTCTAATTTTCTTTGAAATGTCAGATCCCTTCAAGACTGCCTATGCTGATGCAGAGTGACTATCCTGTTATGCTGAGTGACTATCCTCTTCCTCCTCAATGATCATGCTGATAGAATGTAAGAACATTTTTGTTTCTGGGCACCGCCACCAGTGGCTAAGGCCCAATTTTTATGCCCCTGTTTAACAGGGGCGTGTAATTACAATTTTTGATGCAATACTTTGCAGCAGGGCTCATTGCTACGCCCCAAGTAGAGTATCTGTGAGGAGTTGCAGTGTTGTGGCACCAGCACCAGTGCCTAAGGCCCAATTTTTCAGCCCATGTTTAACAGGAGCATGTAATTAAAATTTTTGATGCAATTCTTTGCAGCAGGGCTCATTCCTGCGCTCCAACTAGAGTATCTGTGAGGGGTTGCAGTGTTGTGGCACCAGCACCAGTGCCTAAGGCCCAATTTTTCTGCCCCTGTTTAACAGGGGCGTTTAATAAAAAATTTTGATGCAATACTTTGCAGCAGGGCTCATTGCTGCGCTCCAAGTACAGTATTTGTGAGGGTTGTAGTGTTGTGGCACCAGTGCCTAAGGCCCAATTTTTCTGCTCCTGTTCAACAGGAGCATGTAATTACAATTCTTGATCTAATATTTCACAGCAGGGCCCATTCCTGCGCCCACCAAGAGTAACTGTGAGGGCTTACAGTGTTGTGGCAACACCACCACCACCACCACCAGCAAAGGCCCAATTTTTCTACCCCTGTTCAACAGGGGCATGTAATTACAATTCTTGATCTAATAATTCACAGCAGGGCCCATTCCTGCGTCCACCAAGAGTAGCTGTGAGAACTTACAGTGTTGTGGCACTAGCACCACCACCAAGGGCCCCGATTTTTCCTACCACTGTTCAACAATGGCATGTAATTACAATTCTTGATATAATAGTCCACAGCAGGGCGTTCCAGCACCCACCAAGAGTAACTGTGAGGGCTTACAGTGTTGTGGCAACACCAAAACCTAAGGACCAAATTTCTCCAGAGTATATACGGCAGGCCCCTACTTTCAAACATCCAACTTACAAATGACTCCTACTTGCAAACGGAAGGAGACAACAGGAAGTGAGAGGAAATCTACCCCTAAGAAGGGAAATTCTCTCCTGTAAGAGTTAATATGGGAAAAAGGTGTCTCCTCTCCACTGATGCTTTGTCACCAATCCTTGTTTCAATAAAAACCCTAAATTTTCCAAAAACATTTGTCATTGGGACGGAAAGTGAGGTGAAATGTTCTGAACAGGTGCACAGACAGCAAAACAAATGTTACAGGGGTGATAATCCTTCCCTATGTTTTCCAAAAAGCTTAAAAATTTATTTTTTTGCTGGAGCTACACTTAAAAAATGTACCTGTTCCAAATTACAAACAGATTCTACTTAAGAACAAACCTACAGTCCCTGTCTTGTTTGCACCGCCTGTTTACTACTGTTAAGAGTATATAGGGCCTTTTTTTTATTTTGGGTGCGGGGTTCCCCTTAATATCCATACAAGACACAAAGGGGCTGGTAGTGTGCTGGGTGGGGGTGATTTTCATCCATATTGCCGAGACCAGACATTACATTAAAGCCGCAAGCAGTTTTAAATGACTTTTCTTCCTTTAGAAATGTAATTTTGTGCAGGGACAGTTCGAAACATGTGCCACTTCCCCAGCATACTTTCCACACCCCCCAGGTACGATATTTACTTTTTTTTTTCACTTTAACCACTTCAATACCATGCACTTATACAGCTTCCTGCCCAAGCCAATTTTGAGCTTTCAGCACTGTCGTAATTTGAATGACAATTGCGCGGTCATGCTATACTGTACCCAAACAAATTTTTTATCATTTTGTTCCCACAAATAGAGCTTTCTTTTGGTGGTATTTGATCGCCTCTGCGATTTTTATTTTTTGCGCAACAAATAAAAAAAGAGCGAAAATTTTAAAAAAAACTACGTTTTTCTTTGTTTCTGTTAATTTTTTTTGTAAATAAGTACCTTTTCTACTTCAATGACGGGCACTGATAAGACGGCACTGAAGGGCACTGATAAGGCGACACTGATGGGCACCGATGAGGTGGCACCAATGAGGTGGCACCGATGAGGTGGCACTGATGGGCACTGATGATGGGCACTGATAGGCGGCACTGATGGGCACTGATATGTGGCACTGGTATGCGGCACTGATGGGCACTCATAGGTGGCACTGATTGGCACTCATAGGCGGCACTGATTGGCACTCATAGGCGGCACTGATGGGCACTTATAGGCGGCACTGATGGGCACTTTTGGGTGGCACTGATAGGTGGCATGGACGGGCACTGATAGGTGGGCACAGATTGGCACGGATGGGCACGGATGGGCACTGATAGGTGGCACTGATGGACACTAGTAGGTGGCATTGGTGGCACTGGTGCCCAGCAATGCCAGCCACCACACATTGTGAAAGTGCCAGTCAGTGCCCATTTGTGGGCACTGATTGGCATATTTTTTTTATGTTTTTATTTATTTATTTTTTACTACATGTGGATGGCCATGGGGGCCATCCACATGATTGGGGCTTCCCTGGTGGTCCTGGGGGGCTTCCCTGGTGGTCTAGTGTGGGTATCCGAGGGGGGGGCTGCGCTGATAAACAATCAGCGCGAACCCCCCCTGTCAGGAGAGCCGCCGATCGGCTCTCCTCTACTCGCGTCTGTCAGACGCGAGTGAGGAAGAGCCGATCAACGGCTCTTCCTGTTTACATTGTGATCAGCCGTGATTCGACACGGCTGATCACGTGGTAAAAAGCCTCCGATGGAGGCTTTTTACCGAGATCAGTGTAGCGGTGGGTCAGACTGACCCACCGCTCCACCGATCGCCGCGATGCGCGCCCCCCCGGGCGCGCGGCGGCTGTTATCCCGCAGGACGTCATATGACGTCCAGTGTGGATAACAGAACCACTTCCCGGACGTCAATCTGCTATTGACGGGGCGGGAAGTGGTTAAGCATTAGGGATGGGCCCGGTGCTCGATTCGAACCCATGTTCGAATCGAGCATCGGGCGTTCGCTCGCTCGTCGAGCCCAGAACTATTTGGGCCGTTCGCATCACATTCGTGTGATGCGAGCGGCCCCGCAATGCATTGCGGCCGGCGCGGCCGGCGCAGTGCATTGCTGGCTGATGATTGGCCAAGCATGCACTGTGACCCCGCATGCTTGGCCAATCACAGCGCCCGAAACTCGGAGAGCAATAATTGGCTACAGGCAGGACGCCTGTAGCCAATTACAGCTCAGGGGCTTTAGTACACGCCCCACCATTTAAAAGGCCGCCACGCCATCGGCCCCGGTCACATGAGTTCCGGCTTTAGGAGAGATTAGTCTGCTGATTCTGTCTTTGCTTGATACTGAAAGATTTGCTCTTCTTTGCTAAACCATTGGCTATTTCTTTGCTAAACCATTGCTACCTAAGTCATTGATCGTTCATTGCTGCTGATTGCACAGTTAGTGTGTTATTAGCTGCTGCTGGGGATTAGTCTGGTGCGTGCTTACTGTTAGTACAGTATTGCAGTAGTACCAACCGCAGTGCTGTTAGCACAGCATTGCACCCCAACAGCACCCATAGGACTTCTAGTGTGTTAGTGGCAGCAAACAGAGCTCCTATATTTTCTTCTCAGCAGCACCCATAGGACTTCTAGTGTGTTAGTGGCAGCAAACAGAGCTCCTATATTTTCTTCTCAGCACCACCCATAGGACTTCTAGTGTGTTAGTGGCAGCAAACAGAGCTCCTATATTTTCTTCTCAGCAGCACCCATAGGACTTCTAGTGTGTTAGTGGCAGCAAACAGAGCTCCTATATTTTCTTCTCAGCAGCACCCATAGGACTTCTAGTGTATTAGTGGCAGCAAACAGAGCTCCTATATTTTCTTCTCAGCAGCACCCATAGGACTTCTAGTGTGTTAGTGGCAGCAAACAGAGCTCCTATATTTTCTTCTCAGCAGCACCCATAGGACTTCTAGTGTGTTAGTGGCATCACACAGAGCTCCTATATTTTCTTCTCAGCAGCACCCATAGGACTTCTAGTGTGTTAGTGGCAGCAAACAGAGCTCCTATATTTTCTGCTCAGCAGCACCCATAGGACTTCTAGTGTGTTAGTGGCATCACACAGAGCTCCTATATTTTCTTCTCAGCAGCACCCATAGGACTTCTAGTGTGTTAGTGGCAGCAAACAGAGCTCCTATATTTTCTTCTCAGCAGCACCCATAGGACTTCTAGTGTGTTAGTGGCATCACACAGAGCTCCTATATTTTCTTCTCAGCAGCACCCATAGGACTTCTAGTGTGTTAGTGGCAGCAAACAGAGCTCCTATATTTTCTTCTCAGCAGCACCCATAGGACTTCTAGTGTGTTAGTGGCAGCAAACAGAGCTCCTATATTTTCTTCTCAGCAGCACCCATAGGACTTCTAGTGTGTTAGTGGCATCACACAGAGCTCCTATATTTTCTTCTCAGCAGCACCCATAGGACTTCTAGTGTGTTAGTGGCAGCAAACAGAGCTCCTATATTTTCTTCTCAGCAGCACCCATAGGACTTCTAGTGTGTTAGTGGCAGCAAACAGAGCTCCTATATTTTCTTCTCAGCAGCACCCATAGGACTTCTAGTGTGTTAGTGGCAGCAAACAGAGCTCCTATATTTTCTTCTCAGCAGCACCCATAGGACTTCTAGTGTGTTAGTGGCATCACACAGAGCTCCTATATTTTCTTCTCAGCAGCACCCATAGGACTTCTAGTGTGTTAGTGGCAGCAAACAGAGCTCCTATATTTTCTTCTCAGCAGCACCCATAGGACTTCTAGTGTGTTAGTGGCAGCAAACAGAGCTCCTATATTTTCTTCTCAGCAGCACCCATAGGACTTCTAGTGTGTTAGTGGCATCACACAGAGCTCCTATATTTTCTTCTCAGCAGCACCCATAGGACTTCTAGTGTGTTAGTGGCAGCAAACAGAGCTCCTATATTTTCTTCTCAGCAGCACCCATAGGACTTCTAGTGTGTTAGTGGCAGCAAACAGAGCTCCTATATTTTCTTCTCAGCAGCACCCATAGGACTTCTAGTGTGTTAGTGGCAGCAAACAGAGCTCCTATATTTTCTTCTCAGCAGCACCCATAGGACTTCTAGTGTGTTAGTGGCATCACACAGAGCTCCTATATTTTCTTCTCAGCAGCACCCATAGGACTTCTAGTGTGTTAGTGGCAGCAAACAGAGCTCCTATATTTTCTTCTCAGCAGCACCCATAGGACTTCTAGTGTGTTAGTGGCATCACACAGAGCTCCTATATTTTCTTCTCAGCAGCACCCATAGGACTTCTAGTGTGTTAGTGGCAGCAAACAGAGCTCCTATATTTTCTTCTCAGCAGCACCCATAGGACTTCTAGTGTGTTAGTGGCAGCAAACAGAGCTCCTATATTTTCTTCTCAGCACCACCCATAGGACTTCTAGTGTGTTAGTGGCAGCAAACAGAGCTCCTATATTTTCTTCTCAGCAGCACCCATAGGACTTCTAGTGTGTTAGTGGCAGCAAACAGAGCTCCTATATTTTCTTCTCAGCAGCACCCATAGGACTTCTAGTGTGTTAGTGGCAGCAAACAGAGCTCCTATATTTTCTTCTCAGCAGCACCCATAGGACTTCTAGTGTGTTAGTGGCAGCAAACAGAGCTCCTATATTTTCTTCTCAGCAGCACCCATAGGACTTCTAGTGTGTTAGTGGCATCACACAGAGCTCCTATATTTTCTTCTCAGCAGCACCCATAGGACTTCTAGTGTGTTAGTGGCAGCAAACAGAGCTCCTATATTTTCTGCTCAGCAGCACCCATAGGACTTCTAGTGTGTTAGTGGCATCACACAGAGCTCCTATATTTTCTTCTCAGCAGCACCCATAGGACTTCTAGTGTGTTAGTGGCAGCAAACAGAGCTCCTATATTTTCTTCTCAGCAGCACCCATAGGACTTCTAGTGTGTTAGTGGCATCACACAGAGCTCCTATATTTTCTTCTCAGCAGCACCCATAGGACTTCTAGTGTGTTAGTGGCAGCAAACAGAGCTCCTATATTTTCTTCTCAGCAGCACCCATAGGACTTCTAGTGTGTTAGTGGCAGCAAACAGAGCTCCTATATTTTCTTCTCAGCAGCACCCATAGGACTTCTAGTGTGTTAGTGGCATCACACAGAGCTCCTATATTTTCTTCTCAGCAGCACCCATAGGACTTCTAGTGTGTTAGTGGCAGCAAACAGAGCTCCTATATTTTCTTCTCAGCAGCACCCATAGGACTTCTAGTGTGTTAGTGGCAGCAAACAGAGCTCCTATATTTTCTTCTCAGCACCACCCATAGGACTTCTAGTGTGTTAGTGGCAGCAAACAGAGCTCCTATATTTTCTTCTCAGCAGCACCCATAGGACTTCTAGTGTGTTAGTGGCAGCAAACAGAGCTCCTATATTTTCTTCTCAGCAGCACCCATAGGACTTCTAGTGTGTTAGTGGCAGCAAACAGAGCTCCTATATTTTCTTCTCAGCAGCACCCATAGGACTTCTAGTGTGTTAGTGGCAGCAAACAGAGCTCCTATATTTTCTTCTCAGCAGCACCCATAGGACTTCTAGTGTGTTAGTGGCATCACACAGAGCTCCTATATTTTCTTCTCAGCAGCACCCATAGGACTTCTAGTGTGTTAGTGGCAGCAAACAGAGCTCCTATATTTTCTGCTCAGCAGCACCCATAGGACTTCTAGTGTGTTAGTGGCATCACACAGAGCTCCTATATTTTCTTCTCAGCAGCACCCATAGGACTTCTAGTGTGTTAGTGGCAGCAAACAGAGCTCCTATATTTTCTTCTCAGCAGCACCCATAGGACTTCTAGTGTGTTAGTGGCATCACACAGAGCTCCTATATTTTCTTCTCAGCAGCACCCATAGGACTTCTAGTGTGTTAGTGGCAGCAAACAGAGCTCCTATATTTTCTGCTCAGCAGCACCCATAGGACTTCTAGTGTGTTAGTGGCATCACACAGAGCTCCTATATTTTCTTCTCAGCAGCACCCATAGGACTTCTAGTGTGTTAGTGGCAGCAAACAGAGCTCCTATATTTTCTTCTCAGCAGCACCCATAGGACTTCTAGTGTGTTAGTGGCATCACACAGAGCTCCTATATTTTCTTCTCAGCAGCACCCATAGGACTTCTAGTGTGTTAGTGGCAGCAAACAGAGCTCCTATATTTTCTTCTCAGCAGCACCCATAGGACTTCTAGTGTGTTAGTGGCAGCAAACAGAGCTCCTATATTTTCTTCTCAGCAGCACCCATAGGACTTCTAGTGTGTTAGTGGCATCACACAGAGCTCCTATATTTTCTTCTCAGCAGCACCCATAGGACTTCTAGTGTGTTAGTGGCAGCAAACAGAGCTCCTATATTTTCTTCTCAGCAGCACCCATAGGACTTCTAGTGTGTTAGTGGCAGCAAACAGAGCTCCTATATTTTCTTCTCAGCACCACCCATAGGACTTCTAGTGTGTTAGTGGCAGCAAACAGAGCTCCTATATTTTCTTCTCAGCAGCACCCATAGGACTTCTAGTGTGTTAGTGGCAGCAAACAGAGCTCCTATATTTTCTTCTCAGCAGCACCCATAGGACTTCTAGTGTGTTAGTGGCAGCAAACAGAGCTCCTATATTTTCTTCTCAGCAGCACCCATAGGACTTCTAGTGTGTTAGTGGCAGCAAACAGAGCTCCTATATTTTCTTCTCAGCAGCACCCATAGGACTTCTAGTGTGTTAGTGGCATCACACAGAGCTCCTATATTTTCTTCTCAGCAGCACCCATAGGACTTCTAGTGTGTTAGTGGCAGCAAACAGAGCTCCTATATTTTCTGCTCAGCAGCACCCATAGGACTTCTAGTGTGTTAGTGGCATCACACAGAGCTCCTATATTTTCTTCTCAGCAGCACCCATAGGACTTCTAGTGTGTTAGTGGCAGCAAACAGAGCTCCTATATTTTCTTCTCAGCAGCACCCATAGGACTTCTAGTGTGTTAGTGGCATCACACAGAGCTCCTATATTTTCTTCTCAGCAGCACCCATAGGACTTCTAGTGTGTTAGTGGCAGCAAACAGAGCTCCTATATTTTCTTCTCAGCAGCACCCATAGGACTTCTAGTGTGTTAGTGGCAGCAAACAGAGCTCCTATATTTTCTTCTCAGCAGCACCCATAGGACTTCTAGTGTGTTAGTGGCATCACACAGAGCTCCTATATTTTCTTCTCAGCAGCACCCATAGGACTTCTAGTGTGTTAGTGGCAGCAAACAGAGCTCCTATATTTTCTTCTCAGCAGCACCCATAGGACTTCTAGTGTGTTAGTGGCAGCAAACAGAGCTCCTATATTTTCTTCTCAGCAGCACCCATAGGACTTCTAGTGTGTTAGTGGCAGCAAACAGAGCTCCTATATTTTCTTCTCAGCAGCACCCATAGGACTTCTAGTGTGTTAGTGGCATCACACAGAGCTCCTATATTTTCTTCTCAGCAGCACCCATAGGACTTCTAGTGTGTTAGTGGCAGCAAACAGAGCTCCTATATTTTCTTCTCAGCAGCACCCATAGGACTTCTAGTGTGTTAGTGGCAGCAAACAGAGCTCCTATATTTTCTTCTCAGCAGCACCCATAGGACTTCTAGTGTGTTAGTGGCATCACACAGAGCTCCTATATTTTCTTCTCAGCAGCACCCATAGGACTTCTAGTGTGTTAGTGGCAGCAAACAGAGCTCCTATATTTTCTTCTCAGCAGCACCCATAGGACTTCTAGTGTGTTAGTGGCAGCAAACAGAGCTCCTATATTTTCTTCTCAGCAGAACCCATAGGACTTCTAGTGTGTTAGTGGCAGCAAACAGAGCTCCTATATTTTCTTCTCAGCAGCACCCATAGGACTTCTAGTGTGTTAGTGGCATCACACAGAGCTCCTATATTTTCTTCTCAGCAGCACCCATAGGACTTCTAGTGTGTTAGTGGCAGCAAACAGAGCTCCTATATTTTCTTCTCAGCAGCACCCATAGGACTTCTAGTGTGTTAGTGGCATCACACAGAGCTCCTATATTTTCTTCTCAGCAGCACCCATAGGACTTCTAGTGTGTTAGTGGCAGCAAACAGAGCTCCTATATTTTCTTCTCAGCAGCACCCATAGGACTTCTAGTGTGTTAGTGGCAGCAAACAGAGCTCCTATATTTTCTTCTCAGCAGCACCCATAGGACTTCTAGTGTGTTAGTGGCAGCAAACAGAGCTCCTATATTTTCTTCTCAGCAGCACCCATAGGACTTCTAGTGTGTTAGTGGCATCACACAGAGCTCCTATATTTTCTTCTCAGCAGCACCCATAGGACTTCTAGTGTGTTAGTGGCAGCAAACAGAGCTCCTATATTTTCTTCTCAGCAGCACCCATAGGACTTCTAGTGTGTTAGTGGCAGCAAACAGAGCTCCTATATTTTCTTCTCAGCAGCACCCATAGGACTTCTAGTGTGTTAGTGGCATCACACAGAGCTCCTATATTTTTTTCTCAGCAGCACCCATAGGACTTCTAGTGTGTTAGTGGCAGCAAACAGAGCTCCTATATTTTCTTCTCAGCAGCACCCATAGGACTTCTAGTGTGTTAGTGGCAGCAAACAGAGCTCCTATATTTTCTTCTCAGCAGCACCCATAGGACTTCTAGTGTGTTAGTGGCAGCAAACAGAGCTCCTATATTTTCTTCTCAGCAGCACCCATAGGACTTCTAATGTGTTAGTGGCATCACACAGAGTTCCTATATTTTCATCTCAGCAGCACCCATAGGACTTCTAGTGTGTTAGTGGCATCACACAGAGCTCCTATATTTTCTTCTCAGCAGCACCCATAGGACTTCTAGTGTGTTAGTGGCAGCAAACAGAGCTCCTATATTTTCTTCTCAGCAGCACCCATAGGACTTCTAGTGTGTTAGTGGCATCACACAGAGCTCCTATATTTTCTTCTCAGCAGCACCCATAGGACTTCTAGTGTGTTAGTGGCAGCAAACAGAGCTCCTATATTTTCTTCTCAGCAGCACCCATAGGACTTCTAGTGTGTTAGTGGCATCACACAGAGCTCCTATATTTTTTTCTCAGCAGCACCCATAGGACTTCTAGTGTGTTAGTGGCAGCAAACAGAGCTCCTATATTTTCTTCTCAGCAGCACCCATAGGACTTCTAGTGTGTTAGTGGCAGCAAACAGAGCTCCTATATTTTCTTCTCAGCAGCACCCATAGGACTTCTAGTGTGTTAGTGGCAGCAAACAGAGCTCCTATATTTTCTTCTCAGCAGCACCCATAGGACTTCTAATGTGTTAGTGGCATCACACAGAGTTCCTATATTTTCATCTCAGCAGCACCCATAGGACTTCTAGTGTGTTAGTGGCAGCAAACAGAGCTCCTATATTTTCTTCTCAGCAGCACCCATAGGACTTCTAGTGTGTTAGTGGCAGCCAACAGAGCTCCTATATTTTCTTCTCAGCAGCACCCATAGGACTTCTAGTGTGTTAGTGGCAGCAAACAGAGCTCCTATATTTTCTTGTCAGCAGCACCCATAGGACCTACAGTGTGTTGTGAGCACACATAGGAGTTCTATTTTTTATACTATATACACTACCGACTACAATGGCTGGAAGACCGCCAAGGAGAGGCAGAGCGTGCCGAGGCAAGAACACAGGGCAGGCAGGCTCTGTTTCTAGAGACAACAGTGCTGGCCGTGGACGTGGTCGTGCATCGTCATCAGCACGTGGCCATGGGACACGCTTGTCTTTGTTTTCGGCAGCTGGACATGTGGAGCCGCATCATGCCGAAGGCTTGGTAGAATGGATGACCAAGCCCTCCTCATCCTCCTCATCCTCTCTCACCCAGGCTCAGGGTACTGGCAGAGCAGCTGCCAACGCGTACTCAATGGCATCATCAGCCACCCCTTCCCTAGACCCACCATGTCCTCCTGAGGAGTCCCCCGAACTGTTTGAGCACAGTGTTGGGTACATGCTCCAGGAGGATGCCCAACGATTCGAAGGCTCGGATGATGATACCCAGCTTGAGGAAGTCAGTAGTGTGCGCGCAGAGAGAGGGGATGCTGAAGGACAGCAATCTGGCAGTAGTGTTCCACCAGCTGCAGCTTACTGCCAGGTTTGCTCTAGTGGTGAAGAGGGAGGGGATGATGAGGTCACTGACTCCACGTGGGTGCCTGAAGGGAGAGAGGAGGAGGAGGAGGAGGATGCAGCGTCACATGTCCAACGAGGCAGGATGCCCCCTGGAGGCCAGCTAGAGGCCAGCACAGCAACTGTACCACACCGCAGAGCTCAGCCTGTGCAGGGCGCTGCCTCTGCACATTATCACAAAAGTTCTTTGGTGTGGGCCTTTTTTGAGACGAGTGCATCAGATCGCACCACTGCTATTTGCAATATTTGTCTCAAGCGTATCTCGCGTGGCCAAAACATCAGCCGCTTGGGCACCACAAGCATGAGCAGACATATGTCGACCTGCCATGCAGCTCGTTGGCAAGCACACATAAAAGACCCACACCAAAGAACAAAGCGGACCTCTCCTTGCTCCTCATCAGCTGGGATCTCCATCCCCACTATATCTTCAGTCCTCTCTGAAAGCTGCTCTGAGAGGACTGAAGGTGTAGAATTAGGTGTGTCACAACCAAGTACTTGCAGTACACCGACGTCCGATTGTAGCAGGCAAATTTCCCTGCCCCAGCTGCTGGACCGTCGAAAGAAGTATACTCCCAGCCATCCACATGCCCAGCGGTTGAATGCTAGCTTGGCTAAATTGCTAGCACTTCAACTGCTGCCTTTTCAGTTGATAGACTCGGCCCCCTTCCGTGAGTTTGTTCAATGTGCGGTTCCTCAGTGGCAGGTTCCCAAACGCCACTTTTTCTCACGGAAGGCAATTCCGTCTCTCTACTGGCATGTGGAAGGCAATGTCCATGCCTCGCTGGACAGGGCGGTCAGCGGTAAGGTGCATATTACCGCTGACTCATGGTCCAGCAGGCATGGACAGGGACGTTATCTTTCTTTCACGGCCCATTGGGTCACTCTATTGGTAGCTGGGAGGGATGCAGGACAAGGTGCAGTAGTGTTGGAGGTTGTTCCGCCACCACGCCTCCAAAATGCTACTACTGGTTGTGACACACCTCTCTCCTCCACCCCCTCCTCTTCTTCTTCCTCCATGTCCTCTTCGAGTGCTCTGTCCTCGGAACCAGCGGTGCTCCGTAGGCGTACAAGGGGCTACGCGAGTACGCAGGCAAAAAGATGCCATGCCGTGCTTGCGCTGGTGTGTTTGGGGGACAGGAGCCACACTGGGCCAGAGGTTCTGGCAGCTCTGCAGGGGCAGGCCGAGAGGTGGTTGACGCCACGCCAGCTTAAGCCAGGAATGGTCGTTTCTGATAATGGCACCAACCTCCTCTCCGCCCTGCGACAGGGGCAGCTCACCCATGTGCCCTGTATGGCTCACGTCCTCAACCTGGTGGTGCAGCGGTTCTTGGGCAGGTTCCCAGGCTTACAGGATGTCCTGAGGCAGGCCAGGAAAGTCTATGTGCATTTCCGCCGATCTTATAATGCCAGTGCTCGGCTGACTGAGCTGCAAAAGGAGCTGAACCTGCCCAAGAACCGCCTAATATGTGACATGCCCACCAGGTGGAACTCAACGTTGGCCATGCTGCAGCGACTGCACACGCAGCAGAGGGCCATCAATGAGTACCTTTGCGACTACGGCACCAGGACAGGGTCAGGGGAGCTTGGCTTTTTTTCCCCACGCCAGTGGAGCATGATCAGGGATGCATGCACTGTCCTCTCACCATTTGAGGAGGCCACGAGGATGGTGAGCAGTGACAGTGCATGCATCAGTGACACTGTACCTCTTGTCCACCTGTTGGAGCATACGCTGCGTGGGATAATGGACAGGGCACTTGAGGCAGAACAGAGGCAGGAAGAGGAGGACTTCCTTGTCTCTCAAGGCCCCCTTTATCCAGACAATGTTCCTTCTGTCCCACCCATCACACAGGAAGAGGAGGAGGAGGAGGAGGAGGATTGTGTGAGCATGGAAGTGGAGCCTGGCACTCAGCATCAGCAGCAGCAGTCTTTTAGGGATGATGTACAGTCCCAACAAACCAGTGGACTTGTACGTGGCTGGGAGGAGGTGGCTGGCGATCATGTCATCCTCAGTGACCCAGAAGACTCCGGACCGAATGCCTCAGCTAACCTACGCTGCATGGCCTCCCTGATCCTGCAAAGCCTGCGGAAGGATCCTCGTGTTCTTCGGATCAAGGAGAGTGACCATTACTGGCTGGCCACTCTCCTTGATCCACGGTACAAGGGTAAGGTTGCGGACCTTATCTTGCCGTCGCAGAGGGAGCAGAGGATGAGACATCTCAGGGAGGCCTTGCAGAAAGGTCTGTGCAACGCGTTCCCAGAAACTGGGAGGTTACAAACTCCTGGTCCTGGATGATGAGTTGCTGAGGCTTCGGTCAGTAGCAGAAGGAGCGGTGGGGAAGGTGGACGTCTGACCGATGCGTTCAGACAATTTTTTAGTCCGCAGCCCCAAGGTATGATCGGTTCCAGCAACCATCGCCAGCGTCTGATATACATGGTGCAGGAATACCTAGGGGCAAGGTCAGACTTGGACACCTTTCCCACCGAAAATCCTCTGGCTTACTGGGTCCTGAGGATGGATCACTGGCCAGAGCTTGCACAGTATGCAATTGAGCTACTGGCCTGTCCTGCATCCAGCGTTCTTTCCGAACGCACATTCAGTGCTGCTGGAGGATTTGTCACCGATCATAGGGTGCGCCTGTCCACCGACTTGGTTGATCGACTGACCTTCATAAAAATGAATCAGTCTTGGATCACCACCAGCTACCAGACACCTGAAGCGGATATAACGGAATAATTTATAATGTCACATCCCTTCAAGACTGCCTATGCTGATGCTGAGTGACTGTCCTGTTATGTTCACTGACTATCCTCTTCCTCCTCCTCAATGATCCATGCCACCACACCAGTGCCTAAGGCACAATTTTTCAGCCCCTGTATAACAGGGGCGTGTAATTACAATTTTTTAAAAAGATGCTTCGCAACAGGTGTGACTGCTGTGCTCAGAGTACAGTATCTGTGAGGGGTTGCAGTGTTGTGGCACCAGCACCAGTGCCTAAGGCACAATTTTTCAGCCCCTGTTGGGGCGTGTAATTACAATTTTTAGGCAATGCTTTGCAACAGGTCTCATTGCTGTGCTCAGAGTACAGTATCTGTGAGGGGTTGCAGTGTTGTGGCACCAGCACCAGTGCCTAAGGCACAATTTTTCAGCCCCTGTATAACAGGGGCGTGTAATTACAATTTTTTAAAAAGATGCTTCGCAACAGGTGTGACTGCTGTGCTCCAAGTACAGTATCTGTGAGGGGTTGCAGTGTTGTGGCACCAGCACCAATGCCTAAGGCACAATTTTTCAGCCCCTGTTTAACAGGGGCGTGTAATTACAAATCTTGATCTAATAGTTCACAGCAGGGCCCATTCCTGCGCCCACCAAGAGTAACTATGAGGGCCTACAGTCTTGTGGCAACACCGTCCACCACCACCACCACCACCAAAGGCCCAATTTTTCTGCCCTGTTCAACAGGTGCATGCAATTACAAATCTTGATCTAATAACTCACAGCAGGGCCCATTCCTGCACCCACCAAGAGTAACTGTGAGGGCTTACAGTCTTGTGGCAACACCGTCCACCACCACCACCACCACCACCAAAGGCCCAATTTTTCTGCCCGGTTCAACAGGTGCATGCAAGTACAAATCTTGATCTATTAACTCACAGCAGGGCCCATTCCTGTGCCCACCAGTCTTGTGGCTACACCAACATCTAATAGGGCAAATTTCTGCAGAGTATATACGGCAGGCCCCTACTTTCAAACATCCAACTTACAAACGACTCCTACTTGCAAACGGCAAGAGAAAACAGGAAGTGAGAGGAAATCTACCCCTAGGAAGGAAAATTCTATCCTGTTAGATTTAATTTGGGAAAAAGGTATCTCCTCTCTACTGATGCTTTATCACCAATCCTTGTTTCAATTAAAACCCCACTTTTCCAAAAACATTTGTCATTGGGACGGAAAGTGAGGTGACATGTTCTGAACAGATGTGCAAAGACAGCAAATGTTACAGGGGTGATAACCCCTCCCTATGTTCTCCAAAAAGCTTAAAAATTGATTTTTTTGGGATGTAGCTACACTTCATAATGTACCTGTTCAGATTCTACTTAAGAACAAACCTACAGTCCATGTCTTGTTTGCACCACCTATATACTGCTGTTCAGAGTATATAGGGTTGTAGGTATAGGGTTTTATTTTGGGTGCGGGGTCCCCCTTAGTATCCATACAAGACCCAAAGGGGCTGGGGTGGGGGGGGGGTGATGGGGTAGCCATGCCATTTTTCTCAAGGATTTTCAGCCATATGGCGGCCAGGACAAGACATGACATTAAAGCCGCAAGTGGTTTTAAATGGCTTCTTTTTTTCCTTTACAAATGTCATTTTGTGCAAGGACAGTTCTAAACACGGGAAACACATGCCACTTCACAGGCATACTTTAGACACCCCCCAGGTACCGTATTTAAAGGAAAATTTCACTTTTTTTTTTTCACTTTATGCATCATTAAAATGACTGCTCCCGAAAAAACTTTAGTTTTTAAAATTTCTTTTTGCATTGATATATGTCCCCTGGGGCAGGACCCGGGTCCCCAAACCTGTTTTATAACATTAACATGCATATTGGCCGTTGTAATTAGCAATTTTGATTTCGAACGTTCGCGTCCATTATAACGAATAGGGTTCGAAAATTCGCGCGAACTTTCGGTCCGTTCGAAGGTTCTGGTGCGAACCGAACCCGGGGGTGTTCGGCTCATCCCTATTAAGCATCATTAACCACTTAAGGACCGTTCACTGTATATATACGTCGGCAAAATGGCACGGACAGGCACAATCACGTACCTGTACGTGACTGCCTTCGTATGGGTGGGGGGCCCGATTGGACCTCCCTCCGGTACAGTGAGCGGTCGGTATCGCTCCGGGAGCGATCGGTGATGAGGGGGCGGCCATTGGTTTCTGGCCACCCCCTCACAATCGCTCCCGTCGTATGAGATGCTTCCTCTGCCTGTGTAATGTAAACACAGGCAGAGGAAGTGATGTCATCTCTCACTGCGGCGCTCACACATACCGGAGCGCCATGGAGAGAAGATGTCAGGTTAGTGCACAAATACTACACTGACACCAGCACACATAGGAACACGATTGCTCCCCCAGTCACCCCCAGATCACCCCCCAGCCCCCAGTCACAGTGTCACTGATTGCAGTGATCATTTATTTACTGATCACTGCAAACAGTGACATTTGTCTCTGTAAAAGTGTCAGGGCAGTTAGTGTAGGTCCCTTTAGGTCCAGGGTAGCCCCCTAACCCCCCCTAATAAAGGTTTAACCCCTTGATCGCCCCCCAGGTAACCCTTTCACCCCCTAGCACCACTGTGACTAAGCAATCGTTTTTCTGATCGCTGTATTAGCGTCGGTGATGCCGCTAGGTAGTCAGTTATTTTTTTAGGTTCGCCGCCAGATTTTTATAGCGTCGGGTACCCCCATATATTACCTAATAAAGGTTTAACCCCTTGATCACCCCCCAGGTAACCCTTTCACCCCCTTTTGCCAGTGTCACTAAGTGATAGTTTTTCTGATCGCTGTATTGGTTATGCTGGTGCCGCTAGGTAGTCTGTTATTTTTTTATGTTCGCCGCCAGGTTTTTATAGCGTCAGGTACCCCCATATATTATCTAATAAAGGTTTTAACCCCCTGATTGCCCCTAGAGTTAACCCTTTCACCAGTGATCACCGTATAAGTGTCACTGGTGACACTGGTTAGCCAGTTAGTTATTTCGTTATTTAGGTTCCCCGTCAGGTTTTTATATAGTGTCAGGTACCCCCATATATTACCTAATAAACCCCCTGATTGCCCCTAGTTAACCCTTTCACCAGTGATCACCGTATAAGTGTTACGGGTGACGCTGGTTAGTTAGTTTGCTTTTTATAGTGTCAGGGCACCCGCCGTATATAACCCAATAAAGGTTTACCCCCTGATCGCCCGGCGGGTGATATCAATTAGGTTTTAGCGTCAGAGAGGGCCTGCGTCACACCCCAGGCAGCGTCAGGTTAGTGCCAGTAGCGCTAACACCCACGCGTGAAGCATACACCTCCCTTAGTGGTATAGTATCTGAACAGATCAATATCTGATCTGATCAGATCTATACTAGCGTCCCTAGCAGTGTTAGCAGGATCAGCCCAGATACCAGTGGGAGGGAATGTCCCCCCCTGATATAAAAGCGCCATTGGGAAATTGGGAAAGCATTTTATCACACAGATCTTGGTGTGGTCAGATGCCTTAAGGGCAGAGGAAAGATCTAGGGTCTAATAGTCTAATAGTTTTTTCAAAAAAAGAGTACCTGTCACTACCTATTGCTATCATAGGGGATATTTACATTCCCTGAGATAACAATAAAAATGATAAAAAAATATATATGGAAGGAACAGTTTAAAAATAAAATAAAAAAGCAAAATGAATAATGAAAAAAAAAAAAAAAAAAAGCACCCCTGTCCCGCCCTGCTCTTGCGCAAAGGCGAACGCAAGCATCGATCTGGCATCATATGTAAACAGCAATTGCATCATGCATGTGAGGTATCACCGCAAAGGTCAGATCGAGGGCAGTAATTTTAGCAGTAGACCTCCTCTGTATATCTAATGTGGTAACCTGTAAAGGCTTTTAAAGGCTTTTAAAAATGTATGTAGTTTGTCGCCACTGCGCGTTTGTGCGAAATTTTAAAGCATGTTGTGTTTGGTATCCATGCACTCGGCCTAAGATCATCTTTTTTATTTCATCAAACATTTGGGCAGTATAGTGTGTTTTAGTGCATTAAAATAAAAAATAAAAAAATGCAACACCCACCATTTTAATCTGTAGGGCCTTTGCTTTAAAAAAATATATAATGTTTGGGGGTTCAACGTAATTTTCTTGCAAAAATAAATAAATGTTTTAATGTAAACAAAAAGTGTCAGAAAGGGCTTTGTCTTCAAGTGGTTAGAAGAGTGGATGATGTGTGACATAAGCTTCATAATGTTGTGTATAAAATGCCAGGACAGTTCAAAACCCCCCCAAATGACCCCATTTTGGAAAGTAGACACCCCAAGCTATTTTCTGAGAGGCATGTCGAGCCCATGGAATATTTTATATGTTGACACAAGTTGCGGAAAAAATTCATTTTTTTTTTTTGCACAAAGTTGTCATTAAATTATATATTGCTCAAACATGCCATGGGCATATGTGGAATTACACCCTGAAATACATTCTGTTGTTTCTCCTGAGTACGGGGATACCACATGTGTGAGACTTTTTGGGAGCCTAGCCGCGTACAGGACCCCAAAAACCAAGCACCGCCTTCAGGCTTTCTAAGGGTGTAAATTTTTGATTTCACTCCTCACTGCCTATCACAGTTTCGGAGGCCATGGAATGCCCAGATGACACAAACCCCCCCCCAAATGACCCCATTTTGGAAAGTAGACACCCCAAGCTATTTGCTGAGAGGTATGGTGAGTATTTTGCAGATCTCGCTTTTTGTCACAAAGTTTTGAAATTTTAAAAAAGAAAAAAAAAAATGTTCTTTCTTCATTTTAAAAAACAAATGAGAGCTGTAAAATACTCACTATGCCTCTCAGCAAATAGCTTGGGGTGTCTACTTTCCAAAATGGGGTAATTTTGGGGGGGTTTTGTGCTATTTTGGCATTTTATGGCCTTCGAAACTGTGATAGGTAGTGAGGAGTGAAATCAAAAATTAGCGCCCTTAGAAATCCCGAAGGCGGTGCTTGGTTTTCGGGGTCCCGTACGCTGCTAGGCTCCTAAAAAGTCCCACACATGTGGTATCCCCGTACTCAGAAAAAGCAGCAAAATGTATTTTGGGGTGCAATTCCACATATAACCATGGAACGAGTGAGCAATATATAATTTAGTGACAACTTTTTGTAATTTTTTTTTTTGTCATTATTCAATCACTTGGGACAAAAAAATAAAACATTCAATGGGCTCAACATGCCTCTCAGCAATTTCCTTGGGGTGTCTACTTTCCAAAATGGGGTCATTTGGGGGGTTTTGTGCTATTTTGGCATTTTATGGCCTTCGAAACTGTGATAGGTAGTGAGGAGTGAAATCAAAAATTTGCGCCCTTAGAAATCCTGAAGGTGGTGCTTGGTTTTCGGGGTCCCGTACGCGGCTAGGCTCTTAAAAAGTCCCACACATGTGGTATCCCCATACTCAGGAGAAGCAGCAAAATTTATTTTGGGGTGCAATTCCACATATAACCATGGCATGTGTGAGCAATATATCATTTAGTGACAACTTTTTGTAATTATTTTTATTTTTTTTTGTCATTATTCAATCACTTGGGACAAAAAAGATAAAATTCAATGGGCTCAACATGCCTCTCAGAAATTTCCTTGGGGTGTCTACTTTCCAAAATGGGGTCATTTGGGGGGGGGGGGGTTTGTACTGCCCTGCCATTTTAGCACCTCAAGAAATGAGATAGGCAGTCATAAATTAAAAGCTGTGTAAATTCCAGAAAATGTTTTAGACGCTATAACGTTTGCGCAAACCAATAAATATACGCTTATTGACATTTTTTTTACTAAAGACATGTGGATGAATACATTTTGGCCTAAATGTATGACTAAAATTGAGTTTATTCGATTTTTCTTATAACAAAAAGTAGAAAATATCATTTTTTTTCAAAATTTTCAGTCTTTTTCCGTTTATGTAGCAAAAAAAAAAATTGCAGAGGCAATCAAATACCATTAAAAAGAAAGCTCTATTTATGGGAAGAAAAGGACGCAAATTTTGTTTGGGTACAACATTGCATGTCTGCACAATTTCCAGTTAAAGCAGCGCAGTGCCAAATTGTAAAAACACCTCTGGTCATTAAGCTGCGTAATGGTCCAGGGCTTAAGTGGTTAAAATCACTGTTCCCGAAAAAACAGAACTTTTTTTTGCATTGATACATGTCCCCTGGGGCAGGACCTGGGTCCCCAAACCCTTTTTAGGACAATAACTTGTATATTAGCCGTTATAATTAGCACTTTTGATTTTGAACGTTCTAGTCCATTGTATTTAATAGGGTTCTAAAGTTTGCGGGAACTTTCGGTCCGTTCACAGGTTCTGGTGTGAACCAAACCGGGGGGTGTTCGTCTCATCCCTAATATAATGCAGAATGATTTACTTTATTGTTAGGAATTAGTTTTATGTGAGTTTTTTATATAATTGTGTTAATCAAGTATAACAAAGAAAACCCGGTGGGGCAAAGAAAGAGAAACATTGTACAAAGCAGGATATTTCCATGAAATAAAATAAATCGGCAAAAAGGGTAATAATAGTACAACTGAATAAAGTACCATCAAAACACAAATAAATGAGCATAATAAGGAGACCGTCTCAGGTTTACCAACTACAATAGAGACATGCATCGGGGACATAGACATAGTTACATAGTTACATAGTAGTAGGGATGAGCCGAACACCCCCGGTTCTACTCGCAGCAGAACATGCGAACAGGCAAAAAATGTGTGTGAACACCGTTAAAGTCTATGGGACACCAATGTGAAAAATCAAAAGTGCTAATTTTAAAAGCTTATATGCAAGTTATTGCCATAAAAAGTGTTTGGGGACCTGGGTCCTGCCCCAGGGGACATGTATCAATGGAAAAATAAAATTGCCATTTTTTTGGGAGCAGTGATTTTAATAATGCTTAAAGTGAAACAATAAAAATGAAATATTCCTTTAAATATCGTGCCGGGTGTGTCTATAGTATGCCTGTAAAGTAGCGCATCTTTCCCATGTTTATAACAGTGCCACAGCAAAATGACATTTGTAAAGGAAAACAATTAATTTAAAACTGCTCGCGGCTGTAATGTATTGTTGGATCCCGGCAATATAATTTTTTTTACCAAAAATAGCAAAAAAAAAAATGGCGCGGATGTCCCCCTCAAAATCCATACCAGGCCCTTCAGGTTTGGTATGGATATTAAGGGGAACCCTGCACCAAATATAAAAAAAATGGCGTGGGGGTCCCCCAGGCACTATATACTCTGAACATCAGTATATATAATATACAACCTGCCCTATATACTCTGAAGAAAATTGTGCCTTAGGTTTTGGTAGAACACTGTAAGCCCTCACATTTGATCTTGTTGGGTGCAGGAACGGGCCCTGCTGTGAAATATTATATTAAAATTGTAATTACATGCCCCTGTTAAACAAGGGCAGAAAAATTAGGCCTTGGGTGGTGGTGGTGCCACAACACTGTAACCCCTCACAGATACTCTTGTTGGGCGTAGGAACGGGCCCTGCAGCAGAAAAAAGGACAAGCATGCCCAAAGGCTACCTGCTGAGGATGCACCATGTCCCCAACCACCATTGTTGACTGTAGACACAGAGGCTGCTTGCCCTCTTTTAGTGGCCTGTTAGCGTCTGCCTCTCCTTGGTGGTCTTACGGACATGATGTATTTTTTGTTTTGCAACACCACACTACACTGTATTACATAGTTGCCAACAGTCCCGATTTTCCCGGGACAATCCTGAATTTGGGACCCTCGTCCCGAATTAAGCTTGTCCCAATTATTTTCCTGGGATTTTGCTTTTGTCCCAGGAAAATCGGGAATGTTTTAGGGAAAAAACTTCCTACGGGCTACAAAAATATGGCCGCCGTCGCCTCTGCCAGTACATTTCCCCTTGTGTTCAGTGGAGAGAGGAGGGGAATCCAATCGGCTTCTCTCTTCAGTGTAAAAGTATTCTCTTGTACACTGAAGCCTATTCGCTGCACGGATCGATCGGAGGTCCCTCCTCTCTCCACTGAGCACAGGTGGAAGCCGGGAACTGTGTAGCTGCCGCTGCACATCATGGCAGCCCGGGGAGTCAGAGCGCAGCTCTGTAGTGGAGATCACAAACAGTGTGCATGTGCTCGGCTATAGAGAGGAGGTGTATGAGATTGGCTCATCGTACCCTCTATATACCTGACTGTCATCACACTGCTGCTCCCCGAGGAGGACACCAGCCCCGGGGGAGGGAGAGAGAGAGCTCTGCTCAACAGTGTGTGTAATGCCAGCTCCGGGGATAATGGGCACCAGGCATAGCATTTCCATCCCTACCTACACAACACAGGGCAACCTGCCATCAGGCGTGCTGGGACATGTAGTGCCACCGCTGATCCTCACTCACACACCTTATTACCTGCTGCTGAGACATGTAGTGCCACATCTGATCTTCAATTATATTACTTTTCTTCATTTTTGAACCATGTAGTGCCTCATTTGAGCTCCTGTTTCTATACCAGTGCCACTCCTGCTCACTCATCTGATATTTTTTGGTGCGTTTTTTTTTCAGGGACATGTAATGCCACATCTGATTATCATCCCCTTCCACATGTAATGCCACATTGGACCATCATCCCCTTCCACATGTAATGCCACGTCTGATCATCGTCCCCTTCCACATGTAATGCCATGTCTGGCCATCGTCCCGTTCCACATGTAATAGCACGGCTGACCATCGTCCCCTTCCACATGTAATGCCACATCTGACCATCATCCCCTTCCGCACGTAATGCCACGTCTGATCATCGTCCCCTTCCATATATAATGCCACATCTGATCATCGTCCCCTTCCACATATAATGCCATGTCTGACCATCATCCCCTTCCACATGCAATGCCACATCTGACACAGATGTAAAGGAGGGCTCTGCTGCACTGGGGACATGGATGTAAAGGAGGGCTCTGCTGCACTGGGGACATGGATGTAAAGGAGGGCTCTGCTGCACTGGGGACATGGATGTAAAGGAGGGCTCTGCTGCAATAGGGCCACCTGATATAAGGAGGGGCTCCGCTGCTGGGGACACCAGATGTATGAAGGGGCTCCGCTGCTGGGGACACCAGATGTATGAAGGGGCTCCGCTGCTGGGGACACCTGATGTAAGAAGGGGCTCCGCTGCTGGAGACACCTGATGCAAGGACGGACTCTGCTGGAGGCACCTGATGACATCTGGTGGCAGGCGACATGGCAGGTGACACGCGCAATATGGTGAGTTGAATGATTTCATTTTATATTACAATGTAATAATAGAAATAATGCGCTTCAATCACCCTGACACCATAACAACCATGGTGCCGGGATGATTGAAGCGCTAACACCAGGCGTTTCGAGTATCTTTATCTGCTGATTGTTAAACTTTCTGGAATACACATATTTCTATTGTGGTGTAGGATCTGGGCCTTTCTTTCCTCCATCATTCATCTCAGACTCTAAACACACACCCTTTGAGCCACACCCATTTAAGCAACACCCACTATTTTGCGTAAACCACGCCCATTTTTGGCGCCACATTTTGCGGTTTTCCTATGCCACGCCTACAAACGGATTCCCCACCCCCTAATTATAGCACCGCTCCACCTACATGCAAAAAAGTGTCCCTAAATATTTTTTTACAATGTTGGCAACTATGGTATTAGATAGCGATGAGCCGAACAACCCCCTGTTCGGTTCGCACCAGAACATACGAACAGGCAACATTTGTTCGAACACGTGAACACCATTAAAGTCTATGGACTAATATGCAAGTTATTGTCATAAAAAGTGTTTGGGGACCCAGATCCTGCCCCAGGGGACATGTATCAATGCAAAAAAAACGTTTTTAAAAAATGCAGTTTTTTCGGGAGCAGTGATTTTAATAATGCTTAAAGTGAAACAATAAAAGTGAAATATTCCTTTAAATTTCGTACCTGGGGGTGTTTATAGTATGCCTGTAAAGTAGCGCATGTTTCCCGTGTTTACAACTGTCCCTGCACAAAATGTAATTTCTAAAGGAAAAAAAGTCATCTAAAACTACTAGCGGCTATTCATGAATTGTCGGGTCCTGGCAATACAGATAAAAGTCATTGAAAAAAACGGCAGGGGCCCCCCCCCCCACAGTCCATTACCAGGCACTTTGGGTCTGGTATGAATATTAAGGGGAAAAAAAATATATAAAATGATTAGTGCTAAAGAAAATCCCTCAGGGATACTGATTGTGACAATTTACACAAGATAATACACCAGAAATCGTGGAAATGTGATATGTACAAATTATACAAAATAAAGGAATAGATGGACACCAAATCACTAACATCCGGTGTAGGAATGTCTGTATATAAACAACTAAAATACACAAAAATGTGGGTATAGGTGAAGAAAGTCCTAAATGTGGAGGGTTCCTCCTATGTGGCTGGTGGTTCTCAAAGTGATGTAGTGTTAATTGCTGAGCTTCTCCTCTATGGCTGTCTGCGCTAGGAACATTGCTGTCATACAACCAGAGGCGTAGCGTGGGGGGGCAGGGGGGCCGTGGCCCCGGGCGCAACATTGGGGGGGGGGCGCAAAATCCTGCACCAGTTCGTTTCTATCACTTCTCAATTCTGTGTCCCCGGTCCCTGTGTCACTGTTTCCCGGCCGCCATGTTGCGGCAGCTGGCGCCCTGTGATTGGGCGAATGTGATGATGTGCTGTGGCAGGGCTGGACAGTCCTTAAACGCGGGCGGCGCATGCGCGAAGGCTGCTCCTGGAGGAGTTCCGCCCGCACTTCTGTAATCTTCTCCTCCACCCTTCCTCCTAACCGTGCCGGATCTGGAAGTACGCAGTGGACTTCATCTGGCACTCGGCAGTGTGGCATACCGATGGACAACAGAAAAAGGAGGTGAGTCACGAGTGAGCCTGTGAGGGAGGCTGGGAGCCATCTCAGATCAGAGCAGCCAGTTAGTTAGAGTCACGCCACCCGCGCCATGCCACTTGTTAGCCACTTGTTAGTGCACTGCCATTGCCAGCCAGCAAGAACACACAGTACAGACAGTTATATGCCAAAAGCCCCCTCCAAGCCCCCCCTCCCTCCTGCTGCAGGAATCGGAGTAATAATTTATTGAGCTTCATGGTATATCCCCAGGGCTTTCAGCATGTAAGGGTTAAATGAATGTAATGTATGGGGTGGGCAGTGTAGTGTAAGTGGGGTGTGTAGTGTAGTGGGGCGCATTGTAGTGTTGGTGGGGTGGGCATTGCAGTGTAGTGGGGTGGGCATTGTAATGTAAGTGGGGTGGGCATTGTAATGTAAGTGGGGTGGACATTGTAGTGTAGTGGGGTGGGCAGTGTAGTATAAGTGGGGTAGACATTGTAGAGTAGTGATGAGCCGAACACCCCCGGGTTCGGTTCGCACCAGAACCCGCGAACGGACCGAAAGTTCGCACAAACTTTAGAACCCTATTAAATACAATGGATGCGAACGTTCGAAATCTAAAGTGCTAATTATAACGACTATTATGCATGTTATTGTCCTAAAAAGGGTTTGGGAACCCGGGTTCTGCACCAGGGGACATGTATCAATGCAAAAATAAGTTTTAAAAACGGCCGTTTTTTGGGAGCAGTCATTTTAATGATGCATAAAGTGAAAAAAAAAAAAAAAGTCAAATATTCCTTTAAATATCGTACCTGGGGGGTGTCTAAAGTATGCCTGTGAAGTGCCACGTGTTTCCCGTGTTTAGAACTGTCCCTGCACAAAATTAAATTTCTAAAGGAAAAAAAGCCATTTAAAACTGCTTGCGGCTTTAATGTAATGTCTGGTCCCGGTAATATGGATGAAAATCTTTGAGAAAAATGGCATAGCTACCCCATCAGCCCCAACACCCCCTACCCCAGCCCATTACCAGCCCCTTTGGGTCTTGTATGGATATTAAAGCGGAGGTTCCGCGGCAAATATTTTTTTTTTTTTAGCTTGCATGCAAAGTATTTGTAGATCACCAATTAGTACTCACGTGTTTGGTGATTTTTAACCTCCCCTGTCTTTTTTCTGGCAAAAAATGCACTTTTAAAATCAGCCGTCAGAATTTTCCATTTTGCTTGTGGGCATTGTGAAGCCCACAAGCACTGACTTCCTGGTAGCGGTGGACGGTGTTCTGCAGAAAAAGTTCCCCGGCGGATAAGGTTCCCCCCCCTGTACTGCGCATGCGCGGCACGAACCTCAACGGAGTTTCCGAAAGTAGCCGAACATGTAGAGCTGCGAGTTAGCTCTACACGGCGCCTGCGCAATGACTAGGAGCCATGTAGAGCTGACTGCGCAGGCGCCGTGTAGAGCCGACTCGCAGCTCTACATATTCGGCTACTTTCGGAAACTCCGCTGAGGTTCGTGCCGCGCATGCGCAGTACAGGGGGGGGGAACCTTATCCGCCGGGGAACTTTTTCTGCAGGACATGTCACATCTGGGCGAACTCCCAGATTACATTGCGGGAGAACAGAAACGCCTACTCCCGCGGGAGTGAGTACCCGGAAGCCGGAATTTAGATGACAATATTACGGTATGTACAGAAAAAAATAAAAAAATAAGTGGCTACTGTACATGTTTGTAGTGTAAGGAGTGTGGTCATATATGGATGTTATTTTGGGTGGAACTCCGCTTTAAGGGGAACCTCGCACACAAAATAAAAAAGGCCCTATATACTCTGAACAGCCGTATACAGGCGGTGCATACAAGACAGGGACTGTAGGTTTGTTCTTATGTAGAATCTGTTTGTAATTTTGAACAGGTACATTGTTTAAGTGTAGCTCCAGCCAAAAAATCTATTTTTAAGCTTTTTGGAAAACATAGGGAAGGGTTATCACCCCTGTAACATTTGTTTTGCTGTCTGTGCAATGTGCACCTGTTCAGAACAGTTCACCTCACTTTCCGTCCTAATGACAAATGTTTTTTGAAAATTTGGGGTTTTTATTGAAACAAGAATTGGTGATAAAGCATCAGTGGAGAGGAGACACTTTTTTTCCCATATTAACTCTTACAGGAGAGAATTTGCCTTCCTAGGGGTAGATTTCCTCCCACTTCCTGTTGTATCCTTCCGTTTTCAAGGAGGAGTCGTTTGTAAGTTGGATGTTTGAAAGTAGGGGCCTGCCGTATATACTCAGCTGAAATTTGCCCCTTGCATGTTGGTGTTGCCACAACACTGTGAGCCCTCACAGTTACTCTTGGTGGGCGCATGAATGGGCCCTGCTGTGAATTATTAGATCAAGAATTGTAATTGCATGCCCCTGTTGAACAGGGGCTGAAAAATTGGGCCTTTGGTGGTGGTGGTGGTGGTGTTGACACAACACTGTAAGGCCTCACAGTTACTCTTGGTGGGCGCAGGAATGGGCCCTGCTGTGAATTATTAGATCAAGAATTGTAATTGCATGCCCCTGTTGAACAGGGGCTGAAAAATGGGGCCTTTGGTGGTGGTGGTGTTGACACAACACTGTAAGGCCTCACAGTTACTCTTGGTGGGCGCAGGACTGGGCCCTGCTGTGAATTATTAGATCAAGAATTGTAATTACATGCCCCTGTTAAACAGGGGCAGAAAAATTGGGCCTTAGGCACTGGTGCCACAACACTGCAACCCCTCACAGATACTGTACTTGGAGCACAGCAATGAGCCCTGTTGCAAAGTATTGCATCAAAAATTGTAATTACACGCCCCTGTTAAACAGGGGCTGAAAAATTGGGCCTTAGCCACTGGTGCTAGTGCTACGACACTGCAACCTCTCCCAGATACTCTACTTGGAGTGCAGGAATGAGCCCTGCTGCAAAGCATTGCATAAAAAATTGTAATTACATGCCCATGTTAAACAGGGGCTGAAAAATTGGGCCTTAGCCACTGGTCGCGGCACCCAGAAACAAAAATGTTCTTCCAAGCTATCATCATCAATCGGATCATTGAGGAGGAGGAGGATAGTCAGTCAACATAACAGGACAGTCACTCAGCATCAGCATCAGTCTTGAAGGGATGTGACATTTGAAAATAAATTAGTCTGTTATATCAGCTTCAGGTGTTTGGTAGCTGGTGGTGATCCAAGACTGGTTCATCTTTATGAAGGTCAGTCGATCAACAGAGTCGGTGGACAGGCGCACCCTGTGATCCATGACAAATCCTCCAGCAGCACTGAATGTGCGTTCTGAAAGAACGCTGGATGCAGGACAGGCCATTAGCTCAATTGCATACTGTGCAAGCTCTGGCCAGTGATCCATCCTCAAGACCCAGTAAGCCAGAGGATTTTCAGTGGGGAAGGTGTCCAAGTCTGACCTTGCCCCTAGGTATTCCTGCACCACAGTGGCGGCTGGTGCTCAAAATTTTTGGGGGGGCGCAAACATTTACTGAAAAAAAAAATTGCCGCCACTGTGCCCATTAAACGCAGCCACTGTGCCCAAACGCCACCAGTTTGCCCCCTCAAATACAGCCAGTTTCTTTCCATATACAGCCAGTTTGTCCCCATATATATATAACCAGTGTGCCCCCCATATATACAGCCAGTGTGCCCCCCATATACAGCCAGTGTGCCCCCATATACAGCCAGTGTGCTCCCATATACAACCAGTTTGTCCCCAGTTTGTCTCCATATATAGCCAGTGTGCCCCCATATATATAGCCAGTGTGCCCCCATATACAGCCAGTGTGCCCCCATATACAGCCAGTGTGCCCCCATATATATATATATAGCCAGTGTGCCCCCATATACAGCCAGTTTGTCCCCGTATATATAGCCAGTGTGCCCCCATATACAGCCAGTGTGCCCCCATATACAGCCAGTGTGCCCCCCATATACAGCCAGTTCCCCCCAAATACAGCCAGTTTGTCCCTCATATACAGCCAGTTCCCCCCATATTCAGCCAGTTTGTCCCCCATATACAGCCAGTTCCCCCCATATTCAGCCAGTTTGTCCCCCATATACAGCCAGTTCCCCCCATATTCAGCCAGTTTGTCCCCCATATACAGCCAGTTCCCCCCATATTCAGCCAGTTTGTCCCCCATATACAGCCAGTTCCCCCCAAATGCAGCCAGTTTGTCCCCCATATACAGACAGTTCCCCCCAAATGCAGCCAGTTTGTCCCCATATACAGCCAGTTCCCCCCAAATGCAGCCAGTTTGTCTCCCATATTCAGCCAGTTCCCCCCAAAAGCAGCCAGTGTGCCCCCATATTCAGCCAGTTCCCCCCAAAAGCAGCCAGTGTGCCCCCATATACAGCCAGTTCCCCCATATTCAGCCAGTTTGTCCCCCATATACAGCCAGTTCCCCCCCAAATGCAGCCAGCGTGTCCCCCATATACAGCCAGTTCCCCCCATATTCAGCCAGCGTGTCCCCCATATACAGCCAGTTCCCCCCAAATGCAGCCAGTTTGTCCCCCAAATGCAGCCTGCCCCCCCCCCAGCCCTGCACTTACCTTCCTCGGTCCGCGCCGTCCTCGATGTGTTCTCCCGCCCTCGATGTCGCTTCAGCAAATCAGGTCACCGGTAACCAGATCCGGTGAACCTGATTGGCTGAAACCTCCACAGTCTTCTCCAAGGAACGCACCCCCGTGCGTACCTGGGGGGAGTTTTTGGAAGCCGAATACAGCGTGAGAGCTGTATTCGGAAAGCCTATCGGAGCCGCTGGCTCTGATAGACGCTTTCAAGTTACACCCACCGCCGGCCGCCGCTCTAATTCATATGGCCGGCGCTCACCAGGAGGCCGGCCATATGAATAGTGGGCAGCGCGGCAGCGGTGACAATACACAGATTCATGCAATGCATGAATCTGTGTATTGTCTTTCAGTGGCGGTGCGGGAGCGAGAGGGGGCGGCGCTCCGGCGCCCTCTATGAACGCACCGCCACTGCTGCACCATGTATATCAGACGCTGGCGATGGTTGCTGGAACCGATCATACCTTGGGGCTGCGGACTAAAGAATTGTCTGAACGCATCGGTCAGACGGCCACCTTCCCCACCGCTCCTTCTTTGACTGACCGAAGCCTCAGCAACTCGTTGTCCAGGACCAGGAGTTTGTAACCTCCCAGTCTCTGGGAACGCGTTGCACAGACCTTTCTGCAAGGCCTCCCGGAGTTGTCTCATCCTCTGCTCCCTCTGCGACGGTAAGATAAGGTCCACAACCTTACCCTTGTACCGTGGATCAAGGAGAGTGGCCAGCCAGTAATGGTCCCTCTCCTTGATCCGAAGAATACGAGGATCCTTCCGCAGACTTTGCAGGATCAGGGAGGCCATGCAGCGTAGGTTAGCGGAGGCATTCGGTCCGGAGTCCTCTGGGTCACTAAGGACGACATGATCCGCAGCCACCTCCTCCCAGCCACGTACAAGTCCACTGGTTTCTTGGGACTGTAAATCATCCCTAAAAGACTGCTGCTGATGATGCTGAGTGCCAGGCTCCACCTCCATGCTGACACAATCCTCCTCCTCCTCCTCCTCCTCTTCCTGTGCGATGGGTGGGACAGAAGGAACACTGTCTGGGAAAAGGGGGCCTTGAGAGGCAAGGAAGTCCTCCTCTTCCTGCCTCTGTTCTGCCTCAAGTGCCCTGTCCATTATTCCACGCAGCGTATGTTCCAACAGGTGGACAAGAGGTACAGTGTCACTGATGCATGCACTGTCACTGCTCACCATCCTCGTGGCCTCCTCAAATGGTGCCAGGACAGTGCATGCATCCCTGATCATGCCCCACTGGCGTGGTGAAAAAAACCCGAGCTCCCCTGACCCTGTCCTGGTGCCGTAGTCGCACAGGTACTCATTGATGGCCCTCTGCTGCGTTTAAAGCCGCTGCAGCATGGCCAACGTTGAGTTCCACCTGGTGGGCATGTCACATATAAGGCGGTTCTTGGGCAGGTTCAACTCCTTTTGCAGCTCAGCCAGGCGAGCACTGGCATTATAAGATCTGCGGAAATGCACACAGACTTTCCTGGCCTGCCTCAGGACATCCTGTAAGCCCGGGTACATGCCCAAGAACCGCTGCACCACCAGGTTAAGGACGTGAGCCACACAGGGCACATGGGTCAGTTGTCCCTGTCGGAGAGCGGAGAGGAGGTTGGTGCCATTGTCGCAAACTACCATTCCTGGCTTAAGCTGGCGTGGCGTCAACCACCTCTCGGCCTGCCCCTGCAGAGCAGACAGAACCTCTGCCCCAGTGTGGCTCCTGTCCCCCAAACACACCAGCGCAAGCACGGCAAGGCATCTTTTTGCCTGCGTACTTGCGTAGCCCCTTGAACGCCTACGGAGCACTGCTGGTTCCAAGGACAAAGCACAGGAAGAGGCCATGGAGGAAGAAGAAGAGGAGGGGGTGGAGGAGAGAGGTGTGTCACAACCAGTAGTAGCATTTTGGAGGTGTGGCGGTGGAACAACCTCCAACACTACTGCACCTTGTCCTGCAACCTTCCCAGCTGCCAAAAGAGTGACCCAATCGGCCGTGAAAGAAAGGTAACGTCCCTGTCCATGCCTGCTGGACCATGAGTCAGCGGTAATATGCACCTTACCACTGACCGCCCTGTCCAGCGAGGCCAAGACATTGCCTTCCACATGCCGGTAGAGAGCCGGAATCGCCTTCCGTGAGAAAAAGTGGCGTTTGGGAACCTGCCACTGAGGAACCGCACATTGCACAAACTCACGGAAGGGGGCCGAGTCTACCAAGGCAGCAGTTGAAGCGCTAGCAATTTAGCCAAGCTAGCATTCAACCGCTGGGCATGTGGATGGCTGGGACTGGGAGTGAACTTCTTTCGACGGTCCAGCAGCTGGGGCAGGGAAATTTGCCTGCAAGAATCGGACGTCGGTGTACTGCTAGCAGAGTGCCCGCAAGTACTTGGCTGTGACACACCTAATTCTACACCTTCATTCCTCTCAGTGCAGGTTTGAGAGAGGACTGAAGGTATAGTGGGGTTGGAGATCCCAGCTGATGTGGTGCAAGGAGAGGTCCGCTTTGTTCTTTGGTGTGGGTCTTTAAGGTAGGCTTGCCAACGAGCTGCATGGCAGGTCAACATATGTCTGGTCAAGCATGTGGTGCCCAAGTGGGTGATGTTTTGGCCACGCAATATACGCTTGAGACATATGTTGCAAACAGCAGCTGTGCGATCTGATGCACTCGACTCAAAAAAGGCCCACACCAAAGAACTTTTTGAATAACGGGCAGAGGCAGCGCCCTGCACAGGCGGAGCTCTGCGGTGTGATTCTGTCGGTGTGCTGCCCTTACGCTGGCCCCCCGAGGGCATCCTGCCTCGTTGGAGATGTGCCTCCTCCTCATCCTCCTCCTCCTCCTCTCTCCTATTAGGCACCCACGTGGAGTCAGTGACCTCATCATCCCCTCCCTCCTCATCACTGGAGCCAATCTGGCAGTATGCTGCAGCTGCTGGAACATGACTGCCAGATTGGTGTCCTTCTTGAGCATCCCCTCTCTCTGCTCTCACGCTACTGCCTTCCTCTAGCTGGGTATCATCATCAGACCCTTCGAAACGCTGGGCATCCTCCTGGAGCATGTACTCAACACTGTGCTCAAACAGTTCTAGGGACTCCTCAGGAGGACATGGTTGGTCTAGGGAAGGAGTGACTGATGATGACATTGATACCAGGGAAGAGGACGCTTTGGCAGCTGCTTTGCCAGTACCCTGAGCCTGGGTGAGAGAGGATGAGGAGGGCTTGGTCATCCACGCTACCAAGTCTTCGGCATGATGCGGCTCAACACGTCCAGCTGCCAAAAAGAAGGACAAGCGTGTCCCATGGCCACGTGCTGATGGCGATGCACCGCGTCCACGACCAGCACTGTTGTCTCTAGACACAGAGCCTGCTTGCCCTCTTTTATTGGCTCCTGGCTGTCTGCCTCTCCTTGTTTGCCTTCCAGACATTCTAATGGCCTGCAGGGAAATGGGAAAACCAGCAACAAGGCCTAGCTTCAGGAGTATATTTTGCAGGAATCACACTACGCCTGCTGTAGGTGCTGCAAATGCCTGTTGGTGTAACACACCAGGAAAAAGCAGCAATACAGGCTAACTTCAGGTGTAAGATGATCAGGAGGCACACTCCGCCCGCTGTAAGTGCTGCAAATGCCTGTTGGTGTAACACACCAGGAAAAAGCAGCAATACAGGCTAACTTCAGGTGTAATATGATCAGGAGGCACACTCCGCCCGCTGTAAGTGCTGCAAATACCTGTTGGTGTAACACACCAGGAAAAAGCAGCAATACAGGCTAACTTCAGGTGTAATATGATCAGGAGGCACACTCCGCCCGCTGTAAGTGCTGCAAATGCCTGTTGGTGTAACACACCAGGAGAAAGCAGCAATACAGGCTAACTTCAGGTGTAATATGATCAGGAGGCACACTCCGCCCGCTGTAAGTGCTGCAAATGCCTGTTGGTGTAACACACCAGGAAAAAGCAGCAATACAGGCTAACTTCAGATGTAATATGATCAGGAGGCACACTCCGCCCACTGTAAGTGCTGCAAATACCTGTTGGTGTAACACACCAGGAAAAGCAGCAATACAGGCTAACTTCAGGTGTAATATGATCAGGAGGCACACTCCGCCCGCTGTAAGTGCTGCAAATGCCTGTTGGTGTAACACACCAGGAAAAAGCAGCAATACAGGCTAACTTCAGGTGTAATATGATCAGGAGGCACACTCCGCCCGCTGTAAGTGCTGCAAATGCCTGTTGGTGTAACACACCAGGAAAAAGCAGCAATACAGGCTAACTTCAGGTGTAATATGATCAGGAGGCACACTCCGCCCGCTGTAAGTGCTGCAAATGCCTGTTGGTGTAACACACCAGGAAAAAGCAGCAATACAGGCTAACTTCAGGTGTAATATGATCAGGAGGCACACTCCGCCCGCTGTAAGTGCTGCAAATACCTGTTGGTGTAACACACCAGGAAAAAGCAGCAATACAGGCTAACTTCAGGTGTAATATGATCAGGAGGCACACTCCGCCCGCTGTAAGTGCTGCAAATACCTGTTGGTGTAACACACCAGGAAAAAGCAGCAATACAGGCTAACTTCAGGTGTAATATGATCAGGAGGCACACTCCGCCCGCTGTAAGTGCTGCAAATGCCTGTTGGTGTAACACACCAGGAAAAAGCAGCAATACAGGCTAACTTCAGGTGTAATATGATCAGGAGGCACACTCCGCCCGCTGTAAGTGCTGCAAATGCCTGTTGGTGTAACACACCAGGAAAAAGCAGCAATACAGGCTAACTTCAGGTGTAATATGATCAGGAGGCACACTCCGCCCGCTGTAAGTGCTGCAAATGCCTGTTGGTGTAACACACCAGGAAAAAGCAGCAATACAGGCTAACTTCAGGTGTAATATGATCAGGAGGCACACTCCGCCCGCTGTAAGTGCTGCAAATACCTGTTGGTGTAACACACCAGGAAAAAGCAGCAATACAGGCTAACTTCAGGTGTAATATGATCAGGAAGCACACTCTGCCCGCTGTAAGTGCTGCAAATACCTGTTGGTGTAACACACCAGGAAAAAGCAGCAATACAGGCTAACTTCAGGTGTAATATGATCAGGAGGCACACTCCGCCCGCTGTAAGTGCTGCAAATGCCTGTTGGTGTAACACACCAGGAAAAAGCAGCAATACAGGCTAACTTCAGGTGTAATATGATCAGGAGGCACACTCCGCCCGCTGTAAGTGCTGCAAATGCCTGTTGGTGTAACACACCAGGAAAAAGCAGCAATACAGACTAACTTCAGGTGTAATATGATCAGGAGGCACACTCCGCCCGCTGTAAGTGCTGCAAATGCCTGTTGGTGTAACACACCAGGAAAACGGAGCAATACAGGCTAACTTCAGGTGTATAAGGTGCAGGAGGCTTAGCAACAATAACACTGACACTGTCCCCTGCCTATCCTTCTCTCTCCCTGCACACAAGGTTTATCAAAGTATATGACACTGACACTCTCCCTGCCTATCCTTCTCTCTCCCTGCACACAAGGTTTAGCAAAGAATATGACACTGACACTGTCCCCTGCCTATCCTTCTCTCTCCCTGCACACAAGGTTTATCAAAGTATATGACACTGACACTCTCCCTGCCTATCCTTCTCTCTCCCTGCACACAAGGTTTAGCAAAGAATATGACACTGACACTGTTCCCTGCCTATCCTTCTCTCTCCCTGCACACAAGGTTTATCAAAGAATATGACACTGACACTCTCCCTGCCTATCCTTCTCTCTCCCTGCACACAAGGTTTAGCAAAGAATGTGACACTGACACTGTCCCCTGCCTATCCTTCTCTCTCCCTGCACACAAGGTTTAGCAAAGAATATGACACTGACACTCTCCCTGCCTATCCTTCTCTCTCCCTACACACAAGTTTGAGGTACAAATAGCACTGACACTGTCCCTGCCTATGTAACTCTTTCCCTGCGCCGGAACACACTACACAAGGCCGCCGCGCTGGCGGCCTTTTATAGTGTGGGGCGTGTGCTAAACCCCCTGAGCTATAATTGGCCACAGGCAACCTGCCTGTGGCCAATTATGGCTCTCCTAGCTGCCGGCGCTGTGATTGGCCAAGCATGCGGGGTCACAGTGCATGCTTGGCCAATCACAGCGCCGGGATTGCACTGCGATGGCGCAGTGTATTGTGGGCCGTTCGCGTCACTCGAATTTGGCGCGAACGGCCCAAATCGTTCGATGTTCGCCGAACGGTCTAACAGCCGATGTTCGAGTCGAACCTATGTTCGACTCGAACACCGAGCTCATCCCTATTGTAGAGTAGTGAAGTTTAGTGGACAGTGTAGTGGGGTGGGCATTGTGTTGGGGTTTGGGGTGGGCATTGTAGTGTAGTGGGGTAGGCAGTGTAGTGTAGTGGGCAGTGTAGTGGGGTGGACAATGTAGTGTTAGTGGGGTGGGCATTGTAGTGTAAGTGGGGTGTGGGGTGGGCATTGTAGTGTAGTGGGGTAGGCAGTGTATTGGGGCGGGCATTGTAGTGTAGTGGGATGGGCAGTGTAATGGGGCAGTGTAGTGTAGTGGGGTGGGCAGTGTAGTGTAGTGGGGTGGGCAGTGTAGAGTAGTGAAGTTTAGTGGACACTGTAGTGGGGTGGGCATTGTAGTGTAAGTGGGGTGGGCATTGTAGTGTAAGTGTAAGTGGGGTGTGGGGTGGGCATTGTAGTGCACTGTAAGTGGGGTGGGCATTGTAGTGTAAGTGGGGTGGGCATTGTAGTGTAAGTGGGGTGGGCATTGTAGTGTAAGTGGGGTGGACATTGTAGTGTAGTGGGGTGGGCAGTGTAGAGTAGTGAAGTTTAGTGGACAGTGTAGTGGGGTAGGCAGTGTAGTGTAGTGGGGTAGGCAGTATAGTGTGGTGGGTAGTGCAGTGTAGTGGAGTTTAGTGGGCAGTGTAGTGTAGTGGGCAGTATAGTGTAGTGTAGTAGGGTGGGCAGTGTAGTGGAGTTTAGTGGGCAGTGTAGTGGGGTGGAGTTTAGTGGGCAGTGTAGTGGAGTTTAGTGGGCAGTGTAGTGGGGTGGAGTTTAGTGGGCAGTGTAGTGGAGTTTAGTGGGCAGTGTAGTGTAGTGGAGTTTAGTGGGCAGTGTAGTGTAGTGGAGTTTAGTGGGCAGTGTAGTGGAGTTTAGTGGGCAGTGTAGTGGAGTTTAGTGGGCAGTGTAGTGGAGTTTAGTGGGCAGTGTAGTGTAGTGGAGTTTAGTGGGCAGTGTAGTGGAGTTTAGTGGGCAGTGTAGTGGAGTTTAGTGGGCAGTGTAGTGTAGTGGAGTTTAGTGGGCAGTGTGGTGTAGTGTAGTGGAATTTAGAAGGCAGTGTAGTGTAGTGGAGTTTAGTGGGCAGTGTGGTGTAGTGTAGTGGAGTTTAGTGGGCAGTGTAGTGTAGTGGAATTTAGTGGGCAGTGTAGTGGAGTTTAGTGGGCAGTGTAGTGTAGTGGAGTTTAGTGGGCAGTGTGGTGTAGTGTAGTGGAGTTTAGTGGGCAATGTAGTGGGGTGGAGTTTAGTGGGCAGTGTAGTGGAGTTTAGTGGGCAGTGTAGTGTAGTGAAGTTTAGTGGGCAGTGTAGTGGAGTTTAGTGAGTAGTGGGGTGGGCAGTGTAGTGTGGTGGGGTGGGAAGTGTAGTGTAGTTTAGTGGGCAGTGTGATGGGGTGGGCAGTGTAGTGGGGTTTAGTTGGCAGTGTAGTGCAGTGCAGTTTAGTGGACATTGTAGTGTAGTGGGGTGGGCAGGATAGGAATCAGGTTGGTCAGTGTAATGGTCGGCGAAGGAATCAGGTTGGTCGGTGTAGGAATCGGATAGGTTAGTGTAGTGGTCAGTGTAGAAATCAGGTTGGTCAGTACTATTGTAGGAAAGGAAGGGACTCGGGGAGTGCTAAAAGTCTGCAGGCTGGGGGGGCGCAGATTACTTGCCTTGCCCCAGGCGCTGACAACCCACGCTATGCCACTGCATACAACTATATCCATGCCCAGTCTCCCAGAACTCTCACCTTGGTACCATTAAAAATCGCATGTAGTATAAGTGCCTTAACCACCTCGCGCCCACCGTAGGACTATGTACGGCCGCAAGGTTGTTCTCAAATGCCGGGAGGCCGCCTTTTTACGGCCTCCGCTCCTCCGGCCACTGGGGGGCGCGCGAGCGCCGCCGGCGGCGCGCGCATGTGCCCAGCGTGTCAATGTAAGGCCGATGCACGTGCCTGGTGGACGTGATGTCCGCCAGGTACCCGCGATCGGCCGGTACAGAGACAAGGACATGGATCTGTGTGTGTAAACACACAGATCCATGTCCTGTCAGGGAGAGAGGAGACCGATGCTGTGTCCCTTGTACATAGGGACACAGATCGGTTACCTCCCCCAGTCAGTCCCCTCCCCCCACAGTAGTAATCACTGCCAGGTGTTAACCCCTTCCCTGCCAGTCACATTTATACAGTAATCAGTGCATATTTATAGCACTGTTCGCTGTATAACTGTGAATGGTCCCAAAATAGTGTCAAAAGTGTCCGATGTGTCCGCCATAATATCGCAGTCACGAAAAAAATCGCTGATCGCCGCCATTACTAGTAAAAAAAAAAATATATATAAAAATGCCATAAAACTACCCCCTATTTTGTAAACGCTATAACTTTTGCGCAAACCAATCAATAAACGGCGATTGCGATTTTTTTTTGCCAAAAATATGTAGAAGAATACGTATCGGCCTAAACTGAGGAAACATTTTTTTTTTTTTTTAAATTGGGATATTTATTATAGCAAAAATCAAAAAATATTGTGTTTTTTTTTAAATTGTCGCACTTTTTTGTTTATAGCGCAAAATATCAAAACCGCAGAGATGATCAAATACCACCAAAAGAAAGCTCTATTTGTGGGAAAAAAAGGACGTAAATTTTGTTTGGGAGCCACGTCGCACGACCGCGCAATTGTCATTCAAAGCGGGACAGTGCCGAAAGCTGAAATTTCGCCTGGGCAGGAAGGGGGTATATGTGCCCAGTAAGGAAGTGGTTAAAGATGATTTCTCACACTTCTCTCCACATCCTCTCCAATGGTGTGTGTAATAGGGTGGCCTGCCTGTAATGATCCCGCTGGTCTCAGAGGCTCCTATTTACTTAACATGGTGTTCCATAACCATGCAACAAATAGGGGGGAGGAAAGAGGAGAAAGAATGCCTCCAATAGTGAAATACTGTATAAACCTCTGGTGCTTTATTAAAAATGCGTGTGGACTCTTACATTGAAATATATTAAAATCAGCATATAACAACAATTCGAACCGGCGACCCCCTTTTTACTGCTAGGCGAGAGTGCTACCCACGACTACACCACTGTGCCACCCATGTATTTAATATTGACCAACCTGGTGGATATGACCTGTTGTAAATTTCATTTTATGTTTTCACACATAGATATACACATATTTATCCCTTAAATAAGAATATGTAATTTTATTATATATCATTATATGTTATATACCCATATTCCTTTACATATTGGTAAAATCATAATTTGTTTGTTCTTTCTTCCAAGCATTCTTTTGATTAATACCTTTTAATGGATGTCTTGCAATAATCACAGACCCACTCCACATAAATATATGCACATACAGCTCTTCAGTGCATCCCACATGGTTTTTGTTTTTAAATGCTTATGGATAAAATGTCTCTTTTAAAGCTATTTCTAATTGTTCTACTGTTAGTAGTACCATATTATGTCTTATGGGTTTTACTTCTTGTATTATCCCTTTCATGACTAAAGCCCCGTACACACGATCGGATAACCTATGGATTTTCGTCCGATGGATTTGTCCATCGGATATCCGATGAAACTGTTTTCCATCAGTCTTGCCCACACACCATCAGTCAAAAAACCGACCGTTCCAAACGCGGTGACGTAAAACACTCCGATGAGCCGAGAAAAATTAAGTTTAATGCTTCTGAGCATGCGTCGACTTGATTCTGAGCATGCGTGGGTTTTTGATCCGATGGACTTGCCCATAGACGATCAGAGTTTTCGATCGGTTTTTTATCCATCGGAAAATTTTAAAACAAGTTCTATTTTTTACAACCGATGGAAAAAAGACCGATGGGTACCATACACGATCGGTTGGTCTGATGAAAACCATCCATCGGACGGTTTTCATCAGTCAAACCGATCGTGTGTACGGGGCTTTAGCCCATTTCTGACATTTGGTGTTTACAAGTTAAAATGCGGATTTTTTGCTAGAAAATTACTTAGAAACCCCAAACATTATATATATATATATTTTTTAGCAGAGAATCTAGAGAATAAAATGGCGATTGTTGCAATATTTTATGTCACACGGTATTTGTGCAGCAGTGTTTTAAACGCAACTTTTTGGGAAAAATTAACTTTCATGAATTTAAAAAAAATTAAAAAGCAAAGTTAGTCCAATTTTTTTGTATAATGTGAAAGATGATGTTACGCCGAGTAAATAGATACCAAACATGTCATGCTTTATAATTGCCCGCACTCGTGGAATGGCGACAAACTACGGTACCTTAAAATCTCCATAGGCGACGCTTTAATTTTTTTTTTACGGCTACTAGGTTAGAGTTACAGAGGAGGTCTATGGCTATAATTATTGCTCTCGCTCTGACGATCGCGGCGATTCCTCACATGTGTGATTTGAACGCCGTTTTCATATGCGGGCGCGATTTCCGTATGCGATTTCTTTGCCGCGCGAGCTCGCGGGGACAGGGGCGCTTTAAATTTTTTTATTTTTTTATTATTTATTTATTTATTTTTATAATTAAAAATAGTGTTTTTTAAAAAAAAAAAATTGATCACTTTTATTGCTGTCACAAGGAATGTAAACATCCCTTGTGACAGTAATAAGTGGTGACAGGTACTCTTTATGGAGAGATCGGAGGTCTAAAAGACCCCCAATCCCTCCTTTGCACTTCAAAGTATTCAGATCGCCGAAAACGGCGATTCTGAATACTGTGTACTTTTTTAAATTCGGCGCCATTGGCAGCCGAGTAACCCGGACGTCGCTTCCGTGGTTACAGTGAAGAGAAAAAATCAAAGCTGTTCGCAGCTTTGATTCAGTCTCTCTCTAGCCGCCCGAGGTGGCGGATCGTGGATCGGGTCTCCCGGTGGGACGGGAGGCCCGGTAAGAGCGGCGGAGGTGGCGGGAGGGGGGGATGTCCCCTCCCGCTCCTCCGGTATAACAACCGAGTGGCTTTTAGCCACATCAGTGGTTATACCTGGAAAGCCAATCACCGGCTCTAAACAACGGTACCGGGATGATGCCTGCAGCTGCAGGCATCATCCCGGTATAACCCCCGAAAGCCGAGGACGCATATATGCGTCCGCTCGGCGGGAAAGGGTTAAATTAATCTTCATTTTTTAGTTATATTACATGTAGCGGCCTCACCCCGTCCTCTTTAGCTAGGGGTATGTCACGCGACAGGGTGAGGTGCGCCACGGCCCATGTCCTCCCCATAGCTGTGGGTGAGGTGAAGGCCAGTATCAACATCTTCCTCGGGCCAAGTGTGTGCTGGTTACGGGACTCAGTCCTGCTGTGCTGGAATCTCCCTTGCTCCCATAAACAGAGTCAATACACCGATCACAGTCCAACTCTCTGTTTTATTTCGTAGCTCCACAACAAACAATGTAATGGCAAGATACGGTGGGATGAGCAGGTCGAGGCACTGTACTGATTTTAGTCTCTATACCCCTGTACTATGACCAAGGGTAGTAGCAACCTTGATTAGAATACCTTCGCTGCATTGCGGCCCCTATCAGGGGAAGATGTTCCTCCAAGGGAGTTACCGGAGGCCCATCCGTCACCGGGTTGACGCTGCTCCGGAATCTCCGGACGGGTGACCTCCCCAGCCTCCTCACCTCAGATGCGGGTCCCCTCGCAAGGGGCACCCTGGAATCACTTCACCCTCGCGGGACCCAGTCGAAGTCACTGGGCCCCAGGCCTACGACATAGTACCTCACCCCAGGCTGAAGGTGCCTGGGATGGACTCCAACTCCATTCCGGTCAGGCCTAGGGCGCCTGAGCCGGAACCTCGAACCGGCCTCACCCAGGCCTAAAGTGCCTGGGTGCATGAAGAGATGATCCTCTGAAGACCTCGTGGTGAGGGCATCTCCCCCTTTTATCTCCTCCCATCGACACCACGACGGGTTCCCCGCCCCAGCCGTACCATCTCCGGAAAGGGACAAAAAGGGTAGCACTGTGGTAGTGATTCTACCTTGAGCCCGTAGGTACCCCGCCACCCACAGGCCAAGGAGAATACTGCACCACCCAATCCTCCACGAATAACAAAAAGGGGTCCATACCCTAACCTAATTACACACCTGGGTCACACTACCCCCCAGGTGTACCCCAACTAAATCTGAAGACCCCGCTACACACTCCCCCCTGTGATTTGACGCTGGTCCCCAGCGTCAGGTGCACACCCATGTCTCCCAAGGAGTGGTGACATGAAGCGAGCCCCAGAGGCTGTCCCTAAAATTTGAACATTGTGTGTGCCAAGACCTGCTTGAAAAGGGAGGGGAAATATAAAACGATAAACTCTTGTATAAAACATCTGTCAGGTACACATATACAATCCCTCCCGTGCCTGTCTAAGAACCACCCACACTCAGCAGTCTTGACAGACGAATCTCCTGCAGAAGGGAAACAAAAAACAACATCCTAATATCTTGTGAGATTTTGGAATGAATGGGTCTATCAGCCGAGAGACCCATTCGCTCCAACGAGTGTGGTGTAAAAGTGTGCATAAAAAAAAAAAAAACGTTGTGCAACACCGCCACCTGGTGACGACGCCGCGGTAATGGCACTTGGTGATATCTTCACTCTTCCTGCTTTCCTACACTGACTCTACCCCCAAAGTCTCTGCCTTTGGCACATGAAGAAAAGGGAGAAAGAAAAAAAAACAACAGCTCCCAAGTCTCCTGTGAGTAAAGAAAAAGAGCCCAAATCAAAACAAAACTAGGGCACAGTTCTGAGCGTCTGGGAATGTTCCTTCCAGAGTTCAACATGCAAACAAAAATAGGAGTTCTCTTCTCCTACAGATAAAATCTTGGATCTGGCAAAAACAAGGGCTTCAAGTGCTTGTCAAACACTTCGACTGAATATTCGACATCCTCTCCCTCTTTTCTGCAGATGATTACCTTATCGGCATGAATATGGCGCCCTAATTTCCAATCAGCTCTGCAGTCTCTGAACTTCTTAGACACAGGCGGCGAACACGACAAGTATCGCCGGGTATGAGGCACTTTGAGCTTTTCCCAGACAAACTCGTCGTACCACCGTTGTCGCAAGACCTCGACTTCATACAGTAAGTCCCGAGGCAAGTAGGGGTACTCCCACCCATATTCACGGGCGACTCTCTGAGAGAAAAGTCGTTGCAATTGGGCTAGAGGAGGCATGACATCTCGCTCACCTTCTCCTGGCTGTACGATGGCCTCCGGGTGCCGAGGTACCTTCACCATCTCGGGTGGCTTTGCCTTTGGTGCCCGCAATGAAGCGCGCTGCATCCCCACTATCAGAGCGGGTGATGTGGTGGAATGTGGAAGGTTGGTCGGAGGACTAGATTTCCTCGGAAACTCCTGGGCCTGCGCCCGGGGCATACTGTCTTCTATAGACATAGGGGAATCCTGCGGTTTACACAGCACAGGTAGCGGGCGTTTGTCCCAGCCCTTCCGGTGAAACAGTTTGTCTATTTCTCCGTCATCCCCACAGTCTGACAGCGACTCTAGGTCGGAGGTGTCATACATCTCGGCGGGAAGGTAGTCTTTAGTAGACAGAGAACTACCCTCCCTTGCGGGATCCACATCCAATGGACCCCCGACACCTCCAACCACCACCACAGTCCCAGCCCCTGGCTCACCTGGACCTTTTTCAGCACTGGGATGTCCAGGATTCTTCCGACCAGATCCATCCAGGTCCGGCAAGCAGCGGGGCAAAGCTCGACCACGACCACAGGAGGCCTGCACCAGGCTGATCTTCCTCTTCAGAGGTGGGAGCAGAGAATCTGTGGTGACCGAAGCAGAGTCCTGGGATTTTTCTCTCTCAGTCTCTGGTTGGGCAGTCACGTCGCCCTGGTCAGCGCGTACGGGGACCTCCGCAGAGGCCTGGATCTCTCCCTCCGGAGTGGCGGTTCCTGTGATGCAGTTGAGGCGAAGGGCCCGGGGCCTTTCCGTGTATGGTTCGACTTCAAAAAGGAACTCCTTGCATGCTTCACATCGCCCAAATGGCTTTAACTGGACCACCAGTCCCGAGCATCCGGGACAGATCACACCGAGAGCCTCCGTGTCTCTGCATGATTACAGAGCCAACTGTCCTCGGGGCCTGAGTCTTATCCCCGTGTCTGTAAGGGGAGCAGCAAATGCAGTCATCTTTATAGGGTAAGATACCGGCATCCACGGGGAGCTTGAGTTCATTCCGACCACTTGCTGCTCCATCACGCGCTGACCACGCGCCGGAGTCTCCACGTGTATCTCCACACATGGCCAGACTCCTCCCACGACTTGCACGTTTTTGCGGGCTTCCACCAGCCTCCGCCCACAAATTGCGCAGTCACGGGGTGCCTCGTGGCGCAGTGCAGCAAAAGTCCCCACATGTAGTACTTCACACGGCTGGACTCCTCCCTCTTCCCGCTCTTTCTGCATGGGCCTTTCCCGTCTTAGGGTCATGTCCACGACTTCGAGCACAGGGACGCACTTTGGCCAATCACATGGCCGACCTGCTCGGACCTCCTCCGGGCAGCAAAGTCCAGACACAGCCATTCCAAACCTCAGGGTTAACACACATTTCATCCCGGACTCGCGAGCCCCCACGTGTAGTGGCCTCACCCCGTCCTCTTTAGCTAGGGGTATGTCACGCGACAGGGTGAGGTGCGCCACGGCCCATGTCCTCCCCATAGCTGTGGGTGAGGTGAAGGCCAGTATCAACATCTTCCTCGGGCCAAATGTGTCCATACACCGATCACAGTCCAACTCTCTGTTTTATTTCGTAGCTCCACAACAAACAATGTAATGGCAAGATACGGTGGGATGAGCAGGTCGAGGCACTGTACTGATTTTAGTCTCTATACCCCTGTACTATGACCAAGGGTAGTAGCAACCTTGATTAGAATACCTTCGCTGCGTTGCGGCCCCTATCAGGGGAAGATGTTCCTCCAAGGGAGTTACCGGAGGCCCATCCGTCACCGGGTTGACGCTGCTCCGGAATCTCCGGACGGGTGACCTCCCCAGCCTCCTCACCTCAGATGCGGGTCCCCTCGCAAGGGGCACCCTGGAATCACTTCACCCTCGCGGGACCCAGTCTAAGTCACTGGGCCCCAGGCCTACGACATAGTACCTCACCCCAGGCTGAAGGTGCCTGGGATGGACTCCAACTCCATTCCGGTCAGGCCTAGGGCGCCTGAGCCGGAACCTCGAACTGGCCGCACCCAGGCCTAAGGTGCCTGGGTGCGTGAAGAGATGATCCTCCGAAGACCTCGTGGTGAGGGCATCTCCCCCTTTTATCTCCTCCCATCGACACCATGGCGGGTTCCCCGCCCCAGCCGTACCATCTCTGGAAAGGGACAAAAAGGGTAGCACTGTGGTAGTGATTCTACCTTGAGCCCGTAGGTACCCCGCCACCCACAGGCCAAGGAGAATACTGCACCACCAAATCCTCCACGAATAACAAAAAGGGGTCCATACCCTAACCTAATTACACACCTGGGTCACACTACCCCCCAGGTGTACCCCAACTAAATCTGAAGACCCCGCTACATAAATATTTGTAGAAGATGTATTTTAGCTGTAAGTCACTCCTATCACATGACATGTGCTTGCATCTAGCTCCACTAGGTGGCAACACCACCCCGGCATATAAAAAGGCTGTGTATAGCTAACACAAGCCAGCTTGAAAAAGGTGAGCATAGTGTGTTCCTCCTCTCACTGCGCATGCACCGAAATGCATTGCATCTTGGTCCTGTGACGCCATCCCGCCCCACGCTGCGCCTCAGCACTCAGCACAGACGAGCAGCTTGCGCTCCAGGCCTCCATTCGGCCGCCGCACGAGACCCAGAAAACTCTCCACAGGATTGAACACCGGCTCCACTGCACTGGGCTTGAACATCGCTGGCACGAGCGGAGGTGCACATCCCACAGGACCCCCACATGCCGATCTAAAGACACCTTAATGTGAGTGTTTTAATGTTACTGCTATATTAAAATCACACAGTTTTACCTCAGCGGCGCCTGCCTTTGTTTTTTACCTCTTTACCTGCTGTGGTATTAGTATGGGGAAAGCAGCAATTGTCTTCAGTTAGTTTTAGGTGAAAACTGTGCAGAGAGGGACACAGTACACTAACTGAAAATACTTGCAGCTCTCTGCCTGTGGTTTAATTATGAGAACACCACTATTAGTCACTCACTAACTGTATTCAGGTAAGCTTTAGGTGAACGCTATGCAAAGCACACAGTACACTAAGTGAAACACTGACTGCAGCTAGCACAATCTCCTGCCTGTCTGTCACAGTATAAAGAATAACAGGAATAGGTCTAGCTAAACTGAATACAGTGTATAAATATATATACAACACCTAGGATGCATATATATCCTCTACACACTGTAACTGCAGCTAACTGACTCGCCTGCCTGCTCTATCTAAGTCATTATAAATAGTGTTGAGCGAACCCGAACTGTAAAGTTCGGGTCCGTACCGAACTTTAGCTTTTTCCCGAACCCGGACTTTGCGCAAAAGTCTGGGTTCGGGTTCAGGTTCGGGAATCTAATTACGCAGTTAGAAATGCTTCAGGGGCCAGCCAATCACCTTTTGATTAGCTGGTGTGCCCTTAGAAGCCATCATAGCCATGCCTACTAATGGCATGGTTGTGATTGGTCAGTGCAACATGTGACCCAGCTTCTATATAAGCTAGAGGCACACAGCACACACGTCACTCTGCTTCAGAATAGATAGGGAGAGGATCTAGTCTGCTGCTGCTGCTTTTAGGGAGAGATAGAAAAATACATGAGTTAGTCCTGATTCTGGAATCTGAGGGAAAAGATAGAGAGACAGTGTAGTGTAGAGCCAGGTTCCTGTTTTTTGCTTTTAGGGAGAGAGATATATTATATAGGAATAGGAGTCCAGATTCAGAGATATAACTCAGCGATCTGCATAGGTTTACCTGTTTGTGTTGCAGTGCAGTCTTTTTACACTGCTATGAGCCCAGTGTCAGAGAAAATCTACCTTTTATCTGCAAGCTCAGTGCACCAGCACTGCATATATTACGTTGAGAGATACACCGTTTCCATACTGTGGGTGTATTCTGCTCTTGGAAAAAGATCCATTTAGGACAAAAAAAAAAGGCACTTTATTGTGCTCTTTTCCAAAAGACCCATTGGGCTAAAAAATATAAAAATTTCCATTTTATTTTGCTCGTGCAAAAAAGACCCGTTTAGGGCAAAAAAAATAAAAAATAAAAAATTTGCACTTTAATGTACGCTTGCAAAAAGAGCCATTTAGGGCCACAAAAAATATTTTGCAGTGTGTTATACATATGTGGAGGTGTGTGAAATAAACAATTTCTAAATAGTTTTCTTCTACTGTGCTATACTAAAAAAAAAAAAACATTTTGTTTTAATAGCATTTTCTGCAGTTCTGTAGCTGTGCGATTCAGCGGTTACGTACTGTGGGTGTATTGTGGTCTTCCAAAAACACCCATTTAGGGCAACATCCTAAATTTGGAAAATATGAGGAGAAGGTCAAAGGGACGTGGTGGCCCTGGTCGTGGTGCTGCTGGTGGAGCTCCTGTTGCAGGGAGAGGACGTGGTGGATCTGTGCCAGATACACGCACAAGTGAAACACCTTCCTCAGGTGCGAGTAGGCGACCGAGCGGTATTTTGACGCGCCTAATGAGGCTGTACGAATGTTTAGGCCAGGACAAGTACAGGCGATAGTAGATTGGGTTGCTGACAGTGCCTCGGGTTCCTTCACATTGTCTCCCACCCACTCTTCTGATTAAAGATCAGAGTTGGCACCTGAAACCCATGTCCATCAGTCTTTCACCTCACCCCCTTGCAAATCAGCCAAGCAGTCTGAGCCCCAAATCATGCAGCAGTCTCTTCTGCTTTTCGATGACTCTGTTAGCAGGGTTTCCCAGGGCCATCCACCTAGCCCTGCCCCAGAAGTGGAAGAGATTGAGTGCACCGATGCCCAACCACTTATGTTTCATGATGAGTACATGGGAGGACCATCGCAGCACGTCTCGGATGATGACGAAACACAGGTGCCAACTGCTGCTGCTTTCGCAATTGTGCAGACAGACAAGGAGGGCAGGGGTGAAGACTGGGTGGAAGATGATGTGGAGGACGATGAGGTCCTTGACCCCACATGGAATCAACGTTATGCAGGTAACCAGTGTAGTTTGGAGGAAAAGGCGGTGGTCGCACAGAGCCACCAGCACAGCAGAAGAGGGAGCAGGGTGCAAAAGCGGAGCGTCCGTCCCCTAGACAGTATGTCTGCTACTGCCCAACGCAGCAAGGGACCGAGCACACCAAAGCCAGGTCCAAGGAGTTCCCTAGCGTTGCAGTTCTTCACACAATGTGCTGATGACAAGACACGAGTGGTTTGCACGCTGTGCAATCAGAGCCTGAAGCGAGGCATAAACGTTCTCAACCTGAGCACAACCTGCATGACCAGGCATCTAAGTGCAAAGCACGAGCTGCAGTGGAGAAGACACCTCAAAAACCAAGAAAGGTCTCTGGCTCCTCCTGCTTCCTCTTCTGCTGCAGTCTCTGCCTCTTCATCCACCTCTGTAGTGACAGCGGCACCTGCCACCCCGCAAACAGAGGATCTGCCAGCAACACTTCCACCTGGGTCACCAACCATCTCCACAATGTCCCATGGAAGCGTTCAGCTCTCTATCTCCCAAACATTGGAGCGGAAGAGGAAGTACCCCCCTAGCCAACCGCGATCCCTGGCCCTGAATGCCAGCATTTCAAAACTCCTGGCCTTTGAAATGCTGTCATTCCGTCTGGTGGAGACGCAGAGTTTTAAAAGCCTGATGGCATTGGCTGTCCCACAGTACGTCGTGCCCAGCCGCCACTACTTTTCCAGGCGAGCCATCCCTTCCCTGCACTACCAAGTGGGGGACAAAATCAGGTGTGCACTGCGCAACGCCATCTGTGGCAAGGTCCACCTAACTACGGATGCGTGGACCAGTAAGCACGGTCAGGGACGTTATATCTCCCTAACAGCACACTGGGTAAATGCAGTGGCGGCTGGGCCTGAGGCAGATAGCAGTTTGGCGCATGTCCTTCCACCACCGAGGATTGCAGGGCGCTTCAGTTTGCCTCCTGTTGCTAACTCCTCCTACTCCGCTTCCTCATCCTCTACCACCTCCTCACCTGGTCAGCGTAACACCTTCACCACCAACTTCAGCACAGCCAGGGGTAAACGACAGCAGGCAGTTTTAAAACTTTCCTGTTTGGGGGAAAAAACCCACACCGCGCAGGTGTTGTGGAGGGACATGGAACAACAGACCAATGAGTGGTTGCTGTCAGTGAGCCTCAAGCCCGGCCTGGTGGTGTGCGATAATGGGCGAAATCTCGTAGCAGCTCTGGGCCTAGCCGGTTTGACGCACATCCCTTGCCTGGCGCATGTGCTGAACTTGGTGGTCCAGCGGTTCCTTAAAAATTACCCCAATATGCCAGAGCTGCTGCAGAAAGTGCGGGCTGTCTGTGCGCACTTTCGGCGTTCTCACCCTGCTGCTGCTCGCCTGTCAGCGCTGCAGCGTAACTTCGGCCTTCCCGCTCACCGCCTCATATGTGACGTGCCCACAAGGTGGAACTCCACCTTGCACATGCTGGCCAGACTGTGCGAGCAGCAGCAGGCGATAGTGGAGTTTCAGCTGCAGCAATCACGTGTGAGTCGCTCTGCGGAACAGGACCACTTCACCACCAATAACTGGGCCTCCATGCGAGACCTGTGTGCCTTGTTGCGCTGTTTCGAGTACTCCACCAACATGGCCAGTGCCAATGACGCCGTTCTCAGCGTTACTATCCCAGTTCTATGCCTCCTTGAAAAACGCTTCGGGCGATGATGGAAGAGGATGTGGCACAGGAGGATGAGGAGGAGGAGGAGGAAGCGGGATCATTTCAAAGGCTTTCAGGGCAGTCTTTCACAAGTGGCTACGAGGGTGGGTTCCTGCACCAACAAACGCCAGGTACACAATTGTCCGGCAGAAAGGGCACAGTTCTGGAGGATGACGAGGTGGAGGAGGAGATGGAGGAGGAGGAGGAGGAGAAGGTGGAGCCATGTTCACAGCAGGGTGGCACCCAGACCAGCTCGTGGCCATCACTGGTGCGTGGCTGGGGGGATACAGAGGACACAGACGATACACCTCCCACAGAGGACAGCTTTTCTTTGCCTCTGGGCAGCCTGGCACACATGAGCGATTACATGCTGCAGTGTTTCCGCAATGACCGCCGAGTTGCCCACATTTTAACTGGTGCTGATTACTGGGTGGCCACCCTGCTGGATCCCTGTTACAAGGACAACGTACCGTCCTTAATTTCCTCACTGGAGCGGGATCGTAAGATGCGCGAGTACAAGCGCATGCTGGTAGACGCGCTGCTGGTGGCATTCCCACCTGACAGCGGGCGTACGGTGGAAGCACAAGGCGAAGGCAGAGGAGGAGGAAGAGGTCGCCAACGCAGCCGGGGCACCGGCAGCACCTCAGAAGGCAGGGTTAGCATGGCCGAAATGTGGAAAAGCTTTGTCAGCACGCCACAACAACCAGCACCACCAGCTGAGATGGAACGTCTTAGCAGGAGGCAGCATTTCACCAACATGGTTGAGCAGTATGTGTCCACAGGCCTACACGTACTGGATGATGGGTCTGCCCCCTTTAACTTCTGGGTCTCCAAATTGGGCACATGGCCTGAGCTTGCCCTTTATGCCTTGGAGGTGCTGGCCTGCCCTGCAGCCAGTGTATTATCTGAACGTGTATTTAGCACGGCAGGGGGCGTTATCACAGACAAGCGCAGCCGCCTGTCCAGAGCCAATGTGGACAAGCTCACGTTCATTAAAATGAACCAGGCATGGATCCCACAGGACTTGTCCGTACCTTCTGCAGAATAGACATGTATACCGGTGTTGTGACAAAAACTGTCCGGCCATCGGATTGTGTCCGGCCGTACTGCGAAGGCGCAGCGCTTGCGCAGTACAGAGGACAAGGAGATTCACAAAATCTCCGAAGATGAACGGCGCCTGCGCTGTGAGTGCAGGTTCAAGCCCCACCATCCAAGTGGACATACGGTAGCACATAGTAACAGGGCCCCTCACGGGCTCGCTTCGATCGCCACGCTTCGGGCATGGCCTCACTTGGCTCGGCTTGAACCACGGATGGTGTGGCCTTCACCTGAACTCACCACACAGGTGCTGTTCGTCTTGGGAGATTTTCGAAATCCACTTGTCCTACATACTGAGCAAGCGCAGTACAGGGTGGACACTATTTGACGGGGGACAGAATTCGACACATCACTGGCCTTACCCAGCCATTGTTGTATTTTTGAACCAGTGTTGGCTACCTCGTCCTCCTCCACCGCCGCTTCCACCTACACAGCCATATCCACCGCCACCTCAACCTCCTACTCCATATGGACCTCGTCCTCCTAGGTCAAGATTATAATTTTTATTTTATTTTCTTGTAGTGCACAGATCCTTTCCCCCTTACCTGCCTTTATGTTGTTGGCTCCTCGCAGGAGGGAGAAAGGCACACCGCACTACCAGCCCGTACCCTCCTATATAAAGAGGTTGAGCGGTGTACTTGACGGGCCGTGTCCACAGCCGGAGTCAAAACTCCTCCAGAGGATGATTCTCACCTCTACTGTAGGTAGAGGCAAGTCCTTTAACTCCCAGTAAAGTCAATGTCCACACCAGCTTACAACTCTTATTCTCTCATGGCAAAATAAATTGTACTCAGATAGAAAAGGTTAGAGCAAAGAAACAGGACAGCTTAAGGTGTGGAGGAGGTCCAGGCACAAACGTAGCACATTCACTTCACTGCTTAGGTTTCTCAAACAGTTTTTAGGTGCACGGTCTCTGCCACAGACCTTGAGGTTGGTCTCTGCCACAGACCGGGTGTACAAGGCCCCTGCCACGGACCTGGAGAACTTTGGTCTCTGCCACAGACCAGGGTGTATAAGGCCCCTGCCACGGGCCGGGTGAATAAGGCCTCTGATACAGTCAAGATGACCTTGAGCTTCTCCTTCTACGAACCTAGCCCATATCAAGGGGAAGACATCTCTCCAGGGAGTCAACAGACCCTTCCTTCACCGTGACTCCCGTATCGGTCCATCAGAATGATCCTCCCTTCCCTGGAACAGGGTCCCCTACACGAGGCGGCACCCTAAGACTCCTCAACCCTTAGCGGACTCCAGACGAAGGCTCTGGACTTCAGGCTTTACTCCCACACCTAGGCCTCCATACCCAGGGCAGCAGGAACTCCAGGATAGTACCTCACGCCGGGCTAAAGGTACCCGAGATGGAACAGGAACACATGCACCCAGGCCGAAGGCACCTGGGCGCGGACCCCACTGAACATCAGCCCCCAGGCCAAAGGTCTGCCCCTTTTATATGCTCTCCCGGCATGCACAGCAGGTTCCCCGCCCCGCTGTACTACTGCCAAGAGGGGACACAAAAGGCACAGCACTGTATCGGCGGTTCAACCCTAGCCTACCATGGCAGCGCCACCTGTAGGCCGCAGGGAACTGCACACCAATACTGTCCCCCGAGGACAAAATGGTCCATGAATCCTACAGAATTAGGGTGTTTGAGCCTATTTACCACTCAAACACTTCCCTTAAATTTAGCACCCCGCTACATTTTTATTTCAAAGTATTTTATTTTCCCACTAGCTTATCCATTAAATTGAATAATTTATTCCAGAAAGGGCGTATTCTGGGGCATTCCCACCATATGCGTGGCATCGTGCCGTTGAGTTTCTGAGGTTCTTAATGACTTCCTGTACCTCTTCTGCTGAAAAGGGGGCCTCCAGCATATTTTTTTTTTTTATGTTGTTTTAAGTTATTTCCCTATCCACATTTGTTTGCAGAGCACTTGCCATGATCTTAACAACATTTTGCTGCCATTTGCAGCCCTCTAGCCCTTTCCATTACTTTTTTAGAGCCTTTTTAGTCCTTAGTAGTGATGAGCCGAACACCCCCGGGTTCGGTTCGCACCAGAACCCGCGAACGGACCGAAAGTTCGAACGAACATTAGAACCCTATTAAATACAATGGATGCGAACGTTCGAATTCTAAAGTGCTAATTATAACAACTATTATGCATGTTATTGTCATAAATAGGGTTTGGGAACCCGGGTTCTGCACCAGGGGACATGTATCAATGCAAAAATAAGTTTTAAAAACGGTCGTTTTTCGGGAGCAGTCATTTTAATGATGCATAAAGTGAAAAAAAAAAAGTCAAATATTCCTTTAAATATCGTACCTGGGGGGTGTCTAAAGTATGCCTGTGAAGTGCCACGTGTTTCCCGTGTTTAGAACTGTCCCTGCACAAAATGACACTTCTAAAGGAAAAAAAAGCCATTTAAAACTGCTTGCGGCTTTAATGTAATGTCTGGTCCCGGTAATATGGATGAAATTCTTTAAGAAAAATGGCATAGCTACCCCATGACCCCCCCCCCTACCCCAGCCCATTACCAGCCCCTTTGGGTCTTGTATGGATATTAAGGGGAACCCCGCACATAAAATAAAAAAGGCCCTATATACTCTGAACAGCCGTATACAGGCGGTGCATACAAGACAGGGACTGTAGGTTTGTTCTTATGTAGAATCTGTTTGTAATTTTGAACAGGTACATTGTTGAAGTGTAGCTCCAGCCCAAAAATCTATTTTTAAACTTTTTGGGAAACATAGGTAAGGGTTATCACCCCTGTAACATTTGTTTTGCTGTCTGTGCCCCTGTTCAGAACATTTCACCTCACTTTCCGTCCCAATGACAACTGTTTTTGAAATGTGGTGTTTTTCTTGAAACAAGGATTGCTGATAAAGCATCAGTACAGATGAGACCCCTTTCTCCCATATTTATTCTTACAGGAGAGAATTTTCCTTTCTAGGGGTAGATTTCCTCTCACTTCCTGTTGTCTTCTTTCGTTTGCAAGTAGGAGTCGTTTGTAAGTTGGATGTTTGAAAGTAGGGACCTGCCGTATATACTCTGCAGAAATAGGCCCCTTAGTTGTTGGTGTTGGCACAACACTGTAAGCACTCAGTTACTCTTGGTTGGTGCTGGAACGCCCTGCTGTCAACTATTATATCAGGAATTTTAATTACATATAATTGTTGAACAGTGGTAGTAAAAATTGGGGCTTTGATGGTGGTGCTGGTGCCACAACACTGTAAGCCCTGACAGTTACTCTTGGTGGGTGCAGCAATGGGCCCTGCTGTGAATTATTAGATCAAGAATTGTAATTACATGCCCCTTTTGAACAGGGGCTGAAAAATTGGGCCTTTTGTGGTGGTGGTGGTGGTGGCGTTGCCACAAGACTGTAAGCCCTCAGAGTTACTCTTGGTGGGTGCAGCAATGGACCCTGCTGTGAATTATTAGATCAAGAATTGCAATTGCATGCCCCTGTTGAACAGGGGCTGAAAAATTGGGCCTTAGGCACTGGTGGCACAACACTACAACCCCTCACAGATACTGTACTTGGAGCACAGCAATGAGCCCTGTTGCAAAGTATTGCTTCAAAAATTGTAATGACACGCCCCTGTTAAACAGGGGCTGAAAAATTGGGCCTTAGGCACTGGTGCCACAACACTCCAACCCCTCACAGATACTGTACTTGGAGCACAGCAATGAGCCCTATGGCAAATTATTGCTAAAAAAAATTGTAATTACACGCCCCTGTAAAACAGGGGCTGAAAAATTGGGCCTTAGCCACTGGTGGCGGCACCCATAAACAAAAATGATCTTCCAAGCTATCATCATCAATCGTATCATTGAGGACTCGGAGGAGGAGGATAGCCAGTCAACATAACAGCACAGGCACTCAGCATCAGCATCAGTCTTGAAGGGATGTGACATGTTAAAATCAATTAGTCTGTTATATCAGCATCAGGTGTGTGGTAGCTGGTGGTGATCCAAGACTGGTTCATCTTGATGAAAGTCAGTCGATCAACCGAGTCGGTGGACAGGCGCACCCTGTGATCCGTGACAAATCCTCCAGCAGCACTGAATGTGTGTTCCGAAAGAACGCTGGATGCAGGACAGGCCAGTAGCTCAATTGCATACTGTGCAAGCTCTGGCCAGTGATCCATCCTCAAGACCCAGTAAGCCAGAGGATTTTCGGTGGGGAAGGTGTCCAAGTCTGACCTTGCCCCTAGATATTCCTGCACCATGTTTATCAGACGCTGGCGATGGTTGCTGGAACCGATCATACTTTGGGGCTGCGGACTAAAGAATTGTCTGAACGCATCGGTCAGACGGCCACCTTCCCCACCGCTCCTTCTTTGACTGGCCGAAGCCTCAGCAACTCGTTGTCCAGGACCAGGAGTTTGTAACCTCCCAGTCTCTGGGAACGCGTTGCACAGACCTTTCTGCAAGGCCTCCCGGAGTTGTCTCATCCTCTGCTCCCTCTGCGACGGTAACATAAGGTCCGCAACCTTACCCTTGTACCGTGGATCAAGGAGAGTGGCCAGCCAGTAATGGTCCCTCTCCTTGATCCGAAGAATACGAGGATCCTTCCGCAGACTTTGCAGGATCAGGGAGGCCATGCAGCGTAGGTTTGCTGAGGCATTTGGTCCGGAGTCCTCTGGGTCACTAAGGACGACATGATCCGCAGCCACCTCCTCCCAGCCACGTACAAGTCCACTGGTTTCTTGGGACTGTAAATCATCCCTAAAAGACTGCTGCTGATGATGCTGAGTGCCAGCCTCCACCTCCATGCTGACACAATCCTCCTCCTCCTCCTCCTCCTCCTCCTCCTCCTCTTCCTGTGCGATGGGTGGGACAGAAGGAACACTGTCTGGGTAAAGGGGGCCTTGAGAGGCAAGGAAGTCCTCCTCTTCCTGCCTCTGTTCTGCCTCAAGTGCCCTGTCCATTATTCCACGCAGCGTGTGCTCCAACAGGTGGACAAGAGGTACAGTGTCACTGATGCATGCACTGTCACTGCTCACCATCCTCGTGGCCTCCTCAAATGGTGCCAGGACAGTGCATGCATCCCTGATCATGCCCCACTGGCGTGGAGAAAAAAAACCAAGCTCCCCTGACCCTGTCCTGGTGCCGTAGTCGCACAGGTACTCATTGATGGCCCTCTGCTGCGTGTGCAGCCGCTGCAGCATGGCCAACGTTGAGTTCCACCTGGTGGGCATGTCACATATAAGGCGGTTCTTGGGCAGGTTCAACTCCTTTTGCAGCTCAGCCAGGCGAGCACTGGCATTATAAGATCTGCGGAAATGCACACAGACTTTCCTGGCCTGCCTCAGGACATCCTGTAAGCCCGGGTACCTGCCCAAGAACCGCTGCACCACCAGGTTAAGGACGTGAGCCACACAGGGCACATGGGTCAGTTGTCCCTGTCGGAGGGCGGAGAGGAGGTTGGTGCCATTGTCGCAAACCACCATTCCTGGCTTAAGCTGGCGTGGCATCAACCACCTCTCGGCCTGGCCCTGCAGAGCAGACAGGACCTCTGCCCCAGTGTGGCTTCTGTCCCCCAAACACACCAGCGCAAGCACGGCATGGCATCTTTTTGCCTGCGTACTTGCGTAGCCCCGTGAACGGCTACGGAGCACCGCTGGTTCATAGGACAAACCACAGGAAGAGGCCATGGAGGAAGAAGAAGAGGAGGGGGTGGAGGAGAGAGGTGTGTCACAACCAGTAGTAGCATTTTGGAGGCGTGGCGGTGGGACAACCTCCAACACTACTGCACCTTGTCCTGCATCCTTCCCAGCTGCCAAAAGAGTGACCCAATGGGCCGTGAAAGAAAGGTAACGTCCCTGTCCATGCCTGCTGGACCATGAGTCAGCGGTAATATGCACCTTACCGCTGACCGCCCTGTCCAGCGAGGCCAAGACATTGCCTTCCACATGCCGGTAGAGAGCCGGAATAGCCTTCCGTGAGAAAAAGTGGCGTTTGGGAACCTGCCACTGAGGAACCGCACATTGCACAAACTCACGGAAGGGGGCCGAGTCTACCAACTGAAAAGGCAGCAGTTGAAGCGCTAGCAATTTAGCCAAGCTAGCATTCAACCGCTGGGCATGTGGATGGCTGGGAGTGAACTTCTTTCGACGGTCCAGCAGCTGGGGCAGGGAAATTTGCCTGCTAGAATCGGACGTCGGTGTACTGCTAGCAGAGTGGCCGCAAGTACTTGGCTGTGACACACCTAATTCTACACCTTCATTCCTCTCAGTGCATGTTTCAGAGAGGACTGAAGTTATAGTGGGGTTGGAGATCCCAACTGATGCGGTGCAAGGAGAGGTCCGCTTTGTTCTTTGGTGTGGGTCTTTCAGGTAGGCTTGCCAACGAGCTGCATGGCAGGTCAACATATGTCTGGTCAGGCATGTGGTACCCAAGCGGCTGATGTTTTGGCCACGCGATATACGCTTGAGACATATGTTGCAAACAGCAGCTGTGCGATCTGATGCACTAGCCTCAAAAAAGGCCCACACCAAAGAACTTTTTGAATGACGGGCAGAGGCAGCGCCCTGCACAGGCGGAGCTCTGCGGTGTGATTCCGTCGGTGTACTGCCCTTACGCTGGCCACCAAAGGGCATCCTGCCTCGTTGGAGATGTGCCATCTCCTCATCCTCCTCCTCCTCCTCTCTCCTATTAGGCACCCACGTGGAGTCAGTGACCTCATCATCACCTCCCTCCTCATCACTGGAGCCAATCTGGCAGTATGCTGCAGCTGCTGGAACATGACTGCCAGATTGGTGTCCTTCTTGAGCATCCCCTCTGTCTGCTCTCACGCTACTGCCTTCCTCTAGCTGGGTTTCATCATCAGACCCTTCGAAACGCTGGGCATCCTCCTGGAGCATGTACCCAACACTGTGCTGAAACAGTTCGGGGGACTCCTCAGGAGGAGGACATGGTGGGTCTAGGGAAGGAGTGACTGATGATGAGTCTGACATTGATACCAGGGAAGAGGACGCTTTGGCAGCTGCTTTTCCCGTACCCTGAGCCTGGGTGAGAGAGGATGAGGAGGAGGAGGAGGGCTTGGTCATCCACTCTACCAAGTCTTCGGCATGATGTGGCTCAACATGTCCAGCTGCCGAAAAGAAGGACAAGCGTGTCCCATGGCCATGTGCTGATGACAATGCACCGCGTCCACGACCAGCACTGTTGCCCCCAGACACAGAGCCTGCTTGCCCTCTTTTATTGCCTCCTGACTGTCTGCCTCTCCTTGTTTGCCTTCCAGACATTCTAATAGATGGCCTGCAGGGAGATGGGAAAAAAGCAATAAGGGCTACCTTCAGGTGTCCTTCTCTGTCCCTGGAAACAAGGACTTTGACAGTGAAAGAAACTGACACACTCTCCCTACCTACAGTTTTCTGTCCCTAGAAAAAATGTTTTTTTTAAGCACAATTTAGCACAAGGACAATTCACTCACTGTCCTTCCAGGTCCCTGGAAACAAGGACTTTGACAGTGAAAGAAACTGACACACTCTCCCTACCTACAGTTTTCTGTCCCTAGAAAAAATGTTTTTTTTAAGCACAATTTAGCACAAGGAGAATTCACTCACTGTCCTTCCAGGTCCCTGGAAACAAGGACTTTGACAGTGAAAGAAACTGACACACTCTCCCTACCTACAGTTTTCTGTCCCTAGAAAAAATGTTTTTTTTAAGCACAATTTAGCACAAGGAGAATTCACTCACTGTCCTTCCAGGTCCCTGGAAACAAGGACTTTGACAGTGAAAGAAACTGACACACTCTCCCTACCTACAGTTTTCTGTCCCTAGAAAAAATGTTTTTTTAAAGCACAATTTAGCACAAGGAGAATTCACTCACTGTCCTTCCAGGTCCCTGGAAACAAGGACTTTGACAGTGAAAGAAACTGACACACTCTCCCTACCTACAGTTTTCTGTCCCTAGAAAAAATGTTTTTTTTAAGCACAATTTAGCACAAGGACAATTCACTCACTGTCCTTCCAGGTCCCTGGAAACAAGGACTTTGACAGTGAAAGAAACTGACACACTCTCCCTACCTACAGTTTTCTGTCCCTAGAAAAAATGTTTTTTTTAAGCACAATTTAGCACAAGGACAATTCACTCACTGTCCTTCCAGGTCCCTGGAAACAAGGACTTTGACAGTGAAAGAAACTGACACACTCTCCCTACCTACAGTTTTCTGTCCCTAGAAAAAATGTTTTTTTTAAGCACAATTTAGCACAAGGAGAATTCACTCACTGTCCTTCCAGGTCCCTGGAAACAAGGACTTTGACAGTGAAAGAAACTGACACACTCTCCCTACCTACAGTTTTCTGTCCCTAGAAAAAATGTTTTTTTTAAGCACAATTTAGCACAAGGACAATTCACTCACTGTCCTTCCAGGTCCCTGGAAACAAGGACTTTGACAGTGAAAGAAACTGACACACTCTCCCTACCTACAGTTTTCTGTCCCTAGAAAAAATGTTTTTTTTAAGCACAATTTAGCACAAGGAGAATTCACTCACTGTCCTTCCAGGTCCCTGGAAACAAGGACTTTGACAGTGAAAGAAACTGACACACTCTCCCTACCTACAGTTTTCTGTCCCTAGAAAAAATGTTTTTTTTAAGCACAATTTAGCACAAGGACAATTCACTCACTGTCCTTCCAGGTCCCTGGAAACAAGGACTTTGACAGTGAAAGAAACTGACACACTCTCCCTACCTACAGTTTTCTGTCCCTAGAAAAAATGTTTTTTTTAAGCACAATTTAGCACAAGGACAATTCACTCACTGTCCTTCCAGGTCCCTGGAAACAAGGACTTTGACAGTGAAAGAAACTGACACACTCTCCCTACCTACAGTTTTCTGTCCCTAGAAAAAATGTTTTTTTTAAGCACAATTTAGCACAAGGACAATTCACTCACTGTCCTTCCAGGTCCCTGGAAACAAGGACTTTGACAGTGAAAGAAACTGACACACTCTCCCTACCTACAGTTTTCTGTCCCTAGAAAAAATGTTTTTTTTAAGCACAATTTAGCACAAGGACAATTCACTCACTGTCCTTCCAGGTCCCTGGAAACAAGGACTTTGACAGTGAAAGAAACTGACACACTCTCCCTACCTACAGTTTTCTGTCCCTAGAAAAAATGTTTTTTTTAAGCACAATTTAGCACAAGGACAATTCACTCACTGTCCTTCCAGGTCCCTGGAAACAAGGACTTTGACAGTGAAAGAAACTGACACACTCTCCCTACCTACAGTTTTCTGTCCCTAGAAAAAATGTTTTTTTTAAGCACAATTTAGCACAAGGACAATTCACTCACTGTCCTTCCAGGTCCCTGGAAACAAGGACTTTGACAGTGAAAGAAACTGACACACTCTCCCTACCTACAGTTTTCTGTCCCTAGAAAAAATGTTTTTTTTAAGCACAATTTAGCACAAGGAGAATTCACTCACTGTCCTTCCAGGTCCCTGGAAACAAGGACTTTGACAGTGAAAGAAACTGACACACTCTCCCTACCTACAGTTTTCTGTCCCTAGAAAAAATGTTTTTTTTAAGCACAATTTAGCACAAGGACAATTCACTCACTGTCCTTCCAGGTCCCTGGAAACAAGGACTTTGACAGTGAAAGAAACTGACACACTCTCCCTACCTACAGTTTTCTGTCCCTAGAAAAAATGTTTTTTTTAAGCACAATTTAGCACAAGGAGAATTCACTCGCTGTCCTTCCAGGTCCCTGGAAACAAGGACTTTGACAGTGAAAGAAACTGACACACTCTCCCTACCTACAGTTTTCTGTCCCTAGAAAAAATGTTTTTTTTAAGCACAATATAGCACAAGCACAAAACACACTGACACTCTCCCTACCTATCCTTCTCTTTCCCTAAACTAAAGGAATCCAGGTTAAGCAAGAAAGAAATAAAAGTCACTGTCCCTGCCTATGCTGCTCTATCCCTGCTCCGGAACACACTACACTAGGCCGCCGTGCTGGCGGCCTTTTATAGTGTGGGGCGTGTACTAAACACCCTCAGCAATAATTGGCCACAGGCATCCTGCCTGTGGCCAATCATTGCTCTCCTCGCTGCCGGCGCTGTGATTGGCCAAGCATGCGGGGTCACAGTGCATGCTTGGCCAATCACAGCGCCTGGATGACACTGCGATGGCGTAGTGCATTGTGGGCCGTTCGCGTCACTCGAATTTGGCGCGAACGGCCCAAATGGTTCGATCTTCGTCGAACGATCGAACAGCCGATGTTCGAGTCGAACGTATGTTCGACTCGAACACGAAGCTCATCCCTAGTCCTTAGAAGTCCGGGTCCCCATTGACTTCAATGGGGTTCGGGTTCGGGTTAAAGTTCGGTCCCGAACCCGAACTTTTTTCCGAAGTTCGGCCGAACCCGTCGAACCCGAACATCCAGGTGTCCGCTCAACTCTAATTATAAATGACACTGTCTGTCTCTGTAATCTCTCATTAAACAACTCCAACACACTACACAAGGCCGCCAAGCCAGCGGCCTTATATAGTGTGGGGCGTGTACTAAACCCCTGAGCCATAATTGGCCAAAGCTACCCTGGCTTTGGCCAATTACGGCTCTCCGTTTTTTCTGCGCTGTGATTGGCCAAAGCATGCGGGTCATAGTGCATGCTTAGCCAATCATCAGCCAGCAATGCACTGCGATGCTGCAGTGAATTATGGGCCGTGACGTGCCACTCGAATTTGGCGCGAACAGCCCATAATGTTCGCAATTCGGCAACAGCCGAACAACCGATGTTCGAGTCGAACAAGGGTTCGACTCGAACACGAAGCTCATCCCTAGCGATCAGTGCTATAAAAATGCACTGATTACTGTGTAAATGACACTGGCAGTGAAGGGGTTAACCAGTAGGGGGCGGGGAGGGGGCTGGGCTACCAGTGATAGGACACTGATCACTGCTCCCTATTACAGGGAGCAGTAGGTCAGTGTCCTGTCACTAGGCAGAACAGGGAAATGCCTTGTTTACAAAAGGCATGCCCCGTTCTGCCTCTCCGTGACCCGATCGCGGGACACCGGCGGACATCGAGTCAAGGCAAAGGCATAATGAGCTAGTATGCAGTGCATACTAGCTCATTATGAAATACTTACCTCAGAACGAAGCCCCCGTATCAGAGTCCGGTCCACGCCGAGGGATCTGACATCTTGCCCTCGGCATGTCTTCCGGGTTCGCGGCTCCGGCGCTGTGAGTGGCCGGAGCCGCCATTACGTCACTCCCGTGCATGCGCGCGGGAGTTTTCTTCCCGGCAAGGTCAGTCAGTGTCTGCCGGACCTTCAGCGTCTGCCGGACCTTCAGCCGGGTATTCAGAGCGCATGTGCCGCTGACGTCAGCGGCTGCATGCAAAGGGAATATCTCCTAAACCGTACAGGTTTAGGAAATATACATTTTACCTACAGGTAAGCCTTATTATAGGCTTACCTGTAGACAAAAGTGTCAAATTTGGGTTTACTACCGCTTTAAGATATGTATTTCTAACTTAAAACACTAGGGTCTATAAATTGAAAAAAATGTAGTTGGCTTTACTTATATCAACTAAGTTGAAAACATGAAAAGTCTAATGAGTCAGAAAAAAATAATATTAGTTGACAGTACTTAATAAGCTGATGCAAATAGTTGCCTCAATTTTTTTGAGTAGACCCAGCACAATATTTTTTACAGTGTGGAGACCTGTTAATTCCCAACTGCACCCCTACTCCCCAAATTGAGAATGTCTATTTAATGGTCCCAGATTAGTAAAAATGATGGTCTACACAGAAGTATATATATTTTTCAAATGACAGACTCTCTGTGGATTTATATATAGATCGCCATAGAGAACATCAATCCCACTATATTGCCCATATGAAAGACATGCACAAGGAGGACATGTCCCCAATTAATTGTACAGTTACCTTTCTCCTGTTCTTCCAATGAATAATTGAGCCTAATCATCCACATTAGGTCCCCATTTCATTCAAGTTACTCCAAAGTTGTGCCATAAAGGAAGGTTGGTCGCCTACAGCAGGTATCCTATTACCTATATATAGGGAAATGTTTGGCGTTGCAGTAGCGCAATAAGGTTACGTGCCAACTGGGTAATTTGGCGCCAAATCGTAGCAATGGATGACATTGGGCTTGCGTCCACAGCTACGTCATTGCACATTCCACGTGATATGACATTGCGAGAGACGGTTTTACCCCCTAAACAACGGTACCGGGATGATGCCTGCAGCTGCAGGCATCATCCCGGTATAACCCCCGAAAGCCGAGGACGCATATATGCGTCCGCTCGGCGGGAAAGGGTTAAATTAATCTTCATTTTTTAGTTATATTACATATTTGTAGAAGATGTATTTTAGCTGTAAGTCACTCCTATCACATGACATGTGCTTGCATCTAGCTCCACTAGGTGGCAACACCACCCCGGCATATAAAAAGGCTGTGTATAGCTAACACAAGCCAGCTTGAAAAAGGTGAGCATAGTGTGTTCCTCCTCTCACTGCGCATGCACTGAAATGCATTGCATCTTGGTCCTGTGACGCCATCCCACCCCACACTGCGCCTCAGCACTCAGCACAGACGAGCAGCTTGCGCTCCAGGCCTCCATTCGGCCGCCGCACGAGACCCGGAAAACTCTCCACAGGATTGAACACCGGCTCCACTGCACTGGGCTTGAACATTGCTGGCACGAGCGGAGGTGCACATCCCACAGGACCCCCACATGCCGATCTAAAGACACCTTAATGTGAGTGTTTTAACCACTTAAGCCCCGGACCATTTGGTAGCTAAAGGACCAGAGGTGAATTCAGAATTTTGCACTGCGCTGCTTTAACTGTAAATTGTGCGGACATGCAATGTTGTACCCAAACGAAATTTGCGTCCTTTTCTTCCCACAAATAGAGCTTTCTTTTAATGGTATTTGATTGCCTCTGCGATTTTTATTTTTTGCAATATAAACGGAAAAAGACCGAAAATTTTGAAAAAAAATGATATTTTCTACTTTTTGTTATAAGAAAAATCGAATAAACTCAATTGTAGTCATACATTTAGGCCAAAATGTATTCAGCCACATGTTTTTATTAAAAAAAGTCAATAAGCGTATATTTATTGGTTTGCGCAAAGGTTATAGAGTTTACAACTAGGGTACATTTTCTGAAATTTACACAGCTTTAAATTTATGACTGCCTATCTCATTTCTTGAGGTGCTAAAATGACAGGGCAGTACAAAACCCCCCCAAATGACCCCATTTTGGAAAGTAGACACCCCAAGGAAATTGCTGAGAGGCATGTTGAGCCCATTGAATTTTTTTTTTTTTTGTCTTAAGTGATTGAATAATGACTAAAAAAAAAAAAAAAAAAAAAAAAATTACAAAAAGTTGTCACTAAATGATATATTGCTCACACATGCCATGGTTATATGTGGAATTTCACCCCAAAATACATTTTGCTGCTTCTCCTGAGTACGGGGATACCACATGTGTGGGACTTTTTGGGAGCCTAGCCGCGTACGGGACCCCGGAAACCAAGCACCGCCTTCAGGATTTCTAAGGGCGCAAATTTTTGATTTCACTTCTCACTGCCTATCACAGCCCTCGATCTGACCTTCGCGGTGATACCTCACATGCATGGTGCAATTGCTGTTTACATATGACGCCAGACCGACGCTTGCGTTCGCCATTGGGCAAGAGCAGGGCAGGACAGGGGTGCTTTTTTTTTTTCTTATTAATTTTGCTTTTTTATTTTATTTTTAAATTGTTCCTTCCAAGTATTTTTTTTTTAATAATTTTTATTGTTATCTCAGGGAATGTAAATATCCCCTATGATAGCAATAGGTAGTGACAGGTACTCTTTTTTTGAAAAAACTGGGGTCTTCTAGACCCTAGATTTTTCCTCTGCCCTCAAAGCATCTGACCATACCAAGATCGGTGTGATAAAATGCTTTCCCAATTTCCCAATGGCGCGTTTTATATCCGGGGGGGGCATTCCCTCCCACTGCTTGTAAAAGCAGTCCAGAGGCTAATTAGCCGCTAGGATTGCTTTTACATGAAAGCCGGCCGCAGGCTGAAAAGAATGATACCAAGATGATACCTAAACCCGCAGGCATCATTCTGGTATAAACATTCAAAGTCCAGCAACATACCAGTACGTTGCTGGTCCTTGTTGGACATGTATTGTAATCTTTTTTTTTCATGCAGCCAGTTGGCTGAACGAAAAAAGAGATTGATCGGTGGGTATGCCCACCATTAGAATACCGCCCTTCATCCACCCACTTCCAATGATGGGCATACACGCACCATTTATATATGCCGAAGCATGGGGGCATCCTCCCGCAAAAAAGTTATGCCGCACACACATGGTCGGACTTTTCCACGGGCAAGCCTCCGTCGGAATTTCGACCGTATGTACGCGGCATTAGGAGCAAAATCGCTCCTCCGCCCCTGCTGCCCCAATGCTTCGGCATATTTGCTTTTTTTTTTTAACTGTGGTGGTGAAATCACCTCCTACAGCACTGGAGTCGCAGGGATCAGGCCTGTCTCTGCGAACTCTGCAGTTATGTGTGTTTTTGTTTTGTAAGTGACAGTGATCGATCGATACTGCACTTGGGTGGCCTGGGCTGGACGGAGGGGCAAAACGCAGGTGCCAGCAGGTATCTGGGCTGATCCCGCTAACACTGCGTTTTTGGGAACCCTAAACTGCTGGGGACGCTAGTATAGATCTGATCAGATCAGATATTGATCTGTTCAGATACTATACCACTAAGGGGGGTGTATGATTCACGCGTGGGTGTTAGCGTTACTGGCACTAACCTGACGCTGCCTGGGGTGTGACGCAGACCCTCTCTGACGCTAAAACCTAATTGATATCACCCGCCGGGCGATCAGGGGGTTAAACCTTTATTGGGTTATATACGGCAGGTGCCCTGACACTATAAAAAGCAAACTAACTAACCAGCGTCACCCGTAACACTTATATGGTGATCACTGGTGAAAGGGTTAACTAGGGGCAATCAGGGGGTTAAAACCTTTATTAGATAATATATGGGGGTACCTGACGCTATAAAAACCTGCGGCGAACCTAAAAAAAATTACCAGCTACCGATCTGCATCACCGACACTAAGACAGCGTTTAGAAAAACGATCGCTTAGCGACAGTGGTGATGGGGGTGAAAGGGTTACCTGGGGGGCGATCAAAGGGGTTAAACCTTTATTAGATAATATATTGGGGTACCTGACGCTATAAAAACATGCGGCGAACCTAAAAAAAAATACTGGCTACCGATCTGCATCACCGACACTAAGACAGCGTTTAGAAAAACGATCGCTTAGCGACAGTGGTGATAGGGGGTGAAAGGGTTACCTGGGGGGCGATCAAGGGGGTTAAACCTTTATTAGATAATATATTGGGGTACCTGACGCTATAAAAACCTGCGGCGAACCTAAAAAAAAATTACCAGCTACCGATCTGCATCACCGACACTAAGACAGCGTTTAGAAAAACGATCGCTTAGCGACAGTGGTGATGGGGGTGAAAGGGTTACCTGGGGGCGATCAAGGGGGTTAAACCTTTATTAGATAATATATTGGGGTACCTGACGCTATAAAAACATGCGGCGAACCTAAAAAAAATTACTGGCTACCGATCTGCATCACCGACACTAAGACAGCGTTTAGAAAAACGATCGCTTAGCGACAGTGGTGATAGGGGGTGAAAGGGTTACCTGGGGGGCGATCAAGGGGGTTAAACCTGTATTAGATAATATATTGGGGTACCTGACGCTATAAAAACCTGCGGCGAACCTAAAAAAAATTACCGGCTACCGATCTGCATCACCGACACTAAGACAGCGTTTAGAAAAACGATCGCTTAGTGACAGTGGTGATAGGGGGTGAAAGGGTTACCTGGGGGGCGATCAAGGGGGTTAAACCTTTATATGGGGGGGTTAGGGGGCTACACTGGACCTAAGACTAAACTTTGGTGACACTTTTACAGTCACAAATGTCACTGATTGCAGTGATCACTAAATAAATGGTCACTGCAATCAGTGACACTGTGACTGGGGGCTGGGGGGGTGATCTGGGGGGTGATCTGGGGTGTCTGGGGGGGCCTGGGGGGGCGATTTATGTCCCTATGTGTCCTGGTGTCAGTGTAGTGTTGTGTGCACTGACCTGATGTCTTCTCTTGTACGGCGCTCGGTATATGTGAGCGCCGCACCAGAGATGACATCACTTCCTCCTGCTTCCTCTGTCTGACACAGACAGAGGGGGCATTTCCATTCACCGAGAGCGATCGCGAGGCGGTGGCCGGAAACGAATGGCTGCCCCCTCATCCCGGAACGCTCCCGGACACTTAGCCACCGCTCACTGTATAGGAGGGGGGTCCGATTGGACCCCCCAACTATACAAAGGCAATCACGTATGCTCTACGTGATTGTGCCTGTCGGTGCCATTCTGCCGACGTATATATACAGTGAGCGGTCGTTAAGTGGTTAATGTTACTGCTATATTAAAATCACACAGTTTTACCTCAGCGGCGCCTGCCTTTGTTTTTTACCTCTTTACCTGCTGTGGTATTAGTATGGGGAAAGCAGCAATTGTCTTCAGTTAGTTTTAGGTGAAAACTGTGCAGAGAGGGACACAGTACACTAACTGAAAATACTTGCAGCTCTCTGCCTGTGGTTTAATTATGAGAACACCACTATTAGTCACTCACTAACTGTATTCAGGTAAGCTTTAGGTGAACGCTATGCAAAGCACACAGTACACTAAGTGAAACACTGACTGTCTGCAGCTAGCACACTCTCCTGCCTGTCTGTCACAGTATAAATAATAACAGGAACAGGTCTAGCTAAACTGAATACAGTGTATAAATATATATACAACACCTAGGATGCATATATATCCTCTACACACTGTAACTGCAGCTAAATGACTCGCCTGCCTGCTCTAGCTAAGTCATTATAAATGACACTGTCCGTCTCTGTAATCTCTCATTAAACAACTCTAACACACTACACAAGGCCGCCAAGCCAGCGGCCTTATATAGTGTGGGGCGTGTACTAAACCCCTGAGCCATAATTGGCCAAAGCCACCCTGGCTTTGGGCAATTACGGCTCTCCGTTTTTTCTGCGCTGTGATTGGCCAAAGCATGCGGGTCATAGTGCATGCTTAGCCAATCATCAGCCAGCAATGCACTGCGATGCTGCAGTGAATTATGGGCCGTGACGTGCCACTCGAATTTGGCGCGAACAGCCCATAATGTTCGCAATTCGGCAACAGCCGATGTTCGAGTCGAACAAGGGTTCGACTCGAACACGAAGCTCATCCCTAGCGATCAGTGCTATAAAAATGCACTGATTACTGTGTAAATGACACTGGCAGTGAAGGGGTTAACCAGTAGGGGGCGGGGAGGGGGCTGGTCTACCAGTGATAGGACACTGATCACTGCTCCCGATTACAGGGAGCAGTAGGTCAGTGTCCTGTCACTAGGCAGAACAGGGAAATGCCTTGTTTACAAAAGGCATGCCCCGTTCTGCCTCTCCGTGACCCGATCGCGGGACACCGGCGGACATCGAGTCAAGGCAAAGGCATAATGAGCTAGTATGCAGTGCATACTAGCTCATTATGAAATACTTACCTCAGAACGAAGCCCCCGTATCAGAGTCCGGTCCACGCCGAGGGATCTGACATCTTGCCCTCGGCGTGTCTTCCGGGTTCGCGGCTCCGGCGCTGTGAGTGGCCGGAGCCGCCATTACGTCACTCCCGTGCATGCGCGCGGGAGTTTTCTTCCCGGCAAGGTCAGTCAGTGTCTGCCGGACCTTCAGCGTCTGCTGGACCTTCAGCCGGTTATTCAGAGCGCATGTGCCGCTGACGTCAGCGGCTGCATGCAAAGGGAATATCTCCTAAACCGTACAGGTTTAGGAAATATACATTTTACCTACAGGTAAGCCTTATTATAGGCTTACCTGTAGACAAAAGTGTCAAATTTGGGTTTACTACCGCTTTAAGATATGTATTTCTAACTTAAAACACTAGGGTCTATAAATTGAAAAAAATGTAGTTGGCTTTACTTATATCAACTAAGTTGAAAACATGAAAAGTCTAATGAGTCAGAAAAAAATAATATTAGTTGACAGTACTTAATAAGCTGATGCAAATAGTTGCCTCAATTTTTTTGAGTAGACCCAGCACAATATTTTTTACAGTGTGGAGACTAGTGATGAGCCGAACACCCCCGGGTTCGGTTCGCACCAGAACCCGCGAACGGACCGAAAGTTCGCACGAACTTTGGAACCCTATTAAATACAATGGATGCGAACGTTCAAAATCTAAAGTGCTATTTATAATGACTAATATGCATGTTATTGTCCTAAAAAGGGTTTGGGAACCCGGGTTCTGCACCAGGGGACATGTATCAATCCAAAAAAAAGTTTTAAAAACTGCAGTTTTTCGGGAGCAGTCATTTTAATGATGCATAAAGTGAAAAAAAAAAGTCAAATATTCCTTTAAATATCGTACCTGGGGGGTGTCTAAAGTATGCCTGTGAAGTGCCACGTGTTTCCCGTGTTTAGAACTGTCCCTGCACAAAATTACATTTCTAAAGGAAAAAAAGCCATTTAAAACTGCTTGCGGCTTTAATGTAATGTCTGGTCCCGGTAATATGGATGAAAATCTTTAAGAAAAATGGCATAGCTACCCCATCACAGCCCCCCCCCCCCCCTACCCCAGCCCATTACCAACCCCTTTGGGTCTTGTATGGATATTAAGGGGAACCCCGCACACAAAATAAAAAAGGCCCTATATACTCTGAACAGCCGTATACAGGCGGTGCATACAAGACAGGGACTGTAGGTTTGTTCTTATGTAGAATCTGTTTGTAATTTTGAACAGGTACATTGTTTAAGTGTAGCTCCAGCCAAAAAATCTATTTTTAAGCTTTTTGGAAAACATAGGGAAGGGTTATCACCCCTGTAACATTTGTTTTGCTGTCTGTGTAGTGTGCACCTGTTCAGAACAGTTCACCTCACTTTCCGTCCTAATGACAAATGTGTTTTGAAAATTTGGGGTTTTTATTGAAACAAGAATTGGTGATAAAGCATCAGTGGAGAGGAGACACATTTTTTCCCATATTAACTCTTACAGGAGAGAATTTCCCTTCCTAGGGGTAGATTTCCTCTCACTTCCTGTTGTATCCTTCCGTTTGCAAGGAGGAGTCGTTTGTAAGTTGGATGTTTGAAAGTAGGGGCCTGCCGTATATACTCAGCTGAAATTTGCCCCTTACATGTTGGTGTTGCCACAACACTGTGAGCCCTCACAGTTACTCTTGGTGGGCGCATGAATGGGCCCTGCTGTGAATTATTAGATCAAGAATTGTAATTGCATGCCCCTGTTGAACAGGGGCTGAAAAATTGGGCCTTTGGTGGTGGTGGTGGTGGTGGTGTTGACATAACACTGTAAGGCCTCACAGTTAGTCTTGGTGGGCGCAGAAATGGGCCCTGCTGTAAATTATTAGATCAAAAATTGTAATTACATGCCCCTGTTAAACAGGGGCTGAAAAATTGGGCCTTAGCCACTGGTGCTGGTGCCACGACACTGCAACCTCTCCCAGATACTCTAGTTGGAGTGCAGGAATGAGCCCTGCTGCAAAGCATTGCATAAAAAATTGTTATTACATGCCCCTGTTAAACAGGGGCAGAAAAATTGGGCCTTAGGCACTGGTGCCACCATACTGCAACCCCTCACAGATACTGTACTTGGAGCACAGCAATGAGCCCTGTTGCAAAGTATTGCATCAAAATTTTTAATTACACGCCCCTGTTAAACAGGGGCTGAAAAATTGGGCCTTAGTCACTGGTGCTGGTGCCACGACACTGCAACCTCTCCCAGATACTCTAGTTGGAGTGCAGGAATGAGCCCTGCTGCAAAGCATTGCATAAAAAATTGTAATAACACGCTCCTGTTAAACAGGGGCTGAAAAATTGGGCCTTAGCCACTGGTGGCGGCACCCAGAAACAAAAATGTTCTTCCAAGCTATCATCAATCGGATCATTGAGGAGGAGGAGGATAGTCAGTCAACATAACAGGACAGTCTCTCAGCATCAGCATCAGTCTTGAAGGGATGTGACATTTGAAAATAAATTAGTCTGTTATATCAGCTTCAGGTGTTTGGTAGCTGGTGGTGATCCAAGACTGGTTCATCTTTATGAAGGTCATTCGATCAACAGAATCGGTGGACAGGCGCACCCTGTGATCCGTGACAAATCCTCCAGCAGCACTGAATGTGCGTTCTGAAAGAACGCTGGATGCAGGACAGGCCAATAGCTCAATTGCATACTGTGCAAGCTCTGGCCAGTGATCCATTCTCAAGACCCAGTAAGCCAGAGAATTTTCGGTGGGGAAGGTGTCCAAGTCTGACCTTGCCCCTAGGTATTCCTGCACCATGTATATCAGACGCTGGCGATGGTTGCTGGAACCGATCATATCTTGGGGCTGCGGACTAAAGAATTGTCTGAACGCATCGGTCAGACGGCCACCTTCCCCACCGCTCCTTCTTTGACTGACCGAAGCCTCAGCAACTCGTTGTCCAGGACCAGGAGTTTGTAACCTCCCAGTCTCTGGGAACGCGTTGCACAGACCTTTCTGCAAGGCCTCCCGGAGTTGTCTCATCCTCTGCTCCCTCTGCGACGGTAAGATAAGGTCCGCAACCTTACCCTTGTACCGTGGATCAAGGAGAGTGGCCAGCCAGTAATGGTCCCTCTCCTTGATCCGAAGAATACGAGGATCCTTCCGCAGACTTTGCAGGATCAGGGAGGCCATGCAGCGTAGGTTAGCTGAGGCATTCGGTCCGGAGTCCTCTGGGTCACTAAGGACGACATGATCTGCAGCCACCTCCTCCCAGCCACGTACAAGTCCACTGGTTTCTTGGGACTGTAAATCATCCCTAAAAGACTGCTGCTGTTGATGCTGAGTGCCAGGCTCCACCTCCATGCTGACACAATCCTCCTCCTCCTCCTCTTCTTCCTGTGCGATGGGTGGGACAGAAGGAACACTGTCTGGGTAAAGGGGGCCTTGAGAGGCAAGGAAGTCCTCCTCTTCCTGCCTCTGTTCTGCCTCAAGTGCCCTGTCCATTATTCCACGCAGCGTATGTTCCAACAGGTGGACAAGAGGTACAGTGTCACTGATGCATGCACTGTCACTGCTCACCATCCTCATGGCCTCCTCAAATGGTGCCAGGACAGTGCATGCATCCCTGATCATGCCCCACTGGCGTGGTGAAAAAAACCCGAGCTCCCCTGACCCTGTCCTGGTGCCGTAGTCGCACAGGTACTCATTGATGGCCCTCTGCTGCGTGTGCAGCCGCTGCAGCATGGCCAACGTTGAGTTCCACCTGGTGGGCATGTCACATATAAGGTGGTTCTTGGGCAGGTTCAACTCCTTTTGCAGCTCAGCCAGGCGAGCACTGGCATTATAAGATCTGCGGAAATGCACACAGACTTTCCTGGCCTGCCTCAGGACATCCTGTAAGCCCGGGTACCTGCCCAAGAACCGCTGCACCACCAGGTTAAGGACGTGAGCCACACAGGGCACATGGGTCAGTTGTCCCCGTCGGAGAGCGGAAAGGATGTTGGTGCCATTGTCGCAAACTACCATTTCTGGCTTAAGCTGGCGTGGCGTCAACCACCTCTTGGCCTGCCCCTGCAGAGCAGACAGAACCTCTGCCCCAGTGTGGCTCCTGTCCCCCAAACACACCAGCGCAAGCACGGCATGGCATCTTTTTGCCTGCGTACTTGCGTAGCCCCTTGAACGCCTACGGAGCACCGCTGGTTCCGAGGACAAAGCACAGGAAGAGGCCATGGAGGAAGAAGAAGAGGAGGGGGTGGAGGACAGAGGTGTGTCACAACCAGTAGTAGCATTTTGGAGGCGTGGCGGTGGAACAACCTCCAACACTACTGCACCTTGTCCTGCATCCTTCCCAGCTGCCAAAAGAGTGACCCAATGGGCCGTGAAAGAAAGGTAACGTCCCTGTCCATGCCTGCTGGACCATGAGTCAGCGGTAATATGCACCTTACCACTGACTGCCCTGTCCAGCGAGGCCAAGACATTGCCTTCCACATGCCGGTAGAGAGCCGGAATCGCCTTCCGTGAGAAAAAGTGGCGTTTAGGAACCTGCCACTGAGGAACCGCACATTGCACAAACTCACGGAAGGGGGCCGAGTCTACCAACTGAAAAGGCAGCAGTTGAAGCGCTAGCAATTTAGCCAAGCTAGCATTCAACCGCTGGGCATGTGGATGGCTGGGAGTGAACTTCTTTCGACGGTCCAGCAGCTGGGGCAGGGAAATTTGCCTGCTAGAATCGGACGTCGGTGTACTGCTAGCAGAGTGCCCGCAAGTACTTGGCTGTGACACACCTAATTCTACACCTTCATTCCTCTCAGAGCAGGTTTCAGAGAGGACTGAAGGTATAGTGGGGTTGGAGATCCCAGCTGATGTGGTGCAAGGAGAGGTCCGCTTTGTTCTTTGGTGTGGGTCTTTAAGGTAGGCTTGCCAACGAGCTGCATGGCAGGTCAACATATGTCTGGTCAAGCATGTGGTGCCCAAGCGGGTGATGTTTTGGCCATGCGATATACGCTTGAGACATATGTTGCAAACAGCAGCTCTGCGATCTGATGCACTCGACTCAAAAAAGGCCCACACCAAATAACTTTTTGAATAACGGGCAGAGGCAGCGCCCTGCACAGGTGGAGCTCTGCGGTGTGATTCCGTCGGTGTGCTGCCCTTACGCTGGCCCCCCGAGGGCATCCTGCCTCGTTGGAGATGTGCCTCCTCCTCATCCTCCTCCTCCTCCTCTCTCCTATTAGGCACCCACGTGGAGTCAGTGACCTCATCATCCCCTCCCTCCTCATCACTGGAGCCAATCTGGCAGTATGCTGCAGCTGCTGGAACATGACTGCCAGATTGGTGTCCTTCTTGAGCATCCCCTCTCTCTGCTCTCACGCTACTGCCTTCCTCTAGCTGGGTATCATCATCAGACCCTTCGAAACGCTGGGCATCCTCCTGGAGCATGTACCCAACACTGTGCTGAAACAGTTCGGGGGACTCCTCAGGAGGAGGACATGGTGGGTCTAGGGAAGGAGTGACTGATGATGAGTCTGACATTGATACCAGGGAAGAGGACGCTTTGGCAGCTGCTTTTCCAGTACCCTGAGCCTGGGTGAGAGAGGATGAGGAGGAGGAGGAGGGCTTGGTCATCCACTCTACCAAGTCTTCGGCATGATGTGGCTCAACATGTCCAGCTGCCGAAAAGAAGGACAAGCGTGTCCCATGGCCATGTGCTGATGACAATGCACCGCGTCCACGACCAGCACTGTTGCCCCCAGACACAGAGCCTGCTTGCACTCTTTTATTGCCTCCTGACTGTCTGCCTCTCCTTGTTTGCCTTCCAGACATTCTAATAGATGGCCTGCAGGGAGATGGGAAAAAAGCAATAAGGGCTACCTTCAGGTGTCCTTCTCTGTCCCTGGAAACAAGGACTTTGACAGTGAAAGAAACTGACACACTCTCCCTACCTACAGTTTTCTGTCCCTAGAAAAAATGTTTTTTTTAAGCACAATTTAGCACAAGGACAATTCACTCACTGTCCTTCCAGGTCCCTGGAAACAAGGACTTTGACAGTGAAAGAAACTGACACACTCTCCCTACCTACAGTTTTCTGTCCCTAGAAAAAATGTTTTTTTTAAGCACAATTTAGCACAAGGAGAATTCACTCACTGTCCTTCCAGGTCCCTGGAAACAAGGACTTTGACAGTGAAAGAAACTGACACACTCTCCCTACCTACAGTTTTCTGTCCCTAGAAAAAATGTTTTTTTTAAGCACAATTTAGCACAAGGAGAATTCACTCACTGTCCTTCCAGGTCCCTGGAAACAAGGACTTTGACAGTGAAAGAAACTGACACACTCTCCCTACCTACAGTTTTCTGTCCCTAGAAAAAATGTTTTTTTAAAGCACAATTTAGCACAAGGAGAATTCACTCACTGTCCTTCCAGGTCCCTGGAAACAAGGACTTTGACAGTGAAAGAAACTGACACACTCTCCCTACCTACAGTTTTCTGTCCCTAGAAAAAATGTTTTTTTTAAGCACAATTTAGCACAAGGACAATTCACTCACTGTCCTTCCAGGTCCCTGGAAACAAGGACTTTGACAGTGAAAGAAACTGACACACTCTCCCTACCTACAGTTTTCTGTCCCTAGAAAAAATGTTTTTTTTAAGCACAATTTAGCACAAGGACAATTCACTCACTGTCCTTCCAGGTCCCTGGAAACAAGGACTTTGACAGTGAAAGAAACTGACACACTCTCCCTACCTACAGTTTTCTGTCCCTAGAAAAAATGTTTTTTTTAAGCACAATTTAGCACAAGGAGAATTCACTCACTGTCCTTCCAGGTCCCTGGAAACAAGGACTTTGACAGTGAAAGAAACTGACACACTCTCCCTACCTACAGTTTTCTGTCCCTAGAAAAAATGTTTTTTTTAAGCACAATTTAGCACAAGGACAATTCACTCACTGTCCTTCCAGGTCCCTGGAAACAAGGACTTTGACAGTGAAAGAAACTGACACACTCTCCCTACCTACAGTTTTCTGTCCCTAGAAAAAATGTTTTTTTTAAGCACAATTTAGCACAAGGAGAATTCACTCACTGTCCTTCCAGGTCCCTGGAAACAAGGACTTTGACAGTGAAAGAAACTGACACACTCTCCCTACCTACAGTTTTCTGTCCCTAGAAAAAATGTTTTTTTTAAGCACAATTTAGCACAAGGACAATTCACTCACTGTCCTTCCAGGTCCCTGGAAACAAGGACTTTGACAGTGAAAGAAACTGACACACTCTCCCTACCTACAGTTTTCTGTCCCTAGAAAAAATGTTTTTTTTAAGCACAATTTAGCACAAGGACAATTCACTCACTGTCCTTCCAGGTCCCTGGAAACAAGGACTTTGACAGTGAAAGAAACTGACACACTCTCCCTACCTACAGTTTTCTGTCCCTAGAAAAAATGTTTTTTTTAAGCACAATTTAGCACAAGGACAATTCACTCACTGTCCTTCCAGGTCCCTGGAAACAAGGACTTTGACAGTGAAAGAAACTGACACACTCTCCCTACCTACAGTTTTCTGTCCCTAGAAAAAATGTTTTTTTTAAGCACAATTTAGCACAAGGACAATTCACTCACTGTCCTTCCAGGTCCCTGGAAACAAGGACTTTGACAGTGAAAGAAACTGACACACTCTCCCTACCTACAGTTTTCTGTCCCTAGAAAAAATGTTTTTTTTAAGCACAATTTAGCACAAGGACAATTCACTCACTGTCCTTCCAGGTCCCTGGAAACAAGGACTTTGACAGTGAAAGAAACTGACACACTCTCCCTACCTACAGTTTTCTGTCCCTAGAAAAAATGTTTTTTTTAAGCACAATTTAGCACAAGGACAATTCACTCACTGTCCTTCCAGGTCCCTGGAAACAAGGACTTTGACAGTGAAAGAAACTGACACACTCTCCCTACCTACAGTTTTCTGTCCCTAGAAAAAATGTTTTTTTTAAGCACAATTTAGCACAAGGAGAATTCACTCACTGTCCTTCCAGGTCCCTGGAAACAAGGACTTTGACAGTGAAAGAAACTGACACACTCTCCCTACCTACAGTTTTCTGTCCCTAGAAAAAATGTTTTTTTTAAGCACAATTTAGCACAAGGACAATTCACTCACTGTCCTTCCAGGTCCCTGGAAACAAGGACTTTGACAGTGAAAGAAACTGACACACTCTCCCTACCTACAGTTTTCTGTCCCTAGAAAAAATGTTTTTTTTAAGCACAATTTAGCACAAGGAGAATTCACTCGCTGTCCTTCCAGGTCCCTGGAAACAAGGACTTTGACAGTGAAAGAAACTGACACACTCTCCCTACCTACAGTTTTCTGTCCCTAGAAAAAATGTTTTTTTTAAGCACAATATAGCACAAGCACAAAACACACTGACACTCTCCCTACCTATCCTTCTCTTTCCCTAAACTAAAGGAATCCAGGTTAAGCAAGAAAGAAATAAAAGTCACTGTCCCTGCCTATGCTGCTCTATCCCTGCTCCGGAACACACTACACTAGGCCGCCGTGCTGGCGGCCTTTTATAGTGTGGGGCGTGTACTAAACACCCTCAGCAATAATTGGCCACAGGCATCCTGCCTGTGGCCAATCATTGCTCTCCTCGCTGCCGGCGCTGTGATTGGCCAAGCATGCGGGGTCACAGTGCATGCTTGGCCAATCACAGCGCCTGGATGACACTGCGATGGCGTAGTGCATTGTGGGCCGTTCGCGTCACTCGAATTTGGCGCGAACGGCCCAAATCGTTCGATCTTCGTCGAACGATCGAACAGCCGATGTTCGAGTCGAACGTATGTTCGACTCGAACACGAAGCTCATCCCTAGTCCTTAGAAGTCCGGGTCCCCATTGACTTCAATGGGGTTCGGGTTCGGGTTAAAGTTCGGTCCCGAACCCGAACTTTTTTCCGAAGTTCGGCCGAACCCGTCGAACCCGAACATCCAGGTGTCCGCTCAACTCTAATTATAAATGACACTGTCTGTCTCTGTAATCTCTCATTAAACAACTCCAACACACTACACAAGGCCGCCAAGCCAGCGGCCTTATATAGTGTGGGGCGTGTACTAAACCCCTGAGCCATAATTGGCCAAAGCTACCCTGGCTTTGGCCAATTACGGCTCTCCGTTTTTTCTGCGCTGTGATTGGCCAAAGCATGCGGGTCATAGTGCATGCTTAGCCAATCATCAGCCAGCAATGCACTGCGATGCTGCAGTGAATTATGGGCCGTGACGTGCCACTCGAATTTGGCGCGAACAGCCCATAATGTTCGCAATTCGGCAACAGCCGAACAACCGATGTTCGAGTCGAACAAGGGTTCGACTCGAACACGAAGCTCATCCCTAGCGATCAGTGCTATAAAAATGCACTGATTACTGTGTAAATGACACTGGCAGTGAAGGGGTTAACCAGTAGGGGGCGGGGAGGGGGCTGGGCTACCAGTGATAGGACACTGATCACTGCTCCCTATTACAGGGAGCAGTAGGTCAGTGTCCTGTCACTAGGCAGAACAGGGAAATGCCTTGTTTACAAAAGGCATGCCCCGTTCTGCCTCTCCGTGACCCGATCGCGGGACACCGGCGGACATCGAGTCAAGGCAAAGGCATAATGAGCTAGTATGCAGTGCATACTAGCTCATTATGAAATACTTACCTCAGAACGAAGCCCCCGTATCAGAGTCCGGTCCACGCCGAGGGATCTGACATCTTGCCCTCGGCATGTCTTCCGGGTTCGCGGCTCCGGCGCTGTGAGTGGCCGGAGCCGCCATTACGTCACTCCCGTGCATGCGCGCGGGAGTTTTCTTCCCGGCAAGGTCAGTCAGTGTCTGCCGGACCTTCAGCGTCTGCCGGACCTTCAGCCGGGTATTCAGAGCGCATGTGCCGCTGACGTCAGCGGCTGCATGCAAAGGGAATATCTCCTAAACCGTACAGGTTTAGGAAATATACATTTTACCTACAGGTAAGCCTTATTATAGGCTTACCTGTAGACAAAAGTGTCAAATTTGGGTTTACTACCGCTTTAAGATATGTATTTCTAACTTAAAACACTAGGGTCTATAAATTGAAAAAAATGTAGTTGGCTTTACTTATATCAACTAAGTTGAAAACATGAAAAGTCTAATGAGTCAGAAAAAAATAATATTAGTTGACAGTACTTAATAAGCTGATGCAAATAGTTGCCTCAATTTTTTTGAGTAGACCCAGCACAATATTTTTTACAGTGTGGAGACCTGTTAATTCCCAACTGCACCCCTACTCCCCAAATTGAGAATGTCTATTTAATGGTCCCAGATTAGTAAAAATGATGGTCTACACAGAAGTATATATATTTTTCAAATGACAGACTCTCTGTGGATTTATATATAGATCGCCATAGAGAACATCAATCCCACTATATTGCCCATATGAAAGACATGCACAAGGAGGACATGTCCCCAATTAATTGTACAGTTACCTTTCTCCTGTTCTTCCAATGAATAATTGAGCCTAATCATCCACATTAGGTCCCCATTTCATTCAAGTTACTCCAAAGTTGTGCCATAAAGGAAGGTTGGTCGCCTACAGCAGGTATCCTATTACCTATATATAGGGAAATGTTTGGCGTTGCAGTAGCGCAATAAGGTTACGTGCCAACTGGGTAATTTGGCGCCAAATCGTAGCAATGGATGACATTGGGCTTGCGTCCACAGCTACGTCATTGCACATTCCACGTGATATGACATTGCGAGAGACGGTTTTACCCCCTAAACAACGGTACCGGGATGATGCCTGCAGCTGCAGGCATCATCCCGGTATAACCCCCGAAAGCCGAGGACGCATATATGCGTCCGCTCGGCGGGAAAGGGTTAAATTAATCTTCATTTTTTAGTTATATTACATATTTGTAGAAGATGTATTTTAGCTGTAAGTCACTCCTATCACATGACATGTGCTTGCATCTAGCTCCACTAGGTGGCAACACCACCCCGGCATATAAAAAGGCTGTGTATAGCTAACACAAGCCAGCTTGAAAAAGGTGAGCATAGTGTGTTCCTCCTCTCACTGCGCATGCACTGAAATGCATTGCATCTTGGTCCTGTGACGCCATCCCACCCCACACTGCGCCTCAGCACTCAGCACAGACGAGCAGCTTGCGCTCCAGGCCTCCATTCGGCCGCCGCACGAGACCCGGAAAACTCTCCACAGGATTGAACACCGGCTCCACTGCACTGGGCTTGAACATTGCTGGCACGAGCGGAGGTGCACATCCCACAGGACCCCCACATGCCGATCTAAAGACACCTTAATGTGAGTGTTTTAACCACTTAAGCCCCGGACCATTTGGTAGCTAAAGGACCAGAGGTGAATTCAGAATTTTGCACTGCGCTGCTTTAACTGTAAATTGTGCGGACATGCAATGTTGTACCCAAACGAAATTTGCGTCCTTTTCTTCCCACAAATAGAGCTTTCTTTTAATGGTATTTGATTGCCTCTGCGATTTTTATTTTTTGCAATATAAACGGAAAAAGACCGAAAATTTTGAAAAAAAATGATATTTTCTACTTTTTGTTATAAGAAAAATCGAATAAACTCAATTGTAGTCATACATTTAGGCCAAAATGTATTCAGCCACATGTTTTTATTAAAAAAAAGTCAATAAGCGTATATTTATTGGTTTGCGCAAAGGTTATAGAGTTTACAACTAGGGTACATTTTCTGAAATTTACACAGCTTTAAATTTATGACTGCCTATCTCATTTCTTGAGGTGCTAAAATGACAGGGCAGTACAAAACCCCCCCAAATGACCCCATTTTGGAAAGTAGACACCCCAAGGAAATTGCTGAGAGGCATGTTGAGCCCATTGAATTTTTATTTTTTTTGTCTTAAGTGATTGAATAATGACTAAAAAAAAAAAAAAAAAAAAAAAAATTACAAAAAGTTGTCACTAAATGATATATTGCTCACACATGCCATGGTTATATGTGGAATTTCACCCCAAAATACATTTTGCTGCTTCTCCTGAGTACGGGGATACCACATGTGTGGGACTTTTTGGGAGCCTAGCCGCGTACGGGACCCCGGAAACCAAGCACCGCCTTCAGGATTTCTAAGGGCGCAAATTTTTGATTTCACTTCTCACTGCCTATCACAGCCCTCGATCTGACCTTCGCGGTGATACCTCACATGCATGGTGCAATTGCTGTTTACATATGACGCCAGACCGACGCTTGCGTTCGCCATTGGGCAAGAGCAGGGCAGGACAGGGGTGCTTTTTTTTTTTCTTATTAATTTTGCTTTTTTATTTTATTTTTAAATTGTTCCTTCCAAGTATTTTTTTTTTAATAATTTTTATTGTTATCTCAGGGAATGTAAATATCCCCTATGATAGCAATAGGTAGTGACAGGTACTCTTTTTTTGAAAAAACTGGGGTCTTCTAGACCCTAGATTTTTCCTCTGCCCTCAAAGCATCTGACCATACCAAGATCGGTGTGATAAAATGCTTTCCCAATTTCCCAATGGCGCGTTTTATATCCGGGGGGGGCATTCCCTCCCACTGCTTGTAAAAGCAGTCCAGAGGCTAATTAGCCGCTAGGATTGCTTTTACATGAAAGCCGGCCGCAGGCTGAAAAGAATGATACCAAGATGATACCTAAACCCGCAGGCATCATTCTGGTATAAACATTCAAAGTCCAGCAACATACCAGTACGTTGCTGGTCCTTGTTGGACATGTATTGTAATCTTTTTTTTTCATGCAGCCAGTTGGCTGAACGAAAAAAGAGATTGATCGGTGGGTATGCCCACCATTAGAATACCGCCCTTCATCCACCCACTTCCAATGATGGGCATACACGCACCATTTATATATGCCGAAGCATGGGGGCATCCTCCCGCAAAAAAGTTATGCCGCACACACATGGTCGGACTTTTCCACGGGCAAGCCTCCGTCGGAATTTCGACCGTATGTACGCGGCATTAGGAGCAAAATCGCTCCTCCGCCCCTGCTGCCCCAATGCTTCGGCATATTTGCTTTTTTTTTTTAACTGTGGTGGTGAAATCACCTCCTACAGCACTGGAGTCGCAGGGATCAGGCCTGTCTCTGCGAACTCTGCAGTTATGTGTGTTTTTGTTTTGTAAGTGACAGTGATCGATCGATACTGCACTTGGGTGGCCTGGGCTGGACGGAGGGGCAAAACGCAGGTGCCAGCAGGTATCTGGGCTGATCCCGCTAACACTGCGTTTTTGGGAACCCTAAACTGCTGGGGACGCTAGTATAGATCTGATCAGATCAGATATTGATCTGTTCAGATACTATACCACTAAGGGGGGTGTATGATTCACGCGTGGGTGTTAGCGTTACTGGCACTAACCTGACGCTGCCTGGGGTGTGACGCAGACCCTCTCTGACGCTAAAACCTAATTGATATCACCCGCCGGGCGATCAGGGGGTTAAACCTTTATTGGGTTATATACGGCAGGTGCCCTGACACTATAAAAAGCAAACTAACTAACCAGCGTCACCCGTAACACTTATATGGTGATCACTGGTGAAAGGGTTAACTAGGGGCAATCAGGGGGTTAAAACCTTTATTAGATAATATATGGGGGTACCTGACGCTATAAAAACCTGCGGCGAACCTAAAAAAAATTACCAGCTACCGATCTGCATCACCGACACTAAGACAGCGTTTAGAAAAACGATCGCTTAGCGACAGTGGTGATGGGGGTGAAAGGGTTACCTGGGGGGCGATCAAGGGGGTTAAACCTTTATTAGATAATATATTGGGGTACCTGACGCTATAAAAACATGCGGCGAACCTAAAAAAAAATACTGGCTACCGATCTGCATCACCGACACTAAGACAGCGTTTAGAAAAACGATCGCTTAGCGACAGTGGTGATAGGGGGTGAAAGGGTTACCTGGGGGGCGATCAAGGGGGTTAAACCTTTATTAGATAATATATTGGGGTACCTGACGCTATAAAAACCTGCGGCGAACCTAAAAAAAAATTACCAGCTACCGATCTGCATCACCGACACTAAGACAGCGTTTAGAAAAACGATCGCTTAGCGACAGTGGTGATGGGGGTGAAAGGGTTACCTGGGGGCGATCAAGGGGGTTAAACCTTTATTAGATAATATATTGGGGTACCTGACGCTATAAAAACATGCGGCGAACCTAAAAAAAATTACTGGCTACCGATCTGCATCACCGACACTAAGACAGCGTTTAGAAAAACGATCGCTTAGCGACAGTGGTGATAGGGGGTGAAAGGGTTACCTGGGGGGCGATCAAGGGGGTTAAACCTGTATTAGATAATATATTGGGGTACCTGACGCTATAAAAACCTGCGGCGAACCTAAAAAAAATTACCGGCTACCGATCTGCATCACCGACACTAAGACAGCGTTTAGAAAAACGATCGCTTAGTGACAGTGGTGATAGGGGGTGAAAGGGTTACCTGGGGGGCGATCAAGGGGGTTAAACCTTTATATGGGGGGGTTAGGGGGCTACACTGGACCTAAGACTAAACTTTGGTGACACTTTTACAGTCACAAATGTCACTGATTGCAGTGATCACTAAATAAATGGTCACTGCAATCAGTGACACTGTGACTGGGGGCTGGGGGGGTGATCTGGGGGGTGATCTGGGGTGTCTGGGGGGGCCTGGGGGGGCGATTTATGTCCCTATGTGTCCTGGTGTCAGTGTAGTGTTGTGTGCACTGACCTGATGTCTTCTCTTGTACGGCGCTCGGTATATGTGAGCGCCGCACCAGAGATGACATCACTTCCTCCTGCTTCCTCTGTCTGACACAGACAGAGGGGGCATTTCCATTCACCGAGAGCGATCGCGAGGCGGTGGCCGGAAACGAATGGCTGCCCCCTCATCCCGGAACGCTCCCGGACACTTAGCCACCGCTCACTGTATAGGAGGGGGGTCCGATTGGACCCCCCAACTATACAAAGGCAATCACGTATGCTCTACGTGATTGTGCCTGTCGGTGCCATTCTGCCGACGTATATATACAGTGAGCGGTCGTTAAGTGGTTAATGTTACTGCTATATTAAAATCACACAGTTTTACCTCAGCGGCGCCTGCCTTTGTTTTTTACCTCTTTACCTGCTGTGGTATTAGTATGGGGAAAGCAGCAATTGTCTTCAGTTAGTTTTAGGTGAAAACTGTGCAGAGAGGGACACAGTACACTAACTGAAAATACTTGCAGCTCTCTGCCTGTGGTTTAATTATGAGAACACCACTATTAGTCACTCACTAACTGTATTCAGGTAAGCTTTAGGTGAACGCTATGCAAAGCACACAGTACACTAAGTGAAACACTGACTGTCTGCAGCTAGCACACTCTCCTGCCTGTCTGTCACAGTATAAATAATAACAGGAACAGGTCTAGCTAAACTGAATACAGTGTATAAATATATATACAACACCTAGGATGCATATATATCCTCTACACACTGTAACTGCAGCTAAATGACTCGCCTGCCTGCTCTAGCTAAGTCATTATAAATGACACTGTCCGTCTCTGTAATCTCTCATTAAACAACTCTAACACACTACACAAGGCCGCCAAGCCAGCGGCCTTATATAGTGTGGGGCGTGTACTAAACCCCTGAGCCATAATTGGCCAAAGCCACCCTGGCTTTGGGCAATTACGGCTCTCCGTTTTTTCTGCGCTGTGATTGGCCAAAGCATGCGGGTCATAGTGCATGCTTAGCCAATCATCAGCCAGCAATGCACTGCGATGCTGCAGTGAATTATGGGCCGTGACGTGCCACTCGAATTTGGCGCGAACAGCCCATAATGTTCGCAATTCGGCAACAGCCGATGTTCGAGTCGAACAAGGGTTCGACTCGAACACGAAGCTCATCCCTAGCGATCAGTGCTATAAAAATGCACTGATTACTGTGTAAATGACACTGGCAGTGAAGGGGTTAACCAGTAGGGGGCGGGGAGGGGGCTGGTCTACCAGTGATAGGACACTGATCACTGCTCCCGATTACAGGGAGCAGTAGGTCAGTGTCCTGTCACTAGGCAGAACAGGGAAATGCCTTGTTTACAAAAGGCATGCCCCGTTCTGCCTCTCCGTGACCCGATCGCGGGACACCGGCGGACATCGAGTCAAGGCAAAGGCATAATGAGCTAGTATGCAGTGCATACTAGCTCATTATGAAATACTTACCTCAGAACGAAGCCCCCGTATCAGAGTCCGGTCCACGCCGAGGGATCTGACATCTTGCCCTCGGCGTGTCTTCCGGGTTCGCGGCTCCGGCGCTGTGAGTGGCCGGAGCCGCCATTACGTCACTCCCGTGCATGCGCGCGGGAGTTTTCTTCCCGGCAAGGTCAGTCAGTGTCTGCCGGACCTTCAGCGTCTGCTGGACCTTCAGCCGGGTATTCAGAGCGCATGTGCCGCTGACGTCAGCGGCTGCATGCAAAGGGAATATCTCCTAAACCGTACAGGTTTAGGAAATATACATTTTACCTACAGGTAAGCCTTATTATAGGCTTACCTGTAGACAAAAGTGTCAAATTTGGGTTTACTACCGCTTTAAGATATGTATTTCTAACTTAAAACACTAGGGTCTATAAATTGAAAAAAATGTAGTTGGCTTTACTTATATCAACTAAGTTGAAAACATGAAAAGTCTAATGAGTCAGAAAAAAATAATATTAGTTGACAGTACTTAATAAGCTGATGCAAATAGTTGCCTCAATTTTTTTGAGTAGACCCAGCACAATATTTTTTACAGTGTGGAGACTAGTGATGAGCCGAACACCCCCGGGTTCGGTTCGCACCAGAACCCGCGAACGGACCGAAAGTTCGCACGAACTTTGGAACCCTATTAAATACAATGGATGCGAACGTTCAAAATCTAAAGTGCTATTTATAATGACTAATATGCATGTTATTGTCCTAAAAAGGGTTTGGGAACCCGGGTTCTGCACCAGGGGACATGTATCAATCCAAAAAAAAGTTTTAAAAACTGCAGTTTTTCGGGAGCAGTCATTTTAATGATGCATAAAGTGAAAAAAAAAAGTCAAATATTCCTTTAAATATCGTACCTGGGGGGTGTCTAAAGTATGCCTGTGAAGTGCCACGTGTTTCCCGTGTTTAGAACTGTCCCTGCACAAAATTACATTTCTAAAGGAAAAAAAGCCATTTAAAACTGCTTGCGGCTTTAATGTAATGTCTGGTCCCGGTAATATGGATGAAAATCTTTAAGAAAAATGGCATAGCTACCCCATCACAGCCCCCCCCCCCCCCTACCCCAGCCCATTACCAACCCCTTTGGGTCTTGTATGGATATTAAGGGGAACCCCGCACACAAAATAAAAAAGGCCCTATATACTCTGAACAGCCGTATACAGGCGGTGCATACAAGACAGGGACTGTAGGTTTGTTCTTATGTAGAATCTGTTTGTAATTTTGAACAGGTACATTGTTTAAGTGTAGCTCCAGCCAAAAAATCTATTTTTAAGCTTTTTGGAAAACATAGGGAAGGGTTATCACCCCTGTAACATTTGTTTTGCTGTCTGTGTAGTGTGCACCTGTTCAGAACAGTTCACCTCACTTTCCGTCCTAATGACAAATGTGTTTTGAAAATTTGGGGTTTTTATTGAAACAAGAATTGGTGATAAAGCATCAGTGGAGAGGAGACACATTTTTTCCCATATTAACTCTTACAGGAGAGAATTTCCCTTCCTAGGGGTAGATTTCCTCTCACTTCCTGTTGTATCCTTCCGTTTGCAAGGAGGAGTCGTTTGTAAGTTGGATGTTTGAAAGTAGGGGCCTGCCGTATATACTCAGCTGAAATTTGCCCCTTACATGTTGGTGTTGCCACAACACTGTGAGCCCTCACAGTTACTCTTGGTGGGCGCATGAATGGGCCCTGCTGTGAATTATTAGATCAAGAATTGTAATTGCATGCCCCTGTTGAACAGGGGCTGAAAAATTGGGCCTTTGGTGGTGGTGGTGGTGGTGGTGTTGACATAACACTGTAAGGCCTCACAGTTAGTCTTGGTGGGCGCAGAAATGGGCCCTGCTGTAAATTATTAGATCAAAAATTGTAATTACATGCCCCTGTTGAACAGGGGCTGAAAAATTGGGCCTTAGCCACTGGTGCTGGTGCCACGACACTGCAACCTCTCCCAGATACTCTAGTTGGAGTGCAGGAATGAGCCCTGCTGCAAAGCATTGCATAAAAAATTGTTATTACATGCCCCTGTTAAACAGGGGCAGAAAAATTGGGCCTTAGGCACTGGTGCCACCATACTGCAACCCCTCACAGATACTGTACTTGGAGCACAGCAATGAGCCCTGTTGCAAAGTATTGCATCAAAATTTTTAATTACACGCCCCTGTTAAACAGGGGCTGAAAAATTGGGCCTTAGTCACTGGTGCTGGTGCCACGACACTGCAACCTCTCCCAGATACTCTAGTTGGAGTGCAGGAATGAGCCCTGCTGCAAAGCATTGCATAAAAAATTGTAATAACACGCTCCTGTTAAACAGGGGCTGAAAAATTGGGCCTTAGCCACTGGTGGCGGCACCCAGAAACAAAAATGTTCTTCCAAGCTATCATCAATCGGATCATTGAGGAGGAGGAGGATAGTCAGTCAACATAACAGGACAGTCTCTCAGCATCAGCATCAGTCTTGAAGGGATGTGACATTTGAAAATAAATTAGTCTGTTATATCAGCTTCAGGTGTTTGGTAGCTGGTGGTGATCCAAGACTGGTTCATCTTTATGAAGGTCATTCGATCAACAGAATCGGTGGACAGGCGCACCCTGTGATCCGTGACAAATCCTCCAGCAGCACTGAATGTGCGTTCTGAAAGAACGCTGGATGCAGGACAGGCCAATAGCTCAATTGCATACTGTGCAAGCTCTGGCCAGTGATCCATTCTCAAGACCCAGTAAGCCAGAGAATTTTCGGTGGGGAAGGTGTCCAAGTCTGACCTTGCCCCTAGGTATTCCTGCACCATGTATATCAGACGCTGGCGATGGTTGCTGGAACCGATCATATCTTGGGGCTGCGGACTAAAGAATTGTCTGAACGCATCGGTCAGACGGCCACCTTCCCCACCGCTCCTTCTTTGACTGACCGAAGCCTCAGCAACTCGTTGTCCAGGACCAGGAGTTTGTAACCTCCCAGTCTCTGGGAACGCGTTGCACAGACCTTTCTGCAAGGCCTCCCGGAGTTGTCTCATCCTCTGCTCCCTCTGCGACGGTAAGATAAGGTCCGCAACCTTACCCTTGTACCGTGGATCAAGGAGAGTGGCCAGCCAGTAATGGTCCCTCTCCTTGATCCGAAGAATACGAGGATCCTTCCGCAGACTTTGCAGGATCAGGGAGGCCATGCAGCGTAGGTTAGCTGAGGCATTCGGTCCGGAGTCCTCTGGGTCACTAAGGACGACATGATCTGCAGCCACCTCCTCCCAGCCACGTACAAGTCCACTGGTTTCTTGGGACTGTAAATCATCCCTAAAAGACTGCTGCTGTTGATGCTGAGTGCCAGGCTCCACCTCCATGCTGACACAATCCTCCTCCTCCTCCTCTTCTTCCTGTGCGATGGGTGGGACAGAAGGAACACTGTCTGGGTAAAGGGGGCCTTGAGAGGCAAGGAAGTCCTCCTCTTCCTGCCTCTGTTCTGCCTCAAGTGCCCTGTCCATTATTCCACGCAGCGTATGTTCCAACAGGTGGACAAGAGGTACAGTGTCACTGATGCATGCACTGTCACTGCTCACCATCCTCATGGCCTCCTCAAATGGTGCCAGGACAGTGCATGCATCCCTGATCATGCCCCACTGGCGTGGTGAAAAAAACCCGAGCTCCCCTGACCCTGTCCTGGTGCCGTAGTCGCACAGGTACTCATTGATGGCCCTCTGCTGCGTGTGCAGCCGCTGCAGCATGGCCAACGTTGAGTTCCACCTGGTGGGCATGTCACATATAAGGTGGTTCTTGGGCAGGTTCAACTCCTTTTGCAGCTCAGCCAGGCGAGCACTGGCATTATAAGATCTGCGGAAATGCACACAGACTTTCCTGGCCTGCCTCAGGACATCCTGTAAGCCCGGGTACCTGCCCAAGAACCGCTGCACCACCAGGTTAAGGACGTGAGCCACACAGGGCACATGGGTCAGTTGTCCCCGTCGGAGAGCGGAAAGGATGTTGGTGCCATTGTCGCAAACTACCATTTCTGGCTTAAGCTGGCGTGGCGTCAACCACCTCTTGGCCTGCCCCTGCAGAGCAGACAGAACCTCTGCCCCAGTGTGGCTCCTGTCCCCCAAACACACCAGCGCAAGCACGGCATGGCATCTTTTTGCCTGCGTACTTGCGTAGCCCCTTGAACGCCTACGGAGCACCGCTGGTTCCGAGGACAAAGCACAGGAAGAGGCCATGGAGGAAGAAGAAGAGGAGGGGGTGGAGGACAGAGGTGTGTCACAACCAGTAGTAGCATTTTGGAGGCGTGGCGGTGGAACAACCTCCAACACTACTGCACCTTGTCCTGCATCCTTCCCAGCTGCCAAAAGAGTGACCCAATGGGCCGTGAAAGAAAGGTAACGTCCCTGTCCATGCCTGCTGGACCATGAGTCAGCGGTAATATGCACCTTACCACTGACTGCCCTGTCCAGCGAGGCCAAGACATTGCCTTCCACATGCCGGTAGAGAGCCGGAATCGCCTTCCGTGAGAAAAAGTGGCGTTTAGGAACCTGCCACTGAGGAACCGCACATTGCACAAACTCACGGAAGGGGGCCGAGTCTACCAACTGAAAAGGCAGCAGTTGAAGCGCTAGCAATTTAGCCAAGCTAGCATTCAACCGCTGGGCATGTGGATGGCTGGGAGTGAACTTCTTTCGACGGTCCAGCAGCTGGGGCAGGGAAATTTGCCTGCTAGAATCGGACGTCGGTGTACTGCTAGCAGAGTGCCCGCAAGTACTTGGCTGTGACACACCTAATTCTACACCTTCATTCCTCTCAGAGCAGGTTTCAGAGAGGACTGAAGGTATAGTGGGGTTGGAGATCCCAGCTGATGTGGTGCAAGGAGAGGTCCGCTTTGTTCTTTGGTGTGGGTCTTTAAGGTAGGCTTGCCAACGAGCTGCATGGCAGGTCAACATATGTCTGGTCAAGCATGTGGTGCCCAAGCGGGTGATGTTTTGGCCATGCGATATACGCTTGAGATATATGTTGCAAACAGCAGCTCTGCGATCTGATGCACTCGACTCAAAAAAGGCCCACACCAAATAACTTTTTGAATAACGGGCAGAGGCAGCGCCCTGCACAGGTGGAGCTCTGCGGTGTGATTCCGTCGGTGTGCTGCCCTTACGCTGGCCCCCCGAGGGCATCCTGCCTCGTTGGAGATGTGCCTCCTCCTCATCCTCCTCCTCCTCCTCTCTCCTATTAGGCACCCACGTGGAGTCAGTGACCTCATCATCCCCTCCCTCCTCATCACTGGAGCCAATCTGGCAGTATGCTGCAGCTGCTGGAACATGACTGCCAGATTGGTGTCCTTCTTGAGCATCCCCTCTCTCTGCTCTCACGCTACTGCCTTCCTCTAGCTGGGTATCATCATCAGACCCTTCGAAACGCTGGGCATCCTCCTGGAGCATGTACCCAACACTGTGCTCAAACAGTTCGGGGGACTCCTCAGGAGGACATGGTTGGTCTAGGGAAGGAGTGACTGATGATGACATTGAAACCAGGGAAGAGGACGCTTTGGCAGCTGCTTTGCCAGTACCCTGAGCCTGGGTGAGAGAGGATGAGGAGGACTTGGTCATCCACTCTACCAAGTCTTCGGCATGATGCGGCTCAACACGTCCAGCTGCCGAAAAGAAGGACAAGCGTGTCCCATGGCCACGTGCTGATGGCGATGCACCGCGTCCACGACCAGCACTGTTGTCTCTAGACACAGAGCCTGCTTGCCCTCTTTTATTGGCTCCTGACTGTCTGCCTCTCCTTGTTTGCCTTCCAGACATTCTAATGGCCTGCAGGGAAATGGGAAAACCAGCAACAAGGCCTAGCTTCAGGAGTATATTTTGCAGGAATCACACTACGCCTGCTGTAGGTGCTGCAAATGCCTGTTGGTGTAACACACCAGGAAAAAGCAGCAATACAGGCTAACTTCAGGTGTAATATGATCAGGAGGCACACTCCGCCCGCTGTAAGTGCCGCAAAATCCTGTTGGTGTAACACACCAGGAAAAAGCAGCAATACAGGCTAAGTTCAGGTGTAATATGGTCAGGAGGCACACTCCGCCCGCTGTAAGTGCCGCAAATGTCTGTTGGTGTAACACACCAGGAAAAAGCAGCAATACAGGCTAAGTTCAGGTGTAATATGATCAGGAGGCACACTCCGCCCGCTGTAAGTGCCGCAAATGTCTGTTGGTGTAACACACCAGGAAAAAGCAGCAATACAGGCTAAGTTCAGGTGTAATATGATCAGGAGGCACACTCCACCCGCTGTAAGTGCCGCAAAATCCTGTTGGTGTAACACACCAGGAAAAAGCAGCAATACAAGCTAAGTTCAGGTGTAATATGATCAGGAGGCACACTCCACCCGCTGTAAGTGCCGCAAAATCCTGTTGGTGTAACACACCAGGAAAAAGCAGCAATACAGGCTAAGTTCAGGTGTAATATGATCAGGAGGCACACTCCGCCCGCTGTAAGTGCCGCCAAATGCCTGTTGGTGTAACACACCAGGAAAAAGCAGCAATACGGGCTAACTTCAGGTGTATAATGTGCAGGAGGCTTAGCAACAATGACACTGACACTGTCCCCTGCCTATCCTTCTCTCTCCCTGCACACAAGGTTTATCAAAGTATATGACACTGACACTCTCCCTGCCTATCCTTCTCTCTCCCTGCACACAAGGTTTAGCAAAGAATATGACACTGACACTGTCCCCTGCCTATCCTTCTCTCTCCCTGTACACAAGGTTTATCAAAGTATATGACACTGACACTCTCCCTGCCTATCCTTCTCTCTCCCTACACACAAGGTTTAGCAAAGAATATGACACTGACACTCTCCCTGCCTATCCTTCTCTGTCCCTACACACAAGGTTTAGCAAAGAATAGATTTGACACTGTCCCTGCCTATCCTTTACTGTCCCTGCTCCGGAACACACTACACAAGGCCTTTTATGGTGTGGGGCGTGTACTAAACCCCCTCATCTATAATTGGCATCCTGCCTGTGGCCAATCATTGCTCTCCTCGCTGCCGGCGCTGTGATTGGCCAAGCATGCAGGGTCACAGTGCATGCTTGGCCAATCACAGCGCCGGGATTACACTGCGATGGCGCAGTGTATTGTGGGCCGTTTGCGTCACTCGAATTTGGCGCGAACGGCCCAAATCGTTCGTTGTTCGCCAAACGTGCGAACAGCCGATGTTCGAGTCGAACCTATGTTCGACTCGAACACCGAGCTCATCCCTAGTGGAGACTTGTTAATTCCCAACTGCACCCCTACTCCCCAAATTGAGAATGTCTATTTAATGGTCCCAGATTAGTAAAAATGATGGTCTACACAGAAGTATATATATTTTTCAAATGACAGACTCTCTGTGGATTTATATATAGATCGCCATAGAGAACATCAATCCCACTATATTGCCCATATGAAAGACATGCACAAGGAGGACATGTCCTCAATTAATTGTTCAGTTACCTTTCTCCTGTTCTTCCAATGAATAATTGAGCCTAATCATCCACATTAGGTCCCCATTTCATTCAAGTTACTCCAAAGTTGTGCCATAAAGGAAGGTTGGTCGCCTACAGCAGGTATCCTATCACCTATATATAGGGAAATGTTTGGCATTGCAGTAGCGCAATAAGGTTACGTGCCAACTGGGTCATTTGGCGCCAAATCGTAGCAATGGATGACATTGGGCTTGCGCCCACAGCTACGTCATTGCACATTCCACGTGATATGACATTGTGAGAGACAGTTTTACCCCCTTCATGACCAGGCTATTTTGAGCGATATGGCACTGTGTTGCTTTAACTGACAATTGCGCATTCATGAGATGCTGTACCCCAACAAAATATATGTCATTTTGTTTCCACAAATAGAGCTTTCTTTTGGTGGTATTTGATCCCATCTGCCGGTTTTTATTTTTTGCGCTATCAACAAAAAAAGACCAACAATTAAAAAAAAACAAAAAAAACAATATTTTTTACTTTCTGCTATGAAACACATCCAATAATTATTATTTTTTTTTAATAATTTCTTTATCAATTTAGGACAGTATGTATTCTGCTACATGTTTCTGGTAAAAAAAATCCCAATAAGTGTACATTGATTGGTTTGCGCAAAAGTTATCGCATCTACAAGCTATAATATATTTTCATGGCCTTTTTATTTTTACTAGCGGCGATCAGCGATTTTTAGCGGGACTGCGACATTATGGCAGACAAATTGGACACTCAATGGGATATTTTTATGGCCTTTTTATTTATTTTTTTATAGCAGCGATCAGTGATTTTTAGCGGGACTGTGATATTGTGGCAGACAAAATGGACACTCAGTGACACATTTTGGGGACCAGTGACACTAATACAGTGATCAGTGCTAAAAAATGCTCTGTCACTGTATAAATGACACTGGCATGGAAGGGGTTAACATCAGGGGCGATCAAAGAGTTAAGTGTGCTCCTAGGGAGTCGTTTCTAATTGTGTGGGGGATGGTTTAACTGGAGGAAGAGAGAGATCTGTGTTCCTGATTAGCAGGAACACCAGATCTCTCTCTTCCTCTCTGACAGAACAGCAGTATGCCTTGTTTACATAGGCAGACCGCCATTCTGTCTCTTCAGTGAAAAATAGGCGGGTCCCAGCGGCCAACTTTGACTCATGCCCAAAGAAAGGCTTTAGACCATAGATATGCAATTAGCGGACCTCCAGCTGTTGCAAAACTACAAGTCCCATCATGCCTCTGCCTCTGGGTGTCATGCTTGATGCTGTCAGAGTTTCGCTATGCCTCATGGGACTTGTAGTTTGGCAACAGCTGGAGGTCCGCTAATTGCATATCCCTGCTTTAGACAGAGAATCTTAAATGCAAGCCCAATATATTGATAAAGCTTTCATATAAAGTAGGCAATGTAGTGAATATGTCAACATAACAGTACACTTCAATGTGCCAGCGGATATTGAAAAATACTGAATGGTACAAAAAAGTCCCTCAGAGCAAACTTACACAAGCTATTCCGGAATACAATCGCATCATCAAAGAATCATATGAACAGGGGGTCATTCCGAAAACCGTGCAAGAGTTCTTAAAAGTAGACTGGTGAAAGACTCCCACATTTTATTCACTACCCAAGATTCCCACAAATTTTACTACGCCACCAGGGAGACCTACAGTATAATCTTGGGATGAGGTAATTTAACTGAAAACGAGAGCATCTTAGTTGATACCCACCTTCGGTCATATGTAACATCATTACCTTTCTATACCAAAGACACAATACATCTGTTGCAGATGATTGACAACATACATGTTCCTCTTGATACTTGGCTTGTAGCTATTGACGTGGAAGCTTTGTATAGCAGTATACCGCATGACAAGGGTATATCTGTGGTGAATAATTTCCTTCAGGAAAGAAGTACCAATCAAAAGAAATATGAGTTTGTTCTAACACTATTGCAATTTATTAAATGTATTAACTAATAATAAAATAAATAATAAATGGTGAGACACACCAGGCTAAACACTTAGTCAATTGCCAAACAATGGAAATGGTTTACTTGATGGTATGCAATTGCGGGCAGTTACTACGTTGGCAAAACCAAGCGTCGGTTCTGGTAACGTATATACGACCATGTACCTGCCATCAAAAATGGGGACATTAGGTCTCCCATTGGCAGATATGGACCATGAAAGCATAAAAGGATCCACAGTCTGTTAAATTATTTGCAGAGAGAGTTCATGCCAACATACGAGGTGGTGATTGGGAATGCCTTATTTTTCAGAGGGAAGCAAAGTGAATTTACCATTTGGAAGCAACTAAATTGCCCTGTAAGCTTCAAGCATTTTTTATAGCACATGTAAGAATCTAGCTCACAACTAGGCTGATTAAATCTATATACTGTACGGAAATCTATACAGTATGCGTTTTTTTTTTTTTTCCTTGGTTTGGGGTAGAAATTATAGACAATCATTGAATTGTCGATTATGCTTAATGTTTTCTATATAATACTTGAAACTTTTTGGATACATAACTATTTAAATAGCTTATCCCCTATTGGGGACATAAGTTGTAATCAAATCTGTTTTGACACTTGTCTTATTTATATTTCTAAACGGCACATAATTGTGAACTCATTGGAAGGCTGGTTTCTGCTAAAGATATTTGGTCATTGATATATATTTCTTATTCGTTACCTTGGCTTTCCTTTTCTCTTTCACTTGGCTAGACTTGTGCAATTTGTTTCGGTTAAAATATAAATACAATTTTTTGTTTTTTCCAAAAGCACTTGCTCCTCCCCCCCCCTTTCCTGGCCTTCTGGGCTGCATGTTTAAATAAGGGTGTGGTATGGATTTTGGGGGGGACCCCACGCCGTTTTTTTCAATTAATTTTGACATAGGGTTCCCCTTAAAATCTATACCAGACCCGAAGGGCCTGGTATGGATTGGGGGGGACCAAACAGTTTTTTTTCCTTAATTTTCTATTGCCAGTATTCTTTAGTTTACATTTCCGCTCTCAGTGGGGAAGCTATTTGTAACGAGAGTCACTTTTGGGCACAGGGTGAGCAAGAAAATAATGGACATTAAGAATATGTTTTGAATTGCTTTAAAATGGGACAGTAATATTAATCCACAATATTCCCCAGGATATCTGTAAAGGACTATTTACTGGTTGTTTGATTCTGAACTCAACATGTTAGTTGAAAGATGCTAATGTCATCACCCCCAGCCACCTGTCTGTTGTAATGCAAATGTGTCTAGGATAGCTTCTAAGGGTATTTTCATTGTGGATTGTGGTAATTAACTCTGCTATTGTGGGAGGGAGTTCTGTGTTAATGTTGATTGTGTGTTCTAAACTACAAGGCGGCAAGTCTAGCCTAAATGTCTCTGAGCCAGGCTGCTAAAAGTTATTAGGTACCGTAATTAGAATGTTAATTAGGTCTGGTCACAGATATAATTCCAGAGAAATATGATGCACCTCCTCTTTTAACTGTGTATAAAACGTGTGTTTTTTTCGAATAAAGATTGTCAGTCCTGCTTAAACCTCAAGACAGAGCGTTTGTCTCGTACTTGGGGGAGAATTATTCTTATGGGTCTTATTCGGCTTGTTGGAGTGTCGGTAGCTGCCTTGTGTTCGGGAATGGAATATCCTAAACGGCGTTTACATTCCACAGCCTAGAAGGACAGCTACAAGAGGACACAGGACAATGGAAGCACAGTATGAACGGCTAAAGCGCTCTACCCTCAAGGACTTACTGGAGAACCGGGGCCGACCGGCCAACAACCGTAAGAAGAGGGACATTATCGCAGAACTAGTCGAAATGGATGGAGCCGAAAGACCCAACATAACCGAAAGGCCCAGCATAACAGACAGGACACCCGAAGAGGCAAGTTTTGATCGGGCTGTTAACATAAGACTGGCACATTATGGTCCTAACCCTCCAACGGAGATCATAGGCCAAGTTATAGCGGCTGTGGAGGCAAATTTGCTACAGCAAAGAGGTGCTGCGGTAGCAGAAGTCACAGCAGCACCAACTGAAAGGAGAAAGGTACATTTTGCTGCTTTTAAAAATTTCAGCGAAACAGAAGGGGAGATTGAGGGGTACCTTGCCGACTTTGAACGGCAATGTGCCCTACACCCGGTGCCCACAGAGGAATGGGTTACCATTTTGTCTGTGAAATTGTCCGACCAGGCCAGTGAAGCGTTCAGGGCCATCCCAGACGAGGATATTATGAACTATGGACTGGTAAAAGAAGCCTGGTGGCCAGGTATACCATCACACCGGAGGCATACCGGAGGCGGTTCCGAGAGACTAGCAAGCAGACTGGAGACTCATATACCGAGTGGGCATGCCGCCTATACCGCACAGCATCCCACTGGGTCCCTGAATGCCAAGCAGTATCCAGGGAAGAGGTGTTGCAGGTGTTCCTGCTGGAGCACTTCTTTGACAAACTGTCCCCGGAAGTCAGAGAGTGGGTCCGGGACCGAAAACCTTTCACCTTGCCTGAAGCAGCTTGCCTGGCGGACGAATACACAGGATGCCCGCAAACTGTGGTCAAGACAATAGCTCGGGTGGATTATCGATCAGCGGCACCCCCTCCAGCTGCCGCCTACCGGCCACTTATCCTCAGCAGCCCAGGTTCAACTCCCAGGACTACTCACAACCCATCAGGTGTTTCGGGTGTAAACAGCTAGGACACAAAAATCCAGCCAGGCAGTTCCAGTCTTGGAGAAAGCCAGCAGGGGGGAACCCCCGCACATCCATGCCAGAACATTGGGGCGTCCTGCACAAGGCTGATCCAGTACAAGCAGCTAACCGGGACAATCGGCAGCAACACAGCCAGACTGTCCGGGTTAATGGAAAGCTAGCCAATGGCCTACGTGATACTGGCACCACCATGACCCTACTACAGAAGAACCTCATCCCAGAGAGTCAACACACCGGAGACACTGTAGCCATAAGGGTAGCGGGAGGCACCATCTTCCGGCTACCCGTTGCCCGTGTTCACTTGGATTGGGGGGTTGGTTCGGGACATGTGAATGTGGGGGTGATGAAGGATTTGCCAGCGGATGTACTACTGGGGAATGATTTGGCCCCCCTCGTTTCTGCTTACGCCCCGATGGGCCCCGCTGAAGCCAACACAGTGACTACCCGTGCCCAGACCTGTGATGCTGGAACTGGCCCACTTGCTGCTGAGACCCAGGTGAGACTATCTTCCCCAACATGTACCATAGATCATGCGCCCCTAGACTGGGATACCCCAGAGGCATTCGGGAGGGAAACCCGGGAGGACCCGACCTTACAGAAGTATAGGGCTAAGGCAGATACTCAGGAAAGGGGAATAGATGGGGAGCTTTATGAATGGGTGGGGGATAGACTGTATAGGATCCCTAAGCCATCCCAGAAAAGCAAGGCCCCTTCGCAGAAACGACAGCTGGTGGTACCTAAGAAATACCAGCTGGAGATTCTGCGAATCGGGCATGATGTACCACTAGCAGGACATCTAGGGTCCCGTCGCACAGCTCATAGGATTACACAGAATTTCTTCTGGCCCAATCTTAACCAGGATGTGCGACAATACTGCAAAACGTGTGACACGTGTCAACAGGTAGGTAAGCGGGGGGACCACCCTAAAGCTAGACTTATGTCCATGCCTATTTTACCGCATAGCCATTGACATTGTGGGTCTCTTGGCCAGGCCTAGTCTATCCAGGAAGAAGTATATTCTCACCGTGGTGGACTACGCCACCCATTACCCAGAGGCAGTAGCTATGTCCAACATTGAAGCAGAGACAGTAGCTGGAGCCCTTGTTAAAATATTTACTAGAGTGGGGTTCCCTGAGGAGATTCTCTCTGACCAGGGAACCCAGTTTACCACTGTGCTCACCCAGCAGTTGTGGAAGGTGTGCAATATTAAGCCCTTGCTGAGCTCACCTTACCACCCCCAGACTAATGGTCTCTGCGAGCGCTTTAACGGGACCCTCAAGCAAATGCTGAGGACCTTTTCGGATGCTTGCAGAGACTGGGAGAGATTCCTGCCTCACCTGCTATTTGAGTACAGAGAGGTACGCCAGGAATCTATGGGGTTCTCTCCCTTCGAGTTACTCTATGGGAGAAGGGTCCGCGGACCCCTCAATCTCATCAGAGGACAATGGGAGGGAGAGACAGAGCAGGATGGGACCCCCATAGTGCCCTATGTTCTGGAACTCAGGGACCACATGGAGCAACTGTCTCTGATGGTAAGGGAGAATCTCCAGGTGGCCCAGGGGAGACAGAAGAGATGGTACGATCGGGGGGCCCGACAGCGTATCTTCCAGGTTGGGCAGAAGGTCTTAGTGCTCAAGCCTGTGAAGACCGACAAGATGCAGGCATCTTGGCAGGGCCCGTATAAAGTAGTAGCCCAGGTATGTGATACTACCTATGTTATTGCCAGCTGTGCAGATGAAAGAATCCAGCGAACCTTTCATGTGAACATGCTGAAGGAGTATCAGGAACGGCAGGAGGATGTTGCTGCAGTATGTGCCCCTGCTGCGGACAACTCAGAAAGTTTACCCCTCCCTGACTTACTAGAGAGAGACCCCCAGACTGACCTCATTAGCCTTGTACAGCTAGGGGACCGGTTAAGCGCCACAAAGAAGGAACAGGCTAAGCGGCTTCTGTGGACGAAACAGGCAACTTTCTCCCAAAAACCGGGCTATACGACCCTGGCTGTGCATAAGGTAGAGACCGCTGGACAAGCACCCCTTCGACAACCCCCCTACCGTATCCCTGAAGCAGTCCGAGAAGGAATACGGAAGGAGATACAGGAGATGATTCAGTTAGGAGTCATTCAGTCCTCTGACAGCCCTTGGGCCTCGCCTGTAGTCCTGGTGCCTAAGAAAGACGGAACTACCCGGTTCTGCGTGTACTACAGGCGACTCAATGAGAAGACCACCACTGACGCCTACCTGATGCCCAGGGTAGACGAACTGCTAGATCGTATAGCCAGGGGACGTTATTTAACTACAATAGACCTGTGTAAGGGTTATTGGCAGATTCCCCTGGCCGAGGATGCTATCCCCAAGTCAGCATTTGTTACCCCGTTTGGCCTGTACCAGTCTAAGGTCATGCCATTCAGGATGAAAAATGCTCCGGTTACCTTCCAAAGTATGGTGGATAGGCTCCTTGATGGCTTCCAGGATTTTGCATGTGCATACCTGGATGACATTGCAATCTATAGTGGGTCTTGGGAGAAGCATCTGGTTCACGTAGGGGTGGTTCTGGAAAAGATTCGGGCCGCAGGCCTGACCTTGAAACCAGACAAGTGCCATCTAGGTATGGCAGAGGTGCAATACCTGGGACACCGAGTAGGGTGTGGGAATCAGAGACCAGAGCCAGCCAAGGTAGAGGCAGTAGCTAACTGGCCCACACCCCGTACTAAGACCCAGGTATGAGCCTTCTTGGGGACTGCAGGGTACTACCGACATTTGGTCCCTGATTATAGTGCTATTGCCAAACTCCTGACTGACCTGACGAAAAAGAATTTACCTAGGCAGGTCCTGTGGTCTCCAGCTTGTGAAGCCGCGTTTCTAGCCCTCATGCAAGCACTTGTAAATGCCCCTGTCTTGGCTGCCCCAGTACCTAACAAACGTTTCCTTGTCCACACAGATGCTTCCATGTTTGGACTGGGGGCTGTGCTGAGCCAAGTCGGGGAGGATGGAGGAGAACACCCTGTAGCATACCTGAGCAGAAAGCTATTACCCGGGAAGTGAGCTATGCGGCAGTGGAGAAGGAGTGTTTGGCACTGGTCTGGGCCCTTAAAAAGTTGAACCCTTATTTGTACGGACAGGAATTTTCATTAGTCACCGACCACAACCCATTGGTCTGGCTTAACCGGGTCGCAGGAGACAATGGCAGGTTGCTGCGGTGGAGCTTAGCCCTGCAACCCAACAACTTCACCATCGGCTACCAACCCGGTAAGCAAAATGGCAATGCGGATGGGTTGTCCCGGCAAACAGACGTCATCCCGGCCTCCTAGTTCCGGACATCCCCAAGTTGACCCAAGAAGGATCAAGCCAGGTCTGCCGGAGTGTCCCACAAGGAGGGAGCCATGTAATGAGAGTCCCTTTTGGGCACAGGTTGAGCAAGAAAATAATTGACATTAAGAATATGTTTTGGATTGCTTTAAAATGGGACAGTAATATTAATCCACAATATTCCTCAGGATATCTGTAAAGGACTATTTACTGGTTGTTTGATTCTGAACTCAACATGTTAGTTGAAAGATGCTAATGTCATCACCCCCAGCCACCTGTCTGTTGTAATGCGAATGGGTCTAGGATAGCTTCTAAGGGTCTTTTCATTGTGGATTGTGGTAATTAACTCTGCTATTGTGGGAGGGAGTTCTGTGTTAATGTTGATTGTGTCTTCTAAACCAGTGTTTCTCAACTCCAGTCCTCAAGGCGCACCAACAGGTCATGTTTTCAAGATTTCCCTCAGATGAAACAGCTGTGGTAATTACTAAGGCAGTGAAACTGATTAAATCACCTATGCAAAATAATGGAAAGCCTGAAAACATGACCTGTTGGGGCGCCTTGAGGACTGGAGTTGAGAAACACTGTTCTAAACTACAAGGCGGCAAGTGTAGCCTAAATGTCTCTGAGCCAGGTTGCTAAAAGTAATTAGGTAATTAACATGTTAATTAAGTCTGGTCACAGGTGTAATTCCAGAGAAATATGATGCACCTCCTCTTTTAACTGTGTATAAAACTTGTGTTTGTTTTAATAAAGACTGTCAGTCCTGCTTAAACCTCAAGACAGAGCTCGTATTTTGGTCTCGTATTTTGGGGGAGAATTATTCTTATGGGTCTTATTCGGCTGGTTGGAGTGTCGGTAGCTGACTTGTGTTCAGGAATGGAATATCCTAAACGGCGTTAACCCCTTTCATACTTGGGATTGCCGTTACACTATTCTTCACACAGAATTTGAATCGGCCGATCCTTTTTAGACCGATCCAAATCCGGATTGTTCTGAAAATTTTGAATAATTTTGAAAATGAATAAACAAAACAAAATTAAACCAAACAAAACTAAATTAATTCCGAAATTAATCTATGAAACGGAATTAGTAACATAATGAATGTATCCAAAATGAGATGAAACACATTTTTCCATTCTGCACACGTACAGTGCCTTGAAAAAGTATTCATACCCCTTGAAATTGTCATGGATATGCAGTAATGTTTGTCTGATATCTTACCTTCCTCTTCATGTGTTCACCTTAGAGGCCAGGCTCTCACCTGGCTGCTTTTATAATCTCTCCTCCCAGTATGCTCCACCCCAGGCCCTATCAGGGAACACTATATTAACCTGTGCACTACAAGCCAGCCGTGCTGATCAACGTGTTTTTTAAGCATTGTGTGTTTGGGTTCCTGCCTGCCGTGTGCTATGTCTGTCTCTGTGTTACGATATTGGCTTGTTCCCAACTATCCCTGTGTGCTAGTGACCTTGACCTTTCGGCTTGTCCTTCGTTTATCCGTGTCTGCTTGTTGCCCTGACCTTGGCTTTTCCCCTCACTATTCTCGTATCCTGTGCTGCTGCTTCCCCTCTATCCTCTTTACCCTACGGAGCATGAGCTAGGGGACTCTGGGGGCCGCGACCTGGACCCAGCTGCAGCGTAGGCCATCCTCACCACTAAAGGATCTGGTGAAAACCTGCTGGGTCTTAGACTCCGCGCCCTGGGGAATCTTGGGCTCTAGCTTCCTGTGGATCCCTGTTGTGCTCCACTGGTCCCGCTTTCCACAACCACCCAGTGTCCCATCCGCAGCAGTCAGCCATAGGGTTCACTACCTTGTGGTGCACTCCTGACCCCCAACGGTGTGCATCTGTCATCTGGCCACAGGTGACCTGACAGTTTGATCAGCCATGGACCCGGCTGATGTGCCGCTTTCCATAGATGATCCATTACAGGGCATAGTCCGGAGACTTGAGACCCAGGAATAGAATCAAACTCAGGTGATGCGATTCCTCCAGGATCTGGCTTCCCGCTTCGAGCAGCTTCAGGTCTCCTTAGGACCCCCGGTTCAACAACCTCAACCGCTATCAGCGGCTGCACCTATTCCAGTCGCAGTCGCAGCCACACATTCACTACAACTGCCAGCTCCGTCCCGTTTCTCTGGGGACTCCAAGGCCTGCAGGGAGTTCCTTAGCCAATGCACTATTCATTTTGGGCTCCAGCCCCAAAACTTCCTGTCTGATCGGGCAAAGGTAGCCTATATTATTTCTCCCCTCTCTGGTGAAGCTTTAGCCTGGGCAGCCCCTCTGTGGGAACTGAATGATCCAGTGGTTTCTAGCCTGTCTGACTTTTTGAAACTTTTTCGGAATATCTTCGAAGAACCGGTTCGTGTCTCTTCAATGGCCAGCGCCCTTTTCCGTCTCCACCAAGAGTCTGCTTCTGTGGGACAGTATGCTCTTCATTTCCGCATTCTGTCGGCTGAGTTGAGCTGGAACAATAAGGCCTTAGTCGCAACCTTTTTGCATGGCCTTTCTGATAGAGTGAAGGATGAATTAGCAGGAAGAACCATTCCCACTGATCTGGATGGGGTTATCTCCTTGTGTAACCAGATCGATATTTGCTTTCAGGAAAGGACCCAAGAAAAGCGACGCCAGCACTGGTTCTTAGTCAGCCTGAGCTCCCCTCTCTTCGACCTGTAGAGCATCTCCTGTCAGCTGAGGAACCCATGCATCTGGGTCGGACCAGGCTATCCCCCGAGGAACGCGTTAGGCGCTGTGTCTCTACTGTGGGGACAAAGGTCATTTTCGTGACACTTGCTCTCTTTGTCCGAAAAACTTTCGGCTCCAATACATCTGGAAAGTGGAGTATTGGAACCAGAAATATCACCCTCATCTTCTCGTCTTCTTCTTTCTGTGTTCCTTCATGTTGGTGCTTCTTCCCATTCGGTCGCAGCATATCTGGATTCTGGAGCCGCTGGCAATTTCATGGACTGGGAAATTGCATCTTCTATAAGACTTACCCTTTTGCCACTCACCTCGCCCTTGGTGGTCTTGGCGATTGATGGCACTGTTCTCCCAGGTGGTCCTATCCGCTTCCAGACCCTCCCTGTTAAGATGTCGGTAGGGACACTCCACCAGGAGTGGATATCCTTCCTTATCTTACCTAAGGCCTCAACTCCTATCATTTTGGGTCTCCCATGGTTATGGCTCCATTCTCCATACGTTGACTGGACTACTGGACAGATCCTGGCTTGGGGTTCCTCCTGTTCCTCATCCTGCCTACCCAAGGTTGCCCCCTGTGAACCTGAGCTGATCATTCACTCCAGTTTGCATAACCATTTACATTTGTCTGTCCCTAATCACCCTTGGACGCACAGCCAGGCTAGCTTGTCTACAAGTTCTGCAGTCGCTACATCTTGCGATGCGATTCAGGTAGTCGCTACACCTGACTTTGCTATTCACTCGGCCTCTGTACTAGTTATGCCAGTCCAGCCCATGCCCAGTGAGCCTCCTACATTTTCTTATTCAGGACATTCTGCTTGTCTTTCAGCTATTCAGCTTGACTCCTGTGACATGTCACCTTCTAACCAGCCTGACCTCAGGGTTCCACTGACCTCTGCCCAGTCTGATGGTCCTGTACTAGATTTCCAGATCTTCTTTAAGGGTCTGGAGGACCCTCCTCAGATCCCTGTTGATCCTCTTTTGCCCTTGCTTATTCCTAAAAGGCCTTTGGTCCTGTAAGGAAAGGCTGGCTAGAGGAAGGAATGTTCCCCACAGACTAACTCCTGCTCCCCGAACTTGTGTTAAAGAAGCTGTGTGTCAACACCTGGCCGGTATCACACGAGCTGTTAAGGACTTACAGACAGATTATACTCAGCTAAAGGAACAGTTCCGGACCTTATCTCCATCTGCTAGTTCCAGTTGTGATGTCATCACCAGAACCCAGTTCAGGACTTTTTGCACGGCCTGCGAACTGTACTTTTCTCTACAACCCCGCACCTTCCTTCTGGAGACTACTAAAGTGGGATTTGTCATTTCCTTGTTGCAGGCTGAGCCCCAATGATGGGCTCACCCCACCGTCTATTGGAAAGGAAGTCTGCCTCATTAGCATCCATGACCACCTTCTTCGAAGACATGGCCCGAATCTATGATGATCCCTAACGAGCCGCTACTGCAGAGTAGGGATGAGCTTCGTGTTCGCGTCAAACACACGTTCGACTCGAACATCGGCTGTTCGATCATTCGACGAAGAACAAACGTTATGGCCCGTTCGCGCCAAATTCGTGTTGCGCGACACGGCCCATCATTCACTGCGGCATCGCAGTGCATTTCTGGCTGGTGATTGGCCAAGCATGCACTATGACCCGCATGCTTTGGCCAATCACAGCGCAGAAAAAACGGCGAGCCGTAATTGGCCAAAGCCAGGGTGGCTGTGGCCAATTATGGCTCAGGGGGTTTAGTACATGCCCCACACTATATAAGGCCGCCTGGAAGTCGGCCTTGTGTAGTGTGTTGGCGTTTGTGAAAGAGGCAGTTTCAGAGAGATAGACAGTGTCATTTATATTGAGTTAGATAGAGCAGGCAGGCGAGTCAGTTAGCTGCTGTTACAGTGTGTAGAGGATATATATGCATCCTAGGTGTTGTGTATATATATTTATACACTGTATTGAGTTTAGCTAGATCCGTTCCTATTAGTCTCTATACTGTGACAGGCAGGAAGGTGATTGTGCTAGCTGCAGACAGTCAGTGTTTAGTGGTATCGTGGTGTTGTTCTATTGTGTAACACAGACAGGCATCTGCAAGCAGTTACAGTGGGTGTAGGTGCCTCCTGCACAGTATACGCTACCCCTTATTGCTCGTCGTGGTGTTGTTCTGTTGTGTAACACAGACAGGCATCTGCAAGCAGTTACAGTGTGTGTAGGTGCCTCCTGCACAGTATACGCTACCCCTTATTGCTCGTCGTGGTGTTGTTCTGTTGTGTAACACAGACAGGCTATTGCAAGCAGTTACAGTGGGTGTAGGTGCCTCCTGCACAGTATACGCTACCCCTTATTGCTTGAGGAGTTGTTCTGTTGTGTAACACAGACAGGCATCTGCTAACAGTTACAGTGGGTGTAGGTGCCTCCTGCACAGTATACGCTACCCCTTATTGCTCGTCGTGGTGTTGTTCTGTTGTGTAACACAGACAGGCACCTGCAAGTAGTTACAGTGGGTGTAGGTGCGTCCTGCACAGTATACACCTGAAGCTACCCCGTATTGCTGGTTTTACCATCTCCCTGCAGGCCATTAGAATGTCTGGAAGGCCAACAAAGAGAGGCAGACAGTCAGGAGCCAATAAAAGAGGGCAAGCAGGCTCTGTGTCTGGGGGCAACAGTGCTGGTCATGGACGTGGTGCATTGTCATCAGCACGTGGCCATGGGACACGCTTGTCCTTATTTTCGGCAGCTGAATGTGTTGAGCCGCATCATGCCGAAGACTTGGTAGAGTGGATGACCAAGCCCTCCTCATCCTCTCTCACCCAGGCTCAGGGTACTGGCAAAGCAGCTGCCAAAGCGTCCTCTTCCCTCGTATCAATGTCATCATCAGTCACTCCTTCCCTAGACCCACCATGTCCTCCTGAGGAGTCCCCCGAACTGTTTGAGCACAGTGTTGGGTACATGCTCCAGGAGGATGCCCAGCGTTTTGAAGGGTCTGATGATGATACCCAGCTAGAGGAAGGCAGTAGCGTGAGCGCAGAGAGAGGGGATGCTCAAGAAGGACAGCAATCTGGCAGTCATGTTCCAGCATCTGCAGCATACTGCCAGATTTGCTCCAGTGATTAGGAGGGAGGGGATAATGAGGTCACTGACTTCACGTGGGTGCCTGATAGGAGAGAGGAGGAGGAGGATGAGGAGGAGGCACATCTCCAACGAGGCAGGATGCCCTCCCGGGGCCAGCGTAAGGGCAGCACACCAACTGAATCACACCGCAGAGCTCCGCCTGTGCAGGGTGCTGCCTCTGCCCGTTATTTCAAAAGTTCTTTGGTGTGGGACTTTTTTGAGTCGAGTGCATCAGATCGCACCGCTGCTATTTGCAACATATGTCTCAAGCGTATCTCGCGTGGCCAAAACATCAGCCGCTTGGGCACCACATGCTTGACCAGACATATGTTGACTTGCCATGCAGCTCGTTGGCAAGCGTACCTTTAAAGACCCACACCAAAGAACAAAGCGGACCTCTCCTTGCTCCTCATCAGCTGGGATCTCCAACCCCACTATACCTTCAGTCCTCTCTGAAACCTGCACTGAGAGGAATGAAGGTGTAGAATTAGGTGTGTCACAGCCAAGTACTTGCGGGCACACTGCTAGCAGTACACCGATGTCCGATTGTTCCAGGCAAATTTCCCTGCCCCAGCTGCTGGACCGTCAAAAGAAGTTCACTCCCAGCCATCCACATGCCCAGCGGTTGAATGCTAGCTTGGCTAAATTTCTAGCACTTCAACTGCTGCCTTTTCAGTTGGTAGACTCGGCCCCCTTCTGTGAGTTTGTGCAATGTGCGGTTCCTCAGTGGCAGGTTCCCAAACGCCACTTTTTCTCACGGAAGGCGATTCCGGCTCTCTACCGGCATGTGGAAGGCAATGTTCATGCCTCGCTGGACAGGGCGGTCAACGGTAAGGTGCATATTACCGCTGACTCATGGTCCAGCAGGCATGGACAGGGAGGTTACTTTTCTTTCACGGCCCATTGGGTCACTCTTTTGGCAGCTGGGAAGGATGCAGGACAAGGTGCAGTAGTGTTGGAGGTTGTTCCGCCACCACGCCTCCAAAATGCTACTACTGGTTGTGACACACCTCTCTCCTCCACCCCCTCCTCTTCTTCTTCCTCCATGGCCTCTTCCTGTGCTTTGTCCTCGGAACCAGCGGTGCTCCGTAGGCGTTCAAGGGGCTAAGCAAGTACGCAGGCAAAAATATGCCATGCCGTGCTTGCGCTGGTGTGTTTGGGGGACAGGAGCCACACTGGGGCAAAGGTTCTGTCAGCTCTGCAGGGGTAGGCCGAGAGGTGGTTGACGCCATGCCAGCTTAAGCCAGGAATGGTGGTTTGCGACAATGGCACCAACCTCCTCTCCGCCTTCCGACAGGGACAACTGACCCATGTGCCCTGTGTGGCTCACGTCCTTAACCTGGTGGTACAGCGGTTCTTGGGCAGGTACCCGGGCTTACAGGATGTCCTGAGGCAGGCCAGGAAAGTCTGTGTGCATTTCCGCAGATCATATAATGCCAGTGCTCGGCTGGCTGAGCTGCAAAAGGAGTTGAACCTGCCCAAGAACCGCCTTATATGTGACATGCCCACCAGGTGGAACTCAACGTTAGCCATGCTGCAGCGAAGGGCCATCAATGAGTACCTGTGCGACTACAGCACCAGGACAGGGTCAGGGGAGCTTGGGTTTTTTTCACCACGCCAGTGGGGCATGATCAGGGATGCATGCACTGTCCTGGCACCATTTGAGGAGGCCACGAGGATGGTGAGCAGTGACAGTGCATGCATCAGTGACACTGTACCTCTTGTCCACCTGTTGGAGCATACGCTGCATGGAATAATGGACAGGGCACTTGAGGTAGAACAGAGGCAGGAAGAGGAGGACTTCCTTGCCTCTCAAGGCCCCCTTTATCCAGACAGTGTTCCTTCTGTCCCACCCATCGCACAGGAAGAGGAGGAGGAGGAGGATTGGGTCAGCATGGAGGTGGAGCCTGGCATTCAGCATCAACAGCAGCAGTCTTTTAGGGATGATTTACAGTCCCAAGAAACCCGTGGACTTGTACGTGGCTGGGAGGAGGTGGCTGGGGATCATGTCTTCCTTAGTGACCCAGAGGACTCCGGACCGAATGCCTCAGCTAACCTACGCTGCATGGCCTCCCTGATCCTGCAAAGTCTGCGGAAGGATCCTCGTATTCTTCGGATCAAGGAGAGGGACCATTACTGGCTGGCCACTCTCCTTGATCCACAGTACAAGGGTAAGGTTGTGGGCCTTATCTTACCATCGCAGAGGGAGCAGAGGATGAGACATCTCCGGGAGGCCTTGCAGAAAGGTCTGTGCAACGCATTCCCAGAGACTGGGAGGTTACAAACTCCTGGTCCTGGACAACGAGTTGCTGAGGCTTCGGTCAGTAGCAGAAGGAGCGGTGGGGAAGGTGGCCATCTGACCAATGCGTTCAGACAATTTTTTAGTCCGCAGCCCCAAGGTATGATCGGTTCCAGCAACCATCGCCAGCGTCTGATATACATGGTGCAGGAATACCTAGGGGCAAGGTCAGACTTGGACACCTTTCCCACCGAAAATCCTCTGGCTTACTGGGTCTTGAGGATGGATCACTGTCCAGAGCTTGCACAGTATGCAATTGAGCTACTGGCCTGTCCTGCATCCGGCGTTCTTTCGGAACGCACATTCAGTGCTGCTGGAGGTTTGTCACGGATCACAGGGTGCGCCTGTCCACCGACTCGGTTAATCGACTGACCTTCATAAAGATGAACCAGTCTTGGATCACCACCAGCTACCAAGCACCTGAAGCTGATGTAACAGAATATTTTATTTTGAAATGTCACATCCCTTCAAGACTGCCTATGCTGATGCTGAGTGACTGTCCTGTTATGTTGACTGACTATCCTCCTCCTCCTCAATGATCCGATTCATGATGATAGCTTGGAAGAACATTTTTGTTTCTGGGTGCCGCCACCAGTGGCTAAGGCCCAATTTTTCAGCCCCTGTTTAACAGGGGCATGTAATTACAATTTATTATGCAATGCTTTGCAGCAGGGCTCATTCCTGCACTCCAACTAGAGTATCTGGGAGAGGTTGCAGTGTTGTGGCACCAGCACCAGTGCCTAAGGCCCAATTTTTCATCCCCTGTTTAACAGGGGCGTGTAATTACAATTTTTGATGCAATACTTTGCAACAGGGATTATTGCTGTGCTCCAAGTACAGTATCTATGAGGGGTTGCAGTGTTGTGGCACCAGTGCCTAAGGCCCAATTTTTCATCCCCTGTTTAACAGGGGCGTGTATTTAAAATTTTTGATGCAATACTTTGCAACAGGGCTCATTGCTGTGCTCCAAGTACAGTATCTGTGAGGGGTTGCAGTGTTGTGGCACCAGTGCCTAAGGCCCAATTTTTCTGCCCATGTTCAACAGGGGCATGTAATTACAATTCTTGATCTAATAAATCACAGCAGGGCCCATTCATGCGCCCACCAAGAGTAACTGTGAGGGCTGACAGTGTTGTAGCACCAGCACCACCACCAAAGGCTCAATTTTTCTGACCCTCTTCAACAGGGGCATGTAATTACAATTCTTGATCTAATAAATCACAGCAGGGCCCATTCATGCGCCCACCAAGAGTAACTGTGAGGACTGACAGTGTTGTAGCACCAGTTCCACCACCAAAGGCCCAATTTTTCCTACCACTGTTCAACAATGGCATGTAATTACAATTCCTGATATAATAGTTTACAGCAGGGCGTTCCAGCGCCCACCAAGAGTAACTGTGAGGGCTCACAGTGTTATGGCAACACCAACATGTAAGGGACAAATTTCAGCAGAGTATATACGGCAGGCCCCTACTTTCAAACATCCAACTTACAAACGACTCCTACTTGCAAACGAAAGGAGACAACAGGAAGTGAGAGGAAATCTACCCCTAGGAAGGGAAATTCTCTCCTGTAAGAGTTAATATGGGAAAGAGGTGTCTTCTCTCTACTGATGCTTTATCACCAATCAGGGCCGCTGATAGGGCAGTACAACCAGCCCTGTTGTACGGGGCCCGGCCGCATCAGCTCAGCAAGGGGGCCCGGGAAGCTATAAAGTTAATTTCTGACAGAATAAATAAAATGTTTTTCTAAACCACCCCTGCTCCTATTTGCTTTTCAGGGTGTACTTACATATTCCTGTACCCCATTAGGGCAACAGAGGGGCCCAGGAAGTGAAATCAATGAAGGGACTTTATTTCCATTTTCGGGGGGCGCAGGTAGATTAAGCCTGGCCGCATAATGCGCTGCACATGTTCTAGTTCCGGCTGTGGCTGCTCTCTGCTTGTACTATCCCTGGCGGAGTGATTCATGTGTACAACACTCCCTCAGTAAGTGCTGTCTGTGGGAGTGAGAGAGGCATGTGGCTGAGAGGAAGCAGGAAACCTAATCCAGCAACGGTGCAGAGCTACAGGCAAGGGACGGCACACAGTAACATCAACTACCATGAAAAGAAGGTACAGCCCCCTGACTCCCCACTGTGTTTGTGATTATTGTCATTATGATGATCACAGCACTTTAGATCCTCTATTGCTCTTCCACAGTGTCACATGGCTATTGGGTCTGAGTGTGTACAGACTGTCACACAGTAGAACCATAACAAAGTCAGCACCCAATAGCCATGTGACACTGGAAGAGCAATAGAGGATCTAAAGTGCTGTGATCATCATAATCATAGTTGCCAACAGTCCCGAATTTCCCGGGACAATCCCGAATTTGGGACCCTCGTCCCGAATTAAGCTTGTCCCGATTATTTTCCCGGGATTTTGCTTTTGTCCCGGGAAAATCGGGAGTGTTTTACGGAAAAAGCAGCCGACGGGCTACAGAAAAATGGCCGCCGTCGCCTCTGCCAGTACATTTCCCCTTGTGTTCAGTGGAGAGAGGATGGGCATCCAATCAGCTTCTCTCTTCAGTGTACAAGTATACACTGAAGCCTAGAGGCCCCTCCTCTCTACACTTAACACACGTGGAAGCCAGGAACTGTGTAGCTGCCGCTGCACATGATGGCAGCCCGGGGAGTCAGAGGTCAGCTCTGTACTAGAGGAGATCACAAACAGTGAGTGTGCATGTGCTCGGTTATAGAGAGGAGGTGTATGAGATCGGCTCATCGTATTACACCTGACTGTCATCACACTGCTACTCCCCGAGGAGGACACCAGCACAGGAGAGAGAGAGAGAGAGAGAGAGCTCTGCTCAACAGTGAGTGTGTGTGCTGCCAGCTCCAGGGATAATGGGCACCAAGCATAGCATTTCCACCCCTACCTACACAACACAGGGCAACCTGCCATCAAGCGTGCTGGGACATGTAGTGCCACAGCTGATCCTCACTCACACCTTATTACCTGCTGCTGAGACATGTAGTGCCACATCTGATCTTCAATCATATTAATTTTCTTAGTTTTTGGACCATGTGCCACCCCAAGCTGCCCTGTGCCACCCCAGCCTGCCCTGTACCACCACAGCCTGCCCTGTATTACCCCAACCTGCCCTATACCACCCCAGCCTGCCCTATACCACCGCCTGCCTGCCCTGTATTACCCCAACCAGCCCTATACCACCCCAGCCTGCGCTATACCACCCAGCCTGCTCTGTGCCACCCAAGCCTGCCCTATACCACCCCATCCTGCCCTGTACCACTCCAAACTGCCCTATACCAACCCAGCCTGCCCTGTGCCAACCTAACCTGCCCTATACCACCCTCAACCTGCCCTATGCCACCCTAACTTGCCCTATACTACCCAACCTGCTCTGTGCCACCCTAACTTGCCCTGTACCACCCCAACCTGCCCTGTACCACCCCAGCCTGCCCTATACCACCACAGCCTGCGCTTTGCCATCCAAGCCTTCCCTGTGCCACTTCAATCTGCCCTGTGCCACTTCAACCTGCCCTGTGCCACCCTAACTTGCCCTATACCACCCCAATACCGCCCTAACCTGCCCTGTACCACCCTAACCTGTCATATACCACCTCAACCTGACACTATACCACCCTATTTTACCCTAATCTGCCACTATACCACCCTATACTATCATTTACAGGGGCTGGTTTGGGGTGCACCCTGTGACCGTGCGCTACCTGAATGGAGCTGGTTAGCCTAGACGGGGGGGGGGGTGACACCATGTTTTACCCCACCAGGTGACACCAACCCTAGTGACGCCACTGCCGTACACAAGAGAGTGGAGAGTTTGTAAGGACAGACTCTGCTGGGGGCACCTGATGTAAGGATGGACTCTGCTGGGTGCACCTGATGTAAGGACTGACTCTGCTGGGGGCACCTGATGTAAGGACGGACTCTGCTGGGGGCATTTGATGGCATCTGGTGGCAGGCGAAGTGGCAGGTGACACGCTTAGGGGTCCCACTGATTCAGCATTATGGTGAGTTGAATGATTTAATTTTATATTACAATGTAATAATAGAAATAATGCGCTTCAATCACCCTGACACCATAACAAACATGGTGTCGGGATGATTGAAGCGCCAACAGGTGTTTTGGAGTATCCTTATCTGCCAATTTTGTTACACATTTCTATTGTGGTGTAGGATCTGGCTTCTTTCTTTCTATTTCTTTCTCTCTCTTTCTCTCACCTCGGACTGTAGCCACACCCCTTTGAACCACGCCCTTTTAAGCCACACCCACTATCGTGCGTAAACCACGCCCATTTTTCGCCGCGGCGCGCTTCGCGCGACGCATTTTTCATTTCAGCATGACACGCCTACAAACGAATGCCCCGCCCCCTAATTATAGCAAGGCTCCGCCTCAATACAAAAAAAGTGTCCCAGATGTTTTTTTTGCAATGTTGGCAACTATGCATAATGACGATAATCATAAGCATGAGATGCTACTTTACACTTGCTACTTGTTTGGATGGAATGGGGGCAGTAAAAAGATGCAGCTGAGCTGCATTTTTTAACCACCCACCAACCACTCCTCCTTAAAGAAGCTTTCACCAAACGTTACAATTAGGTCTGCCTGTTTTTTTTTTATGTTGATCTGTATGAAAGCTCTATGTAGAATGGAATCCAGATGTACATAGATGTGAATCTGTTTACACCTGCCTATCTCTGGGTCCATTCAGGTCAAAAAAATAAATGCTGCTATCTCTCTGTGTTGTGGGTTTGTGATGCTTTTCTTTGTGGATTTTATACATTTAAAGCTCTTTTTTTTCTGATGCTGGGAGTGCAGTCAACCTTCTTTCCACATTGCCTATTGTGAGTGGACACAAGTCCAAATTTCCATGTGGCCACCTATAGAGACATCACAAGTCCTCTTCTGTCTGCTGTGTGTTGCAGATGCAAACTAAACAGACCTGGAAATCAGAACACTGATGTCTGTCCCTTTTAGCTCCAATTCTGCAGAGAATCCACTGTACATATGCTGAGACCACCCACCATGTTTCCTGCTGAACATTATACTTTTTAAACTACTGTTGGGGTTTTTAAAGCGGAGTTCCTCCCAAAAGTGGAACTTCCGCTTAAACCACTCCTCACCCCCTTACATGCCACATTTGGAATGTCATTTTTTTTGGAGGGGGGGTGGGGGCTTCGTTAGGAGCAGGGATGAGCCGAACACCCCCCTGTTCGGTTCGCACCAGAACCTGCGAACAGACAAAATGTTCGTGTAAACTTTAGAACCCTATTAAATACAATGGACTCTAACGTTCGAAATCTAAAGTGTTAATTATAAAGGCTAATATGCAAGTTATTGTCCTAAAAAGTGTTTGGGGACCTGGGTCCTGCCCCAGGGGACATGTATCAATGCAAAAAGAAGTTTTAAAAACGGCCGTTTTTTCGGGAGCAGTGATTTTAATAATGCTTAAAATGAAAAAATAAAAGTGAAATATTCCTTTAAATTTCGTACCTGGGGGGTGTGTATGATATGCATGTGAAGTGGCGCATGTTTCCCGTGCTTAGAACTGTCCCTGCAAAAAATGTCATTTTTGAAAGAAAAAAAATGCATTTAAAACTGACTCGCGGCTATTAATGAATTGTCGGCTCCCGGCAATACATACAAAAGTCATTGAGAAAAAAAAAAAAAAAAAGCGTGGGGGTTCCCCAGAATTCAATTACCAGGCCCTTCAGATCTGGCATGGATTTTAAGGGGAACTCCACCCCAAGTTTAAAAAAAAAATGGCGTGGAGTCCCCCTAAAAATCCATACCAGACCCCTTATCCGACCACGCAACCTGGCCGGCCGCAGGGGAAAAGGGGGGGACGAGAGAGTGGCCCCCCCTCCCTCCTGAACCGTACCAAGCCACATGCCCTCAACATGGGGAGGATGTCCCCATGTTGATGGGGACAAGGGCCTCATCCCCACAACCCTTGCCCGGTGGTTGTGGGGGTCTGCGGGCGGGGGGCTTATCGGAATCTGGAAGACCCCTTTAACAAAGGGGACCCCCAGATCCCGCCCCCCCCTATGTGAATTGGTAACGGGTACATTGTACCCCTACCATTTCACGAAGAAAGCGTAAAAAAAATGTTTAAAAAAACACACAAACACCTTGAAAAAGTCCTTTATTTAAAAAAATAAATAAATAAACATTCCAGCGGTGAAATCCAGTGTCCCGCGGCGATCCCGATGTCCAGCGCTGTCCTTCATTGGTTGTGCCTGAGCGGACCTGATGGGGAACTCCCTCTCAGTATTTTAAATGTATAGACCCGCCCCTTCTAAAGTTCCCCATCAGGTCCGCTCAGCGGACGAGATGCGGAACATGAGAAGGGGCGGGTCTATACATGTATTACCAAAGTGAGAGCAGTTCCCCATCAGGTCCGCCCCCTCGGTATGTCGGACCCGCCTACGTCATTGGCTTGAGCGGGGAACTTCCTTCACTATGTAAATTTAAATTTACATAGTGAAGGAAGTTCCCCGCTCAAGCCAATGACGTAGGCGGGTCTGACATACCGAGGAGGCGGACCTGATGGGGAACTGCTCTCACTTTGGTAATACATGTATAGACCCGCCCCTTCTCATGTTCCGCATCTGGTCCGCTGAGCTGACCTGATGGGGAACTTTAGAAGGGGCGGGTCTATACATTTAAAATACTGAGAGGGAGTTCCCCATCAGGTCCGCTCAGGCACAACCAATGACGGACAGCGCTGGACATCGGGATCGCCGCGGGACACTGGATTTCACTGCTGGAATGTTTTGTTTTTTTTTTTTTTAAATAAAGGACTTTTTCAAGGTGTTTGTGTGTTTTTTTAAACATTTTTTTACGCTTTCTTCGTGAAATGGTAGGGGTACAATGTACCCCTTACCAATTCACATAGGGGGGGGCCGGGATCTGGGGGTCCTCTTTGTTAAAGGGGTCTTCCAGATTCCGATAAGCCCCCCGCCCGCAGACCCCCACAACCACCGGGCAAGGGTTGTGGGGATGAGGCCCTTGTCCCCATCAACATGGGGACATCCTCCCCATGTTGAGGGCATGTGTCTTGGTACGGTTCAGGAGGGAGGGGGGGCCGCTCTCTTGTCCCCCCCCTTTTCCCCTGCGGCCGGCCAGGTTGCATGCTCGGATAAGGGGTCTGGTATGGATTTTTAGGGGGACTCCACGCCATTTTTTTTTAATTTGGGGTGGAGTTCCCCTTAAAATCCATGCCAGATCTGAAGGGCCTGGAATGGATATTTGGGGGAACCCCACGTCAATTTTTTTTTTATTTGCGGCGGGGTTCCCCTTAATATCCATTCCAGACCTGAAGGGCCTGGTAATTGAATTCTGGGGAACCCCCACGCTTTTTTTTTTTTTTTTTATCAATGACTTTTGTATGTATTGCCGGGAGCCGACAATTCATTAATAGCCGCGAGTCAGTTTTAAATGCATTTTTTTCTTTCAAAAATGACACTTTTTGCAGGGACAGTTCTAAGCACGGGAAACATGCGCCACTTTACATGCATATCATACACACCCCCCAGGTACGAAATTTAAAGGAATATTTCACTTTTATTTTTTCATTTTAAGCATTATTAAAATCACTGCTCCCGAAAAAACGGCCGTTTTTAAAACTTCTTTTTGCATTGATACATGTCCCCTGGGGCAGGACCCGGGTCCCCAAACACTTTTTAGGACAATAACTTGCATATAAGCCTTTATAATTAGCACTTTAGATTTCTCCCATAGATTTTTCGAATTTGCCGCGAACACCCCAATTTGTTCGCTGTTCGGCGAACGGGCGAACAGGCAATGTTCGAGTCGAACATGAGTTCGACTCGAACTCGAAGCTCATCCCTAGTTAGGAGTGGGACTTCCTGTCCCACTTCCTCCTTCCACCCAGGGACTGCTTAGGTGACTCGCCATATCGCCTAATGCGGCCCCTCCCTGTAGGCGATCACCTGGGACACGTGACAGATCCCAGGCGATCGCCTGTCCACTCAGGGGACGCAGCGCCATTTGCGCATGTGCAGTGAGTGCCCGGTCGTGAAGCCGAAAGCTGTCACGGCCGGGTGCCCACAGTTGAAATGCAGGCGCCAGCGGAGAGGAGGGGGAGAGGAGCGAAACTCCATTCGGCTGCGTCGCTGGACAGTGGAACAGGTAAGTGTCTGTTTATTAAAAGCCAGCAGCTACACTTTTTGTAGCTCCTGACTTTTAATAAACATAAAAAAGGCTGGAACTCCCCTTTAAGTGGTTAAAACAGGTGGCGAGGAGGTCATACAATGCCTGTTCACCACCAGCCAAATTCTGTCAGAAGAGCAATCCGCATGCAGATCACTCTTCAGAGAGCAATGCTAGTGTGAATTGGCTCATACAGATTTTAAATAATTATGGAGTGCATGCCTCCAGCTGATTTAAAGGCATAATAGATGTGCTGGCTTAAGGAAATTTGAATCCTTAAAGTCAGCTGCAGCACTCTCTCATTCATTAGCAGGCATGGGATTAGCCTGGACAGAGATAAATATGACTTTTTTGAGGCGGCATCAAGGGCGGGGTTGGGGGGCCCCATCAGGTAGGCTGTACGGGGCCCCATGATTTCTAACAGCGGCCCTGTCACCAATCCTTGTTTCAATAAAAAACCCACTTTTCAAAAACATTTGTCATTGGGACGGAAAGTGAGGTGAAATGTTCTGAACAGGTGCACAGACAGCAAAACAAATGTTACAGGGGTGATAACCCTTCCCTACGTTTTCCAAAAAGCTTAAAAATTGATTTTTTGGCTGGAGCTACACTTAAACAATGTACCTGTTCAAAATTACAAACAGATTCTACTTAAGAACAAACCTACAGTTCCCTGTCTTGTTTGCACCACCTGTATACTGCTGTTCAGAGTATATAGGGCCTTTTTTTATTTTGGGTGTGGGGTTCCCCTTAATATCCATACAAGACCCAAAAGCGCTGGTAATGGGCTGGGTTGGGGGGGGGGGTTGATGGGGTAGCCATGCCATTTTTCTCAAAGATTTTCATCCATATTACCAGGACAAGACATGACATTAAAGCCGTAAGCAGTTTTAAATGGCTTTTTTTCCTTTAGAAATGTAATTTTGTGCAGGGACAGTTCTACACACGGGAAACACATGCCACTTCACAGGCATACTTTACACACCATTATATAAAAATAAAAAATAAAAATAGGAAAAAGTGAGGGCGCTGATTACGGGTCCCAAAACAATTGTATAAGGACCCCTATATATGTAGAACGTGAAATGAAATAAATGACACCCACCTAACTCAATTGTGCTGGTGAAAGTGCCAAAAAATGTGAACAATTAATTAGTGAAGTAATAAATGCAGTCCTACCCAACAGATAGGAACATGAAATAAAATAACCACACTCAAAATGTGAATTGTGCAATGAACAATGTACAGAAAAAAGTCCAAAGATAAATAAACACAAAAATCCTCCCAGCAGTAGTGCACGATCTTAATCAAAAAAAATCTCTGCATGTGTTAGGAATCTTCCAAGTGCTCAATGTTCAAAGTGATGATCAAATGAATCTCGTGACTTTATAATCCACCTTCACCGTAATCAATATCACCCGATAGTGCTATGATAAAGATGGCAGCTTACCCCAGAGAGTTGACCCTTTTAACTAAAAAAGAGGTCTAGTACGCTTTCTGCAAGTATCCACTTGCTGGGTTATATGGAAGATGGTATCAGCTATACAGGCAATATAAGGCTCTGAGATAACTCCGGTGGTATGCAAATGAGAGAAGAGAAGCCGAAAATAGTGTAATCCTATTTAATGAACAATAAAATTGTATAAAAGCCAAAAACGCACTTACTTTGAAAGTGCCCCGAACCCGGCACTGATGCTATAATGGTGTGGATACAAATGAATGAAAGTCCCGGTCCTGTGGGAGCTGGCGTGCGTTCCACCTCTAGAAACAGACAACCAAGCGAGACCGGAAGTGACATCAGTTGCGTGACCTGTATTACGCCTCGACGTACGTTTCGTATTCCATCATCAGGAAGCGTACCAGGTCACGCTAGAGGTGCAGTATATATGTGTCACTCAATTTGCATATGGGAGGGGATGAAGTGGCAAACAGCCTCTGTCCCGGCACGGCGGCACGGCGGCACAGCATATTATGAACACCAATGCAGTGGCATATACAAATCATATAAATTTAATAAAACATTCTATATTTATTAGTGAAAAATTGAAACAAAAAATAAAAAGTTATTCTTGAATACTGATTAAAATGATAATTAAAATAATAGGAATCACATAATCATTATAGAATTATAATAAAATATTTAAAACATAATAAATGTTTAAAATATGTTAAAAATAACTATGACCCCTATAGATACAATATCTATTCGTTAGTGAGGAAACAATTTAAATCCAGGTCAATATTTAAACCCAACGGCTGCATCGATCTGAGACGATACAACCACTGAGTTTCATTCTGGGAAATGGCCTTTTTAAGATCTGTTCCTCTCCAATGACCAACAGCCCTATCAATCCCATAGAAGGTCAATTTCCCAGGATCTTGGTCATGATATTGAGCAAAATGACGTGAGACACTGTGGTTAGGAAATCCCTTAAGGATATTTGTCACGTGCTCATTTATCCTAACCTTCAGTTCCCTTGTGGTTCTGCCCACATATTGAAGGGAGCATGGACACTCCAAGACATATGTGACATGTCTGGAGTCACAAGTTATAAGAGGTTTAAATGAAAATTCCTGCTGGGTGACGTTGGACTTAAATTTACAAATTTTTCTTGTATGTCGTTTAGTTCTCCGACAGGATTTACAACGGGTGCAATAATAGAAATCCAAACCGTCCAAAAAGGTGGGAGGTCTCTTAGGGGGATCAGGTATATTGGGTGCAATAATGTTTCGCAACACAGGCGTCCTCCTATAGATAAATTTTGGTTTGGGAGGTAAACTTTTGGCCAAATCAGCATCTTTAAGGAGTATAGGCCAAAATTTCTTGAAAGTTTTTTCCACATCTCTGTATTGCCTATGAAAGCCCGAAAGGAAGGCAAGATTACCTGAAAAAAGGGGCTTTTTCTTGGAAACCAGGAGAGATTCCCTATCCATCGCAAGCACTTCATCTTTTGCCTTCACAAGCGTGTGTTGGGAGTAACCTTTTTCCCTAAACCTCTCAGTAAGAGTGGCAGCCTGAGATTCAAAATCTGAGATTTGATCGCAGTTGCGCCGAATGCGCATGTATTGCCCCTTCGGGACCGCACCTAACCATTGAGGGTGGTGACAACTCGAGGTCGGTACAAATCCATTCCTATCCGTAACTTTAAAGTATGTCTTTGTGCATACCCTCCCCTCTTTCTGAATTAATGTTAGATCTAAATAATGGATGGAAGTAAGACTACTCTCTGCTGTAAACTTGAGGCCATAATGATTCACATTCATGGTCTCTAAGAAGGTTTCAAACAAGGGTAATGACCCCTCCCACAGCAGAATAATATCGTCAATATACCTTTTGTAGTAAATCAGACACCTAGAAACATTAAAGTAGATTCACTCATTTTCCCATTTATTAAGGACCAAATTGGCTACGCTGGGGGCATAACGAGCCCCCATCGCCACACCTTTGATCTGATTGTAAAACTTGCCTTGTGCCCAAAAATAGTTGTTACCCATGGCTTGTTTCAATCCATCCACCAAAAAATGGATTTGTTCCATAGATAGATGTGAATGTTCTGTGAGAGCCAATTCAACCGCCACAGCAGCATCACCTTGCTTAATATTAGTGTAAAGAGACTCTACATCTATGGTGACCATCAGAGTCTCTTGCGTAACTTCTATGGAAGACAATGATTTAATAAGTTCTCTACTGTCTTTGAGATAAGACTTCCCTTGTGTGACCAAGGGTTGTAGATATATGTCCAAATATTCTCCTACCCGGGAGTAGAGTGAACCAATCCCGCTAATAATTGGACGGCCAGGGGGATTATCTCTGTTCTTATGAATTTTCGGTAGTATATATAATACCGGCGTACGGGGCACTCGAGGTATAAGGTATTGAGCTTCTTTAGTATTCAAAATATTTCTATCAGCTCCCTCCGTGACCCAAATCGAAAGGTCTTCTTTGAGCCTTCTCATAGGGTCACCAGGGAGCGGTTTGTAGGTGCTCTGATCTACCAATAGACGATCAATTTCAGCATGATACTTTTCCTTGGAAAGTACCACCACCCCTCCCCCTTTGTCTGCGGGGCGAATCACAATATTTTTATTTTGTTCAAGTGATCTAATTCCCTCCATCAACGAATGATTGTGTCTAACCTGTTGTATCTTTAAGTCCTTAATGTCATCTTGCACCATGTGTTTAAACACCTCAACATGATGGTGTGTACCTTTCTTAGGGTAAAATGTGGAATTGTTTCGTAATCCACTATGTAATATGTTCTCCTCCACACTTGAGGGAGTAGTGGATGTTTGGGAAGCAAAATGTTTTTTGATATTTAACTTTCTGACATATTTTTCAATGTCAATAAAGAGATCAAATTTGTTGATCTTTTTATCTGGGGCAAATTTCAAACCTTGCGATAAAACCCTTAACTCCGCCTCCGTAAAGTCAGTTCCCGCAAGGTTAAAGATTCCTTCCTTTAATTGTCCCGTGGTCTTTTTCTTTCTGGTTCCCCCTCATCTACCTCTTTTTCTAACTGTTCCTTGGGGTATTGTGGGGTAGTGGATGGGATTTTGTAGGGCTCTTTCCATCCCCTCCATCCCCCCCCCCTGTGAATAGTTGTTTTGATGTTGAACTGGTCTCCCTCTATAATTTCCTCTAAAATGACCTCTAGGTGGTCTAGGGGCATGATAATTGGGTCCCTGATTGTAATACTGATAATTATAATCCATGGGTCTATTATCCAGAGGGGCATATCTATTGTGTGTAGGTGCCATGTAAGGTGCTGGATAATAGTCATTGGACTGGGAATACCCACCTCCATAGTGCGAGGCGGAGGGGGGGGTGGTGGCCCCCTCCCATTAGAACAAGCTGGCCCCTTACTCTTAGATGGAGTTTTAGTATGTTTTTTAGGGGTATGTGTTTTATTTTTAAATTTATTGGCTAGTTGAGTGACAACATTATGGACTTCCAAGTCCCTTTCCACAGGAGATTCATTGGAACTCGAAGGATCAAATTCCAATTGGCATTTGTACACCTTATGCTCTTCATAATCCTTGACATCTCTCTGATATTTCTTAAGTTTCTTCTGTTTGATGTCCCCATCATACTTGGATAAATGGGTTTGCAACCCTTGTGCATTATCCATATATTCTTTGGTTCCCATAAGGGGCCCCATTTTCTCTTTCAAGTCAGCTATATTGGCTTCTAATAACACATTTTTGGCCCGGCGTCTCCGTATCATTAATTGCATACGTTTTTGTTCACATGCGTTGCAGAATTGAAACCAATCATCTATGAGGGTTAAATCTTCTACACCATCATTTGGATGCACATCCCACCTCAACCTCCTGGGTGTGAGGTTCCTCCCGATGTACATCTCAAATGATGCTATGTCCCACCAAAGGCGTATTTGCTTTTCCATGTCATACTGGAGTTGTTTGAATCCCCTTTCTAAATCCAAATTGGGGCTAGGTGTTTGTAAAAAGATCTCTTCAATATTGGTCTGGCGACCTTTTATATAATTAAAGACATCCATGGCTGCGTGGTTTGAAAAAGTTGTAAAAAAACTCCCAAGCAATATTATATAAATAAAAAAAAAAACCTGCACCAATTATTAATTGGTAAATTAAGCTGCTCCTCAAATAATCAGTGATTACTGAAAACAAAGTGAAAAAATAGGAAAAAGTGAGGGCGCTGATTACGGGTCCCAAAACAATTGTATAAGGACCCCTATATATGTAGAACGTGAAATGAAATAAATGACACCCACCTAACTCAATTGTGCTGGTGAACGTGCCAAAAAATGTGAACAATTAATTAGTGAAGTAATAAACGCAGTCCTACCCAACAGATAGGAACATGAAATAAAATAACCACACTCAAAATGTGAATTGTGCAATGAACAATGTACTGAAAAAAGTCCAAAGATAAATAAACACAAAAATCCTCCCAGCAGTAGTGCACGATTTTAATCAAAAGAAATCTCTGCATGTGTTAGGAATCTTCCAAGTGCTCAATGTTCAAAGTGATGATCAAATGAATCTTGTGACTTTATAACCCACCTTCACCGTAATCAATATCACCCGATAGTACTATGATAAAGATGGCAGCTTACCCCAAAGAGTTGACCCTTTTAACTAAAAAAGAGGTCTAGTACGCTTTCTGCAAGTATCCACTTGCTGGGTTATATGGAAGATGGTATCAGCTATACAGGCGATATAAGGCTCTGAGATAACTCCGGTGGTATGCAAATGAGAGAAGAGAAGCCGAAAATAGTGTAATCCTATTTAATGAACAATAAAATTGTACAAAAGCCAAAAACGCGCTTACTTTGAAAGTGCCCCAAACCCGGCACTGAGGCTATAATGGCGTGGATACAAATGAATGAAAGTCCCGGTCCTGTGGGAGCTGGCGTGCGTTCCACCTCTAGAAACAGACAACCAAGCGAGACCGGAAGTGACGTCAGTTGCGTGACCTGTATTACGCCTCGACGTAGACACCCCCCAGGTATGATATTTAACCACTTAACGACCGCTCACTGTATATATACGTCGGCAGAATGGCACCGACAGGCACAATCACGTACAGTGTACGTGATTGCCTTTGTACAGTTGGGGGGTCCGATCGGACCCCCCTCCTATACAGTGAGTGGCCGTTTATCGTTGGGGAGCGATCAGAGATGAGGGGGTGACCATTCGATTTCGGCCACCCCCTCGCGATCGCTCCCGGCGAATGAAAATGCTCCCTCTGCCTGTGTAATGTAAACACAGGCAGAGGAAGCAGGAGGAAGTGATGTCATCTCCCTCGCGGCGGTCTTTTCGTTCCCGGCGCTGGGGAGAGAAGAAGCAGGTTAGTGCACCAACAGTCCACTGACACTTAGGTACACATAGGCACACATTTCACCCCCCAGTCACCCCCAGATCACCCCCCAGGTCACCCCCCAGCCCCCATCACAGTGTCACTGATTGCAGTGATCATTTATTTTACTGATCACTGCATTTAGTGTCATCTGTGATAGTAAAAAGTTGCAGGGCAGTTAGGTTTAGGCCCCTTTAGGTCCAGGGTAGCCCCCTAACCCCCCCTAATAAAGGTTTAACCCCTTGATCGCCCCCCAGGTAATCCTTTCACCCCCTAACGCCAGCGTCACTAAGCGATCGTATTTTCGATCGCTGTATTTAGTGCCGGTGGTGCCCTAGATAGCCAGTTATTTATTTTTAGTTTCGCCGCAGGTTTTTAGAGCGTCAGGTACCCCCATATATTATTTTAACCCCCTGATTGCCCCTAGAGTTAACCCTTTCACCAGTGATCACCGTATAAGCGTCACTGGTGACACTGGTTACCCAGTTAGTTATTTAGTTATTTAGGTAACCCGTCAGGTTTTTATATAGCGTCGGGTACCCCCATATTTAACCTATTAAAGGTTTTAACCCCCTGATTGCCCCTAGTTAACCCTTTCACCAGTGATCACCATATAAAGGTTACAGGTGACGCTGGTTGGTTAGTTTGCTTTTTATAGCATCAGGGCACCCGCCGTATATAACCCAATAAAGGTTTAACCCCCTGATCGCCCGGCGGGTGAGATCAATTAGGTTTTAGCGCCAGAGAGGGTCTGCGTCGCCCCAGGCAGCGTTAGGTTAGTGCCAGTAACGCTAACACCCACGCGCAAAGCATACACCTCCCTTAGTGTTATAGTATCTGATCAGATCTATACTAGCGTCCCCAGCGGTTTAGGGTTCCCAAAAACACAGTGTTAGCGGGATCAGCCCAGATAACTGCTAGCACCTGCGTTTAGCCCCTCTGCCCAGCCCAGCCCAGCCCACCCAAATGCGGTATCGATCGATCACTGTCACTTACCAAACACAAAACACATAACTGCAGCGTTCGCAGAGACAGTCCTGATCCCTGCGATCGCTAACAGTTTTTTTTGTAGCGTTTGATATATTTGCTGACGACAGTCAGGTGCTTTTTTTCCTGTGAATCTTACTAGTGTACCCCTAAATTTAGAGCCCAAAATGGCAAGACGAAGGTACACTAGTAAAGAGGCCTACGAGATTCTGAGCATGACAGATAGTGAAGAGGAGGTCATGTATCTGTCAGATTCAGGCTCAGAATATCTTCCCGTAGAAGACAGTGACGTCAGCGGCCCCACGTCAGATAGCTCTGACGACGTCGTTGAGGTCCCTGCTAAGGTCAGACGTACCCAATCCCGATCTTCTGAGGTTGTTGAGGAGCAAGAACCGCAGGGCTCTCGTATCATGGAGCAGAGTAGTACTAGCGCCGCTATTCCTTCTGGTGAATTGGCAAGCACCAGCGGCCTAGTACAGCCTGGGCGTACATCCAGCACTGCAGTATCACTTGGTGACGTGGCGAGTCCCATAAGTGCAGTTCAAGCTGGCGAGGTGGCAAGCACAAGTAGTGTCCCGCTGCCACCAATAAGAAGACAAAGGCAGGCCCGTCGTACCCATAGTGCTCTTCCTGCAGAATTCGCCTATCCTGATTGGGTCCCCACCACTTCTGCAGAACCCGTACTTCCCCCATTCACTGCCCAACCCGGTATTCAGGTGGATACAGCTGATTTTATGCCAATTGATTATTATTCGCTGTTTTTCACGGAAGATCTCTATAGATCTATTGTGGACCAGAGTAATTTATATGCTGGTCAATTCATCGCCGCTAATCCCCAGTTGCCTTCCATTGCCAAAGATTGGAAACCAATTACAGTTTCCGAATTTAAGACCTTTCTGGGCCTTTCCCTCAACATGGGCACACATGAATTCCGTCCACGCACCCAATTGACCACATGCCCGTGTTCTCTGCCTCCATGCTCAGGAAACGATACGAGCAGATTTTGCGGTTCATGCACTTCAACGACAATGAACTTTGTCGTCCACGTGGGGACCCTGAATACTACCGGCTCTATAAAATTCGGCCCCTCATAAACCACTTCAACGAACGTTTTGCAGCCTTGTTTATTCCCGATCAAGCTGTTTGCGTTGATGAATCCCTGATTAAATTTTCTGGCCGCTTGGCTTTCAAGCAGTACCTTCCCAGCAAGCGTGCCAGATACGGGGTCAAGCTCTATAAGTGCTGTGACAGGGCAACAGGCTATGTATGGAGCTTTATGGTTTATGAGGGAAAAGATAGTCAGGTTGAGCCGGTCAACTGCCCGGATTACATAGGGAGCGCTGGCAAGTTAGTGTGGAAATTGGTGTCACCCTTATTCGGAAAGGGGTACCACTTGTATGTGGACAATTATTACACGAGCGTGCCACTGTTTAGTCACTTGTTTGATCATCAGATTGGAGCATGTGGCACCGTGCGACCTAATCGCCGGGGCTTTCCCCAGCGGCTTGTAGATGCCCGTCTTAGGCTGGGGGAGAGAGCCTGCGTAAAGTGTAATAACTTGCTCGCTATGAAGTGGAGGGACAATAAGAATGTTTTCCTTCTTACCTCCCTTCATGCAGACACGACAGTCCAAATTCGTACGGCGACTGGTGTTGTGGAGAAACCCCTCTGTGTCCACGAATATAACAAAAATATGGGAGGGGTGGACCTCAACGACCAGTTGTTGGCGCCGTATCTAATTGACCGTAAGGCGAGACGCTGGTACAAAAAAGTGTCTCTATCCTTATTTCAATTGGCTTTGCTGAACGCTCATGTGCTATACAGAGCTTCAGGCGGGACTTTATCTCTTCTAAAATTCCAGAATGAGATTGTCACAGAACTCCTGTATCCAGGCGGTTCTGCACCTCACCATCCCCTACCAAATGCAGTAAGCCGGCTGCATGAGAGGCATTATACGCATGTCCTCCCGAGTACCCCTACCAAACGAGCCCCCCAAAAAAGATGTCGTGTCTGTAGCAAGCGCGGATTTAGGCGTGACACCTGTCATTATTGTCCACTCTGTCCTGACAAGCCTGGTCTTTGCCTTGGTGAATGTTTTGAACGCTACCACTCAAAAGTGAAGTTTTAGCATAGGGTACAGCATTTCACAGACTAGGACACACTTACACAGGGTCTCCCAAGATGCCATTACATTTTGAGAGACCCGAACCATTACAGTTGTTAAAGTTACAAAAAAAAAGTGTAAAAAAGAAAAAAAAAACAAGACACAAAAAAAATATAAAATAAAAAAAACAAAAATAGTTGTCGTTTTATTGTTCTCTCTCTCTCTCTCTCTCTCTCTATTTTCTCTCTATTGTTCTGCTCTTTTTTACTGTATTCCATTCTGCAATGTTTTATCATGCTTGCTTTTCAGGTATGTAATTTTTTGTTTTCAGGTGCGCCATTCAACTGCAGCGCGGAATTATTTATCTTGACAGCAATAGCGTTTGCTCCCACGATACATAAAGCCGTGACTCCAGTGCTGTAGGAGGTGATTTCACCACCACAGTTAAAAAAAAGAGCATATATGCCGAAGCATGGGGGCAGCAGGGGCAGAGGAGCAATTTTTACATACGGTCGAAATTCCGACGGAGGCTTGCCCGTGGAAAAGTCCGACCGTGTGTACGCGGCATAACCTTTTATGCCGCGTACATACGGTCGAAATTTCGACAAAGGCTTGCCCATGGAAAAGTCCGATGGTGTGTACGCGGCATAACTTTTTTGTGGGAGGATGCCCCCATGCTTCGGCATATATATATATTTTAGGCACAGGTTGCGTTAAAAAAATGTTTTATTTTTTACTAGGTTTTGTTTTGGTATTTGCTTTGCAGGTATGGTATGGTAAGGTCTTACTGTTGTACTGTAATGTTACTTTGTTTTAATGTTAACCATCATTTGCTTAGCAGGTACGCCATTCAGTTGCATTGCGGATTTATTTATCTTGACAGCAACAGCGTTTGCTCCCACGATACATAAAGCCATGACTCCAACTCTGTAGGAGGTGATTTCACCACCACAGTTAAAAAAAGAGCATATATGCCGAAGCATGGGGGCAGCAGGGGCGGAGAAGCGATTTTGCTCCTAATGCCGCATATATACGGTCAAAATTCCGACGGAGACTTGCCCGTGGAAACGTTCGACCATGTGTACGTGGCATAACCTTTTATGCCGCGTACATACGGTCGAAATTCCGACGAAGGCTTGCCCGTGGAAAAGTCAGACCGTGTGTACGCGGCATAACTTTTTTGCGGGAGGATGCCCCCATGCTTCGGCATATATGCCCATCATTAGAAGTGGGTGGATGAAGGGAGGTATTCTAATGGTGGGCATACCCACCGATCAATCTCTTTTTTTCGTTCAGTCAACAGGCTGCATGAAAAAAAAAGAGTACAATACATGTCCAACAAGGACCAGCAACGTACTGGTATGTTGCTGGACTTTGAATGTTTATACCAGAATGATGCCTGCAGGTTTAGGTATCATCTTGGTATCATTCTTTTCAGCCAGTGGCCGGCTTTCATGTAAAAGCAATTCTAGCAGATAATTAGCCTCTAGACTGCTTTTACAAGCAGTGGGAGGGAATGCCCCCCCCGGATATAAAGAGCGCCATTGGGAAATTGGGAAAGCATTTTATCACACCGATCTTGGTGTGGTCAGATGCTTTGAGGGCAGAGGAAAGATCTAGGGTCTAACCCCCCAATTTTTTTCAAAAAAAGAGTACCTGTCACTACTTATTGCTATCATAGGGGATATTTACATTCCCTGAGATAACAATAAAAATGATAAAAAATAAATAAATATGGAAGGAACAGTTTAAAAATAAAATAAAAAAGCAAAATAAATAAAAAAAATAAATAAAAAAAAAGCACCGCTGTCCCCCCCCCCTGCTCTTGCGCAAAGGCGAACGCAAGCGTCGGTCTAGCGTCATATGTAAACAGCAATTGCATCATGCATGTGAGGTATCACCGCGAAGGTCAGATCGAGGGCAGTCATTTTAGCAGTAGACCTCCTCTGTAAATCTAACGTGGTAACCTGTAAAGGCTTTTAAATGCTTTTAAAAATGAATGTAATTTCTCGCCGCTGCGCGTTTGTACGCAATTTTAAAGCATGTCGTGTTTGGTATCCATGTACTCGGCCTAAGATCATCTTTTTTATTACATCAAACATTTGGGCAATATAGTGTTTTTTAGTGCATTAAAAATAAAAAAAGTGTGTTTTTCCCCCAAAAAATGCGTTTGAAAAATCGCTGCGCAAATACTGTGTGGAAAAAAAAAATGCAACACCCACTATTTTAATCTGTAGGGCCTTTGCTTTAAAAAAATATATAATGTTTGGGGGTTCAACATAATTTTCTTGCAAAAAAAAAAAATGTTTTCATGTAAACAAAAAGTGTCAGAAAGGGCTTTGTCTTCAAGTGGTTAGAAGAGTGGATGATGTGTGACATAAGCTTCCTAATGTTGTGCATAAAATGCCAGGACAGTTCAAAACCCCCCCAAATGACCCCATTTTAGAAAGTAGACACCTCAAGCTATTTGCTGAGAGGCATGTTGAGCCCATTGAATATTTTTTTTTTGTCCCAAGTGATTGAATAATGACAAAAAGAAAAAAAAAATGTACAAAAAGTTGTCACTAAATTATATATTGCTCAAACATGCCATGGTTATATGTGTAATTGCACCCCAAAATACATTCTGTTGCTTCTCCTGAGTACGGGGATACCACATGTGTGAGACATTTTGGGAGCCTAGCCGCGTACAGGACCCCGAAACCAAGCACCGCCTTCAGGATTTCTATGGGTGTAAATTTTTGATTTCACTCCTCACTGCCTATCACAGTTTCGGAGACCATGGAATGCCCAGATGGCACAAAACCCCCCCAAATGACCCCATTTTGGAAAGTAGACACCCCAAGCTATTTGCTGAGAGGTATGTTGAGTATTTTGCAGATCTCGCTTTTTGTCACAAAGTTTTAAAAATTGAAAAAAGAAAAAAAAAATATGTCTTTCTTCATTTTCAAAAACAAATGAGAGCTGTAAAATACTCACCATGTCTCTCGGCAAATAGCTTGGGGTGTCTACTTTCCAAAATGGGGTCATTTGTGGAGGTTTTGGGCTATCTTGGCATTTTATGGCCTTCAAAACTGTGAAAGGTAGTGAGGAGTGAAATCAAAAATTTGTGCCCTTAGAAATCCTGAAGGCGGTGCTTGGTTTTCGGGGGCCCGTACGCGGCTAGGCTCTCAAAAAGTGCCACACATGTGGTATACCCGTATTCAGGAGAAGCAGCCAAATGTATTTTGGGGTGCAATTCCGCATATAACCATGGCATGTTTGGGCAATATATCATTTAGTGACAACTTTTTGTACATTTTTTTTTTCTTTTTGTCATTATTCAATCACTTGGGACAAAAATAAAAAAATATTCAATGGGCTCAACATGCCTCTCAGCAATTTCCTTGGGGTGTCTACTTTCCAAAATGGGGTCATTTTGGGGGGTTTTGTGCTATCTTGGCATTTTATGGCCTTCAAAACTGTGATAGGTAGTGAGGAGTGAAATCAAAAATGTATGCCCTTAGAAACCTTGAAAGTGGTGCTTGGTTTTTGGGGTCCCGTACGCGGCTAGGCTCCCAAAAAATCCCACACATGTGGTATCCTCGTACTCAGGAGAAGCAGCAGAATGTATTTTGGGGTGTAATTTCACATATGCCCATGGCATGTGTGAGCAATATATCATTTAGTGACAACTTTGTGCAAAAAAAACTAAGTTTGTCATATTCCCGCAACTTGTGGCAAAATATAAAATATTCCATGGACTGAACATGCCTCTCAGTAAATAGCTTGGGCTGTCTACTTTCCAAAATGGGGTCTTTTGGGGGGGGTTTGTGCTATTTTGGCATTTTATGGCCTTCGAAACTGTGATAGGTAGTGAGGAGTGAAATCAAAAATTTACGCCCTTAGAAATCCTGAAGGCGGTGCTTGGTTTTTGGGGCCCCGTACCCGGCTAGGCTCCCAAAAAGTCCCACACATGTGGTATCCCCGTACTCAGGAGAAGCAGCAGAATGTATTTTGGGGTGCAATTCCACATATAACCATGGCATGTGTGAGCAATATATCATTTAGTGACAACTTTTTGTAAATTTTTTCTTTTTGTTATTATTCAATCATTTGGGACAAAAAAAAAATATTCAATGGGCTCAACATGCCTCTCAGCAAATAGCTTGGGGTGTCTACTTTCCAAAATGGGTTCATTTGGGGGGGTTTTGTGCCATCTTGGCATTTTATGGCCTTCAAAACTGTGATAGGTAATGATAGGTAGTGAGGAGTGAAATCAAAAATGTATGCCCTTAGAAACCTTGAAGGCGGTGCTTGGTTTTTGGGGTCCCGTACGCGACTAGGCTCCCAAAAAGTCACACACATGTGGTATCCCCATACTCAGGAGAAGCAGCAGAATGTATTTTGGGGTGTAATTTCACATATGCCCATGGCATGTGTGAGCAATATATCATTTAGTGACAACTTTTTGTAATTTTTTTTTTTTTTTTGTCATTATTCAATCACTTGGGACAAAAAAAAAAAAATATTCAATGGGCTCAACATGCCTCTCAGCAATTTCCTTGGTTTGTCTACTTTCCAAAATTGGGTCATTTGGGGGGGGTTTGTACTGCCCTGCTATTTTAGCAGCTCAAGAAATGAGATAGGCAGTCATAAATTAAAAGCTGTGTAAATTCCAGAAAATGTACCCTAGTTTGTAGACGCTATAACTTTTGCGCAAACCAATAAATATACGCTTATTGACATTTTTTTTACTAAAGACATGTGGCTGAATACATTTTGGCCTAAATGTATGACTACAATTGAGTTTATTCGATTTTTCTTATAACAAAAAGTAGAAAATATATTTTTTTTTCAAAATTTTCGGTCTTTTTCCGTTTATATCGCAAAAAATAAAAATCGCAGAGGCAATCAAATACCATTAAAAAAAAGCTCTATTTGTGGGAAGAAAAGGACACAAATTTCGTTTGGGTACAACATTGCATGTCCGCACAATTTACAGTTAAAGCAGCGCAGTGCAAAATTCTGAAATCACCTTTGGTCCTTTAGCTACCAAATGGTCCGGGGCTTAAGTGGTTAAAGGAATATTTAACTTTTTATTTTTTCACTTTATGCATCATTAAAATGACTACTCCCGAAAAACAGCCATTTTTAAAACTTCGTTTTGCATTGATACATGTCCCCTGGGGCAGAACCCGGGTCCCCAAACCCTTTTTAGGACAATAACATGCATATTAGTCGTTATAATTAGCACTTTAGATTTAGAATGTTCGCGTCCACTGTATTTAATAGGGTTCTAACATTCGCCCGAACTTTCGGTCCGTTCGCAGGTTCTGGTGCGAACCGAACCGGGGGGTGTTCGGCTCATCCCTATTCATCACGTCCAGACCCTCCTGAAACTGCAGTATCAGTTCCTGATGCCTCCAAACCCATGCAGCTGGGCTTGTCTCATTCTTCACTTACCAGTCGCTCGAAGAACCTGTGCTTATACTGTGGGGGACCAGGCCACTATGTGAGAACTTGCCCAACCAAGCTCCGGAAGTGCTGGTCTATGTCTCCTGCTGAAACTCAAACTCGGCCCGGTGTCTCACCTCATCTGGCCCTTCCTATTCAGTTGCAGCTCCCTGGAAGAACTATTCAAGTGTCAGCCATAGTGGACTCTGGGGCCTGCAGCTGCTTCACCGATCTTGCTTTTGCTGCTGAACACCGGATACCTCTGCAACCCAAGGCCCAGGGACTTTCTGTTCACCTTGCAGATGGGTCTATCATTAAGTCTGGACTAGTCACCCAAGAGACTGCTTCTTTGCCTACTACCATTACTACCAGTCACAGAGAACTGTTGCGGCTAGATGCCAAAGCCTTACCTCTGTTTCCCATTATATTGGGCATGTCCTGGCTAAGGGCACATAACCCGTACATCGATTGGGCCTCACAAGAAATTCAGTTCCACTCACACTACTGCCAACAACACTGCTTGCCGGTACCTTCACGTGAACCACAAACCCTGTTGTCTATGGACTCTGACCCTGAAGCATGTTCTTCCATTCCTGTTGCATACCGAGACTTCCTAGATGTCTTCAGTAAAAAGGGTGCAGAAACCCTTCCCCCTCATAGGTCATATGACTGCCCAATTGAGTTACTTCCAGGGGCCGAGGTACCTTTTGGTAGAATCTTTCCCTTAACTGAACTTGAACTGGTGTCTCTAAAGGACTACATTGATGAAAGTTTAAGGAAATTATTCATCCGTCCATCCACCTCTCCAGCTGGGGCGGGCATTTTCTTTGTGGAAAAGAAGGACCATTCACTTAGACCTTGTGTCGATTACCGTGAACTCAACAAGGTCACAGTAAAGAACCGGTACCCTCTACCCCTGGTACCGGAACTATTTCAAAGGCTGAGATCGGCAATCATCTTCACGAAATTGGATCTTCGAGGGGCGTACAATCTGGTTCGAATACGGACTGGAGATGAAAGGAAGACTGCATTTCGTACCCGATTCGGACTGTCACGTATCAGGTAAGACCAGAACTATGTGAACTGCAACAAAGGAAACCCAAACGTGTGTAAGTGAAATATAATGATTTATTAAAGATAAGTGGAATAATATAAATACAACCACCTCCAATACCACACAGTGCACAACAACCAATACCAAACAGAACCCAGAAATAATAACAGTAACAGACAAATATGTACAAGTAATGGGGAAAACCAGAATCATAAAGAGGGCCAGGCCAAGGTCATGCACAGGGAGATCAGCAGATGGGGTAAGGAACATCGGACAGGGAGAGGATGGATGGGAGGATCAGGACAGGGAGACAGGATCAAGCAGGGGGCAACCAGGCTGCAGAGCAATGCTCCAGGGATCAGGGGTAGGACAGACACAACAGGTACAGGTTCAGGTACAGGTACAGGTACAGGTTAAAGTTCAGGTTCAGGTTACAGGAATCAGGGTTCGCACAGGCTACAGGTCAGGGCACAAGGACGATACCAGGGCAAGGAGTGCTTGTGCTTGCCAGGTATTTATAGGAAGGCTAATTGGCTTCAATTCACAGCTGAACGGAGGAAGGGCAGTTTGCTCCACACTGCCGGAATACCCCCGCTGGTGGACGCCGGTACTACGGCCCATGGATCAGGCATTACCACCAGCAGGTGAGATCCTCTGTCAAAGATACAGGCTGCGAGAGGACACCTGCTGGTGGACACTAGTACTGCAATCCATTGGACCGACAGCGCCACCAGTGGGTAAAGCCTTCCCTGACCGTACCCCCCCCAAAAGAAGCGGCCTCCGGATGCTCCAACCAGTCTTGATTGTTCAAAGTCTAGGGCATTGGGTAGCACCAAGGATGAGGGTACTTTAGCCTGGTCATCAGGCACTCTAGGCTGGACAAGGGGCACGTCCAAGCAGAAAGCAGGCACATCCGGGCAGACAAGCTGGACAGCAGGCACTGGGTCGTTGAGCTGGGCAGCAAACAGGAACATCTCCAGCTGGGCCGCCGACAGGAACATCTCCGGCTGGGCAGCAGACAGGAACATCTCCGGCTGGGCAGCAGACAGGAACATCTCCGGCTGGGCAGCAGACAGGCACATCTCCAGCTGGGCAGCAGACAGGAACATCTCCGGCTGGGCAGCAGACAGGAACACCTCGAGCTGGGCGGCAGGCTCCGGGTCATCGAGCTGGGCAGCAGGCTCCGAGTCATCGAGCTGGGCAGCGGGCTCCGGGTCATCGAGCTGGGCAGCGGGCTCCGGGTCATCGAGCTGGGCAGCGGGCTCCGGGTCATCGAGCTGGGCAGCGGGCTCCGGGTCATCGAGCTGGGCAGCGGGCTCTGGGTCATCGAGCTGGGCAGCAGGCTGTGGCACATTAGGCTGGGCAGCCGACAGGAACATCTCAGGTTGGGCAGCAGACAGGAACATCTCAGGCTGGGCAGCGGACAGGAACATCTCAGGCTGGGCAGCGGACAGGAACATCTCAGGCTGGGCAGCGGACAGGAACATCTCAGGCTGGGCAGCAGACAGGAACATCTCAGGCTGGGCAGCAGACAGGAACATCTCAGGCTGGGTAGTAGGCAGTAGGCATCACACCCTCAAGCCGAGAAACGGGCACCACAACCTCAAGCCGGGAAACGGGCACCACAACCTCAAGCCGGGAAACGGGCACCGCAGCGGGCACCACAACCTCAGGCTGGGAAACGGGCACCACAATCTCAGGCCGGGAAACGGGCACCACAACCACAGGCCGGGAAACGGGCACTGGATCCTCCGACTGGGACACCGGATCTTCCGACTGGGACACCGTCATCAGGACTTCTGTTTGGAAGGCAGGCACATGAACTTCAAGTTGGCAGGCTGGCACAGGGTCTTCAGGCTGGCAGGCTGGTACAGGGTCTTCAGGCTGGCAGGCTGGTAAAGGGTCTTCAGGCTGGCAGGCTGGTTACACGGTCTTCAGGCTGGCAGGCTGGCACAGGAACTTCAGGTTGGCAGGCTGGCACAAGAACTTCAGGCTGGCAGGCTGGTACAAGAACTTTAGGCTGGCAGGCTGGTACAAGAGCTTCAGGCTGGCAGGCTAGTACAAGAACTTCAGGCTGGCAGGCTGGCACAAGAACTTCAGGCTGGCAGGCTGGTACAAGAACTTCAGGCTGGCAGGCTGGTACAAGAGCTTCAGGCTGGCAGGCTAGTACAAGAACTTCAGGCTGGCAGGCTGGCACAAGAACTTCAGGCTGGCAGGCTGGTACAAGAACTTCAGGCTGGCAGGCTGGTACAAGAACTTCAGACTGGCAGACTGGTACAGAGAATTCAGGCTGACAGGCTGGTACAAGAACTTCAGGCTGGCAGGCTGGTACAAGAACTTCAGGCTGGCACAAGATCTTCAGGCTGACAGGCTGGTACAAGAACTTCAGACTGGCAGACTGGTACAGACAATTCAGGCTGGCAAACTGGCACAGGAGCTTCAGGCTGGGAAAAAGGCACAGGAACCTCAGGCTGGCAGACTGGCATAGGGACCTCAGGCTGGAAGACTGGCTCTAGAACCGCAGGCTGGAAGACTGGCTCGGGAACCGCAGGCTGGAAGGCTGGCTCAGGAACTGCAGGCTGGAAGGCTGGCTCGGGAACCGCAGGCTGGAAGGCTGGCTCGGGAGCCGCAGGCTGGAAGGCTGGCTCGGGAACTGCAGGCTGGAAGGCTGGTTCTGGAACTGCGAGCTGGAAGGCTGGCTCTGGAACTGCGAGCTGGAAGGCTGGCTCTGGAACTGCGAGCTGGAAGGTTGGCTCTGAAACTGCAGGTTGGAAGGCTGGCTCTGAAACTGCAGGCTGGAAGGCTGGCTCGGGAACCGCAGGCTGGAAGGCTGGCTCGGGAGCCGCAGGCTGGAAGGCTGGCTCAGGAACTGCAGGCTGGAAGGCTGGCTCGGGAACCGCAGGCTGGAAGGCTGGCTCGGGAGCTGCAGGCTGGAAGGCTGGCTCGGGAACTGCAGGCTGGAAGGCTGGCTCTGGAACTGCGAGCTGGAAGGCTGGCTCTGGAACTGCGAGCTGGAAGGCTGGCTCTGGAACTGCGAGCTGGAAGGCTGGCTCTGGAACTGCGAGCTGGAAGGCTGGCTCTGGAACTGCGAGCTGGAAGGTTGGCTCTGAAACTGCAGGTTGGAAGGCTGGCTCTGAAACTGCAGGCTGGAAGGCTGGCTCTGAAACTGCAGGCTGGAGCAGGTTGGTGGGTGTGGAGGTAGGTGGGATTACTGGTTGGATTGTGTGGGTCGGGAAATACTTCCGCTTCTTTTTAGATTTAGTCACTGCAGGTTTGCACATAACGGGGGGAGTATATGAAAAGATGGAATCGAGCAAATGGAAGAATATGGCAGGGATACGGGGACAGTGGCTGGAGGAGGTTCTTGTGGGTTTGCAGGCAGCTGAGAAGAGGCAGGTGGGTTAAATGCAGGATAGGTACAGGGGGCAGAGATTGGATATTGGTATCTGGTGGGAAGCAGCGTATACCGAGCTGCGACTGGGGTTGCCATGGGTAACGGGAGAAAAGGCTTTTGAGCAGGTAGGTGTCTGATGGTAGAAGTGGTTTGTTGTTGGGATTGATTGTAACATATCAGACCATGCCGAGAGTATTGGTTGTACAAACTGTGGTTTTAAATTTCCCTGTTTAACAAAGGACTGACCAGACTTAATGCACTCAGCAATCACCTGTGGGGAACTGGCTGAGTAGTGCTCACAAAAATCAGCAGGATCATCTTCAAACAGCCATACTAGGGATATAACCTGATTTACGGTGAAAGGAGGGGTGAAATCATCATGGCCCTCAGGAATACAGGGTAGGGCCAGCTCAGTACAGATTTTAATCAGAGGCTGCACCTCCCCAAACAGTATATACCCCTGATCGACCAGGAGGTGAGCCGATCGGATAGCCGCAAACAACTGATCCCTAGACCATCCTTTCAAAGCCTGATGGCAATAATCACCACTTTCAGTTGCCAGCAGAGAAAAATAAATAACCTCATCAGTGTTCATGTTTGCAAACAAACGGTTCCCCTGTGCAGTCACTTCTGATCAGGAATGGCCCTGGTATACTGTCACGTATCAGGTAAGACCAGAACTATGTGAACTGCAACAAAGGAAACCCAAACGTGTGTAAGTGAAATATAATGATTTATTAAAGATAAGTGGAATAATATAAATAATACCACACAGTGCACAACAACCAATACCAAACAGAACCCAGAAATAATAACACTAACAGACAAATATGTACAAGTAATGGGGAAAAACCAGAATCATAAACAGGGCCAGGCCAAGGTCATGCACAGGGAGATCAGCAGATGGGGTAAGGAACACCGGACAGGGAGAGGATGGATGGGAGGATCAGGACAGGGAGACAGGATCAAGCAGGGGGCAACCAGGCTGCAGAGCAAGGCTCCAGGGATCAGGGGTAGGACAGACACAACAGGTACAGGTTCAGGTTCAGGTACAGGTACAGGTACAGGCTCAGGTTCAGGTTACAGGAATCAAGGTTCAGGTAGACAGGCTACAGGTCAGGGCACAAGGACGATACCAGGGCAAGGAGTGCTTGTGCTTGCCGGGTATTTATAGGAAGGCTAATTGGCTTCAAGTCTGCACAAAAATCTATTTAACAATTACTCAATTACTCCATTCCTGACGGAGACTGAACTATAGAACATGAATCTTTAGCATCCCCCTCTACATAGTGAATCCATGTGGCCCAAATACTATACCATTTGTCATATTTATCCCTGCATTTTGCCATCCATTCCTCCGCAGCATTAATATTATTTACCAACCGGACCCAGTCCAAGCGACTTGGAATTTGGCTATTTTTCCAATAAATAGGAATCAATCTCCTAGCTGCGTTCAAAAGATGAGGCAGCACCGATTTTCGGTAGAGACTGAGAGGAACGGCGGGGACATGCAAGAGGAAGCCCGTTAGAGAGTCAGGGAGTTCGATATCCAGGATACTATTAATTTGAGTTCTAATATCTTGCCAGAAAGGGCGTAACTTAGGACAATCCCACCATATATGTAGAAAGGAACCTCTATGGCCACATTCCCGCCAACAGGCATCTGAGGACATCGGATAAATTTGTTTAAGTCTGGTAGGGACCCTGTACCACCTAGTCAGAACCTTAAAACCATTCTCCTGCATTTTCGTGTCAACAGAGCTGGAATGAGTGAGGCGGTATAATTGGTCAAGTTGGAGATCAGTAAATTCGATCTGCAGGTCCCTTTCCCATTCCCGAATATAGGCTGGCTTCCCGGGGGGTCCCTGTTTCTGTAATAGCTCGTAGAGGACAGATATAGAATGCGAGATTGGGCTGGAAGACATGCACAGCCTCTCAAAGGGGGTGGCGGACGTAGGAGATCGTATGGCGTGTTGCAAACCACGCGCAAAGTGTTGAAGCTGTCCATGTCTCCAGCCATCCATCGGAAAGCTGCCATACTGGGCTCTAAGCTCCTCCAACGGGAGAAGTCCCTGATCGTGAAAGAACCTGCCACATCTCAACTCCCCATCTGACGTCCAAGACCGAAAAAAAGATGGGTGTTCCCCCGGGGTAAACCAGGGAAAACCTCCTAGGGGTGCTAGCGGGGAGAAAGGGGGGGCAAGCTGTCCTGATTTGTTTAAGGAATCCCATAACTTTAGCACATGGGCAGTCATTGGGGAGACATATAGTGACAGACTCCTATGGGCCTGGGGAAGCCAGGGAGCATGAGCTAAATTACGTCCCGGCAGAAATTTTTCCAGCGGTACCCAAACCTTAGTGGATACCCCATGGTGCCAGTTCAAAATCCGTTGAAGGGCAATGGCCTCGTAGTACTTACGTATATCTGGAACGCCTAGGCCACCCAGCCACTTAGGTCTCTGCAAGGTACGAAGAGCCAGCCGAGAACTCCGTCCCTGCCAGATATATTTAAGAAACGCACTGTTGAGGCTCAAAAAGAAAGACCTAGGTAATGAAATCGGCACCATTTGGAGGAAGAACAGAATGCGAGGCAGCACGTTCATCTTTAGCACACTGACTCGGCCCACCCATGAGAAGACCTCTCTATCCCATCGGTGCAGGTCTGATTTAATAGTGGAGAGTAGCTGAACATAGTTACTGCTATATAGTTGAGAGTAAAAAGGGGTAAGATAGACCCCCAAATATTTCATGTGAGTACCGCACTAGGAAAAGGAGAAAGCAGTTTGCAACCGTGTACGTAAACTATAGGGGATATTTAAGGACAGGATTTCTGATTTGGTGAAATTAATTTTGAAATTTAGAAATGGAGCTAAAAGTCTGCAATTCAATCATAATGTTGGGAAGGGAAATTAACGGGTCCACCACATAGAATAGGACATCATCCGCATATGCAGAGAGTTTATGCTCTTGTGATCCGACACTAAGACCCTGAATGTTGGGGTTGGAGCGAATCCTATTGAGCAGGGGTTCCAAGGTGAGGGCAAAAATGAGAGGAGAAAGCGGGCACCCCTGTCTGGTCCCATTCCCAATGGGGAACGTATCAGAAAGCACCCCATTCACCTTAACTCGTGCCGATGGACAGCTGTACAAGGATAAAACCCAGGATAGCATATTAGGGCCAAGCCCCAATCTGGACAGCACCGCGCAAAGGTACATCCAATCCACCCTGTCGAACGCCTTTTCGGCGTCAGTGGAAAGAAAAAGACAGGGTGTTTGGTCCGCCCTAGTCTGCACCCAATGGATCAACTGAATGGCCCTGTTGGAGTTGTCCCTTGCCTCCCTCCCAGTAATGAAGCCGTCTGGTCTGGATGTATAAGAGAAGGAAGAATGGGTTGAAGGCGATTTGCTAAAATTTTTGCTAGAATCTTGATGTCAGTATTCAAAAGCGAAATCGGCCTATAACTACTAGGGACCGTGTGGTCCTTCCCCTCCTTAGGCAGCACTGTTATATGAGCCATCAGTCCCTCCTTAGGCATAGCTGTGCCCGAGGCTAGGGCGTTGAAATAAGTGCACATATGCCCAGAAAGCAGGGGGAGGAAAGCACGGTAGTAGGCATTCGTGTACCCATCAGGGCCCGGGCTTTTTCCCTTCGGGAGATCTTTTACTACAGTGTCCAGCTCCTCCTTACTAATCGGGGTTTCGAGGGACTTACTAGTCTCAACCGAAAGTTGGGGAGCGTGGGCCTCTGTCAGGTAATTTGAAATATAGTCTTGTTTCTGATTTACTGTCAAACCAGGTAATATGGCAGGAAGATGGTACAGCTGAGCGTAGTAATCTCTAAAGACGGCTGCTATTTTAGAGGAGTGGACTACAGGGGGACCCGTCCCAGCTTGAAGCTTATGCACATGGCCCGAAGCTTGTTGTCTCTTTAGAGCCCTAGCAAGCAGTCGCCCACACTTGTTGCCATATTCATAACATTTATGTGATATATAACGTAGGCGATTACGTATACGGCTATCTAACAGGGTGGCCAGTTCCTGGCGAAGGGCCTGTAACTCTGCCGCCAGCTCCGGAGTCAGACGACGCTTGTGTTTAAGTTCCGCCGATTGTATTTTTCGTAAGAGGGATTGGAGATCCCCCTCCCGTGCCTTTTTCAACCGCGCCCCTTGGGAAATGAGCTCCCCTCTAATTACTGCCTTATGACCTTCCCAGATGGATGCCGCCCCAACCTCAGTCGATGAGTTTTCAACAAAGTACAGGGCAATTGAATCTGAGACGCATTTAGACGCAACAGCGTCATCCAGGATATTCTCATTCAGGCGCCAGGTCCAAGACCGGGCATCGGAAGAAGGCAGATGGATAGAAAGAGAAACTGGGGCATGATCCGACATGGTGATGGGACCAATTGACGCACTGGATAAAGTCTCCAGGGAGAACTGGTCCATCAGAAACATATCTATACGGGTGTAGACGGCATGGGTTGCAGAATAATAGCTAAAATCTTTGTCTGTAGGATGGAGTAGTCGCCAACAGTCAACCAGATGGTAAGCTTGCAAAGCTTTCCTGAAATGTTTGATGAAAGCAAAAGAATGGGTAGAACGCCCCGCAGATGTATCCATCTTGGGGTCCGGACTAATATTAAAATCCCCTCCCAAAATCAGTTGACCCTCTTTAAAATGGGAGAGGGAGTCCAGGAAGGCAAGCTGGCCAGTGTTTGGTGCGTACACGGTTGCAAAGGTGAGTTTATGACCCAGAATGTTCCCCTTAATAAAGACGTACCTGCCATTCGGGTCAGTCAACTGATCAGTCAGGGTAAAGGGGCAGTGTTTATGCACAGCTATGGCAACTCCGCTCGACTTAGATCGAGGGGAGTTGCTAAGAAATCATTGAGAGTATAGATGTGTGGGAAGACGGGGGACCGAGTCAGTGCGAAAATGTGTCTCCTGCAAGAAAAGAACATGTGCCCCTAGGCGTTTGGTTTCGAGCCACAACTTACTGCGTTTGTTAGGCGATCCTAGCCCTCGAACGTTGTACGATACCACTTTCAGGGAGGCCATAAGGTAAAGTTATCATGGAGAAATCTCCAGTCAGGGGGGAAAAGAGACCTGCAGATGATCAATCCGTGATTCGCTGAGTACTGAAATAACAAAAAGACAACAATAAAACAACAAAAAATCGTCAAAACATACATCCAGAACAAAAAGGGAGATACCTCAAGGGTCTCCCAAGGCATCTAAACTAAGCTAGTCGGGGACCTTCACCCGGCCCTCAGGCCACCAGAAGGGGGAAGGTCAGCGAGTAGCATGTAGTCCCAAACTCGGGACAAAACTCCAGGGAGTTAACCTATGTGGGGGAGAAGGCACAACACGAAGTGTGAGCCTACCAAAATAACCCACCCCGTAAGAAAAAAAAAAAAGGAATAGCTGCATCTAAGACGCGCCATTCCTAAATATAAAAATATACCACAGCAGCAGTGTGAAAACATATTCAGAACATATTCGGAACAATACAATTCGACTCAGCACCCTAAAAGGGGGCATACTAGGTCCTACAAGTAGAACCAGTTCAACTTTAAATGATGAGATTTCAAGGGACCTTCAAAACCCCCTTTAGGAAGGGGAATGTGGAGGGGAATGCGGAGCCTCTTAGTGAGAATCCACTCGGGGTTGGCGTCTATTCCGACCTCTACGACGGGTAGAACGCCAAAGTTGTGACTGCACTGGCAGCGGGATCTCCGGCGCAGTTTTCCAATCTGGAACATTGATGGCTGGCAGGCCTAGTTGTTGCAAGAACCGTGGTAGGTCTTCAATGGTGCGCAAATCAACTTGCCGACCCTAGATTTAATCTATCTGCTGCAGATATGCTCACATGACTTGTATGAGTACAATATTCTTTGTTTGTTTCAATGTCCCTTCTTTCCCCTTTTTTCCTCCCCCTTTTTTTTTTTTCACATATAACTTTGGTCACTTTTTTTTAATATAGTCAACTGTAGACTAATCTCTCCGTTCTTTAAATAGTTTAATAGATTTTAACACAATGAATTTAATTGTAAGTAATTATGGGAATCACTTCATCTTAAAAGATGTCTAGGGAATGAATATTGAATTCCATCACACAAGATATTGGGGGGAGAAAAAGGGGATTTTACCCCCCTACCCTCCCCCCCCCTACTTAACTTTTCACATTTTATTCCTCTCCCTTCCTTCCCTTTTTTGTTTTTTTTTTGTTGTTTTTTTCCCCATATATTGGTGAGAGCACTGGTTTTGGTTATATTTTATCCCTATTATCCCTATAAATATGTTGCGTGTCACTTCATTTACACAGTTACCGATAAGGTTTTTTTTTTTTTTTTTTTTTAATTAGTTTTGAAGAAAGTTTTTGGAATAATTTTTTTATCACTTTACACTATGGATTTTTTTTTTCTTTTTTTTTCTTTTTTTCCTATTTAAAGGGGCACTAATATTAGAGATTAATACATAATTAAATCATAAACACTTAGGAGGATACCCCCTCCTCCCTCCTTTATTCCCCCTCTTTTTCACTTCCCCCGCCTCCCTTCTTTTTTTTTTTTTTTGGGGAAATGTTGAGAATGTTTATGTGTTTTATGTATCGTAAAGTGTTTGATATGTTGTCAAAAAATTAATAAAAAGATATATTAAAAGAAAAATTGGCTTCAAGTCACAGCTGAACGGAGGAAGGGCAGTTTGCTCCACACTGCCGGAATACCCCCGCTGGTGGACGCCGGTACTACGGCCCATGGATCAGGCATTACCACCAGCAGGTGAGATCCTCTGTCAAAGATACAGGCTGCGAGAGGACACCTGCTGGTGGACACTAGTACTGCGATCCATTGGACCGACAGCGCCACCAGTGGGTAAAGCCTTCCCTGACACGGACACTACGAGTACTTCGGGTTGTGCAATGCCCCTGCTACGTTTCAGAACTTTGTCAATTAAATTTTTCCGGACTTTCTGGATCTTTTTGTTATTGTCTATTTAGACGATATTCAGATTTTTTCCTCCTCTCTAGAGGTTCATCAAGGGCATGTGAAAAAGGTGCTGACTCGTCTACACCAACATGGTTTGTATGCCAAACCGGAAAAATGTGAGTTTGAGCGCCAGAGCATCCAGTTCCTGGGTTTGATAATCTCTACAGAAGGTATTAAGATGGACCCCCAGAAGGTCACAGCCATCTTGGATTGGCCGGTCCCCATCGACAAGAAAGCAATACAACGTTTCGTAGGATTTGCGAATTTCTATCGAAAATTCATCAAGGGATTCTCTGCCATCATTTCACCAATCACACTATTGACCAAGCACAACAACCGGTTCTCCTGGACTCCTGAAGCTCAGTCTGCCTTTGAGAACCTGAAGAGGTTGTTCACCTATGCATCCATTCTAAAACATCCCGATCCAGCCCTACCATACGTCCTGGAAGTTGACGCATCCGAATCAGCAGTGGGAGCGGTGTTCTCCCAACGTCAAGGCTCTTCTACATCCGGTGGCATTCTTTTCCATAAATTATCTTCTGCTGAAAGGAATTACGACATGGGTGACCGTGAACTTCTTGCAATTAAGGCTGCGCTGGAAGAGTGGAGGCATCTTTTAGAAGGGGCGGCTCACCCAATACTAGTTTTTACTGACCACAAGAATCTAGAATATTTGAGAACAGCAAGGCGCTTAAAACCCTGTCAGGCCAGAGGGGCACTTTTTTTACCCGGTTCATCTTTTGTAATAGAATGTATAAATAATCAACTCCATTTTAAGTAGAAATTAACTTTGACATACTTAGCTTAACTGACAGTTTGCATAGTCACACCCTGCTACTGATAGTCATTGTGGTTAAGCCTATTCATGGAGTAGCCTGATTGTATAAGAAAAGTCCCTTGCTAAACTAAATTCAGCAGTTTAATACATGATAAGAATATACTGAGTTTGTATAATTTTTAGAAACGTATGTGTTAAGACATAGCCCCTCCTATCTCTCTTTTGCATATAAGCCACTCTAACACTGAATAATGAATAATGAGATATAATGAACACATAAGTCTGTTTCCCTGTGTCATTTGTCTCTCCGGATCCGTGGGTCATTGAAGCTCTTCTTTCATTACCTGAAGTACACCTGGGTGGCCGTATTACCTGCTTCAATCTTCCACATCACTTACAGGCCTGGGTCAAAGAATACCAAGCCGGATGCCCTGTCCCGTATGTTCGGTGAGTCTGAAGAATCTGCGCTTCCCGACACCATCCTGACGTCAGGAAACTTCCTTCTTTTACAAGAAGATCTGTTGTCCCGAATTAGGCAGGCCTCTGTGGGACTTCCCTCACCCCCGTAGACATCCTTTCCACAAGTAAAGGATGGTCTACTATGGCACCAAGACAGGATCTTTGTACCGGAAAATGTGCGTGTCTCTGTTCTAGGCCTGTGCCATGATCATGCTTTAGCGGGGACATTTTGGAATCAGTAAAACTTCCAAACTTGTACAACGTACCTTTTGGTGGCCTCACCTTGAAAAGAACTGCAGGAAGTATGTGGAGTCATGTACTACATGTATTCGGAACAAGACTAACAGGACCAAAGCATGGGGCCTGCTTAAGCCTTTACCAATCCCAGATAGACCCTGGAAAATGATTTCAATGGATTTCATTGTCGAGCTTCCTCCATCTGAGGGTTGTACAGCCATCTATGTGCTTGTTGATTGTTTGTCTAAAATGGCACATTTCATACCCCTGGCTGGCACCCCATCTGCTCCTGAGACAGCACAGATTTTCATCAAAGAAATAGTGAGGCTCCATGGAATCCCAGCTAACATTGTGTCTGACCGGGGGGTTCAATTTACCTCAAGATTTTGGAAATCTCTTGCTGAAACTCTAAAAATCGAGTTGTCCTTCTCCTCAGCCTATCACCCTCAAACTAATGGGCAAACGGAGAGGACTAACCGGACCTTGGAGCAGTACTTACGCTGCTTCTCTTCGTTTTCTCAGAATGATTGGGTATCATTGTTGCCATTGGCTGAATTCGCCTATAATAATTCCCGGCACTCTGCTACTGGATAATCTCCTTTCTTCGCCAATTACAGCTTTCATCCATCGTTCCTGCCCAGCGAAATCCCGGAATGTTCTGTTCCAGCCGATTCAGAAACAGTGACCTTCTTTGAAACTAATAACAAGCTGCTTCAAGAAGCGATAACAAAAGCTCAGGAATACAGTAAAAGAGCCTTTGACAGGAAGAGACGGGGGGAGTTGGTCTTGGAACCTGGCAATCTGGTATGGCTGTCCACTACAAATTTAAAACTCGCTTGCCCATCAAAGAAACTAGGACCTAAATTTTTGGGGCCATTCCCAGTGAAAAGAAAAATCAATAATGTTGCCTATGAGCTAGAGCTGCCTGACTCCTTCAGAATTAATCCGGTCTTCCACGTAACCTTACTAAAGCCTGCAACTCCTGACCCTTTTCCTGAAAGGAATCCGGGCCCACCCGAACCGATGATGGTTGATGGGGAAGAGAAGTATGAAGTTGAGGCAATTCTAGATTGTAGAAGAAGAAGAAACCAAACCCAATACCTGATTAAGTGGAAAGGTTATGGACCGGAGGAAAATTCTTGGGAACTAGAAGATAACATTCATGCAAAGAGACTTATTCAACCATTTCCATCCAGAAAAATTGGCCCAATTGGGCATCCGGAGGCTGCCCATTGGGGGGGCAATGTCAGGAAAGGCTGGCTAGAGGAAGGAATGTTCCGCGCAGACTAACTCCTGCTCCCCGAACTTGTGTTAAAGAAGCTGCATTGGCGCGTGCTAACGTAGGTTAGCGCATGCGCATCAGCGTGCATGGCGCATTGGCGCATCAGAGCGCACGGCGCAATGGCGCATCAGCGTGCACGGCGCACCTCGTGATCATTGAAGTGCCTATTTAAACTGGATCAGTGCACAAACCCCCCTGCTGCCTTGTATACAGCGTTCCCGTGAGAGTCCTGTTCCCTGTTAAACCTGCATCTGATTCCGGTTACCTACCCGGCCTGCTCTGACTACTCCTGCTCTCCGCCTGCATCGACCCCGGCCTGAACCTTGACTATTCTCCAGCCTCTGAACCTGCACCTTATCTGACTGTTCTGTGTATGACCCAGCTTGCCTGACCCTGCTCCTGCTCCTTCCAGTCTGTGGAGTTCTGGTACCGCTGACCTGCATCTCCTGCATTCTGTCATCCACTGTCATCTGGCACACCATTCAACTGGAAGCCCAGCAGATAGCACGACTACCGGCCCTCGTGCGACTCTGCACTCCTGCGCCACCTGTTTGCTCTATCAGGGGCCCCGAGTCAGAGGAGTAAGAGAAGCCTCCCTCTGCTAACCAGGCTCATCCCACCAGGTACGTAACAGGTCCTCAATAAATCCTCTCCTCCTCTCCCTACCTCGGTTCCGGTCTCTGAGGATAATCTAAAGTACGAGGTTAGTCAAGTTCTGGATTCTCGGCTCTGCAGAGGTATTCTTCAGTACCTTGTGCTTTGGAGAGGGTTTGGTCCTGAGGAGGCGTCTTGGATCGCTGCATCTGAGGACTTTGCACCTCGTTTGTTGAGGAGGTTTCATCTGAGGTTTCCCTTTAAGCCTGGGCCCAGGCGGGGGAGGGGGATGGCCCATAAGAGGGGGTGTACTGTCATGGATATGCAGTAATGTTTGTCTGCCAGCTTACCCTCCTCTTCATGTGTTCACCTTAGAGGCCAGGCTCTCTCACCTGGCTGCTTTTATAATCTCTCCTCCCAGTATGCTCCACCCCAGGCCCTATCAGGGAACACTATATTAACCTGTGCACTACAAGCCAGCCGTGCTGATCAACGTGTTTGTTAAGCATTGTGTGTTTGGGTTCCTGCCTGCCGTGTGCTACGTCTGTCTCTGTGTTACGATATTGGCTTGTTCCCGATTATCCCTGTGTGCTAGTGACCTTGACCTTTGGCTTGTCCTTCGTTTATCCGTGTCTGCTTGTTGCCCTGACCTTGGCTTTTCCCCTCACTATTCTTGTATCCTGTGCTGCTGCTTCCCCTCTATCCTCTTTACCCTATGGAGTGTGAGCTAGGGGACTCTGGGGGCCGCGACCTGGACCTGGACCCAGCTGCAGCGTAGGCCATCCTCACCACTAGAGGCTCTGGTGAAAACCTGCTGGGTCTTAGACTTCGCGCCCTGGGGAATCTTGGGCTCTAGCTTCCTGTGGATACCTGTTGTGCTCCACTGGTCCCGATTTCCACAACCACCCAGTGTCCCATCCACAGCAGTCAGCCATAGGGTTCACTACCTTGTGGTGCACTCCTGACCCCCAACGATGTACATCTGTCATCTGGCCACAGGTGACCTGACAGAAATTTTCCACATTTTGTCATGTTACAACCAAATACCTAAATGTATTTTATTGGGATTTTATGTGATTGACCAACACAAATTGGCACATAATTGTGACGTGGAAGGAAAATGATAAACGGTTTTCTAAATGTTTTATAAATATCTGAAAAGTGTGGCGTGCATTTGTATTCAGCCCCCTTTACTCTGATACCCCTAACTAAAATCTAGTGGAACCAATTGCCTTCAGAAGTCACCTAATTAGTAAATATAGTCCACCTGTGTGTAATTTATTCTCAGTGTAGTGGGCTCACCCCTCTCACCCCCTTCTTCTTCTCGGCTTGCTGTCTTCTCTAGGGGAACCTGGGGGGAGGGATAAGATCCACCACGGCCCATGTCCTCTTCTGGATAGAGGTGAAGGCCCGAACGTTTTTTACCATTGGGTCGTGTGTATAACCCGGGGTCAAGTCTTTCCTCTAACTGACCCCCCTTTGCTCCCATTAACCAGAGTTCCACACCACTGAAAAGGTCCAACTCTTATTTATTCTTTAGCAGCAATAAATCCTCACTTAGCACAGACAGGTTGTGACCAACGAACAGTTCAGTACAGGTGGGGAGTAGGTCAAGGCACAATCCCTTAATCAAACTAAACCATTGAGATATCACCAACGGTTATGGCGCACAGTGGCTGTGAATGTACTTCTTTCTTTCTCTGAGTCTCTACCAGCAACTCTGACGAACATGAAATAGGAGTTACCTTCTTTAAGCTGTGGCCCCAGTCAGAGGGAATACATCCTTCCGAGAGAGTTACCAGAGGCCCCACCGTCACCGGCAAATGCTGCACCGGGCTGTTCGGAAGGGTTACACTCTCCGGCCTCCTCGTCTCAGATTCGGGCGCCCAACACCTTAGGGCCCCTCGGACTCCTCCACCCTTGCAGAACCCAGTCGAAGGTACTGGGTCCCAGGCCTCCTCAATAGTACCTCACCCCAGGGCTAAAGGTGCCTGGGATGGACTCCATCTCCCGCTCCGGCCAGGCCACGGTCCCCTGTGCCCAGAACGCCCGTACCTAGGCCGAAGGTGCCTGGGCGCGGCGGTGTCCTCCGACTCTGAACCCTGAACCCAGTCCACCCCTTTATCTCCTCTCCCCAGCGTCACAGCAGGTTCCCCGCCCCGCTGCACAACCGCCGGAAAGGGACAAAAAGAGTACAGTCTTGCAGTGAGGGTTCAACCCCCTTCCCAGGGCAACAGTGCCACCCTCGGACCCCAGGGAACCTCACACCAGCAGAGTCCTCCATCAACAATAATCAGCGCATCTGGGTTACACTACCACCCAGATGCTTCCCTTAAATTTAAATACCCGCTACACTCTCCCCCTGGTGATTTGACACTGGTCCCCAGTGTCTGGTGCAAACCCATGTCTTCCAAAGAGTGGTAACATGAGTTCAACCCAGAGACCAAACTACAGGTAGACCCAAGCCCTACAAACTTAGCCATGAATTGTGCCAGGACCTAGAATGGGAAAGGAAAACAAGAATACAAACAATGAACCTTTTTTTTTTTTTTTTTTAAACTTAGACATTTTACACATTAACATTCCCCCCCTCTCTGCTATCTAAGAACCACCCCATTCTCAGCAGCCATGATAGATGAGTCTCCTGCAGAGGGGAAAAAGAAAAGAAACACACATCCTAACACAATGTATGTGTTTTCTTGGAAGGAATGGGTCTATCCGTAAAGAAACCCATTCGCTCCAATAAGTATAGTGCAGAGTGTAAAACAAACAATCATTGCGCAACACCGCCACCTGGTGGCAATGCCGCGGTAAAGACACTTGTCAGATCCAGATGAACTTTTACTTCTCTGTGCTGTGACCGTATACTGGCTATGCCCCAAAGTCACTGATTTCTTTTCCTTGGTGGGAGGAGAAGGAGGAAGAACAAACAACAGTAACAGCTCCCATTTCTCCAAAGAGTAAAAAATCCCAAGAAAGAAACTAGAGCACAGTCCCTGTATTCAGCAAAAAAAAAAAAGAATACAAAAGGAGTCTTTTCTCCTATAAGTAGAACTTTGGGTGCGGCAGGAACAAAGGCTTTAAATGCTTGTCAAACGTCTCCACATTATATTCAATGTTCTCTCCATCTTTCCAACAGATAATCACCCTGTCAGCATGGATGTGCCTCCCTAACATCCACTCTGCCTTACAGTCCTTGAATTTTCCGGTAACTGTAGGTGAACACGAGAGGTATCTGTGTGCGCGAGGTACCTTAAGCTTTGTCCAGACGAACTCATTGTACCACCGCTGCCGCAAGACTTCCACCTCATAGAGCAATTCTCGTGGCAAATATGGGTATTCCCACCCATATTCACAGGAAACCTTTTGACAAAAGAGACGCTGCAGCCTGGCCAAAGGTGGCATTGTGGCATGGTCTCCCTCTCCAGGCAGAACGATGGATTCCGGATGACGAGGTACTTTCACTACCTCTGTTGATTTGGGCTTAGGAGCCCGCAGTGATGCACGTTGCACTCCCACAACAGGAGCAGGTGAAACAGTTGATGATTCAGGAAATGGAAGGGCAGACAGGGGACCAGATTCCTCCCTAGGCTCCGAGGCCTCCACCCGGGGTGTACTATCCCCAATGAACATAGGTGGGTCCCTTGTTGCATGGGACAAGGGTAGCGGCATCTTGTCCCATTCCTTCTTGTGAAAGATCTCATCAATCTCCCCATCATCACCAGCATCAGATAATGACTCCAGGTCGGAGGTGTCATAAAACTCCACGGGCAGATAATCCATCCAGGCCAGGCGAGCAACGGGGCAAAGCTCTTCCACGACCAAAGGATGCCTTCACCAGGCCAACTTTCCTCTTCGGTGGTGGGAGCAGGAAGCTTGTGGTGACTGAGGCAGCATGCTCGGATTTCTCTCTTTTAATCTCCACTGGGGCAGTCACTTCGCCCTGGTCAGTGTGCACAGGAATGCCCGCATAGGCTTCGATCTCTCCCTCCTGAGTGGCAGTACCTGTGAGGTAGTTGAGGTGGTCGGCGCGGGGCCTTTCTGTGGATGGCTCCACCTCAAAGAGGAATTCCTTGCAAGCCTCACATCACCCGAACGGCTTCAAGTGGACCACCAGTCCTGAACAACCGGGACAGATCACACCGAGGGCCTCCATGTCTCTGCATGTGTACACAGCCAAACGTTCTCAGGCTGTGCAGCTATGGTGTGCCTCGTGGCGCATTGGCCAATATGGCCGACCTACTCGGAACTCCTCCGGGCAGCAAAGTTTAAATTCAGACGGTATAACACACATCCCGGACACGATACCCCCACATTTAGCGGGCTCACCCCTCTCACCCCCTTCTTCTTCTCGGCTTGCTGTCTTGTCTAAGGGAACCTGGGGGGAGGGATGAGATCCACCACGGCCCAGGTCCTCTTCTGGATAGAGGTGAAGGCCCGAACGTATTTTACCATCGGGTCGTGTGTATAACCCGGGGTCAAGTCTTTCCTCTAACTGACCCCCCTTTGCTCCCATTAACCAGAGTTCCACACCACTGAAAAGGTCCAACTCTTATTTATTCTTTAGCAGCAATAAATCGTCACTTAGCACAGACGGGTTGTGACCAACAAACAGTTCAGTACAGGTGGGGAGTAGGTCAAGGCACAATCCCTTAATCAAACTAAACCATTGAGATATCACCAACGGTTATGGCGCACAGTAGCTGTGAATGTACTTCTTTCTTTCTCTGAGTCTCTACCAGCAACTCTGACGAACATGAAATAGGAGTTACCTTCTTTAAGCTGTGGCCCCAGTCAGAGGGAAGACATCCTTCCGAGAGAGTTACCGGAGGCCCCACCGTCACCGGCAAATGCTGCACCGGGCTGTTCGGAAGGGTTACACTCTCCGGCCTCCTCGTCTCAGATTCGGGCGCCCAACACCTTAGGGCCCCTTGGACTCCTCCACCCTTGCGGAACCCAGTCGAAGGTACTGGGTCCCAGGCCTCCTCAATAGTACCTCACCCCAGGGCTAAAGGTGCCTGGGATGGACTCCATCTCCTGCTCCGGACAGGCCAAGGGCCCCTGTGCCTGGAACTCCGGAACGCCCGCACCCAGGCCGAAGGTGTCCTCCGACTCTGAACCCTGAACCCAGGGCGTCTGCCCCCTTTATCTCCTCTCCCCAGCGTCACAGCAGGTTCCCCGCCCCGCTGCACAACCGCCGGAAAGGGACAAAAAGAGTACAGTCTTGCAGTGAGGGTTCAACCCCCTCCCCAGGGCAACAGCGCCACCCTCGGACCCCAGGGAACCTCACACCACCAGAGTCCTCCATCAACAATAATCAGCACATCTGGGTTACACTACCACCCAGATGCTTCCCTTAAATTTAAATACCCGCTACATCAGTATAAATACAGCTGTTCTGTGAAGCCCTGTGAAGGTTTGTTTGAGAACCTCAGACTGGTTTCACACCTATGCATTTTTAGTGCTTTTTGCATTTTGCAGATTTGCCTACAGAACATGTTCCATATGAAACCATGTTAAATGGACTGTAGTGCAAATCTGCAAAATGCAAAAAGCACAAAAAATGCATAGATGTGAATCCAGCCTCAAACAGCATCATGAAGGCCAATGAACACACCAGACAGGTCAGGGATAAAGTTGTTTAGAAGTTTAAAGCAGGGTTATTTTATAAAAAAATAAACCAAACTTTAAACATCTCACGGAGCACTGTTCAATCCATCATCAGAAAATGGAAAGAGTATGGCACAACTGCAAACCTACAAAGACAAGGCCGTCCACCTGAACTGACAAAGAGAGCATTAATCAGAGAAGCTGGATGGAAAAAGAGCCCATGGGGGTGGAATTTTTAAGGCACTACCAGAAAGACAACAAAGACAATTAATCAGAGAAGCAGCCAAGAGGCCCATGGTAACTCTGGAGGAGCTGCACTGATCCACAACTCAGGTGGGAGAGGAGAGTAGGGTTGCCACCTGTCCGGGATTCACCTGGACAGTTTGGGTTTGGAATCATGTGTCCGGGTTTCAGACTGTCTGAAACCTGGACACATTATTCAGACTGGACTATGGCTTCCCAGCAGGGTTGCTGGCTGCAGTTGTCTAAGCTGAGTGTGTCTGTTACACTCTCTTTCACACTGTCCAAAGCCAGCACTAACAAACCCCCCCATCCCAAACACACACACAGATGGGAGAGGAGAGAGGACTTGACCTGCACCTCTTCCTCCCCTCCTACCTCTCGGTGTCTACCCACACTCCAATCCCGGGAGCTGTACCTCAGAGAAGGAAAGTGGGGGCCGGAAATTTGAAGTAAAGCAGCCTCGGATGCATCTGGATGAGAGGTGCTGACTGCCAAGGGGTGAGTGAGCTCACCATGCATCCCTATTTTTGACTCCCCCCCCCCTTCTCTCCCCTGCCTCTGAGTGAGTACACTAAGGTAAATCAGGGTTCTCAGAGCACCCCTTACATCAGAGTTCCCCTTTACACCAGAGGCCACAGTGTTTCCCCCTTACATCAGAATCCTCTCCGTACATCAGAGTTCTCAGTGTTCCCCCTTAAATTAGGGTTCCCAAAGCATCCCTTATGTTAGAGTTCCCAGAGTTCTCCCTTACATCAGAGTCTGCAGAGTCCCCCCTTACAGTGAAAGGGAACTCTGCAAGTTCAGATGTAAAAGGGCAACTCTGTGGACTCTGATGTAAAGGGGTACTCTTGTTATTAATTTCATATGATTAGGAATGTTATTTAGTAGCAAAATATTTGTATAATTTATACCATAAAAAAAATTGCTGTGCGCCGCTAAAGTGTTCGGGTTTGACTTGAAGAAAAGGTGGCAACCTTAGAGGAGAGTCTGTCCACAGGAAAACTATTAGTTTTGCACTCCACAAATCAGGCCTTTATGGAAGAGTGGTAAGAAGAAAGCCATTGTTGAAAGAAAGCCATAAGAAGTCCTGTTTGCAGTTTGCCAGAAGCCATGTCGGGGATACAGCAAACATGTGGAAGATGGTGCTCCGTTCAAATGAGACCAAAATTGAACTTTTTGGCCCAAAAGCAAAATGCTGTGTGACTGAAAACTAACACTGCACATCACCCTGAACACCCCCCCCCCCCACCACCACCATATGGTGGTGAAAGCATCATGTTGTGGGGATGCTTTTCTTCAGCAGGGACAAGGAAGCTGGTCAGAGTTGATGGGAAGATGAATGGAGCCAAATACAGGGCAATCTTAGTAGACTCTGCAAAAGACTACGGAGGAGATTCACATTCCAGCAGGACAACGACCCTAAACATACAGCCAGAGCTGCAAAGGAATGATTTCGCTCAAAGCATATTCATGTGTTAGAATGGCCCAGTCAAAGTCCAAACCTAAATCCGATTGAGAATCTGTGGCAAGACTTGAAAATTGCTGTTCACAGATGCTCTCCATCCAATCTGACAGAACTTTAGCTATTTTGCAAAGAAGAATGGGCAAACATTTTACCCTCTAGATGTGCTTCCCCAAAAAGACTTAAGCCGCGTACACAGGATCGGATTTACCGATGAAAACAGTCCGATGGATTTTTTTCATCGGACAAACCGATCGTGCATGGGCCCCATCGGTCTTTTTTCCATCGGTGTCAAAAAATAGAACATGTTTTAAATTTTTCTGATGGATAAAAAAACTATAGAAAATTCCAATTGTCTATGGGCAAGTCCATCGGTTAAAAAACCCACGCATGCTCAGAATGAAGTCGACGCATGCTCAGAAGCATTGAACTTCATTTTTCTCGGCTCATCAGAGTGTTTTACGTCACCGCGTTTGGAACGGTCGGTTTTTTGATTGATGGTGTGTAGGCAAGACTGATGGCAGTCAGCTTCATCGGTTTTCCGATGGAAAAATCCATTGGTTTAAAAACCATAGGAAATCCGATCGTATGTACAGGGCTTAACAGTTGTAATTGCAGCGAAAGGTGGATCTACAAACTATTGACTTGGGGGGCTGAATACAAATGCATGCCACACTTTTCAGATATTTATTTGTAACAAATGTATAAAACCATTTATCATTTTCCTTCCACTTCACAATTATGTGCCACTTTGTCTTGGTCTATCACATAAAATCCCAATAAAATACAGTTACGTTTTTGGTTGTAACATGACAAAATGTGGAAAATTTCCAGGGGCATGAATTCTTTTTCATGGCACTGTATACAGTTGGCTATTCCTATGATGTTTTGTATAGGAGGAAGAGGCTTAATTGGACTATGTGGGCACCGTATGTGAGACCAATGTACAGTCAAAAGTATAAATATAAAAAAAGGTTTTTATTACACAGATATAAAACAAATTTACCATGTACATGTTTATAGATTAAAAATCGTTGTGACAAACATAAGACCACTCATATAGGCATACCGTTGTTGCCAATGGAATATCATACATATACAGTAGCATAGTATACAAGACTCGACATGTTTCGCGTTTTATGATTCCATAGAATCCGCTTCTTCAGGAGCTAGATACTATCAATATTTTTCAGTAGATAAATATGAGTTTTTGTCACATGGCTACAAACAAAGAAACAACATGGTTAATATAAAATGGAAAAATGTGGATGTATGAAATTATATTTTACAATAAAAATTGAATCCATCACATGAACCATAAAGCCAGACAGAGCCCAAAAGTCTCACCATGGGAGCTGGGCCACGCAGTGGCCGAGATGCGGGTCAGTCAAATGGGTCCGCCCTGGAGAATAAACTGGACCCTCACCAACGAACACAGATTCCAGAGGTATATATCTAAGATAAAAAGTAATAAATAAACATATCAGTGTATCATTCCATTATTGGCTGCACTAAGCAGGCCAAATAGTGGATGGTATACCCTGAGTATTAATTTCCATATGTAGGTATAGCCATACCTCCTGAGGCGACACATCCAATTCATCCCAGAGGCATCAAGCGCATGGAGCAGAGGATAATGAAGGTAATTAACCCTTCTGGGTACAGAGAGGGCTGTGGAATAAATAGCAAAGATGTTATTAAATAACACTACGCTATTTATTAGTTTGGGTCTATTTGGTAAGTCTATTTAGAATCTGACCACAGATGGAAGTGTCCCTGAGTGCCTTGGGGAGAGTATAACATGTAGGCAGGTCTATATAAAGACAGGATGTTGACCTAATTGGGATCAGCTGACAAGCATGGTGAAATTAGTGCTGGTGTATCTGTGTATGTGAATGTGATAAAGATAAATATATAATCACATATATACATATAACCATAAATAAGTAATAACATAAACCAATGGTTGTGCTGTAAAATGTGCTAGAGTTATAAAGTAATTAAATGCATGGTTTGTGTGTTGAAGTGAAAAAATAATAAATTGTTACCATAATGGCTAAAAAAGAAAATGCGAAAAAAATATGATATAATAGCAATGCATGGATCCCAGATTCCTATATCTAGGAGGCTTCCCCGATAAATTGGGGTTTTATAATTAGAGGAGTAGTGGTGACAATATCTTAATTCTATGAATGTATTTCCCCATCTGCTAAGAAAAACAAATCAGGGACTACATGTGGTACTTACTGCTGATGCCAATGGGAAGAGTAAGGATGTGTCCTCAAAGCAGCATACAGCTGATGTGTCAGCTGTTGTGTCTGCTTATATCTGTGTCAGGTGAAGGTCCCGCCCCGCTGGCGTCCATGACACTAAGCGTCTGACATCGCCAGATAATTGTCCCGTGGTGCGCATGCGTTGGGAAACGCATGCGTGGTCATCCTATCTGGTGGGTGCACCAACAAAAGGACAGATTGTGCCCCAAAGCGGCGATGGTCGCTGGGACATCTCCCACAGGACATGGGTCCCCAAATGGCGGCACCACAGGATGATCCGCAAATCAGTCGGCGGCGCAGATCCCGGGCCGATGCCATGGGCTCCATCTTGGAAGGGGGCATGCCCCTCCTCAATGTCTGAGAACAGTGGGACAGTCTGGGTCCCCCCCCAGTGGTGAAACAGTAGAGCTGCATTCCACTATGTCAGTCACTGTGTCACTCTGGGAGAAGGCTTCAAAAAGATGGACACAAGCATAAAGATTAATGTCATGATGATGCAAAAATTAGTAATATGGGTACAAATGTTTTTGATAAAAAACATGTATAACAAGTATATACATACAGTAGGTGCCGCCGATATTGTATATCTATCGCGCTCCCATCGCCGAGATTCTCGGCGACAGGAGTGCCGAGATCTCAGCAACAGGGTGGCGACACGTGTCGCGCTCGCTGCAATAGCGAGGAGACGCGGCACTGTATTGAGCGGGGATCCGACGTGGATTCCCGCCAATACCAGGCACTGCGTTTGGTATGAATCCTGAGCGGGAACTCCACGCCAATTTTTAAAGAAAAAACAGGCGTGGGTTTGTCCTCCAGGAGCATACCAGGCCCTTGGGTCTGGTCTGGATTTGAAGGGGAACCCTACGCCGAAAAAACGGCGTGGGGGTCCCCCTCAAAATCCAAACCAGACCCTTATCCGAGCACGCAACCTGGCAGGCCGCAGGGGAAGAGGGGGGGACGAGAGAGTGGCCCCCCTCCCTCCTGAGCCGTACCAGGCCGCATGCCCTCAACATGGGGGGTTTGGTGCTCTGGGGTAGGGGGGCGACCTGCGGCCCCCCCACCCCAGAGCACCCTGCCCCCATGTTGATGTGGACAGGGCCTCTTCCCGACAACCCTGGCCGTTGGTTGTTGGGGTCTGCGGGCGGGGGGCTTATGGGAATCCGGGAGCCCCCTTTAATAAGGGGGCCCCCAGATCCCGGCCCCCCCACCCTATGTGAATGAGTATGGGGTACATCGTACCCCTACCCATTCACCTGGTGGAAAAAAATGGCAATAAAAACACAATACAGCTTTTAAAAGTATTTTATTGCACAGCTCCGGGGGTCTTCTTCCGACTTCGGGGGTCTCCGGTGTATAGCTAGATACTATCAATATTTTTCAGTAGATAAATATGAGTTTTTGTCACATGGCTACAAACAAAGAAACAACATGGTTAATATAAAATGGAAAAATGTGGATGTATGAAATTATATTTTACAATAAAAATTGAATCCATCACATGAACCATAAAGCCAGACAGAGCCCCAAAGTCTCACCATGGGAGCTGGGCTTTGTTTGTAGCCATGTGACAAAAACTCATATTTATCTACTGAAAAATATTGATAGTATCTAGCTCCTGAAGAAGCGGATTCTACGGAATCATAAAACGCGAAACATGTTGAGTCTTGTATACTATGCTACTGTATATGTATGATATGATATGATATGCGGCATGGCATGGAAGCAGGGGCGGATCCAGAGACTTTTCTCGGGAGGGGCACTGCCAAAAAAAGTTTTTGTGGGAAATTTATCGGGGAAATGGCTGGTGTCGGCGCTTCAATCATCCCGGGAACCATGGTTGTTATGGTGTCAGGATGATTGAAGCGCATTATTTCTATTATTACATTGTAATATAAAATTAAATAGTTCAATGCAGAATCAGTGGGAGCCCCGAGTGTGTCACTTGCCATCGTCGCCTGCAATTAGTGGGAGCCCTGAGCGTGTCACTTGCCACACGTTGCGGATTGTCACTTGCCACGTCACCTGCCACATCTTGTGGATTGTCACTTGCCACACCTTGTGGATTGTCACTTGCCACATCACCTGCCACACCTTGCGGATTGTCACTAGCCACACCTTGCGGATTGTCACTTGCCACGTCACCTGCCACACCTTGCTGATTGTCACTTGCCTGCCACCAGATGCAGATTGTCATTTGCCACGTCACCTGACACAATTTGCGGATTGTCACTTGCCACGTCGCCTGCCACACCTTGCGGATTGTCACTAACTTGCCTGCTAAGGTGTAGTTTTGGTTGTCTCTTGCTGTGTCCCAGACTCCCAGAGTCAGGCAGCAGAGAGATAATGTAATCTCTCTGCTGCCTGCACAGTGAGGATGGAAGTCACTGCAGGAATGCAGAGCAGGCATGGGCGGTGAGGGATTTTCTCATCTCTCTGCTCCCCCCCACTCCCGGCTAGCTGATTGGCCAGCTGCCACACTGAGCCTGCTCTCTCACTCTCACCTGCGCTGCCAACACACTGAGCAGCACGGTCTGCCCACGAACCGCGCCGCCCGCCCACAAACCGCGCCGCAAGCGGAGCCACATGCTTTCTTACCCGTCTGTGGAGCCGCACGCTATCGTACCTGCTCGCAGAGCGGCCCGACGTGACTCACTGATGTCACTCGTTGCTAGACGCCAAGCAGCCCAGGCGTTAGCAACGAGTGCAGGGAAGAGGCTCCACCCACCTCCTCCTCCGCTCCTAGTATCGTGTCAGTGCGCTGCGTAACTACATTAGACGAGTCTCTCTCTCTGCGCCGCTGATCGGCTGATGTGAGAAACTGAGAGAGAGACTCAGAGAGGCAGCGGCAGCTGCAGAACAAGTACTGTATAAGCCGACCCGAATATAAGCCGAGGCACCTAATTTTACCCCAAAAACTGGGAAAACGTATTGACTCGAGTATAAGCCTAGTGTGTCCATCTGCATGCCCCACTGTGCCTCACTGTGCCCATGCCTCACTGTGCCCATGCTTCACTGTGCCCATGACTAGACTGATGTCTAACATGGGAGTCTATGGAAGGAGTGCCCGGGTTTGAAAAATCGGTTCTCCCAGGCCGTAGGTCTTCCAGACACCAAACGTTGCACACTTGTAGAGGAGACATGGGGGTACATGTGTGCCAAGTTTGGGGTCCAGGGGACCTATGACCGACCGGTACCGGTCCGCAAAAATCACTGGAGAAATGACCGTTTAACATTGGTGTCTATGGAAGGGGTGCCCGGCTTTAAAAAATCAATGCTCCCCGGCCGTAGGTCCCCCAGGCACCAAACTTTGCACACTTGTAGAGGAGACATGTGGCAAGTGAGTGTGACAGATGGTCTTGGGGGGGGGCAATTTCCCTGTTGCCACCCCCCCTGGATCCGCCCCTGGATGGAAGCTATCAGCCTGTGGCACTGCTGAGGTGTTATGGAAGACCAGGATGCTTCAATAGCAGCCTTTAGCTCTTCTGCATTAAGGAAAGTAGTAGTAATACCACGCTGACAAAACAAACTAAATACTAAAGCTAGATACTAAAAGCAGTGGCTAGAATGTGGGATACACACAAATAGAAAGTAAAAAACTGTGTAGTCGCGCTAACCAAACATAAAAAATGTATATGAAAAATAACAATCAACAAATACATAAGTAAAAGGATGAGTATGCAAAATACGCTGAAGTATAGAATATTGATTGTGAATGTTCAAGGGAAACAAAGAAATGAAATGTCCGAATGTAGGTGAAAAAATTGTTGTTGAAAAAATGTGCAAAAAGAAAACGTCTAATAAGCAATAATTGAATACAGATGAACGTTGGAAAGTGATCAGTCCTGGATTCACAGGAATAAGCAACAGTAAAATTGTTATTTTATGTATAATCTGTCTGAAAACCACCACCGATTGTGCAAAAACAGCAATAAAAATGCGCGCTTACCAAAAGGCAAACGTAACTCAGATAGGTAACATTTATTTAAAAAGTAGAAACACACTTACATATGGTAGATATAAAAAGGCAGTATTATGCCTTGTACACACGATCGGATTTCCGATGGACTTGTTTCATCGGAAATTCCGATCGTGTGTGGGCCCCATCTGACTTTTTTCCATCTGAGTAAAAAAATAGAACATGTTTTACATTTTTCCAATGGAAAAAAATCCGATGGGAAATTCCGATCGTCTGTGTGGAATTCCATCGGAGAAAAATCCACGCATGCTCAGAATCAAGTCGACGCATGCTCGGAAGCATTGAACTTAATTTTTCTCGGCTCGTCAGAGAGTTTTACGTCACCGCGTTTTGGACGGTCGGAATTTAGTCTGACAGTGTGTATGCAAGACTGATGGAAGTCAGCTTCATCGGAATTCCGACGGAAAATTCCATCGGATTTTATTTCATCGGAAATCCGATCGTTTGCACAAGGCATTAGAATAGCTCTTCTGCATTGTTCGGTCTCATGTCTCTCATCTTTCTCTTGGCAATGCCGCATAGATTCTTTATGGGGTTCAGGTCAGGAGAGTTTGCTGGCCAATCAAGTACAGTAATCCCACGGTCATTGAACCAGGTTTTGGTGCTTTTGGCAGTGTGGGCAGGTGCCAAGTCCTGCTGGAAAATTAAGTCAGCATCCCCATAGAGCTCGCCTGCGGAAGGAAGCATGAAGTGCTCCAAAATCTCCTAGAAGACGGCTGCGTTGACCCTGGACTTAATGAAGCACAGTGGACCAACACCAGCAGATGACGTGGCTCCCCAAATCAACACAGACTGTGGAAACTTCACACTGGACTTCAAGCATCTTGCAGTGTGTGCCTCTCCATTCTTCCTCCATATGCTGGATCCTTGGTTTCCAAATGATATGCAAAATTAGCTCTCATCGGAAAAGAGGACTTTGGACCACTGAGCAACAGATCAGGTCTGTTTTTCTTTAGCCCAGGTAAGACGCTTCTGACGTTGTTTGTTGTTCAGGAGTGGCTTGACAAGAGGAATATGACATTTGAAGCCCATATCCAGGATCCATCTGTGTGTGGTGGCTCTTGATTAGGGATGAGCTTCGAGTTCGAGTCAAACTCATGTTCGACTGGAACATCGGCTTTTCGACCGTTCGTCGAATTTCGAACATTATGGGCCGTTTGCGCCAAATTAGAGTGGCGCGTCATGGCCCATAATTCACTGCGGCATCGCAGTGCATTGCTGGCTGATGATTGGCCAAGCATGCACCATGACCCGCATGCTTTGGCCAATCACAGCGCGGTAAGAACGGAGAGCCATAATTGGCCAAAGCCAGGGTGGCTTTGGCCAATTTTGTCTCAGGGGGTTTAGTACACGCCCCACACTATATAAGGCTGCCTGCGTGGCGGCCTTGTGTAGTGTGTTGCGGCAGTGAAAGAAAGACAGAGAGAGAGAGAGAGAGATAGTGTCATCTCATTTGAGTTAGATAGAGCAGGCAGGCGAGTCAGTTAGCTGCAGTTACAATGTGTAGAGGATATATATGCATCCTAGGTGTTGTATATACAGTGGGTACGGAAAGTATTCAGACCCCCTTACATTTTTCACTCTTTGTTGTATTGCAGACATTTGCTAAAATCATTTAAGTTCATTTTTTTCCTCATTAATGTACACACAGCGCCCCATATTGACAGAAAAACACAGAATTGTTGACATTTTTGCAGATTTATTAAAAAAGAAAAACTGAAATATCACATGGTCCTAAGTATTCAGACCCTTTGCTCAGTATTTAGTAGAAGCACCCTTTTGATATAATACAGCCACAAGTCTTTTTGGGAAAGATGCAACAAGTTTTTCACACCTGGATTTGGGGATCCTCTGCCATTCCTCCTTGCAGATCCTCTCCAGTTCTGTCAGGTTGGATGGTAAACGTTGGTGGAAAGCCATTTTTAGGTCTCTCCAGAGATGCTCAATTGGGTTTAAGTCAGGGCTCTGGCTGGGCCATTCAAGAACAGTCACGGAGTTTTTGTGAAGCCACTCCTTCGTAATTTTAGCTGTGTGCTTAGGGTCATTGTCTTGTTGGAAGGTAAACCTTTGGCCCAGTCTGAGGTCCTGAGCACTCTGGAGAAGGTTTTCGTCCAGGATATCCCTGTACTTGGCCGCATTCATCTTTCCCTCGATTGCAACCAGTCGTCCTGTCCCTGCAGCTGAAAAACACCCCCGCAGCATGATGCTGCCACCACCATGCTTCACTGTTGGGACTGTTTTGGACAGATGATGAGCAGTGCCTGGTTTTCTCCACACATGCCGCTTAGAATTGAGGCCAAAAAGTTCTATCTTGGTCTCATCAGACCAGAGAATCTTATTTCTCACCATCTTGGAGTCCTTCGGGTGTTTTTTTAGTAAACTCCATGCGGGCTTTCATGTGTCTTGCACTGAGGAGAGACTTCCGTCGGGCCACTCTGCCATAAAGCCCAGACTGGTGGAGAGTAGGGATGCTAAGTGCTAATTATAACGCCTAATATGCATGTTATTGTCCTAAAAAGGGTTTGGGGACCCGGGTCCTGCCCAAGGGGACATGTATCAATGTAAAAATAATCTTATAAAACGGTCGTTTTTTGGGAGTAGTGATTTTAATGATGCATAAAGTGAAAAAAAAAGTGAAATATTCATTTAAATATCGTTCCTGGGGGGTGTCTAAAGTATGCCGGTGAAGTGGCACGTGTTTCCCTTGTTTAGAACTGTCCCTGCACAAAATGAAATTTCTAAAGAAAAAAAAAGTCATTTAAAACTGCTTGCGGCTTTAATGTAATGTCTGGTCCCGGCAATATGGATGAAAATCATTGAGAAAAATGGCATGGCTACCCCATCACCCACCCCTACCCCAGCCCATTACCAGTCCCTTTGGGTCTTGTATGGATATTAACGGGAACCCCGCACCCAAAATAAAAAAAGGCCCTATATACTCTGAACAGCAGTATACAGGCGGTGCAAAAAAGACACGGACAGTAGGTTTGTTCTTAAGTACAATCTGTTTGTAATTTGGAACAGGTCCATTTTTTAAGTGTAGCTCCAGCCAAAAAATCTATTTTTAAGCTTTTTGGAGAACATAGGGAAGGGTTATCACCCCTGTAACATTTGTTTTGCTGTCTGTGCACCTGTTCAGAATATTTCACCTCACTTTCCATCTCAATGACAAATGTTTTTGGAAATTTTTTATTTTTTTATTGAAACAAGGATTGGTGATAAAGCATCAGTGGAGAGGAGACACCTTTTTCACATATTAACTCTTACAGGAGAGAATTTGCCTTCCTAGGGGTAGATTTCCTCTCACTTCCTGTTGTCTCCTTCCGTTTGCAAGTAGGAGTCGTTTGTAAGTTGGATGTTTGAAAGTAGGGGCCTGCCATATATAGTCTGCAGATATTTGGCCCTTAGGTGTTGGTGTTGCCACAAGACTGTAAGCCCTCACAGTTACTCTTGGTGGGCACTGGAACGCCCTGTTGTGAACTATTATATCAGGAATTGTAGTTACATGCCACTGTTGAACAGTGGTAAGAAAAATTGGGCCTTTGGTGGTGGTGCTGGTGCCACAACACTGTAAGCCCTCATAGTTACTCTTGGTGGGTGCAGGAAAGGGCCCTGCTGTGAAATATTAGATCAAGAATTGTAATTGCATGCCCCTGTTGAACAGGGGCTGAAAAATTGGGCCTTAGGCACTGGTGCTGGTGCCACAACACTGCAACCCCTCACAGATAGTGTACTTAGAGCGCAGCAATGAGCCCTGTTGCAAAGTATTGCATCAAAAATTTAGGCTTTAGGTGAATGTTATGCAAAGCACACAGTACTACACTAAGTGAAACACTGACTGTCTGCAGTTAGCACAATCACCGGCCTGCTTGTCACAGTATAGAGATAACTGTATCCAGGTGAGCTTTAGGTGATCGCTATGCAAAGGACACAGTAGTACACTAAGGCCCCTTTCACACTGGGGCGGTTTGCAGGCGCTATTGTGCTAAAAATAGCGCCTGCAAACTGAGCCTAAACAGCGGCTGCTGTCTCTCCAATGTGAAAGCCCAAGGGCTTTCACACTGGAGCGGTGCGCTAACAGGACGTGAAAAAAAGTCCTGCTAGCCGCATCTTTGGAGTGGTGAGAGGAGCGGTGTGTTTACCGCTCCTACACCGCTCCTTCCAATTGAAAGCAATGGGAAACCGCGGTAATAACGCCGGCAATGCGCCTCTACAGAGGCGCATTGCCGGCGGTATTAACCCTTTTTTGGCCGCTAGCAGGGGTTAAAACCGCACCGCTATCGGCTGAATACCTCCGCAATTCCGACGGTATAGCGCCGCTAAAAATAGTGGCGCTATACCACCACCGCACCCACCGCCCCAGTGTGAAACCAGCCTAAGTGAAACACTGAGGCTGGTGTTGTAATATGTTGGCCGATTTATGTGGCACGTTATATGTGTATAGATGTGTGTGTCTGTGTGTATGTATATATGTGTATATATATGTATGTATATATATATATATGTGTATATATGTATGTATATATGTGTGTGTGTGTGTGTGTATATATATACAAGATTGACCAGGCCATATTTCAGCTGACTTTGGTATCTGTGATCTAATTACACATATCAAAGTGTGGTTGTTGATCAAAGGGGGTTAGTGGCCAAACAAAGTTTACTACACATATCAAGGGAACAGATAATGACTGATGTGCTAATCTTATGCAAGCCTACCTAGATGTGTGAGGTGGCCTGTTAACTGAATTGAACACTGACATTTCAAAGGGTGTTTGTTGACCAAAGGGCCAAACATGATTTACTACACATATCAAGGGGACTTGTTTATGTCAATATGCAAGAATCCAGGACGAGTCTATTCAAAACGGTGTTCAGGCCACCTTTCGTATCTGTAGTCTAATTGCGTGTGTCAAAAGAGAGCTTGTTGATGTTATTATGCAAGAATGCAAATGATGGCTGTGGTCGTCTCCGGCTAGGTAGGGGGTCATTCTCTGTCACCCTGAATGACAGAGTGTAGATCAAAGACAGCCAATCAAATTGCTCAGTCATTCAATGGATAAGCCATATAAGCTGATATTCAGTCTAGTCTTGATATATTCTGTAGGAATATGAAGGCATAGGAGATATTCTGTAGGAATATGAAGGCATAGGAGATATTCTGTAGGAATATGAAGGCACAGGATATACTCTGCATGGATAGGAAAGCACAGGTCTAGAATATGATCTAGGAGATGTGAGACTCTGAAATATATATATATACTCTGATTGGATTCGTTGTCATCTGTGCAAGTATTGAACTTTGTTCTGTATTGGAAGTCAATAAAGTGCATTCTCTGGAGAACTTGGGTGATGCTGCGGAACATAACTTATACCATCATTACTAATACTTAAACATCGATTATCAACTGGAAACCACTATACTAGATCACTACAGCTGGTTTCACACTGGGGCGGTGGGTGCGGTGGCGGTATAGCGCCGCTATTTTTAGCGGCACTATACCGTCGGAATTGCGGAGGTATTCGGCCGTCAGCGGCCGAAAAAGGGTTAATACCGCCGGCAATGCGCCTCTGTAGAGGCACATTGCCGGCGGTATTACCACAGTTTCCCATTGCTTTCAATGGGAAGGAGCGGTGTAGGAGCGGTAAACACACCGCTCCTCTCACCGCTCCAAAGATGCGGCTAGTAGGACTTTTTTTCATGTCCTATTAGCGCACCGCTCCAGTGTGAAAGCCCTCGGGCTTTCACATTGGAGAGACAGCAGCCGCTGTTTAGGCTCGGTTTGCAGGCGCTATTTTTAGCACAATAGCGCCTGCAAACCGCCCCAGTGTGAAAGGGGCCTGACTGTCTGCAGCTAGCACAGTCACCTGCCTGCCTGTCACAGTATAGAGACTAACAGGAACAGATCTATCTAAACTCAATACAGTGTATAAATATATATACAACACCTATGATGCATATATATCCTCTACAGACTGTAACAGCAGCTAACTGACTCGCCTGCCTGCTCTATCTAACTCAATATAAATGACACTGTCTATCTCTCTGAAACTGCCTCTTTCACAAACGCCAACACACTACACAAGGCCGACTTCCAGGCGGCCTTATATAGTATGGGGCGTGTACTAAACCCCCTGAGCCATAATTGGCCAAAGCCACCCTGGCTTTGGCCAATTACAGCTCTCCGTTTTTTCCGCGCTGTGATTGGCCAAGCATGCGGGTCATAGTGTATGCTTGGCCAATCATCAGCCAGCAATGCACTGCAATGCCGCAGTGAATTATGGGCCGTGTCGCGCAACACAAATTTAACACGAACAGACCGTAAAGTTCGTTCTTCGTCGAACGATCAAACGGCCGATGTTCGAGTCGAACGTGTGTTCGACGCGAACGCGAAGCTCATCCCTAGTGGAGAGCTGCAGTGATGGTTGGCTTTCTACAACTTTCTCCCATCTCCCGACTGCATCTCTGGAGCTCAGCCACCGTGATCTTTGGGTTCTTCTTTACCTCTCTCAAAAAGGCTCTTCTCCCCTGATAGCTCAGTTTGGCCAGACGGCCAGCTCTAGGAAGGGTTCTGGTCGTCCCAAACGTCTTCCATTTAAGGATTATAGAGGCCACTGTGCTCTTAGGAACCTTAAGTGCAGCAGAATTTTTTTTGTAACCTTGGCCAGATCTGTGCCTTGCCACAATTCTGTCTCTGAGCTCTTCAGGCAGTTACTTTGACCTCCTGATTCTCATTTGCTCTGACATGCACTGTGAGCTGTAAGGTCTTATATAGAGAGGTGTGTGGCTTTCCTAATCAAGTCCAATCAGTATAATCAAACACAGCTGGACTCAAATGAAGGTATATGAGTTTCACAGCAAAGGGTCTGAATACTTTGGACCATGTGATATTTCAGTATTTATTTTTTAATAAATCTGCAAAAATATCAACAATTCTGTGTTTTTCTGTCAATATGGGGTGCTGTGTGTACATTAATGAGGAAAAAAATGATTTTAGCAAATGGCTGCAATATAACAAAAGAGTGAAAAATGTAAAGGGGGTCTGAATACTTTCCGTACCCACTGTATATATATATATATGTAGCGCTACCCCCAGTTAAGAGAGCCGCTGGATTTGTTTTCGGGCCCTGTGTACAGCACCACCAACCCCCAGCAATTTGCTCGACCCACTCTGACACAGCTAGTCTAGGGGTTATATTTGTATCACATTCAAATATAATTGCAAGGAATAATCTCTTAGCAGTAAGACAACACACTGAGGCAAGAGATTAAATATAACAGTTTACTCTCATATTAAAGGTAGCATAAGCAGAACACAACACATGCAATTGGCTAGCAGAGCCCTGCAGAAATCAATACAGCATACAATAATGGCGCTGCGCGGTACTTCACCACGTGTAGCTATTATGGTATGCGCGCCCTATGGCGCACTAAACAATATCTTAACTTCCCACCCTGGTCAGGCCTGACATGGAATAAATCTCAGTCACCTCCTATAGGGATTTCTTCGCATGCCAGCTTTCGGTGGTGCACTTGATGAATAGTAGGCTTGTGCAATTCGTTTCGTAACGAATTGAAATTCGTCCGAATTTAGCAACTTTCGGACATTCGGAAGCATTCGAATTTCCGAACAAAGCAATTACGAATAAAACTGAATCCGAAATAAATTATACCGCAAATAGCGAATGCCCGAATGTCTTCGGCATAATTCGTTATGAAAAAGTTACGAATGTACGAATCCATACGAAGCACAATAACACTCACTCTGCTCTGCTCTCTGCTTCTCCCACACCGTGCTGAACTCCCTCTCAAAATGGTGTACAGGGGCGGAGGTTATAGCCGCATGTAAAAAACGAAAGTAAAATACGAGATTTCGAATCCATTCGAAGCACAATAACACTCTGCTCTGCTCTCTGCTTCTCCCTCACCGTGCTGAACCCTCTCAAAATGGTGTACAGGGGCGGAGCCTATAGCCGCATGTTAAAAACGAAAGTAAAATACGAGATTTCGAATCGTTACAAATAACCGCAATGTATTTAGAAAAGTACAAATCCATTCGAAGCACATTAGGCATAATAGGCAGCGTCGTTGTGAGAGAGACACGGAAAATTACGAATCAACGAACCCAAAAAAAGTTACGAAAGTAGGAGTTGTGTCCAGAATCAACGAAAAACAACGTACTCTACCGAAAGTACGAACCCAAAAAAAGTTACGAAAGTAGGAGTTGTGTCCAGAATCAACGAAAAACAACGTACTCTACCGAAAGTACGAATTATAAAGCAACAAAAAATTCAACGAAAAATGTCGCTTGCAAAAATACGAATGAGTCCGAACACGAAAAATCCCGTCTAGCAAAATTACGAATGATTACGAATCAACAGGACCGGAAAGAAACGAACCGAAACGGAACGAATTTTTCCGTTGTGCACAAGTCTAATGAATAGTACTTTGTAATCCACAACCAGGCAATAACTTGAAACACTATACTGGGGAGGGGACACTTCAACTCTGTCCTGCTACCGGTCCCCCCCCGGGGAACAGCAAACAAACAAAACTGTGGGCCTATGCAGTCTATAGGCCTGAACACGGCACAGTCTATTGGTCTGGGCAGGTGCCCGCTCACCACTCCGGACGCGATCCCAGTCCGGAACGTCCACCCTGCTGTGTATCCGCACACAGCGTCTGCAACGATCGGGTCCCCGATCCAACTGATGTCCTCACTCGACAAGTCAGATGCCACCCAGGCTCCGGAGTGGGGTGGAAGGCTCTTTGGAAGTTGCGCAAGGCCCAGGCTTCAGGCCTTGCTCTGCAGCAGGTCCGCACAGGACGAAACTCTTGCTTGCAGCGCGGTGTCCCAAAGAGGCTGAGCTCCGCCTCGCCTCCTCCTTAAATTACCCCTCCCATGAGTCTCTGCGATGGCTAACTGCACTCTGGGTGCCGAAAAGGGTTTTGGGTAACATAGTACCGGGGCCTTAAAGGAGACCCTGCTACACACTCCCCCCACTTAAACTCTTTGGTCCCCAAAGATAACATAAACTTAAATCACAGAACGTACAACATCAATCAAACTTTCGTATGATGTTGGCAGAGGAAATTCCCACCAAAACCGAGGCGGTGAACTCCCCTGCCCACAGGTCACACTATCATTAGTGTCCTGCCTAACTGTGCCAGAGAGTGAGCTGGGGTTGCCCCCCACTAAATGAACAGTGGGAGGGTCAGGCTGTTCCATACTCCTTCTGGCAGTAACCACAGTGTCTTCCGCACTTCTCCCCATCTGTGGGTAAGTCAATCTTCTGGGAGACTTTATGGCTCTTCGCTTCCTCTGTCCTCTTGGACTCTCTGTTAGAACAGGTTCCTCCTCTGGAACCAACTCAGGAATTACTTCTGGTTCGGGAGCACTGGACTCTGGGCAGGGAGGTACAGGGACTCCCTTGGATCTTCTTCTGGGGGTAAGTCACAAGCACTCTCCCAAGAATCCGACCAAGGACTGGATGGAATGAACTCAGTAGCTTCTGCATTCAGCGTCTGATCTATGGTGCCCTCTTCAGGTGGAAGATCAATAACAGAGGTTCCTGGGGCCTGTGAAGGCCAAAGCCAGTCAAGTTCTTCTCCCTCATCTTCACTCATCTCCGAGGTCTCTGTATCCCCAATCTGAGGGGTCTGGGACAGAGTGTTCGGTCTGGGAGTATCCAGGATGGAAGTTGGCTCAGGGGAATCCGTCACAGGGGGTATCCAAACTGCCTCCGCTAGTGGGAGTAGGTGGTTCCGATGCCAAGTCTTCAAGGGCCCCACCTTCCCTTCTGGTTTAAGTCTGTAAATGGGTAGGCCTGGCAGTCTTTTGCAAACAACATAAGGTTCAGGTCTCCAGCATGTTGAGCAGGGTTCGGTTGAACCTCTCCGGCTGAGCATCACCTTGTGGATGATAGGGTGTAGTTCTTGTCTTCTTGATCCCCAAAGAATCCAGGAGTTTCCGGATCAATCGACTTTCAAAATCCCTTACCTGATCTGAATGGAGCCGTTGTGGTAGCCCATAATGTACAAAGTATTTCTCCATCAGCACTTTGGCCATGGTGGAAGCCTTCTGGTCCTTGGTTGGAAAGGCCTGGGCATACCGGGTGAAATGGTCAGTTACTACCAGAACATTTCCTAGTCCACTCAGGTCGGGTTCGAGGCAGAGAAAATCAATGCATACCAGGTCAAGTGGGCTTTGACTTTGCAGATGGCCCATTGGGGCAGCTTGATGAGGTAAAGTCTTTCTCTGGATGCATCGTGCACTTGAGTGGCAGTATTCTTCAACTTCAGCCCTCATGCAGGGCCAATAGAAACGGTCCCTAACGAGTTGGAAAGTCCTTTCCGCCCCTAGGTGGCCATGGTTGTCGTGCAGGGCAACCAGGACTGTCTCTCGGTACTTCTCAGGCAAGAACAGTTGCCATTTGTCTTCTAGGTCATCAGAGGGGCCCCTTCGGTAGACCACTCCCTGATGCACCTGTAACTTGTCCCACTCTTTCCTCAACAGGCGAGCTTCCTTTGAAGGGTGGCGTAAGAGTCTGTTCGGGTCCTGATTCTCCAGGGCCTCTAGGACCAATCTCCCCATGGGGTCTTCCAATTGGTCGGATCTCAGCTCCTTCTTAGACAGTTTTGGTAAGTTATCTTCCCCCAGTTGGGTTACTCCACAGTATTGCTTGGGAACTCCTACTATGGTAACCCCTATCTCTTCTGCTCTTGAGCCGCCACTGGCTTGGAGTTCAGCCCCTTGACAGAGGGCCCGCACCCCGTCGGGTGCCACTTGGGCCCAGTCTTCTGTACTGCAAGTGGGGACATGAGATCTTCTAGACAAAGCATCTGCATCTCGGTTTCCAGCCCCAGGTCTGTACTTCAGGCCGAAGTCGAAGGCAGACAGCGCCGCCAGCCACCTATGTCCTGTGGCATCCAACTTTGCTGTGGTGAAGAGATAGGTGAGGGGGTTGTTGTCTGTTTTCACAGTGAATTCCGCCCCATACAAATAGTCTCTAAGTTTGTCAACTACCGCCCACTTAAGGGCCAGGAACTCCAACTTATGGGTGGGATAGTTCTTTTCGGAGGGAGTCAGACTTCTGCTCACATACGCAACAGGCCTCAGTTGCTCTTCATGCTCCTGGTACAGCACTCCTCCCAAACCATCATGACTGGCATCTACATGAAGTTCATAAGGCTTCTTAGGATCTGCGTAGGCCAGGACAGGGGCAGTGGTTAATGTCTTCTTCAACATCTGAAAGTCATTCTCACACTTCTCGTTCCACTGGTCCTTGACTGACTCCCCTGGCTTTCTGGGGCCTGTGTCATCCTCTTCCCCCTCCGTCTTTAGCAGCTCATTCAGAGGCCTGGCTATCCGAGCAAACCCCTCCACAAACCTCCTGTAATAGGAACAGAACCCCAGAAAGGATCTGAGCTCTGTCACAGTGGTGGGCCTGGGCCAGGAGGTGACTGCCTCCAATTTTGCGGGGTCTGTGGCTACCCCATCTTCAGACACTATGTGCCCCAGATAGTTGACTGATGACTGATAGAATTGGCACTTTTTAGGTGAGAGCTTGAGTCCTTCCTCACTCAGTCTCTTCAAAACTTTCTCCAGTCTCTCCTTATGCTCTTCCAAGGTTCTTCCGAAGACAATGATGTCATCCAAGTATACGAGGACTTCGATGAGGTTCATATCTCCCACAGTCTTCTCCATGAGACGTTGGAAGGTGGCTGGAGCTCCAGACAGACCTTGAGGCATCCGGTTGAATTCAAAGAACCCTACCGGGGTTATGAAAGCTGTCTTCTCTTTGTCTTCTGGATGAATCGGGATCTGATAGTACCCGCTCTTGAGGTCCATACCACTGAACCACTTGGCTCCAGACAAGCTCTGTAGGGCATCCTCTATCCTTGGAGTGGTATACTGGTCCGGTATGGTTCTCCTGTTGAGGGTCCTATAGTCTATGCACAGCCTCAGTGACCCATTCTTCTTCCGGACCACCACTATAGGGGAGGCATAGGGACTTCTAGATTCTCGAATCACTCCTGTTCGCTTGAGCTCGGCGAACTGCTCCCTCAAGTCTTCGAGGTCTGCTAACGGAACCCGCCTAACCCTTTCCCTGAAGGATTTGTCTTCCTGGAGGCGGATCCGATGGGTGGCACTCCTAGCACACCCCACATCGAATTCATCTCGGGAAAAGATCCTTTCCCACCTGGTCAACTGGGCCTTGGCTCTCTCTTTCCAAGCCCTGGGCAGATTTGGATTCTCCATGGAAAGTTTCTCCCACACAGTACTTTCTTCATCTGTCTTCTCCACATCTGGCGAAGCAACTGGGGTAGCTGGGCTCACCCGGCCCAGTAACAGCCTAGCTGGGATTTCCATGGGACCATCCGTGGTATTTCTAACGCTCACAGGCACTTTACAATGAGCCTTCTTCAGGGCCCTCACCGGGACCACTTCTGGGACTACTTCTAGGCCCGAATGTTCTTCCCTTGGGTCAGGTTCCAACATGACAAAAGGGCCAGGCTGCTCCCAAGTGAGTTTCACTGTGGCTTTCAGGAAGGTTACTTCACCGGGCTGCAGCACTATTCCCCTTCTTCTCAGCCTCCAGACCTTCCCTACCACCTCTTCCGGGGCCTTCTGTTCCAAGATCAGCCGTTGGTAGGCTGTCTTCAACATTGGGTGAATCTCAGGGACTGTGGGGTCTTTCCTTCTTGTCAGAGGGGCCAGAAGTCTTCGGACCAGATCCGTGTTTGTCCCTATTATCAGAGAACTCTTGTTAGCTCCAGGCGGTCGGGGGCACACCACAGCTAAGGTGTCGAACACTTCAGCCTTTCCGGCTATGGATGGGTCAAAAGTCAGTTTTATAGGCAGATAGCCATCATAAGGGAAACTCTCTGTTCCAATTCCCCATATCTCCAACTCTTCAATCTTCTGGATGGGTAGGTGACTTAAATGCTTGTCATAAAAGTCCCGGTACAACATGGTCACTTGCGCCCCAGTATCCAATATGGCTCTTGTGTAGACTCCCTCCACTTGAACTGGTACTTTCATTATAGACACCCCTATACTGCGTATCTGCTCCTGATGAGTGGTATATTAACCACGAAACGCGTAGAGCTCTCCTATGATGATACGTCACAGTGTACATGCATATTATCTGTATTTTACTATCCTATTTTAATGAACCTATTATTATTATTATACTGTTTACATGTTACCCCTACAATTGTGGTTTACATACCCAAGGCTACATACTGTTATGTTACCTTGTGAGATTTATGTCTTATTATGGTGTGTCTAGAATTCATTTGCTGAAACTTGTGATTATCATGCATTACCATGTATGTTACGTTGGAACACTATGTACAATCATGTAATATCTAGACTCCAATTATTGCTATCCATTAATACCATTTTGCCATTTTTTATGTGTATGCTATGCCCCTTTTGTAAGAATAAACTATGCTTAATATAATTTGGTCCATTTAATAGTAGTGTGCTTCATATAAAGTCCCACCATCTAGTTTCTTGTTTCACATTATCGGGGATGGAGGTGTATGTAGTCATTACCTCATTTAAAGTCCCAACCCTAACCTTAGGTTATTTCTGTTTTTCAATATTCCGGGGATGGAAGCACATTACCATAACTCTATATGTACTCTTATTATTACTGTGATCTATCTACTGCCACACTGTTTCCTTTCCTCCTAGAGAGGTCAGCTCTGGAAGTTCGGGTTTAGCTTGCTTTCATCGTCCCCGGGAGTTGCAACACGCACCGAGACCTCCCCCTCCCCTCCCTCTGTGGGGGGCGGGTCGGGCACTTGCTGCGTGTTGACGCCACGCTCACATGGTCGGCGGGTGACGTCATTGGTGACGCCGCACCGCCGACTTGGTTGTCATTCTGCGTTTACCACGAGGGAGGTTTGGGCGCCAAACGCAGAGCGCGCTATGCTGCTTGGGCGTGACGCCGCCCCCCTCCCATGACGCTGCGTGACGTTGATGGTCACCATTGGTTCATGGCTGGTACTTATACTCTGCTTGCACCGCGCCATTACCTTGGTTTTCATTCTCATTACACGTCGGCACCTCCTGGACCAATTCCTCCTTTATACCCTCACAGGTACTTATGGTTTAATCCCTTTATCACCATTTTTACACTTTGACCCTGGTATCTATCAATGTCTTGATTTGATAGGTAACAACACTAGCCACCATGTTTTAATTAACTCCTCTTTTTTTCACGGTTACCCCGTTTCCAGTTCATCAGCTGTTAAATAACTTTATTTACCCATTGATTTCCACAGATACCTCTGGGATTTCACTATATAAGGAATTACACATGACTATATTTATCCCAGCTGTTCACTGGCTACTTCACTTCCACACTACCCTTGGCTGCTGCTGCCACCGCCGTGTTCCAATTGTCACCGTCTCAACTCCCGGGAAGGATGCTTCTCATAGCTGCCTACACTTTACCATTGATACTATGCCAAAACCTACCCATATACTACAGATAGGTAAGAGTGATTGGGACCTGTTTGTTCCCCCTCTTCCTTCTATATTTTATATGTTTTTCTAAAATATTCTACTATCGTAATATTTTGGCATTTTCTGTTTCATTATAGACACCCCTATACTGCGTATCTGCTCCTGATGAGTGGTATATTAACCACGAAACGCGTAGAGCTCTCCTATGATGATACGTCACAGTGTACATGCATATTATCTGTATTTTACTATCCTATTTTAATGAACCTATTATTATTATTATACTGTTTACATGTTACCCCTACAATTGTGGTTTACATACCCAAGGCTACATACTGTTATGTTACCTTGTGAGATTTATGTCTTATTATGGTGTGTCTAGAACTCATTTGCTGAAACTTGTGATTATCATGCATTACCATGTATGTTACGTTGGAACACTATGTACAATCATGTAATATCTAGACTCCAATTATTGCTATCCATTAATACCATTTTGCCATTTTTTATGTGTATGCTAAGCCCCTTTTGTAAGAATAAACTATGCTTAATATAATTTGGTCCATTTAATAGTAGTGTGCTTCATATAAAGTCCCACCATCTAGTTTCTTGTTTCACATTATCGGGGATGGAGGTGTATGTAGTCATTACCTCATTTAAAGTCCCAACCCTAACCTTAGGTTATTTCTGTTTTTCAATATTCCGGGGATGGAAGCACATTACCATAACTCTATATGTACTCTTATTTTTACTGTGATCTATCTACTGCCACACTGTTTCCTTTCCTCCTAGAGAGGTCAGCTCTGGAAGTTCGGGTTTAGCTTGCTTTCATCGTCCCCGGGAGTTGCAACACGCACCGAGACCTCCCCCTCCCCTCCCTCTGTGGGGGGCGGGTCGGGCACTTGCTGCGTGTTGACGCCACGCTCACATGGTCGGCGGGTGACGTCATTGGTGACGCCGCACCGCCGACTTGGTTGTCATTCTGCGTTTACCACGAGGGAGGTTTGGGCGCCAAACGCCGAGCGCGCTATGCTGCTTGGGCGTGACGCCGCCCCCCTCCCATGACGCTGCGTAACGTTGATGGTCACCATTGGTTCATGGCTGGTACTTATACTCTGCTTGCACCGCGCCATTACCTTGGTTTTCATTCTCATTACTAGGGATGAGCTTCGTGTTTGAGTCGAACATACGTTCGACTCGAACATCGGCTGTTCGATCGTTCGACGAAGATCGAACGATTTGGGCCGTTCGCGCCAAATTCGAGTGACGCGAACGGCCCACAATGCACTACGCCATCGCAGTGTCATCCAGGCGCTGTGATTGGCCAAGCATGCACTGTGACCCCGCATGCTTGGCCAATCACAGCGCCGGCAGCGAGGAGAGCAATGATTGGCCACAGGCAGGATGCCTGTGGCCAATTATTGCTGAGGGTGTTTAGTACACGCCCCACACTATAAAAGGCCGCCAGCACGGCGGCCTAGTGTAGTGTGTTCCGGAGCAGGGAAAGAGCAGCATAGGCAGGGACAGTGACTTTTATTTCTTTCTTGCTTAACCTGGATTCCTTTAGTTTAGGGAAAGAGAAGGATAGGTAGGGAGAGTGTCAGTGTGTTTTGTGCTTGTGCTATAGTGTGCTTAAAAAAAAAAATTTTCTAGGGACAGAAAACTGTAGGTAGGGAGAGTGTCAGTTTCTTTCACTGTGCAAGTCCTTGTTTCTAGGGACTGGGAAGGACAGTGAGTGAATTCTCCTTGTGCTATAGTGTGCTTAAAAAAAACATTTTTTCTAGGGACAGAAAACTGTAGGTAGGGAGAGTGTCAGTTTCTTTCACTGTGCAAGTCCTTGTTTCTAGGGACTGGGAAGGACAGTGAGTGAATTCTCCTTGTGCTATAGTGTGCTTAAAAAAAACATTTTTTCTAGGGACAGAAAACTGTAGGTAGGGAGAGTGTCAGTTTCTTTCACTGTGCAAGTCCTTGTTTCTAGGGACTGGGAAGGACAGTGAGTGAATTCTCCTTGTGCTATAGTGTGCTTAAAAAAAACATTTTTTCTAGGGACAGAAAACTGTAGGTAGGGAGAGTGTCAGTTTCTTTCACTGTGCAAGTCCTTGTTTCTAGGGACTGGGAAGGACAGTGAGTGAATTCTCCTTGTGCTATAGTGTGCTTAAAAAAAACATTTTTTCTAGGGACAGAAAACTGTAGGTAGGGAGAGTGTCAGTTTCTTTCACTGTGCAAGTCCTTGTTTCTAGGGACTGGGAAGGACAGTGAGTGAATTCTCCTTGTGCTATAGTGTGCTTAAAAAAAACATTTTTTCTAGGGACAGAAAACTGTAGGTAGGGAGAGTGTCAGTTTCTTTCACTGTGCAAGTCCTTGTTTCTAGGGACTGGGAAGGACAGTGAGTGAATTCTCCTTGTGCTATAGTGTGCTTAAAAAAAACATTTTTTCTAGGGACAGAAAACTCTAGGTAGGGAGAGTGTCAGTTTCTTTCACTGTGCAAGTCCTTGTTTCTAGGGACTGGGAAGGACAGTGAGTGAATTCTCCTTGTGCTATAGTGTGCTTAAAAAAAACATTTTTTCTAGGGACAGAAAACTGTAGGTAGGGAGAGTGTCAGTTTCTTTCACTGTGCAAGTCCTTGTTTCTAGGGACTGGGAAGGACAGTGAGTGAATTCTCCTTGTGCTATAGTGTGCTTAAAAAAAACATTTTTTCTAGGGACAGAAAACTCTAGGTAGGGAGAGTGTCAGTTTCTTTCACTGTGCAAGTCCTTGTTTCTAGGGACTGGGAAGGACAGTGAGTGAATTCTCCTTGTGCTATAGTGTGCTTAAAAAAAACATTTTTTCTAGGGACAGAAAACTGTAGGTAGGGAGAGTGTCAGTTTCTTTCACTGTGCAAGTCCTTGTTTCTAGGGACTGGGAAGGACAGTGAGTGAATTCTCCTTGTGCTATAGTGTGCTTAAAAAAAACATTTTTTCTAGGGACAGAAAACTGTAGGTAGGGAGAGTGTCAGTTTCTTTCACTGTGCAAGTCCTTGTTTCTAGGGACTGGGAAGGACAGTGAGTGAATTCTCCTTGTGCTATAGTGTGCTTAAAAAAAACATTTTTTCTAGGGACAGAAAACTGTAGGTAGGGAGAGTGTCAGTTTCTTTCACTGTGCAAGTCCTTGTTTCTAGGGACTGGGAAGGACAGTGAGTGAATTCTCCTTGTGCTATAGTGTGCTAAAGCATTCCTCATCAACCATCTTTGAAATCCTTGTTTTTTGGACAGTCAGGGAAATTGTCGTTGTGCTATTCTGTGCAAAAGCAATCATCCTCAACCATATTTAGAAATCCTTAAGTAAAGGGACAGAGAAGGACACCTGAAGGTAGCCCTTATTGCTTTTTTCCCATCTCCCTGCAGGCCATCTATTAGAATGTCTGGAAGGCAAACAAGGAGAGGCAGACAGTCAGGAGGCAATAAAAGAGGGCAAGCAGGCTCTGTGTCTGGGGGCAACAGTGCTGGTCGTGGACGCGGTGCATTGTCATCAGCACATGGCCATGGGACACGCTTGTCCTTCTTTTCGGCAGCTGGACATGTTGAGCCACATCATGCCGAAGACTTGGTAGAGTGGATGACCAAGCCCTCCTCCTCCTCCTCATCCTCTCTCACCCAGGCTCAGGGTACTGGCAAAGCAGCTGCCAAAGCGTCCTCTTCCCTGGTATCAATGTCAGACTCATCATCAGTCACTCCTTCCCTAGACCCACCATGTCCTCCTCCTGAGGAGTCCCCCGAACTGTTTGAGCACAGTGTTGGGTACATGCTCCAGGAGGATGCCCAGCGTTTCGAAGGGTCTGATGATGAAACCCAGCTACAGGAAGGCAGTAGGGTGAGAGCAGACAGAGGGGATGCTCAAGAAGGACACCAATCTGGCAGTCATGTTCCAGCAGCTGCAGCATACTGCCAGATTGGCTCCAGTGATGAGGAGGGAGGGGATGATGAGGTCACTGACTCCACATGGGTGCCTAATAGGAGAGAGGAGGAGGAGGAGGATGAGGAGGAGGCACATCTCCAACGAGGCAGGATGCCCTTTGGTGGCCAGCGTAAGGGCAGTACACCGACGGAATCACACCGCAGAGCTCCGCCTGTGCAGGGCGCTGCCTCTGCCCGTCATTCAAAAAGTTCCTTGGTGTGGGCCTTTTTTGAGGCTAGTGCATCAGATCGCACAGCTGCTGTTTGCAACATATGTCTCAAGCGTATATCGCGTGGCCAAAACATCAGCCGCTTGGGTACCACATGCCTGACCAGACATATGTTGACCTGCCATGCAGCTCGTTGGCAAGCCTACCTCACAGACCCACACCAAAGAACAAAGCGGACCTCTCCTTGCACCGCATCAGCTGGGATCTCCAACCCCACTATAACTTCAGTCCTCTCTGAAACATGCACTGAGAGGAATGAAGGTGTAGAATTAGGTGTGTCACAGCCAAGTACTTGCGGCCACTCTGCTAGCAGTACACCGACGTCCGATTCTAGCAGGCAAATTTCCCTGCCCCAGCTGCTGGACCGTCGAAAGAAGTTCACTCCCAGCCATCCACATGCCCAGCGGTTGAATGCTAGCTTGGCTAAATTGGTAGCGCTTCAACTGCTGCCTTTTCAGTTGGTAGACTCGGCCCCCTTCCGTGAGTTTGTGCAATGTGCGGTTCCTCAGTGGCAGGTTCCCAAACGCCACTTTTTCTCACGGAAGGCTATTCCGGCTCTCTACCGGCATGTGGAAGGCAATGTCTTGGCCTCGCTGGACAGGGCGGTCAGCGGTAAGGTGCATATTACCGCTGACTCATGGTCCAGCAGGCATGGACAGGGACGTTACCTTTCTTTCACGGCCCATTGGGTCACTCTTTTGGCTGCTGGGAAGGATGCAGGACAAGGTGCAGTAGTGTTGGAGGTTGTCCCACCGCCACGCCTCCAAAATGCTACTACTGGTTGTGACACACCTCTCTCCTCCACCCCCTCCTCTTCTTCTTCCTCCATGGCCTCTTCCTGTGGTTTGTCCTATGAACCAGCGGTGCTCCGTAGCCGTTCACGGGGCTACGCAAGTACGCAGGCAAAAAGATGCCATGCCGTGCTTGCGCTGGTGTGTTTGGGGGACAGAAGCCACACTGGGGCAGAGGTCCTGTCTGCTCTGCAGGGCCAGGCCGAGAGGTGGTTGACGCCACGCCAGCTTAAGCCAGGAATGGTGGTTTGCGACAATGGCACCAACCTCCTCTCCGCCCTTCGACAGGGACAACTGACCCATGTGCTCTGTGTGGCTCACGTCCTTAACCTGGTGGTGCAGCGTTTCTTGGGCAGGTACCCGGGCTTACAGGATGTCCTGAGGCAGGCCAGGAAAGTCTGTGTGCATTTCCGCAGATCTTATAATGCCAGTGCTCGCCTGGCTGAGCTGCAAAAGGAGTTGAACCTGCCCAAGAACCGCCTTATATGTGACATGCCCACCAGGTGGAACTCAACGTTGGCCATGCTGCAGCGGCTGCACACGCAGCAGAGGGCCATCAATGAGTACCTGTGCGACTACGGCACCAGGACAGGGTCAGGGGAGCTTGGTTTTTTTTCTCCACGCCAGTGGGGCATGATCAGGGATGCATGCACTGTCCTGGCACCATTTGAGGAGGCCACAAGGATGGTGAGCAGTGACAGTGCATGCATCAGTGACACTGTACCTCTTGTCCACCTGTTGGAGCACACGCTGCGTGGAATAATGGACAGGGCACTTGAGGCAGAACAGAGGCAGGAAGAGGAGGACTTCCTTGCCTCTCAAGGCCCCCTTTACCCAGACAGTGTTCCTTCTGTCCCACCCATCGCACAGGAAGAGGAGGAGGAGGAGGAGGAGGATTGTGTCAGCATGGAGGTGGAGGCTGGCACTCAGCATCATCAGCAGCAGTCTTTTAGGGATGATTTACAGTCCCAAGAAACCAGTGGACTTGTACGTGGCTGGGAGGAGGTGACTGCGGATCATGTCGTCCTTAGTGACCCAGAGGACTCCGGAGCGAATGCCTCAGCAAACCTACGCTGCATGGCCTCCCTGATCCTGCAAAGTCTGCGGAAGGATCCTCGTATTCTTCGGATCAAGGAGAGGGACCATTACTGGCTGGCCACTCTCCTTGATCCACGGTACAAGGGTAAGGTTGCGGACCTTATGTTACCGTCGCAGAGGGAGCAGAGGATGAGACAACTCCGGGAGGCCTTGCAGAAAGGTCTGTGCAACGCGTTCCCAGAGACTGGGAGGTTACAAACTCCTGGTCCTGGACAACGAGTTGCTGAGGCTTCGGCCAGTCAAAGAAGGAGCGGTGGGGAAGGTGGCCGTCTGACCGATGCGTTCAGACAATTCTTTAGTCCGCAGCCCCAAAGTATGATCGGTTCCAGCAACCATCGCCAGCGTCTGATAAACATGGTGCAGGAATATCTAGGGGCAAGGTCAGACTTGGACACCTTCCCCACCGAAAATCCTCTGGCTTACTGGGTCTTGAGGATGGATCACTGGCCAGAGCTTGCACAGTATGCAATTGAGCTACTGGCCTGTCCTGCATCCAGCGTTCTTTCGGAACGCACATTCAGTGCTGCTGGAGGATTTGTCACGGATCACAGGGTGCGCCTGTCCACCGACTCGGTTGATCGACTGACTTTCATCAAGATGAACCAGTCTTGGATCACCACCAGCTACCACACACCTGATGCTGATATAACAGACTAATTGATTTTAACATGTCACATCCCTTCAAGACTGATGCTGATGCTGAGTGCCTGTGCTGTTATGTTGAATGGCTATCCTCCTCCTCCGAGTCCTCAATGATACGATTGATGATGATAGCTTGGAAGATCATTTTTGTTTATGGGTGCCGCCACCAGTGGCTAAGGCCCAATTTTTCAGCCCCTGTTTAACAGGGGCGTGTAATTACAATTTTTGAAGCAATACTTTGCAACAGGGCTCATTGCTGTGCTCCAAGTACAGTATGTGTGAGGGGTTGGAGTGTTGTGCCACCAGTGCCTAAGGCCCAATTTTTCAGCCCCTGTTTAACAGGGGCGTGTCATTACAATTTTTGAAGCAATACTTTGCAACAGGGCTCATTGCTGTGCTCCAAGTACAGTATCTGTGAGGGGTTGCAGTGTTGTGCCACCAGTGCCTAAGGCCCAATTTTTGAGCCCCTGTTCAACAGGGGCATGTAATTACAATTATTGATCTAATAATTCACAGCAGGGCCCATTCCTGCACCCACCAAGCAAGAGTAACTCTGAGGGCTTACAGTGTTGTGGCAACACCACCACCACCACCACCACCACCACGAAAGGCCCAATTTTTCAGCCCCTGTTCAACAGGGGCATGCAATTACAATTCTTGATCTAATAATTCACAGCAGGGCCCATTGCTGCACCCACCAAGAGTAACTGTCAGGGCTTACAGTGTTGTGGCACCAGCACCACCATCAAAGGCCCAATTTTTACTACCACTGTTCAACAATTATATGTAATTACAATTCCTGATATAATAGTTGACAGCAGGGCGTTCCAGCACCAACCAAGAGTAACTGTGAGTGCTTACAGTGTTGTGCCAACACCAACTAAGGGGCCTATTTCTGCAGATTATATACGGTAGGTCCCTACTTTCAAACATCCAACTTACAAACGACTCCTACTTGCAAACGCAAGAAGACAACAGGAAGTGAGAGGAAATCTACCCCTAGGAAGGAAAATTCTCCTCTGTACTGATGCTTTATCAGCAATCCTTGTTTCAAGAAAAACACCACATTTCAAAAACAGTTGTCATTGGGACGGAAAGTGAGGTGAAATGTTCTGAACAGGGGCACAGACAGCAAAACAAATGTTACAGGGGTGATAACCCTTACCTATGTTTTCCAAAAAGTTTAAAAATAGATTTTTGGGCTGGAGCTACACTTAAACAATGTACCTGTTCAAAATTACAAACACATTCTACATAAGAACAAACATACAGTCCCTGTCTTGTATGCACCGCCTGTATACGGCTGTTCAGAGTATATAGGGCCTTTTTTATTTTATGTGCGGGGTTCCCCTTAATATCCATACAAGACCCAAAGGGGCTGGTAATGGGCTGGGGTAGGGGGGGGGGTCATGGGGTAGCTATGCCATTTTTCTTAAAGATTTTCATCCATATTACCGGGACCAGACATTACATTAAAGCCGCAAGCAGTTTTAAATGGCTTTTTTTTCCTTTAGAAGTGTCATTTTGTGCAGGGACAGTTCTAAACACGGGAAACACGTGGCACTTCACAGGCATACTTTAGACACCCCCCAGGTACCATATTTAAAGGAATATTTGACTTTTTTTTTTTCACTTTATGCATCATTAAAATGACTGCTCCCGAAAAACGACCGTTTTTAAAACTTCTTTTTGCATTGATACATGTCCCCTGGTGCAGAACCCGGGTTCCCAAACCCTTTTTAGGACAATAACATGCATAATAGTTGTTATAATTAGCACTTTAGAATTCGAACGTTCGCATCCATTGTATTTAATAGGGTTCTAATGTTCGTACGAACTTTCGGTCCGTTCGCGGGTTCTGGTGCGAACCGAACCCGGGGGTGTTCGGCTCATCACTACTCATTACACGTCGGCACCTCCTGGACCAATTCCTCCTTTATACCCTCACAGGTACTTATGGTTTAACCCCTTTATCACCATTTTTACACTTTGACCCTGGTATCTATCAATGTCTTGATTTGATAGGTAACAACACTAGCCACCATGTTTTAATTAACTCCTCTTTTTTTCACGGTTACCCCGTTTCCAGTTCATCAGCTGTTAAATAACTTTATTTACCCATTGATTTCCACAGATACCTCTGGGATTTCACTATATAAGGAATTACACATGACTATATTTATCCCAGCTGTTCACTGGCTACTTCACTTCCACACTACCCTTGGCTGCTGCTGCCACCGCTGTGTTCCAATTGTCACCGTCTCAACCCCCGGGAAGGATGCTTCTCATAGCTGCCTACACTTTACCATTGATACTATGCCAAAACCTACCCATATACTACAGATAGGTAAGAGTGATTGGGACCTGTTTGTTCCCCCTCTTCCTTCTATTATTTATATGTTTTTCTAAAATATTCTACTATCGTAATATTTTGGCATTTTCTGTTTCATTATAGACACCCCTATACTGCGTATCTGCTCCTGATGAGTGGTATATTAACCACGAAACGCGTAGAGCTCTCCTATGATGATACGTCACAGTGTACATGCATATTATCTGTATTTTACTATCCTATTTTAATGAACCTATTATTATTATTATACTGTTTACATGTTACCCCTACAATTGTGGTTTACATACCCAAGGCTACATACTGTTATGTTACCTTGTGAGATTTATGTCTTATTATGGTGTGTCTAGAATTCATTTGCTGAAACTTGTGATTATCATGCATTACCATGTATGTTACGTTGGAACACTATGTACAATCATGTAATATCTAGACTCCAATTATTGCTATCCTTTAATACCATTTTGCCATTTTTTATGTGTATGCTAAGCCCCTTTTGTAAGAATAAACTATGCTTAATATAATTTGGTCCATTTAATAGTAGTGTGCTTCATATAAAGTCCCACCATCTAGTTTCTTGTTTCACATTATCGGGGATGGAGGTGTATGTAGTCATTACCTCATTTAAAGTCCCAACCCTAACCTTAGGTTATTTCTGTTTTTCAATATTCCGGGGATGGAAGCACATTACCATAACTCTATATGTACTCTTATTTTTACTGTGATCTATCTACTGCCACACTGTTTCCTTTCCTCCTAGAGAGGTCAGCTCTGGAAGTTCGGGTTTAGCTTGCTTTCATCGTCCCCGGGAGTTGCAACACGCACCGAGACCTCCCCCTCCCCTCCCTCTGTGGGGGGCGGGTCGGGCACTTGCTGCGTGTTGACGCCACGCTCACATGGTCGGCGGGTGACGTCATTGGTGACGCCGCACCGCCGACTTGGTTGTCATTCTGCGTTTACCACGAGGGAGGTTTGGGCGCCAAACGCCGAGCGCGCTATGCTGCTTGGGCGTGACGCCGCCCCCCTCCAATGACGCTGCGTGACGTTGATGGTCACCATTGGTTCATGGCTGATACTTATACTCTGCTTGCACCGCGCCATTACCTTGGTTTTCATTCTCATTACACGTCGGCACCTCCTGGACCAATTCCTCCTTTATACCCTCACAGGTACTTATGGTTTAACCCCTTTATCACCATTTTTACACTTTGACCCTGGTATCTATCAATGTCTTGATTTGATAGGTAACAACACTAGCCACCATGTTTTAATTAACTCCTCTTTTTTTCACGGTTACCCCGTTTCCAGTTCATCAGCTGTTAAATAACTTTATTTACCCATTGATTTCCACAGATACCTCTGGGATTTCACTATATAAGGAATTACACATGACTATATTTATCCCAGCTGTTCACTGGCTACTTCACTTCCACACTACCCTTGGCTGCTGCTGCCACCGCCGTGTTCCAATTGTCACCGTCTCAACTCCCGGGAAGGATGCTTCTCATAGCTGCCTACACTTTACCATTGATACTATGCCAAAACCTACCCATATACTACAGATAGGTAAGAGTGATTGGGACCTGTTTGTTCCCCCTCTTCCTTCTATTATTTATATGTTTTTCTAAAATATTCTACTATCGTAATATTTTGGCATTTTCTGTTTCATTATAGACACCCCTATACTGCGTATCTGCTCCTGATGAGTGGTATATTAACCACGAAACGCGTAGAGCTCTCCTATGATGATACGTCACAGTGTACATGCATATTATCTGTATTTTACTATCCTATTTTAATGAACCTATTATTATTATTATACTGTTTACATGTTACCCCTACAATTGTGGTTTACATACCCAAGGCTACATACTGTTATGTTACCTTGTGAGATTTATGTCTTATTATGGTGTGTCTAGAATTCATTTGCTGAAACTTGTGATTATCATGCATTACCATGTATGTTACGTTGGAACACTATGTACAATCATGTAATATCTAGACTCCAATTATTGCTATCCATTAATACCATTTTGCCATTTTTTATGTGTATGCTATGCCCCTTTTGTAAGAATAAACTATGCTTAATATAATTTGGTCCATTTAATAGTAGTGTGCTTCATATAAAGTCCCACCATCTAGTTTCTTGTTTCACATTATCGGGGATGGAGGTGTATGTAGTCATTACCTCATTTAAAGTCCCAACCCTAACCTTAGGTTATTTCTGTTTTTCACTATCGGGGAGAGACCCACCAGCTTCTCTGGATATCGCTTTGTAGAGGTCTCTTTCTTTTGATCTTTGCATTTTCCCTTTTGGCTTTCTTTCTTCCATTTCTCTTTGGACTTAAGCCTCTCCTGGACCTGGTATGCATTGATCTCCCCCCTTTTGGTGGGTGTAACTACCCGCTGAGGGACACTACTTTCTTTCTTTGGGGTGCGTTCCTTCTGAGGAACTTTGCGTTTCTTCTGAGGGGTCTTGTCCACTCTTTTCATGTGCTTCTCATTCAGTTTGGAGCTCACTGGAGATGATGGGCACCCGGTTGACTCCTTCACCGGGACCCGCTGAAGTTTTCCGGCGGCTTGCGGTTATTCATCTTTTTTTTCTTTGGGCTGGCACACACTTTGGCGAAATGGCCAGCTCCTCCACAATTGAAACAAATCACATCCCCCCCAATCTTCCAGGGATGCGGGCGCTGAGGTGTTGGGAAACAGCTCCTTCCTCGGAATTTCCCTCTCTGGTTCCCTTGATTTCTTTTCCATCAGGGAGGTCAGTATCCCCAACACTTGGGACATCTGTGACTTCAAGGTATCCACCTCTGAGTCTCTTTCCAGGGTCATGGCCATCCTGACCATCACTGGAGGAGGATTTACCGACTCAACTGGTAGGCTCCTCTTCTTCTCCTCCAGCATAGCTTCTTCCTCTCTGACCACTCGGATCAAGTCAGGGTACTCCAGGCTCTTCCCGTCCTGTCTTGTGCGTAGCGCCAATGCGATGGGGTCCAGGGGCTGAGATCCTCTCATCACCTGTTGAACACGGGCCTCATCCACCTTCCGTGGGTCAATCCCCTTCTTAAGAATCATCTTATGCAGGATCTTATCCAGGCGCCTCATGAACTCTGACAGCTTCTCTCCTGTCTTCTGGTAGCAGTGCTCCAGCTGATAAGTGAGCTCAGTGATTTTCTCTGTTCCACCGAACACATTCTGCAGGATGTCCAGACAGTCCTGTGCATTACAGTCTGTCTTACTCATCTTGAGGTTGCGTATGGCCTCTAGAGCAGGCCCCTTCAAGCTCTCAGCAATTCTCTGCTTCTTTCTGTGGTCTGGGACTTCCCATTCATCTAGGTCCTGAGTGGCACCATCTAACCACTCCTCGAACCCCTCTTCACCCGAGGGTACAGGTTTCCTTCCTGAGAATATTCTAAGCTTTCTGTATCCTGACATCTGGTAATCTGTAGGATCTTTCTTACACTGTGCCACAAGTTCCCCCAGGACTGCGCGCAACTCTGCGCCGAGAGTGGCAGATGGCGACCCGGGACTTTCCCCTTTCACCTGTCTTTCTGCTTTTGGGGTGGGTGATGGAGATAGTTTCGGTGTCTGAGACCGTCCTCCTGGTTTGAGCAGCAGCGCGTGTATTAGGCTATAAGTCTGATCATCTATAGCTTCTATACTTGGATTCTTGAAATGTTCTGGGACTCCGTCCTTCCATTCCACTAATGCGTGTGTCAGTGAAGAATTCGTCCTGACATCCACCACCCATGCTTTCTGATACGGTGACAGTGACATCACTAGCTGCTTCACCGCTTCTTCTTGCCAGATTCCTGGGAGTTCTATGACTACTATCCCGGCTGGATCTGTGCCGACCGTTTTACACCACTGTCCTACTTCTAGTGGGTCCATGCTGTTACTTTTAGCGCGTTACTTGCTGCAACAGGATCCCGGACGAGAGCCCCTACGTGTAGCGCTGTTTTCGGGCCCTGTGTACAGCACCACCAACCCCCAGCAATCTGCTCGACCCACTCTGACACAGCTAGTCTAGGGATTATATTTGTATCACATTCAAATATAATTGCAAGGAATAATCTCTTAGCAGTAAGACAACACACTGAGGCAAGAGATTAAATATAACAGTTTACTCTCATATTAAAGGTAGCATAAGCAGAACAAAACACATGCAATTGGCTAGCAGAGCCCTGCAGAAATCAATACAGCATACAATAATGGCGCTGCGCGGTACTTCACCACGTGTAGCTATTAGACTTGTGCACAACGGAAAAATTTGTTTAGTTTCGGTTCGTTTTTTGTGCACAACGGAAAAATTTGTTTAGTTTCGGTTCGTTTCTTTTCGGTCCTGTTGATTCGTAATCATTCGTAATTTTGCTAGACGGGATTTTTCGTGTTCGGACTAATTCGTATTTTCGCAAGCGTCATTTTTCGTTGAATTTTTAGTTGATTTATAATTCGTACTTTCGGTAGGGTACGTTGTTTTTCTTTGATTCTGGACAACACTCCTACTTTCGTAACTTTTTTTGGGTTCGTTGATTCGGAATTTTCCGTGTCTCTCTCACAACGACGCTGCCTATTATGCCTAATGTGCTTCGAATGGATTTGTACTTTTCTAAATACATTGCGGTTATTTGTAACGATTCGAAATCTCGTATTTTACTTTCGTTTTTTACATGCGGCTATAGCCTCCGCCCCTGTACACCATTTTGAGAGGGTTCAGCACGGTGAGGGAGAAGCAGAGAGCAGAGCAGAGTGTTATTGTGCTTCGAATGGATTCGAAATCTCGTATTTTACTTTCGTTTTTTCATGCGGCTATAGCCTCCGCCCCTGTACACCATTTTGAGAGGGAGTTCAGCATGGTGAGGGAGAAGCAGAGAGCAGAGTGAGTGTTATTGTGCTTCGAATGGATTCGTACATTCGTAACTTTTTTCATAACGAATTATGCCGAAGACATTCGGGCATTCGCTATTTTGCGGTATAATTTATTTCGGATTCGGTTTTATTCGTAATTGCTTTGTTCGGAAATTCGAATGCTTCCGAATGTCCGAAAGTTGCTAAATTCGGACGAATTTCGATTCGTTACGAAACGAATTGCACAAGCCTAGTAGCTATTATGGTATGCGCGCCCTATGGCGCACTAAACAATATCTTAACTTCCCACCCCGGTCAGGCCTGACATGGAATAAATCTCAGTCACCTCCTATAGGGATTTCTTCGCATGCCAGCTTTCAGTGGTGCACTTGATGAATAGTACTTTGTAATCCACAACCAGGCAATAACTTGAAACACTATACTGGGGAGGGGACACTTCAACTCTGTCCTGCTAACGGTCCCCCCCCCGGGGAACAGCAAACAAACAAAACTGTGGGCCTATGCAGTCTATAGGCCTGAACACGGCACAGTCTATTGGTCTGGGCAGGTGCCCGCTCACCACTCCGGACGCGATCCCAGTCCGGAACGTCCACCCTGCTGTGTATCCGCACACAGCGTCTGCAACGATCGGGTCCCCGATCCAACTGATGTCCTCACTCGACAAGTCAGATGCCACCCAGGCTCCGGAGTGGGGTGGAAGGCTCTTTGGAAGTTGCGCAAGGCCCAGGCTTCAGGCCTTGCTCTGCAGCAGGTCCGCACAGGAAGAAACTGTTGCTTGCAGCGCGGTGTCCCAAAGAGGCCGAGCTCCGCCTCGCCTTCTCCTTAAATAACCCCTCCCATGAGTCTCTGCGATGGCTAACTGCACTCTGGGTGCCAAACAGGGTTTTGGGTAACGTAGTCCCGGGGCCTTAAAGGAGACCCCGCTACATATATATATATATATATATATATATATATATATATACTGTATTCCATTTAGCTAGATCCGTTTCTGTTATTCTCTTCATAATATACTGAAAGGCCGGCAGGCGATTGTGCTAGCTGCAGTATTTTCATTTAGTGTACTGTGTCCTTTGCACAGTGTGCACCTAAAGCTACCTGAATACAATTGCTGGTGTTCTCATACTAATACAGGAAGGGAGCTGCAGTATTTTCATTTAGTGTACTGTGTAGTGTTGAGCGAACCCGAACTGTAAAGTTCGGGTCCGTACCGAACTTTAGCTTTTTCCCGAACCCGAACCCGAACCCGGACTTTGCCCAAAAGTCCGGGTTCGGGTTTGGGTTCGGCAATCTAATTACGCATTTCGAAATGCTTCAGGGGCCAGCCAATCACCTTTTGATTAGCTGGTGTGCCCTTAGAGGCCATCATAGCCATGCCTACTAATGGCATGGCTGTGATTGGTCAGTGCAACATGTGACCCAGCTTCTATATAAGCTAGAGGCACACAGCACACACGTCACTCTGCTTCAGAATAGATAGGGAGAGGATCTAGTCTGCTGCTGCTGCTTTTAGGGAGAGATAGAAAAATAGATGAGGTAGTCCTGATTCTACAATCTGAGGGAAAAGATAGAGAGATAGTGTAGTGTAGGGCCAGGTTCCTGTTGGTGCTTTCAGGGAGAGAGAATATTATATAGGAGTCCAGATTCAGAGATTAAAATCAGCGATCTGCATAGGTTTACCTGTTTGTGTTGCAGTGCAGTCTTTTCACACTGCCATGAGCCCAGTGTCAGAGAAAATCTAACTTTTAGGGGGGAAAAAAAAGGCACTTTATTGTGCTCTTTTCCAAAAGACCCATAGGGCAGAAAAAAAAAAAAAAAAGCATTTTATTTTGCTCGTGCAAAAAAAGACCCGTTTAGGGCAAAAAAAAAAAAATTGCACTTTAATGTACGCTTGCAAAAAGAGCCGTTTAGGGGCACAAAAATTAGTTTGCAGTGTGTTATACATATTTGGAGGTGTGTGAAATAAACAATTTCTATATAGTTTTCTCCTACTGTGCTATACTAAAAAAACAAAATTTTTTTTGAATACCATTTTCTGCAGTTCTGTAGCTGTGCGATTCAGCGGTTACGTACTGTGGGTGTGTTCTGCTCTTCCAAAAAACACCCATTTAGGGCAAGATCCTAAATTTGGATAATATATGGAGGAGAAGGTCAAAGGGACGTGGTGGCCCCGGTCGTGGTGCTGCTGGTGGAGCTCCTGTTGCAGGGAGAGGACGTGGTGGATCTGTGCCAGATACACGCACAAGTGAAACACCTTCCTCAGGTGCGAGTAGGCGACCGAGCCTGCGGCGGTATTTTGTCGCGCCTAATGAGGCTGTACGAATGTTTAGGCCAGGACAAGTACAGGCGATAGTAGATTGGGTTGATGATAGTGCCTCGGGTTCCTTCACATTGTCTCCCACCCACTCTTCTGATGAAAGAACAGAGTTGGCACCTGAAACCCATGTCCATCAGTCTTTCACCTCACCCCCTTGCAAATCAGCCAAGCAGTCTGAGCCCCAAATCATGCAGCAGTCTCTTCTGCTTTTCGATGAATCTGTTAGCAGGGTTTCCCAGGGCCATCCACCTAGCCCTGCCCCAGAAGTGGAAGAGATTGAGTGCACCGATGCCCAACCACTTATGTTTCATGATGAGTACATGGGAGGACCATCGCAGTACGTCTCGGATGATGACGAAACACAGGTGCCAACTGCTGCTGCTTTCGCAATTGTGCAGACAGACAAGGAGGGCAGGGGTGAAGACTGGGTGGAAGATGATGTGGAGGGTGATGAGGTCCTCGACCCCACATGGAATGAAGGTTATGCAGGTGACCAGTGTAGTTTGGAGGAAGAGGCGGTGGTCGCACAGAGCCACCAGCACAGCAGAAGAGGGAGCAGGGTGCAAAAGCGGAGCGTCCGTCCGCTAGACAGTATGTCTGCTACTGCCCAACGCAGCAAGGGACCGAGCACACCAAAGCCAGGTCCAAGGAGTTCCCTAGCGTGGCAGTTCTTCACACAATGTGCTGATGACAAGACACGAGTGGTTTGCAGGCTGTGCAATCAGAGGCTGAAGCGAGGCATAAACGTTCTCAACCTGAGCACAACCTGCATGACCAGGCATCTAAGTGCAAAGCACGAGCTGCAGTGGAGTAGACACCTCAAAAACCAAGAAAGGTCTCTGGCTCCTCCTGCTTCCTCTTCTGCTGCAGTCTCGGCCTCTTCATCCACCTCTGTAGTGACAGTGGCACCTGTCACCCCGCAAACAGAGGATCTGCCAGCAACACTACCACCTGGGTCACCAACCATCTCCACCACAATGACCCATGGAAGCGTTCAGCTCTCTATCTCCCAAACATTGGAGCGGAAGAGGAAGTACCCCCCTAGCCACCCGCGATCCCTGGCCCTGAATGCCAGCATTTCAAAACTCCTGGCCTTTGAAATGCTGTCATTCCGTCTGGTGGAGACGCAGAGTTTTAAAAGCCTGATGGCATTGGCTGTCCCACAGTACGTCGTGCCCAGCCGCCACTATTTTTCCAGGTGAGCCATCCCTTCCCTGCACAATCAAGTGGGGGACAAAATACCTAACTACGGATGCGTGGACCAGTAAGCACGGTCAGGGACGTTATATCTCCCTAACAGCACACTGGGTAAATGCAGTGGCGGCTGGGCCTGAGGCAGATAGCAGTTTGGCGCATGTCCTTCCACCACCGAGGATTGCAGGGCGCTTCAGTTTGCCTCCTGTTGCTAACTCCTCCTACTCCGATTCCTCATCCTCTACCGCCTCCTCATCCGGTCAGCGTAACACCTTCACCACCAACTTCAGCACAGCCAGGGGTAAACGACAGCAGGCAGTTTTAAAACTTTCCTGTTTGGGGGAAAAACCCCACACCGCGCAGGAGTTGTGGAGGGACATGGAACAACAGACCAATGAGTGGTTGCTGTCAGTGAGCCTCAAGCCCGGCCTGGTGGTGTGCGATAATGGGCGAAATCTCATAGCAGCTCTGGGCCTAGCCGGTTTGACGCACATCCCTTGCCTGGCGCATGTGCTGAACTTGGTGGTCCAGAGGTTCCTTAAAAATTACCCCAATATGCCAGAGCTGCTGCAGAAAGTGCGGGCTGTGTGTGCGCACTTTCGGCATTCTCACCCTGCTGCTGCTCGCCTGTCAGCGCTGCAGCGTAACTTCGGCCTTCCCGCTCACCGCCTCATATATGACGTGCCCACAAGGTGGAACTCCACCTTGCACATGCTGGCCAGACTGTGCGAGCAGCAGCAGGCGATAGTGGAGTTTCAGCTGCAGCAATCACGCGTGAGTCGCTCTGCGGAACAGCACCACTTCACCACCAATAACTGGGCCTCCATGCGAGACCTATGTGCCTTGTTGCGCTGTTTCGAGTACTCCACCAACATGTCCAGTGCCAATGACGCCGTTCTTAGCGTTACTATCCCAGTTCTATGCCTCCTTGAAAAAACGCTTCGGGCAATGATGGAAGAGGATGTGGCACAGGAGGATGAGGAGGAGGAGGAGGAAGCGGGATAATTTCAAAGGCTTTCAGGGCAGTCTTTCACAAGTGGCTACGAGGGTGGGTTCCTGCACCAACAAACGCCAGGTACACAATTGTCCGGCAGAAAGGGCACAGTTCTGGAGGATGACGAGGTGGAGGAGGAGATGGAGGAGGAGGAGGAGGAGGAGCCATTTTCACAGCAGGGTGGCACCCAGACCAGCTCGTCGCCATCACTGGTGCGTGGCTGGGGGGATACAGAGGACACAGACGATACACCTCCCACAGAGGACAGCTTTTCTTTGCCTCTGGGCAGCCTGGCACACATGAGCGATTACATGCTGCAGTGTTTCCGCAATGACCGCCGAGTTGCCCACATTTTAACTGGTGCTGATTACTGGGTGGCCACCCTGCTGGATCCCCGTTACAAGGACAACGTACCGTCCTTAATTCCCTCACTGGAGCGGGATCGTAAGATGCGCGAGTACAAGCGCACGCTGGTGGACGCGCTGCTGGTGGCATTCGCTGGAAGCACAAGGCGAAGGCAGAGGAGGAGGAAGAGGTCGCCAACGCAGCCGGGGCACCGGCAGCACCTCAGAAGGCAGGGTTAGCATGGCTGAAATGTGGAAAAGCTTTGTCAGCACGCCACAACAACCAGCACCACCAGCTGAGATGGAACGTCTTAGCAGGAGGCAGCATTTCACCAACATGGTTGAGCAGTATGTGTCCACAGGCCTACACGTACTGGATGACGGGTCTGCCCCCTTTAACTTCTGGGTCTCCAAATTGGGCACATGGCCTGAGCTTGCCCTTTATGCCTTGGAGGTGCTGGCCTGCCCTGCAGCCAGTGTATTATCTGAGCGTGTATTTAGCACGGCAGGGGGCGTTATCACAGACAAGCGCAGCCGCCTGTCCAGAGCCAATGTGGTCAAGCTCACGTTCATTAAAATGAACCAGGCATGGATCCCACAGGACTTGTCTGTACCTTGTGCAGAATAGACATGTATACCGGTGTTGTGACAAAAACTGTCCGGCCATCGGATTGTGTCCGGCCCATACTGCGAAGGCGCAGCGCTTGCGCAGTACAGAGGACAAGGAGATTCACAAAATCTCCGAAGATGAACGGCGCCTGCGCTATGAGTGCAGGTTCAAGCCCCACCATCCAAGTGGACATACGGTAGCACATAGTAACAGGGCCCCTCACTGGCTCGGTTCGATCGCCACGCTTCGGGCACGGCCTCACTTGGCTCGGCTTGAACCACGGATGGTGTGGCCTTCACCTGAACTCACCACGCAGGCGCCGTTCGTCTTGGGAGATTTTCGAAATCCCCTTGTCCTACATACTGAGCAAGCGCAGTACAGGGTGGACACTATTTGACGGGGGACAGAATTCGACACATCACCGGCCTTACCCAGCCATTGTTGTATTTTTGAATCAGTGTTGGCTACCTCGTCCTCCTCCACCGCCGCTTCCACCTACACAGCCACATCCACCGCCACCTCAACCTCCTACTCCATATGGACCTCGTCCTCCTAGGTCAAGATTATTTTTTTTTTATTTTTTTTTTTTTATGTTATTTTAAGTTATTTCCCTATCCACATTTGTTTGCAGAGCACTTGCCATGCTCTTAACAACATTTTGCTGCCATTTGCAGCCCTCTAGCCCTTTCCATTACTTTTTTAGAGCCTTTTTAGTCCTTAGAAGTCCGGGTCCCCATTGACTTCAATGGGGTTCGGGTTCGGGTTAAAGTTCGGTCCCGAACCCGAACATCCAGGTGTCCGCTCAACTCTAGTACTGTGTCCTTTGCACAGTGTGCACCTAAAGCTACCTGAATACAATTGCTGGTGTTCTCATACAAATACAGGCAGGGAGCTGCAGTATTTTCATTTAGTGTACTGTGTCCTTTGCACAGTGTGCACCTAAAGCTACCTAAATACAATTGCTGGTGTTCTCATACTAATACAGGCAGGGAGCTGCAGTATTTTCATTTAGTGTACTGTGTCCTTTGCACAGTGTGCACCTAAAGCTACCTGAATACAATTGCTGGTTTTCCCATACTAATACAGGAAGGGAGCTGCAGTATTTTCATTTAGTGTACTGTGTCCTTTGCACAGTGTGCACCTAAAGCTACCTGAATACAATTGCTGGTGTTCTCATACAAATACAGGCAGGGAGCTGCAGTATTTTCATTTAGTGTACTGTGTCCTTTGCACAGTGTGCACCTAAAGCTACCTCAATACAATTGCTGGTGTTCTCATACTAATACAGGCAGGGAGCTGCAGTATTTTCATTTAGTGTACTGTGGCCTTTGCACAGTGTGCACCTAAAGCTACCTGAATACAATTGCTGGTTTTCTCATACAAATACAGGCAGGGAGCTGCAGTATTTTCATTTAGTGTACTGTGTCCTTTGCACAGTGTGCACCTAAAGCTACCTGAATACAATTGCTGGTGTTCTCATACTAATACAGGCAGGGAGCTGCAGTATTTTCATTTAGTGTACTGGGGCATTTGCACAGTGTGCACCTAAAGCTACCTGAATACAATTGCTGGTGTTCTCATACAAATACAGGCAGGGAGCTGCAGTATTTTCATTTGGTGTACTGTGTCCTTTGCACAGTGTGCACCTAAAGCTACCTGAATAAAATTGGTGGTGTTCTCATACTAATACAGGCAGGGAGCTGCAGTATTTTAATTTAGTGTACTGTGTCCTTTGCACAGTGTGCACCTAAAGCTACCTGAATACAATTGCTGGTGTTCTCATACTAATACAGGCAGGGAGCTGCAGTATTTTCATTTAGTGTACTGGGGCCTTTGCACAGTGTGCACCTAAAGCTACCTGAATACAATTGCTGGTGTTCTCATACAAATACAGGCAGGGAGCTGCAGTATTTTCATTTGGTGTACTGTGTCCTTTGCACAGTGTGCACCTAAAGCTACCTGAATAAAATTGCTGGTGTTCTCATACAAATACAGGCAGGGAGCTGCAGTATTTTCATTTAGTGTACTGTGCCATTTGCACAGTGTGCACCTAAAGCTACCCGAATACAATTGCTGGTGTTCTCATACTAATATAGGCAGGGAGCTGCAGTATTTTCATTTAGTGTACTGTGTCCTTTGCACAGTGTGCACCTAAAGCTACCTGAATACAATTGCTGGTGTTCTCTTACTAATAATACTACAGGCAGGCAGTTGATTCTGCTAGCTGCAGTGTAATCAAAATATATATATATATATATATATATATATATATATATATATATATATATATATATATATACATCCCAGCTTTGTGCAGCTACATCTCCCTGCAGGCCATTAGTATGTCTGGAAGGACAACAAGGAGAGGAAGACAGTCACGAGCCAAAAAAGAGGGCAAGCAGGCTCTGTGTCTAGAGGCAACAGTGCTGGTCGTGGACACGGTGCATCCTCATCAGCACGTGGCCGTGGGACATGCTTGTCCTTTTTTTCGGCAGCTGGCCGCGTTGAGCCGCAACATGCCGAAGACTTGGTAGAGTGGATGACCAAGCCGTCCTCATCCTCCTCATCCTCTCTCACCCAGGCTCAGGGTACTTTGTCTGGCAAAGCAGCTCCCAAAGCGGCCTCTTCCCTCGGCTCAATGGCATCAGTCACTCCTTCCCTAGCCCCACCATGTCCTCCTGAGGAGTCCCCCCGAACTGTTTGACCACAGTGTTGGGTACATGCTGCAGGAGGATGCACAGCGCTTTTAAGGCTCCGATGATGGTACCTAGGGATGAGCCGATCACCCCCCCTGTTCGGTTCGCACCAGAACTTTCGAACAGGCCGAACGTTCGCGCAAACTTTAGAACCCTATTAAATACAATGGACGCGAACGTTCGAAATCGAAAGTGCTAATTATAACGCCTAATATGCATGTTATTGTCCTAAAAATGGTTTGGGGACCCGGGTCCTGCCCGAGGGGACATGTATCAATGTAAAAATAATCTTTTAAAACGGTCGTTTTTTCGGGAGCAGTGATTTTAATGATGCATAAAGTGAAAAAAAAAAGTTCAATATTCCTTTAAATATCGTACCTGGGGGTGTCTAAAGTATGCCTGTGAAGAGGCCGGTGTTTCCCGTGTTTAGAACTGTCCCTGCACAAAATGACATTTCTAAAGGAAAAAAAGCCATTTAAAACTGCTTGCGGCTTTAATGTAATGTCTGGTCCCGGCAATATGGATGAAAATCATTGAGAAAAATGGCATGGCTACCCCATCAGCCACCCCTACACCAGCCCATTACCAGCCCCTTTGGGTCTTGTATGGATATTAAGGGGAACCCCGCACCCAAAATAAAAAAAGGCCCTATATACTCTGAACAGCAGTATACAGGCGGTGCAAAAAAGACACGGACTGTAGGTTTGTTCTTAAGTACCCAAGATCAAATAATACAAAAACTTTATCCATAAGAGGTATCAAGAAAAAGCCAAGAATAAGAAAAAAGAGAATAGGGTTTTAATAGATGAATAAGCAATAAGAAAAATTTGAGAATAAAGGTGAGAGAAGAGAGGGGAAAAAAAGGAAAACAGTACAGTGGAGAACAAACATTCAATCTGCTGCTTCGTGTTCGAACAATTCAACTAACCCAGTATAAAATGTTATATTCAATGCCAAGCAGTCATCAGTCGCCGACGACCCCTCCTCGTCGCCCATGGCCCATGACCAGCAGGGGACGGGAGAACAACGGGTTCCCAGCAGACAGGATAGTACTAGTATCCTAAAAAATATAGCGTTGGCTATAGTATAGCCCCATATGTAGACCATGAAGCCCATTTATTATGGAAAATCTGCATGGTGTCCATGATGGTATGATGGATCCTCTCCATAAGGTGGATAGACTCCATTCGGTGGAGTACCTGTGTCCATGGAACCGACTGGGATCGCCAATTCACGGCTATGGCCCAATGGGCTGCGCAGAACAGGGTATTAACCAATTTCTGGGTGGGTGGGGGTAGATCAGGTATAGGGGTATAGAGCAAACACATTGGGGCTGTCAGATCCAAGATGGTGCCCGAGATCATGAGCCGCTGGTTCTGTTTCGGGCCCTGTACACAGCACCGCCAACCCCCCGGCAATCTACTCGACCCTCCTCTGGCACAGTTAGTCTAGGGGATGTTCTAGTAATATAACTCTCTATACCTGGTTATGCACAATCTAATAGTAATATGAGCAGTTAATATATGCAATAATGAACACTGATACCGGAGTGATAAACTGTAACTGATTTACTTAGGCATAAGGGTGAATGATAAACATGTCACATAACATACATGCAGAGCCCTGCAGTAATAAACATACTAATCAGCGATAGTGCAGAGTGATCACACGCCACATGCAGCTATCTTCTCTATGCGCAATGTGGTGCACCAACAAAATTCTAATCCCTGGTCAGGCCTGACTCAGATAAACTCAGTCTCTGTGAGAACAATTCTTCGCATGCAAGATGAACGGTGGTGCACATTCAGGAACAGTATTTGTAATCCAATAATGGTTAATAAAGAAAGAACACTTCACCGGAGACTATACAACTCAGTTCCGCCACTAGCCTCCAGTGGGACAGTAAATATAGCACGATGGGCCAAGGCAGTCACTAGGCCTAATCAAAGTACAAGTTAATGATGTGAGCAGGTGCTCGCTCACCCCTCCGGGACTTCCACCACTGTGTCTCCGCACACAGGGTCTGCTACGGCCGGGTCTCCGGTCCAACTGATGTCAGCAAACTCGAAAGAAATCATGTGCCACCCAGGCTCAGCAGTGGGGTGGAAGGCTCTTTGGAAGGTGCGCAAGGCCCAGGCCTCGGGCCTTGCACTGCAGCAGATCCGCACAGGGAGTCCTATTGATTGCAGCGCGGTGTCCAAAGAGGCCGAGCTTAGCCTCGCCCTTTCCTTTTATAGCCCCACCCATGAGTCTCTGCGGTGGCCAAATGCACCCTGGGTGCCAAACGGGGTTCTGGGTAATGTAGTCCATGGGGCCTGAAAGGAGACCCTGCTACACACTCCCCCCACTTAAACTCTTTGGTCCTCAAAGATAACTATTAACATACACTACGTACAACATTAGACAAGGTTGCGTATGATGTCGGCAGAGGAAGTTCCCACCAAAAACTAGAGGGTGAACTTCCTCGCCCACAGGTCACACTGTCATAAGTGACCTGCCTAACTGTGCCAGGGGGTGAGTTGGGGTTGCCCTCCACTAAATGAACAGTGGAGGGATCAGGGTCTTCCACACTTCTCCTGGCAGTGACCACAGTGTCTTCCGAGCTCTCCCCCATTTGTGGGTAAGTCAATTTTCCGGGAGGCCTTATGGTCCTTCTCATCCTTCGTTCTCTTGGGATTTCTGATTCAGAAACTGTAGGTTCCTCTTCTGGAACAGACTTGGGAGTTTCCGCTGGTTTTGGAACACTTGACTCAAGAGCAGGGAGATACATGGAGTCTCTTGGATCCTCCTCTGAGAGTGAGTCGCAGGCATCCTCCCAAGAATCTGATAAAGGACTGGACGGGATGAACTCAGTAGCTTCTGCATTCAGTGTATTGTCTATGGTGTCTTCAGTAAGTGGAAGATCTATAGCAGAAGTTTCTGGGGCCTGAGAAGGCCATACCCAATCAAGTTCTTCTCTCCCATCCTCACTGAGTTCAGAGACATCTGTTTCTTCAGTCCGAGGGGCTTGGGACCGAGTGTTTGGCTTGGGGGTATCCAGGATGGAAGTTGGCTCAGGGGAATCCCTCACAGGGGGTATCCGGACTGCTTCGGCAAGTGGGAGTATATGGTTCCGATGCCAAGTCTTCAATGGTCCCACCTTTCCTTCCGGCTTTAGCTTGTAAACAGGTAAGCCCAGCAGCTTCTTGCAAATAACATATGGTTCAGGTCTCCATCTGTCTGCAAGCTTGTGTTTTCCAGGGATACCCAAGTTCCATAGCAGCACTCTGTCCCCAGGTTGTAGATCTTGAATCCGGACTTTCAGGTCAAAGTTTCTCTTGTTGCGTGTTCCCCTTTGATCTGAAGCTGCTTGGGCCTGCTCATAGGCCAACTTTAAACTGTGCCTCAGCCTGTCCACATATCCTTTGTGGGAAGTGGCTGAGGAATGGTCTATGGAAGTGCCAAAGGCCAGGTCTACAGGTAGTCTTGCTTCTCTCCCGAACATGAGTCGATAGGGTGAGTACCCTGTAGCATCACTTGTTGTGCTGTTGTAAGCATGCACAATTGCTGCTATGTGCTTGCTCCAGTGCTGCTTCCTTTCACTACTTTAAGTCCCCAGCATGTTGAGTAGGGTTTGATTGAACCTCTCCGGCTGAGCATCCCCTTGTGAATGGTAAGGGGTTGTTCGGGTCTTCTTGATCCCTAAGGAATCCAGGAGCTTCTGGATCAGCCGACTTTCAAAGTCCCTCCCTTGATCCGAGTGGAGTCGCTGTGGTAGCCCATAATGCACAAAGTATTTCTCCATGAGTACCTTGGCCACTGTAGAAGCCTTCTGGTCTTTGGTTGGGAAGGCCTGGGCATACCGGGGGAAATGATCAGTTACCACCAGAACATTTCCTAGTCCACTCAAGTCGGGCTTGAGGCAGAGGAAATCAATGCATACCAAATCCATTGGGCCTTGACTTTCCAGGTGGCCCATTGGGGCAGCTTGATGGAGTAGAGTCTTCTGCTGGATGCAGTGTGCACATGAATGGCAGTATTCCTCCACTTCAGCCCTCATACAGGGCCAATAGAACCGACTCCTAACAAGTTGGAAGGTCCTCTCAGCTCCCAAATGACCATGATGGTCGTGTAAGTCGGCCAAGACAGTCCCTCGGTGCTTTTCAGGCAAGAACAACTGCCATTTGTCTTCCAAGTCGTCAGAGGGGCCCCTTCGGTAGACCACCCCTTGATGCACCTGGAGCCTGTCCCACTCCTTCCGCAACAGGCGAACTTCCTTTGAAGGGTGATGCAAAAGTCTGTCTTGATCTTGACTTTCCAGGGCCTCCAGGACCAACTACCCCATTGGGTCTTCCAATTGGTCACATCTCAACTCTTTTTTTGACAGTTTTGGCAAGTCATATTCCTCTATCTGTGTTACCCCACAGTATTGCTTGGGGACCCCTACCACTGTGACCCCTATTTCCTCTGCTCTGGATCCACCACTGGCCTGGAGTTTAGCCCCTTGACAGAGGGCCCGCACCCCGTCGGGTGTCACTTGGGTCCAGTCTTCTGTTCTGTTGGTGGGGGCATGAGACCTTCTAGACAGGGCGTCTGCATCTCGATTGCCGGCCCCAGGTCTGTATTTCAGGCTGAAGTTGAATCCAGATAGTGCAGCCAGCCATCTATGGCCTGTGGTATCCAGCTTTGCTGTGGTGAAAAGATAAGTAAGGGGATTGTTGTCGGTTTTCACCGTGAATTCTGCCCCATACAAATAGTCTTTAAGTTTATCAACTACGGCCCACTTGAGAGCCAGGAACTCCAGCTTGTGAGTGGGGTAGTTCTTCTCAGAGGGGGTCAAACTTCTGCTCACATATGCGATGGGCCGCAGTTGCCCTCCATGCTCCTGGTAAAGCACTCCTCCCAGACCGTCATGACTGGCATCTACATGGAGTTCATAGGGTTTCTTTGGATCTGCATAGGCCAAAACAGGGGCAGTGGTTAAGCTTTTCTTCAACATCTGGAAGGCCTCTTCACACTTCCCATCCCACTGGTCTTTGACTGACTCCCCCGGCTTCCTGGGGCCTGAGTCATCCTCTTCCCCCTCTGTCTTCAACAGTTCATTTAGGGGTCTGGCAATCTGTGCGAACCCCTCCACGAACCTCCTATAGTAGGAGCAGAATCCCAAAAAGGACCTGAGTTCTGTCACAGTGGTGGGCCTGGGCCAGGAGGTGACTGCTTCCAGCTTCTCAGGGTCTGTGGTTACCCCTTCTTCAGACACTATGTGTCCTAGATAGTTAACTGACGACTGGTAGAACTGGCATTTTTCTGGCAAAAGCTTTAGCCCCTCTTCGCTGAGCCTTCTCAAGACTTTTTCCAGCCGTTCCTCATGTTCCTCCAGAGTCTTCCCAAAGACAATGACGTTGTCCAAGTACACGAGAACTTTGATGAGGTTCATGTCTCCTACTGCTTTCTCCATGAGGCGTTGAAAGGTGGGGTTATGAAGGCGGTCTTCTCCTTATCTTCTGGATGCATAGGGATCTGGTAGTATCCACTCTTCAGGTCCATGACACTAAACCACCTGGCTCCAGACAAACTCTGTAGGGCATCTTCTATCCTCGGGGTGGCATACTGATCAGGTATCGTTCTCCTGTTGAGGGTCCTGTAGTCTATACACAACCTCAACGACCCATTCTTCTTCCTGACCACCACTATCGGAGAGGCATAGGGGCTCCTAGATTCCCGGATAACACCGGTTCGCTTGAGCTCGGCGATCTGTTCTCTCAGGTCTTCAAGGTCGGCTAGAGGAACTCGCCTGACCCTCTCCCTGAAAGGCTTGTCTTCCTGGAAGCGGATTAGATGGGTGGCACTCTTTGCTCACCCTACGTCGAACTCATCTTTAGAGAAGATCTTCCTCCATCTGGTCAACTGGGCCTTTGCCCTCTTTTTCCAGGCCCTTGGCAGGTTCGGGTTCTCCATGCAGAGCTTCTCCCAAACAGTCCTGTCTCCCTCTGTCTTCTCCACATCTGATAGGATAATTGGGGCAGAAGGGCTCACCTGGCCCAGCAACATCCTGGCTGGGATCTCCATGGGGCCATCCGTAGTATTCCTGACACTCACCGGCACCTTACAGTGTGCCTTCTTCAAAGCCCTCAATGGAACCACTTCTGGGATCACTTCTAAGCCCAAGTGTTCTTCCCTTGGGTCTGGTTCCAACATGACAAAGGGCCCAGGTTGTTCCCAAGTAAGCTTCACAGTGGCTCTGAGACAGGTCACCTCACCGGGCTGCAACACTATTCCTTTTCTTCCTAGTCTCCAGACTTTCCCTACACCCTCTTCTGGGGCCTTCTGCTCCAAGACTAGTCGCTGGTAGGCCGTCTTCAGCATTGGGTGGATCTTGGGGACTGCAGGGTTCTTCCCTCGTGCTAGAGGGACCAGGAGCCTCCGGACCAGGTCCGTGTTGGTCCCTATTATTAGGGAGCTCTTGTTGGCTCCAAGCGGTCGGGGGCATACCACTGCCAGGGTATCGAACACTTCAGCCTTCCCGGCCACAGAGGGGTCGAAGGCCAGTTTTATGGACAGATAGCCATCATAAGGGAAGCTCTGGGTTTCCGATTCCCCATATTTCTAAATCTTCAATCCTCTGGATGGGTAGATGACTTAGATGCTTATCATAGAAGTCCCGGTATAACAGGGTCACTTGTGCCCCAGTATCCAATATAGCTCTTGTGTAGACTCCCTCCACTTGAATAGGTACTATGGGGGAGGGGCCTACCAGCTTCTCTGGATATGGCTTCAAAGGGGTCTCTTTCCTTTGATCCTTGCACTTTCCCTTTGGACTCTCTTTCTTCCATTTCTCTCTGGATTTTAGTCTCTCTTGGGCTCGGTATGCATTGATCTCCCTCCTCTTAGTGGGTGTAAGTACCCACTGAGGGACATTATTCTCTTTCTTTGGTGTATATTCCCACTGGGGAACACTGTGCTTCTTCTGAGGGGTTTTGCCCCCTTTTCTTCTGGGCTTCTCATTCAGTTTAGATCCAATGGAGCTCACTGGAGATGATGGGCACCCAGTTGACTCCTTCACCGGGGCCCTCTGAAGTTTTCCGCCGGCTTGCGATTATTCATCTTCTTTTTCTTAGGACTAGAACACACTTTTGCAATATGGCCAACTCCTCCGCAGTTAAAGCAAACCATATCCCCCCAATCTTGTAGGAAAGTAGGTGCTGAGGTATCCGGGAACAACTCCTTCTTCGGTCCCCCATTCTCTACGACCCTTGGATCCTTTGCCATCAAAGAGGTCAACATCTCTAGCACCTGCGACATCTGAGACTTCAGGGTATCTACTTCTGAGTCTCTTTCAGAGGTCATGGCTGATCTGCTAATTACTGGCGTAGGGGAGGCATGCGTCTTGATCACTTGCTGATCTTGCTGTAGAGCCTCCTCATCTCTAATGATCTTTACCAGATCAGGATAATTCAGTGACATACCTCCTCCAGAGGTCATCAGATGGAGCCAGACTGGATCCGAGCGTAATGCTCCTTTTAAGATCTGCTTCATCCTTGCGGCATCTATGGCTTGGGGTTCCATCCCTTTCTTTAGCACGATTTGACAAAGCATCTTATTCAGTCTTCTGACATACTCCGACAGCTTCTCTCCTGGTTGCTGAAAGGTGTGTTCGAACTGATACACCAGTTCCGTTACTTTCTCTAACTGATCAAACTCTTCTTGTAGCATGGCTAAGCAGTCATAAGCCTAGCAGGCAGCATTTTGAAACCGGAGACTCTTTACAGCTTCCGCAGCCGCGCCTTTCAGACTCTCCATCACGCGCTGCTTCTTCTGCGCTTCAGGCACCTCCAATGCCTCTACTGCTGACAAGGCCTGTTCGATCCAGGTGTCAAAGTCTTCCTCCCCTACAGGGACGGGCATCCTCCCTGAAAATGTTCTCAGCTTCCTATAGCTGGCCTCTATGTGTACCGTATTTGTTCGCTGACACTTTGTGAGCAGATCTCCCGAGGCATTCAAAAGTTCTGGCCCTATGGCTGTAATGGGTGTCACCGGAGGTGTCATCCCTCTCTGCCTCTCTGATGCATGGGGTATCCCTGGCGGTGGTGCCATTGGGGATGGCGGGGGTGACTCCGTCTTCACAGCTAATGCGTGCGCCAGACCAGAAGTTTTATTATCCAGCGACTGCACACTTCGCCCTTTAAAGTTCCCCGGAACTCCATCCATCCACTCTATCAGTGCATACTGAAACAAGGTGTCTGGGTCTGATTTCAGGTCCATCACCCATGGTGTATGATTTGGAGATAGCGACACTGCGAGTCGCTCTACCGCGCTCACCGACTATTCTTCTCCTGGGAGACTGATGACCACTGACGCGTCTGGGTTTGTCTTGGCTGCTTCGCACCACGCTTTCACTTCTAGCGGGTCCATGCCGGTACTTTTGGCGTGTTTGCTTGCCATATACAGGATCCCGGACGAGCCCCCACGTGTAGCGATACCCCCAGTTAAGAGAGCCGCTGGTTCTGTTTCGGGCCCTGTACACAGCACCGCCAACCCCCGGAAATCTACTCGACCCTCCTCTGGCACAGTTAGTCTAGGGGATGTTCTAGTAATATAACCCTCTATACCTGGTTATGCACAATCTAATATTAATATGAGCAGTTAATATATGCAATAATGAACACTGATACCAGAGTGATAAACTGTAACTGATTTACTTAGGCATAAGGGTGAATGATAAACATGTCACATAACCAGGGATGAGCCGAACACCCCCCTGTTCGGTTCGCACCAGAACCTGCGAACAGACAGAATGTTCGTGTAAACTTTAGAACCCTATTAAATACAATGGACTCGAACGTTCGAAATCTAAAGTGTTAATTATAAAGGCTAATATGCAAGTTATTGTCCTAAAAAGTGTTTGGGGACCCGGGTCCTGCCCCAGGGGACATGTATCAATGCAAAAAGAAGTTTTAAAAACGGACGTTTTTTCGGGAGCAGTGATTTTAATAATGCTTAAAATGAAAAAATAAAAGTGAAATATTCCTTTAAATTTCGTACCTGGGGGGTGTGCATGATATGCATGTGAAGTGGCGCATGTTTCCCGTGCTTAGAACTGTCCCTGCAAAAAATGTCATTTTTGAAAGAAAAAAATGCATTTAAAACTCACTCGCGGCTATTAATGAATTGTCGGCTCCCGGCAATACATACAAAAGTCATTGATAAAAAAAAAAAAAGAAAAAAGCGTGGGGGTTCCCCAGAATTCAATTACCAGGCCCTTCAGGTCTGGAATGGATATTAAGGGGAACCCCGCTGCAAATTTAAAAAAAAATTGACGTGGGGTTCCCCCAAATATCCATTCCAGGCCCTTCAGATCTGGCATGGATTTTAAGGGGAACTCCACCCCAAATTTAAAAAAAAAATGGCGTGGAGTCCCCCTAAAAATCCATACCAGACCCCTTATCCGAGCACGCAACCTGGCCGGCCGCAGGGGAAAAGGGGGGGACGAGAGAGCGGCCCCCCTCCCTCCTGAATCGTACCAGGCCACATGCCCTCAACATGGGGAGGATGTCCCCATGTTGATGGGGACAAGGGCCTCATCCCCACAACCCTTGCCCGGTGGTTGTGGGGGTCTGCGGGCGGGGGGCTTATCGGAATCTGAAGGACCCCTTTAACAAAGGGGACCCCCAGATCCCGGCCCCCCCCATGTGAATTGGTACCCCCCCATGTGAATTGGTACCATTTCACGAAGAAAGCGTAAAAAAATGTTTAAAAAAAACACACAAACACCTTGAAAAAGTCCTTTATTAAAAAAAAAAAAAAACATTCCAGCGGTGAAATCCAGTGTCCCGCGGCGATCCCAATGTCCAGCGCTGTCCTTGATTGGTTGTGCCTGAGCGGACCTAATGGGGAACTCCCTCTCAGTATTTTAAATGTATAGACCCCTTCTAAAGTTCCCCATCAGGTCCGCTCAGCGGACCAGATGCAGGACATGAGAAGGGGCGGGTCTATACATGTATTACCAAAGTGAGAGCAGTTCCCCATCAGGTCCGCCCCCTCGGTATGTCGGACCCGCCTACTTCATTGGCTTGAGCGGGGAACTTCCTTCACTATGTAAATTTAAATTACACAGTGAAGGAAGTTCCCCGCTCAAGCCAATGACGTAGGCGGGTCCGACATACCGAGGGGGCGGACCTGATGGGGAACTGCTCTCACTTTGGTAATACATGTATAGACCCGCCCCTTCTCATGTTCCGCATCTGGTCCACTGAGCGGACCTGATGGGGAACTTTAGAAGGGGCGGGTCTATACATTTAAAATACTGAGAGGGAGTTCCCCATCAGGTCCGCTCAGGCACAACCAATGAAGGACAGCGCTGGACATCGGGATCGCCGCGGGACACTGGATTTCACCGCTGGAATGTTTTTGTTTTTTTTTTAAATAAAGGACTTTTTCAAGGTGTTTGTGTGTTTTTTTAAAAAAAAAATTACGCTTTCTTCGTGAAATGGTAGGGGTACAATGTACCCCTTACCAATTCACATAGGGGGGGGCCGGGATCTGGGGGTCCCCTTTGTTAAAGGGGTCTTCCAGATTCCGATAAGCCCCCCGCCCGCAGACCCCCACAACCACCGGGCAAGGGTTGTGGGGATGAGGCCCTTGTCCCCATCAACATGGGGACATCCTCCCCATGTTGAGGGCATGTGGCTTGGTACGGTTCAGGAGGGAGGGGGGGCCGCTCTCTCGTCCCCCCCCCCATTTCCCCTGCGGCCGGCCAGGTTGCGTGCTCGGATAAGGGGTCTGGTATGGATTTTTAGGGGGACTCCACGCCATTTTTTTTTTAAATTTGGGGTGGAGTTCCCCTTAAAATCCATGCCAGATCTGAAGGGCCTGGAATGGATATTTGGGGGAACCCCACGTCAATTTTTTTTAAAATTTGCGGCGGGGTTCCCCTTAATATCCATTCCAGACCTGAAGGGCCTGGTAATTGAATTCTGGGGAACCCCCACGCTTTTTTTTTTTTTTTATCAATGACTTTTGTATGTATTGCCGGGAGCCGACAATTCATTAATAGCCGCGAGTCAGTTTTAAATGCATTTTTTTCTTTCAAAAATGACATTTTTTGCAGGGACAGTTCTAAGCACGGGAAACATGCGCCACTTTACATGCATATCATACACATCCCCCAGGTACGAAAATTTAAAGGAATATTTCACTTTTATTTTTTCATTTTAAGCATTATTAAAATCACTGCTCCCGAAAAAACGGCAGTTTTTAAAACTTCTTTTTGCATTGATACATGTCCCCTGGGGCAGGACCCAGGTCCCCAAACACTTTTTAGGACAATAACTTGCATATAAGCCTTTATAATTAGCACTTTAGATTTCTCCCATAGATTTTTCGAATTTGCCGCGAACACCCCAATTTGTTCGTTGTTCGGCGAACGGGCGAACAGGCAATGTTCGAGTCGAACATGAGTTCGACTCGAACTCGAAGCTCATCCCTACACATAACATACATGCAGAGCCCTGCAGTAATAAACATACTAATCAGCGATAGTGCAGAGTGATCACACGCCACGTGCAGCTATCTTCTCTATGCGTAATGTGGCGCACCAAAAAAATTCTAATCCCTGGTCAGGCCTGACTCAGATAAACTCAGTCTCTGTGAGAACAATTCTTCGCATGCAAGATGAACGGTGGTGCACATTCAGGAACAGTATTTGTAATCCAATAATGGTTAATAAAGAAAGAACACTTCACCGGAGACTATACAACTCAGTTCTGCCACTAGTCTCCGGTGGGACAGTAAATATAGCATGATGGGCCAAGGCAGTCACTAGGCCTAATCAAAGTACAAGTTAATGACGTGAGCAGGTGCTCGCTCACCCCTCCGGACGCGATCCCAGTCCGGGACTTCCACCACTGTGTCTCCGCACTGATGTCAGCAAACTCGAAAGAAATCAGGTGCCACCCAGGCTCAGCAGTGGGGTGGAAGGCTCTTTGGAAGGTGCGCAAGGCCCAGGCCTCGGGCCTTGCACTGCAGCAGATCCGCACAGGGAGTCCTATTGATTGCAGCGCGGTGTCCAAAGAGGCCGAGCTTAGCCTCGCCCTTTCCTTTTATAGCCCCACCCATGAGTCTCTGCGGTGGCCAAATGCACCCTGGGTGCCAAATGGAGTTCTGGGTAACGTAGTCCATGGGGCCTGAAAGGAGACCCCGCTACATATATATATATATATATATATATATATATATATATATGTAGCGGGGTCTTTAAATTTAGGTGGGATACACCTGGGTGGTATTATGATCCAGGTTTGTAAATTATGAGAGTAATTGGACCATTTGTATTCGTGGAGGATTGGGCGGTGTAATAATCTCATTGGCCTGTGGGTGGCGGGGTGCCCGCAGGCTCAGGGTAGATTTACTGCCATAGTGCTGTCCTTTTTGTCCCTTCTCGGAGATGGTACAGCGAGGGCGGGGAACCTGCCGTGGCGTCAATGGAGGGGATAAAAGGGGGAGACGCCCTGGCCACGGGGTCTTGCTCTTTTGGAGTTTCTTCATCACGCGCTCAGGCACCTTAAGCCTGGGTGCGGGCGGTTCTGCGTTCTGGCCCAGGTACCCTAGGCCTGACCGGAATGGAGTTGGAGTCCATCCCAGGCACCTTCAGCCTGGGATGAGGTACTAAACCAGGAGGCCTGGGGCTCAGTGACTTCGACTGGGTCCCGCGAGGGTGGAGAGGTCCGAGGGTCCCTGAAGTGGATGGGGCCCATGTCTGAGGCGAGGAGGCCGGGGAGGTTACCCATTCGGAGAGTCTGGAGCAGCATCAACACAGTGACGGATGGGCCTCCGGTAACTCCCTTGGAGGGACATCTTCCCCTGACAGGGGCCACAACGCAGCAAAGGTACTCCTATCTACGTTCTCTTGAGTCGCTGGTAGAGACTCTCAAGTTCTAAGTTCTCTCTAGCCAAGGCTATAGTAACCACTGGTGAAATCACAGTGGTTTAGTGTACAATCAGGATAGTGCCTCGACCTGCTCATTCCACCGCGCCAAACTGTTATTGGGTCTCAACCAGTTGGCTACTGAAGCACTGTTTATTGTGAGTTATGCAATAAAACAAGAGTTGGACTGTGATCGGTGTGTGGAACTCTGGTTAATGGGAGCAAAGGGAAGTGTTGGCACGGCAGGACTTGATCCTTGACTAAAACACACAGGCCCGAGGAAAATATCTGGTACTGGCCTTCACCTCACCCACAGCTATGGGGAGGACATGGGCCGTAGCGCATCTCACCCAGTCGTATGTGATACCCCTAGACAAAAGAGATGGGGTGAGGCCGCTACATATATATATATATATAGGAAGGCCAGTATGCTGGCCTGAAATTATGGGAGGAGTTCGAGGGGTACTTAAGCAGACCGTCCACCATCGTCAGTGTCGGCTCTAGTGCGCGGTATTCGTCGTCATCAGCCGACGCCATACGACTCGCAACGTCCGTGTAGTTACTTCGTACCTTCCAGCTTCGCTCGCAGTTGATCGTATCCCTGCTCGCGGTCGCAGGTAGGACCGGCCGTTACCGTTCGTACGAATCGTAGCGCCGGTACACGTTTCTTCTTTTACAAATCACACGGTTCATAACCCCGTGTTTTTCCGTCTGCATCGTATGTATACCGAATAGTACAGTTGTCTTTCGAACCCTGTCGCACGCACGTTACCACCGTAACGGCCCGCCTAGACACTACGTCTCACAGAGCTGTTGTACGAATTACTCGCAGCTCGCAAGTCTCTTACCTCAAGTCGCACATCCGATACCCAGTCGTCAGACTGGTATCCCACACTGCACTTCCTTATCCCTAGTCACTGATGCCCTACACCTCCTACGATACTCTCCCTTCACCTTACTGATGCCCCACACCTCCTACTACTCACACCATACACCGAACAGTCCGGTCCGGCTCTGGTCGTTAACAATCGGCACTACAGGCCGGACCCTCGGCAATCACAAGCCCCTTCAACTTCGAAACACCGAACAGCTGTCCGAGTCCAGCCGTATCTCCGGCGCTACGATTCGGACCCGGCAATTCAAACCCCCTCCTTGCACCCGTTATCAGCCCGAATACAGGCACAGCATCGGCTCAGAGATTCGGATCTCTGGCATCCACGTTTGTTCCGAGCACAGTCGCACCACCGGCTCATCGGCTCGGATCTACAAACGTCAAACTTCTAAACCATGCGATTTCAGTCGTAGCATCGGCTCAAACTTTCTGACCTATGGCATTCCCAAGCGATCCGAGTCCAGTCGCAGCACCGGCTTGTCCGACTCGGATCTTTAGCAACAAACCATTCTATCCGATCCAAACGCAGTCGTAGCATCGCCTTGTCGTTCGGTCCTCTGGCATCTACGAACGATCCGAGCACAGTCGCACCACCAGCTCATCGGCTCGGATCTACAAACATCAAACTTCGAACTGATCCGAATTCAGTCGTAGCATCGGCTCAAACTTTCGGATCTATGGCATTTACACTCGTTCCGAGTCCAGTCGCATCACCGGCTCAATCGACTCGGATCTCTAGCAACAAACCCTCCTATCCGATCCGAACCCAGTCGTAGCATCGGCTCAAAGGTTTGGATCCTCCGCTAACATGACCGATCCGAGCACAGTCGCACCACCGGCTCATCGGCTCGGATCTACAAACATCAAACTTAGAACTGATCAGACCCATCCAACCGATCCGAACCCAGTCGTAGCATCGGCTCAAAGGTGCGGATCCTCCGCTAACACGACCGACCCGAGCATAGTCGCACCACCGGCTCAAACGGTTGGATCCGCAGCATCAAACCTTCTAATCCATCCGAATCCAGTCGTAACGTCGGCTCTAAGATTCGGATCCTTTTCAAACACTATCAATTCTAGTACAGTCGCACCTCCAGCGCAGCAACTCAGCTTCCCAGCACTACAGACCCATCCTATCGATCCGTACTCAGTCGTAGCAGCAGCTCAGACGTTCAGTTCATTGGCCATTCGAAGTGCTAGTACATTACCGGTCGCATTAGCCGCGCCTCGCGCTTGAATCATTCCCCGAAAAAAATAAATAAAAAAAAATAAATAAATAAATAAATAAATAAAAAAAATAAAAAAAAAATAAAGAAAAAATATAAAAAAATTAAATAAAAAAAAAATATATATATATATAAATGAATAAATAAATAACAATAGTCGAATGTAAATAAATTAATAGTAATAAAATGCAACTTTATCTTCATGCATTACATACACACCTTACTTTAATTACTCCAGGTTCATCACGGACGGTCATCCCTACATACTCACAATTCACAAACTTTCCTTCTTTCGCCTCTCAGCAAGGCTACTTTCCCTCGCAATCGCTGCGAGCATACGACAAGTGGTTCAAATCAGCCACTCATCATCTCCAGTAGCAACACGGCTACTCACCTTTTCTCTGTCGCTTTCCCCACGCAGGTCAGTGTCACAGGTTTCGGGTCGACCCATGTCTCGACCTCGACCAGACTTAAACTACTAGCGCACAAGTCAGGTGCGTCAGTGCAAGGCCCCCCCTTGCTTTCTCCTCGCACTCTTTCACGACATATGTTTCTTCACATACACAATTTGACCGCTCATGAGGCGTTAGTAACTGTCACATACTTCTGTGCACTACACTCTGTTTTCGAAGAGCGATCCGAGATCCTTCACCACACAGACAAGGTTGCCTAACATCCACCTTGCAGGCAGTGCGAGGGTTAGCAGACCGATCACACGTCAACTACTACAGATCGAAACATTCTTACTTAGCATACCAGACTTCAGCCACTCGCCCCAGCACGCCCTGGGGGCTCTGGTTCATTAGTCTGTGCCGAGCACAGACGGCACCTGAGCTATCGGTTATCTAGCCAGTCACCTCCTGGCTCACCTCAGTTGCCTCGCATTCTTTTGAGTTTTCCAAATTTCACTCAACCACGCTCGTACGCAAACTAATCTGTCATCTACGCCTATCGCTCCTTGCCCTGTCCTCACTGCTCTCCTTCTTCCTCCCCGTTTTCTTAAACCCTTCTATCCCCTCCAAACCTCGCAAACTTACTCTGAACATATGCATTCCCCTCCTTTTAGCCGACGCCATGCCGCGAGCCGACAGCAAACTTTTGCCTCACCATCACCCTTTGCGCGTCCGGCGGTCGGCAATACACAGTCCCCCAGACCTTGGACCACCCCCAGGCCACGGCCGAACTACGACGTATGGGCATCCCCTACCTGGCCTCAGCCAGGAAAGCCAAGCTTAGGCTGCTGTTTCCACCACCAGCGGCAGCCTTACCAGACACACAAGCTCCATCGCAGTCGATATCCTCTGCAATCATCCAGCTGCACGCCTTGGCGTCCACACTGGCAACTGCAGTCACCGATGTCCAGGCCAGGGTAAGGGGCCCTGGAAACACGACCAGCCACGCCCCCCTTAGCCCCAGTCTCCACCGGCTGGCACAGTGCCAGCTAACACCAACTGGAGCACTATTGACACAGAACCATTCTACCGCCACTTCACCGACCTTTGCTCCCCACTCTGTACAATCTGTCAACCTGCCACCCTCACGATTAATTGGTGCTCCGAGCTGAGTCGCAGACAATACGCCTCATAGATTATCAGCAAGCCACACAGTCCTCCCAGTCGGGCACACTAGGACGTCTAACTTGTGCACCAGGGGGGGCGCAGCCATCTCCAACAACTTTCTAGGGTTGATTTTACCCGCACTGCAAACCTCTGCACATCTGTCTCCTACTCCAGACGGCTCCCCTCGAAGTACCTGCAGCACCGAGCAGCAGAGCCCAGCTTGTCTAGGCCGCATGCACGTCGGGCGGCTTGGCTTCTCTCCTCACATCCAACTCCCCCTCTAGCAGCCTTTCTAGGGCAGGAGTTCACTACAGGGTTTCCATACCGAACTCATCACATTACCCGACTCTACCCATGGAAAAAAAAAAAAACACGCTCTCAGTAGCCCCGACGTAGAAGTTATCAGCACTCCGCTTCAGATCGAAATGGACCGGGGGCATGCGATTAGCCCCTCCCCTCTTTTCGCAGTCACCGTTCACAGTACGGAGAGTCAGTCTTCGATCTTGTCGAGGGCAAGTTTTCTTATAAACTTGATTAGTCTACTACTTATCCGCGCCTCATTCTTCTAACGTACCCAGTTAAACTCCCTCATACCCTCACAGGAGTTCTCACTAAATACTAAACCCCCAGGAGTCCTAGGAATTCTAAAAGAGGTCTCTTAAATCAATATGCCCCTAACTGAGGAAAACGTAGGAAGCCCGACTTAGCTCATCTCCTTCCGGACATCATCCTAGACAAACACGCCATGCAGGCCAGCCCACCTCTCGGTAGTTTGACCCGCAACAGGACTGTTGCCCATACGTTACCATCACGCCAGGGTGCACCAAACACACAGCTACAATCCCTACTAGGGATGAGCTTGGAGTTCGAGTCGAACTCATGTTCGACTCGAACATTGCCTGTTCGCCCGTTCGCCGAACAGCGAACAAATTGGGGTGTTCGCGGCAAATTCGAAAAATCTATGGGAGAAATCTAAAGTGTTAATTATAAAGGCTAATATGCAAGTTATTGTCCTAAAAAGTGTTTGGGGACCGGGGTCCTGCCCCAGGGGACATGTATCAATGCAAAAAGAAGTTTTAAAAACGGCCGTTTTTTCGGGAGCAGTGATTTTAATAATGCTTAAAATGAAAAAATAAAAGTGAAATATTCCTTTAAATTTCGTACCTGGGGTGTGTGTATGATATGCATGTGAAGTGGCGCATGTTTCCCGTGCTTAGAACTGTCCCTGCACAAAATGTCATTTTTGAAAGAAAAAAAGTCTTTTAAAACTGACTCGCGGCTATTAATGAATTGTCGGCTCCCGGCAATACATACAAAAGTCATTGATAAAAAAAAAAAAAAAGCGTGGGGGTTCCCCAGAATTCAATTACCAGGCCCTTCAGGTCTGGAATGGATATTAAGGGGAACCCCGCCGCAAATTTAAAAAAAATTGACGTGGGGTTCCCCCAAATATCCATTCCAGGCCCTTCAGATCTGGCATGGATTTTAAGGGGAACTCCACCCCAAATTTAAAAAAAAAATGGCGTGGAGTCCCCCTAAAAATCCATACCAGACCCCTTATCCGAGCACGCAACCTGGCCGGCCGCAGGGGAAAAGGGGGGGACGAGAGAGCGGCCCCCCCTCCCTCCTGAACCGTACCAAGCCACATGCCCTCAACATGGGGAGGATGTCCCCATGTTGATGGGGACAAGGGCCTCATCCCCACAACCCTTGCCCGGTGGTTGTGGGGGTCTGCGGGCGGGGGGCTTATCGGAATCTGGAAGACCCAAACAAAGGGGACCCCCAGATCCCGCCCCCCCCCTATGTGAATTGGTAAGGGGTACGTTGTACCCCTACCATTTCACGAAGAAAGCGTAAAAAAATGTTTAAAAAAACACACAAACACCTTGAAAAAGTCCTTTATTAAAAAAAAAAAAAAAAAAACATTCCAGCGGTGAAATCCAGTGTCCCGCGGCGATCCCGATGTCCAGCGCTGTCCTTCATTGGTTGTGCCTGAGCGGACCTGATGGGGAACTCCCTCTCAGTATTTTAAATGTATAGACCCGCCCCTTCTAAAGTTCCCCATCAGGTCCGCTCCCTCGGTATGTCGGACCCGCCTACGTCATTGGCTTGAGCGGGGAACTTCCTTCACTGTGTAATTTAAATTTACATAGTGAAGGAAGTTCCCCGCTCAAGCCAATGACGTGGGCGGGTCTGACATACCGAGGGGGCGGACCTGATGGGGGACTGCTCTCACTTTGGTAATACATGTATAGACCCCCCCCTTCTCATGTTCCGCATCTGGTCCGCTGAGCGGACCTGATGGGGAACTTTAGAAGGGGCGGGTCTATACATTTAAAATACTGAGAGGGAGTTCCCCATCAGGTCCGCTCAGGCACAACCAATGAAGGACAGCGCTGGACATCGGGATCGCCGCGGGACACTGGATTTCACCGCTGGAATGTTTTTGTTTTTTTTTAAATAAAGGACTTTTTCAAGGTGTTTGTGTGTTTTTTTAAACATTTTTTTACGCTTTCTTCGTGAAATGGTAGGGGTACAATGTACCCCTTACCAATTCACATGGGGGGGGCCGGGATCTGGGGGTCCCCTTTGTTAAAGTTGTCTTCCAGATTCCGATAAGCCCCCTGCCCGTAGACCCCCACAACCACCGGGCAAGGGTTGTGGGGATGAGGCCCTTGTCCCCATCAACATGGGGAATCCTCCCCATGTTGAGGGCATGTGGCCTGGTACAGTTCAGGAGGGAGGGGGGGCCGCTCTCTCGTCCCCCCCTTTTCCCCTGTGGCCGGCCAGGTTGCGTGCTCGGATAAGGGGTCTGGTATGGATTTTTAGGGGGACTCCACGCCATTTTTTAAAAAAAATTGGGGTGGAGTTCCCCTTAAAATCCATGCCAGATCTGAAGGGCCTGGAATGGATATTTGGGGGAACCCCACGTCAATTTTTTTTTTTAATTTGCGGCAGGGTTCCCCTTAATATCCATTCCAGACCTGAAGGGCCTGGTAATTGAATTCTGGGGAACACCCACGCTTTTTTTTTTTTTTTTATCAATGACTTTTGTATGTATTGCCGGGAGCCGACAATTCATTAATAGCCGCGAGTCAGTTTTAAATGCATTTTTTTCTTTCAAAAATGACATTTTTTGCAGGGACAGTTCTAAGCACGGGAAACATGTGCCACTTTACATGCATATCATACACACCCCCCAGGTACGAAATTTAAAGGAATATTTCACTTTTATTTTTTCATTTTAAGCATTATTAAAATCACTGCTCCCAAAAAAAACGGCGTTTTTAAAACTTCTTTTTGCATTGATACATGTCCCCTGGGGCAGGACCCGGGTCCCCAAACACTTTTTAGGACAATAACTTGCATATTAGCCTTTATAATTAACACTTTAGATTTCGAACGTTCGAGTCCATTGTATTTAATAGGGTTCTAAAGTTTACACGAACATTTTGTCTGTTCGCAGGTTCTGGTGCGAACCGAACAGGGGGGTGTTCGGCTCATCCCTGATCCCTACTGGGCATGCTCAACTTCACGATGAGGTTCATTCCTCAAAGGCGATCCTTTATCTCACGCTTCTTAGTGTTCCTCTCCCAGGCACAAGACCCTGACCAAGTCATTAAGCTAGACGCAGCCGCTATAGCGGATCTGGCCATCTGGGCCCATTTCCTCGAGAACTAGCATAGTAGACCCACGTTCATTCCATCAGCATCCCTTCGTCACCACAGATAGTCAAGGACATAGCAGCTTCCACAAGCTTCATTGCAATTTTTGGCCATCATTGGTCCGCGGGTCCGTGGCCGTCAGAGATACTCACAAATCCACGTTTAGTCAGTCCTCCTCTCTATTCGAGATCTACCCCATAGTTGCAGCGGCTCAAGTATGGGGCCGCACCTGGGCAGAACAGGCCGCCACGTACGCCACAGATAACCAGGTCACAGTCACAGTCGTTAAAAGAGGCTGGTCAAAATCACTGGCCACCATGGCCTCCCTACGCAGGCTGTTGCTACTGTCCCTACAACATCAGTTCAGTATCCCCAGGGTCCACATCCCTGGTAAATGCAGTACCTCGGCCGACGCACGTTCCCGCCTAACTATGCCTCATCCTTTCACCAGAGCCCGGAGCCGACCATGTCCGGCATCCCACGTTAGTCACAACCAACTCTGCAACGAGATAGCACCTCCTTGGTGCTACCTCCCTCATCGATGTGTTCTATTCTTCCAATACACTAAAGGCCTACCATACTGCCTGGAAGACCGGCTGGTTCCTAGCCGCTAACCCCGGGGCGGTTCCAGGAAACTCAGACATATCTGGCCTTCGTTTCCTACTGTCACACAATACCATCAGACTCTTGTGAGTCTTGTGATGTGTTTATGTGATCCATATCTCTTCGGACTGAGGGCTCCGACCATAAATAGGAAGGCCAGTATGCTGGCCTGAAATTATGGGAGGAGTTCGAGGGGTACTTAAGCAGACCGTCCACCATCGTCAGTGTCGGCTCTAGTGTGCGGTACCCACCCACCCATACCCCTTTTCAGGGCACTTCCCTTCAAACAATTCTCAACAGAATTATTCATTACTTCTATCTTAGGTATGGCCCCTTCTCTTGGCATACCATCCAACAGGCCAGGCCACACTTCAGGTCTTATCTGTGTTGTTAGTCTTGTGATGTGTTTATGTGATCCATATCTCTTCGGACTGAGGGCTCCGACCATAAATATATATATTTATCTTCTGTAAAAGCAGCATCTCTCCTGATACTATGTGATTCTGCTGTGTCAATTAAGTCAGCTGACGCATCACCCTGGGCTACAATAATTCTCAAGAGTCCTCCAGTAATCTTAGAATGACACTAACACTCCCTGCTCTGGTTATCTTTGATAATTACCTGGGACAACTCTCCTTTACATTTTTATTTCTTCTTTATTCCAGTTTTGACTACATTTGTATTCCATCCTCTACATTTCTTTTCTCTGTTTTGCACTGAATTTTTGCTGGCTGGATATGACCTTTGGTTATCTAATTACTCCATATTTCCCAAGTTGCCCTTACTAGGGAATGGCCCCCATGTTAAGGCCATATAATCTGACATCTAAGTTCCTTGAGCCACTCAAGTACCAGTTTATGCGTATAAAATGTTTTTGAAAAGTGGCTGCTAAAAAAGTAAAGTACAATGGTCATCTGTATTTAATAGAGGCATGACCTTTACAAGCTGAAGGTTACTGGCAGTTTACTTCTTTAGAAGAATGTCAACACAAGTGTAATCAAAATGTTTGATGAAAGATATAGGCCATGGGCTTTGTAGCTCAAATGCAGTTATAGTTATTTTGTAATTGTAGGCTTTCTTGCTTTTTATCTGAATACCTCAGTATAGATCTGTCAAGGTATTCAGGAAGCTCAGCTCCTGATGTAAATTGCTTTTCAAGGCATCTCGCTTATAGCCATCAGGTATAGATAGACAACGTGTCTGTGAAATTCTGACTTCCTTAAACAGAGCAAGACTTCAGCAGTGTCTGGATAGCTCGGTCTGTCTTCTTAATAAAGTAATAGATGTAGGTTTGCTTTTTCTAGATACTTACAGGTAGTATAGTGCCAGAAGGGCTGTCCAAATAGATTACAATGTTTTACGTGCTCTATCATATTTGTTGCTCGAGCTGACTCCTTGAGCATCTTATTAAATACAGAATGCTTGGTGCACATCAAGAAAGACCTGCTTGGGCTCATCATGTAACACACAAGTTTAGACTAATATATTTCTTCTCACATTCAATAAACACTGCATCCTGGGTAAAACAGATAACCAGGCCACCTTGAGGAGAAATTGTACATTTTGTGCATTGGTCACAATTTTTTTTTTTACCTTTCTATTTCACGTAATACCCTATTTGCCATGTCTATTTGTATCATATCACCCAAGACATTGGCAACTTTTTACTGTCTGTGTCTTGTTTTTGCCTTTCTTAACTGCACCTCCCTCCATAGCAGGGTAGTCTTCAAGTCTGACCCATGGTAATTTCTTCCTGCAAATTCATATTTGGATATTAGACACAGCAAATTGGTAATTTAAATAGTTGTTTATTGGTTTAGCAGCCTTGTCTTGTGCTAGGACCCTGAATTAATTTCCCAGGAAGTACAGTACATTACACATATGATATTTCCATATTTCCGTGCTCAGCCTGCATTTGTATAGCTCTGATCTCTAATGTAAAACATAATGGTAATTAGTCAGTATTAAAGTATGTATCTAATTTTGGATGGCACGACGAAAGATTAAACCCTTTGTTGTGTTTTTATTGCTATCCAGGGCTCCATTAGATACATTTTCAGTAGTTTTCAGTTTCTCAAGACATAAAGTGAGATCAAATCTGTAAGAAGGGACTCAGAAAAAAAATTGGACAGATGTCAAAATGCATCATCTATCGAAATACTTGAACAATGCTATCATCTGATTGGATGCAGGCACCGTTCGGTCTGAGCAGTGTTAACAGCAAGCTTTGACAAAGCATTTGCAGAGCTTTCAGCAAGCTTTGTTGAAGATTTTAAAGTACCATTAAACTCCAGTTTGTAAATGTTAAACACAGATCCTAATGGGAGCATTGATTGCCACTTTAACCAAGCTGCTAGCAGTCTTCAGCAGGCTTTCAACAAACTTCATGAAGTGCTGAAGCCTGCTAGCAGCTAGATTAACCACACCAGTCCAGACACTTTCACCCCCTTACAGTCCAGACCAATTTACATCTTTCAAGGCTGTCACAATTTGAATGCCAATTACTCAGGCATGCAACACGTGCATGCAAAAATTGATTTTTTATATATTTTGTAGAGCTTTCTTTTGGTAGCATATAATCACCATTGGGCTATTTTTGCTATATAAATTAAAAAATACAGAACATTTTGAGAAAAAATTGCTTTTATTAGTTTTTGTTATACAATTTAGCAAATAAATAATCTTTTTTCATAAATGTAGGCCAAAAATGTACTCATAGTTACATGGTAAATATGCTACCTACAAATAGGGACAAGCTTCGAGTTCGAAATTCTGAATTCCTTAAACAGAGCAAGACTTCAGCAGTGTCTGGATAGCTCGGTCTGTCTTCTTAATAAAGTAATAGATGTAGGTTTGCTTTTTCTAGATACTTACAGCCAGGGCAGGGCTTTTTTTCTCAGGGAATAGGTGCAGGAACTCCACCCTTCCGAGTCACACTTCATCTATGCCCCATAACCGTCTCTGAGCGCCGTCCCTTGGTTCCACCCCCTACCCACTTCCCAGTACAGCACCTTTCAGAGAATACAGAACCAAGTATTTTGTGCTACTCAGTAATTTCTATGAAATTTGTTAACGAAAACAAGAAAGATCTCTTGCAATGAGCAACAATAGACCCCACCTCAGCAACAATAGTCTCCACCCAGAAACAATAGACCCTCCGCAGCAACAATCGACCCCCCACACAACAAAGGACTTTTTACCAGCAACAATGGACCCCCCACAACAAAATAGCACCCCAGCAACAATAGACCCCTAGCAGAAATAACAGATTTCTCAGCAGCCAGCATCAATAGACTCTCCAGCAGCCAGCAATAATAGACCTCTCCCTCAACAGTAGATCCCACCCAGCAACAATAAACCCCCCAGAAAGACAAGACTCTCCACCAGCAACAGTAGACTTACCCAGCAACAATAGATCCCCACCAGCGACAATAGATACCCAAGCAAGCCAGCATCAATAGACCCTCCAGCACCCCTTTACAGTGCATACACTCAGTGCTGGAGGTGCCGGAACTGCGTTCCCCCGTGTTCCCGCTGAAAAAAATCCCTGCTTACAGGTAGTATAATGCCAGAAGGGCTGTCCAAATAGATTACAATGTTTTACGTGCTCTATCATATTTGTTGCTCAAGCTGACTCCTTGAGTATCTTATTAAATACAGAATGCTTGGTGCACATCAAGAAAGACCTGCTTGGGCTCATCATGTAACACACAAGTTTAGACTAATATAGAAAATATAGCTTTTATTCATTTTTGTTATACAATTTAGCAAATAAATAATCTTTCTTCATAAATGTAGGCCAAAATGCAATCATAGTTACATGGTAAATCTGCTACCTACAAATAGGGATGAGCTTCGAGTTCGAGTCAAACTCATGTTCAACTCGAACATTGCCTGTTCGCCCGTTCGCCGAACAGCGAACAATTTGGGCCAATTCAAAAAGCCGCGGAACACCCTGTAAAAGTCTATGGGAGAAATCTAAAGTGCTAATTTGAAAGGCTTATATGCAAGTTATTGTCATAAAAAGTGTTTGGGGACCTGGGTCCTGCCCCAGGGGACATGTTTTAATGCAAAAAATAGTTTTAAAAACGGTCGTTTTTTTCGGGAGCAATGATTTTAATAATGCTTAAAGTGAAACAATAAAGCCCCGTCCGTACACACGATTGGATAACCTATGGATTTTCGTCCGATGGATTTGTCCATCGGAAATCCGATGAAACTGTTTTTCATCAGTCTTGGCCACACACCATCAGTCAAAAAACCGACCGCTCCAAACGCGGTGACGTAAAACACTCCGATGAGCCGAGAAAAATGAAGTTTAATGCTTCTGAGCATGCGTCGACTTGATTCTGAGCATGCGTGGGTTTTTTAACCGATGGACTTGCCCATAGACGATCGGAAATTCCCATCGGTTTTTTATCCATCGGAAAATTTTAAAACAAGTTCTATTTTTTACAACCGATGGAAAAAAGACCGATGGGTACCATACACGATCGGTTGGTCTGATGAAAACCATCCATCGGACGGTTTTCATCAGTCAAACCGATCGTGTGTACGGGGCTTAAAAGTTAAATATTCCTTTAAATTTCGTACCTGGGGTGTGTGTATAGTATGCCTGTAAAGTAGCGCTTGTTTCCTGTGCTTAGAACTGTCCCTGCACAAAATGTCATTTCTGAAGGAAAAAAAGTCATTTAAAAGTACTCGCGGCTGTAATGAATTGTCGGCTCCCAGCAATACAGAGAAAAGTCATTGAAAGTCATTGATAAAAAAAAATGTGTGGGAGTCCCCCCAAATTCTATTACCAGGCCCTTCAGGTCTGGTATGGATATTAAGGGGAACCCTGCGCCAAATAAAAAAAAAATGGTGTGGCGTTCCCCCAAAAAATCCATACCAGACCCTTATCTGCGCACGCAACCTGGCAGGCCACAGGAAAAGAGGGGGGGATGAGAGAGCGCCCCCCCTCCTGAACCGTACCAGGCCACATGCCCTCAACATGGGGAGGATGCTTTGGGGTCTGGACCCCAAAGCACCATGTCCCCATGTTGATGGGGACAAGGGACTCATCCCCACAACCCTTGCCCGGTGGTTGTGGGGGTCTGCGGGCGGGTGGCTTATCGGAATCTGGAAGACCCCTTTAACAAAGGGGACGCCCAGATCCCGGCCCCCCATGTGAATTGGTAAGGGGTACATTGTACACCTACAATTTCACAAAGAAAGTGTAAAATTTTTAGAAAAACACACAGACACAGTTGGGATAAGTCCTTTATTAAAAATAAAAAAAAGATTCCAGCGGTGGTAATCCACTCTCGATTTTCACTCCAGTGATGTCGGTATCCAGCGACGGACCTGAAGGGCCTGGTAATTGAATTTGGGGGGACCCTCACACATTTTTTTTTTTTTATCAATGACTTTCAATGACTTTTCCCTGTATTGCCAGGAGCCGACAATTCATTACAGCTGCGAGTACTTTTAAATGACTCTTTTTCCTTCAAAAATTACATTTTGTGCAGGAACAGTTCTAAGCACGGGAAACAAGTGCTACTTTACAGGCATACTATACACACCCCCCAGGTACGAAATTTAAAGGAATATTTCACTTTTATTGTTTCACTTTAAGCATTATTAAAATCACTGCTCCCGAAAAAACGCAACCTGGCAGGCCGCAGGAAAAGAGGGGGGGACGAGAGAGCGCACCCCCCTCCTGAACCGTACCAGGCCACATGCCCTCAACATGTGGAGGATGTCCCCATGTTGATGGGGACAAGGGCCTCATCCCCACAACCCTTGCCCGGTGGTTGGTGGGGGTCTGCGGGCGGGGGGCTTATCGGAATCTGTAAGACCCCTTTAACAAAGGGGACCCCCAAATCCCGGCCCCCCCTATGTGAATTGGTAAGGGGTACATTGTACCCCTACCATTTCACGAAGAAAGTGTAAAAAAATGTAAAAAAAACACACAGACACCTTGGAAAAGCCCTTTTTTTTTTTTTTAAATAAAGGACTTTTCCAAGGTGTCTGTGTCTGTGTCTGTGTCTGTGTCTGTGTGTTTTACACTTTCTTCGTGAAATGGTAGGGGTACAATGTATACTATACACACACCCTAGGTACGAACTTTTATTGTTTCACTTTAAGCATTATTAAAAATCACTGCTCCTGAAAAAACGTCAGTTTTTAAAACTTTTTTTTGCATTGATACATGTCCCCTGGGGCAGGACCCGGGTCCCCAAACACTTTTTAGGACAATAACTTGCATATTAGCCTTTATAATTAGCACTTTTGAGTTTGAACATTCGAGTCCATTGTATTTAATAGGGTTCTAAAGTTCACGCGAACATTCTGGCTGTTCGCAAAACTAATGTACTGTAATTGTCGCCTCTATAAGAATAGCCAGGAAATATAGCTTAGTGTAGCTTCACCTATATCAGCCCCAGTTCCTAATAAGCCAAGCATGCCTAGCCTACTGGTACATGGAAGTTCCCCAATCATCTCCAATATAGGTGTGCACAGCCAAATGTATTAGGGTGTGCACTCCAAAGCTCAAGCACACATGCGTGTGTGTGTATGTGTGTATATATATATATATATATATATATATATATATATATATATATATATACACACACACACACATATATACAGGCCTTTTTTATTCAGAGAATAGGTGAACAAACCACCATGCCCCCCACTGTTCCCCAGGTGTTCCCCTGGGGGCAGGAGAGTGTGACGCATAAAATGGTGGGTGTGGCCAAATTGCACTAAGAGTGAGAGAGAATTAAAGGGGCAATAAATACCAGGAGTGTACTACATACAGAATGCAGAGTACAGGAGTGCATTACTTAGAGTGGAGAGCTCAGGAATGGGCTTTGTACCGAGTGCAGGGTTCAGAAGTGTGCTACATACAGAGTGCAGGATTCAGGAGTGCGCTTCCTATAGGGTGCATAGTTCAGGAGTGCGCTACCTACATAGTGCAGAGTTCACAACATACAGAGTGCAGGGTTCAGGAATGCGCTTTGTACAGAGTGCAGTGTACAGGGGGGCACAGTTTAGGGAGTGCAGAGTTCTGGGGTGCACAGTGTACAGAGTGCAGAGTTCAGAAGTGCGTTACCTACAGAGTGGAGAGTTCAGGAATGGGCTTTGTACAGAGTTCAGGAGTGCATTACCTACAGAGTGCAGAGTTCAGGAGTGGACTACCTACAGATTGCAGAGCTCAGGGGTGAGCAACATACAGAGTGCAGGGTTCAGGTGTGCACTACATACAAAGTGCAGGGTTCAGGAGTGCGCTACGTACAGAGTCCAGGGTTCAGGAGTGCACTACCTACAGAGTGCAGAGTTCAGGAGTGTGCTATGTACAGAGTCCAGGAGTTCACAATGTACAGAGTGCAGGGTTCAGGAGTGCGCTATGTACAAAGTACAGAGTTCAGGGGTGCGCTTAGTGCAGAGTTCAGGTGTGCACAGTGTATGAAGTGCAGGGTTATGGGGTGCACAGTGTACAGAGTGCAGAGTTCAGAGGTGCACAGTGTACAGAGTGCAGGGTTCACGGGTGCTCAGTGTACAGAGTGCAGGGCTCAAGGGTGCGTAGTGTAGAGAGAGCAGAGTTCATGGTGAACAGTTTACAGAGTTCAGGGGTGAGCAGTGTATGAAGTGCACAGTTAAGGAGCGTGCTATGTACAAAAGGCAGGGTTTAGAACTGCACATCTCACTGGCCACTTTAAACCAAAACTGGCTCACCCTTTTCCACCCCACATCTCCCCCCTCCCCCAGTAGAGAGTTCTCCTCCCACCCCTATATCCCCATCCTCTGCAGAATTGGCATATCAAACCTAGCACAAGCCCCCCTAAACCCCCCACCCAATATCAAAACAATTCCCCCTCCCCCTAGCTGTACAAATATCACCCAAAAAAATCCCCCCACCAAATTTCTCCTCCCAACACAGACCTCAAATACAGTGTGGCCTGATGCAGGGCAGAAAATGTTCTCCCTCCCAGGCTCCCCCACGTGGTCTGTCATAAGAAGAGCCGAGGAGGAGCCTAGTGGAAGTTTCCTCGGCTCTTTTACATTAACATGAGGGGCAGCAATCAGCAGGGACAGACACTAGTAATGCCGTCGGCACCTTCCTTTACTGTATATTACAACAGCTGTGCCTTAGGAAGGCGGGGAGGGTTTGGCCCAGCTGCTCAGAGAGGAGCACTGTCACTCCTAAATACAGAAGCTGGCTGTAAAGCCTGTAATGCATTGCACCTGCGATAAACAGATTGCGGGTGCCATGCAGGACTCCTGCAGACTTGTCAGTGTATCTGTTTGCTCGTACCTCATACAGGCAGGCAGATACACACTGACAGGAAGAGAGAATGAACTACCACAATGCTCAACACCGCTGTGGTAGTTCATTGAGAGGACTTGTAGCTTTGCAATTCACGGAACAATCTAAATGGATGACGTGGCCGGGTGGACGGAGCCCTGCAAGGCCATTTTCTTCTATAGATAGTGGCAAAGACCAGGGGGAAGATTCCCTGCTTGCTGTCAAAACAGGGACTCTGGGAATGTGGGGGCCGGTGCAATTGTAACATGTTAAACCCTGAATATGGGTGTAACAAGTTAGAAGGCTGGCCGCAGGCTAGCCTGAATTTGTAGGAGGAGTCTGGGGGCTATTTATCCCCCCTCCTCTCTTGGCTCAGGCGTCGGCTGGGTTTCTGCGTCACTTCCGGTTTGGCAATGAGATGGTCGGCTGCAGCACGCATGGCGGTTCCTCTCCGGGTGCTCACGCCGAGCATCTTGAAGGGGGGGCCGCCCATCCAGGCATCAATCTACTCCGTGGTTCAGGCCGGTATCCTTGAGGGGGGGTCATGCCCGCTCACTTATTTTTCACGACTTCCGGACGCACGCCGGCTTCCTTTGCAGGGCTGTCCGCTCGTTTACCCGCTCCTTCTCCGGGGCTCACACTGAGAGTGGGGGGCCCCTCCGTCCACCCTCCCACTCCTCTGGGCACACACTGAGGGATCCACGTGGTACGGGGCTCCATGGAAGCTGCCCGCCTGCTTATCCTAGTGCTCACGCCGAGGGAGGGGGGGCTGCCGTCCGGCCATCCACCCTCCAGCGTTGCCAGGGCTCCGTCTCGCATGGAGGAGGCTGCCCGCCCGGTACTCGCGCCGGGGGGGGCATCCATCCGTTGCTGAGGCTCAATCCGCATCTGGGGGGGGTCAGCCGTCTGTTCTCCCGGAGCTCTGAGCAGCAGCACGCTCAGCCAGGAGCCTGGGCGGAGGGTGGTCCACCTCTCTGGTTCCCGTTGTGCCGCCAGCGTGGGAGCTGCCCGCCCGCTACTCCCGGCACTCATGTCAGGGGGGTGGGGGCATCTGTCCCCCGCCCATCCATCCTCCTTTTCGTCCCGCTGTCCACCAGCATTGTGGGGGCTGCCCGCCCGCTTCTCCCGGCGCTAATGATGTGGGGGAGTGGGGGGGCGTCCATCCTCCACCCACACACTTGCCCGGGGCTCGTTCTCCATCTGCTGTCTAGGGTGCTTCCCTCTGTGCTCACGCGGGGGTCTACTTGCGCTGGGGGGGGCTGTCCATCCACCTTGGGTTCATCCTGCATGGTCGGGGGGCCACCTGCCATCCACCCACTCCTCCTCTGGGCTCACGCCGGCACATCTGCAGGGCCGCCTGCTCGTCCACTCCTCTTCCCAGGCTCACGCTGGGGAGGGGGGTCCTTCCTTCCATCCATCCACTCCTCCATGGTTCTCACCGCCATCTCGAGGGGGGGGGTCATCTGTCCATTTTTCCCAGGTACACGCTGGCAGGGGGGGGGCATCATCCTCTCCTCCCGGGGTCACACCAGCTGCATGGGGGGGCCTGTCCACCCACATCAGGGGGCGCCCGTTTCATCCAGTGCTTCCAGTGCTCAGAGTGGCAGCACGGTCAGCCGGCAGTCTAGGGGTGGTTCACCGCCCCAGAGGAGGGGGACACTCGTCAGATGGTGAGTATTCCACATGGTTTTCCCACCCACGTTGCCCAGGGCTCTATCAGGTATGGAGGAGGCCACCTGCTTCTCCCGGTACTCATGCCGGGGAGAGGGGGGGCGTCCATCCCTCCTGCATCATGAAGGGGCCAGCCACCTGTTTCTCCCGGAGCGCAGGGATGCAGCACGGCCGACCAGGTTCTGGTGCTGAGGGTGATCCACCTCTCCGGTCCCCGTGGTGCTGGTTGGTGGGGGTGGGGGGCGCTCCGTTGCCTCTGTCAGGCTGGAGGGGGGCTCTGCCCGTGCACAGCAGTTATCCTTCCTGGGGCATCGGATTAAGGGGAGGGGGTCACCTGTGGTCAGTTGTCAGGGTTTCTGGTTGGTCTGACTTGCATGGGTATTACCTTAGGCACTAGGTGTGGGTGAATCCTTGCTTTCATCTTTGCAGTCCAGATCTGTGTTTTCTCAGGTCACGGGGGGGATGCAGGCTGCAGGTACAGTTCATATCCTTAGTGTGTCCAGGTCTTGAGTTTTGTCATGGCGTGTTTCTGTCATGGCGTGTTTCTGTCATGGCGTGCTTCTGTCATGGCGTGCTTCTGCCATGGCGTGCTTCTGCCATGGCCTGTTTCTGTCAACAGCTCAGTCGTTTCAGTCGTTAGCGTGTTTCAGTCGTTAGCGTGTTTTTTCCGTCACAGCGTGTTGGTGCCATGCAGGTACGTATACACCGGTAGCCGGTTATTTTAGTTTGTTTTTTCCTGTCTCATTGTTCCTTTCGCTCAGGTTCTTTGCTTACCTGGTTTCAGTTAGCTAGGGCGCTCATCTTAGGATCTGTCGCATCTACCAGCTGCTACCGCTGCCAATGTTGCCTCCACATCTCAAAATCAGGCAAACCCTACCGTAGTAATGGCTACCCCTGAACCCAGGGTCCCTCTGCCTGAACGATTCTCTGGCGTCCGTAAGAAATATCGGGCTTTCAAAAACGCATGTTCTCTTTACCTCACCCTTCAACCCAGGACTTTTTCTTCAGAAGTGGTAAAGGTGGGGTTCGTTATCTCCCTTCTAACCGACGAACCTCAGGCCTGGGCCCATGGCCTGATGGAGCAAAGCAGCCCCATACTAGATTCCGTGGACACCTTCTTCGAGAGTATGGCGCAGCTGTAAGACGATCCTCAACGATCAGCCACAGCTGAGTCTGTTCTCCACAGTTTAACCCAGGGGAGAAGGCCGGTGGAGGACTACACGGCAGAATTCCGGAAATGGTCAGCTGACACTGGCTGGAATGAGACGGCTCTCAAATACCAGTATCGCCAAGGACTGTCTGAGGCTCTCAAAGATGAGCTGGCCAGGATTGGTGTTCCCACTACTCTGGAAGATTTGATCCAGTCTGTCACTCAGCTTGACAGACGCCTGCGGGAGCAGCGTTCTGAGCGTTTCCAGACTACCCGTCCGAACTGGACTTTGCCCCGATCAGCTCCTGCCTATTCACCCATCCCAGTTCCTACAGCATCTTCTCCTCCCGAACCTGAACCCATGCAGCTTGGTCTGGTTCGTCCTCCCCTTTCTCCTGAGGAAAAGCAGCGCAGGCGTCAGGCCAATCTGTGTCTTTACTGCGGGGGTTCTGGCCATTTCCTTCGGAGCTGCCCAGTAAGACCTAGTAAGTGTACCCCCAAAGACACTTTGAATTACCAAGTTTCTGGCTTACCACAGACTTACGTTCTTCTTTCTATTTCTCTACAGCTACCAGCAGGAGTAACCCGCCTACCGGCGATTATTGATTCCGGAGCCTGCAGCTGCTTTCTGGACTCTTCACTTGCTTCCCAACTTCACGGAACAACAGACCAATGAGTGGTTGGTGGCAGTGAGCCTCAAGCCCGGCCTGGTGATGTGCGATAATGGGCGAAATCTCGTAGCAGCTCTGGGCCTAGCCGGTTTGACGCACATCCCTTGCCTGGCGCATGTGCTGAATTTGGTGGTGCAGAGGTTCCTTAAAAATTACCCCGATATGCCAGAGCTGCTGCAGAAAGTGCAGTCCGTCTGTGCGTACTTTTGGCGTTCTCACCCTGCTGCTGCTTGCCTGCCAGCGCTGCAGCGTAACTTCGGCCTTCCTGCTCACTGCCTCATATGTGACGTGCCCACAAGGTGGAACTCCACCTTGCACATGCTGGCCAGACTGTGAGCAGCAGCAGGCGATAGTGGAGTTTCAGCTGCAGCACGCAAGCGTGAGCCGCTCTGCGGAACAGCACCACTTCACCACAAAAACTGGGCCTCCATGCGAGACCTGTGTGCCTTCTTGCGCTGTTTTGAGTACTCCACCAAAATGGCCAGTGCCGATGATGCCATTCTCAGCGTTACTATCCAAGTTCTATGCCTCCTTGAAAAAACGCTTCGGGCAATGATGGAAGAGGATGTGGCACAGGAGGAGGAGGAAGAGGGATCATTTCCAAGGCTTTCACGGCAGTCATTCACAAGTGGCTCCGAGGGTGGGTTCCTGCACCAACAAACGCCAGGTACACAATTGTCCAGCAAGGGCACAGTTCTGGAGGATGACGAGGTGGAGGATGAGGAGGAGGAGATGGAGGAGGAGGAACCATGTTCACAGTAGGGTGGCACCCAGACCAGCTCATGGCCATCACTGGTGCGTGGCTGGGTGGATACAGAGGACACAGACGATACATCTCCCACAGAGGACAGCTTTTCGTTGCCTCTGGGCAGCCTGGCACACATGAGCGATTATATGCTGCAGTGTCTCCGCAACGACCGCCGAGTTGCCCACATTCTAACTGGTGCTGATTACTGGGTGGCCATGCTGCTGGATCCCCGTTACAAGGACAACGTACCATCCTTAATTCCCTCACTGGAGTGTGATCGTAAGATGCGTGAGTACAAGCGCACCCTGGTAGACGTGCTGCTGGTGGCATTCCCACCTGACAGCGGGGGCACAGTGGAAGCACAAGGCGAAGGCAGAGGAGGAAGAAGAGGTCGCCAATGCAGCCGGGGCACCGCCAGCACCTCAGAAGTCAGGGTTAGCATGGCCGAAATGTGGAAAAGCTTTCTCAGCACGCCACAACAACCAGCACCACCAGCTGATATGGAACATCTTAGCATGAGGCAGCATTTCACCAACATGGTGGAGCAGTATGTGTGCACACGCCTACACGTACTGAATGACGGGTCTGCCCCCTTCAACTTCTGGGTCTCCAAGTTGGGCACATGGCCTGAGCTTACCCTTTACGCCTTGGAGGTGCTGGCCTGCCCTGCAGCCAGTGTATTGTCTGAACATTTATTTAGCACGGCAGGGGGCGTTATCACAGACAAGCACAGCCGCCTGTCCAGAGCCAATGTGGACAAGCTCACGTTCATTAAAATGAACCAGGCATGGATCCCACAGGACTTGTCCGTACCTTGTGCAGAATAGACATGTATACCGGCCTTACCCAGCCATTGTTGTATTTTTGATCTTTCTCACTCTTTTGGGGTGTACCCTAATTTAAAAAAAAATAATTAAAAACAAAAACCAGTGTTGGCTACCTCGTTCTCCTCCACCGCCGCTTCCACCTACACCGCCACATCCACTGCCACCTCAAACTCCTACCCCATATGGACCTCGTCCTCCTAGGTCAAGATTATTATTTTTTATTTTTATGTATTCTATGTTATTTTAAGTTATTTCCCTATCCACATTTGTTTGCAGAGCACTTGCCATGCTCTTAACAACATTTTGCTGCCATTTGCAGCCCTCTAGCCCTTTCCATTACTTTTTTAGAGCCATTTTAGTCCTCAAAAGTTCGGGTCCCCATTGACTTCAATGGGGTTCGAGGTCAAGTTCGGGTCAAGTTCGGGTTCCGAACTCAAACTTTTTTGCGAAGATTGGCCGAACCCGTCGAACCCGAACATCCAGGTGTCCGCTCAACTCTACCAAGGACCTTTTGAAGTTCTGAAGGTTGTGGATAAGGATGTAGTGCTAAAATTATAAGAGAGACCAAAGGAAATGACCTAAAAAAATAGGCATAAATGTGTATAAAAAACAATAAAGTGAGTCCACAAAAATGTCCATACAAATATCCGTGATAAGAAAAAACTGGAGCCACACATGAAACAATATGGGTCATCATATAACTTCTGGAGGTGAAGAGAGATAGAATACTCTTACCGGAAACCGGTGGATCTGCGGATTAGGCAGATCAAATGGACATTGGAAATCTCAGTGGCAGTTCCCTTCTGCTTGTCTGAAGGCTGGATCAAACGAATCCCAGATGAAAACTCCCCGGTAGGTTCCCCGACTTGGAAGCAGACTCTGGATTCGACAACGATCTCCGTAGTCTTCAGATGAAACAGGAACAGCCTTGAGTCCGGAAGTTCCTTCCGGAATTGCAGTCGCAAACAACTCAATCGACCAACCATGGAAAAAAGAATAAAGTGAATGCTCCGATAGTGCAGATCAATGCAGGTATATTAAAAAACCAACAAAGTAAAAGTGATCACATGTAGATAAAAAAACATTAAAAAGGGCAGTGAGTGGAGTGGTGTACCAAGCCCGACGCGTTTCGTACTAGAGTACTTCAACAGGGGCATCAACCAACTCCTTCCACTGCCAAAATATTTATAATAAACACTCATGATCTAACTGAATTCTTGGCCAATCAGAGAGATAATTGATAACAACATAGGATTGGAGAGAAAACCCACCTGATCACCAGTGGGTGGTCATCTCCAATATACAACCAATCACAATCGCTCAAAAATGACAACCTCCCAGGAAGCGAAAAATTACAGGCCGGAAATGTGGATGGACAGGGCAGCCGCCAATGGTGGACTCCAAAAAAGCCCGCCAAAATGAGAGAGGGAAGGACATGGGAGGGAGGAACTTATGACCCCCAGCCCCCTGTGCCTGTTTTGGTGTCCATTTTAGAGGACAATGCTGCCTCTTTGTTCCTTGTTCCACCCGCCCCTTCAAAGACCAGTTAAGTCACCTGCCAAATCATTTTTCCCCCTGAATCAAAGAAGGACAGAACCAAAAAGGGAGAAATATGCAAGATAACTTTTATATTGTTAGATATTATCTCTTTAATGACATTTATAGGATGTTGGTGGAGTAGAAACAGGGAATATGACATAGGACACAATCTTAACAGACCGAAAAGGGAATCTGATGAAAGTTTTCTGACAAAATGCTATTGCTAAAATTTAAATATGCTTATGTTCGAAGATCAGGGTACGATAGATGTTGGATATGTAGTAAACTCCATCCAGAAACAGCTAAAATCCCACTCTTATCTGTCCCGGTAAATCTCAACCCACTTATCCAAAACACTGCAGGTGTAGTAATACAGAATATTTCACTTAAGCAACGTAGTCAGGGCATTGTGTTCTTTGCTACAGGAAGAACACATAGCCCCGAATGGTGTGTCCATTTGGGTAGCTCAACAAGAAATGCAGGTATCTGTTCCAAATTGGTCTTTAATGTAACCAAGGGTGCCCCTTATTTAACAACAATAGGGAATAGCACACATAACTACACCGCCAGGGTAGGCCAGATGTTCAGCTTTGCAAACCAATCCTTAAATACAACCATAAATTCCATTAATGACACCACAGTTTTCAAGAAGCTTTTGACGCGACTTATATCGGTTGCGTTCAGGGACGGAAGTCCTAGACAAACCAATAGTACAAGGAGCTTCGGATTAGGGAACAATATATATATATATGCTGTGGTAAACTTTGTTATCCCTGGATCCCTGGATACCTGAAGGCCCACAGGGATGGAGTTATGTAGCGGCCCTGGTCCCGGTAATGGGAGTGTAACGGGAAGGCCCGGGGAACCCAGAATCCCTTAGAAAGTATGAGATACCCTTGCTTCAGCTTCCCCAATGCCTCTTATGTGTTTTTTTATTAGGGGCACAGGGTGAAGGAAAACCCCACTATGATCTGTGCTAATCAGATTCAATGCTGTATATATATTGTATACATATTGAGTATATACTGTGTGTGGGCTGTTTATGTAATACTTGCTGTGATGGTGTGTGATTTCATGCTATTGTCTATTGTGGCTTGTGGGAGTTAAGCCTGTAATTATAGGTTGTGGAATTAGCAGACAGACAGGTTAATTGAAGAGATGCTGAGGTGTCAGCCGTCTGCCTGAGTAATGTTAATGAACCTCGAATTCTACAGATCCTTTCATTGTGTGAATGTGGATTGGGAGACAGAAAGGGCATGTGTCTGAGCCATTCACTGTAGTTAATTGGCTCATGTAAATTGGGTCTGGTCAGAGGTGTATGATGAGAGGAGGGTCTGAAGCTTCTCTCTGGGGATATAAAAGTTGTAATGTTTTGCAATAATAAAGCAGTTCATTTTGGAAAGATACAGAGTGCGTCTCGTTCTTTCGGAAGGATTAATTCCTATGGGAAGTGGTCGTCTGACTGTGGAGGATCGGCAGTGAATTTGTGTCCAGGAGAGGGAATATCTTTAAACGGCGTTAAAACCCCTTTCATATTTGGGGTGTCGTTACAGGGAGTATTAGGAGGAAGCAAAGGGGAGCACCTTCTTGAAGCCAGTCCTCACCCTAGATATCCCCTCAAACACCGTAATAAAAGGGAATTGTTTCTTGAGAAAGACATGGCTTGGACCTGGTTTCCCTCCTGGACGGGATGGGGTATAGATATGATGAAAAAATTGAACAATTATACAGGAATTATAGATGAGATAATGGAAAAGAATTCTGATGACATTACTAGTTTAAACATTCAAGCCTCGTACACACGACCGAGTTTCTCGTCGTAAAAAACACGTCGTTTTTTTCGACGAGATTCTTGTTAACCTTGTCGATTTTCTCGTCAAGCTTTCCATGCGTACACACTGACATTTCCCAATTTCCTCGTTGTTCTCCGCGGTCACGTCCAGCACGTACGACGGCACTATAAAGGGGAAGATCTTTTTTCTTGGCGCCCCCCCTTGGGCTGCTTTTGCTGATCTCGTGTTACCGCGTGTGAAGTAAAAGTTTGGGAAGAGACGATTCGCGCTTTTCAGTTCGTTTTCTGCGGTTCAGTTTGTGCTTGTGGGTTTGTATCTTGACTTTCAGGGCGTCTAAGCAGGTCGTATCTGTTTTACAGTGCGTTCTTGCCTGTTCGTTTCTGTTTTTCAATTCGTTATTCATAGGCCTTGCTGTTCTAAAGTGCGTTCTGTTCTGTACGTTCTGATAAGACGACCGTTTCCTAGCCATGTCGCCTGGACGTTCTCGTCGTCGAGTTCGTGCTGTGCGTGCGCTTGGTGTTGGTCTGCTTGTCTTGGACCAAGACCAGTCGATGAATGGTGTGAGGAGGAGTTCATGGACCAAGAATTGGTTGCTTCAGCGGGACCAATTCTGCCATATGCCTTTGCTGCGGGAGATCGTTGAGAATAATCCTGAGGACTACAGGAATTTTCTGCGGATGTCTGACCCCGTTTTTCAGGAACTGTTGGCTTTGGTGTCCCCCTATATTACCAGGCAGTACACCGTTATGCGGGAAGCCATCAGTGCTGAGCAGAGGCTCATCGCCACCTTACGTTATCTGGCGACAGGGAGAAGTCTTCAGGACTTGAAGTTCACGACAGGCATCTCCCCCCAGGCTCTGGGCCTCATAATCCCAGACACCTGTTCTGCCATTATACAAGTCCTGCAGGAGGACTATAATAGGGTAAGTTTTCTCCATTAACATCACATTTTATGTATTACATGTATGCTAATGTATTGTATTTCTTTCATCCTTCCCTAATTACCATGATTGTAATATGCTGAGATTGAATGTCCCCTTTGTCCTCATGCATGCTGGAAGCTTTAGATTGCCCCTTTTTTCTCCTCCATGCATATTTCCCTTCACTAACCTTTCCAGCAGGGGCGCCTGTTGCTCCAAATGTTTGGGGGTTCAAACCCCAATTTAGGAAATAAACTTCCTCCTTTTTTGCTCTGGTGCCTATTAAACGCCCCCATTTGTTCCCTCCAATGCAGCCATTTTGTCCCCTCCAATGCAGCCAGTTCCCCCCCAGCCCTGCACTTACCTTCTTGTGGTCAGCGTCATCCTTCTTCTGTCCTTGATGTCTTCTCCTTCCCTTGATGTTGCATCAGCCAATCATGTTACCATTAAACAGACTTGGTGAACATGATTGGCAGAGCAGCCTGTCAGTGTTTACCCAAGGAATGCCCCCCCCCCCTGCGTCCCCTATTTAACTTTTCTGAAGCCAATTACATCCCTCAGGCTGTAATGTGCAAGACATTTTTCCTTCCTGTTTCTGATATGCAATTTTAAGCCCATAAATGCTGCAGTTCTTCATATGTCGGTCGCTTAACAGGGGGCCATCCACCTGAATAGTGGGCGGCATAGACAATACATAGGTTAATGCAAGGCATGAACCTATGTATTGTTCTGAGTGACGGGCACAGGAGAGAGGGGGCAGTGCTCCAGCGCCCACTCTGGACGCACCGCCACTGCAATGCTATCCTGTGGCCAAACACATCTACCCCCCCTCCCCATTATAATTTATTAATGGACCATCATAAGGGGTGATGAATATGATACATTATACTTATTTAAAACACCTTAATAAATGTAGACTTTGCTTGATGTTGGCCTCTAATGTATTTTCTTAGAATCTCCTTGTAATGTTTGATTTGTGTATTCTAATATTTTTTCATCTTGTTTGACTCCACAGCTTCCTTCCACGCCACAGGAATGGCAGACTGTGGCATCGGAGTTTGCCACGCGGTGGGACTTCCCCAACTGCGGTGGTGCTATAGACGGGAAGCACGTCCGCATCGTGCCGCCACCCCGTTCTGGGTCCTACTACTACAACTACAAGGGGTTTCATAGCATTGTGCTGATGGCGGTGGTGTCAGCACGGTATGAATTCCTCTATGTTGATGTAGGGAAGAATGGCCGGATGTCCGATGGGGGATCCTTCATCCAGACGGAGTTTGCCCTCCGTCTCCAGAGTGACGACCTTGCATTGCCACCGGATGCAGGGAATGTTGAAGGACTCCCCTTTGTTTTTTTGGCTGATGAAGCCTTCGGGCTCGGACCGCATCTTATGAGGCCATTTCCTCAGAGGACCCTGACCCCAGAGAAGAGGGTGTTCAATTACCGGCTGGCCAGGGGCCGAAGAGTCGTTGAAAATGCCTTTGGCATAATGGCCAGCCGGTTCCGCCTTTTTATGACTTCAATACACTTGGCGGACTACAAAATAAACTATGTAGTATTATGCTGCTGTGTGCTACACAATTTTCTCTGCCGCAAATCAAATTCCTATATGGCCTCAGTTTTGCCTGAGGCTGGACTTTCCCCTGATAATCCCCTGCCGGGCCTGGAATCTGCCCGTGCTGGCTTGCCCCTCCAAAATGCCCGTGAGGTTCGGAACAAATACATGGACTATTTCACGGGTAGGGGGGCAATTCCTATGCCAGGCTATGGCTAAAGATTCCTGTCTAACGATCAAAATAAAAATTTGGTTTAAACTTCTAACTTTTGTTGGTTTCCTGTCTCCTAGTTTGTCTTAGTGCATTTGTAGTGCCAAGTGTATTTTCCTTTAGTAAATACCAACCATTTCACTATGTAACCTTTAAAAAATAACCAAATAAGGTTAGAGCGTATTAGAAAAAGAAGCTACACGTTGTTTGTGTTCAAATATTTTACTATGTGCAAATTCACACACCTTTTTTTTTTTTTTACATTTTTTGTTTGCCTGGCCACAAACCGGCAATTGTTTTCTTAGGAAAATACAAAAACAACATTTTCATTCCAAAAATTACAAAATTGGATACCTCGGAGCAATCTGAGACATTCACTTACACAAACTATATGTCTCTATGTGCCCGTCCTAATATGGGGTCCTGCCACCCCTTGCCCAGCCAAAAATTGAATATGCACACAATTGGGATTATTTTCCTATAGGGATTTTAGACTCCTGATCCCTATTGTCAACATGTGCTATCTGCCATCAGGGGTGATCAATGGACGTGTTTTGGGGGTGCAACCCCTTCCTCAGTTCACCTACTTTAGATACGAGGAAGGGGTTGCACCCCCAAAAGACATACATGGATATCCCCTGATGGCAGATAGCACATGTTGACACACTGTGTGCAGATTCAATTTTTGGCTGGTTTGATTGTCAAAAAGTTTTTAAAAAGTGGAAGAACAAACATGAAAAAAAAGGGGGTTTGGATGCCTTATTGAATTCTCCCCAAAACATCGAGAATGTCTTTAAATGTTTGATCCATCACATGAATTCTTTCTTTAATTTTGTCCAGTTCCGTGCTACATTCCATCACTTGCTGGATGAGGCGGAGGGCACTGTCAGCAGAGAAACCTGTACTATCCTTCACCCCAACATTCACATCCCCTAAAAACAAAATACAAAAGGTATTATAACTCTGCAGGCCTACCTCTCTTACCTGAAGCTGGGGTGACAGATACTGACCTGTTGTGGTGACCAGTTCCACAACGTCATCCACCTCTCCTTCCTGCACTTCTCCTTCCTCCACCTCAACTTCCTCCACATCTTTAGGTTGTTGGTCTTTTGGAGTTTGGGGTTGTTGTGAAGCTGTGGGGTTCCTGTGCTCCCTGGAGTGTTCTCCTCCCAGTCTTCTCTCCCCTATGAGAATCAAACAAAAGGTAGAGTTATCACACAGAAATGTAAAAAAAAAACAGGCTAAATTGCTTGGAAGTGGGGTACAAGTGTGTGTTTGGCCGGAAGTTAAAGATGAATGCATTATTTCTGACCAAGAATATGTTTAGTATTCACCTTTGTCTGTCATTTTTTACACATGTAGGCAACACAAAAATTATCTGATGCACCTGTGTGGGACACCCAAAAAAGGCGGGTCTGGTGGCCCACACTATAGTGCTCCAAAGTACAGATGTGGAAGCAGCTGCTGAGTGTCCTCTCCTTTACACAGTTTACAGTTTGCATTTCATTCTCTTTACAAACACATCATCTAGCCTAAAACTTTGTGCCCCAAATTTCCCAAAAAATGGCAGATGTCTAATTACTTTTGTGGCTGTAAAATAAGCCAAAACAGCGGATAGTGGCCGAACAAAGTGTTTGTAGCGTAACGAACGATTACTGTGCCCAACCAAGTTCAAAATATTACATTTTGGAAGGGAGTCCAATAAGAAAAAAACCCAAAACCAGCAACATGTCAGTTTAGAAAAGGATTAATAGCAGAAAAGTGTACATTTTACTTACTTTTTGCGAGCATTCTCTTAATGCTCCTTAACTGCTCTGGCTCCCTCAGTTTGAGGTCTGACCACCTCTTTCTGAGCTGCTCATTTGAGCGTTTCACCCCGAAATTCGTCTTCAGACTCTTCACGACTTTAGTGAGGATTTTGGCCTTCCTTCTATTTGGTTTGCTATACGGCCCATGCTTTGCGTCATAATCAGACTTGAGCAAGGTGTCCACCATCTCCGCCATCTCCGCAAAAGACATATTAGATGCCTTGAATCTCCTCCTTGATCGTGACGTTTCCTCGGTCTCCGGCCTGTCTCCTCCTCGTTAGTTGCGGAATTATCACACACCTGCTGTAACTCCGCCATATCTGTCTGCACGCCGAAAGAGAAGGGGCGGGGAAAAGATGTTAGTTAGAACGTCATGGGCGGGCGACGTGTGCGGAGCGACGTGTTCGTATTTTGACGCATGCGTGGTGTGTATATAGCAAACACACATGTGACTATAGTACATTCGGTGTGCGGAGAGAGGAGTTCAAGTGACTGACGTGCGAACGAAGGTATGTGATTTTGAGACTGTGCCAAATTGTTGGCCTATACTGTCTTGAGAATGTTGTAGGATATATATGGTGACTACGATGTTAAGGAGGTTAGACTGTTTGCCTCACATTAGTTATATATTATTTATTTAACTTGCAGATACAATATGAATGTCTTTATTAGCGACAAAGAGTTCCTGGCGGAATTTATTGACCGGGTAAGGGAGCTGCCGGCTCTGTGGGAGACGAAAAACCCCATCCACAAAAAAAGAGGGGTGAGAAAAGCAGCGCTGGAGAAGCTGCTCCCATTTGTGCAGACCAAGGTGCCCACAGCCACAGCAAAACAAGTGGACACTAAAATTGGGAGCTTGAGAGGCACCTACAGGACTGAACGCTCTAAGGTCCTGGCTTCTCAGAGGTCAGGAGCAGCAGCAGGTGATGTGTATGTCCCGATTTTGTGGTACTACAGCAGGATGTCCTTCCTGGATGACCACATTGAGGCAAGGCCATCACTCTCCACTCTTCCCCCCAGACTTCCCTGCAGCCAACCTGAGCCTTCTCTGGAGCAAGAGGAGGCAGCCATCCTGGATGATCCTGATTTGGCCATCTGGAGCCAGGTATAGTATTAAATGAAATTGCATTGTGATAAAATTAATGTTTGACAAATATGTCAAGATGAGAAACATACAATATTTTGGGTTCCACAAGTGAAATCAAGATCTCTAGACATTAGTCTGCACTTAATTGGGTGCTAAATAGTCAATCTGATGTAGGTGTAAATTAGAAAAAAATGATTTCTGGATTTACATTCTAATTGCTTCAATCATGTTTATAAAGTTTGATGCAAAGATTAAACCAACATATTAAACTATGTCCCTTTTTCATACACAGGATGAAATCAGCCAGGAGGAGGGTCTGGAAACTGTCAGCCAGGAGGAGGCAGGGCCCAGTGGCAGCCAGGAGGTGGCAGGGCCCAGTGGCAGCCAGGAGGTGGCAGGGCCCAGTGGCAGCCAGGAGGTGGCAGGGCAAAGGAGAAGCACCAGATCCCAGGTGCCTCCCATCCGGCTTCCCAAAAGAGGCAGGAGGGACAGAACCACCAGTGAGGCAGCAATGGCCCTTATTAAAGAGGCCCATGCCACCCTCAAAGAGCCCACATCCCCTGAAGAGGCCATTGCCGGCCTAGTGGAGGCAAAGTTCAAGGTGATGAGCATGGAGCAACGCCTCCTATGCGAGCCCCTGCTCATCACCTTGCTCAACAAAGGGGTGATGGAAAAAATTACCCCCAATACAGCTATTTGTGAGGTGGCACAACTGTCCCAACCTCAACCTCCTCCTCCACCTCCACATTCTTCTTCTGCCCCACCCCCTTCTCCTTCACCTCCACCTTGTTCTTCCGCCCCACCCCCTTCTCCTCCACCTCCTCCTCCTCCTGACAGGAGTACCCATCCAGTGGCCCAGCCTCCAGCCAAACGAAGAAGGAAGGCTGCAGGGAAGGCTTCAGGAAAGGTTGCAGGGAAGGTTGCCAGGAAGACGAGGAAGTGATGGCCTTGCTTCATTGTGGTCGGACAGAAGGCAGCCTGTTGTAGTACCACACACTTGGGACATATATATCACCTGCTGCTGTTCCTGACCTCTGGGAGGCCAGCATCAGATTGTGTTCAGAAATGTTGGCCTTCTCAAGCTCCCAATTTTAGTGTCCACACAGGGTTGCTGTGTGCTCTGGGGTCCCTGGGATGCACAAATGGCAGCAGCTTCTCCAGCGCTGCCTTCTCTTTATTTTAGTTCAAACATGAATAAATGTTATTTTTCTTTAAGTTCATACTTGACTATGTGTATTTGGAAAAATGTAAAATCTAGCTTTGGAGTAAGCAGATACATTTGACTGACAAAAAAAGGGACAGATAACAACCCCCCAAAAAAATAACTAAATCGTATTTCCCAAAAAAGGGTGTAAAATTTAAATAATATATATTAAAAGATTCAATGGGAGATCACTATCAAAACATTGCGAAATTACAATTAACATCAGTTAGAAAAATATCAAATTTTTTAATATTCCTAAAAACTTGCACGATATAATACACATAAATCTTCTTAAGAGCAGCATGAAAAAGGTTAAAAAAAGATAGTCATAACTCTGTGTGAAGATCAGCAGCAAAAGAAGTTCATTCGTTTGGATTAATGTAACATTCTAATGAAGATTTCAATGCACAACATTTAAACGATGCAAAAATTTGGAGCGTGACGAATGTGCTATCTCCATTACGAAGGCTTGTTTTACCAGAAGATGCGCTCCCGTCTCATAGTTGCTTCTGAGCATGCGCGCTTTTGGAAGAGTCGTAAAAGTATACACACAAACCATTTTCTCGTCACAAAACAGGCCGACGAGAAACACGACGAGGAAATCTGGAATCCTCACGAGAAAATAGAGAGCAGGTTCTCTATTTTCTCGTCGAGATTCACAGCAATTTTCTCGTCGTAAAACCATACACACGAACGGTTTTCTCAACAAAAAAGCTCACGCGGCACTTTTCTTGCCGGTTTTGGACGAGAAACTCGGTCGTGTGTATGAGGCTTCAGACTAGAGCAATTAGAAAACAACAAGAACTCCATGATTTTGCCATTGAATCTATGAGTGCTGCACTCACAGGCCTATGTGAAGTTACTGAGGACTATGAGTGCTGCACTTGAGTCCACAACACTAGTGTTGAGCGAACCCGAACTGTAAAGTTCGGGTCCGTACCGAACTTTAGCTTTTTCCCGAACTCGAACCCGGACTTTGCGCAAAAGTCCGGGTTCGGGTTCGGATTCGGCAATCTAATTACGCAGTTAGAAATGCTTCAGGGGCCAGCCAATCACCTTTTGATTAGCTGGTGTGCCCTTAGAAGCCATCATAGCCATGCCTACTAATGGCATGGCTGTGATTGGTCAGTGCAACATGTGACCCAGCTTCTATATAAGCTAGAGGCACACAGCACACACGTCACTCTGCTTCAGAATAGATAGGGAGAGGATCTTGGCTGCTGCTGTTGCTAATAGGGAGAGATTGTAAAATACATGAGGTAGTCCTGATTCTGCAATCTGAGGGAAAAGATAGAGAGATAGTGTAGTGTAGGGCCAGGTTCCTGTTGGTGCTTTCAGGGAGAGAAATATTATATAGGAGTCCAGATTCAGAGATTAAAATCAGCGATCTGCATAGGTTTACCTGTTTGTGTTGCAGTGCACAGTCTTTTTACACTGCCATGAGCCCAGTGTCAGAGAAAATCTAACTTTTATCTGCAAGCTCAGTGCACCAGCACTGCATATTATGTTGAGAGATACACCGTTTCCATACTGTGGGTGTATTCTGCTCTTGAAAAAGATCCATTTAGGGGGGAAAAAAAAAGGCACTTTATTGTGCTCTTTTCCAAAAGACCCATAGGGCAAAAAAAAAAAAAAAAATTGCACTTTAATGTACGCTTGCAAAAAGAGCCATTCAGGGCCACAAAAAATAGTTTGCAGTGTGTTATACATATGTGGAGGTGTGTGAAATAAACAATTTCTATATAGTTTTCTCCTACTGTGCTATACTAAAAAAACAACATTTTTTTTGAATAGCATTTTCTGCAGTTCTGTAGCTGTGTGATTCAGCGGTTACGTACTGTGAGTGTGTTCTGCTCTTCCAAAAAACGCCATTTAGGGGCACAAAAAATAGTTTGCAGTGTGTTATACATATGTGGAGGTGTGTGAAATAAACAATTTCTATATAGATTTCTTCTACTGTGCTATACTAAAAAAACAACATTTTTTTTGAATAGCATTTTCTGCAGTTCTGTAGCTGTGCGATTCAGCGGTTACGTACTGTGGGTGTGTTCTGCTATTCCAAAAAACGCAGTTTAGGGGCACAAAAAATAGTTTGCAGTGTGTTATACATATGTGGAGGTGTGTGAAATAAACAATTTCTATATAGTTTTCTCCTACTGTGCTATACTAAAAAAACAACATTTCTTTTGAATAGCATTTTCTGCAGTTCTGTAGCTGTGCGATTCAGCGGTTACGTACTGTGGGTGTGTTCTGCTCTTCCAAAAAACGCAGTTATGGGGCACAAAAAATAGTTTGCAGTGTGTTATACATATGTGGAGGTGTGTGAAATAAACAATTTCTAAATAGTTTTCTCCTACTGTGCTATACTAAAAAAAAACACAATTTTTTTTGAATAGCATTTTCTGCAGTTCTGTAGCTGTGCGATTCAGCGGTTACGTACTGTGGGTGTGTTCTGCTCTTCCAAAAAACGCCGTTTAGGGGCACAAAAAATAGTTTGCAGTGTGTTATACATATGTGGAGGTGTGTGAAATAAACAATTTCTATATAGTTTTCTCCTACTGTGCTATACTAAAAAAACAACATTTTTTTTTAATAGCATTTTCCGCAGTTCTGTAGCTGTGCGATTCAGCGGTTACGTACTGTGGGTGTGTTCTGCTCTTTCAAAAACACCCATTTAGGGCAAGATCCTAAATTTGGAAAATATGAGGAGAAGGTCAAAGGGACGTGGTGGCCCCGGTCGTGGTGCTGCTGGTGGAGCTCCTGTTGCAGGGAAAGGACGTGGTGGATCTGTGCCAGATACACGCACAAGTGAAACACCTTCCTCAGGTGCGAGTAGGCGACCGAGCCTGCGGCTGTATTTTGTCGCGCCTAATGAGGCTGTACGAATGTTTAGGCCAGGACAAGTACAGGCGATAGTAGATTGGGTTGCTGACAGTGCCTCGGGTTCCTTCACATTGTCTCCCACCCACTCTTCTGATGAAAGATCAGAGTTGGCACCTGAAACCCATGTCCATCAGTCTTTCACCTCACCCCCTTGCAAATCAGCCAAGCAGTCTGAGCCCCAAATCATGCAGCAGTCTCTTCTGCTTTTTGATGACTCTGTTAGCAGGGTTTCCCAGGGCCATCCACCTAGCCCTGCCCCAGAAGTGGAAGAGATTGAGTGCACCGATGCCCAACCACTTATGTTTCATGATGAGTACATGGGAGGACCATCGCAGTACGTCTCGGATGATGACGAAACACAGGTGCCAACTGCTGCTGCTTTCGCAATTGTGCAGACAAGGAGGGCAGGGGTGAAGACTGGGTGGAAGATGATGTGGAGGACGATGAGGTCCTCGACCCCACATGGAATCAACGTTATGCAGGTGACCAGTGTAGTTTGGAGGAAGAGGCGGTGGTCGCACAGAGCCACCAGCACAGCAGAAGAGGGAGCAGGGTGCAAAAGCGGAGCGTCCGTCCCCTAGACAGTATGTCTGCTACTGCCCAACGCAGCAAGGGACCGAGCACACCAAAGCCAGGTCCAAGGAGTTCCCTAGCGTGGCAGTTCTTCACACAATGTGCTGATGACAAGACACGAGTGGTTTGCACGCTGTGCAATCAGAGCCTGAAGCGAGGCATAAACGTTCTCAACCTGAGCACAACCTGCATGACCAGGCATCTAAGTGCAAAGCACAAGCTGCAGTGGAGTAGACACCTCAAAAACCAAGAAAGGTCTCTGGCTCCTCCTGCTTCCTCTTCTGCTGCAGTCTCGGCCTCTTCATCCACCTCTGTAGTGACAGTGGCACCTGCCACCCCGCAAACAGAGGATCTGCCAGCAACACTACCACCTGGGTCACCAACCATCTCCACAATGTCCCATGGAAGCGTTCAGCTCTCTATCTCCCAAACATTGGGCCGGAAGAGGAACTACCCCCCTAGCCACCCGCGATCCCTGGCCCTGAATGCCAGCATTTCAAAACTCCTGGCCTTTGAAATGCTGTCATTCCGTCTGGTGGAGACGCAGAGTTTTAAAAGCCTGATGGCATTGGCTGTCCCACAGTATGTCGTGCCCAGCCGCCACTACTTTTCCAGGCGAGCCATCCCTTCCCTGCACAACCAAGTGGGGGACAAAATCAGGTGTGCACTGCGCAACGCCATCTGTGGCAAGTTCCACCTAACTACGGATGCGTGGACCAGTAAGCACGGTCAGGGACTTTATATCTCCCTAACAGCACACTGGGTAAATGCAGTGGCGGCTGGGCCTGAGGCAGATAGCAGTTTGGCGCATGTCCTTCCACCACCGAGGATTGCAGGGCGCTTCAGTTTGCCTCCTGTTGCTAACTCCTCCTACTCCGCTTCCTCATCCTCTACCGCCTCCTCATCCGGTCAGCGTAACACCTTCACCACCAACTTCAGCACAGCCAGGGGTAAACGACAGCAGGCAGTTTTAAAACGTTCCTGTTTGGGGGAAAAACCCCACACCGCGCAGGAGTTGTGGAAGGACATGGAACAACAGACTAATGAGTGGTTGCTGTCAGGGAGCCTCAAGCCCCGCTTGGTGGTGTGTGATAATGGGCGAAATCTCGTAGCAGCTCTGGGCCTAGCCGGTTTGACGCACATCTCTTGCCTGGCGCATGTGCTGAACTTGGTGGTCCAGGTGTGTTAAAAATTACCCCAATATGCCAGAGCTGCTGCAGAAAGTGCGGGCTGTGTGTGCGCACTTTCGGCGTTCTCACCCTGCTGCTGCTCGCCTGTCAGCGCTGCAGCATAACTTCGGCCTTCCCGCTCACCGCCTCATACGTGACGTGCCCACAAGGTGGAACTCCACCTTGCACATGCTGGCCAGACTGTGCGAGCAGCAGCAGGCGATAGTGGAGTTTCAGCTGCAGCAATCACGCGTGAGTCGCTCTGCGGAACAGCACCACTTCACCACCAATAACTGGGCCTCCATGCGAGACCTGTGTGCCTTGTTGCGCTGTTTCGAGTACTCCACCAACATGTCCAGTGCCAATGACGCCGTTCTCAGCGTTACTATCCCAGTTCTATGCCTCCTTGAAAAAACGCTTCGGGCGATGATGGAAGAGGATGTGGCACAGGAGGATGAGGAGGAGGAGGAGGAAGCGGGATAATCTCAAAGGCTTTCAGGGCAGTCTTTCACAAGTGGCTACGAGGGTGGGTTCCTGCACCAACAAACGCCAGGTATACAATTGTCCGGCAGAAAGGGCACAGTTCTGGAGGATGACGAGGTGGAGGAGGAGATGGAGGAGGAGGAGGAGGAGCCATTTTCACAGCAGGGTGGCACCCAGACCAGCTCGTGGCCATCACTGGTGCGTGGCTGGGGGGATACAGAGGACACAGACAATACACCTCCCACAGAGGACAGCTTTTCTTTGCCTCTGGGCAGCCTGGCACACATGAGCGATTACATGCTGCAGTGTTTCCGCAATGACCGCCGAGTTGCCCACATTTTAACTGGTGCTGATTACTGGGTGGCCACCCTGCTGGATCCCCGTTACAAGGACAACGTACCGTCCTTAATTCCCTCACTGGAGCGGGATCGTAAGATGCGCGAGTACAAGCGCACGCTGGTAGACGCGCTGCTGGTGGCATTCCCACCTGACAGCGGGCGTACGGTGGAAGCACAAGGCGAAGGCAGAGGAGGAGGAAGAGGTCGCCAACGCAGCCGGGGCACCGTCAGCACCTCAGAAGGCAGGGTTAGCATGGCTGAAATGTGGAAAAGCTTTGTCAGCACGCCACAACAACCAGCACCACCAGCTGAGATGGAACGTCTTAGCAGGAGGCAGCATTTCACCAACATGGTTGAGCAGTATGTGTCCACAGGCCTACACGCACTGGATGACGGGTCTGCCCCCTTTAACTTCTGGGTCTCCAAATTGGGCACATGGCCTGAGCTTGCCCTTTATGCCTTGGAGGTGCTGGCCTGCCCTGCAGCCAGTGTATTATCTGAACGTGTATTTAGCACGGCAGGGGGCGTTATCACAGACAAGCGCAGCCACCTGTCCAGAGCCAATGTGGACAAGCTCACGTTCATTAAAATGAACCAGGCATGGATCCCACAGGACTTGTCCGTACCTTGTGCAGAATAGACATGTATACCGGTGTTGTGACAAAACTGTCCGGCCATCGGATTGTGTCCAGCCCATACTGCGAAGGCGCAGCGCTTGCGCAGTACAGAGGACAAGGAGATTCACAAAATCTCCGAAGATGAACGGCGCCTGCGCAGTGAGTGCAGGTTCAAGCCCCACCATCCAAGTGGACATACGGTAGCACATAGTAACAGGACCCCTCACGGGCTCGGTTTGATCGCCACGCTTCAGGCACGGCCTCACTTGGCTCGGCTTGAACCACGGATGGTGTGGCCTTCACCTGAACTCACCACGCAGGCGCCGTTCGTCTTGGGAGATTTTCGAAATCCCCTTGTCCTACATACTGAGCAAGCGCAGTACAGGGTGGACACTATTTGACGGGGGACAGAATTCGACACATCACCGGCCTTACCCAGCCATTGTTGTATTTTTGAACCAGTGTTGGCTACCTCGTCCTCCTCCACCGCCGCTTCCACCTACACAGCCACATCCACCGCCACCTCAACCTCCTACTCTATATGGACCTCGTCCTCCTAGGTGAAGATTATAATTTTTATTTTATTTTTTTGTAGCGCACAGATCCTTTCCCCCTTACCTGCCTTTATGTTGTTGGCTCCTCGCAGGAGGGAGAAAGGCACACCGCACTACCAGCCCGTACCCTCCTATATAAAGAGGTTGAGCGGTGTACTTGACGGGCCGTGTCCACAGCCGGAGTCAAAACTCCTCCAGAGGATGATTCTCACCTCTACTGTAGGTAGAGGCAAGTCCTTTAATTCCCAGTAAAGTCAATGTCCACACCAGCTGAAATTACAACTCTTATTCTCTCATGGCAAAATAAACTCTACTCGGATAGAAAAGGTTAGAGCAAAGAAACAGGACAGCTTAAGGTGTGGAGGAGGTCCAGGCACAAACGTAGCACATTCACTTCACTGCTTAGGTTTCTCAAACAGTTTTAGGTGCACGGTCTCTGCCACAGACCTTGAGGTTGGTCTCTGCCACAGACCGGGTGTACAAGGCCCCTGCCACGGACCTGGAGAACTTTGGTCTCTGCCACAGACCAGGGTGTATAAGGCCCCTGCCACGGGCCGGGTGAATAAGGCCTCTGATACAGTCAAGATGACCTTGAGCTTCTCCTTCTACGAACCTAGCCCATATCAAGGGGAAGACATCTCTCCAGGGAGTCAACAGACCCTTCCTTCACCGTGACTCCCGCATCGGTCCATCAGAATGATCCTCCCTTCCCTGGAACATGGTCCCCTACACGAGGTGGCACCCTAAGACTCCTCGACCCTTAGCGGACTCCAGACAAAGGCTCTGGACTCCAGGCTTTACTCCCGCACCTAGGCCTCCATACCCAGGGCAGCAGGAACTCCAGGATAGTACCTCACCCCGGGCTAAATGTACCCGAGATGGAACAGGAACACATGCACCCAGGCCGAAGGCACCTGGGCGTGGACCCTGCTGGACATCAGCCCCCAGGCCAAAGGTCTGCCCCTTTTATATGCTCTCCCGGCATGCACAGCAGGTTCCCCGCCCCGCTGTACTACTGCCAAGAGGGGACACAAAAGGCACAGCACTGTATCGGCGGTTCAACCCTAGCCTATCATGGCAGTGCCACCTGTAGGCCGCAGGGAACTGCACACCAATACTGTCCCCCGAGGACAAAATGGTCCATGAATCCTACAGAATTAGGGTGTTTGAGCCTATTTACCACTCAAACACTTCCCTTAAATTTAGCACCCCGCTACATTTTTATTTCAAAGTATTTTTTTTTCCCACTAGCTTATCCATTAAATTGAATAATTTATTCCAGAAAGGGTGTATTCTGGGGCATTCCCACCATATGTGTGGCATCGTGCCGTTGAGTTTCTGAGGTTCTTAATGACTTCCCGTACCTCTTCTGCTGAAAAGGGGGCCTCCAGCATATTTTTTTTTTTTTTTATGTTATTTTAAGTTATTTCCCTATCCACATTTGTTTGCAGAGCACTTGCCATGCTCTTAACAACATTTTGCTGCCATTTGCAGCCCTCTAGCCCTTTCCATTACTTTTTTAGAGCCTTTTTAGTCCTTAGAAGTCCGGGTCCCCATTGACTTCAATGGGGTTCGGGTTCGGGTCAGGGTTCGGGTTAAAGTTCGGTCCCGAACCCAAAATTTTTTCCGAAGTTCGGCCGAACCCGTCGAACCCGAACATCCAGGTGTCCGCTCACCTCTACACAACACGTCTATTGCCCGATTATTATGATATAATTTCCCAACATAGAAAAGAAGTGAATAAATTACAACAAGATGCGAGGGACATTGCTAAGACATGGAGAAGGAGGTTTTGGCCTCAAAGGAATTTTTTCTTGGTTAAAAGATATCGTGATGACTATCGTAATGATACTGGTTTTTATCCTCATCATGTATTTAGCTATTAAATTTGTGCTTTGTAGACATGTGCATTTTGTTTCGTTCCGAATCGAAATTCGGACGAATTTTTCATTATTCGGACATTCGGATGCATCCGAATTACCGAATTACAATACTAACGAATTTAACCGAATCCGAATTTTTTCGAATCTAAAAATATTTTTGACCCGACTTTGGGTCCATGTATCTCGGGGTTACTTGGTGATAGAAACCCCAAATTTGGAGATGTTGTAGTGCTAGTTCTTCTGTGTTTGCATACCAAATATGGGGTTTCTATAACTAAGTGACCCCGAGATACGTGGACCCAAAGTCGGGTCGCAAAATGTCAAGCACTTTACTGGAGCAGAGAATGACATTTTGCGACCCGATTTTGGGGCCACATATCTCGGGGCCACTTGTAGCTAGAAACCCCAAATTTGGTATGCAAACACAGTAGAACTAGCACTACAACATCTCCAAGTAACCCCAAAATACATGGACCCAAAGTCGGGTCGCAAAATATTTTCGAATCCGGTTGAAATAGTATCAACATGATTCGAAATTATTTCAACTGCATTTGAAACTATTTCAACCGGATTCGAAAATATTTTGTGACCCGAATTTGGGTCCATGTATCTCGGGGTTACTTGGTGATAGAAACCCCAAATTTGGGGTTATTGTTTTTCTAGTCTATTTTCTATTTTATTATAATCTTTTCTATCCAAAGTTAAAATTAATTAGTTAATTAAAAAATTTGAATTCATACTATTCGAAATTCACATTTATTCTATTCGAAATTCGAATTTCAGAAGATGGTTGTATATTCTTTCTATTTTATTCTTCTAAATTATATTTTTTTTCTATTCTGTTCTAATCTTTTCTATTTGAATTATAAATTTTGGAAGAAGGTTATTTACTTACTTATATACATCTGTCACATAAAAAAAAAGATGTGAAATGGCTGTCACGGATGTCGATCGCAAGGCAAGTACATATGCTGTATGTCATTGTCCACTTACCACGACACCTGCCACGAGTGCCACGACACCGGCCACGAGTGCCACAACACCGGCCACGAGTGCCACGTGACCTGCCACGAGTGCCACGTGAACGGCCACGAGTGCCACGTGACCTGCCACGTGACCTAGTTGTGGATTGTCTACTTGCCACGTCACCTGCCACAAGTTATGGGGCTCCTAGCACCAAGTGACCTCCAGATATGGGCGATATTTCAAGTACTTTTCTGCAGCAGAGAATGACATTTTGTGACCCGACTTTGGGGCCACGTATCTCGGGGCCACTTATAGCTAGAAACCCCAAATTTGGTATGCAAACACAGTAGAACTAGCATTACAACGGGGTTACTTGGTGATAGAAACCCCAAATTTGGGGTTATTGTAGTGCCAGTTGTAATGTGTTTACATACCAAATATTTTGGGATTTCTAGCTATAAGTGGCCCCGAGATACGTGGCCTCAAAGTCGGGTCACAAAATTTAATTCTCTGCTGCAGAAAAGCACTTGACAGATCGCCCCTATCTGGGGGTCACTTGGTGCTAGGAACCCCATAACTTGTGGCAGGTGACGTGGCAAGTGGACAATCCACAACTTGGTCACGTGGCCGGTCACGTGGCACTCGTGGCCGGTCACGTGGCACTCGGACAATGACATACAGCATATGTACTTGCCTTGTGATCGACATCCATGACAGCCATTTCACATCTTTTTTTTTATGTGACAGATGTAAGTAACTAACCATCTTTCAAAATTTATAATTCAAATAGAAAAGATTAGAACAGAATAGAAAAAAAATATAATTTAATAGAATAAAATAGAAAGAATATGCAACCATCTTATGAAATTCGAATTTCGAATAGAATAAATTTGAATTTCGAATAGTAGGAATTGAAAAAAATGTAATTAATTAATTTTAACTTTGGATAGAATAGATTAGAATAGAAATAGAGAATACACTAGAAAAACAATAGAATAGAATAGAATATAGATACTATCTATTTCATGTTTAATTTTTTTTGCAGATTACTATTTTTTACATAAGATCTCCTGCAGACTATTAGCATTTATTTTATTTTTTTTGCAGATCTCCTGCAGACTATTATTATCTATTTAGTTTTCTCACCAGGTCTCCTGCAGACTATTAGCATCTATTTCTTTTTTTAGCAGATCTCCTGTAGACTATTAACAGCCATTTCACTTCTTTTTTTTGCAGATCTCCTGCAGACTGTTAGAATCAATTTCATTTTTTTTTCAAAGTCGGGTCGCAAAATATTTTCGAATCCGCTTTAAATAGTATCAACATGATTCGAAATTATTTCAACCGCATTTAAAACTATTTCAACCGCATTTGAAACTATTTCAACCGGATTCAAAAATATTTTGCGACCCGACTTTGGGTCCACGTATCTCGGGGTTAGTTGGGGATAGAAACCCCAAATTTGGGGATGTTGTAGTGCTAGTTCTCTTGTGTTTGCATACCAAATTTGGGGTTTCTATCACTAAGTGACCCCGAGATACGTGGACCCAAAATCGGGTCGCAAAATGTCAAGCACTTTACTGGAGCAGAGAATGACATTTTGCGACCCGAATTTGGGGCCACATATCTCGGGGCTACTTGTAGCTAGAAACCCCAAATTTGGTATGCAAACACAGTAGAACTAGCACTACAACATCTCCAAGTAACCCCAAAATACATGGACCCAAAGTCGGGTCGCAAAATATTTTCGAATCCGGTTGAAATAGTATCAACATGATTCGAAATTATTTCAACTGCATTTGAAACTATTTCAACCGGATTAGAAAATATTTTGTGACCCAAATTTGGGTCCATGTATCTCGGGGTTACTTGGTGATAGAAACCCCAAATTTGGGGTTATTGTTTTTCTAGTCTATTTTCTATTTTATTATAATCTTTTCTATCCAAAGTTAAAATTAATTAATTCAAAAATTTGAATTCATACTATTCGAAATTCAAATTTATTCTATTCGAAATTCGAATTTCAGAAGATGGTTGTATATTCTTTCTATTTTATTCTTCTAAATTATATATTTTTTCTATTCTGTTCTAATCTTTTCTATTTGAATTATAAATTTTGGAAGAAGGTTATTTACTTACTTATATACATCTGTCACATAAAAAAAAAGATGTGAAATGGCTGTCACGGATGTCGATCGCAAGGCAAGTACATATGCTGTATGTCATTGTCCACTTGCCACAACACCTGCCACGAGTGCCACGTGACCGGCCACGAGTGCCACGTGAACAGCCACGAGTGTCACGTGACCTGCCACGAGTGCCACGTGAACGGCCACGAGTGTCACGTGACCTGCCACGTGACCAAGTTGTGGATTGTCCACTTGCCACGTCACCTGCCACAAGTTATGGGTTTCCTAGCACCAAGTGACCCCCAGATATGGGCGATATGTCAAGTACTTTTCTGCAGCAGAGAATGACATTTTGTGACCCGACTTTGGGGCCACGTATCTCGGGGCCACTTATAGCTAGAAACCCCAAATTTGGTATGCAAACACAGTAGAACTAGCATTACAACGGGGTTACTTGGTGATAGAAACCCCAAATTTGGGGTTATTGTAGTGCCAGTTGTAATGTGTTTGCATACCAAATATTTTGGGATTTCTAGCTATAAGTGGCCCCGAGATACGTGGCCTCAAAGTCGGGTCACAAAATTTAATTCTCTGCTGCAGAAAAGCACTTGACAGATCGCCCATATCTGGGGGTCACTTGGTGCTAGGAACCCCATAACTTGTGGCAGGTGACGTGGCAAGTGGACAATCCACAACTTGGTCACGTGGCACTCGTGGCCGGTCACGTGGCACTCGGACAATGACATACAGCATATGTACTTGCCTTGCGATCGACATCCATGACAGCCATTTCACATCTTTTTTTTTATGTGACAGATGTATATAACTAACTAACCATCTTTCAAAATTTATAATTCAAATAGAAAAGATTAGAACAGAATAGAAAAAAAATATAATTTAATAGAATAAAATAGAAAGAATATGCAACCATCTTATGAAATTCGAATTTCGAATAGAATACATTTTAATTTCGAACAGTAGGAATTAAAAAAAAAATTATTAATTAATTTTAACTTTGGATAGAATAGATTAGAATATAAATAGAGAATACACTAGAAAAACAATAGAATAGAATAGAATATAGATACTATCTATTTCATGTTTAATTTTTTTTGCAGATTACTATTTTTTACATAAGATCTCCTGCAGACTATTAGCATTTATTTTATTTTTTTAGCAGATCTCCTTTAGACTATTAACAGCCATTTCACTTCTTTTTTTTTGCAGATCTCCTGCAGACTGTTAGAATCAATTTCATTTTTTTCAAAGTCGGGTCGCAAAATATTTTCGAATCTGCTTTAAATAGTATCAACATGATTCGAAATTATTTCAACCGCATTTAAAACTATTTCAACCGCATTTGAAACTATTTCAACCGGATTCAAAAATATTTTGCGACCCGACTTTGGGTCCACAAATCTCGGGGTTAGTTGGCGATAGAAACCCCAAATTTGGGGATGTTGTAGTGCTAGTTCTCCTGTGTTTGCATACCAATTTTGGGGTTTCTATCACTAAGTGACCCCGAGAAACGTGGACCCAAAATCGGGTCGCAAAATGTCAAACACTTTTCTGCAGCAGAGAATGACATTTTGCGACCCGAATTTTGGGCCACATATCTCGGGGCCACTTGTAGCTAGAAACCCCAAATTTGGTATGCAAACACAGTAGAACTAGCACTATAACATCTCCAATATTTTCGAATCCGGTTGAAATAGTTTCAAATGCGGTTGAAATAATTTTGAATCATGTTGAAATAATTTCGAATCCGGTAGAAATATTTTCGAATTCGGTTGAAATATTTTCGAATGCGACCGATTTTCGAATTCGCTCGAAAACAAAACGAAATCCGAAAACGAATTTAACAAATTTAACGAATCTAACTAAACAAAATTAATTAATTAACGAATTAAAACGAAACGAAACAAAACAAATTTTTTCCTTTTGCACATGTCTAGTGCTTTGTGCTATTGGAGGAATAACTAGCTTAACCACTTCCCTACCCTGCCATAGTCAAATGACGTCCACAGATGGGATCTCCCATCCTGGGTGGACGTCATATGACATCCTGGGTTTGAAGGGGGATATCTGAATGATGCCTGCAGCTAGAGGCATCATTCAGATATCCTTTTGACGTGCCGGCGATTCTGTGCACCGTAAAGAATGATCATAGCGGTGGTTCCGCCGCTTGATCGTTCTTATAGGCGGCGGGAGGGGACATGCCCCTCCCGCCGCCAT